>CP137318.1:1497222-2994444 GCA_033182465.1 Sanghuangporus weigelae | reverse complement strand
TCCTGGACTAACGTGACGGCAGGTACACATGCGCAGTGCGTCTCTAATGTGATATCGTTCTCGAAAAAACCCAAGTTGACGATTCGCTCGTCCAAAGACTGAACGAAACGAGATTCGACTCTGCGTTCAAACTGATCCATGGCGCATAGATGTAACTGCCTTGCACGCGCTACCTTTCCCGTCAGATATCCGTACAGCTGCGACAGAGTCTGCCTCTCCATAAACATTGCCTCACGGACAACGTCGTCCGATTGACCGAACAAAATTCCAACCCGCTGCGGGTTTCTGTGCCAACGCTCCTGGAACATTTCCCGTGTGTCTTTGTCAAATAGCCATTGCTTGGCGAGGCTAATCGGGCTAGTTGCATCCATCTCCATCTCCTCCCGAGCTTGCCTGGTTGCAGTTGGAAGGTTTGTCTCCCCACGGCTTTGAAGAGAAAGCCAGTCTCGTAAGCGATCCACGGAGATTGATGGTAGATATGCAATCTTAGCATTGCGAACGCCACCTATTGCGGAGGGAAGATTTGTAGTGATCAACTTTATCCGACCATTCGCCTCCAGCTTGTCAAGGGTATAATTCAAAGTTCGTCGATCGCTTCTGGACCCGACTGGAGCACTAGCAGCGTCACCAGCCCTTACGATGGCTTCGATTAGTTTCATGTGTGCCGTAAGGAAGTCTGTTGTTGATGTGTTAAGAATGCCCCCGTCATTCTCGATCAATTGAACTAGCTCGTTTTCTCGTCTCATTGCTGCCAGATTAATTTTGCGCTCGCGATGAGGCCCTGACATGCCAAATGAGATTTCATTTGAACTTCTCTCCTCCGGCGGCCCAAGATGGTGCGCTGGAGACTCTATGCTGCAGCCTGTTTCCTGTAATCCCGAATGCACATATGCAGCTTCCTCGTCTTCAATAGTGCCCATTATCTTCTCTGCATCTTCGCTATCCTCAATAACCTGCGCATTTCCGGACTTGCTATTGTCAGAAGCCACAATGGCAGCGGTAGAGCTGGAGTGGCCAGGACGGGCACTGATTGAACAACAATGATAAGAATGTTATTGATGCTACTTTTAATCAAGATGATGATGGCTAATTACGTTACCACGTTTTCATCCGCTCTGTCCGTAAGCAAACCAGATGAAAACGATTCATTTATCTGGTCGGCTAAAGACGCTATCACTCTTGTAAATTCCTCGCGAAGTTCGTTGGTGACCTCAGATCGTGAAGAGATTCCCAACACACCTATCCCATTCGACGATGACAGCGCAGGCGGGTCTGCAGAAGAAGGATGCGGGGCATCTACAGTGACTGATGAGGCTGCATGAGATGTCCGATGTTGACCAGAGGTAAGCAGACTCGAAGCTAAACCAGGAGAATGAAGAGGAGTAACTACGAATGGCGTAGCCTCCTCGTCACTACTACGCAGACGAATGGGCTCGACAACGGCTTCCACTATAGACGAACTAGGATGCTTTGGACTCTGTACATTGAAGCTAGCCACTTCTGTAGTTTGAGCGCGTTGCAGATCGGATGGACCTTCGGGTTCCAAGGCATTTCCTACGAAAGACTGATCTGTAACATCTAGATGGGTCTTCTTTGGTGGGCGACCTCGCTTTCGTTTCGGCGTCTGAAACACATCAGTTAGATACCAGAGTCAAACTTCAGACTCCACTAAAGGACTTACTACATCTGATCCAATATTCCCAACTTTATTCTTCCGATTTGTGACCCCAGGTCCTCCAGAGGTAAAGACAACGGCTTCGACAGAAGTGCTTTGATCTTTCGATTCCGACGAAATAACTTCCGCTGATTCGTTTTTAGCTCTCTTGCGTGCACGTTTTTCAGAGGCATCAGGGTCTTTTGGTGGTCTGCCTCGTTTCCTCGTTCCATCTGCCTGAACCGGATTTACCGACTTTTTAGAGGAACCCCGAATTGTCGCAGCATCACCTTGCATACTCGTTCCACCCATCTTACTGGATGAACCTTCATTGCCCTCACTAGCTGAGATTCTGAAGCGATGAGTTCGTCCTCCGCTCCATCTCCCGTAGAACGTTTGAAGATCGTCGTGAGTCTCGTAAAAATCATCTTCAAGATCTTGCATGAAGTTTCCGGCTTTGACCAAATCCTCGGCAGAGTACCGAGTCGATGGCTGTTCAAGACCTTCGCGTGCGACGAGCTTAGCGTAGCCTTCAAAGATGAAGAATCGGTGTCGGCGCTCTCTCCCATGTGTCTCCGAAAGCTGAACGACACTAAGGTCCGCTAGATGAGGAGGTGGTGGTTGGCGCTCCATGCGAGAAATAAGGAGTTCCAAAGTCTTCTTATCATAAGATCCGAGACGATCGCTCAGCTCCTGGATCAAAGTTCAGTGATCATTTCAAAAGAATACATCGGGCGCAAACGTACATTGAGTGTGGCCCCAGTTGATGAAGACTCTTGAAGTAAGTCAATAATCTGCCTATGAAGTGTCCTTGTTGTCTTTACTTGGATTCGGTCATTTTCGTCTATTCGAGAGATTCAACTCATGAATATCCATGGCTAATCGAGTACCGACCTTCCATAATCAAGTTGTCTAGCATCTCGTCGTCAACGGCTATCTTCTGTGCGCTCTCCACGACAGTTGACGGCTGAGGGCTTCCAAAAGCCCGCAAGCGAAGATAAATTTGTTTATTATGAACCGTATCTGGATTTGCACTAGGCACGAAGATCTTTTCGACAGTGCCTTCGTTTATGAGCTCGTTGAGCCGCACGATGAAAAATCGCCTGTCAGTCCGCGAACGCGGGTAGAAACCCTTTTCCTAGTGATGAGAATTCCGTAGTGTCTTGAGCAAGCGTTCACTCACTATTTTAACCGATATGTTGGTGTACGGTTGAATACCTTCCGGAGAATGCTTGAGCAGCTTAATGAGCCGTTGACGCAAAATAGTAAGACTCGTCAAATGACGAGTATCAATGGGATCAAATTGTGGGAACTCGAAAGATTCTGATTCAAAGCCATTTTCACCTCCGTCCCTCGCATTCTCTATCGCCTCTCCACTGGCACGATTTTCCTCTTCGCGAACGTGTCTCCACACGGGGCTCCTGTCGAAAAAGTATTTATGCACGCAGAAATTTTGGCTGTTTCCACCACGCCTGAGCTTTACGCTGCATAAGGTACCACTTGAACATCGTAATCAAATTCATAAGTAGAACGACATACATGAGATCCAAGTCAAGGAGTTGCTTCACGACGTAGAAACAGGTTTTCTGGTCATATCCGGTGGTTTTTCCAATATCCAGAACACTGACACCTGTTTCACGAGATCGAGCTATTATCTGCAAGGCAGCATAGACCATCGGTGTTAATTTGGCAGGCTGTAGAAATTGGAAATTAGGGTGATCATGTATTTCAGAATGTATCAGATATCAAACTTACCCTTGCATGCGAGCCGGTAACGGCTTCAAAACATGTCTCCGAATCAAGCGCGATCCTGAGGCGATCGCCATAGATTCTAACCAATTCGTGTAGGGGGAAATGACTTGCATTCGGAATCAAGTCCAAAGCCCCAGCTATCGAACCATCCGTCTGTACATCGTCTTGCCTATTTTTGCCCTGCTTGGAAACTCTCGGCTGGGGAGGGATGTATATGTCGGCCGTTTGTCCCAGAGGAAACAGCCCTATCCGGACAGAAGGATGCTGCGCTACAAGTGACCAAACAAAGGTATGATAGGAATCGTCCAGATTCTGGTGCATAGATATGCGGGACGAATAAAAATCGCCGACAAAGTCGCGAAGCCGAGAAACATTGCAACCTACCGGAACAAACGACTTTAGATCAATGCATTGCCCCTCACATACAGAATAATATCAAACGGCATAGAACTGAAAGAAGGCCGGACTATAGGATGCGATGAAAGTAACGGGTGGCTGGAGCAGGAATCGAACACCAGGGCCCCTTGCATAACCGAAATTGACATGCATTTCTCTACTCTACATTAATCGGCACGTACCCAAATCTCCATCAAAAGCAAGTTCTTGAAGGCAATGTTGGAGTAGCTCGTCCATCACTGGTACGGATTACCGAGAGCAAGATGCGTAGTGTCCTGTCAGCTTTTGCTCCACTCGTCAGACGCTTGTAAGTCGGAATATATGGGGGCAAACCGGACGATCAAGAAGACGAGCCGCAGGTAATGGGTAAAATCTCATACGAATGTTACTGTGCAGCTCGAGCGAGGCGGAAACAGCACCTCAGTTTTCGTCTTTTACGTCGTTGTCGCGAATGCTTGAACACTCTGGATGACAGGCGCCGGAAAACTATTCCAAAAAAACACGCCTTACATAATGCGTCACGCACATTATACAAAATCTGCGTATGGAGAAGGAGAAAAACAACATGGTTTGCAATGATTGTAGTACAAATGCTATAATAAAGGTATATAAGATAAACTCTACGGCCCATACGCAATGGATCGCTATGCGAGAGCAAAACTAAAAGACCTTTCAAGTTCCTGATCTGGAGGACACTGGCCAACTTTTGAAGACAAACTGTCTAAAACGATGCAGAATATGGAAAACAGAATCAATCTACTGCAAGGCCATTTGCTGGTCTTTGCCATCCCATAGAGTCCTCAGGACATCCGAAAATCCAAGCTTCCCTTTCTGTGCGTTCTGCTCAAAACGTTCCGCAAGCCATTTTTCTAGTCTGTCCGACGCATTTCTCCACAACGCCATTCGTGCTTGAATCTCCGCAGTCTGAGAAAAAACTGTTTGATTTCGAGGTTCGGAAGCCGAAGGAGTATATTGAATGCGCTCATAACATGTCGCGAATTGCGACAGCGACAGATTCACGGAAGTAATCGTGCAGGTCTGTGATGCTGGGTCCACGAAAGACACTTCTCGCACAAAAGCGTCCTCAGAACCTCCAAGAAGCTTCGGCAACGTTAAATCACGTATCGTTAAAATGAGCAAAAGTTAAATCACCTTCAAAATCCATGTCGGGGCCTTCTGTTTGCAACCCATGATTCGCTCCGTGCGAACAATGCCAGTATTCGGGTCCACCGAGCGATCAATCACATCTACGCTGAGCACATGCGAGCAGTGAGGATTAGGATACTTCTGCCACATCCCTATAGACTGATAGGTCAGAAACGAAGAGCGAGAAGAGCGGGAGGAACGTACCAATCACTACGTGAGACCACGGATGACTACAGGAGAAGTTGAGTCTTCGTTTCGCTAATCCGACTGAAGAGAACCGTACCTGTAGCTGAAAATTTGAGAAAAATAGTGCATCGTTGCTAGTCGTCAAAGAACGTAAAGTGTCGAAACGAAAGTGACCCGCAGAGTCGCACGACCAACGACGGCGTAGTTGCGGTGTGGAGTGAGAGGCCTTGCTCAGAACGAACAGGACTTTTTCCAAAACTAAATCCGATTCGATCCGACGAAGGTCACGTGTATCCTGACCAATTATAGCGCGAGGCTGACTGACAGTGACACGACACGATTGATGTCTATGTCTAAAGTACATGCAGAGCTTAGAGCTACTATACTATCAATATTACTGTACAGGAAAGTAACAATACAATTTTCCAGTCGCCTAATTAGCACCCTCCACATTCTCCTCTGAACGCTTGACAGTTAACTTTGCCTTGCGTCTTTTTGAAGCTTCAACCATTTGTCTGGATTTTCGACGTCACTTGGTGAGCTAATCCAGGCAACTGCATTTTCATAGAATGGACACACCTCTTTCTTTTGGCCTCACGTTTTCCAATACGATCATCTTTTGTGACTGTTTCACCTCTTCGGACTTTGCCCATTGCACGCCGTTTCATTTTGGACGGCTTGGGTAACTTTAAGATCCACTCGGGGACGGTGGATCCTGACTGCAGCATCACGTTTGCAATACTAGGATATTCAAAACATCCAGTTAGTAAAGCTTACACAATAAAGACTGAACTCACGGCTTCAGAAAAGGAGCATCCTCTTCAGTAAAATAGGTAATTGCTGTTCCCTCTCGACCAGCTCGTCCGGTACGTCCTATCAGGCTCGATTATGTCTGATCAATGCGGATATCATGATGGACCAACGTACCTATCCTGTGGATGTAGCTTTGCAAACTCGTGGGAAAATCAAAATTGATCACGCCCTGAACACCCTTGAAGTCCATGCCACGAGCCATGATCTCCGTAGAAATCAAGATCCAGCACTCTCCTCTTTTCATTCGTAATGCAGTGTCTTGCCGTTCCTTATTTGTCATGCCTGCATGCAGACAGTCGACATTTTGCGCATTGTTGAATATCAGCTGTTCGGCAAGTGATGAAGCGCGGGGTTGGGTGGATGTGAATATCATAATAGGGGGAGAGTAAGGATTTGCAAGATGTTGTAAGAGTGTTGGGAGTTTCGAAGATTCATCCGCAACATAGACCAACTTTTGCGAGATAGAGGGTAGGGGGGTATCTCTGGAAATAAGCACAATCAGTGAAAGGGACACTAGAGCGAAGCAAGACAGGTACTTCAAGCCAACGACAACACGTATCGGATCTTTCATGGCATCCATGGCAATTTTCTCGGCGGCTGCAGGTAAAGTGGCGCTGAAAGCAGCTTTTTGTACACGGTCGTGTGTGCAAGCAGATAGTAGCTCCTGTGTCTGGGATAAGAATTCGGAGTCTAGCAATCTGTCTGCTTCATCAAGTATTAGATGTCGAACGCTGGAATACACAACCATCAACTTCGTCATTGTACAGTCCACTCAGGTGCAACATACTTGTCCAAACTAAAATGGCCTTGTTGCAGCAAGTCTACGAGTCTCAGAGGAGTGGAGACAATGATATCTGATGCAGGTGAGAAACACCATCGACAGAGACATAACGCATCGTACGAACCAACTTTATCACCGACCGACTTGTTCGCGAGAGTGCTGCCAGTCGCTTTACTAAGCAGAACTATCCTCCATTTCCTTCCTTGCGCTAGCTTCATGCATTCATTATGTATTTGATGCGCCAACTCTCTTGTTGGAGCGAGGATGATAGCACGGACCCCCAAGCCCGTATCTTGCTTTGAGTCAGATATAGGCGACTTCAGCGAAGTCATCATTGGTATGAGATACGAAAGTGTTTTCCCTGTTCCCGTCGGCGAGATGGCGGCCAAATCGCGACCCTATGACAATCTAAGTAGGGAAAAAGCAACCAATTGGGATAACACACCTGAAGCAAAATCGGAGCAGCATAAGACTGTATCGGCGTAAGTGACGTATAACCGTACTCGTTTAAATTCTGCATTATACGGGATGGAACTCCGTATTTTTCCTTCAAGACGTCCAAAGACTCGACTGGATCGGGAACAGTATTTCCCTTGGTTGTTACGCGGTGCCGGAGCTGAATTGGACCTTCCTCTTTCTGATCAATATCTGGCCTAGTGCGCTTTCTTTTCGATTCCCTCTCCTCATCGGTATGATCTGCGACCAGCTGAGGTGCCGTTCTCTTCGATGCACCACCTTGCGTGTATCTGAAGAAGTCCAACTCTGGAGGTAACTCGGCAGCAGGCCCCTTCGTAGCATTCACGTCTGATGTTCTTTTCTCCTGTCAATACAGTCATCAGTGAGGAACAATCAACAATTCGAAGGATAAGAGCAAATTATCAGGCATACATTGAACAATTGGACATCACCCTTGAACCGTTTCTTGTCGAAGACACCCCCACGAGATAGGAGCTGAAAAGCTTCCATCGCTTCGATTGAGAGCACCGGACCGGTGGAAATTTGAGAGTGTGGTACCGTAAGTGCACGTGATGAAGATCTTAAAGTGGTGAAGAAGGATCTGTCGTGGCCGGGCCGTTGTTTCATTGTTCTTTCTTTAATATCTCAGAATATACCTTGGCTACGTAGCCACTGATTTCCTGGCTGACCATCCCGTTCTAATGTGTAGCCATCCATATGACCCTCTATTACCTTCATTAACCGGGCCTGCTAATGCATTGACTAAAGTTGCGAGTTATTCAACTTATTGCCTTGAAGCTCTCCATATCACGGGAAGAGATTTACAGGGAAGGAATTCTTAAGCCGTCGACAGCTCTGAAGGGCAGATTTTCCGACTATTTCGCACTGCTTCTCTACGGGGCTAATTTCAGAGTATAAAATGAGTCGGTATTTCGCCTACTTTGACGTGGC
Organism: Sanghuangporus weigelae; assembly: GCA_033182465.1. Lineage (NCBI taxonomy): Eukaryota > Fungi > Basidiomycota > Agaricomycetes > Hymenochaetales > Hymenochaetaceae > Sanghuangporus > Sanghuangporus weigelae. The sequence goes on along the minus strand of CP137318.1, from coordinate 2,986,309 downwards.
AATCGGTCATGTTTCCTCACTTTGTCCTGTCTGCTCTGTCTGCTTGTGCTGCTCTGGTCTCAGCAGAAACTGTGATCGTTCCTGGTGCTGCGTGGACAGATACAAGCGGTGATGTCATACAGGCGCACGGTGCCGGCATCTTGAAGGTGATTACCAGAGGTTGCACTTCTTGCGTGTATTGATCTCGTTTTCAGGTCGGCTCTACTTACTACTGGTTCGGTGAAGACAAATCTGCAAACAGTGCATTGTTTTCTGCTGTGTCATGCTACGCAGTGAGTTCATCCGTGTGACGAAAGAGAGAGGTGGCTTGGTTCTTATCAGGCACCGTAGTCCTCAGACCTTGTCAACTGGTCACGCCAGAACAATGCACTCACGCCCGTTTCGGGAACTATGATATCCAATTCCAATATTGTCGAACGGCCAAAAGGTGATTGGCATCGTATAGGACTACGTTTTACCCATCTGACGCTCCGTTTGACAGTCATGTTTAACCAGAAGGTTATTTCGCTTGGTTACGCGATTGCGCATCAGCTCAACACTTCTACGTACACAGAATCAAGAATATGTTATGTGGTTCCACTCAGACACTTCCAAGTGCGTATTTGAATGATAAGTTTTCAGCTTCGATCTAATTTTAGCAAAAGTTATGGGGCCGCAATGGTCGGAATGGCGACTGCGGAGACACCATGCGGTCTGTTCTCGTTTTCGTAGGCTTTCTATGTCAAATATTTATTATGCTCACGCGGCCCCTAGGACCATATGCATATAAGGGAAGCTGGAAACCACTCGGTGCAGACTCAAGGGACATGGGGCTATTCGTTGACAGTGAGCGACCGTACGCTTATAGTAATATTACAAACATCTGAGCGAGTCTTAATGCAAGCCGATGGTACGGTATGTTCGTTTGTTCTAAAAGTGGTCTTAATGAATTGTCCGAAGAAACGGCGTATCTCCTGTATGCATCCGACAACAACCAGAACTTCAAGATTGCTCGCATGGATTCTAATTATTACAATGTTACCGCCATAGTCTCTCAGCTTAACGGTTTGTTTGATTTCACTTCATTGATTAAATCCTCAACGGGCTTTTTGGGATAGGATCCACGCTGGAAGCACCTGGTATTGTGAAACGCGACAACGTATGCTACCTTCGCCGCTCTTGTTCTGTGTGTATAGATAATTGACATTCATTTTGCAGGTTTTCTATCTGATTGCATCTCACACAAGTGGATGGAATCCTAATCCGAACAAATTTTTCCAGTCTTCGGTAAGATCTGTAACCGCTGGACTTGAGTCAACACGCCTTTTTTTGACGTCTTTGTGACTTGCGAATTAGTCTCTTTCCGGTCCTTGGTCTGCGCAAGCAGATATTGCACCTGCTAGCACGAGGACGTATTTCTCTCAGAACGCCTTCGATCTGCCTTTGGGCTCAAATGCCATTTACATGGGCGACCGGTGGAGGCCATCTTTACTCGGAAGTAGTCGCTACATTTGGTATCCTCTAGATTTCTCAACCGGTTCTCCTCGAATTGTCCTTGCCGATGTATGGAGCGTCGATGTCAGTGCTGGGACCTATACTGTTGCTTCTGGTACTACGTATGAAGCGGAGGCGGGCACAATTTCCGGCAGTGCGACCATCCTCAGCGGGTCATCGTTCTCTGGAGGGCAGGCTGTGGGATACCTTGGTACGCTTGAGAAACTTGCCTGATGGTAGTATTGCGACTCACTTCTTCAAAACGACTCAAGGCAACGGTGGGTCTGTGACTATCAACAATGTGCAAGGGAATGGTCAAGAACAATGGATCGCATTATACTATGCAAACGGTGACTCGACTTGGCGAAATACGACTGTCAGGTATTATCTTCCATTTCGTGACGCAAATGTTTTCTCATGTCAATGAAGTGTAAACGGTGGGCCTGGCACGATCGTCGATCAACCCGATACGGGTGGTGGAAATGTTATTCTCAGCGTACCTGTCAAATTGACGTTGAACAGTGGTGCCAACTCTTTGACCTTCTCAGCTGGCCAAAGCAGTGAGTCTACTTTCCTTTGGCATATAGTTTCGGTACTCTTACAGTCCATTCAGATTATGCTGCTGATCTGGATAAGATTATCGTGTATCGGCAGGGCTAATTAGATCGTTGAACGAACTGAATTGTTGGGGGATAATCATATTCCCATGGTCTACTCTGATTTGTTATTATAATTCATAACTGTCATATACAAGTTATTTAGCGTTGCTTCGTCATGATTCGTCATCAGTCAGTCCTTCAATAGCCGAAATGCCGGCACGGATAAAAAGTTATTCATCCCCTCTCAGACCAATACCATCGTTCTATCTCCCATGCGACGTCGGCGCCGTTAGGTTTTTCTGGCAGCGCTCTCGTTCACTCCTGCTTTCAATAGAGCCATAAAAGCCCTAGAGGCCGTAGATATTAGACATGACAAAATCACAATACCCATTCTGGCTTGGAGGTGTTGCGGCATCGATGGCTGCATGTTGCACACATCCTCTAGACTTGACTAAAGTGTATGTGCCGCTAATTTACTCCCTTTCTGCAGAGATGCTCAAGATGCGTCTGAAGTCGGATGCAGACATTGGCAAATCGATTCTCAGGATCCAGACCTCCATCGACTCTCCATGTTCTCCGAGTAGCTATCACAGACGCTGGTATTCGAAGTCTCTATACAGGACTTTCGGCATCGATAATGCGCCAAATGTCTTATTCGCTGGTACGCCTTGGGAGCTACGATGAGATCAAGAGGTATTTGGCCGGCAATAGCGTTGCGACCACTGGACAACTTCTTTTCTCTGCTGGGTTAGCAGGAGGTCTAGGAGGCATTGCCGGAAATCCTGCGGGTAGGTCATGCCGCGGATAATCACACTTTGTTCTGACTGCTCGTTTGGTGGCAGATATTCTTCTTGTACGAATGACGACTGATCAACTGCGTCATCCAAGTGAACGTTTTGGTTATTCCAATGCTTTGAGCGGATTAGTGGGCTTGGTGAAGCAAGAAGGATTTAAAGGCTTGTTTAGAGGGCTCGGAACAAATACAGTAAGCACTTTATTCTATTTTTCCGTTTATTACTAAATGTTACGAAGACTAGAGCAATCTTAATGAACGTGAGCATTCCTTAGCATATTGTTTTAAGTCGGCACATGCATGTTTTTCAGGTTTCCCAGGTCGGGTCGTAAGTATTTCTAGCCGACTAACCTACGATAGGTTCTGGTTCTTATCCATAAAATTGTTGTAGATATGATTTTTTCAAGCAACATCTGCTTGATCATCGCCTACCTATTCTGGATTATCAATTCCATGATGGTATCGGCTTGCATTGCACTGCTAGTGTCAGTGCAGGTTTTGTCGCTACAAGTGTGTTCTATTTTACAAGGAATTTTCTTTCATTGACCATTCTTCCAAGCGATCTGTGCACCTTTTGATGTGATGAAGTCCAGACTGATGTCTGTGGTAAGCAAGACAACGTCCCTTCATGACGACTCAGATATGCTAGAAAGAATCATTAGTCTCATGACACAAATCCGATTGAAGTCTTCCTCAAATCTCTCAGAGACGAAGGTCCCCGATTCCTTTTCAAGGGATGGACACCTGCCTTCATTCGACTCGGTCCCAACACAGTCTTTCTCTTTGTATTCTACGAGGTGAGGAATCGCTACTTTTTCTAGAAAGTGGTATAACATCCTAACAATTTTTTTGATCAGCAATTGAAGAGACTGTGGAAAACATAGCAGAGCTACTAGGCCTGTAGTGCCAAGGGGCCATAGGTACCTCTGATTTTGGAATAGATGTTATCAAACTTAATAGTCCTGAACTTCCGCGCTTTTCTTCCTTCGACAAAGCACATTCTTACTTGCAATAGAATCATTCAATTTTCAGTGACTGGCACTTTGAGCCATAAATATTTGGCCAAGCTGAAAATATGCATTACATAAGCAGTCACAACACCGGCGCCGTTACGTTCAGCCTCCTGACTCGTCACTGTGTCTTTCACATCGTTCTCAACAACTTTTTGCCTCTTCCACTTTCTTCGTGAACCCAACAAATCAGCAATGACCAGTCACGATAACACTGAAGAACTCATCGACTTCGAGGATGAACAGGACGTGATTACTAATGGTGCGAACGGAGCCACGGGAACAGCTGACGGTGACGAGAAGGAGAAGAAAAACTTCTCTGGTATTCACTCGACGGGCTTCAGGTAAATTGCTGCTACTGCTGATGAACAACTGTATCTGAGCGTTCATTTTTTCAGGGATTTCCTTTTGAAAGCCGAGTTGCTTCGTGCCATCAGCGACCTCGGTTTCGAACATCCTTCGGAAGGTGAATAGACTCCTATTATGTTTTTTCTTTCGGTAAAAGAGATTGCTGATCTCCGTTCGCTATAGTTCAACAAGAATGTATCCCGCAGGCTATTCTTGGAATGGATGTTCTCTGTCAAGCGAAGTCAGGACACGGAAAGACCGCAGTCTTCGTGCTGGCAACACTTCAACAGGTGGAACCAAGCACGGGAGAGGTTACCGTCCTCGTTCTTTGCCATACTAGGGAGCTGGCATTTCAAATAAGAAACGAGTACAACCGCTTCGCCAAGTACATGCCCGATGTTCGCATTGCTACATTTTACGGTGGCACGCCTATCCAGAAAGATGCCGAGATTCTGAAGGATAAGACCAAGTGTCCGCATATCGTAGTGGCAACTCCTGGTCGCCTCAACGCTCTCGCTAGGGACAAAATCATCAACCTTTCTCATGTGAAACATTTCGTTCTCGATGAGTGCGATAAAATGCTCGAACAACTCGGTTAGTCCCGCGAAATTTCGGCCCACTACCCTTTTCTGTATTTTGGTGGCATCGTTTGCGACCTGTCGTGGCCTGCATGTACTCTTCTACTGCATTCCTGCTATGTCGCAGTGGGCAACTCGGAGTCGACTCGCCTTCAGAAGCCGTCATTGACTGCGTGCGCTGTCACTGCGTGTCATCGTCCGAGTATGATGTCTGTTGAGTGTTTGAAGCAAAGAGATGCTGCTGTCAGAGGACTTGTGGGTTACAGGGTTGCAGTCGAGCGATTTGATTATTACCTCCCCCTTTTCTACTTCTTTCGCGATTTGGACACTTTATCTCATGTTTTCGGCCAACCTGCAGACATGCGCCGCGACGTTCAAGAGATCTTTCGCGTGACTCCACACCAAAAGCAAGTTATGATGTTCTCTGCGACCTTGTCGAAGGATATTCGAGTGACCTGCAAGAAATTCATGGCGAACGTGAGCAAACTTCTTTAGTCTTTCCTCCATTGTCTTACACGCATCACAGCCACTTGAAATTTTCGTAGACGACGAGACGAAGCTTACGCTACACGGCTTGCAGCAACATTATGTCAAGCTGGAAGAAGTTCAGAAGAATAGGAAGCTCAATGAATTGCTCGACTCGTTGGAATTCAATCAGGCATGCTTGCTCATTTTCTGTTGCTTCCTTTGTTCGCTCACTGTGGCTCCAGGTGGTAATTTTCGTTAAGTCCGTAGCTCGTGCAATCGAGCTGGATAAATTGCTGCAGTCCTGCAACTTCCCAAGTATTAGTATTCACTCGGGTCTCGCGCAGGAAGAACGGTACGTACCAAGTTCAATCATTTTAAGGCGTAGACTTGATCACTCATTGCGGCTTATTCCGTAGAATTAATCGGTACACCGCCTTCAAGGCCTTTGAGAAGCGAATTCTGGTAGCTACTGACATCTTCGGGCGTGGCATTGATGTCGAGCGTGTCAACATCGTTATCAACTACGACTGCCCGCCAGATGCTGACAGCTACCTTCACCGTGTCGGGTGAGTCTACCTTTAGGCTATTTGTGTCCTATTGCTCATGAGTCGCTGTCAATAGACGCGCTGGTCGTTTTGGCACGAAAGGTTTGGCCATCACCTTTGTGTCCTCGGAAGCGGACCAAACGGTCATGAGTCAGATTCAGGCGAGATTCGAGGTCGCAGTGCCGGAACTGCCTGAAAAAATTGATGCTGCTAGCTACAGTAAGTTACATTCGAAATTTGTTCAACAGAGTGCGTGTACTGAGTTGGTTTACCAGTGACTTCCTGAGGTTCCTGCTGATTCCTTAAAATTCTGTCTTTTTCGAATGAATGGTGCTTGTTCTGAATGCTTACGTTTATGTTGATCCTTTGTAATATTACATTTCTGATCAGAGAATTCCATTTTGTTCACGAATATAGTACCCAAGTACGAAGAATATTACAATAATTAATGGTACTAGTTAGTACCGCGGAAAAAGTTTGAGTAGTTTAATATCAGTGTGAGTAGTTCCAGATGGTAGAGCAAGACGTCATCGATTGTCTCATTTCAAATGCCTCCGTATCGCCGTCAGATGATGCACCCTGAGTATCGTCCCGTAAATGGTCGTTCACTTTCCTTTCTCTTGTCGCTGGAGCTACCTGGGCATTTCATCCAAGACTACAGGCAGTCAATCGAGATTGCGCTCCGCACGCACGCACTGAGCCTCGCTCGCTTGCAGAACTTGTGCTTTTTTTGCATTTCCAATGAGAAGGAAATTGGTGCAGCCTGTCCTTCCAAACCTCTTCTTCAGAGATAGTCACCTGGCGATACCTGGTTACGTATTCGAAACTGTAAGCTTGTTCTGTTTACCGCTTGAACGTATGCATAACTCATGAACCCTCTATACAGGCTATAGAATGGGCTGATACTGGTTCTCAGACTCTTTTGTCTGTAGGGGTTGACCTCAGAGATGGTCAGAGTGTATTGGCAAAGATTGCGCCAGCTGTGAGTATCCGTGTCCTGAAGTCTACCGCATTCCGTCAGACTTAAATCGGCCATCAGTCGGGCAGTGGGGCAATTTGTCTTGTGAGTGTCATTTTATGGATTTTTGGTCGATCAGAATTGTTGATCAATGCCACAACAAATTCGCATAGGAACGCGAGGCGCACATGTAAGCACAGACATGGCCAATGAGTTGCCGGAATCCTCATGATGTTCTCTCATGTTTCAGACTGGACCAGCTGTCAAATAACCCGGAAGCTACGAGCATTGTTCTACGGGTAGTTGAGCTTATGACACTGCCGAGGTCGGTCTGCTTGTCCGTGCATACCACTCGATCGGCTCTGTCTCACCTTCTACTTATAGAGAAAGTGGAGACTGCGTCGTTTTGTTGATGGCTCATCCTGGTCCGAACGAACTTGGGCGCTATTTCCCTGCATCGAAAGTCAACGAGCTGCTTCTCGCAAAGACGCCGGAAACGCATGCTTCCTCGAGTAGCGAAGGACAAGAATACGCAACATCAAGTGATAATGATAATGAAACGGGCTCACAGCAAGGAGATCTCGGTTATTACAGCGCCATGGATTTGGCCTCGTTCTTAGAGTAAGTGTGCGCCATGCTATCCACTATCTGAGACATTGACTATCGTGCATCCTATCCAGATTCGCCGTACAATCAACACATTGTCTGGAGCTAGTTCATAAGCAAGTGCTTCTCTTCAATATAAGATGGTATATCATTGACGTACAAGCCTCAGGCAAGGCATCATTCACAGGGAAGTGCGGGCCAATGCTTTCCACCTCAATGGCCATTCGGGCCTGGTACGCTTCGCTCACTTCGGAAACCGATCAATTTCCCTCGAGCAGTTAGGTGGTCCTTCAGCTCTTGTGATCGCGGCGGATACTCTCGAAGAGCTCTCAAAGCGCAAAGTAAAAGAGGCGCTTTGTTACCTTGCTCCAGAACAGACAGGAAGTGTCGAAACGTCTCACGAAGATCACCGAACTGACTTGTATTCATTGGGTATTTATTGTCAAGTTAGATATTCTGTCTCTGGGCTGATTGCTCCACTCTCTTCTTTCTGCTGCTGTTCAGGTATACTATTTTGGACTTTATTGGTTGGTCAAGGACAAATGCCGTTCGAGGGAAGCCCGACAGAAATACTGCACGCTATCGCGCAAAGGCGTCCCATGCCCGTGCACGAGTTTAGAAGGGATATTCCTCAGGTTGTTGCCCAGATAATTGAGAGGGTAAAGTGAACATTTTGCCTCCGATTTTATCTTCAACTAATAAGTCAATCAGCTTCTTTCAAAAAATCCTGATGCTCGATATAATAGTGCTTATGGGCTAAAGATAGATCTTCTTGATTGTCAACGGAGGTTACTGGCTGCTGTATCATCTTCTGTTTCCGAGCAGTCCGCAGAGGTATAGTCTTCACAGTTGAAGTTGATGTTCCAAGCTTATGCTAGGACAGCTCATCCCGGCGTTTGAGATAGGGATGCATGACAAGTTTATTGTATGCGCTAGACACATCATTTGTGTCGATTACTAACTCTCTTTTAGGGATTCACGATTCCCAATACGTTGGTAAGTGAGTTTCTCCTTGGATCGGGTATTCGCTGCTACCTAACTGAGGCATCCTAGTTCGGAAGGGAAAAAGAATTAGAAATCATTCGTGGCGTAATTCGTCAAGTTGCTTCCAGTCATGCTCGTCAGTTTGGCTCTCATAGGCAGTCCTTTACAACGTCGCAATCGAATAACGGGAGCCATGGAGAGATGTCTATCCAAATAGAAGCAGGAGACGACCGAAGCGAGTCGGCGTTGTCCAGTGTAAGCGACTCACCGTCTAGCGCTATTGCCAGCTTAGGGGTAGGATCCATTGCAATCTCGGAAACTACCGCCAGAGCAGTAAATACCAAGCATGGTCAAGGACGGGATGGGAGTCCTGCCTCGATGTCTTCGCTTGGACTAGAGAGGCGCCGTTCTCGGCATGCGTCTAAGACTCGTACCACGAGAAGTGGAAGTGCGTCTTACTCCCGCGTGTGAGATTAAAATACTGATGAACGCGGAATAGCCCGCTCTGTCATCATCTCAGGACCAGCAGGGTGCGTCATGAATTGTATATTGACAGATTTTCTATGTTTATGTACGACGTAGCGTGGGTAAAAGTTCTCTAATCCTCACAAATCAAACGAAATGGAGAGGTACGGTTGCTCGAGATACCAGAATCGCTACCTCCTTACTAATCTATCCCACAGCCCATGGTCTTTGGGGCCACGCGAAAGTGGGAATTCTAGCCAACGTCAAGCAAGATCAAATCTAACGTAAAATCAATTCTCAGTTTCAAACTCAGGCGACCGCCCCCTTCACTGCCATTGTAAGAATTTCACATCTGCTTTCGCTTCGTCTCAAGCTCCTTCAATCATTATTTGACAGTTGCAGTGTCTTTCTTCTGTTCTTCGACAATTGATGATATTTCAGACTGATATGCAGCGTTTCGCAATGACTTTACGGACTAGACTAGGACCACTCTTGAATAATGCTCCCTTACTATATCAAGGCGCACCGGAATTCAAAGACATGCTCAGAAAGCATGGTGTAGACATAAACACACCTGATTTGGAGCTTCTATCAACAGCTGAGCTACGCGTACGTTTTCAAACTTTAGTGGAGCAGGTGTTCGCCGTTTTAGCGGACGTCCGTCTCCTCGCACTTTTTCTGGATGACCTCCATGAAGCGGACGAACCGTACATATTTTACGCATTTATCTCGTTTGCATAGTGATCTGAGTTCTTTCAAGGTCCCTTGATTTAATCCAGGCCCTTGCAAATTCTAAGGGTCGTATGGTGAATTGCTCGATTTTCTGGTAACCTGTCATAAATATTCATCTTTTTCACCAGCTCATCTTAGGCTCTGTCCGTACGGAAGAAGGATCGTAAGTGGATTGTTCGCTATGGATAACTCGCAGTACTCATTTTGAGGAAGTTCAAAACTTGACCGTCTGCGACAAGTTTTCGGAAGCAAATCTCGAGTCACATGGATAACACTAGAGCCAATGAACGCAGCTAGCGTGCTCTCACTTGTTTCAAGGACACTGCGTCGTCCGAAAGATGATTGTGTACATCTTTCACGTGTTGTATACCGAATCTCTCAAGGCAATGCATTCGCCGTCCGAAATTTTCTCGCGTCGCTTCATCGCCATCATCAAGTGAGTTATCTGGTGCTCACGGATAATGTTCGATCTCACCATATCTATAAAGGCTGTGTTTGACTGGCAGCATAACCACTGGACGTTCGATTTGAAGCAGATCGAAGCTAATCTTGTCTCTGAAGAGTCTTCAGACTTGACGGATCAGCATGCATACCTCGAATCGCATTGGCGTGAACTTCCAAGCGATGCGCAACGGTACCTGATCTGGGCCAGCCATTTCGGAGCCACGTGAGTGGGAATATCGCTTTGGAACAGTATGTGTATGCTCATAGGTACTGTCAGATTTAAAGCGGACGAGGTAATTTGGGTCAAAGCCGGTCTTCTCTTTACTCATCCAGCTGTAGGTTGCATCGGTGATTGACTGGGAAGACAGCAGCAGCGGTAGCAGTGATGGCGAGAATGAAGCAGACGAAGCATGGCGATCACGACCGGTTCCAAGCATGAAGGAACTGACCGGGCGTAGCGCCACGAGGTCCTCCATTAAAGGCCTTCAATCGGCTATTACGGAAGGATGGCTAGTTCAGAGAGCTCGAGATATGTGCTCATTTGCTCATGACAGACATCGACAAACAGCCATGGCCATGGCAGACAGGCTACCCGGGGATACGATAGCAAACATGTCTTTGCGAGTGCGTACTTTACAGGGTGTCCCCTGTACTCGTCTCTCATGCCCATCATTTGCGCCTTTTCAGATCATCCTCATGCTTCGTCAAGATGACCGCGTAGTCGATCCTTACCGTATCGCGGAGCATGCCAAACGGTCTGACTATTCCATACATTCTCGATATAAAATTTATATGGTAAATTTGGTAGATGTCTGAAATTTATCAAAGAGCACTCGATCCGCGAGGAAGTTCTCGCGCAGTTGTACGAAGCGGGGCTGGCCGCCTGGGCCCGCGGAGCTCATGAGGTTTGTGTGGTTACTTCATTGGGTCTTTTGGCTGATTCTTCCCTTTCATCAAAGCTCGCCCTCGAGACACTGAAGAATGCGCAATTTTTGCTCGCAGAGGAAGATCGTGAAAACAGTTATCCGAGGACATTCGCACTATACCTCAAATTGGCAGAGTGAGCATATGTTCCGGTGCCTTCAAGAATGAAGCATTGATCATTTGTTGTTTTCAGGTTGCATCAGTGGAAAGGTCACCTTTCTCTTAAATACAACATCAATATAAGCTGAGACGTGTCACTTGCATAGGTGACGTGGAATCCTCCAACTGTTGTTTAGAAGATGCCAGACCAATATCACCTGAGGATAAGGCCCGCTGCCTCAAGCTGAGAAGCAACAACGCATTCTTACTTAACGATTTTGCCGGAGGCGTAGAAAGGACTATGGAAGCACTGGAAATTCTAGGATTGAAGATTAATCTGAAGGCAACAAAAGAAGAAATGGACATACTATTTGAAGAAGTAAAGGACGCTATCCTAGCCATCGGATTTCAGAAACTAATAGAGTTACCTCGTGCTGATGATCCACGAGTCGATCTCACGATACAACTTCTCACAGTTGCAAGTAAGGTCACCGCTTATGTATCAAAAATTTGCAAGATTTTTACATATTTCAGCACTAAATGCTTATTGGCGCCTTGGAAATAGCCCCTCTGAAGTGATACTACTAAGTCTCACTATCATCAAAGTTGCCTTGAGGTAATAAAACCTATCCATGTTTCAATCACCACTGAATCATCGTCTGTTCTAGCTCAGGAATGTCTCCCGGAGTGTCAATTGGTTTTTTCTGGATTTTAGGCAGTTAGTTTCATCCTTTTGGTTAGTAAGCGACGTGTAATGCTGAAGTCCTTAAAACAGTGACCGCGGAAGAACGAGGACTCTATGCCTTCTCAAGGGACTTGGGACGAGCAGGCCTGCAGATCGCGGAAACATACGGTTCCAACTCCGACAAATGGTTTGTCCAATTCGTTCGGCTATTATAATCTCACACCTATACTAACCACATGCTTCTTCCGCGCGGAATAGCCGTGCTCTCGGTTCGTTCTCAATGATATTCTGGTGGAAATTCATCTAACAAATTCCTTTCAGTTTTATATTGTGCTTTGGTAACTAATTCTAGCTAATTCTGTTGCTTCCGTTTCTGACAAATCGTTAATGAAACTCAATAGGTTTCTGGTTATGAAGACGTACATGTCAGGGAAAATATTCCTCGTTGTGAACTTGCGCTGAAATATGGATTGTCGAGCGGAGACAGGTGCGAGCAGTCACCTCTATAAAATATTCGAGCAATATTGACGCGAAGGCAGAGTGTTCGCTGAATTTGCTCTTATACACGGCATTTTAAACCGCTTCTTCTGCTGCGAGCACCGTAAGTAATTTCCGGCTTCAAATCGAGCTTTCAGATAACGTATTGTTCTAGTCGCTGAGCTGCTACCCGAGGCTGAAGACGTAAGGCTGTTTGTCACCCGAAAAGGTTGGCAGCATTGACCATGATTTCAGGCAATAAACGACATGGGTTCTTGGACTCCGACATCCGACCGTCTTACTCTTGTGCGTGATATTATTATTGAGATATACTTCACATATTCAATGAGACTGAAGGCAAACGGAATCCTTATACTCATACGGTCTCTTGGTGGTAACACCCTCTATACCTCTTCTGTAAACCCGACCAAAGAAAGTATATTTGACACCGAGAAGTTTGACGAGAGTGCCTTCCTTCAGCACATACTACAGACATCGAACAACACTCCTATGGTTTTAGGCTGGTACAACTCATTCAAAGTTGTAGGGCTCTTCTGCTTGGGTTATTACTCTGAAGCCGCCGAACTTGGATTTTCAGTCCTTCATTCCGCTAAACATCATCCGAACCATCGATATATCCGATTCAGTCTTTGTTATCATAGTCTCGCTATTATCAGTTGCATCAGAAATGGTGGTGTCTCCATCGCCCAGCGAGAAAGGTACCTAAGGCAGGTCGACTTGAACCAGGAATACATCCGAAAGTATGTTCATGATTTTAGCAGAAGATCTAGTTATCTAATCATTGCCGCCAGGTGGCTGGAGCCGAGTCCAGTCAATAACTCGACTTGGCTGGCTCTCGTCGTATGTTGATTTTGAATTGGTTGCCTTTGCAAGGAATAACCCTTCTGATGAATCATGTAAATTTTAAAGGACGCCGAACTTGCCTCGTTGAAGGGGGACAACAATGCCTTAAAGCTATTTGATATTGCCGTTACGCACGTTGCTTTTTGTGTATCAGGAGGCAATACATTGACGGAAACGCTGATACAGATTGGCGACAAACAATGATTGGCTTTTTGAAGAAGGTTGGGCATTATTCTTGGTAAGCTCGGTAGACGATCCACATCCTCCTTCTGACAGCTAAGTACCACTAGCAAGGTAGCCATCTTATTCGATCCGGTGAGCTGAGTCGATGGTCAGCTGTGATGATTCATTCTTATAAGTACAGGCGTCGAGGGCCTTGGCGTCGAGCTTCAAAGTCGAGGTATATCGAAACAAGGGCAATGGGGCGCTAGAGGCATAGTGTATGAAAGACCAGTTGTTTCGCCTATCGTGCCCACTGGATCTGACATGTTTACTAGGAAATATCTGATTTCTATCACTGGGCGTTCAGACCGGAAGATACATAGAACAAACGCCTTTTCTTCAGACGTAGGAGTTCAGACAGAAAATGTGATGTTGAGCTTACGCCAAATGCCCTATTCCGACGATCTACCGGATGATGGCTACCGAGGCGAGGAAGCTAACCGTCTGACATCTTCTGACTTAGCTGCTATCCTTCGCTGGAGTAGTGATATTGCCTCTGACATCAACCTATCGTCGGCTCTCCGAAGGTTGACCGAGATTGCCACTGAGAACTCTGGAGCTCAATGCGCTTGCGTCGTCATGGCTCGTGAACGAGATTATACTGTGGTCACGTCGATGCTACCTCCAGGTATGTACTGAACCTGTTCTCATCGGGATATCCACTGATATTCCAACTAGCGCCGTGTGTGGTCCATGAGTGAGGGATTACACACATTTCAAGGCTTTGATATTGCTCACGCCTTCCTGCAGAAATCCGAGACATGTTAAAACGCTATCGGATCCGTTGCAACGAACAGTGATTGAGCATTGTAGGCTCAATATCATAATCCATTCTAGTCAGCCATTGACGAGAACTCGTAGGCCTGAATGCAAGAACTCGTATTGTGGTCGATGATATGATGCTAGATTCCCGGTTCGCTTCTGAAGCTCAGTACAGTCTGTATCGCGCCGTTATATGCTTGCCAATACAAAGCAATCGAGGACAGACCATTGGAGCTCTTTTTTTGGCATCAAGATACTCGTTCTTGCAGTCGACGGTTGATGTTCTCACTCTGTTCCTTCAACAAGCTAGTACAAGGTATATCACTTATATTCTCCCTCCCTCTTTAATTGAAGAGTCACTTACTCATACTCATTGCTTACCTTCCTTACTCGACACAGCATCTCAAATGCTCTCCTCTTTCGCTCAGTTCAAGCAGGTAAGGAATATGCTACGACTTTCCAGAAGGCACGGTCTGAGAGATGTTCCAGGAACGCGGGAAAATCTGAAAATGATATCTTCTCAACGGGCCGCCCTAGAAGAGGCTAGGCACAGTCGCGAACAGGCTCTCAAAGCTGCGAAAATAAAGAGCAACTTTCTCGCATCAATGAGCCACGAACTTCGGACCCCTTTCAGGTTCGCACGCATTTTCATGCTGTAGCACGACCATTCTTACCTCAACAATTGACACAGTTCGTTCTATGGGTTACTTGATATCTTGGCGGGTACGGAATTGGACTCGGCGCAGCAGGAAATCGTGATGACAGCAAAAACTAGTTGTGAGCTATTACTCAAGGTAAGACTATGATCTCTACCGTCCAGGCGACATTTTGATCGGGGACGGAAAGATCATAGACTCGATCTTGGACTACAGCAAATTAGAAGCTTCGGGTAAGCTCTTGCTCCTTACTGGGCACTTTTACTAAGAGGATAGCAGCACTTAAATTGGAGCTTTCTGGATTTCCCGTTGAGAATATCATTGCCGTGCGCAATCTTATATTAACACGAAGATTTCAATCTAAGATTGTCGATTTAGGACTGCATGGAACTACTTCTACCAATGGCGGCAAAGAAACTGGATCTGTCGTTTGATATCAGACCGGATGTCCCCGCATGTAAGCCTCGCCCGCTTTGGACAGTGATCATGACTCACACTTAACTGGAATAAGGGATCGAAGCAGATTATGCTCGGATTCGGCAAGGTTTGTTCAGTAAAGCAGGTACAACAATTCTGGGCCTGACATGTCCCTAGTCCTTATGAACCTAATCGGCAATGCTGTGAAATTTAGTGAATATTCCTTATTTTCGTCAATGCATCAGCTAATCTTTTTTTCCTACCCAGCTGCGTCTGGATTCGTTCGTGTTGTCTGCTCTGTAGACCATTCGATAAAGCAAGAGGTCGAAGACAGACGTGTATTCCTCAAGTTTACGATTCAGTACTTTACTTTGTGTCCGGCATTGGTGAATATTATATACTGATAACATGTACTAGGGACACTGGCATCGGGCTTTCCAAGTCTGACAAGGATCAGTTGTTTACGCCATTTCAACAAGCAGACACCTCATCAACGAGGAGATTCGGGTTTGTGTAATAGTTAGGAGTAACGCACTATACTGATGACTTTCCCGAAGTGGTACGGGATTGGGTTTGAGCATTTCCCGCCAGCTGGTTCAGCTAATGAAGGGTGATATCGGAGTCGAGGAGAGTGAGTTAGGCATAGGATCACTTTTTTACTTTTCTATTCCAGTCAGGATCTTCGAGTCGGAGGAATCCAGAAAAGATGCCGGTGAGTGGCGAGAGTGAACATTAGAAACATGGCAACTCACCGTTTTGAGTCGTAGCCGGCCTAGAGAACCTGAGGCAGCTGTTGCTCAAGCCACGACCTCCTCGGATAATCATCACATCACCCTCCGAGACCACCCTTTCTCTTTTGAGTAGTCTGCTGAACGGATTCTTCGTGACATCACTGAAATCTATCGAGGACATCTTGGGCTTGATGCGAAATACGGAGTCGAAGCGGACGGCAGTAGATTTCATATTGGTCGATGAGCAGTCTGAGGCACGAGTCAATGATCTGGCACAGTCGATCCAGGATGTTCGGGGTAGTTCCGAGCGTTTGAAGATTATCCATCTCTTTACACCGACCTCAGAGACCTTATCAAGGCAACCTGCTGCGGGATCACTTCATACAAGTGCTGTGCGACTCACAAAACCTCCACGAAGATTCCGTCTCCTGTATGTCTGTTCTGCAGTTATCATAGATAGCGATTGATCATTCCTTCTGGCATTATACTTAGGCAAACTTTAGCACGGCTGCGTGGTATAGCGACCGATTTGTTAGGTGGAGACGCACCGGATGTGTCAAACGATTCTGGGGATTTGGCAACTGCTATGAGAACGCTTTTCGGAAGAGTACTGATTGCAGAAGGTGGGATCTCTTTTCCGCTTATAAGATATTATTGGGTTAAGCATTCTCTTTCAAGATAATAACGTGGCACGAAAACTTCTTAGGCAGCAACTAGAACGCTTAGAGCTGATTGTTACGGAGACAGAAAATGGAGATGAGGCTGTGAAAGGTAAGCGTGCATTGGTCGAGCTGGAAAGTCCCTCCCTGAACGCAGCGTCAGAATGGGAAGCACATGAACCTGGATATTTCTCCGCCGCTCTGTTCGACCATCGTGAGTGTTTTCGACCAGAAACCTCATGAATAATATCCATCTCAGACATACATCGATAGATATGCCAATATGCGACGGTATCGATGCATGCAAGCGCATTCGACTTCTGGAGGGCAAACACAAAGTAACTACAAATCTACCGAGTGTGTTGCTCCTCCCTCACTTTTCAACTTCGGATTGGACCACTCATTCTCTCTCCATTAATATTGTAGTCGTTGCTCTGACTGCGGATTGTCAAGAGTCGACGAAACAGCTTTGTTTGAGCGCTGGGATGAATGCGTTTTTCGCTAAACCCTTAAAGAAGAGTGAGTTCAAACGGTGCCCAGAACATGAACAACCGCTCAAAACAAGTTGATTCGCAGATGATCTAGCGAGACTGCTATCAATGTTTTGAACGTCCTTCGGGAATGTACATGTATAAGTATTGGATATAGGTACTGATATTTCTATAATACGACTTTAATACTGTATTATTCTTGCCTTGGAATGGAAACGGAATATTTATGTATGATAGTACAGTACTAGTGCGTACCATATGTTATGGTCGTGATCGACGAAAGTCGCAGTACTGACGTTGGTGTCGGTATCTGCCGGATTGGCGAAATTGAATTTGATTTGCACCTTTATTTAGTTAGCGAAGACGGGCGCTGAAAGAAAGGGTTCTCCTCACGCGTATGCTTTGCTGTTCATTGCCACCGTTCCTTTCGTTTCCTAGTGGTTGTTCTCTCGGATGGTAACTGGTGTGGCTGCTTTCGCGGCTGTTGTTTATGCGGCTGCCGTATCGGCAAAGGCGAATGAACCGTTTTTAGACCAGGGCTTCCAGTTCGATTTTACGCCGACTGGTGTTCCTGTGCCAATACCAACCACAGGTCAGCTTTCTTCAAACTTCTGACGACTGCAATACAACTGACATAAATTGCCTGCGCAGCTCAGTGCGACGAAATTCCGTGCGTGCGCTCAGTGTGTACTTTAGGAAGTCGCGTTTCTCAAACAGATCTCATCAGCCTCTCATGGAGCCGTGCCGCTTTCACAACCGGGTATGCCGCTGCGATTTCCTTGAGTGATATCTTATTCACAGATCATGCATATTGTCAGACCAAATCCTCAAGCACCGTATATCATCCAAGTCTATACATCGTCCGTGATTTTATTCGTATCTTCAAAACGGAGAATATTTCTGAACGATTATTATGTAGAACATTCTTATTTCCCTCGGTATGTTGTTCAGCGTCACATTCTAACTTCATGGCATCTGATATTTCCTGTTGTAGGTGATTGGTGTAGGAAGCGAGCTACAATTTGTTCGTCCGCTTTCCTAGAGAGGAGGTAACATTGCCGCTAATACTTATTCTTGTTTACTTCAGAACTGGCCTGTTCCATATGTCCCGGGAACACAAGTGAGTCATATACATCCTTGACGGGAATCAAATCCTGACTCAATATATGCAAAGTATCAAATATGCATGGTGAGCCAGACTTCACCGGATCACCATTTTATTGCTGACGATTGGCAGTTTGACTCGAATGGCGTAAGCGGTGGATGTCAACGAATGACGACGGTTGTACCCACTGAGAACGCGACGGTGGAGAACCCACCGATATGCACGAACCTAACCTATCCAGCTGGAATTTTGGACGTGGATGCGAAGGATCACACTGGAACCTTGTGCGTCGGGTTTTTATAGTATTTTCATGTATGCTGAACTGTTTTACAGAGGACAATTTGCATGGGTCGATCAGGTGCCGTTTCAATAGCATAGTTGACTTGCGAACGTTCGAACCAAATAATGTATATGTAGTGCACCGACATTAGCGTTCAGCCTAAGAACGGGACCGCGCCATTCATACTTACTGTAGGCATAATTGTTTTCGATCCTGGACATTCTGACCGGTCTGCAGATTGCCCCTACCCTTCACCCTCCCTGGAATATAACGAGCAATGATATGAGTCCTATAAATTGGACAGTCCAGCTGGTTCGTCGCTCTCCCACTTTTCCTTGCTACCTACTTAACAAATAACAGTCTTGGGGATCATCCTTTTTTATTTCATTGGTCGATTCTGATGGACAAACATGGGCTTACGGTCCTCTTCATAGCGGAGGACAGGGTCCCACTGATTGCCTTTCTCTCAGCGCGACAGAAACTGACACAGGCGTCTCAGAGTCCGTTGCCATTGGTTCGGGAATTGGAGGTCTTTTCGCTGGGCTAGCCATCGGTGGCTTCGCTGCTTGGTTCTTCTTCCGGAGACGTCATGGTTCGTATTATGAGCCATACACTTCCAACCGAATACACAGTTCTGGGAAGGGCGGAGCTCGATTAGAGGCGGATACTTTATACTCTCCAGCAACACACGTCGCATACCCTACCGATGATACTTTCAGTAGCCAAAATTCAGAAAGGAATCTGACGGGACGCGGCCATCAACTTGCTCCTGGATCTGCATACGAAATCGAACCGTTCACGATACCAGACAACTCCACCGAGGGTCTGATTCCAAAGAGTCCAGGTGGAGGAAGTACGGCGGCTCAACCAGTCGCATCACCTGCGAGTCCAGCTCGCCCTACCAATTCTCACGACGAGGCAAACAGATCAGTGTCTCAAGCACGTGCTCCATCCGCAGGCGGTCAGGTATACGTTGTTCACCACGATGGCGGGCGGGCACCTGTAACCGTGTATACATCAGAGGGAGCAGAGATCATCGAGCTGCCACCGCGCTACAATCCAGATGACCGTCAGCTTGAGGAGCAGCGGCGAACAGGATCCACACCGAGGAAAGCTCCCCGATCACCAGGCATGAATTTGGCCGATAGATAGCCCTTGGTCATTCCTTCCGTCTGTTTCCTTTCATCTATCTATCTTGTTGCTTAGTGGACATACTTCTTGGCTTTATTGACTTGTATTTCATTCTCATCTCATTGAGTGTTTTTACGATCTTAACTACTACGGATTTTTGCATCTGTATGTTCTGACACTCGCCGTCGTTTGACATACCCCTCGTTGATCCACATTCTTTTTGTCGACTCACATAATCAGTGTTATAGGTTGCCCTGATGAATGTACTGTGACAAGTATGCATTATCTGATCGCTGATGCCAGTGGAATACTACACTACACTACAGTAACACTACCTCTCGTTGGTTAACACGCCCCTCTAAAAACACCAATAGGACAAGGCCTCCAAGTCTCTACAGGAACCCGTGACCAACCAGCCGGCATCTCAGTTGTTTGATGCTGCAAAGCGGAAGGAGCGCTAACAGTACAGCTCTCGCTGGATCTCGCTTGAACAAAAGAACTATCCAAAGCATTCGAAAGGGGTGATGAAGACGCAGAAGAAATGAGGACATTCAAACGTTCTTCCATCGTTTGAAGTTCATCACTCCAAGAATCTTTCGAGGCAATGGATGAGGTGTGCTGAGCAGCAGCGAGAAGAGACGTGCTGATCTCTTCAAGCTGCGAATCTTTGTGTATCAGAAGGTCCAGTAAAGCATTTGCACTATGACGAGGTGTTATTTTTAATTTGTATTAGGTGAACTTGATGCTAACCCTTTTCTAAGTCCGTTGCGTTCGTCAGGTCGAATGGCCAGCACAGCCACTAGGCTGGCCACAACATCTTTCCGCTTCAATGGGCTCGAATTCTCCTCAGAATCATCTTCCGCAGTCGTCTCCCAATCATCGACGCACCAAGCTGCCCATGCAGCTAGACACAATTCATAGGACAATTCCCTGTTTGATGTGCCTTCGTTCTGAGATGTCGGGTCGTGGAGCAGGCAATCGACGATTACAGAAACCAGAACCACTGGCAAAGTAGGATGGCTTGTCTTCAATGCTAAGAGTAAAGGTGACCATATGGCGTTGAGAGCAGGAGGAAGAACGAGAGGAGACTTCAAGTTCGAGGCCAGCCTCTTCCTGAGAAAAAGATGATTAGAAGATGCTCCTTGATTAGTTCATGAATATTCACCTAGTAGAGACTGGAACAAGGCCGCCTCTCGCTGTGAGAGCCTCACTCAAGCGTTCCAGTGCCCATCGTTCATTCTCATCGCCATCGTCACGCTCACTTGCACCCCATCCATTGAAAATTACTGCCGAAGAGGCTACCTTTGCTTCGCCGATCCAGCGCTCAATGTCGCGTATGGATTTAGCTAGTTCGTCTTTGTATTGAGACTTGAGTGACGCATCTCGAGCAATCGTCTTCATAAGAGATTTGTATCGCTTCAGAAGAGGATGGAGAGGGGATAGCCGAACGACCGGAGCAGATTCCTCAACACTGGCGACAGAAAGGATCGGGAGGAAATAATTATGCAGAAGCCATGTCAAAGACTAGAAAAACTGGCAGTTAATGAACTGATAAGCAGCAAATATATGGGCTAACCTCTTTTGCGCCTGTTCGCAACAACTCTAAGCTAGGCAAGTCTTCGTGCGTCGCTGCGTGCCTTAGTTCGACAAGCCACAGAGGCAGACCAATCTGTGTGGCGATCGATGCGATCGATCGTGCGTATGTCCCAAGTTGCAAAGGGTCAACAAGACCATTGACAAGGCGAATGATGGCCGCTGCATAGCTTTGGCGGATATTCAACGCTGATATATTCTTAGACGTCGTGTCATGCTGGCGATGAGATTCCACAACATAATCCTGATCGAGTATAATTGATGACAAGAGCGAAAGTGCTGCTTCTAGTGCGTGCGGAAGCGGCGTGATCGCTCTCCATGCAGAAAGCTACGAATACTACGGGATGAGTGGGCGATGAACCGCGGCAAAGGAGTATAACGCACTCTGTGTATTGCTTTGAATTTCGCATCTGTGTCCGTTTCATCTGCATACATCCAACCGCATACCTGATCAAGCTCAGACAAAGAGGCCCATGGGACCCTTCGAGGTAGCTTCATCTGAAAATAAAAGTTTTTAGAAACGACGCCGCCCGACTCGGCAACTCCTTCACTTTATTCATATTATTGTTGCATTTCCCACGATTTTACAACAAAAACCTCCTCCACATATCCATGAGCGGGTCTCTCTCGAATGAATGTATCTTACCGCACAGGCATTATCACAACTCCGCAGCTCGACCTGGATGATTAGGTTGGGTGATGCTTTTCCCGGCGAGAAATTCCAAACTACGCGAATGAGCTATAATTATCCGAGTGGCCAATAGCTTACAGTCATCCCTGCACAGCTCTCTACTACATTTCTTGCTGGTATCGGCATTGTGTGCGATGGCAGGTGCTCTGTCGCTTTTGCTTTCGGCACTACACAAGCATGCCTCGCTCTGATCGGGCAATGCTGTGAATCATAAACTGATGATAGGCGCTCGCTTCAGGTTGGAATGTGGATCATTACGTGAATTTATGTAGCCTATAAAGCCAAAGCCTGCCATGACTTTCAAGGCCTATCCATTGCAACAGTCAGTTAAGAACTCTCGACAAGCCATAAATCTTTTCTTTCATGGGTTCTCTCGACGAACGCGGGGATATCTCAGTCGCTCTTCTTGCGATCTACCCTTTCATATTCATCCTCGCTCTTATACTCACCGTGTGACACGGTTTCAAGCGTCAAGCAGGATGGCTCTTTCTTCTACTGTTCTCAACAGGTTCGTGACTTTTATCTTATCATTCTTATATTCATGTCACTCAGCATCGCCTTGCTCTGATCAGCTAAAATTGTAGGAGCCATCCTCCATATTGTCGCGGAGCTGCAGTCAACTCCTAGCAAAGGTCTTTTTATTGCTGCATTTTCAATTGAAGGAGCAGGCCTCGCTCCCTTGTTGGCATGCACTCTGAGTTTTGTCGGAGTTACGTGAGTACGAAAGCATGACGTTATATGATCTTTGACTCACCTTCATCATCTTTCAGTGGTTCCAAAATTATCGAGACGCATGCTATAGTTACCCGAGCACGTCTGCGAGTAGTTCATCTATTGATGACCGGCGCTGCAGTCATGTTCATCATAGGAGCCACCGAAGCAACTAGTGATGATGCCAGCAAGAGAAGCACAGGATCAACGCTGAGAAAAGTTGGGGGTATCCTATTCTTGGTAACGTTCCTCGCCATTGTCAGTTGCATAATGGTATTTTGGAGCACCCAGCATGAGCTTATGAAGTACCAGAAAATAGTGAGTGAATGTTACTAGACTTTGTTTCAGGCCTTGATCTAACCCACTATCCCGATAGCTTCTCAAGGGTATTTCGTGTGCCGCGCTCTTTCTTGCCGTTCGCGTCCTCTACTCCATACTATCACGGGTAGCTGGCAGCTGATCCTGATTATGAGTGTTCTAGTGGAGTTCTTCGTGGCGTCTATTTGCCTTTTCTTCGGTCTTCGGTTAGCCCATTAGTGAGGGTGTGGACTACGAAGCTGCACAAACTGTCAGCCCGAATGCGTCGTCGATTCCTCTTTACCCCCAGATAGGAGCCGAGTTCTATCCTCCGAAATATCGCAACGAGGGCTATAGCAGCTAAGCGTAGGGAGGCCGTAAACCAAGAGTTAGAATAGAAATAGAGGAGAGCTCATGGAAATAATGGCAGATTTTCATTTGAAGTGGTTGTCATTGCATTTTTTTCTTTCACACTCATGTATTACTGTAATTTCATTCGTTGAATATTGTTTTGATACCTCTCCGGACAGAGTGCTCTGCATTTCCTCCGTATTCAGCATTTACTTGAAACCATGAATCCCATCTAAGGATACGAATTTTAAATTTTGAGATGACAATCTTGCCAAAACGGCGAAAGCTTAAAGGCGATTCACGGTAACGTGACCTCCTTTCGCCTTCTTCGTGAGAGAAAAGGAGTGCCGCGCGTCTCCGAAGCTTGGCGCACCATCTCATGCCCTTGAGTTTGTCCTTTGTTGGTCATCGTCGAGTATTCGAAGACACCTAATGCTGTTATGAAAGATCAAGGTGAGCTGACAAAAATAAGTCTTCGTTTTCTGAGAACATCTTGGAGGCATAGGTCTAACCACAAGAATTGCAGATGCTGAAAGCAACTGTCTGTCCAAGCAGAAGCGGGCACGTACGTCCAAGAAGGACATTAATCCGGATAGAAAGGGCTGGGTAAGCCAGAATATACCTACACGAGAACGGCTGCTTGGGGTACGTGAGTAATGTCACGATTAAAAACGATCAAGCTGTTCTGAATACGTCCAATAGGTTCGGGTAAGGCCTATCATTGAAACTTGATAATCCTTTTTCAACACTTCATCTAGCGAAGTGTTCTCCGAATATCATTCGCGTTTCGAGGTCGACGTCCATCGCGCTTACTCAACTTGAAGTCAGTTACTATAATCTTCTCTGGGTCCTCGACTGATATTCTCTCTAGTAAATGTGCTCCATGGCCGGCATGCACTTCAACCACAGCGATAAATCTGTCAACTTCGTGCTCGTCTTCTTCGACGTCATCAACAGATGTGCGCTTTGAGTAATTCCGTCAGCTCGCCCTGTGGCTGACCTTATGCTTAAGCTGAAGCGTAAATTCGCGTCTCTTGACACTAATCCTTCATCGGATGCCGTCGAAAGAGTAGCTGGCGCAGATGTAGAGGGAGCATCATCAACGAAGAAGCACAGATGCACTCTCCGAGATACCGAATGCCAAAAGGAAGAAATGATCAGTAATTTGAAAAGGGATGATGTTGTTGTTGAACAGAGGACGAAAGCGGTGAAAGAAAAACAGCGACAGAAGAAAAAGAAGAAGCGACAGAAAGCAGAGAAGCAGGCGCGGAATGAAGAGCATCGACAAACGGTGGAAGAAGCTGCAAGGCACGCCGAAGCGGGCAACCCAGAAACCAGGAGGTTCCTCGTCGGCATGCCATTAGCAAGCGTCAGTGGCCTGTCTGGGAGATCTGTCTGTAGGAACTTCAGAAAAAGAGATTTGACGCTAAACGACATCCTCCCTGTACCGATAGAATCATTGCTTTCGTCTTTGCCGGCAAGAACATTATACGAATCTCTCAAAGGACCTGTTTATTTTGTTTGTTTTTGCTTTTTTAATCGGTCCTTATTTAAACGCTGACGTGTAATGTCCAGTCTGTATCATGCGAGCAACAAATTAACAAACTCAAGTCCAAGCTCAAGAATGCAATCGTGTGCTCCAAGCTACTTGTCGTTACTGAAGATCGTTTCGATGAAGTTATCATTCCAAGCGTTTCTCCCGGTAATCGTCTCCCGCGCTTACTATGTCAAGAGACCCTGGACGCGATTGAACGGGTATTGGACGATGTTCAGCCTCCGCATGAATTAGAGTCCTCTCAGAATGCAGAGGATAAGATAAAGTACCTCTTCAAGCCGATATTGAAGAGTCTGAGTATCCATGACACCATCATCACGACGTGAGCACCAGCTTTCTCTAACCATCCACGACTTGGCTAATGTGACGTCATACTGTAGGGGATTCAGTTGGAAAGAGAAAATTGGTCTACGGTCGACAGTTGATTTGGGCATTCATGAATACGGACCGAAATCTGACGCCGCTATCATCAAAGTACTGAACGACAAGGAAGCCAAGATTGTTGTGCTCTTCGAAGCGTATTCAAGACTTGGCCAAAGTCTGAGTACACCAGATGAGAATAGAGCGGACAGGGTGCGCCTCCTCATCCAAGGATCCTACATATCTATCCGCGACGGGAAGCCATCAGTCGTCTACTACCTGACTCGGGACAAGCACATGGAGACCATCCTTATTTTTTGCGAAGATCAAGAACAACGCAAGGTTTGGTCATCACTGGCTAGTGCTTGAAGGCAAAGCTCATTAATATTCTTCCAGTTTGGTTACTATGCGGAGAAACAGCCGTTTTATGACGAAGTTACATGGGTGGACCTTATTTGTCAAATTATAAATTTAGTTTAGTAGATCTTAGTAGTCGAGGGACAAATTGCATTTAAACCGATTCAACGTTATTACCTTCAGAACTACGTGTAATGGTCTAACGGCTGGGCACAGGGTCTGATAATAATCACGTCAGTTTCGTCAGCGGGATCAGATTGACTACAGGATCCATCATTTCCATCCGACCTTCTCAACGCGCTGCGTGGCACGAGCAAAACATAAATGAATCCAGGGCCATGCATACCTTCAAAAGGATTATTGTTCACTCTGTTCGAGACGTGAATATGATCGCGTTTCAAAATTCTTCGTGAGAATGTGATTCATCGCCGTTGAACCATTTCGTTTGTCACATCTCTCTACTTGCTGGTACACCTTACCCTAGGCGTCGTAGACTTGGCGCTCCAAAAGCACACAAGTCCGCAGTTCAGACTCAGGATGAACGTCCAAGGTAGGTGTTTTCTCGGACACGTGATATCCTCATGTTGTTTCTCATCTCCAACCATACGCCACCAGACGTGTCAAACCTCGTTGTTTTCGGTCAAGACCTCCCTTCGCCCAAAGATGAAGGGCAGACATGTACAGGGTACAAATGACAGCCCATTAGAGGAACCAAGGTACTTGAATTGCAGTTATTTGAAGTAGTCTGCGCACTGTGCTGATGGGTATCCTGTCACACGATTAATAATAATTAGCGAAGAGTACGTGAGGCATAGGTTAACTTATCCTAATCAACGAGTAACAAGCATCTAGTATACATCTCCATGTCGCCCGGAGCACAAAATTCGGCGTCTGATACTGAAAATAAAGTCCGTATCAGCAGACAATGTTAAGGCTAGACAATTGGCTCACATACACACCCGCAGTCAGCCCGTCCCTCATATACCTAGCGTACAAGTCGCTCGTAAGAGGGGATCGGTGAATGCGAAATCCAAGAGACCCACTCTGGTCCTTTCACTTAGAAAGGATCGAGGCATCCAAGAATCCGAATTGAAAGATCATCCTAAAGATAGACGAGAGCACAAGACCTCCAGAGATTCCTCGAAAAGGGATGAAACGGTTCGACTTGGGCACATAAATAATGCCAAACTCGTGATACCTGGAGAGAATAGTGAGAACGGTCAGAAGGAGAAGGAAGGCGCGCAACAAGGCAAGAATGAAGCAGTATCACGGAAAGATGCTGGAAGGGATGTTCAAGTCCTTATGTCCCTTAAGAACATAGGAGAACTTCGTGGTAAAAGCGTTTCAGCCAACTTCACGAGCGAGGACCTCATCCTCAATCGTATTTCCGAGGTCTCTTTCGAGAAATCTTGCGCGCGCGCGAAAGCTATAGAAATCTTGGCCAGTCCCATTTATTTCGTACGTGTTGTTCCTCGAATTTCTGCCACGCGACTTATGACGCGGAATAGACAACAACCTGCGAGTCTAAGATCAGCGCATTAAAGGAGAAGCTCAATGATCCACCGATTGCCGCAAAGCTTTGCATGAGGAAAGATACAATTCCCCAAAAAACACCTCTCGCCGGTCAACTGCCATTGTTGCTAGGCATGAAGACGCTGAGGGAGATTGAGCGATCGATCAAAGGCAACCAGGCTCCATATAAAGACGAGTCGGGAATAGTTCCTCAGTTTCGAATCATATCACTATTGGAGTCGGTGATAAAAACCTTGGGAAGTAAAGGTGTTTATATCTCCCCGTGAGTAGCTTCCTACAGCCTTCATGACACCACTCTGACGTATCCAAAGAGAATTTAATTGGAAACGATTTCGCAAGATCCCTCTGGTCTCACAAAAGGATGCATCTACGCATAAATACTGTCCTCAGTCGGATGGAGCGATCTACCAAGAAAAGGGAAAAAAGCGAGTTCCTCTGGTTCTTTTTGAAGCGTCCTCGAAAGCAGGATGGGTGCGGAAAGATGATCCTCCATCCGACAGGAACCGCCTAATTATTCAAGGCGCTTTTGTTGCGAATTACAAAGCCGCTCCTGTTGTCGTCTTTTACCTGAGGAAAGACGGCATCATGGAAACGATCTTATGTATGCCAGGCGATGGTGATCATAGCAAGGTCTGTTCTGCATTACGATGTGCCAGATGGACGCACGCACGGATTACTAACTAAATCTGCACAGATCGACTACTGCGTGGCGGAGAGAAAACCGTTCTATACGGAGGCTGGATCGTTAGACGTGAGTGATCTGCAAGGTGATCAACCTGATCAGTCAGTAGTTTGATGAGAGTCAGAGTGAGAAGGACACGATCAGGTGCTGCTCTGAGCCGAGCCTCCGATGGTCCATCGGCCTCAGAACTCAGAGTCGCGTCGAGTGAATTATCTAATATTTCGCCGACAAGTGGTCCGATACTCGACTCGGACACATGTATTTTCTCTTCCCATGCCGACAGCGCTCTTTTCTTTTAAATACAACAGATCTCACCACTCGACTTGTCTGTCCTCCCTTCCCTTCCCTTCCCTCCGCCCCCATTCAGCAATGGCCGGCGTGCAAAGCTATTCCGTTTCCGCTTCCATCCCGTCGGCCTTCTCTTCCCCTCTCAGTCAGATCTCTGTTCCTTCTTTCTTCCCGGCACAGACCAAATCTGCTACCTGGGTCTACACCACCGTAGTGATCACTTTATCGCTTCTCGCCCTCGAACAAGGTGTATATCGCTACAAGAAGTCGCACCTTCCCGGCTCGAAATGGACCATTCCGATCATCGGAAAGTTTAAAGACTCTTTGCACCCAACTTTAGAGGGCTACATGAAACAATGGGAGTCTGGCGCTCTCTCTGCATTAAGCGTATTTCATATGTATGATACATGGCATGATCGGGCATTTCATTGTTTGATTAAGATTTTGTCAGCTTTATTGTCATGGCGTCCAAGAACGATTATGCTCTCAAAATTCTAAACTCGCCATCTGTGGCAGAGCCTTGTCTGGTACACTCGGCTAAACAGGTAATCATGCCCGATAATTGGTTAGTCTACTTGTAACATAGCCGTTTGATTCTATTAATAATTTATGCTGCGCAGGGTGTTCCTCAATGGCAAGGCACATATTGAATACCGGAAAGGGTTGAACATTCTTTTCACCCGCAAAGCTCTAGGGTAAGTCTCGTCAATACCATTGCTGTTAGCTAAATTGATGTCTTCTGCATTTGTCAGTATCTATTGTTACATTCAAGATATGATAACTCGCAAGCACTACACACAGTGGCTTGAGACCGCTAGAAAGGATTCAGCCGCGCAACCTATCATGTTCCTGGTTCGCAATATGAACATGGATACGTCGCTTCGTGTCTTCTGCGGAAACCACATTCCGGAGTCTGCTGCGCAGGCGATCAACGAGAAATACTGGCTCATTACCCGGGCACTGGAACTCGTCAACTTTCCCCTCGCGATTCCTGGGACGAAGGTCTACAAAGCAATTCAGGCACGTAAAGTCGCCATGAAATGGCTTGAACTTGCCGCGAAGAACAGCAAGATTTCGATGGCAGCTGGAAACGAACCAGAGTGTATGCTTGACGCCTGGGTGAAGGAGCTAGCAGATCCTTCGTATAAAGGACGTAAAGAGTTCAGCGATCGCGAGATGGCCATGGTTATCTTCTCGTTCCTGTTCGCTAGTCAAGATGCCATGTCTAGTGGTCTCATTTATGGCTTGCAACATTTGGCAGACCGTCCGGAAATGCTCGCGAAGATTAGAGCCGAGTCAGATCGTGTTCGCGGAGACGATCCGGAGAAGCCTATCACTCTCGACATGCTCGATGAAATGCCCTATCTTCGCGCATTTGTGAAGGAGAGTCTGCGTCTGAAGCCTCCTGTCACGATGGTCCCCTACAGATGCACCAAGTCATTTCAAATCGCACCGGATTATTGGGTGCCTGCCAACAGCATGCTTATCCCTTCGCTTTATCCATCACTTCACGATCCCACCGTGTATCCCGATCCCGAAACGCTCAACCCTGATCGTTGGCTTGATCCACAAAGCATTGCGAACACAAATCCCCGCAACTTCCTTGTCTTCGGCTCAGGCCCGCATCGCTGTATCGGCATCGAATATGTGTACATGAATATCGCCATCTGTATAACCGATGCCGTTACATTCTTGGAATGGGAGCATGAAGTAACTCCTCAGAGCGAGGAAGTAGAGTGAGTGTGCTTCGATTAATTATCCGCAACGTACCGATTGTTCATCCGCTTCACAGAATCATCGCGACACTCTTCCCGAAAGATGGATGCAGGCTGAAATTCCGCCCTCGAGTGCGGGCGTAACGTGATCGGTAATGTAAAATTTCTTAACGGGTCATAAATTATATCTGGACGGATCGGAGTAAATTAGATTCATCTTATCAATTCTTTGATGTTGCGTATATCTCGTAGCAATTTGAATGGAACACAGTACATACAACTCAGGCTAGTTCTTTTGATTGTGGTTACAGTGATCTTGGACTAGTCCTTGGCTCAACGAATTGATCGAAAGGGAAGTACTAAATTCAGGCATGTTATTGGAAACAAAGGAATGTGAATAGGTTACCGATACAGATACATAATATTGGTATACCGATACAATAATTATGGATATAAGGACCGGCGTCAAAGACGTCCATGCGCCTCACTTCCCGTCATCTGTTACAGTGAACTGCAAAATGCATCGAGAACATTTGAGCACGAGGAACTGTGAAAAGGAACGAGGAAAACACGTACGTAGACCATGTCATCTAATGATCCGTGCTGTGCGACAGCCACGAGGACAGGCTGGTGATTTGCAGCACTATTGATGCTAGCAATACGATACGTGCCTGCAGGTAATCCGTCTGTGACTTCAACCGACAACACCCCATCCTGCGCTTTTTCATTCAGTCCTTTGAAGAATGCGAACTGACTTGGATCTGTGACGCTCGTGTCCGTCAAGTCGTTGATCTTCTCAATAACGACATGCGAGTGTCCAACAACATTCCCCGACTTGTCGACGGTCTGGGGCGCAGAGAAGTAATTTGCAGCGGCGTTCACGAAATTGCCTGTGGCTAGATTATTGACAGCCAATTTCACTGTGAAAGCCGTGTTTGCTTTAATCTTGTCTAGGTTCTTGGGTGACTGGAATTTAACCGAAGGCATGTTGTTCGTGGATGCAATCACACCCATCGGTGCACTGAGATTGAAATGAAAAGGTCGTTAGTCACATAACCAAAGCCACGTCCTTAGGGAACACTTACGCATTGCACGAGCCACCTTTGACCTGCTGACCATTCGTAAGCGGAAGATCCACTGTTGCGCAGAAATTAATGAAGTTATTAGAGGACGTTGCCGACGCAACCTGATTCTCCGCAGGGTCCTGTTGCCCATCCTTCTCAAAGCCTGTCTGCACGAGCGAAGAATCTAAACACAGAGAGGTCTGCAAGTCCCCGTCGTTGTTATTGTTATTATTGTTGCTATTGCTGTTATTGCTGACATTGCCATTGTTATTCGAGCTCGAAGAGGACGAGCTGGTCTGTGAAGATGCGGCTGCCGTAGATGATCGTGAACTTGAGCTAGATGATTCACGAGTTGTAGATGAGCCTGAGCTCGAATCCGAATTCGAGCCAGAATTCGAATTGGATCCCTCGTCACTATCACTTGCGCCAGTGGCAGCGATGCGCGCTTCTACATCCGGCTGCGTTGTACAAGTGACAGTCGTACCCTGGCTGTTCACAAGAGGCAGCGCGGCGCATCTAGCAAGGACCAGGAGTTAAACGTTGATAAAGACAGGCGGAAAGAACGTAGATAACGTACATGAGACCACTGCCGCACGGTGTAAGAATGAATTTACCGTCGACACATTGCGCGAACTCTTGATTTACACATGCGTTGTCTCCCGTGTTACACACCGAATCGGCCGTCAGGCTAGCGAACTGCTGACTGGAAGAAAACAGTGAGCATATTAGAGTAAAGCGAGATCGATTGACCCATTACTCACTTTTGGTTGATAGCGTCCTCGCCGTTCTGTCTTTGAAAGGAGGAATCTTGAGGAGCCGGCCTAGCAAGAACATTACAAACCACAGAAAGAGCGAAGAAAGCGGATGAAAGCTTCATGATCGTTGTGAAGAAATGATTGGCTGCTGGAGAAAGATTCAGACACGACTAGTAAGTGACACCAGGCCGTTGACGAAGGACGAAAGTTCAGAGGCCTAGCCAGCTAGGAGTCTATCGGGTATTCGGGGAAGCAGAAGGTGATCCTCGAAAGATGACCCTCACCCTTTTATAAAGGGCGTGCTGGGGCATTGTGGCTCAAAAAGAAGACAATTTGAGGCTGCGTGTTACAACAACTACATAGTAATGGCAACCTTTGATCTCTCTAAAACAATAGGCCATCGGCAAATGCCGTCATTGTCTTCCGTGGCTTTCGACGAATCCGGAGCTTGTGACTATTTATAGTGCATTGTTCGTACAATGAAGCCATGGCCAGCGTATAGGATGGCGAGAAAGTTCCTTTCACCAATGGCCGTGATGCTTGGATTTCATCGTTGATTGGCACATAAGGTTCCCTGTAATGGTGGCCACGGACTCAAGATCAGCTAATCTAAAAACATCGCATGACGGTCATGTCGCGAAGGTAACATGCACAC
Source organism: Sanghuangporus weigelae (assembly GCA_033182465.1). Lineage (NCBI taxonomy): Eukaryota > Fungi > Basidiomycota > Agaricomycetes > Hymenochaetales > Hymenochaetaceae > Sanghuangporus > Sanghuangporus weigelae. The sequence continues at coordinate 2,954,196 of CP137318.1, read as the reverse complement.
AGAAAGGCATGCTTAAGCATTCAGGATTCTCCACGATAATCAAGTGTTGGGAGTGGTCTGGAGTGGTTGATGAAAGAACTTTTGGCCGCTGCCGATCTCTTTGATAAGAAGGTTGATCGGTAACTTCCGGTCCGGTATGATTCCATGTCCATGTCCATGACTTGACTAACACTACCAACAATCACAGCAGGCGTTTGCACCAGCGAATATGACCGTCTACAAAATCGTCGTCGATGCTGTAAGTAGGCTTTCTTGTTCTGTTTTTCAGATGTGATTAACTATTGTGTGAGCAGGTTCTGTTTGATATGGACGGGTGAATCTACCATCTACACGTTACATTCATGTGTACATGTGCTGATCAGAAAAACATGCTGTCTCATTCACACACAGAACCCTTATAGACTCTACACCGGGTGTTATGAATGCGTGGAGTACTTTCGCGAAGGATTACGGCTTCGATGCCGAGTTCGTTGCCCACTCGTCACACGGTCGTAGGTTGTACGACACGCTCAAGGACCACTGCAAGATCGAAGACGAGGAAAAGCTTCTAGTCAGTACGAACTTACTTCTCTATGTTAAAAATATGTGAAATATGGACATGATAGGCATGTCAATAATAACAGTCGGAAATAAAAAGGTTCGAGGAAGAGGTTCTTAAGGGTGGCCCGGTTGCCTTACCCGGTGCAATCGACTTGATGAAGCAGGTCAGCATTGGATTACCTTGAGTTCAAGCAGCAGACTTTTCATTTTTGTGCATAGATACAATCCGGAGACCCGTCCGACGAAACTCGAAAGTATTCATGGGCCATTGCTACCTCGGGAACAATGATCTACGCGCCGCGGGCATTGGCGGTATGCGGTATTACCGTTCCGTCTCCTGCGCAACTCGTCACATCAGAAGATGTTGAGCGAGGTAAACCCCATCCTGACCCCTACCTTAGAGCTGCAGAGCGCTGTGGTGTGTCTCCTGAGAACTGTCTGGTCGTTGAGGATGCACCATCCGGTTTGAACTCCGGGCGGAGCGCGGGATGTAAAACGCTCGCTGTATGCAGTTCACATTCCAAGCAATCCATACTGGTCAAAGCCACTCCGGATTATATTGTCAAGGATCTCACAAAGTAAGTCTCTGGACATGTTGATTCAAGATGACAGCCATCCGATGCTTTCTCTCAAGGGTATCTTTCAAGTGGACAAACGACAAGTTGGAGTTTACCGTAGACGACTCTGAACAGTAGTGTCATAGGGTATATATCAAGTTGAACAGGATTATAGACATTACTAGAAGGCGATACATGGCAAGGAAACATCGGAAAACTTCCTCTACAGGTGCTGAGAATAGGACTTGTGGAGCCTTTGACTCCATCACCAACGGGTAGAGACGATCAAGAGTGTGCTGACTTCGGAGCTTGAAGGTCCAGCGAATCTACACGACGACCGAGGCCATCAGGGATACCAAACGAGACTGTAGACATTTGTGCCTCGTTCGTACGAATGCTCCATGTGCTGCCATATATCTGCTGCATGACTTCATTTCTTGATCTGGGTAGATTCTCCAGTGAGTCGCTGCCCCTGCCGAATAGCTTAGAAATACCCTTGAAGCACGACTGTGTCTTTGTCGAAGAGAGGGATAGTCGAGAACGAGAAGCTTGAGGAATGTATGTAAAACCTATGCCTTGACCCGTCTGAACAACTCCTTTCGGCAAGTTGATAGTTCCACTTGACAATGAACCTTCGCATCCTGCGCGAAACCTGCTGCGCGAAGTGCTCCTACATAGCCTTGCTTTGTCTACACTCATTTCGCCAAGCATTGATACCATTGACCTTCGAGTCGATAGAACAGACGATCGGGCACCGGAACTGAGACGTTTCTTCACTAGTTTCCTAGGCCTCTTTGCACTGAAATTTATTCTCGAGGTCGATTGACGAAGGTCAAGAAAATTCGCAGGCTTGACAGCATCAGATGTTCCCGAATCTCTGGTGAAATATACAGAGGAGCTCTTCAAAATGCTTCGGATGTTGCTCTTTTTGCTGGGACTCGTGCTTTCATGAGCGTCAAGAACAGCAGAACTACGACATGATTGTGCAAATGTCTCGTCCCCAGGAGATGTCGTACTTGGTTGCCATGTGAAAGTGAATCCGTCAAAATCTGAGGCGGCCGGAGAAGGACTGTTGTCAAGGTCAGGGAGATCAGATTTGTCGTAGAAGTGAAATATTTCTTCATCGACCTCTAACAAGTCAACTTCGTCTCCACATGGAATGTAAGGAGCTGAGTCACGGTGGCATGAATGTCAGTCAGTAAATAATGACTTCGCGCTCACGTTGATAACTCTTATTCTTAACCCGATCCCAGTCGCTGAAACAGATCGGTTAGAGTGATTTCTTTATCGAGGTGAGTACTTACATGTCTTGAAAGTACTCATGAGTCTTCATCTGCGACATTTTTGGTCGCAGAAGTGCGTTCCGTTCCAGACACTGAGCGAGAAGTTGCCATCATCGATCGCTTCGGTATGTCCGGCACACTACTCACCTTCTTGATTAGATTCCACTCGGACAATGGGACTAATTGGCCGGGACGAGTGGGCGCTTGACCTCGAAGGATCCTTTTTTGCATAATCAAAAGCGGGTCAAGCTCATCTCCTTCAATGAACGGATGCTAAGACATGATATAAATCGTATAAGTACGAGCTCAAGGTCGCAATTAACTTAATTACCTGACCGAAATGCATGATGCATAGAAGGATGCCAAAACTCCATACATCCACTGCATAGTCGTAAGTCCATCCGAGAATTCTTTCTGGAGCTTCAAACTCTCTAGTACCGCAGTCCGATGCGGTGCTTTCGCATTGATCAAGGATCTTGGCGCAACTAAAACTCGTCAAAACGACGTGACCATCAGCTGCAATCATGACATTCTCTGGCTTGACATCACGATGAACGATGTGCAGTGAGTGAAGGTACGACAGTGCTTCCACCTTGATGCCATAGGTTAATGATTATCAAGACACATATCGTAAACCGAAGATTAAATCACTTACTATCTCGCTTGCATAGAATCGCGCCTTGTCCGATGCAAATGGCCCCTCCCGATCTAAGTGCAGTGCAACGCTGCCTCCCGGGTAAGTATCCTGATAGATATTATAAGTTCTGATGATGAGTGTAACGTAAAATCAGACTCACAAGAACCATATATAGTCGAGCTTCATCTTGAAAGCTCCGGTGCAACTTAGGAAGAAAAGAACAGTCACCTTCCGTGACAATCCTTAAGCACGTTTGTTCGGAGCGAACATGCTTCAGTAGATTCGGAGCGGAAGCTACGCGCTTCCCCAGCGTCTTGATGGCGTATAGGCCCAAGTCCGAACAACTACGGGCCAAGATAGTCTGAACTGAGGGTTCCTTTCCGATTACCCGCAAAACCTCAAATTCGTCGATGCTGGGCCTCTATTGAAAACCATGATCTTAGCTAAAGGTTGAAAATCGGGTCTGAAACGCATACCTTGGTTTCTCCAAGGTCAAGGAATGAATTTCGCGCTTTCGGTTTCGGGGAAATAACCATGATCTCCTATATGAATTTCAGTCTCAAAGAAAGGAAAGGAATACTGGAATGCGTACATCAATCTCATCGTGAGCCCATTCAGGATCTATCTCTTTCACGTTTGGAATATGCTGGAAAGTAAATTAACAGCGTCAGAATTTTCTCAGGATATGCTATATAAGCTCGTTTACTCACCTCAATGTGAAAGCTATCGCTATGGCTAAGCCTAGATATTTGTGTCCTTTTCACACAGCCAGACTCAGGGAATGACACAACACGAGATTTGATTATTCCAGAAAAGGACTTCTAAATATCCCAAAGTCAGTAACGGGGCTTCTCGCTGCAGCAGACTCAGGAACTTCCAGAAAATGGGACACGATCCACATCCATCGTCAGGACCGGTGTTATGGGCGACGAGAGTCCACATGAGGATGGTGATGTCGGTGACTGAACAACCGTTGGACTCTATCGTTGCGTGAATCAGCTAAAAGGAAAAGTGCATCTGTGGTTGTCTCGTCTTACCGGGGATAAATGACTAGTACTGCTTCGACGAGTGTTCATTGAGGGTGGCACAAGTCAGGTTTAAAGAATCAAAGAATACAATCAAGAGAAAATAGCGACTGGGCGTTTCGGAATGCTTCTGTGCTATCCAAAAAGACACAAATTCTACGGAAGGGATAATGGTGGTAAGCACGAGAGAATAAACCCGGTGCGTGTTTTGGTATTTTAGTCGCCCAATGGATACCAAACAATTCCAAACACACGCAAATAAAAGCGAAGGAAGCGCATTGAAATCAAATTGTACAGAACTTTATTTCCATGCACATTTTACTCTTTACCTTGAACTCCCTGGCAACCTCTTCCACCATTTCTCGGGAAATAACGATAACTTCCTCGGTCTCTTCTCGGTCTAATGCTTGAATTCTCTGCAGCAAACCACATTCGTGAAGCGTGAACGCGACGTCTTCGGTTCGAATTCCTGTCGCGTTGGCGATGTCCTCCAATGCACACCTAGAAAAGACGTGGGTTGTCGCGCTTCCATCGTGGTTTGATGAGGTCCGCATCCAGCGCATACGACTATACAGGACATCTTTGAAGTAATCTTTTAGCATGAACTAATGTCGAGAACCATGTTCTTCATCTAAACGTACCATTAGCCCCGTTCGTCGCCGCTACAACATCGCCCGTGTTGTATTGATTCTCAAGTCCACTCTCCCATACTCTATTTTTGTAGCTATTATCACCAGTGTCCTTCCCGCTCTTTCTTCTCTTCCTATTCAAGTCTCGAGCTTCAAGAAAGCGGATTAGGTCATCGTCGACTGGTCGTTGCTGATCTCTCGGTATATCTGACAGGGGTTGAACGGAGAGCACGCGTCTTATTAGGGGAGCAGATTACTAAGTTACAGGATTCGGAAAAAGAATACGCCAACACGGACCTGAAGAACTGAACCAATGCTCCTGTCCAGTAAGTCAGGTAAGTTCGGAGACCGAGTTCGGATAATGGCCGTTCTGGGGTCCCCAGCTTCCCAGCACGACGAGAAAGTTCATAGCCTAGTAGTCAAATATATGAAAGGCACGCTCTACCGACGAGCTTAGGGCACGTACTGAATTCAATCATGAGCATCCCGTATCGCTTTCGTTGATAGGGTGGGAATGTGATAATGCAAGCAAGGTTGTAATCGTCATATGACACTTTCTCCTGTTGTGCGGATTCAGAACTGGACATACATGAGACTTGTTCGATGAGTCTTACCTTAGAAAAGAAGCCTATAACGTGGTCTTGATGTCTATCGCCTTCAGTTAAGACGTAAAACATGACTATGTCGAATGTCAGCCAAGTGGTTAACAACCGAAAAAAAAACGCTTTCTTACAGTTTTCACAATCGTAGAAAAGAGTCTTGATATCAATGAACAGTTTCCCAAACAAGGATAAATTCTGACAATACAACTGTGCTATCTCGCTCAGTACAGATTGCGCCAGCGTCAATGACAAGGAGTTGCTCACCTTGTCTTTGGCCCCGTCAATTTCATAGATGACATGTGCACCTCGTTGGTATACTATCCGTCCAGGAGGCTTCATCTTATCGCAGAACCTCTGAATAAATGACGTTCAGTTATTATCTAACCGCAAAGAAGGTCAAGCCTGATACTACGAAACAACATACCGAATGCAGCTCGTACAAGCTTCCCTCTTGCATATATTTGAAGCATCTGTCACAGACCCATAGCATAGGCTTCTCGACAGGAGTACCATCCTCCGAGTTCTGAGGACGCTGACGAACCCGAGTACTTCCACGCTTCGATTGCTGGCCTCGGTTCGCAGAAATAGCCACAGAGTGACGATTTGGATTTGCTGATGCAGACACATTGTCATCCTCAGTGGCTTGAATTGGGTACGGCGAGTAATACCTGAAGATACGTCAAGATGCACGACCATTAGACTTTCGACAGAAAATAAACGGACCAAGTCTTGATCAACCATCGCCCAAAGACCACTTTGTCGAAGTTCCTCGGCCTAGACTTACGTCCATTCGTCCCATTCGCCATCAATTCGGTCTTTGGGTTTGCTGGACCACCAACTTCATTCTGCATCTGGTCCTCTGCCATCTGTATTGCAGCAGACGGCGCTGGTATTTGAGGCTCGGATAGAGACTGACTGACTGCATCAATAAGTTCAGTATGTTCCCCGTCGTCCCTTCCATCCGTCGCCCGTATGTCGTCCGGGACATCGTCTATTCGGCCGCGGGAAACAGCCGCAACACTCACAGACTCACTCCGTTTCCGTTTTCGCCTATTCCTAGTTGACATTGTCGGAGTGTCCACCTTGTTTTCGAAGAACGTAGTGTCTTCGCGAAGCTCTTCACTGTGTTCTAAGCCGTTAGTTTGACGAAGCGTCCGCACATCCTCGGGCTCAGAGTGCACAGATAAAGAATCATGGCGAGGCTCAGCAAAAACAGAATCAAAGCGTCCTCCGGCAGAGTGGCCATTGTTTTGCGCCGAACTAATTGTACTGTCGTCATTGTCCTCGACGACGACCTTAATCGAAGCCCTTCCCCGAGTTCTCCTACGCCCGTTCGTACTTGCAGAAGCTCGCGGTGTCGCACTAGCGCGTCTATGAGACTGAGAAATCTCAAAAGATTTTTCGGGGTTCTGTAAGGTAAGTGGCGGAGGGTGGACTCTCGAGGAAGCAGATGTGGGCGGCGGTGGTTCATTTGCGTGACTGGTTGTTGGACTTGCATTAATGCCCATTAATGCTTCAGCTGCACTCCATTCGTTCTCCTCGTACACTCGATGATTTTCATGTCCGTTCATGTCCGCTGTCCAGAAAGATGTTGATGTAGATCCATTGTTACTTGTAGTGTAGGAGAGTGAAGTAGATAGATCAGCACACCCACCCGCGAATTGACGTTCTTCAGCATCAGCGCTTGGTCTACGATCTCTCGTTCTTGCCATATTGCATAGTACGTGCCGCGACAATGATCACGTACTGGCACTCGAGCGAGACAAGGAAACTGGAGAAGGCACTCCGTGCCAGTAGTAGACTACCAGTAAGTAGAACAAGGGCAAGGTGTTCCCAATAATATTGATGACTTCAAAGCCATTATTCATGCAATTACACAGTAAGTACTTCTTTTATCTTTCACGCAAAGCACACAGCAATCAATAACAGGAAAAAGAGTGCATAAGCGGAGCATGGCATATCACAATGGTCGCACATAAACATGAGTACAGGAAGGAAGTCACAATGCTTGTATATGCAATGCAATTACTCTTTGACTTCTTCCTCGTGCTCAATGGCAATGATTGCCTGCCTCTTCTCCAACAAGCGGGCTTGGCGACGGTCACGAGCAGCCTGAAAAGGTGTTCGTGAATACAGTCTTCCTCTATGATACTTTACTGAACGAACCTTGTTCTTGATACGGCGTGCCTCCATCTGGTCAGTGAGCACCTTCGTACGCGATTTCTCAGCCTTCGCCTTGTGGATGTACTCCATCAACACACGCTTGTTCTTGAAAACGTTACCCTTCGACTTGAGGTAAAGGGAGTGGTAGCTATTCATCGATGCGATCGTGTGAACACATGAGTTACACATAATGTGACGCAAGACCAGATGGAATACGCACAGATGCTTGTCAATTTTACCCGCCTCGCGATATTTCCTCAACAACCGCCTGAGAACACGCTGTCTACGCATCCATTGCACCTTCGTCGGCATACGGGCCTCGGCGGTACCCTTTCGTTTACCGTAACCAGTGTGACGCCCCTTGCGCTTCGCAGCATGCAAGTCGCGGGTACGAGCGCGCGAGTGGACGGTAGCAGGCTTGATGATTATTCGTCCATCCTTAATGAGCTTTTTAACATGAGTTCGTGAGTTGGCGTTGCCAATCTCTGACTGTTCTGCGGGATCGAGCCAGATCTTGCGCTTGCCGACGCCGGCGACGGAGGCGGCAAGCCGCTTTTGAGAGCGAAGGTTGACCATGGCGGCTACGGGGTCTCGTTTCAGCAACGAAGCTCACCAGAAGACAGAAACAGACGTTGCTCACCTTGTTCTTAAGGATGTCGATGGCAGCGAGAGGCGATTATTACTGCCCTGATTGTTTCTGCTGTACAGTTACTCTACGTTTGGAATTCATATCCCACGACCTTGTGCTTTACGTAACTTCTTCTCGTGACTTCGAAGTTCAAATATGAGTTCTTGTGAATACCAGTACTAGTTACTACTTAGTGTTCTCGTTCCTCGTTAGTATTATCAATATTAATTAGCACAGAGACAACATCTTGATCTATTTTTCTGTCTTTAAGAAATAACTGGTTTTGGCTATTATCTCGTACGGTCGCCCCGGTATTACATCGTTGATCTAGGTTTAGGTCGGAATGGAGGCACGAAAAGACGACCCGACAGCTGTTAGCAGATACTTGAATATGAATATTTTCATCCAAAATGTATGGAAAAGAAGTCCAGGGCCCAGGATACTCCAAACATGCAAAAAGCACGACAATACAAGCGACCCGGCGCGAATGGCAGAAAGTCCTCTCTGCCTCACATCAACAGATCTTTTATCAAAAGAACTTCTTCCGCTGCGTGGCTGATCTTCCCGTTTGCCTCCTGCTCAAATTCAAATCGCCGATCGAGGAGCGCCTGTAAGCAAGCTCGCGGCGAACACGGAGTAATGGCAACTAAATCTGTTCGTCTGTTCCCCTCTCGTGTCACATCCAGGTCTTCGTTGCCAAGACAAACGTGCTTCGGAGATTAAATGACCGCGCAAATAGGCAAACAAGGTGCATTGGCAGATTTCGCATGGACGCTCGGTGCTGAGATGTCCCGCCCTTACGTGTCCTCTGATGATGCAGCAATCGTGACCAGGAAACTTTGAACAAGGAGAATAAAATGTGGGATAGGGGATGACATGCGGCAAATGACACGCGTTACGAGAGAGGAGATGGTGGAGATAGCGGGATAAATAGATGCTTCAAGGGATAAAAACTTCCAGGTCAGCGGAGCAAGGAAGCGGAATGTGACTCACGTGAGAAGTACGTGACCGTTACCGGAACGGGCCGAGGTGGGAATGCATGACGTGACGAGCTGCAACAGAGGAGGGCACGGGCACGGTCAACCGGACTTACCTTTGCTTTCGACCACGACCAGCGGCTGCAACACTCAGTCGCCCCGACACGTCTCGTCTGTGCACGAGGTTGGCCTGCCTTGCCTCGCCTGGTCACCTCCTCTGCACGTTGAGCCCTCTCTCGCCCCGTATATCGCTTGCTTGCCTGCACTGCACCCCTTTTGATTCTCTCGTGCATCATGTCGTGTCAATAAACATCCTTTTGTAATATTCAGCGCTTCAGCTCACTTCGGTTGAATTCCTTTGCTCTTCACAAACTTCTTCCATATTTGTGGCTCTCGTAATTTTCTATTCTGGCACCCCACGACATCCCTTCCTCTCTTTCCTACATCCGCCCAGTCATGCAAGACTCTCAGGAAACCTCACAGGCTGAGGGTGAGGGGCCCGATGGGTCCGACAAACCCCCTCATGATGTCAGTCTTGCGAGATTGCCCAAGTCTCGTCGGAACTCTTTCCTCAACAAGTTTAACCTCTCAAAACCATCTTCAAATACTCCCCGTGGTGATGCAAAACCAACAGCGCGTCCTACTGCTCCTAGGTCACCCAGCTCGATTCCACTCCCTCCCCCCGAGGCCGGCGCATTCCCCAAGGAACCAGGTTACACCAAGGGTGAATTAGGTCATCTTGTCATGCAGCAGACGACCATCGTGCCATCTACTGGTTTGGAGACTCCTCCTGCTGAGTCACCAGGGGAATCTTCGTCGGACGAAGAAAGTTGGCCACCTAGCGCGTCGTCGACCCGTCCTCCCAGCCGCGCAAACAGCAGGGTCCCCAGTGTGAACTATGGCCGCCCAACGGTGGTCCCAGCGAATCGCTCTAGGCGGCCGTCGGTGTCGTCCTCTAAGTCCGAAGAAAGGCTAAAAACAGGCATCGTCAGTTCGGCCTTACCCTCGAGAGAACTTCCATCGCGCCCTTCGGAATCGACCCTTACACCAACACCTTCGCGACCCAAACCGGCGTCTCGCCCGCCGTCTGTCCATTCGGAAGGAGGACATAAGTTCCAACTTAAGGACTTATTAGCCGGCACGCCAAAGCTACACCGCAAGTCGTCTGCGAGGTCCTCAGCCAGCAGTAAAGCAGATTCCGATGGTGACCGACGTTCTAACGCGGGCGAAAGCACCGTCAGTCTGTCACAGAAATACGGTGTATGCGAGCGGCTTGCTATTGGGAAAGGAGCCACTTCAGTTGTTCGGTTAGCTCACAAGTGGGACCGTTCTGATGAGAAACTTTACGCTGTCAAGGTTGGTCATCATGCATTATTGTTGATATATATTTTTAACTCTTTTCCCTGTAGGAATTCCGAAAGAGGCGAAAGGCTGAGTCGGAAAAGGAATACGTAAAGAAACTCACCGCGGAATTCTGTATATCGTCAACGTTACATCATGTCAATATTGTCGAGACGGTTGACCTGATTCAGGACGAAAATAAACACTGGTGCGAGGTGATGGAATTTTGTCCGGGTGGCGATCTGTATGCCGCAATCAAAAAGGGCGGAATGTCGCCAAGCGAGGTCGAATGCTGCTTCAAGCAAATCTTGACTGGTGTTGCTTACTTGCACAGCCAAGGCGTTGCGCATCGGGATATCAAGCCAGAGAATTTGTTCTTCAACTCGAAGGGACAGCTGAAGGTCTTATTACTTGTTCTGTCCAAATGATGTTTCTTATGTTGAATCATCTTAGATTGGAGACTACGGTGCATCCACCGTATACCGTCTTCCTTGGGAGTCGACGGTCCACATGTCTACAGGTCTTTGTGGGAGCGAGCCGTATATTGCTCCGGAGCAATTCGCTGGTAAACGTATGTCGAGCCGAGTAACAATCATGTTTATCCGATTTGACGCTTAACCAACATTTTTCCAGCTTACGATGCTCGTTTGGTTGACATATGGGCCTGCGGTGTTGTGTACTACTGTCTACACTTTCAAGAACTTCCGTGGAGAGTAGCACAGTTGTCGGATCCTCTATATGCCGCATATGTGCAGGCATGCTCTTCGTCAAATCCAACTACGGCCGCATGCCCTCCGACAATCAATAATTTGTCACCCCGTGCTTGTCGCCCGTTGATTCGCAAGATGCTCGATCCTGATCCCAAGCATCGTTGGACTATAGAAGATATCGTAGCGTTCCCATGGGTGCAGGGCATCGAAGTTTGCCACGTCGTGGAGAAAGCGTCTCACGTCCATGTATATGCGCGTGCGCTTGCTGAAGCACAGGCACGCGAGAGTTCCTGATACGGCACTCGCACCGGTCACGACGTTCGGGACATGTCTCGATATTACGATTTCCCCCCTCTGCTTCAGTTCCACGTTCCACGTATTTTGCCGACCATTCTTGCCACCTTCTTATGAGGGATTATGGGGGCCTTTCGGCTCGGATTCGCATATGATCATTTGGGGCCATGCACTCACCAGGTGATATCGTTTGTAAGTGTCAGCCCTTGATGTACAGCTTTCATGCAGTACTTTGCTTTCCATTCAGAGATGTTATAACAGTGTCAAATAATTTTTGAGAGCCTCAATGTACTTTTGTTACTGTCATTATTTTATATACATTTGCACTTTGCGAGAGCTTACTATGTGTTGATGATGGCTTTAGAGAATAGACCATACATGAATTAAGATTTAAAGTCACTAATGATGCGTGGGAAAGTCTGCAGCGTGAAGTTATAGAGTGCCGTTGCCGAACTCAAGATCTCTCGTTCCTGCTTCGACATCACCCCAAAGCCTCTCGTGATGGCAAATGTGAACAATCTTGATGTGCGCTTAAACAGTTTGTTATCGTTTCGCCGTCTGACAGCGTACAGCGAGCCATCGAAATTGTACAACGAGCAATAGACGAAGACGTCAACCAGAATTACCAGGAGGCGTCCAAGCTTTACCAGAACGCACTAGATTACTTCCTCCTCGCCCTCAAATGTCAGTATTATAAACAAGAAACAAGCGGTCTTGACATTGGAAAGTGCTAATGTTCCGCGCTTGATTTACAGATGAGAAGAACGAGAAACTACGGGTACTGATCCGTGGCAAGATCAGCGAATATCTCGACCGTGCAGAGAAGCTCAAGGAGCACTTAAACAGGGAGTCGGAGAAGAGGGCTCGTAGAGCTGTCGGTGCTAACGGTGCCGCTACGGGTGGAACGGGAGGTTCAGGAAAGAAGTGCGTTTCCATGCGACTGCGGTGACATTGACTGAAGGAATCTAACACGTTACTTGGGTGGCTTTTGCCCTTGAAGCAAGGACGAAGATGAGGACGACCCAGAACTAAAGAAGCTACGTGCGGGGCTTTCAGGTGCGTATCTTATCGCCTCGCTAGTCGATCCAAGCGAGCTGCGGATCGCTCACTGTAATCACACTGGCATACAGGTGCTATTCTTACGGACAAACCAAACGTGAAATGGGATGATGTCGCCGGCTTGGAAGGTGCCAAAGATTCCCTCAAAGAAGCTGTCATCCTACCCATCAAGTTCCCTTATCTCTTCACCGGGAAACGAACACCATGGCGGGGAATCTTACTGTATGGTCCGCCGGGAACAGGGAAGTCTTATCTAGCAAAAGCGGTTGCGACAGAGGCGAACAGTACGTTCTTCAGCGTAAGTTCGTCCGACCTCGTGAGTAAATGGATGGGAGAATCGGAGAGGTTCGTTTGTCTCAGCCCATTCATCTTACCAATGACTAACATTGTAATGAACAAAGGTTGGTGAAGCAGCTCTTCCAAATGGCTCGAGAGAACAAGCCTGCCATCATCTTCATCGACGAAGTCGACTCACTATGTGGTACTCGAGGTGAAGGTGAATCGGAGGCTTCACGGCGTATCAAGACGGAGTTTCTCGTGCAAATGAATGGCGTTGGACATGACGATACCGGAGTGCTGGTTCTTGGTGCTACCAACATCCCTTGGCAATTGGATAATGCTATCAAACGAAGGTCAGTAAAGTGGTTCCTCCACGCTGCGAGGTCTTCTCAGGTTTGTCTAGATTCGAGAAGCGGATTTACATACCTCTTCCTGGTCCGGAGGCCCGGAAGCGAATGTTTGAACTGAACGTCGGGACAACACCTTGCGAGCTTACCCATCAAGATTATCGATACCTTGCAGAACGGACGAATGGGTAAGCCGATAGCCTTTGTTGTGCCGCAGTCTTTCATGTCTTGTAGGTACACTGGATCGGATATAGCAATTGTGGTGCGGGACGCTTTAATGCAGCCTGTGCGGAAAGTGCTTTCCGCAACACATTTCAAAGAAATACCGTCCCCAGATGGAGGCAAATCTAAATGGACACCTTGCTCTCCGGGTGACCCCGCCGCTATGGAAAAGTCCTGGACCGAGTTGGATTCTGACGAGCTCCTCGAGCCTCCATTGAAGCTTAATGATTTCGTAAAAGCCGTCGACAGTGTGCGACCCACAGTATCGGAAGACGACATCAAGCGACATATTGACTGGACAAATGACTCAGGTGAGAGCCACTTCTTGATGACATTGACATAGTGCATGTCTAAGTACTGCTGCTTATAGGAAACTCTGGAGAATAACTGCAATTTCTTGCTCTTCTCTACATTCAGTATCGGCGTCATGCCCAACCATAGTCTTCGTTGCTTTGCGTTACTTATTACATAGCATTTTATCCAAGATCATCGTGGCTTTATACACGTGGGGTGGGTTTTGTACTTTTAATCCTTACTTTGCTAGACTGGAATTATTGAATTGAATGAGGCAATCTTTTTCCTGCAGCACGTCATCAACTGCAAGGGATTCAGATCCACAACCGATGACAGAGACAAATGTCTGTTAAATATGAGGAATGTGTCTTCTCAGGCTCAGGATGATGCTCCGGGTTTATGTCGTCAGATATATATTTTCAGGTAACGGTGATCCGCGGAAGGCAAAAGTCTGAGATCGGCGCAATACCATGGATCGACACACACAAGTCCTTCTAGATACGATACGATACGCATATATCTATATGTATAAAAGGCTACTTAACTTCCGATAGACCCTGCTTTTCTTTCTTCCTTCTCCCATAATGACCAGCCGCTATGCTAAGCTGATTGACCAACAATATTTCTTTGTTCCTTCCTTTACCCTCGAGTCAGGCGTTGTTCTGCGTGAAGTGCCCGTTGCGTACAAGACGTGGGGTAAGCAAAATGTGGAGAGGAATAATGTTATGGTCATTTGCCATGCATTTACGGGTAGCTCGGATGTTGAAGATTGGTACGCATTGGCAAATTTCGTTGATTAGAGGAAGAAAGCTGAAATTGTGTGGGTAGGTGGGGACCTCTGATGGGTCCTGGCAAGGCGTTCGACTCGAGGAGATATTTCATTTTCTGTGCTAATACCATGGGCTCACCGTATGGCTCCGCATCTCCCGTAACTACCAATCCTGAAACTGGTGAGCCCTATGGTCCAGAGTTCCCTGCCACGAGTATCCGAGACGACGTTCGGTGAGTCCGCTCGCGTTTATCTCAATAGTAATTCTAACTCATGACTCGCAAGGTTGCACAAACTCGTCCTTGATCACCTAGGCGTTCGTTCCGTTGCTGTAGTAATTGGTGGGTCTATGGGAGGCATGACCGTACTCGAGTGGCCACTCTGCACACCGTCAGGATTCGTGCGGCGCATAATCCCCATCGCGACCTCCGCACGACACTCTGCGTGGTGCATCAGCTGGGGCGAAGCTCAACGGCAGAGTATCTACAGCGACCCAGCATACGACGACGGGTACTACACTCCTGGCCGAGAACCACATTCAGGTCTTGCAGCAGCGCGTATGGCTGCTCTACTCACCTACCGTTCGCGCGATAGCTTTGAGTCGCGCTTTGGACGCAAGCCGCAGAAAACCTCGAAGAACGGTGAAATCATGACCCCGCCCCATTCACCGCTAGGATTGCACGTCGCAGCACATAATGACGGGCATAAGTATGCGAAGCCCCGCCTGGCGCGCGGTGCTCAGGATTCAAGACCCAATTCACCGGGAGCGATCGTCAATGCCCCTTTCTCCACACCTTCGATCTTCTCTGCGCAATCATACTTGCGCTACCAGGGAGATAAATTCACCTCGCGGTTTGACGCGAACTGTTATATTCATATCACTCGCAAGATGGACACTCACGACATTTCGCGAGGTCGATACGATATCCAATCTCCCGAAGACGAGTCTCACGCTCTCGCCCACGTCTTATCGACTCTCCCTCCTCGTGCCCTAGTCATTGGTATACAAAGTGATGGACTGTTCATGGTCTCCGAACAAAAGGAGATCGCAGAACATATACCTGAAGCCGAGCTCGTCATAATTAACTCTCCCGATGGTCACGATGGCTTCCTTTTGGAGTTTCAACAGATCAATACTCACATACTTGGATACTTGAAGAGAGAGTTTCCTTCGTATTACGACGCGGGGATGGATGAGGCTCCTGTGGAAGACTTCGAAATAAAGAAGACTAGTGTCTTTGGCGAGGCGGAGGCAGATATCACGCGCTGGTAGTTTATTTATGCATACATTTCTCCACGTCTGTTCAACTCAGATGCTTTTCACTGTCTCCTCAAAAGTGATTCTTCTCTCTTTGGCTGCCTTGTTTTTCTTGTACTCAATGCACGGACATCTGAGCATGTACGCATAGCATTAAACATATAGTATCCGAAGATATAGAAAACGGAGAAGAGTCATTTCTATCCGATAGAGACATCATTACCGGGTGGAGATGTGGTATCCGGAGCCAGAGCCAAAAACAAATACATATATGGTTATGAAACAGAATTGCGTCGTGACAACAAAGAGAAAGGAGTGTGTACAGACAGTGTCGAGAGGAAGGAGTGACATATGCAGCATCAATAACCAGATGTAGGAACGAAAAAAGAAAGTGTAACAACAATAGCCAGAGCAGTGGATGATAAAGTACGTGAGTATACGGCATGTATTGTACTAGAACAGCCCAAACTGAAAAGACAACGACTCGGACGCAAACTAGAATCTTCGCGATGCTCCCGTGAGACCATCGATTGAATGTTGCTCGAGCTCGTTTCGCGCTTTAAGGATCTGCGCATGCATCTCCTTCATAGCGTTACCGAGCTTCACGCCGAAGCGACTGAGTATGTCTCGCTGCCAGGCGTCGTATTTAGCATTCACCCGAGCCTGCACCTGTTCGTAGTCGATGACGCAAGCGCCGAACGATTTTTGCGTCTCCGACGTGTCGAACGTCGAGCGCGCCTTCTTGATCTCCGTAAGCAGTTGCTGCCAATGAGCAAGCGAGTCACCTAGTCGATTAAAGACGTATTCGGCTTCTAAGTCCCAAAGAGATTGGAATTGCAGCCATTTCGCCACGTAGTCCTTTAGTTGCTGCACCTTGCTCTCTATGAGAGCAAAGGGTCGCTCGAGTGTGTTGTCAGCAAACCGCGTCAGCTAAAAGGCAGCCCGTTAGTACACAGATCCCATCATCTGCATTACAGTCCACTTACCAGGGAAGTGTATGTCGTCTCCGAGACGACACCAACCTGCATCTGCAAGCCAATCTCGTATCGCGAACTCTGTATCCTTTGTTGCCTGCAGATGACCGCAAGCCATTCATGCAGCTGCTTTATCCATGTTTGGCGGGCATATTCAATAGGCGGATCAAGGAAGATGACTTGGTTCTGTATGCGGATCTCGTGGACAATAGGCTTGATGACAAGATGCCCATCCTGGTGCTTCTCGTCTTTTAGTCTCTTGTCCCCTCGTCGTTTGTTTGTAACATCGCGTAGTACGGTTGTTCGAGTGTCGTCGTCTGTCCTATCAAACTCGCTGCACCATCGTTGGATAGTCGCTGTTAGTCGGGCTAGAAGAATTTCCTCGATGCGTTTGTCGAGCTCGGCTACCCAGTCCTCGAGATTCGCGTAACTTTCCAAGTTTAATCGATCGATCTTCAAAGAACAGAATTAGCAATAAGCAACAATGAAGCGTATCAGGTACTTACCGCCGCTTGAATGCGTCCAAGTAACTCAGCAAACGATTCGTGCGTATATGGACATGTCGACAAGTCTTCCACGGCTCGCAGAATGTCTTTATACAAGTCGATCAGATTATTCGTTTTGTCCTGTAATAAAGGACAATCAGAAAATGGAGTTTCAAGCGGATGAGATAGGACAAACTTGTAAGACCGAAATAACACTGGCGAACTCCCGAACAAACTGGACGTGCCTGTTATCCCGGCCATCTGCTGATGGAACATATCGTGCAGTATCATACTGATTCACAAAGTAATCCCAGCGAATATTCATCCCCCGCGTGATCATACGCTGCGCATCATTGCGATACTCAGCAACTAACCACTCAATCCCTTTGTTCTTCTCCACGAGATCAAGAGTTTGGCCGTATGTTCGAACGGTCTCCATCAAGCTAACAGCATGCGGGTAGACGCGTTTCGCGTCCTTTGCCATATTCGTGATGGCATGCGGGACCTGGAAATTCAGCCACAGAAGATTTCGGACCTCTTTGAAGAGCGTTATTATTTGTGGATCAAAGTTCACAGCGAGCTGATAGCCTCCGCCGCGTAACCGGACAATTTCGAAGAGACGGCCGTTGACGCCCATATCTCGACGATTGATATCATGCAACCACGCATCGTACACAGGTCGAGTGTCCAGCTTCTTCCGGAAAGCGGAACTTTCTGATTGGAGCTTTTGGCCCTCAGCATACAATTCCCAGCCCTTCCCGAAAACATCTTCAACGCGTTTCATGTAGGTTAATAATTGACGCTCAATTTGACGTGCCCAAATAATTGCTCCTGCTATGGGAGGAAGATCACGCATTTGAGACATATGGTAGGCTTCAGAGAACCGATATTGAGTTTTGAACTGCAAAGACAAAAGTGAATAAATTCTATTAAGTAGACTTCGAGCTTCGTACCTTGTCATGAAGTCGCTTGATATCTTCCTTCACTGAATCAATAAGTTGTGTCTGATACTCTTGGATTGCTCCACGGATCTGAACCGTTTGCAAGTCAGTTTTGTTCAATTTGTATCAAGAATCAGTAGTTACCTTCGGGCGAACGAAGAGCGCATTGAACTTGGAAAACACTCTGAACATCTCATTGGCATTCCTTGCCGTACCGAGACGGTCACGTAACCTGGAGATGATCTGGTTCTCCACCCGCGCCACTCGCTCGTTGTATGCATTCTCGGCAGTAACCCATATTTCCGTTCCCTCTGAAAATGAATAATAAGGCAATATTCACGCCAAACACTTAGATTGCATACCCGTAGAGACGTCAAGTATGTCAATATTCTTGATGATTTCGTAAGCTTCTCTCACTTCTTCCTCCATGTCCATGCCACCGACATCTTTCCCAATAGCTCCAAGGCCTTTCGTCGGGCCTGTCATCACGGCAAGCTGCTCATGTTGTTTTCGCCATTCACGAAGATACCGAACTCGCTCTTGCAGCTTGGCATGCGCAGGTTGGATCTTGATAGGGATAAACCGCTCAGAACGCTTTCGGGTGACCTCACGAGCCACGTTCGTGAAATCTTTGATTTCATCGTCCCATGTGCGGAAGATTGTCATGGTCTGTGATAATAATCGATCGAACGTGTCGTAGGGTTGGTAGGCGAGACGATGTGAGGTAAGGACTCGAAGGAGTTGGTCGTTAAAATCGCGCGAAATAGCTTCGACAAGAGGAAGAGCACGGCGAACGGGGTAGGGAGAAAGTTTGAGTTTGCGGTTTATGTGCCCAAAAATGAGCACTACAGCTTCTTGAATTTTGTCAAGATCGGGAGCGGAGAGTAGCTCGTTCAGTGGGAAATCTTTCATGAGCTGATTGTATTTATGTACTTTTGAGGCATTGATTAGTCCAACACTCCGAAGACAACAGTGAAACGTACCAATATCCGTAGCATCCTTCAGTCCCGTATCTGCGATGAAGCTGACTGTCGCATGGAATCGTTTAGCATTTCTTAAGCAATCCATCACCATATTCACTTCATCGCTCCTGAGTTGGGCTTCGATGCCTTCCAGCGCACGTTCCATGCTCAACCAGAAGTTAATCTCCTGGGATGCAGTACCTGATGACACATCTCTCGAGAGCTTCGTGACAGCCTGTATGGACTTAATCCACGTGTTTACATGTGCTTGCAAGGTGTTAAGGAACGTAGAGTCGTTGAGAGTCTTGGATGGGATAAGAGAGATGTTTGGACGGATGTTCTGCGCATGCGCCTGTTCTACTGCTCGCTGAATGACGGGATGGATAATCAGATGAGTTTCGGGTATCTCGACGTTTTGCTGGAGGTGGAGTAGGGAAAGCTCGAGTTCAGCAAATTTTTTCTTCGTTATTGGTATACCTTTAATGTGAAAAATCAGTAATGGCTCCAGTATGTAGATACGTATTGCTGCGTACCCATTTTGCTATCTCCATCTTTCCCACTTCCTCGCGCACCAACAAACGCCTCGAACCAAGGCTTCACCGCGCCGCTAACCAGAGAATGTAAGCTCTCATACGGTGTCTCGTCCCCTCCAAACAAATTTATCACATGTAACTGTTGTGCAAGCGGTAAGAGGGGATCGAGCGTTGCACTTCGTTTGATGAGTGCGATGGTCATAACGTGTGCAGGAGAGTAGGTTAAGGATGAAGTTACGTGGTAGGTATATGAAGGCGGCGCATCATCTAAAAGCACATCCGACATCAGCACGGATCTAAACTAGGAGCTACAGACAAATCAGCGAACATGCACACGAACCTTCAACCTCCTCTTTCCTCTTCACGACATACAAAGGCCCACCTCCTTCGCCAGCAAAACGCGTAACGCGCTCGTCAAACTCAGCGTCGAACACTTGCTCGTCTATCTCGCTCTGCGATGCACCAAATATTGGAGGAAGAAGCGCGAGGAGGTACGACCGCATGAGCGAGGGGTCGAATGTCGATGCTGCAGGCGTGGTCGACGCGCCATCGACTAACGCGTCCGCCGACCCAAGTGTGTGTGTACCATTTGTCGGCGGCGTCAACGGCATGCTTGGTGCTTCCAGGGAGGCCATGTCGTATGAGAATCGTGGTTTTGAGGCTTTGGAGAGCGCGTAACAGGAGTTATTTGGCGTGTGCTTTGCTTGGTCGTTAAAGAAATGAGCCTCCGTATGTCAAGATTACACCCACTTCGCCTGCGTATCGATGAGAAAAAGCGTAGCTGTATATCGCGATTTGAAGTCGCTGGCCTGGGTATAATCACTATCGCCGTCTACAGCGTCGAGTGAGTGAATGTCGAGCGACCCTTTGCGTTACGTGCCAGAATACGCGTCGGTAACTACCCATAAAAGGCAGCTATGACTAAGCGTCTAAACCTCCTATATTTAATTAACCTTAAAATTGAAGCAATCCGTTCAAATTTGTTAGCAATTCGATGGTTTAATGGATACATTCGATAGTGGTCACCGTAAATACTTGAAAAATGTCTTCTCTGGTTCTCCTTTTGTGTTCATAAATCAACTGTACACTCTTTCGTTTCCGAATTTAGGTAGAGTATTCAGTGCTGATCTGATCATCGACGTCGATCCAGTGCTTGGTTCTTCCTCTCGACCTCGAAAAGATGAATCTGAGTTCCTCTTCCTATCTCTCAAATCTCACTCGTGGCCACCGGTCATATTTCTTCGCATCCTTCCCTCTCCTCGCCCTTCTCTTCTTCCTGCATCGGCGATCCAGTAGCCAGACTCGACGGCAAAAGAAGATCCCACAAACCGAAGAGCGCGTGCTTATCCTCGGTGCAAGCTCAGGCGTGGGGAGAGAGATCTCATTGCAATATGCAAGAAGAGGAGCATATGTGTTTCTAGTTTCTAGGAGTGACGATGTCGAGCGCGCGAGAGAAGAATGTGTATCCGTGCATTCGTCGGGAGGGAACGGCGAGAAGGTGATCTCTGAGGTCGCAGACTTCTCAGATGCGGAAGATATGCTACGGATAAGAGAGAGGATTGAAGATGGTGAGTATTCTGCAGCTTTCAAATGGAGAAAGACAAGATTTCTGAGTACTCTAAAGAATGGGGAGGCCTTGATACGCTACTTGTCATTGCAGGCGTTTCATCTCTTAGACCGCTAATCGAAACTGCTGGATTGGAGCGAAAAGGCGGCGAGCTACTACCAGACGCGAACTTGGAAGGCGTCCGAGAAGGTGTCCGCATCGCTGGTGCAGCTCTCCAAGGGAATTTCTACGGACCACTCACATCAGCTCTTACTTTCGTGAGTATCGCTAGCAGAAGTTCCTAGCACTACTTTCTAAATATCTATTTTCCACTCAGATTCCACTTCTAGAGCGTACTTCTCCTTCGCCTTCCGTCCTCCTTCTTTCGTCCCTTGCAGCCGTTACACCCGCGCCAACGCGCGCTCTGTATGGCTCCACCAAATCCGCCTCACTCATCCTCTATCAATCTTTGGCTATCGAGCATCCTATGATCCATTTCTCTTTTGTCCTTCCCTCGACTATCGAAGGTAACTTCCGAGCTTCTGCTGTAGACGCCGGTCCAGTGCGGGAGGCGGATCCTAGTAGACACGGATTGAAACGGGAGGACGTAGCCAGAAGGTGTATCCTTGCAGCTGACAGAGGAGAACGTGACGTCTTCATGCACGGCTTCAACCGCGTTGTGCCAATGTTGTATTACACTATATGTCCGGGTCTGATTGAGTGGTTTGCGAGAAAGAAGTATCGTTATCCATAACTTTAACTGATGTATTCAGCGATTTCGGTCGAAACGGTTCATCATGGACATGAATTGCTAAAAATGCCAGATATTGATACATATCGATGCAGTAAACTTGTGAATAAAGACACGAAGTCCACGGAAGGGCAATAGCTTCGACTACTTATGCATCTCCTTCTTAAAGTCTTCTTTTGCTTCCGTCGCCCCCGCTGAGGCCTTATTTAACAACATCAGCACTATGTATTATAACAAAACCTGGATATTACTGACCTGATTAGTCTTCTGCTTCGCTAATTCACCCGATTCGTCTGCTTTAGACTTTGCGGCGCCAGCTGTTTCTTGTGCTTTCGACTTGGCTGTACCAGCTGCCTCCTGAGTCTTCTCCGTTATTTCTTCACCCTTTTCGAAACCCTTTGCAAGGGTTTGGCCCACTTTCAAATTGACCTTAGGCGAAATGAAGTCAATAGGACGGCAAACTTTGCCCGGGAAGGCCTTGGACTAACATTCTGAGCTGTCTCCTTGACCTTTTCTGTTACTGTCTTGGAGGCTATCGGTGAAGCGTGGAGAGACCTCACAGCACAGACCGAACGGCGAGGTAAAGCAGTAGACAAGGTTGAACGTAGCATCGTGGATGTAATAAAGAATGAGATAAAAAAAATAATGAGCTGAAAGAGTTGGTTTTGAATGACGAGGGTGACAGGGATGACGTCGAGTATGATGCTGTGTCCCTGGAGCGCCGTCATATCCACATCCACTCCGCCAGGTCATGCACATTGGAAATAGGCTCGACCAATATCATTGCAATATTGTAAATAAAGAGGATGTACGAGTCACCAAGTCAAGCCTCTTCCATCGCTGTCTTCAACAGTAGAGGACAGCCTGGAAGACGCTCCGGCTTAATTGGACTCTTTCAAAAATGTTCACTCTCTCCTAACGGCCAAATACCCGCAGCCATGAGAAAAGACAGAGAGTTGCGCCCGGTATTGATGTTTACCACACGCTGGTCGAGGATGGTTTGAATTAATCAAAGGAATATTAATGACGAAGTAAAAGTATGTTGAGGGCCGGCGTCTGCACTAGTATAGGATGATCGGTTTGATACAATTTGTCCGTCGATCTCTCTGCATGCATCATCTGCATATACCCAGTCCTCGCCAAGTCCTTATAACTCCGATCCGCGCATGTTCACCCGTCTCCGTACTCTCCTCCACACCATCAACAAGTCCCACACATCCGCTCATCCCCAGGCTCCTGCACGCGCCATGTCAAGCACGCAACGCGTCGTCAATACAAACACTGCCTGCTGCTCCATCCCGCCCGTGAAGCATGACTACACTCCCAAGGGCTCTTATGCTCCTTTTGCAGGCTTCCAGCGCGTATACATCACTGGTCCACCGGAAAGCTCGCTTGCAATCGTGACAGTCTTCGACATATTCGGCTTCTATCCACAGACTCAGCAGGGCGCGGATGCACTTGCACAAACGCTCAACGCCAGGGTTGTCATGCCAGATTTCTTCGAGCCCGATAAGCCGTATCCCGTTGATCGATTTCCGCCAAAGTCTCAGGAAGATAAGGACTCATTGCAGGCGTTCTTTGCTGGCCCTGCAAAGCCTGAGAAGGCTGTCGCGGGATTGATCCGTGTCGGTGAGGAGTTGAGAAAGCAGGGAGCACAGAAGGTCGGCGCGTACGGTCTTTGTTGGGGTGGGAAGGTTACCATCCTTGCTGGCTCCAAGGAGAGCCCTGTATTCGATGCTGTTGCTTCTGTGCATCCTGCGTAGGTGTTCAATTTACCAACTTGATTCTAGTCTAATTCTTATCTATGTCCTTAGTATGCTCTCTGCAGCTGATGCAGACAACCTCCAAGTCCCACTTGGTCTCTTCATCTCAAAAGACGAGCCAAAAGACGAATACGACAAGATGGTCGAAAAACTTAAGACTAAGTCGTTCGCGGACAAGATTGCCTACAAGCACTATCCTAACATGTACGCATATCTGCCAGTATGTCAACAATACCATCTAACAGTATATTTTAGGCATCACGGCTGGGCAGCAGCTCGTGCAGACCTCAAGAATGAGGAAAACAAGAGAGAATTCGAGGATGCGTACAACCAGCTCACGACCTTCTACAAAAACGCCCTTTGAACGCGATCGGGGTGACACCGAGTCGCGTCTCTAAATTTCAAAATATATGAACTCAGAAGAAAGGCAGACTTCTTGATAACTGCGTACTGATATGCAGCTTTGTGGTCCATCATACCAAAATGCATTGATTCTTTATGTAAAACAACATCAATCGAAACATGAAAATATCATCAGTAATACATATCCATTAACTGTAATTCCGTCCCAGAAACCCAAACTTGATATCCAAGACAAAAATAGAAAGTAGTCTTCGTCCGTGACAATGTTCGCTTCTCTTTCGTGGTTTAAATCGACGATGTCGGTACCAGTGAGCGTATCAGTATAAAACGTCTAAAGCGGTCCACTCGTAGTGATAGGTAAAAATCGGACTGTATCCAAGATATTTCGTCTGGTCTTGAACGTCAATGACGGAGATGTTCGACTGCGAAGCTGGCAGGGTATTCTGTCCGTTAGTGACGCCTTCGGGAAAGCGTGTACGTAGTCGCAGTACTTCAATTGTGCAAGTGGCTCGGGTGATCGTCCCCCACTTTCCAAAGCCAAAACGGACCTAGGCGTGCACATCATCCATCAATATGAATTCCACACCAAACTAAATATGAACGAATTGGACCGATCGTCGAAAAACTCACCAGCGGGATCACCTAATTCATTCCCAAAAATACACACGAAAGCGCAAAACGGTTTTGTAAGTACGGCGCATGTCCGCGTTCAGCACATAGAGACGACAATGCCCCGACGAACCTTCTTCGTGATGAGCTCCAGTCCATGTACCTACGACGCCAGCAGCACTGCACACTCCTCCGATTTGGATTCCCTCCGAACTGAATACGTACACAAATGAATTAAATGAGCCCGGCCGCGAAGGTAAGAAGTGACGTCAGTGGGAAA
Source organism: Sanghuangporus weigelae (assembly GCA_033182465.1). NCBI lineage: Eukaryota > Fungi > Basidiomycota > Agaricomycetes > Hymenochaetales > Hymenochaetaceae > Sanghuangporus > Sanghuangporus weigelae. Next base: position 2,929,375 of record CP137318.1, on the reverse strand, counting down.
CGAAATGAACTCGGAAATGAAAAAGAGAAGAGGGGAGCGCGCGAAGTGTTGATGAACCGAAATTTTTGGAAAGTGTACTGACCTCCATTGCGAATGCCCGTCATAAATGGAAGCCTTCGGTGTCTTAATGTCAGCTCGTCAATTCGGAACGATCGCACTCAATATCAGAACAGCATATGAGGGGAGGAAATTAAAAGTAAAATTCTCAAGAAAATAGAGAAAGAACGATAGATAATAAAGGCAAGAAACAAATCCGAACATACACTCACGAAACGCCATCGGATGTGTCCATCGGGAGTCATGCGTACCGATCCGCGCACCTTTGATTCATTTCCATTCCCGCCGCGTGATCGTCCGACAAAGAAAATTACTGGGAATTGCTTCGAGATGTTCATTGCGCTCGAACCAGCATGTGATGATTCGTTGGAGGGAGAGCTCACCGGGGAGGGGGCTGAAGGCGAAGAATCCGGCGAAAAGGTAGACATCCGCGAAACCGAGCCTGCGGCGGATTTCTTCTCACCAATACCAGTGATAGTCAGATTGAGCTCGATAAGACGTGTCGCTTCTTGAAATTCGTCGTCCTCGAAGAACGCGGGATCATATGCATTTGCCGAGTACTGGCATACGTATCGAAAGACTGCTTCAGCTCCGACAATCCCATGTGACACGGGAGACGGGAGAAGTTACTTACATTGAAAGCTGGAGCGAATCAATATTAATGAGCACGTCGGAGGCGAATTAGAACCTAGCAAATGGCTCGGTGGCTGAGCTGGATAATTCGGTACTTACTGAACAAATCGCTGGAAGTAGAACTTTTCGTGAGTTGCGGCCAATCAAATGCTGGCGAAGTACAGAACTCACCGATAGTCCATGAAGCAAACATAGCGGCGCCATGCTCCCTCGACTCCTGCCCAATCTCGCGGATCCCGCTGGTGAGACTTTGGCGACGAGTATGCCCGGACAGCGTCAAGACGTGCCGGAGGACGAGTATCGGGCCAGAGGTCGTTCAGATCCATTAAGTTACAGTAAATGACGGTAATGACTGCCTCGATGTGCGTCCAGTTGATGGAACCACTCTTATCGGGAATGAACGGGCCCCAGCTATTTTCACGAGCGTACTTGCGCATGTCGTACACAAAGGTACGCGCCTGGTTCCTCACATCAAGCAGCTCGGCACCATTCCTGTTGATCACGCTATCACGCCAGCCGATATAAGTCCACAGTTCCGCGATACGCTGGTGCTCTTCGAAGCTCCACTTATGTTCCGGAGCGGTCAGGCCGAATACATTGTTCTCGCGAATGAGATTGTTAAGCCAAATGAGGTCTTTGGATTCGTCAGGCTGTTCCGGCATTGGCGGGGCATGGCGAGCCACCGAGATGAGAGCAGAGAGAGCAGTAGCCAGATCCGTGGGATGGTTGGCTATCTTCTGGACGATGCGCATAGCATAGACACGCTGCTGGAGGGCTCTTTTCCAGTCGATGGATCCGGAGTCGGACTCGGACTCGGAATGAAAGGCGATAGCTGCAGACCTGCGCGGGTCGTCGTAGGGCTGCTCAAGAAACAAGCGACGCCAGAGATGCTGATCGCGCTGGTCGTACACGAGAGCGCGGGCTGTTCTGCAAGTCTGCGCAAAGCTGGCTACGTCGCGGGGTTCGGCATGGACGAGAGCATGCTCTGTGATCTCCTGCGGGATGTCGAATATGGATGTTGTCAAGTCTGACATTGGGGTAGGGGGACAAAGGGTGCGGGAAAGAAAGAAGAGAAATGTGAGAGCGCATATAGAGAGATTGGGCAGATTTTGTATTATGGCCCACAGTAGTAGCAACGGTCCGACGGTCAGCGGCTGCGTGACTTACGGGATCGGACATGTCACACTCGTTATGATGCTTCAATCTCAATCTGTGATGTGACGGGTCCAGTTCCGCTGTTTGCCGATCTATTACGTAGTAGCTATTCCCTTTTCTGGACGCGCACATCCGCCATTGCAACGCCCGTTTCATCATCATACACGGCCGGCCTTGCCTCCTCCTTGCTCTATCCACGACCGCGACGACAAGGCGACGACAGAGATTATTGGCTCGCTTTTCTGCTCCACAACATGCGGCCGTCGTTAGCCCTGCTCGCACTTTCTTCCTTTTCAGCATCCGCTTCGGCTCTCAGTGTGTTCGACTGGTTCGCTAAATCCTCAGATTCACTCAGCGTTTCAAGTCAGGTCGTCTCGCACAAGATTGCTATTATTGGTGCAGGGGCTGGTGGATCATCGGCCGCTTTCTGGGCCTCAAAGGCAAAGTCTCGCGCCGGTGTCGCGGTCGAGATTGACGTATACGAAAGCACAGAATACGTAGGCGGTCGTAGTACGACCGTGTTTCCTTATGATGACAGAACGCTAGATCCCGTAGAAGTGAGAATCTTAGAACATGCATATTAGGCTCGGCTCGAATACTCATCCCCTTTCCGCAGCTCGGCGCGTCCATATTCATTGCCGCGAACAAAAACCTATGGCGAGCAACCCAGGAGTTTAACCTTACCAAAATAGACTTTAACGACAATGATGGCGTTACTGGCTTCTGGGACGGCGAGAAATTCGTATTCACCGTGCGTTTCATACTCACGGTCTTCGCTTTAAGAAGTTTTCTGACCTATATTGCTCAGATGAATGAGGGTAAAAGCATATTTGGCTGGCTCGATACCATTAAGGCGTTATTGCGGTACGGGTATAGGTCTCCGGCTAAAGCTCAATCCCTGTGAGCATTCTCATTAGACATGTCTTCCGAGCGATTTTTTGATGTCCGCCATCTGTTCCTTAAGAGTACAAGCCGTCGTCGACAAATTCGTCTCCCTGTACACACCAGCTAGTCCCTCGTGGTCAAATATCACCGAACTGGCTTCCGTCCTGGGCTGGGAAGATCTCATAACGCAGACTTCGGCGCAGTACCTCGATGCTCAGGGCATCTCCCCGAAATTCTCGAGAGAAATTATAGAGGCAGCGACGCGTGTCAATTACGGTCAGAACCTTGATGAAATACACGCGTTGGAAGGCTCCGTATCAATGGCTGCTTCTGGAGCCTCCAGTGTGAAGGGTGGCAACTTCCAGATCTTCAAGCACTTCTTAGGACATTCAGGAGCAAACGTGTTCTTGAATACATCCGTAGGTCTTCTTCCGACCTGCCCTCCGATCATTATACTCAGAGGGATTCTGACCTGCAGGTAATTTCCGTCACCGAGAAGCAACACCACTGGACAATAAAGACCTCCAGCGGAGAGTCTAAGAACTATAACGATGTGATCATCGCTGCTCCGTATCATTCTTCGGGAATTGACGTTGCGCTATCAAACGGTCTACTTGCGCCTACTTCGGCTCCAGAAGTCCCTCTTCAACCGTATGTGCGCCTCCACGTCACCCTCCTTACCACGGCTGCTTCGCATCCGGATCCCGAACATTTCGGCCTCACACCCGGTTCTAAGGTTCCACAGTCCATCCTGACGACGTACGAGGGCGTACGTCATGGTGGGAAGGTTCCGGATTTCAACTCACTAACATATCATGGCAAAATATCTCCTGATCGAGAAGAATTTGTCGTAAAGATATTTTCGAACGAGTCCCTTTCGGATGAATGGTTGAATACTGTATTTAGCGGAAAAGTTGGTTGGGTGCTTCGTAAGGAGGTGAGGAGGAATTCCTTCGGGGAAATTGGATTACTAACATATTGTTAAGTGGGATGCATACCCCCGACTACCCCCAACAACAACTTTCCCGCCTGTGGTTCTAGCGCCGGGCCTTTACTATGTGAACGCATTCGAGCCGTGAGTTCCCTTCTGATTCTAGGAAAGAAAATAGAAAAAGGCACCGATATTAACTGCCTTGTAAAGATTCATCTCGACAATGGAGACTGAGACCATTGCCTCCCGAAATATCATTGATCAACTCTTCAGAACACGCTTCGGCTCAGACATCTGCGGGAAGCCCATCCCAGCACAAGCCGAACAGCCAGAGCCTCTTGTGGTTCTTGAAGGCGAGGTGGAGCAGCTGGTACTCTCGGACGTCGTGAAGGAATCTTCTAAGGCGGAAGGGAAGTTTGAGAAGGTGAAGGATAACTTTGTACTTGGCTGGGATTGCGTTTGAGTTTGAATGAGACGCGAAAGAGACAACATGTTCTCTGCACGGATATAAGCACGCATTTTCGTATTATAATTGGATAGTACGCTTTGTCTATCAGTAATCTCGTATTTCGGGGAGATGAGTAAGGGCATCCACTACTTAAAACGTAGATAGCATGGACAGCGTGTCAACGACCAATTGCAACAGACCTACAGAATAAGGTACTTGGAATGGAAGCGCCAAGAATAATTGCTAACCACGAAAAGTCGAATACGAAGATCGCTCTATCGGACACGACACACGGCCTCTCCATCCAGACCCAGTCGAAGAGCTTCCCGCGCCTCTAACCACTCATGTTCCTTATTCGCAGTATGGATGACAGCGATCTCACCCATACCAAGCGGCTTCATCTGCTGAGCCCGTCTTCCGCTACATATCCTTCTAATCTCGCCGATATCCAAGAAAGTACGTTTGCTAGGCCTGCTGATGAGCTCCATGTCAGTGAGCACGGGCCGGTCGTCGCGATACTTGAGATCTGCCCAAATTCGTCGTCGCGCCTCGTTCGTCTCTGCGAGGAAGTCTTCCGGAGAGGGTCCCGCAGGCGTGCCGCGCGTTACGTTTGAGATGAAGCCTGCGCGGAGCAGGATTGACAGAACCCCGAGGTTTTGCTTCGTGTGGTCGACGCAAACGCGCGGGTGTCGACCGCGAAAGGCGTTTTGGACCCGTGCGCAGAGGTCGTACGGAAGCGGCATGCTAAAAGAAAATTTGACTTCGTGGTTAGAAGGTGAGATCTCTTTGTTCTTTGATGAGAGTCCATTACTTACGATATTTCCGCAAAAACCCACTGCAAGCGTGCGAGAGAAAATGTTAAAACCTGAAGAGGACTCGAGGAAAAGCTGCTCACGTGGTTCTCATAGCTAGCTATAATTGGCATTGGCAGGAGGCATTGATCAGATCAGTGGTTTGCGACACAATAAAATGCAGGCTTGGAAAGAGTGTTCTTATATTATTTTTATTTGATGAGTAGATAGATTACACGAGACAGGAGGTAATTGGACCGTATCGAAAGCAGACACAAAGCTCGGCTCCAGCTAACTGAGGTGAGGTTGGCGACACGGATGTATGCACATCACACATTTAACATGACCCATCCGATGTCCCTAGTTGAATCAAAAAGTACCTTATTCCTTTTCCTGAACAGTGCCAAGAGACGACCCATCTTGTCCAACGGCAGGCTGCGTCCCATTGACAACTCTTCGCATTTGGTGTTCTCCCGTCTCCGCGAATCCATGCCGGTCACCAGCTGCGACAGGCATTGTAGTCTGACCATTTGCAAGGAGAGCCCATTTCTTCTCAACAGCAGCCGGAGGCGTCCAATCGTCGAAATCTCTGCGAACTTCGATGTAGTCACTCGCAAATTCTCCAATCTGTACAAGAAAAATGAGACAACATCGTAGATCACCTGGTTAAGGACGTCAAACCTGGTCATCATCCATTCCTCTGTGCTCAGCCTCCTCTGAAGCATGCAAATGCAATCCAGGAATCATATCAATTGCTTTTGCTAGCAATGCTGTCACGACAAAGGTATATCCGCAAGCTGCACAGATATATGCGAACTGAATATAAAGTTGCTTCCAATTGTGATCGAGCCAGCCACCGGGAATTGAAGTATTCACATCGTCAAGGGCAATGAGAGAGGTCTTTGCGAAAAAGGCGTTGAAAAGGAGACCAATAATGCCACCTGTCGGCGAGTCCGTCAAGGATGCAAATAGCGCATGCAAATTGAAAAGGACTGACCTACCGCGTGCTCAGCGAACAAATCGAGAGCATCGTCAATACGCAAAAGGAACTTCACTGCATTAGAGGTGAAAAATAATCCACGTTATGAATAAACTATATCCCACATTTCGTTGCAAAGTTGCAAGCCGCACCAGCGACGATACCCATAACGAGCGATGCCCAAGGTTCAATGAAACCGCTCGCAGGCGTTGCGGCAACTAGACCTGCAATCGTTCCGGAACAGAACCCGACCATTGTAAACTTGCGTCCTATCCTCCAATCGAGCAAGCACCAGACAATTCCTGCAAGTGCTGCAGCGATCATCGAGTTCCACGCGGCTAAGACTGCACGCAAGTTTGCACCAAAAGCACTACCTGCGTTGAAGCCCAGCCAGCCGAACCACAGGAGGAAGGTACCGAGAGCGACCATGGAAACATTGTGAGGGCGAAAATTTAATAGCTCTTTTTCCTTTCTGCGACCCAAAACCCAGGAAAATGCTAGACCGCCAACACCAGAACCGATTTCTACTGGTCCACCCCCGGCATAGTCCAGGACTCCCCACTTGAACGCCCATCCATTAATGTTCCATGGCCAGCATGCCAGTGGACAGTAAACGAGTGTCATCCACAAGAAGACGAATATCATCGTCGGAAAGACACGACCACGTTCCGCCACGCCACCCATTAGAATGGCGACAGTGACACATGCGAATTCCATCTGATAGAACGCATAAAGGAGATCCGGGATGAGTGGAGAGCCTGGACTCGGAGCACTAAGGGTGTTCCGAAGACCAAATCTATTCAGGTTTCCTATGAAGCCGTTTGTCGCGCTTGGAGAAAACGCGAGAGAATAACCCCAGAAAAACCAATGGAAAATCACGACCGCGTTGCTCGCGGAAACCGCCCAAATTAATGAAAGTGCTGATTTCCGCCTCGCAAGACCAGAATAGAGGAAAGCTGAATGCCGAGAAAAAGTCAAGAGATGCCGGAGAGAACTGACGCTAAGAGAAAGAATTACCAAGTCCGGGAACCATAAGGAAGACGAGTGCGCCAGCAAGAATGATGAATGCCACGTCGCCACCATTGTACCTGTTGAGGTGAGATAAGTTGGGAAGAAGCTGAGATAAAGAAACAAGCTGACTGGCTGGTAGCACCTAAGGCAGGACAAGACAACGAATCAGGAAGAGATTAACATTTAAGGTTGGTCAATGTGTAAATCCATGCAGGGACGCACGAGTTTGTAGGGGTCCTGAACTGCTCGTCATTGTCGACGATGCGATGAAAGAGAGAGTCGAGTCGGGGTTGTATATTCTCTAACGACGGCTCTAAAGTGCAGATAAAGCAGTTTTTATCTGAGGCTGACTTCCATTGGACCGATAAGCTCCTAGGTCGTCACTATTTCCACTTTCCGGACAAGAGAGGAGGTATTGCAGCAACTCCCTTCTCGCCTCTCTCATTGGCCTTGCCCTCTCGAGTCGTAGCTGACATACATCTGACACGAAATGCAACCCTTTTGATATCGCAGACCGATTTTTAGGGGATTTTTTCCGTCTTTTTCACCTTTCCGTGAGCGTACTTTCGGCCGAAACATGAACGTCATTATACCAAGCCAAACATGTGATCGGCTGAGATCGGGAAACAGAGGAATTATCTTATGTAATTGTGTTGTGGCTGATGAAGCCCCACCATAATACATAACCAGCAACTCGCGTTTTCGGCTTCGCCGAAAACCCTGCTGGCCATAAATCATAGTCCTTGTCACTGGTTATTCTGTCTATCCAACTTGATATAAATAAGAAAATAAAAGGAACTCCATTGAGCTTATCTGGTCAGTTCATATGTAGCAGAAACTTTCACAGCTTTACCCAAATTAATCAGTCTAATGGGACACACTGAATTGGATTGTGCAAGGAGGAACAGAGTTTTTGGATGCTGATCACACTTGTTCATTGCATACATGTCCGAAATTTTCCTAGTTTTTTTTTTCCTTTTTTCCAGCAAGGCTTGAATAGTGCTTTGGCTGATGAGCACATCCATGTAATGCATACATGCGTTGAGTCCCCCTGCTTTTTTTCCCTCAAGGAATGAAGTAATGTGTAGATGAAGTGGTGTGGGGGCAGATCGATCCGCAGATCAGATCACCGGCGATCAAACTCCTTAATGTAGTAGAATCACCTTGGGAAATGAGAATTCAAGGTCCGAATTTAGTCAGCAGTGGCTGTGTAGAAAAGTACGGTCCTGTTTTTAATATTAAGATCATGATGGTCGTTCTTGTCGCCGTGAGCTCCTTCTATCTAGGTCTGAGTATTTGTCGATTCACTGCCTTTTGATGACCGTAGCTCAGCAATCCATCTCATCAACTTGATATCCTTCATAAATCACACACAGTTCTGCTCTGCATCGCTTCTTGATGCCTGCCACAAACCGAGTCTTTGATCAGCTCTCTTCCAGTGACCACCACCTATGGTACTACTCAAGTATCGGCGGTTTCGAGTTCCTGAGATGTCTCCATCAGTCCGTGTATCATCTCAGCCGTCACCTGGACCAGGTGCAGTACGGGACACTGGCAGGCATGCATTATTTTTGGCACCTACGCTTCACATCCCTCCAACAATCTGATCTAGAAGAGAAGTATCACATCGGACTATCAGAACATCACTTTGGCCCCTGAGAGCGGGCGCCGTTATATATTGTTCCACGGGCACTGTGCGACGCGTTTCCTCTGTTCCTCCTTTCTTTGGTTTCTTCGACCTGGTGTCAGTTGACAGCTGGCTGGCATTTCTTTCATTCCTTTTCAGGTTGGCGCAACCGACATTAGTCTGGATGATTAAAGATTTTGTGAGCTAATTTTCATAATAATGTAATAGTTCTTAGTCCCGCGCTGAAACCATGCAGGCTCGTCGAATTCTCTTTCAACGCTCGACTGCATATTTTATCATTTCCTTTCTCTCTGCTTGCGCTCAGGTCATCCTCCGAATAGCTCTTTTCGTAATCGACGACAATGGAGCACGTCGCAAAGGAGTGACTGCTTATTCTGCCCCATTAAACGCAACACAGAGCTTGTACAGTCTATTATCTGATGGCGGATTTGAAAGTTGTCCCGACGTTCCTTCCCCGAACTGCCAGAAGATTCCTTTGTCCGAGATAGGAGTGCAATTATGCCCAATGCTCGCTTCTTATTCAGCTAATCTGTACGTTTATCCTAAGTAATACTACTCAAGTTCCGTATTACTGATTCACACAAAGCTTTCGTGATAATCGCTTAGAGGATGTTGTCTTCATCGTACTTCATGTCTACCTCGTTCTTGTGACAATTTACGCTTTGGCAAGAGAGTCCATACCTCATATGTAAGCACAGCATCTTCAATCATTCGTACGAGTATTGTGATTTATTATTGCCAGCATCTTTATTTTCGTGGCTCGCTGTTTATCGACAGTATGGGCTTTGGCACGCTTCTTAGTGACCTCTCTCGTGAAGATATCCCTCATGCGCTTGGTCAACCAAGCAAGATGTGGCTCAGAAGATCAGTTCTTCGGAATCGATTTCTTTCGCCACCGGCATATTGCTGAGGTACTTATTAACTTCTCCCGTCAAGCTTCAACTCACTGACGGTCATCAGGGGGCGCTGCTTGGGGGATCCGTGCTGTCGATTGTAACTGAAGCCTATTTTGCATACAAGCTGTGTCATGTAAGTGAAGGGATCCAGTGTTCTACCGATTGATCGCTTCTCACGTCACAAATCAGATTTATAGTAAGAGACCGTGGCGCGCCGTGCAAGTCTCTAGCGAGATGCGCCGGATGTACAGAGTAACCGATTCTTTGCCTCTTACTGATTCTGCTGCGACTGATGACGCTCCTTCGATGCACAGATCCTTCTTGGATTTTCCGTTGTTGCACAGGTTGCCGGAATTATTCTTCCCGCAACGATGGCATTTTTCGTGGATCAAATACTCAACACTTATTTCAGCTTGATCGTGAAGGATCACAAATACATATACGGGGCTGTTCTTGTGTTCATGACAGTTGTGAGTATTTCCTTAGATGCTCGCGTAGAATCACATTCAACGTCAGTAATGTCACGTTCAAACGCTTCCACTCTGGATTGCACTGGCAAGTCGATAAATGCCTTCCCTTTCTGTCCCGTGGGTAATTCTAATTTTTGCCACAGGGGTGGTTTGCTCTGCGTCGTGAATGGAAACGAGCGACGTCTGTATTTCTCGGGTTCGGCGTTATCTTCCTGTGCTCCTTACTTGCCGGACTTGGATCGGCGATGTTTCTTTGGACATTCACAACATGGTGGTTCTTCGGCACACTGTACATCTGTTCAGTAATTCTGATAATAGCCGTTGTTTTTTTGGCTGCGCTGTGCCGAAACAACTTTGATAAAAATCTCGATCATTACTGTAAGCACTTCCTGCACGGTCGGGTTCCACCATGAGAGCTAATCACATCATAATGTTACAGTGATGGTCCAGAACAGACTTTCCGCATCGGACTTTCCACACGCACATTTCGAGAAGGATAACGAACTAGACCAGTGTCACATCCCAGACTTGTGGGATCCAGAACAGGATCGAAGATCTGCGTATGAAAAAGTCAATTGCGATAGCTACCCCGAGAAGCATTACGAATCTGACTGAAAAAATCTTGAAGATGATGATGCTTTTCGCTCTTTGATCGGATTTACAGACTGTGGACTAGCATTCTTCAACTATTGTCGTTATTCGTGAAATGTACTATCAATTTTGATATCTGTGGCTTTACTTTCAATGATCGTAGGTTCATGTTATTTATGTTTCATAGTATCCAATTTCGTCAAAGGGCGAATTTCTGGCCCTCACGATTCTCCAACGCTTGGAAATGCGTTCTTCCGGAAAACCAGCCTCCAACGCCAACGGTTTGATACGTTTCAGCGGCTTCCTTCTCTCCGATAGGTACGGTTTTGATCCCTGTCTGTGCGGTGGTGGCGTCCGCCATCAGCTGGGTTTTGCAACACTTTTCGAGCGAAACGAAATAGTGAACGGTCGCTTCGATGGACGTTGTGGCGACCAACAGACCGTGGTTCTTGCGTTCAATGATGTAAGCGAATATCCGTGTTGAGGACAGTTCATTGCATATTTACCTGAAGAATGATAGCCTGGACGAATTAAAATGACGTCAAATCAATGCCTGAGATTAATAAAGTGATGATACCTTTTTGTCACCTAGCGTTTCAGCAATGTGTTTGCCCTCTTCTTCGGCCAAAACCGCTCCGTTGAATTGCTTGTACACAACATGATCCTGGTAAAAGGCACAGGAATCTTGGGTTATGATGTCCAGCTCGCGTCCAAGGGTGGAGAAGGCTCGTCCATATACGGAGTGAGTGTGAGCTGCGCATAGCACATCAGGCCTAGCCTCGTGAATGGCGGAATGAATTACGAAGGCAGCGGTATTCAGGAGTCGACTCGGACCGGATTCGTCCAGAATGTTGCAATCGTGGTCCACGAGTAGCAGGTCCGCGGGCTGAATGAGAGAAAAATGGAGACCCTTTTTGAAGAGAATAATGGTATCAGGAGCAGTATTATCGATATTCAAGACGTACAAATGGGTTGACCCAGAAGCAGTCTAGTCTGACAGGATCCTGGAAACCCGTTAACTATGGTACGATCTAGCTCATACGAAGATTCCGGGCCTTACTCTGACAGTGATGTGACCTGCTACCCCTTCATCAAATCCCAGGTGTCCGAAGATGCGAAACGCTTGTGCGAGCCTGAACTTTAGAAATTCTCGCTCTTTCAGTTTATCCTCAAATACGGGCGGGCGAGGGAATGCAGATCTCGAGTTAGTTGACATCGAAGGTTTGAGAGCATCATCTCTGCTTGACTTCGCACTGTCATTCGAGCTCAGGAGTGAAGGCATCGTAGATGGACGGAAGAGTCAAGTCTTGACAAGGTGCTTTAAGTTGGTTGGCCACCAGAATTCGTCGACTCCTTGTTGTTCATGTGGTCTCCATTAAGATTCAAGAGTGATCACAGGACCGAAAATGAAGCACTACTTATAGCAAAGTTCAAGTGGGTTGACCCTAAAAGTCGAAGTCATGTAGACATATGTAGATAATGAACGTCGTCCGCCAAAATTGCTACTTGGTGCCCCGTGAGAAACTCGCATGCCACTTTTAGATTGTGATCGGCGCTGGACCTACTATCCGTATCTTATCTTTTCACCACAATCGTGTATTTTGCTTCCGTGTACGAGCCACATACTTCGGCCCTCTCAACTGTACCTACGTCCAATACTACGCAATGCGAAGGTCTCGACTTGCTCGTGCCATGGTTTGAAACATACAGACGCCACTGAGACAAACTCAAATGCTGGTTTGGGCTGACATGCGACTAATCTCGATTCTCTTGGCCCAGTGGGCTTGGGTCACAATTCCGGTCAACTCTTTCGTATTTCCTCGCTGCTGGGTTTACTTTTACGATCGAAACAGGCTGGCCTGTTCTTCGTTCTAATTGAAAATGACTTTCACAGGAAGAAGCCTGGCGCTTTCTCTCTCCCTTTATCTTGCTTGCTCCTCTTTTCGCACTGTTCACGCTAGAACCAAGGATGGAGAATCTCTAAAGTTAAATTGGGAAAAGCCTTCTTCCGGAGACATCTTCGGTTCAGGGGACACTATTATTGCACAATGGTCGTCTGAGAAGGCTATCGTCTCGGCGTCCGTTGCTCTGTGTTCTCGATCTTCTCCGGCAGATGATGTGGACGACGCAGGCGACTGCGGCGCGAGTGTTTGGCCAAAAGTTTCGCAAGATGGACATTCATATTCTTTCTCTCTGTAATACTCATTTTTCTTATCCTTATTTTCCTTGTATTGACATTACTTTTAATTTAGTGTGGTTCCCGATATTTCATCAGCTTCAGGATTTCATCTTCGAGTAAAAGATGACTTTGGAAACATCGTCAATTCGCCAACTTTCTCTCTGGACTGTAAGTGATTCGTTGTGATATATTTCGACTCTTGCCAAACGTGATATATTTAGCATCTCAAAAGAGCGGGAAGAGCTCGAAGGTGTCTGACGATGTTGATATGCCGGTACCCACATCAAAGGGAGATGGGTTGAATGGGGAAAACGGGTTTGGATCCTCAGATGAGAGCTCTTCTGCTCAAACTTCTTTACATGATGCGACTGGGAACAGCAATATGCAATCTGGATCATCTTCGTCAGAAGCATCGAATTCCGCCGCACCTGGATCCGACTCGGAAAGGCCAGTTCCATCTCAGCAGCAACACAATGCACCAGCGGCATCGGGCGGGACTCGTGCAAAGGGCGAAATCTCAAGCAACGCATCACCAGTAGTGCCACAAACGCACTCAAGCCTGGTTACAGCAGGCACCGTTCCAACTACACCAGGCGCCAAGTCGGGTTCGTCCTACGACCCAAATAACGGAGACTCCTTTATGCCTCGCGAAGGGCAACTGTCTCGAGCAGGGATGCCAACTGCAGCTATAGCTGTTCCCATCTCACTTGTCGGGGCTACAGTCCTTGTATCTCTCGGGCTCTGCATTGTTCACCGGCGTTCGCTTGCGGCTCAACGTGCTCGAAACGCTCATCTCATCGACGTCCAGCGCAACGCATCTATCCGCACTTCAGGGAGCAAGGCACCGTCCATCTCAAGCGGAAAATCTTCAAAGCCGGCTTTGATTGATGACCCTGATATTGAGAAGGCTATTGATGCACTTTGCGGTTATGATGGCAGGACGTCATCACGACACTCTAGTCTCCGGAGGGAAGATTCTGTGCCTCCCTCGAGCCACTGTCATATCCCACGTCCTGATATCCGCAGAGAACGCACGTACGAATGGCCGTGCGACCACGACTATGACTATAACCTAAGGTTTAGTCGGCCCCCTTCAGACCGATGCGTACGTGATCCATCACCAAGGCCGAGTTACCACCGTCCTCGCTCGTCATTTGAAAGATATTCACGGTCAACGCGTGGGTATCAAAGACGAAATGGAAATAGCATTATGCGAACGTTCCGCTCGAATCGTGATCGTGATCGCAATCGCGACGGCGACCACTATGATAATGATGACGGCGCTTCATCGATGGATAGCATTTTATCAGGCGACGTCTCACCATCAATCCCTTCTCCCATGCTGTCCCGCTGCAATTCATATCTGGCGCAGACACGATTACCACCGCGCTCGCACAGCAGGCAGACGGCACCTGAAATGCGATACCATCGGTATAATCGATCGTATGATTCGCACGATGCTGACACTTCTTCATTTGCAAGGAGTCACCGTTCGTGGTGATTTCTCCCCGATCCTATGACCAAAACTTCTTCGATTTCCACCTTTTGCGTTCGCTGGCAGACGTACAGTAGTATATTTGTTACATCGCGTTATTACATACATTTGATATTTTTCAACAAGATAGCGTGTTGCAAGCAGAGTAACTAGCAGAAAGCACAAGGTCAAAAGGAAAAAGAGAGATTATGATGAACGCGAGAATACGAAAACCAGTCACAAAACACACTAACAAGAAAGTCTTCAAGTATCGCAAGAAGTAAAGTCCTGAAGGAGAAATGACAGCATTACACAGTGTACTATAGCATACGATGAAGGAATGAGGAAAAGAGAAATAAACATGACGTCAGGAAATCAAGCAATGGCTGAATTTGTCAGGGTATATCGAGACCTCGCAGGACGTAGTAGGAGAGGCAAGTAGAAGGCAATACTTGAACATCGATAGTCCGTAGGTTTCAGGTGCTGAATGGAAAGTTGGGACGAGGTGCGAACCCTTCCAAGGCATCCAGTGTCGTCACCATAACTTTTGTAACGTCTTCTACCGAAATCAGCTACAACTTAACCTCACCCGCCCTCAAACAATGGTAAGGAATGTTGAATCGGGTGCCGATGAACGAAGAATGATGCATCCCGGTAACGCGGTCTTTGCATTAAATAGCGCTGCCGTGAGCGAGCGAAGCGGACGACGCTGTCGGGGCGAGGACACTACCACTCGACTTCCGTTGTGAAGACGAAGATTTCGCATGATGATCCGCAGAACTCGGCAGACTGCGCGAAGATGTTGCAGAGCGTGACGATCCTTCGCGAGACAGCTTCCCAACCTGACGCGGATGTGCAAAGGAATAGGTGGACTTGTTCGATCCGCGTGAAACAGTCGAACGGGCAGAATAGAAAGCAGTTCTGGAAGTCCTGGCAGACCAGGCGCTGACCGAAGCCAGCGATGTTGCTGAGCGGGATCGCTGCTTCAAGTGCTGGGTCGGAAGAGCCTTAGGTACCTGCATACTAGATGGAGACGTAGCATCGTTCTCGACCCTTAGAGCTGGATTACCGAACTGTTCTGCAATAAGTCGTGTCTGAGAGCTATTTAGCCTCTGAGAAATTGGTGAGCTACCACCAGAACGCCGGCTGGTGAGACTTTCAATGGACATAGAACCTGAACATCTCTTGGGAAAGCGAATAGAGTGTCTCGGAGAATGCGTGGCTGAGCCCGCCTGGATGAACTGTACAAACCAATTACGTCGCGTGCTTAAATTGAATTGATCAACAGATACTTACCTCGAGTACAGGCTCGACAAGATGAAATCCTTCTCCGCTTTCCTCGTCAACTATCACTGTGCGATGAGGCGGAAGCGGCCAGTTCTGAGAGGAACGTAGATGCGTAAGATGCGCTTCCAGTTCTGTTTCACTCTCCGTATCGAAAACCCCTCGGGATGGTGCTTTAATGCATCGTGCATCGGAGACATGATTGCTCGCGAGCACTACGCCTGTTCTTCCCGTAGTCCCATCTCCGCCGAGTTGTCCGCTTGGTTCATCAATAATGTTGAAAGAAAGTGCAAGCACATTAGAATTGGCTGCTAGAGTTTCAGGCTCGTGCATGTCATTATTATCATCGTAATCATCTGAATCCAAGAGCCAGGCCGTCGGAGAAAGCATATCACGATCAGGTACTCCATGTGCGTACTTTTCAGCCACTGGGCCGAATGCATCAATTTCCATTACACTCGGCGATGTCGATTCTTTTATCCGGCCCAGACCATGTAAAGGTGCTTGAACACGCTCGACTGGATGACCTTCCAGTGAATAGACCGCATCTTGCTCACCCATTCCGCTCCACACGAATGATGCAGCGGTTGATCTCCTGTCACTTGAAGCTTTCGGAACAGCTTTCTCTAATCCCGGTTTAAGAGCAAGCATTGGAAATGGTGAATGCGGGCGACTCTCCGTATGACCTACGATGCCAGAAGTATGTCCCTTTCCTCCTGTCAAATTGCCTATTCCGTTCTCGATTTGGTTGTCTTGAATCCTACGTACTCTTGAGATAACTTGTTTCAGAGTCTGACGGCCACTTGGAGGACTGGGTGGTGCCGACAGAGCCCCGCGACGAATGCTTAATGGCTCTACGAGCGAGGGATCGAATCTACTTCGTACACTTGACGGGCTTGCGTTTCTTTTGCTCCGTCTCGGAACAGGAGTAGCTCCACAGAATTTTGAGGATGACATCAACACTGGCGAGGAGACATTAGAATTCGAGCCGAGGCGGTAGTGCCAACTCGGCAAAGATGCTGGAACAGACATCGGCGTTTCAGGACCGCAAGAAGCAGAAGAGTCATTTCCTAGCCGCATGAAAGAATGATACTTCTCTTCCTTGCTTGTCTGCGTCTGGTATGTCGGGTTCATAGGCGTAAGAGGTGTGAGCGGCGTGGGCGGATCTGCGGCAAATGGGTCATCCTCGGGGGTAAACGCCCGATCTATGTCAAGTACATCCATTCGATTGTCTTCCTCATTCTCTCCACCAGACCCCTTGCTCCTGGCGGTTACAGTAGTGATACTTCGCAAAGATACCAACGAAGCAGATGCGAGTCTCGGCAAAGGAATTCTCGACGACGAAGAAAGCCGGCTGGATGACGGAGGCGCTATAAGGAGGGGAGAATTCGCTTTCCGGATTGTTCCCTCTGAAGAAATTCTGTGCTGTGATTTCGGCCTTCTGGTCGGGTCAGCGACAAATTGGGACGGAAGGGGGACGTGTACATGAAGGCGGGGGCCGAGACCAAGTCGATCGCGGATAGAGCCACGCGATGTGCGACCAAGTGCGTGCTAAGATTCAGATGTTAAACATAGAAAAAAAAAATCCACTGTAGTGTAGAAAAGCTACTTACAGCACGAGCGCTTGAAGTCGTCGATGCCTTGCTAGTTTGCTGTTCCAAATTCGGCATGCGCCATCTCAAGATTTCCATCGAGTCGATAGATTCCTCAGTGGAATTGCCGACGTCATTCGTATTCTGGACGTGGCTTGCTTTACGCGACGCGTCGACCGGGAGATCCGTGAATGGAAGATCCGGTGTAGGCGGGAGAGGCGATATAGGACTTGGATATGCAGGCGCGGAGCTGCGAGACAGGCGTTTCAATTTACGCGGCGTAGAAGATGTCGAGCGGACAATCCAGTCGGTCATCCGATTGCTCCTGAATTCCTTGTCGAGACCCGATTTGGAGTCCGACCTCTCACTCGTAGGAGTTTTCCCCGGATCACATTGCTCAATGGTAGGAGGCGAATAAAATAAAGAACTTCTTCTATCGTCAGCTGCAGAATTCCGCAGGTTTTCTACTTCTACATCGGGCTTGGATTTACGACGACGACCGCCGACTGTTCTGTCGCAGGCAGGAGTAGGTGGGAGAGCTTTGTCACGTTTGCAACCTGAGTGGTAAGAACTAGCATTGCCCTCTGACGCAGCCGAAGAGAAGAGAGAACGGAAGCTTGCTTTAGATTTCTTCCTTGTCACGTTCGGTGGGCAGAGATCTTCGAAACCACTGTCGTCAAAGAAAGAGTACATGCTCTCGGGCTCAATGCTGACGAAGTCATCGATAGCCGCCGGAGAAGCGCCTCGAATGGTGTCAGAGTCAGGTGGCGTTGGCAGAGAACCTGAGGAAAAGAGTCCTCCATTGGTCAGCTTGGGTATGGTGAGTGGCTTGAGGCCGAGGAGGGATCTAGAGCTAGAGGAATTCCGTTCGCATGCAGAAATATCCAGCGAGGGGGAGTAGCTGTAACTTTGCGAACCTAAAAAAAGGATTCAGATGCTATCCTTAGTTCAAGGTGAGTGAAGAAAGTACCATTGTTAAAATTGGGTGAAGGAAGGGAAGTTTCAAGGAAAACCTTTGGCCCAGCTGTCCAGGTCTGGCTGGAAGGAGCGTTGCAATGCGACGTCGTTATGTCTAAACTGGTATAAGAATCTGAGGTAGGTGCTTTCTTCGATTGTAAAAGGGCGAGGGTGGGAACAGAAGATGATGCAAGACGACGCGTCTCGGGTGGCACAGTAAATGACGCGTCGCTCACGTCTTGCTTTCTTGTAAATGCACCTCTTAGTCTCGAGAACGGGCCCGTTTTCCTTCGAGACGCGTCTTTTACGCGCGACGATTGCGGTGAGTGTAACGAGGGTGGGTAAGTGTTACCTCCGAAAGAGAAGGACAGAGCGTTGTCAGGTAAAGACTGAGCATCAAGGGCGGAGTGAACAAGGTCTTGAAACTGTTCTACGGTGAAGGAACGATCGCGCTCATGACCTCTAGCATCTGCAAAGACAGAGTGGGCGGGCATTGTGCGGAGCAGGAGTGAGGGGAGGACGAGGAGGAAGGGGGAAGAGGGCGCAAGGAGGAAGGGCGCAGATATACAGTGATGGTAATTAGTATTTATTTGAGTGGCCTGGGCACACGGCGCTGGTGTCGGTGAACGCCAAAGGAGATTTACGAAAACCTATTTCGGGGGACATATATAAGCTTCCTTTCCGCGAGCGACATGGAGAAGATCGTCGTCGTCGAAGTGAAGAAGAGAGTCCGATGTCCGTTTCGGGGCTTTCTTACCGTGTTCGGCGTCCAATATATCCGGGGTAATGTTATCCATCTGTCACAAAAATAAGATGTCATCGTGTGTTTGACTGATTCCTTCGTTTTCAACGCATGAGCGCTCGTCACTTTGTCTGCCACAGACGCTCCCTGTCACTCTCCGGTGTCCACGAGGTCGAGGCTCTTCCCACAGTCATTCACAGTAAGTAAAGCTTTCCTCCTCCAAAGGTAATCTAATCTCGAATATATCCTTTCCCATCTACACACCCGCGCGATTCCGCGACGCGAGACGTCTCGAGGGACCATGTTGAAAATCAACCATGACGAAGCGGCGGCTTGTCCGCATCTACATTGAGTCTTGACGGATGAAAACTTCTTTGCTTTTGGTCGACTCCGCGAAGCTCGCTCTCTGTCAGAAAAGAAGAGCGTCCTCTTGAAGAACCTTCAGAATTAGACATACGCAGTCTTGTCACCAGAAGATAGCTGTCGAGAGGACAAGAACCAGAGCTAGACCTTCAATATGATTACGTAATATACAAGTTAGACTAACGATCGACGCCGGTCCTAAATTTGACTCACCCAAAAATTTGGAACATGGCTCAAACAGTGATCATTCGAGTGCCCGCTACATCTGCGAATATCGGCCCTGGGTTCGACGTCGTTGGCCTGTCTTTATCCTTACATCTGACATTGAAAGCATCTATAGTAGATTCCAATCCTCGATATCCACCCACTATCTCGTATTCCGGAGAAGGTGCAGATGAAGTCCCGCTTAATCCGTACAAGAACTTGACTACGCGAGTCTGTTTATACGTCCTGCGATGTCATGATATCTCTTCTTTCCCTGAGCACCTTTCTATCCATGTTCATAATGAAATACCATTTGGTCGCGGTCTCGGATCGTCTGGCGCGGCAGTCGTCGCTGGTGTTCTCCTGGCGAATGCACTAGCTCGACTCAGCCTCTCCATTACTCGCATGCTCGATTTCGCTCTGATGGTAGAGCGTCATCCGGATAATGTTACTGCGGCGCTTATTGGAGGCTTTGTTGGATCTTACCTTCGTGAACTTGACGACGATGCACAAGCCCGAGCGCAAGTCCCGCTGAGCGAAGTCTTACCCGAATACCCACCCGATGCTGGAGAGAATTGGGGACAGAATCCACCGCATCCACCGGAAGGCATTGGCCACTATGTGCGGTTCGGATGGTCAAAGTGCATTAAAGCCGTGGCAATTGTGCCGCGGTTTGAGCTGAGCACAGCAACGGCGCGGG
This sequence comes from Sanghuangporus weigelae, assembly GCA_033182465.1. Classification (NCBI taxonomy): domain Eukaryota; kingdom Fungi; phylum Basidiomycota; class Agaricomycetes; order Hymenochaetales; family Hymenochaetaceae; genus Sanghuangporus; species Sanghuangporus weigelae. The sequence goes on along the minus strand of CP137318.1, from coordinate 2,909,385 downwards.
ACGTGCTACCTCAATATTACTCTCGAAAAGATCTAGTAAGCTCCATCTGACTCTTCATTCGAGTGTGAAGTAACGGCATATATGCGTTAGGTTTTCAATTTACAGCGACTAGCCGTACTAACCACGGCACTATCTCAAACACCGCCAGATCCAGGGCTTATCTACGATGCAATGCAGGACCGGGTACACCAGCCGTACAGAAGGGCACTCATTCCAGGTCTTCCTGAAGTCACGTCGCAGTTAACTCCCACGACGCACCCGGGTCTCCTTGGAATTTGTTTGAGCGGCGCCGGACCAACTATTTTAGCCCTTGCGACGGGAGGATATGAGAAAATCGCGTGGGATGCAGCGCATATATTCCTAGAAAAGGGCGTTGAGGTAGATTGGAAGCTGCTTGAGGTTTGTCCAGGGAGTATTGTCGAGGAGAACGGTAGGGAAGCGTGGAGGGCTACTTGATCATTTGATTAGAAGAGAATAGAAGTACATATCACTCTTAGGCCCTGTTCGGTACAAAAAATAACGGGTGGATAAGGGCAGATAGCGGGATAACGAGTTAACGTTGTGAGATCCGGCATTTTCCCTAGGTATTTGTTACTATTTGTTCAGTTGATATTATTCGTCACACATTTTGGTTCCGCTCCCTTCCGGTGAGCATAGTCTAGAAATGGCAGGGTCCACCTTCATTCACACCTCTAGAAATACATGCAGAGAGACATTTCTAGCAATTAGCCCACATATTCAGAGACTCAGTACCATAATTGATGAATTCCGCAGATCAAAGGTAAGAAGAAACTGGTCAGAGGTATGTCTTCCAAGGTCAGAGGTATGTCTTCCAGCTATGGTAAGTATGCTAACCAAAGCCGTCACATAGTAACTTGTGCATGCCGACACCAGCCGACCTCTTACCTCATCGTCAGGAAGACGCCGGATCTCACGACCTTAACTTTTGGATAAGCTATCCGCCGTTATTTTTTGTACCGAACAGGGCCTTAGACTAGTGTAGAAGAGTATTGGATGAACATCCCTTCACTCTGTCTCAATGAAGTGACCCATAAGGCAATTACTTTTTGTGGTAAGTATCTGCGTCGATCATCGGTGCATTGTGTTGCTGAACCCCAACACTCTGAGCCTTCATACACGATCAATTCTTCGGACCGCGGACGCATAATATCAGGGGAATGAGTATGTAAGAGAGAAGCTCGGAAGGGTCTTTACATACACCGTGAAGTCATGCTTGCTTGACTCACCGAAGCCGCATGCCCTTCTAACATGCACAATACACGTGTCTACTACTTCACCAGCGGTTATTAGTACTCGCTCTCCGCTCAATCCAATGGTCCCTGTGTCGTTATCTTCTCCTCTTGCTGCCCATCCCAGACATCATCACAAATGTCCTGCGACACCCTACAGCACGCTATCCAGGTCAGTTCATCCACCACTGAGCCCTAGAGCAAAACTATATAGTTTGCACGACTTAGCTTCAGAACGAATATATGCGTTATGTGGCTGGTGGATCGAGCTATAGCTCGGACGGGGCGGCAATGCCATCAAGACGTGTAAGTGTTTGACATGTCCCTGTCTGCCGCTCTTGTTACGTGGCTCGTGTATTGTTTCTTACGGCCTCTGCGGCGTCCTTGTCTAGTTATCCTTAACTTGCCCGAATTGCAAGGCATCTGTACTCAACATCCCCGAAGACATCCTCGAAGTCGAGGAAGAGACTCTTCCCGAGTCGTCCTCGTCAAAGGCGAAACGCTGGTCGAAGCGGCCAAACTTCATCTCGCGGCCAATCAAGCGCAAGGAGTCAGATACCTCGACGATACCGGGCTCGGTAGCAGGAAGCACGTTTCGCGGGTTCGACATTGACGGGCCAACACCGAAGCACCTCAGACGCACTTCCGTCTCGTCAGAAGCGGCATCCGATTCATCAAGTCAGACGAAGGTGGAACCTCCCCCTCCGCCTCGTTCCATCCTCCAGCATTCGCCCTCGGTATCGAGTGGAAAGAGTGGAAAGAGCACGCTCACTGCGAAGCGCTCGGTCAAATTCTCAGACGAGCCCGTGTACTTCGACTACTCATACCGAGAGTCGCATTTCTGCACCTGCCCGCACCCGCCCCACCACGCGCCATATTGCAAGCTTCCGTACGACTGCAACGGCGAGTGCTTATACGAGGACTACCGTTTCTCTGGGTACGAGGACGATATGTTTTCGTTCGAGCTGCCGGAGGAGATCCCTTCGGAACGACGATGGGGCGTGATCAGCCGTTTCGTCGCGTGGTTCCGTCGGATCGCTGGCAGACGGAGATATACGATTGACGAAGAGAAAAGGAGACCTGCGATCTCACGACCGCAGCCACTCATGCCTCGTCCGTGCCGTGTTGAAGTAGTTCGTGAAGGGCGAAACCGGCGACGGATGAGGAAGAGGAGACCTGTCTCTCTCAGGTCGTTTTGCGGATAGAAGTGATGACCCGGTTCTCGCAGCTTTCTTGCGTCGTATCGTATACTGAAAAACCATCTTCCGGCGCTGACATGCATTATTACTTACGTCACCCATGAATTGCGCCTGCACGCCTTCGTCAATTTACTGTACTCCCTAATCTGCCTCCGACCATGCGGCGCCCCTCTTCCTCTTCCACCTCGTTGGCGGACAAGTGGCTCATGATAATCATATGCACGCACGCACCTCATCTGTCCGTCTACGTCTACACTGCAAGGATAGTGTACGATATACATATTCGAGCCGGCTCGACCGAACACTGCATAGCGCTCCGAGCAAAGCCAGTTCTTGCTCTCTGCAAACTCCCAAACTCCCATATGTTTCCGCGGGCCTAGTATACCTCAGAGCATTTGTCAAATTGTCAATGATCATCACCCATGCATATCATGTCCATGGTTCGGGTCTTTGTATGTTTTGTACAATCACCCATTACTATTACGCGACGCCTCGTACCGTACACTTATACGAATCTCTTCCTGCAGCTTCTCGTTTTTTTTGGATGTTTGATACTGGGGAATTTGTACTTATGTTCAACCGTGGATGCTCTTTTGCAAACCAAATGACAAGTGACGTTACTCCTATTAAAGTCAAAGCGGAGTAGTGATTCCTACTGGAAGGGCGCGTAAATAAGTAAGAATACGAATGTGTGAACAAAAAGCAAAGCCGTATGCGTTCAAAGCGGTATAGGCAGAGTAGGGAAAACTAATAGATCAATTCACTTCGAAGGTCTCCACTTCCTGAATCCTTGACTACTTTTTGATCCGGGGCTACTTGTTTCATATATCGTTACGTTTCTCTTTTTCAGCTTCCCAGCGCGCTCTAATTAAAGATGCACCGGAGATCCTGGAGTGCATAACGGGTTGGGCGAGTCGGTACTGCATGGCGTCCATTTGTGCGTCGTTACGGATAGCCTATCAGATGAGAAAGTAGAATAGGAGTGTCAGTCATGAGATTCGGGACATTTGACATAGCCTCTATAGACAAAAGGAATTGAACGCACAGAACCGATGGAGAGGAAGAAAGTGAAGCTGGCAGCGCTGCCGAGCATGTATTGCGAGAGCGTGGCCATGACACCTCTTGGTCCAGCACCATTTCTAGAGTAGAGAAGAGTTATGCCGTATTCTGTGAATATCGAAACTCGTGTGACTCGAGTATAAGGAAACTTACCTCAAGATGCTATACGACCCAAAGAGAAAACCGATGGTTAGACCGACACCTGCACCCATCATAGCGCCCATTCTTCAATACCACAGAAAGAAATGAGCATCATGTCGTAACAGGATGTGCTACATGATAGAGAGCGCAAACACTTACTTCACTGACAGACAAAAATAATGAAGTCAGGCATGACCATAAAGTACAACAATCAGTCTGGAATAGCTTACTCTTTTGCCATACTGTCGGGCCCTCCATACGTTGAGGTGGTCGCTGCGCCATGGTCGCAGAAACTGAGCAACTTGAACTTGGTTTGGAAACCAATCGGCACGTCGGACGAAAATGACGCCTGTCCAGGTCCTTTTTCTGGCCAGCTAGATCGACGACGCTTGTGCCACGTGAATATCCTCCCCTTTCCGCTCGACCATGTCAAGTTCGCGAGCAGATAAATTACCTGCTTTCCCTGCTGCTCAGCAGGCTCAAACAAGTGAGGAGCTGCGATACTTATTAAGCGATTTAGCTAATTTCCTCTTCAGTCCGAGCGAACCAACGCGACTTATTCTATGTTTACTCGCTGCGAGTGCAGGCGGAGAATGTTTTGAGGTCATGGTTAGGTACGCAACACTTTCAGTCCAGGGTACTGTAATTAATTCCTAAGATGCCTCGTGTAGGAAACCGATGGCTCTCGCGGTGGGATAAGGAATTGGAGCTACTATCCAAGTTGTTATATTATGGACTCACGACTGGCAGAGGTATGCTCATATAGACACACTTCTTGGGTCAATGAGTTCTAATTATTCATTCAGCCCAGCAGACTCTTGGTGAGGAGTACACGAATATCTGGCAATTTTCCAACGCCGATAAGGGCACGCCCTCAGCTCGGGTGCGTTCATTGAATGTATTCAGAAGACTTGTTTAGATGATTACTGTATGAACATAGAAACGTGCTGCACTCGTTTTCCTCCCTGCATTCCCGGCATATGCCATTTCACGCTTCGAGAACAGACTAAGTGGAGGCAACGAACGCATAGCACGAGTCTTGCTACGTTTACCGAATATTCTGGATGTTATATCCGAGATCAATCTCGCTGCCTTTTATTTCAGAGGCGTGTACTATAATTTGGTGAATAGAATACTTGGGGTGAAAAATGTATGTACGGTCCTACTCTTTCTGTCAATCGATGGGATACTTATTCGTGCGTATTTCCAGATATCCTCGATACCCGAGAATCCGAATTATCGACCTCCGTCATATTCACTCTTAGGGATTCTCATCATAATCCGGCTTTTGCACCGTTTGTCCACCGTGATACGCGAGTTCCGGAGAAGTTACATTAAAGAGTCATCTCAGACCTCAGAGAAAGGGAAACAAGCCTTACAACCGCCAAGTTCAACAGAGGCATTGATTGACGGAGTACCAATATCCGAAGTCTTGGAGAACACGCCCGATGACTCCTCAACACCTATACCCGCAGAGGAAGATGAAAACACGGTATTAGACTTCGCGCAGATCCCGGAACACGTTCGCGCAAGGCGGAATTGTACACTGTGCCTAGAAGAACGGACTTCGAGCTGTGCGACGGAATGTGGACACCTCTTTTGCTGGTCGTGTATCATTGGATGGGGGCGAGAAAAGGTATGTTTGATATTACTAGTAGGCTAATGACGGTTGCTTACAAGAGATATGAAGGCTGAATGTCCACTTTGTCGACAAGCGCTGAACCTGACTCGCCTGGTTCCAATATATAACTTGTAGCTATAGTCTCTCATCCAGTCTTCTCTATTAATGCATTGTATTCATGATCGTGCAAGAAAATACAAACTAGCATGAGACATATGACACGGAAACGAGATGTTTTAAGGCGGGCGTCATGTAAGTGGTTGGATCAGAGTGATGTTGTCTCCTTTGAGCAGCAGACGTCCTATCAAAAGATTACATGAGCGGCATAAACCGGCAAGCCGTCGAAGCACACACCTAGCTCTCTACGAGGCTTCGCTTCTTTAAGGTATACCTCCGCAGTATCGTCTATCACGACATTCATGAATTCATCAAAACCCTAGTGAGAATAATATGAATTAGTACAATGTGAACGACAGGTGCGCAGGCAAGAAGTAGAAGGAAGGGATTCAAGTCTGAGGGAGTTGGACATGTGGTCCAAGATCTGCAATGCTTTACACTGCCGTCGCGCAAGAAAATGTTTCGACAGGAGGAAAAGAAATGCAGGCACTCTACTCACAATAATCCGTCCCTCCAATCGCATCTCATTGTTGTCGTAGAGCCATATTGACACTCTCGATTTCTGCAAAGAAAACGGGTCAGACTTGAAGCACAATCGATCAGAAGGCAAATTTGCGCCAACTTGTTGCAGATGTCTGAAGATGACATTCTATGAAGGAAGGCAAAAGTGAGTCCTGGCCTGGATATTTTTATGCTAAGAAGATTACGCACGATGGGTTGGACCATCACTTTCTGCTGACGTGAAGCCATTGTTCAGATATTGGGATATGGAAGAAAGTGCAAAAGTGAGATTGCCCAAGTCCGGGTCGTGGAAGGAGGCAAAGGTGAAGAAAGAAACTTGAGTTGAAGTTGAGAGGCGTGAACCGACCTCCTTCCTTATTTGGACACCAGTCGCGACGCGACAGAAGACGCGCGTAACGATTCGATTTCTTGCCCAAACTTCCACATTGGAAGGCAAGATGGAGGTGGGTCTTTCTACTAAATATGTTATATGCATACACTGAGCTGTATACCAGGTGTTCGCGCCTTCAAATTCGTCGACGGCAGCAGCCGTCACGTTCATCACATTCGTGCAAGACCTCAAAAAGAAGTCAAAGACTTGGGGTCCGCTTATAGATCTTTGTGCCAACGGAGAGAAGACTTTAGAACGATTTAGATACCAGTTCCCGGATGACTGGCTGTATAGCGACCAGCTGCGAGGCGAATGGAGCGCCTACAATGAGATCTTGAAGAGGAAGAGCGATTCAATTCAGGAGCAACTTGGTGCGTGACCCTTTCCTTTGGTCAAAATTGCTGCATTTCTCAAGGCTTGTATATAGCTGGGCTGCAGCTGAAGATTGTTGCGGAAGACAAGATCGTTGAAAATAAGATCAATGACATTATTACGGAATGGGAGCAGACACGACCTGTACAGGGAAACATGCGCGCCGATACTGCCATGAACACCATTAACGTATTTGAGGGCAAGCTGACCCGAGTCCAGGAGGAGTACGACCTCGTCTGTCGAGCCAAAGAAGCACTCGATCTTGAGCTGACGCGTCATACGCGTTTGGAGCCCGTCTTTGAGGAATTACGCGACCTGAAGGCAGTATGGACTGCTCTTTCTGGTATCTGGGCACAGATCAACGAACTTCGAGAAATAACCTGGGCAAGTGTACAACCGCGGAAGCTGAGGGAACAACTTAATGCTCTGTTGAATTCTACGAAGGAAATGCCAACTCGTATGCGCCAATACGCTGCGTTCGAATATGTTCAGGAGACTCTTCGCGGTCTCCTAAAGAGCAACATCATTGTTGGAGAACTGAAATCGGAAGCACTCAAAGACAGGCATTGGAAGCAGCTTTTCAAGGTCTTGCGCATGTCGCCTGTCATGCTTACGACGTGAGTTGAAGGATTGTTTCGCTGCTGTAACACTCCTGACCTAGCACAACATAGAATGACTCTCGGGAATGTGTACGACATGGACTTGAAGAAGAACGAATCGCTTATCAAGGAGGTCATCATTCAAGCACAAGGAGAGGTACGCTCATTGAAACATTTGTCGAGTTCGTCGTTCCTGACGAAGCACACTCTAGATGGCACTCGAAGAGTATATCAAACAAGTCAAGGAGACATGGACTACCTATGCACTTGATCTGGTCAATTATCAGAACAAGACCAGACTTATTCGGTAAGAGTTTTCGTGCTTCCTAAAAATACAATTCTGATTCAATAATGGCAGAGGTTGGGACGATCTCTTCACTAAATGCAGCGAGAACCTGAACTCGCTGTCGGCCATGAAGTTATCTCCGTATTATAAAGGTGAAGACGATATTAAAGCAAATACTCGACTTGTTACTCATTCTTCGTCTTAGTTTTCGAGGAAGATGCGTCGGCTTGGGAAGACAGGCTGAACAGAATCCATGTTCTCTTTGGTGAGCATAGGGGTGAAAGATTATCTCGTGCTTTTGCTCATAACTATTGTTCTTAGATGTCTGGATCGACGTGCAACGTCAATGGGTATATCTTGAGGGTATCTTCTCCGGAAGTGCCGATATCAAGCATTTGCTTCCCGTTGAATCCAACCGATTTCATAGCATCAACTCGGAATTCTTAACTGTCATGAAGAAGGTCAACAAGACTCCATATGTCGTGGAAGTCTTGAATATTCCTGGTATCCAGAAATCACTGGAGCGCCTCGCTGATCTTCTGAGCAAGATCCAGAAGGCTCTGGGTGAATATCTCGAACGAGAGCGGGCTTCATTCCCTCGCTTCTACTTCGTCGGTGATGAAGACCTTCTGGAAATCATCGGTAACTCGAAGACCATCGTTAGGATTATGAAGCATTTGAAGAAGATGTTCGCGGGTATTGCCACGATGATGTTGGATGAGGAAGAGACTCAGATTAGCGGCATTGCATCACGCGAAGGGGAGGAAATCCGGTTCCGGTCACCAATCATTCTCAAGGACTATCCGAAGATCAATGACTGGCTCGCGAAATTAGAATTGGAAATGCGAAACAACCTCGCGTATTTGCTGTGCGACGCCGTCGAGGAACTGCAGACGTTCTACGGAAACGAAGCACTTTTCACTGCTCAGACGTTTATCGCTTGGATAGAGAAGTATCCGGCGCAGCTCGTTTCCCTTGCCATCCAAGTCGCATGGACTGCCTCAGTAGAGAGATGCCTTGAACAGGGCCAGTCTCCACGCATTCCGCTTGAGATCGTCCGCCGTGGGCTAGAGCTCCTTGCCGATGTCGTGCTCACAGACCTTAACCCTATCACTCGTAGAAAATGCGAGCACTTGATCACCGAGTTGGTACATGAACGCGATGTCATCCGTTCCTTGGTTCAACAGGGTGTCACAGATAGCAAGTCCTTCGCATGGCTTTACCAGATGCGATTCTTTTTGGATCGTACCGCAGAGAATCCTCTGAATCGGCTTGCAATCAGAGTAGCAAATGCAACATTCCCGTATGGATGGGAGTATCTTGGTGTTCCAGACAGACTTGTCCAGACACCTCTAACGGACAGATGCTACCTGACTTTGACGCAAGCTCTTGACAGTCAGCTTGGAGGTTCTCCGTTTGGGCCCGCTGGAACTGGGAAGACGGAGTCGGTTAAGGCACTGGGTGTTCAACTGGGACGTTTCGTGCTTGTCTTCTGTTGCGACGAGACTTTCGATTTCCAGGCGATGGGACGTATTTTCGTCGGGCTTTGTCAAGTCGGAGCTTGGGGCTGCTTCGACGAGTTCAATCGTCTTGAAGAACGCATCCTTAGTGCCGTATCTCAACAAGTGCAAACCATTCAGCAAGGTCTGGCTTCCTTGGCGAAGAACCCACAAACGGAGATCGAGCTTGTCGGAAAGAATCTGAAGATCAATCCTAATATCGGTATCTTCATCACCACGAACCCTGGTTATGCTGGCCGTACTGCGTTGCCTCCTAACTTAACGAAGCTCTTCAGACCAATGGCAATGACCCGTCCGGACCGCGAGCTTATCGCTCAAGTTATGTTGTTCTCGCAGGGCTTTAGAACGGCAGAAGTACTCGCTTCGAAGATTGTTCCTTTCTTCAACCTTTGCGCCGAGCAGCTTTCGCCTCAACCTCACTACGATTTCGGTCTTCGTGCTTTGAAGGCTGTCCTCGCCAGTGCTGGTATTCTCAAACGAGAGCGTCTCATCAATGCCGGTACGGATGAGATGGATCAAGCGACAGACTTGTCAGATTCCATTCAAGAGCAAGTCATTCTCATTCAGAGTGTAACCGAGACTATTGTCCCTAAACTAGTGGCGGATGATGTTCCATTACTCACAAGGTATGTGTTCAGAGAACTTTCTGCTACCGGTCATTTTGTTTATATGTTTTGGAAAGCCTCCTTGCCGATGTGTTCCCCGGTGTCGACTATATGCCTGTCGACTTAGATGCCCTGCGCGAACAGATTTTGAAAGTATGCGCTGAACGTCGTTTGGTTCCGGGTGAACGCTGGATAGCGAAGATCTTGCAGCTTTACCAGATTCAGAAGATTCAGCATGGATTGATGATGGTCGGTTCTTCCGGAAGCGGGAAGACAAATGCATGGAGAGTGTTGCTGGCCGCGCTAGAGCGTCTCGATGGCGTCGAGGGTCTTGCATATGTCATTGATCCGAAAGCGATCCATAAAGAGGATCTTTATGGGACTTTGGATCCGACCACGCGCGAATGGAATGACGGTCTCTTCACCCACATTCTGCGTAAAATAGTCGATGATGTCCGTGGAGAAAGTGGCAAACGGCACTGGATTATATTCGACGGAGATGTCGATCCAGAGTGGGTAGAGAACTTGAACAGCGTGCTTGACGATAACAAACTCTTAACCCTGCCGAACGGTGAACGACTCAACCTTCCTCCCAACGTCCGTATCATGTTCGAGGTTGAACATCTGAAGTATGCGACACTTGCCACCGTCAGTCGCTGCGGTATGATCTGGTTCAGTGAAGACGTTGTAGAGCCGGATATGGTGTACCGTCACTATCTGGACACACTCTCGACCGTTCCGCTTGATGCGGATGAAGACGAATCGCTCGAGCTATCTGTAGTGAGACGTACTGATACGATTGCTTCCGAGTCTTCAGATTCGCCAAACCTGCGTACCCAGAAGGAAATTGCGGGTATCCTTGAGCAGTACTTCGCGGAAGGTGATCTCGTAAGCTCTGCGCTTTCGTACGCGGAGTCTATAGAACATATTATGGATTTCACGACTACGAGGGCCCTTAACACGCTCTTCTCCCTTATCAACAAGACAGCTCGCAACGTCGTGGAGTACAACATCCAGCACTCAGACTTCCCTCTCAGTCACGATAAGATCGAGCAATACGTGACTAAACGGTTGCTTGTGAACATCATCTGGGCATTTGCAGGTGATGCCCGACTTGATCTGCGTGCGGACCTTGGTGAATTTCTGCGAAAACAAACTGGCATTGACTTACCTTTGATGACACTGGGTAGCTCACTAATTGATTACGATGTTCAAGTCTCCACGGGCGAATGGATATCGTGGTCGTCTCGTGTGCCCGTTATCGAGATAGAGGCTCATGCTGTTACGGCTTCGGATGTTGTAGTGCCTACAATCGACACTATCCGTCATGAGGAAGTCTTATACTCATGGCTATCGGAGCACAAACCGTTGATGCTTTGCGGTCCTCCAGGGTCGGGTAAAACGATGACACTCTTCAGCGCACTACGGAAGCTTCCAGACATGGAGGTCGTTGGTTTGAACTTCTCCAGTGCGACGACGCCTGAGCTCATATTGAAGACGTTTGAGCAGTACTGCGAATACCGGAAGACACCCAATGGTGTAATCCTTGCTCCAGTTCAGATTGGAAGATGGCTCGTCGTATTCTGTGATGAGATTAACCTGCCAGCCACCGACAAATACGGAACACAAAGAGTTATCTCCTTTTTGCGTCAACTCGTTGAATGTGGTGGATATTATCGAACGTCGGATATGGCATGGGTCAGGCTGGAGAGGATCCAGTTCGTCGGTGCCTGCAATCCTCCTACAGATCCTGGCCGTGTTCCTCTTTCTCACAGGTTCCTACGCCATGCACCGTTGGTCATGGTCGACTATCCTGGCGAGATTTCTCTGAAGCAAATTTATGGTACTTACAACCGGGCCATGCTCAAAGTCGTGCCGAACTTGCGCGCGTACTCGGAGCCACTTACAGATGCTATGGTCACGTTCTACTTGGCGTCCCAGAAGCGATTCACGTCGGATATTCAGGCGCATTACATTTACAGTCCTCGCGAGCTCACGCGCTGGGTGCGCGGCATTTACGAAGCTATCAAGCCTCTTGAGATGCTTTCTGTTGAGGGCCTCGTCCGGGTTTGGGCCCATGAAGCTCTCCGTCTTTTCCAGGATCGGCTTGTTTCTGAAGACGAAAAGGTTTGGACGGACGAAAATATCAACGCTACTGCCATGCAGTACTTCCCTACGATCAATGAGGAAGAGGCATTGGCAAGGCCGATATTGTTCTCCAACTGGACCTCTAAGCACTATGTCTCAGTTGACAGGGAGATCCTTAGGGATTATATCAAAGCACGCCTCAGGGTCTTCCATGAGGAAGAGTTGGATGTACAGCTTGTCCTGTTCAATGACGTTTTGGACCACGTTCTTCGTATAGACCGGGTGTTCAGGCAGATCCAGGGTCATCTGCTCTTGATCGGTGTAAGCGGCAGTGGCAAGGTGAGATGATCCATTATATTCCGCCTTCTTCAATTCTCTAATGTGTTTTTTCTCATAGACCACCCTCTCCCGGTTTGTTGCCTGGATGAATGGTCTCAGCATTTTTCAGATCAAGGTATCAAACAAGTACACGGGAGAAGATTTCGACGAAGATCTGCGCACAGTTCTACGTAGAGCAGGTTGTAAGGGAGAAAAGATCTGCTTCATCATGGATGAATCCAACGTCTTGGATTCTGGATTCTTAGAGAGGATGAATACCCTACTCGCGAACGCTGAAGTTCCGGGTCTGTTCGAAGGCGACGAGCATTCGGCCTTGATGACAGCCTGTAAAGAGGGTTCCCAACGCGACGGCCTCATGCTGGACTCTCATGAAGAACTATATAAATGGTTCACTCAGCAAGTCGCGAAGAATTTGCATGTAGTCTTTACCATGAATCCTCCTGAGAACGGTCTTGCCTCTCGCGCAGCGACATCCCCTGCGCTGTTTAATCGTTGCGTCTTGGATTGGTTCGGGGATTGGCCGGACCAAGCATTCTACCAAGTTGGCTCCGAGCTGACACGCACTCTTGATCTCGACCTGCCGTCCTACAAGCCGCCTCGGTTCTTCCCGATTGCGTATCGACAACTGACTCTACCGCCCTCTCATCGCGAGGCTATTGTCAATGCACTCGTTTACGTCCACCAGTCGCTCTATCAGATTAACAAGAAGCTAAGCAGACGTCAAGGTCGTTACAATTATGTAACACCGAGGCATTACCTTGATTTGTGAGCATCTTTGGTTTCAATCCATTCACAGAGGATGGCGACTGATGTACTTCACTTTAGTATTTCTCATTATGTCAGGCTTTACAACGAGAAGCGGGATGAACTAGAAGAGCAACAGCGCCACCTTCACGTCGGTCTTGACAAACTCAAGGATACGGTTACGCAGGTCGAAGAGCTTCGAAAGAGCCTGGCAATTAAACGAAGACAACTTGAGGCTAAGAATGCGCAGGCAAACGAGAAGCTCCAGCGAATGGTTTCCGACCAGCAAGAGGCTGAACAGAAGAAGACGGCCTCGATTGAAATTCAAGCCGCGCTGGTGGAGCAAGACAAGCACATCAAGCAAAGACGCGAAGTTGTCATGGCTGATCTTGCCGACGCTGAGCCTGCTGTCCTGGAAGCCCAAGCGGCTGTTGGCAATATCAAGAGACAGCATCTTCAGGAAGTGCGAGCAATGGCCAATCCGCCAGAGGCAGTTAAACTTGCCATGGAATCCGTTTGTACGGCCTTCGGACACAAGATTGATAGTTGGCGATCGGTCCAAGGTATCATTCGGCGTGACGATTTCATTCAGAGGATCGTCAACTTCGACACGAATGCCCAAATGACAAAGCAAGTTCGAGAACTCATGAAACGCGAATATCTTTCTCGGCCGTCCTTCAACTTCGAGACCGTAAATCGCGCCAGCAAAGCATGTGGTCCTCTCGTGAAATGGGTCATAGCGCAAGTACGATTCTCCGAGATCTTGGACAAGGTTGAGCCCCTTCGCAACGAGGTCCAGTCTTTGGAAGATCAGGCCGAGGATACCAAGAAACAGGCTGGGACGATCATTAAGATGATCGAGGAATTGGAGGCAAGCATTCGCACCTACAAGGAGGAGTACGCTCTCCTTATCAGTGAGACTCAGTCAATCAAATCCGAAATGGAGAGGGTCGAAAACAAGGTAGAACGAAGTATGCGCATGCTTGACAGCCTGTCTTCGGAGAGAGCTCGCTGGGAAGCCGGGAGCCAAACTTTCGACGAGGAAATGAGCACCATCGTGGGCGATGTTCTACTCTCCGCAGCCTTCCTCGCGTATGGCGGGTTCTTTGACCAGCACTACCGAGAAATTATGTGGCACGAGTGGTCGACTCATCTTTCCGATGCGTATATCAAGTTCAAGTCAGAATTGGCATTCCCCGAGTATTTGTCGACTGCAGACGAACGTCTCAGTTGGCAGTCGAAGTCCCTTCCTGCGGACAGCCTCTGTACCGAAAATGCTATCATGCTTAAGCGTTTCAATCGATACCCTCTGATCATTGATCCGACTGGTCAAGCCACGTCTTTCTTATTGAACGAATATAAAGATCGGAAGATTACTGTCACCAGCTTCCTGGACGACGCATTCCTGAAGGTCTTGGAGAGCGCACTTCGCTTCGGCAATCCTCTTCTGATTCAGGACGTGGAACACTTGGATCCCATTCTGAACGCTGTTCTCAACAAGGAGATACGAAGGACCGGTGGTCGAGTCCTCATCCGTCTTGGCAGCCAGGACATCGACTTTTCTCCATCATTTACCATGTTCCTTTCGACAAGGGATCCGTCGGTGGAGTTTTCTCCTGATATTTGCAGTCGAGTTACATTCGTCAACTTCACGATGACTCGGAGCAGTCTGCAAAGCCAGACTTTAGATCAGGTACTCAAGGTCGAGAGACCAGATACGGAGCGCAAGAGGACCGATCTCATGAAGATCCAGGGTGAATTCCGCCTGCGCTTGAGAACTTTGGAGAAACTCCTGTTGCAAGCGCTGAATGAGTCGACGGGTAATATTCTGGACGATGACAAGGTCATCAATACGCTCGAGACCCTGAAGAAAGAAGCCGCCGAAATCACTCGAAAGGTCGAAGAAACAGATACTGTTATGCGCGAGGTTGAACAAGTGACTGCCGAATATTTGCCTATCGCGCAAGCCTGCAGTTCTGTTTTCTTCATTCTTGAACAGCTCAATCTCGTGAATCATTTCTATCAGTTCTCGTTATCATTCTTCCTTGACATCTTCGACTATATCATGCACCACAATCCACATCTCCAAAACATCACAGACCACGCAGCTCGAAGACGTATTTTATTCGATGATCTTTTCCTTGTCGTCTTCAAGCGCACGTCGAGAGCGCTCTTGCACCAAGACCATGTAATGCTTGCTACACTTCTTGCCCAAGCCAAGCTCCGCGGAGCCGACGATATCAGTGATGAGTATGATTTCCTGCTTGAGAGTGGTGAAGGCGTACTTCCTCCAGGAGGCGTTAGTGAGTCTCATGAGCTCACCGTTCTGTCAACGGAACAGCAAGAACGTCTCAATAACTATGCGAAGCATCCGCTCTTCAAGCCCGTTGTGGACCATGTGCGCAACAATCAAGACGAATGGGTACCTTTCCTTCAATCGACGGAACCCGAAAAATACGCCCCGTCTCCTTGGGAGCCAAATTCAGGTTAGTACAGGCTTGCATACTCCATGACTTTCACACTGAAAATCCTCGGGCAGCTATCATTAACACGCTACGCTACGTCTTGCTGATTAAGTGTTTCCGACCGGATCGACTCGTGCAGTCAATGGGCACATTCCTTCGCACTGCATTTGAGAAAGACCTGACGATAGAATCGGACTACAATTTAGCCGATGTGGTTCAACACGAGGTCCCTCCAGCCACTCCTCTCGCGCTAGTATCCGTACCTGGTTATGACGCCAGTTATCGTGTCGAGGGTCTTGTCCAAAGCTCTGGTATCAAGTGTTCGTCAGTCGCCATGGGTTCTCAGGAGGGTTTCTCTTTAGCAGATCAGGCGATCGCAATTGCCGCGAGACAAGGTACATGGGTGCTTCTCAAGAACGTTCATCTTGCGCCATCGTGGCTAGGCCAACTAGAGAAGAAATTACAGACGTTGAATCCTAATCGCAACTTCCGTCTCTTCCTGACAATGGAGGCCAATCCGGTCATTCCTGTCAATATCCTGCGACAGTCTCGAATCATCATGAACGAACCTCCTCCAGGGATCAAGGCTAACCTCCTGGACTCCCTCCGCAGTATCCCACAAAGTCGTCTTGCTCAAGGTCCCGCTGAGAAGTCGCGTCTGTATTTCTTATTGGCTTGGTTCCATGCTATCGTCCAAGAGCGTTTGCGTTACGCTCCACTCGGTTGGAGTAAGAAATACGATTTCAATGACTCGGATATGAATGCCGCGTTCGGAACGATAGATGTCTGGATCAACTCGGTCGCAAAAGGCAGAGCAAACGTGGATCCTATTTCCATTCCTTGGGATGCTGTCCGGACTCTTGTTAAACAGTCCGTGTACGGTGGCCGGATTGATAGCGACTTCGACCAGAAGCTGCTCGATACATTCGTCGATTCTCTCTTCACACCGGCGGCTTACAACCTGGGCTTCGACCTTGTGCCTCGCTCAGAGGGAAAAGCAGTATTGACCGTCCCTGAAGGAACGAAGGTAGACCACTTCCTATCCTGGGTGCAAGAGCTCCCTGATCGCGAGCCACCTTCATGGCTGAGCCTGCCTCCGACAGCTGAGCGTGTCATTGCCCTTGCGCAAAGTAAGTCCTTCCCGAACCCGGGCATGAACCTATTCTGACAGATATATAGGCAACGATCTACTCATGAAGTTGCGGAAAATGAAGAGTCTTGTCGATGATGACGTGGAAGAGGTCAAGCCGACCGGACCTGCCAAGTCTCAGACAGTTGAACAACCGGCTTGGATGCGGGCCCTTCTCGATCGCTGTCGAGAATGGTTAACAGCTCTTCCTGAGGCTCGTATATATTTATCCGTGACGGTCATAGCAGCAATACTGAAAAAAAAACTGCAGTCCTTCAATACTCTCGCGAAGCAATCGGTGAATAATCAGGACCCGCTCAACCGACTCTTCCTGCGCGAAGGCGAAATCGGACGTAAGCTATTGAGTCAAGTCCGAAGGGATCTTGCAGATGTGATTAAAGTCTGCGAGGGGACGCTCAAGCAGACGAATCATTTGCGCAGTCTTCTTAGTGCATTGACGAAAGGCACAATACCATCCCATTGGATGCGCTACAAGGTCAAGAAGATGATGTCCGTATCCGAGTGGATCCCGAACCTTGCTAGGCGTCTTGCACAACTCGATCGGATTGCTAACCTAGACTCTTTGAACCATGTCGAAGTCTGGTTGGGCGGACTGTTCTTCCCTGAAGCATATGTCACTGCGACTCGTCAAGCAGTCGCGCATCGCAAGAGGTGGAGTCTGGAAACGCTTGACCTGCGCCTCGATATCGAGCGGGTAAACGATCCTAATGCTTTTATTGTGGACGGTGAGTCCAATGCCTTTCTTCTATGTTTCCAATTTACTTAGTTTAATAATAGGTCTGGTCCTTGAGGGTGCTTCTTGGTCATCAGACAAACTTGTCTTGAACAATGGCGAGAATATGCGCCTTAATCCATCTCAGATCCGGTGGGTGCAGATCGACCCCAATGAAGAGACATCCAACAATATGGTCATTCTGCCTGTTTACCTCAACAATGACCGGAGCGACGTCTTGTTTACTGTTAAACTACCCTTCAGCAGCACGGATGGACGTCTGATATCCATGCGTGCAGTATGTCTTACCGCGGATGGCCAGAACATCGTGTAGACGAATTTCCTTCCACGACACGCCTTCATGAGCATCATGACCGTTATACCATCGTCACCATTTCCTTCCATTTATACCTCGTATACTACTAAAGTACATATCACCACGTTTGTTTTACTGTTGCACGGAATAGACAATACTTATTAATTTTACGTCGACCAGTCACATTAGTTCGACAATGTGAAGTGGAGAAATCAAGCATTTAGTCATGAGGCGAGGATGCAGTAGAATCTACTTCCATCTTGATCTGCTGGTCTGTAGGAGGCCCGGACGTCATTAAAGTATGCGCAGAGAACCGTGCAAGTTGTTTGCTGATATCTGAATCAAGCCAGGTACGGCAGACAGCGATGAAGCCACTTACAGCTTTTGGTCTCGTACACTTTCAAGCATGGCGATCACTTCATCCTGATCTCCAATCAGCATCTCTCCTCCAGGCAGTGTATTTGCGAGCTCCGTCGCCTTCGATAGGCTATCCTTGAAAGCCAATGTCTGTTCGGAGAATGTGATTATGCGCAAGGAGTATTAGAAGGTACGTAAACTCCGATACTACGGAACTTCACCCACTGCTTGGAAAATGACTTGCCGAGTTTGTGGATTCAGCGTTGAGTCTGAGGTTTGCGCAACTTCTACTGCGTGCGCGAGCCTTTCTAGCAAGCTTTCGAAGACAGGATCTGGGAATGAATGTGCAGACATCACCCCAGACGTGAGAGTCACGAATCTCAGACGCTCAAACGTGGAAGGTGATCGACACGTGAGAAAATAATGGAAGGCACAAACAGTGACAAATAACGCGTTCTCAACGCGTCTGATTCCAAATTTAGCCCGGCTAAACTCCCATCGGTGAGAACCTGGAATTATTAGTCAACCATCTTCCCGACTCGGTGTTGCTGAGAAGTGGCTGCTTTCAAAACCTCCATCCGTATAATAGTATTTCCTAAGCACACACATGACCTCTGGGCCTTTAAAATGGTGTCAAAGCTCTCCTCTCTTGCTCTTCATTCTCTTCTCGTCCTCGCTCTCGCTGTCCTTTTGAATCTCGCGTCAAATAGTCTCAATCTCAAGCCTTATTTTGATACTTCATCTTTTTCTGCGAAACCTACGCACAACATGACTGTCAAGCTCTACGGAAGTCCGTCGTCAACGTGCACCCGTCGCGTCGCGACAGTCCTGAAGGAAAAGAACGTTCCCTATGAACTGATCCCCATAGACCTTGGTAAGGGAGAACACAAGAAACCAGAGTTCACCTCTCTGCAGCCCTTCGGTCAAGTCCCGGTTCTCAAGGTGAAGACTCCTCATGTCACGTATAAAATAACTGTTCACTGATCTGATCTGCTGATCCAGGATGGAGACTTCACGATCTATGAGAGTCGTGCTATCGGACGCTACATCGCCCTGAAGTACGCCAACCAGGGAACACCAGGACTGATCCCTTCTCCGTCCGACTTCGAGGCGTGGGGCCGTTTCGAAGAAGCCGCAAGCATCGAGCAGAATAACTTCGATCCTTTTGCAAGTGGTATTTCGGGCGAAAAGATCTTCAAGCTGTTCGTAGTAAAAATTAGCCTGACTCATTCCTTTTCGAGTACTGATACATGTCTTGTCAAGTATGCGTGGTGGCACCACTGATGAAAAGCGCGTAAAGGAGCTCACGGACACTCTGTACGCGAAGTTGGAGGCGTATGAGGTGATTCTGAGCAAGAGGAAGTACCTGGCTGGTGATGTACATGGCTACCGTTATGCTTAAAGCTCATAATGCGGACTCGAGCTAACGTAATTCTCAGACAGTCACCCTTGCTGACCTGTTCCACCTTCCTTATGGAACTATGATCACTGACGTGAGCCTTGGTCTCATAGCCTATCTTCGGGAGTGCTAATTGTGTCTGCTAAACGTGACAGCGTCTCGGAATTGACGCCTTGAACTCCAAGCCGAATGTGGCAAGGTACATAATCCCAGTTCTTCATCTCTTTTTACAGCTAATCCTTTTCACGATTTCAAGATGGTGGAAAGACATCACTTCCCGTCCATCATGGCAAGCAGTTAAAGACGGGGCTTAAACGTCGATACGAAGGACAAAGCAGATTGAACAAGTTTCTGATTTAATTGTACATCAATGAAAGAAATCTTGATTGATTGCTTCTTTTTCATACTGAGAGCGTTCCGGGTGCACGTATTGGTGTGAGTGTCTGTCCTCCAATCCAAGTTTCTCCGGGCTGGATAGTGTTAAAATCGGCAACATAACCAGGCTCGAGACACAAGAAACGTTCCCTAGAATCAAGTCTATCAAATTCGAAGTTCTATCCATGTACCATTGGACTGCTCACCACCCTCCTTCTTCCATGTCGCCTATTTCGCTTCCCTTTTGAGGACCAGGGTTCCAAAGCACGACGTCCTTGAATCCAATTGCCTTTACTTTCAAACCTCCGTCGGGCCAGGTCACAGTATATTCGCGTGGGCCGTCCTCATACACATAATTCGTGAACCGGTGCACGTCCGCGACAGCACGGCTCTCGCGAAACTTCTGATTCCCTGCGATCGTCTTGTCCGAAAAAGTCAGGTTCTGGAGACCGTCAATATGAGCTGCTGCTTTCGGAGCACGAATGTACGTGTGCAGAAGAGCCTGGAAGGTCAGCGGCTGGTCCGGCGAGGTATTAGTAACGTGCAAGTCGGTGTTCAACTGGTGCTCGCTGAGCGTAATGACATATGCCAGCGCGACACGGTCACTAGTCATAGAAGGCTCAGGCGTAAGAGCTAGATTATGGTTAAGATTTTAGACATGCTTTGACATGGAACTTATTGCACTTACTGAGTCTAATGGATACGGCCACGTCATTATCCATCAGTGTCTGTCCATCCCATTGCCAGGTAGAGTTCCGTGCATAACCGTGCTGAGGTAGCTTAGAATGTTCAGGCCGTGTCCTATGCATACCATTCAAAGAAGTGTTTCGCGGCTCGTGAATGAATGACCTACGGTGCACCAAAACACGGGAATACGACTGGGATCCCCCCACGGACAGGCTTGGAACCGTCAAGAGCTGCTTTGGAAGAAACAAACAACTGTTCAACCAGGTCGTTCGAGTCTGGTTTTTGGGCCTTCCACGATATGATGGTCGCTCCGTACTTTAACACTTCAAGCGTTGCACCCTTTGATACGAAATCAGTCCACGTTCGAGGACAGAAGATTAGAAGAGTGGACCTTTGGGTGGACGAGACGCAATTTGCTTCCGTTATTAAGAGTTTCTGTTGGCATTGTGGTTCTTTTTCAATGATGATTGTTGATAAGTGAGGAGTGAGGAACGTTGAGGGCGGGATCCCGTCCCATGGTTGTTGACTGATTATATATCTCTGGCGTTTCGTAAGTATCCTGAAAGTGGGTGAATGCATCTCGTCGTCATGCATAACGTCAGCACACGTGCTTCGAGCCGCCGGGCTGGAGCAACTCATACGGGAAAAAAGGAAAAGATTGCTATTGCATACAGATTCAGCTATCTAGGAAAGTCTTCCCTGGCATTTAGCACAGCGAGGACATCATTCGTATTCATCTCAGAAATCCCGACCGCTTCCGCCAGCACCTCGCACTGTCTGTCGTCTCCAAATCGAGCAACATTGACCATCTGTTGGAAAGCTTCTCCCTTAAGACTAAGGAGACGGCCAGCCTCAAGCAACCGTTCCCAAGGACCTTCGACGCGTCGGAGACCCGAAGAGCCTATTGCCATTCGACATGCTTCCACCCAAAGGTTTGCCTCTTCCAGGACCGCTCGCCCTTGTTTCAAAGACATTCGTGATCGACCACGATAAAGCACCTGACGTTGCAGGATGTGATTTGCAATGTGTCCAGCAACGCGTCGGTACAGATTTATAGCCGTAGGTAACGGAAGGCATTTCGTCAGGAAAGAAAGGTGGGCAGAGAGCTGTGCGATGGGCTTCAGAAGTGTTTGCGAGATAAGAGTATCCTCTCTTTCGCTGGGATCTGGTTGTCTAAGAGCGGAGAAAATCAGCAGTCTGATGGACAAGATCTCATTGGAAACACTGACTTGAACAGATGGGCCTTCAGGTCTGCTTCGACCTCGCCTGTGATTTGCTTGACTAGCAAATCCTCAGCGTGCTCAGCTAACTTATCGTACCGGAAAATGAGAGCTTCAAAGATCGTGCCCTCGTCATTCACCACGTTGGGATCCGGCAAAGCACCAATACTTTTGATTTGATTCCACAGTGAGATATCCTCGCGCATTTGTTGCCAAAATTCCAAGAAGAACTATAAAACAAAAGTTACTGTTACTGCAGCGAAGAAAAACAACTTCAAAGAGAGCACAAACGATATCTTCTCCCCAACTCGACATGACATGTACTATCCACGTTGCGCTCACATAAGCTTTTATGAGACGCTGAGAACCCTCTACCCCCGCCGTCAAATTCTTCCCATTCGTTCCATGACTGGGCTGACCAACAAGAGCACCGGGTACAGCTCGGACAAGGAATGAGGAAAGCGTCTCGAAAGCATCTAGAGAGTCTGAAATGCGCGAATGGTACATTTCCAGTATGGGGATTTGCACATCAGTGAGGAAACGTGTCTTGTGCTCTAGCCGAGGAAGTGCTCTATAACGATCTACGCTGAATTAGCAGAAAGCATCCTACTTTGCGCGCGGCACGGACGTACCAGTTATTCTCTCGATCAAGGCCTTAACACGCCGCGCTGAATTAGTAGGCCGGACTTCACTTTCATCTGATTCGGCCGTTGTATCGTCAGAAATATGCCATGTGTCAGGCGATCTAATGATGTCGTTGAACTGATCTTCGGCAACTAGTAAGTAGAATGAGCTGATGTTCTGAATAAAGAAACAAGGAAATGCCTACATTTGCGTTCACCCTCCAACCAAGCATCAAACCAGTCCTTGTTACCTAAAATAATATCGCTGGTTCCTTCCCATTTCCTTGCTTCTTTCTTTGTCTTGTCCAAAGTGCCCACTAGATCGAATCTGGCTTCTCGAAGCGCTTCATCAAACGCAAGGGATTGATAGATGGTATGAGCCAGTAAGGGTGGGTGAGCCAGAAGCGTAGACATAGAACGTTTTATCTTCTTCCCGAGTATAGGAAGGAGCAGTCGGGTGAATTCACGCTAATGACGAAGGTTAAATACAGAACAGAAAGACTAATTTTGGCTTCTTACCCAAGCATTGATTGACGAGTATCTTGAGGATTGCAAAAGTCGTTGAATAACTAATTCTGTGAACGGACGATGCTCATGCGACACGTTCAAGATGTGCGCGAAATACCATTCGGGCTACCAAAAAGTTGCAACAAAGAATCAATATTTAACGGATACAGCCGTCGCACCTTGTCTAGTCTGTTTGTTTGCCGAGTGCCTTCAAAATGATATTTAAACCTCTGAGAAATTGGTCGAACGAGAGCTTGGAGAGGATATATGCCATCTTTTGATGACCCCGCATCCTCTTGTTCAGGATTAAGCTTTTCACCGCTGATGGCACAGGGCAATCAGACAAATAATTCAGCAGGAGATAATAAAGCAGTACGCACATCTCTTGCAATTTCAGTAAATTTAAAAATGCGCTTTCAAAGGCCCGTCGAACGTCTACATTTGCAGTCACATAGTCAACAGGCATTGGCCAGTGAAGTCCTTCCGCGGTAGATAGCAACGCCCTGACCAATTCATGAGTACAAGCGCTGTAGAGCGAATCGAAACTACATACGAAGATAGTCTCTCCTTCACACGTAACCACGTCTTGTCTACCAGATCCGCAAGGAAAGAGACAAGCTTGACGTCCTGTCCAGTGTTATTCTTGGCCTGTTCACATGTTTTGCGGATGTCGTGCACTAATTGTTGCAGAAGCACATAATCTGCCAGGGAGGCTTCGGATATAGGGGCTATCGGAGCTACTTGCTCAACACTCTGAACCGTCTGCTCACTGCGTGAGACGGAGGTGATCAATAATCTTCGATTGAAGTCACAACAATCAACAGACCTGAGTTGTAGTGCCCGGTGAATGATCTGAACATATCCCTTCACGTTCTCCAATTCTCTGAGATTACGATGCAGAGTTTCGATCTCCTCGAGCAAGGAAGGTTCGGAGTCTTCCGGAGTCGTAGTTGACTCCAGCTCTTCAGTAAGACTGGTAACCTCATCTGAAAGAGAATGCCGTAGCAGCGAGAGCTCCTGTGCGGTGACAAGTTGCTCCTTCGCCCTGGAGCGGGTTTCATGTATAAGTTTCTTTACGTTCTCTCGCGATGCCGCCAACTATTCTAGGAGAAAGAGTTGTGAGAACAAGAAATGACTTGAAAGTTCTGTAAATGGACTTGTGAGTCGTAATCCTCTGAAGTTGCACGCGCTTCGTTTATGGTGTCTGCCAGCCCTGTTCCAGAATTCACACGCTGAAATGATGGGAAAGAGGAATTGAGAATCTTTATGGTGTAATTTACGGACTCGTTTGTGTCGGGTCCTTGCAGCAAAGTCCGTATGTGCGCTGATGACATGATGTTTTCGATGCAGTTGAAAGATTCAATGAAACGAGGATAATTGTACTGGGCACGTGATCTCGACGCGTGAACGCGATCGTCGGATCGGATCGACCTATTTTCCTCCTTGTCTTATCTCAATTTCTTGAATTTGAATCCTGATTCGCTGGATAATCGGCGAATTCTGTCGCTCATGCTTCTCCTTAGCCTCCGCTAGCTCGGTTCGAAAATCCATAGACCTGCCTTTCTAACCTGATTCGCTCGCGCTCGGCGATGCATGTCTCAATGTCAACAAATGGCGCAATGGTGACCGTGCCATTGCGTCTTACATCCTACCTCAGATTTTCCCAATACTTAAATCCCACGAAACCGGAGTTGTCATTCGGAATCTCACTTTATCCTCCGTCATGTCTCTGCAGAACCACAAAGACTTCATCCCAGCGAACGAGAAGTATGTAGCTGGGTTTGGCGAGAAAGGAAGCTTGCCTCTTCCTCCAGGGAAGAAATTGACCGTCGGTAAGCAACTTACATTTGTCATAGAAATGAAGCTCACTATCATAGCAGTGACTTGCATGGATGCGCGTCTTGAGTACGTTCTCGTCCGAATATAGACTTCAAACTTGAGTAAGGCTGATGTATCGAACTGCTAGCCCTGCCACACACCTGGGTATCAAAGAGGGAGACGCTCATGTAATCCGAAATGCGGGCGGCGTCGCGTAAGTCTCACCGTAGTCTGAACGAAGCAAACAGGACTTAAACTCACCGTTCTTGACTACAGAAAGGAGGCATTACGCAGCGTCGTCATCTCTCAGCAACTCCTTGGCACTCGCGAGATTGCCCTCTTCCACCACACGGACTGCGGCATGCTCACATTTAAGAACGAGGACTTGAAGAAAATACTCAAGGAGAAGTATCCATCTGCGGCAAAAGAAATCGATGCCATTGACTTCTTGCCATTCCCGGAACTCGAGAAGAGCGTGAAGGACGATGTTGAATATTTGAAACAGCATCCCCTAGTTCTAGATGAAACTACGATCACTGGATGGATTTACGACGTTAAGACAGGGAAGGTGAGTAACTGAGTTATTAAAAAATTCATCAACTGATACACGTCTTCTAACACTGAATTGTAAAGGTTACGCAGGTTGTATAATGTAAAGAGGTCTAAATACGTGGTCACTTTTGTATTGTATCAAAATACGAATTATGTTTTTGTGTATCGAGTCATCTAGCTTTGATTGATAAGATAAGCTGATTGGCCCTCCTAGCCGCGTAATACGGTAGAAAATGCGAGAGCAACTTACGTATTCCGAGTCAGTTCCACGTTCTTCCCAAATACCATCATGCCCGAAAATGGAGTCATTGCTGTTGACCTTGACGATGTACTCAGTCAAACAAACCAAGCAGTTGCTGATTGTGAGTTCAGAGAGAGGACATGCAGATCTAGTTCTGTGCTAAAGTTGACTTCATACGAAAAGGGCATAATGCGAAATATGGAACCCGTATGACGCTTGATGATTTTCACTGTAAGAACAAGAATATATTTATTATATGTCTTTCTGATAGTCATGCCATGCTTGATAGACTATCACTATTGGAAGGTATCAAATAACCTTTTGCTTTCGAATTGTTCAGTGCTGATGGTAATGGAACATAGAATCCGGATTGGGGGACACCAGTAGAGACGCATGACAAAGTGAAGGACTTTTACGCGACGAATCTAGTGTCTCCGAAGCCTGTACCGGGTGCACTAGAAGGAGTGAAAGCTCTCAAAGGGATCGGATATAAGCTCGTCATAATCACAGCTAGACATGCGGAACAACTGCCTATAACCAAGCAGTGGATAGACCAGCACTTCCCGAGTAAGCGCCTTTTCTTTCTTTCTTTCAAGAGCTACGATTAATCAAAGAATTCTTTGATTGTCCTCAGATATGTTTGATGATATCGTATGCACAGGTATGTTCCTCAAAGACGAAGAAGCGAACGAAGTTCAAGTCAAATTAGGGAAGCCGGAGGTAAGCTTTCTGGCTCAAATTCAAGAATTTCACGAATGATGAAGCACACCTTTAGGTTTGCCACAGGCTAAACGCTAGATTATTGATCGATGACTCTGCGGAAAACGCACTTGCTTGTGCGCGGGATGCGTCGCCACCCATTCCTGTTCTTTTGTTTGGAGACTACAGTTGGAACCGGAGGGTATCCAAACTGGAGGATCGTAAGGATCATTTCGGATACAAAGAACGTCTGGAATTCGAGCATGGAGAAGAATGGTGGAAGAAAGAAAATGTCGACGGTGAGCTCCCGCCGATTGTAAAGAGGATGAAGGACTGGAAGGAGGTCGTCGAATATGTAAAAGCGATGTCAAAAAGTCACGACCAGAAATATCCGAACTAGCAAACGGCTTTTTTTTTTTTTTTTTTTTTTTTTTTTTCGTTCGTCGTTCATTACTGCCTTTTTCATATGTATTGTCACTCGCGACTTCTGTGATTTTTGTCACACAGAACACCTCAAAATATAAAAATCACCATATCTCACACAATTCTTGACCGTTCTGCATGATCTAAGTTTCGAAATTCATAGTTTTAAAATATGTTTCAAACTCTAACAAGGATGAAGAGAAATGAGCAAAGAACGAGTGAGATATGTCGTAAAAGGTCGATTTTAGACACTTCCTTCATGTGCAGTTTTTCCTGCCCTCAGACTGGGTGCTACAACAACCTAGACTGCACCAAAGTGATGCTATTGGTATAATATGAATTTGAAGACATCAGATTTCCTAAGAATAAATTTATTTTGAGGTCTGGGGGTCCTTGAGAAAAGGTAGGTTTGAGCTCAGCCCAGACATGCATCAAACCAGCAGATACAACACAGAATAGAGCTCAAAGTCAGCCTGTAAACTTAAAATAAAATAATCATATCATTTTGGACTTGCTTATAGGACTGTAGAAGCAGAGATGAGGGCAGGAAAAACTGCACATGAAAGATGTGTCTAAAATCGACCTTTTACGACATATCTCACTCATTCTTTGCTCATTTCTCTTCATCCTTGTTAGATTTTGAAACATATTTTAAAACTATGAGTTTAGCAACTTAGATTATGCAAAACGGTCGAGAATTGAGTGAGATATGGTGATTTTTATATTTTGAGGTGTTCTGTGTGACAAAAATCACAGAAGTCGCGAGTGACAATACATATGAAAAAGGCAGTAAGTCGTCAGTCAGCTTACCAAAGAAACACGGTGAACTATTACATAACTCAGACCGCGTCAATTCACATGTCAGACGCAGTGACTTAAGATTAGCCAATCTCGACTTACTTCTCTTCTCGCGTGCATCAAATCTTGTCTTCTCGCTATGGCTGTCTCGTCGACGTTGCGTCCGACGAAAGCTCAGATCTCGCAACTTACGGCTGCCTATGTTTCTCATAGACCCGCGATACAGAAAGCGCTAACGATCAGCTTTAGCCTTTACTTTCTCGGTTGGTCTTTCCAAGGTCTATGGGGAAGGTCTGCTCATCAGTCAAGTCGGAAGGCTAAGGGTAAAGAGAAGGCGGATGTGAAGCAAGGCAAGCACGGGAGAGTTGCGGTAAGGCGATTCTAATGTTCTTCGACGATCATCGTTAAGAAGTAATACCAGGTAGACGCCGTCTTCTATGAGAGATTATCTAGAATCTTAAGGATATGCATACCTGGACTTCGCTCCAAGGAGGCACTACTATTATTCTATCATTCAAGTCTCCTAATATTTCGGACAGCAATATCACTATACGTTGCTGCATTGGACGGGAAGTAGGTCAGGATTATTTGAGCATGATCAGTTCACGTTTATACGATCAATCTTTTTAGGATCGTAGCATCTCTAGTCAGAGCCCAACCACTTCCCTTTCTACTCAATATTCTCCGCTGGCTACTTGTTGCCATTCCCGCCACAGCTTGCAACAGCCTTCTCAGCTATATTCAGAACAAGCTTGCCATTGCGTACAGGACTCGCTTGACAGCTGAAGTCATGAAACAGTATCTGGGAACCGATGATGACCAGAACATGGTATTCTACAAGATGGGTAAGTGGCCACGTATGACCGCACTCCGTCACTCTGAATATACGTTATTTTATAGCGAATCTTGATGATCGCATACAAAACCCCGATCAGTGCGTTGTTCGTCTCGCTTTGCCGGATTCCCTATTCTCAATGGACGGCTCTTCAGGATGATTACTGTAGACATCCAACGATTCTCAACCCATCTTGCTGCGATATATTCCAACTTGGCGAAGCCCATCCTGGATGTCTGCCTTTACAATTACCAGCTAGCGCAGAACGTTGGTGCGGAGGGTCTTGTCCTCCTCACTGGCCTTGTTCAAGCATCCGCGGCTCTTCGTAAGTTATGACATACTATTGCCTGTGCATAGTGTCACCTATCTGTTCCTCAGTGCGGGCATCAACACCGCCTTTTGGGAAGTACGCTGCTGAAGAAGCACAGCTTACTGGCCAATTGCGTCACTCACATTCTCGGCTCGCTGAGTTTTCCGAAGAGATCGCATTCTTTGGTGGCGAAGAGACCGAGAAAATGTTGATTGAACGTGATTACTATGGGCTTATCAAACATGTCAACAGAGTCCTCAGGATCAAAGTATGGCATGGTATTGCAGAAGAGGGCATCATCAAGTGAGGGTATAGCTTTTCTTTATTCTCAAGTGGCTAACCCTTGAAAAGATGGTTATGGGGGAGCTTTGGTGTAGGTTGCCTCATCCTTCACCTTCAAATGGTATGGAATGTAATAAACTGTTTTCAGCTATGCATCTGTGCTCTTCCTGTATTCTTCAAAATGCCAGGGATGGAGAACATCGATCTTGGTGGCAGAACCGAAGGTGGGTTCCTCTTTCAAATCCGGGAACCTGTGATCTAACATATATATTAGGCTTTGTCACTAACCGCCGACTCCTTTTATCATCATCGGGTATATCTCCTGAGTTACGGTTTCAGTGATGGGCTTCTTGACTACCTCAACAGATGCATTTGGACGAGTCATGTATTCTTACAAGGATCTATCAGAGCTTGCCGGATATACCGCTCGCGTATCTGAACTTCTCGATACGATGTCTGATGTCAAGACAGGGAAGTACGAGAAGGAGCTTATTAGCAGTGCTAAGAGTGAGGAGAACGCACAACGTAAGTTCCCTTCGATATTTAACCATGACTTCATTGCTTATACGACCATATAGTCCTCAAAGGGAGAGGGAAAATTATAGACTCAGAGGACATCGTGTTTGAGAGTGTCCCTATCGTGACTCCCAATGGCGATGTTCTTGTAAGAAGCTTGAGTTTCCACGTGAGGCGCGGGGTAAGTATCAGATTTCTACATTTACTTCGTTATTGGCTAAGCTGTGGACTTCTGTAGGAACATTTGTTGATCGTTGGACCTAATGGCTGTGGAAAGTCGTCTCTGTTCAGAATATTGGGTGGACTTTGGCCTGTTTATGGTGGTATTGTTCGGAAACCTCCAGCATCCGAGTTCCTCTTGATCCCTCAGCGACCGTATCTGTCGCTCGGCACCCTTCGAGATCAGGTTACATATCCCCATTCACAGAAGGATATGCTAGGTCGTGCGTAATATATATCTCCATCTCATGGCTCGAGCTTCAGTTTAAGATAACGACTACAGGTGGTGTTTCAGACGATGACCTACTTTCCATTCTTGCTGTTGTCCAACTGGATCAGATCGTTGACCGAGAAGGTGGTTGGAATGCTGCCCGAGACTGGCGAGATGCCCTTAGTGGAGGCGATCAGCAGAAAATGGCATGGGCTAGGTTGTTTTACCACAAACCCAAGGTGCGCTAAATAGCCTGCCGGCAAGTAGGACCATCCCTTATGACCATTTAGTTTGCCATATTAGATGAGGCAACGTCTTTGGTTCCCTTAGATATGGAGACTAAAATGATGGAGAATGCGACGCGACTGGGTATCACGTTGCTGACTGTGTCTCATCGCCCTTCATTATGGAAATACCACTCCATGATCCTCCATTATGACGGTCAAGGTGGATATGTTTTGTGAGTAGGACCATGCCAACTACATAGAATCTGCAGACTGAATCGAACTCTAACAGCACGAAACTCGATGCGGAGAAGCGCTTAGCGCTTCAAGACGAGAAACAAGCTTTGGAAGCGAAACTCCTAGAAGTGTAAGTATGAAAGTCATTGTGTCGATACCATTGACTTTTCGTTCTGCAGACCAAAGATGAAGACGCGCTTAGCAGAGTTACAATCAGCTGCGGCTGAAGCAGATGAAGTGTTGTAGACTATAGTTTCATGTTGATGCATATCATAGAAAAGCAATTGTATTTCTTTTTGTTCACCTAACGCGTGAGATATTTAAACTCCGCGCGTTTCGCAACGCGCCCTCAACTAACTTTTCCTTTCGCCTTGCTCGGCACTGTTGCGCATTCCCTTCTCGATGAGTATGTTCGGTGGAAGCGCGTTTGGCAAGCCCGCGACTGGCTCTGCCTTTGGTTCGTTCGGAAATGCCAATGCGAACACGACGAATCCGACAACGAACGTGCAACCTCAGCAAGCCACAAATCTGTTTGGTTCGTTCGGCCAGACACAAGGGCAGCAGCCTGCACAACAGCAACAGCAGCAGCCTGGGACATCTGTCGGAGGCTCGTCTCTGTTTTCGTCTACGAACACGAGCACCAGCTCTTTGTTCGGCGGGAAACCGTTGTTTGGAAGTGCAACTGGCACGGGTACTAATACGAGCTCGACTCAGCCGGTGACGGGCGCTACTGGTAGCTCTATGTTTGGCGGGTTTGGTTCCAATACAAATGCAAGCGCGCAAAGCAATCCGACAGGAGCGTTTGGTGCGAGTACGGCGCCCACAGGTGGAACAGGTCCATTTGCAGCATCAACGGCCAATCCAAGTCAACCGTCTACTGGCTTATTCGGACAACAACAGAACCAGCAACCTGCTGGGACAACTACGCTGTTTGGACAACCTCAAATTCAGCAGCAACAGCAACAACAGCCTACGACATCCCTTTTCGGCCAGTCAACAGCGCAGGCTCAGTCTCAGCCGACCGGGTTGTTCAGCAACTTTGGACAGTCAACCACAAATTCTGCTCCGAATACTACCGGTGGATTTGGCTTGTTTGGCAGCTCTCAACCAGGTAGCTCGCTCATGGGTGCACCGAATGCTGGAACGTCAACGTCTGGCCTATTTGCAGGCAGGACTTCCCTAATGCAAGGCCAACAACAAGGAGATAGTGCTCAGGCGCAGTTCGTCAATCTCGTGCAACGGATAGAAGCAGTTGCTCAAGCATGGGATCCCAGTTCCCCTCAGTGTCGATTTGAGGTATGTCGTCTTTGAATAATAGCTTTGAAGTATCTAACGATGTTATAGCACTTTTTCTATAATCTTGTCGATCCTAGTCAAGTCCATCTATATGGCCGACCACCAAACGCTACGAACGACGCATTGTGGCAGAAAGCCACCCGTGAAAACCCTGATCCGTCCTGGTGTGTAATCTCTTCGTTCTCAATCTGGCTCGTAATGGAACAATATGTTTTTAGCTTTGTACCAGCTCTTGCCGTTGGCTTCGATGACTTGCAGAAGCGCGTAGAAGCGCAACGATCACAAGCAGCTGCTCACCAAGAAAAGCTCAAAGAATTGAAAACTCGGATAGCCGCACTAGCTTCTGCGCATTCATCCACAAATGCACCTCGCCTCCAGCGTGCGGCAGCGGTTCAAGCCCAACTTCAGCAGCGGCTGGTCAGACTAGTACAACATCTCCATCTTCTCATTCCCTCAGTTCGCTCTTCGTCAATCCGACCTGAGGAAGAAGCATCGAGATCCATTCTTGAAAGTATCGATGAGGAAATTCGAAGACCTGGTGGTGTCGGTCGACTGAAAGGCAAATTGAGTGAATTATGGGCTATACTTGGTGCAATCGAAGCGGAGAAAGAGCGCGAACGAAAGAATAGCGAAAGCAATGTTGAATGGGCTGTGGTTGATCCGGAGGGTATGCAACGACTGACACAGGTAAGGAGGAACTTCTCTTCGTTCGACGGGCAATTCTGATCTCTTGGTCGCATCTAGATCTTGGCTGATCAGCAGAACGGTATTGCGCACCTAATCAAGATTGTGAAGGGACACCGGAGAGACCTTGACATAATCCTCGGGAAACCAGCTCAGGAGCGTGAGCCAGATGCTTTCTCGAATCCACAAGCCAGCCAAGTCCTTCTTGGTGCTTCAGTGCAAAAATTACAATAGTCTGTTGGCATGATCCAACTTCCCATGCAACTGATATGATTATGAATACATTACATAGCGCTGTCGATATCAGGATGTATCTACATATCTATTGTAGCACTTAAGACGCATCAGCTACTCTTGGCTTCTTTGCCGGGTAACTTTTGACGCTCATCGCTGAAATGTTTCCAACATCTATTCGTCCAGCCTCGTGCTCGGCTTTTAACCATGCTGCGCACGCGTCTTTTGTTCCTTCTGGATGATCAAGTGCCCACTCGGAGACACGTGCAAGAACGCTTCCTGTCCAGACGCCTGGTCGAGTTGCGCCTAAGAGCGAGACGATCTCATTACCCTTAAAGCACGTTCTGTCAATATGACCGTCGCTTGTTATAGTGAGGAGACTTACATTTAACAGAGGCTTGTCATCAATCGAATCAGACAATTTGAGCTCTTGGACACGCTGAAGGAACCTATCAAATCGATTCACAATTGGTGTAGCTCGCTCCACTAAGGATATCAATGAGTCAAGTGCTCGTTCAACTCAGAGGCATGCTTTACCATCGAAAGCGTCCCTGTTCACATCCCAAAGAGTAGCCAACTCTCGTATAATTGTGAAGAGAATTGACGAAGTCCAGTGAGAACCCGTGTTTGCGTTATGCACCGATTTCGTTCGTAATAATGAGCCTGAGTTCAGGACGTTAAGTACGCTTCGAATTCGGTCGGTAAGGAGAATAACTCACCTATCCGAGATCGTTCATTAGGACCTTCAAAGTTGCTAGTCTCAACGTCACGCAGCACTTCCGCTGCAGTGAAGAGTGCTGGAACTCCATCTGCATAATGGTTCTGTAACCCGAGTTTGAGGCCTTCTCGAATAACGACTTCCACCGCTGGCGCTCGAGTCTTCTTTTTCGGAGTCAGATACTGAACGTCCGCATAAGGCATCATCAAGGTCGCAAGGAAAAGACGAGGACGAAGAGTCTTGTCACGATCAACGTGTGAAAGTAGAAGAGGGTGCAACGATGGGATGCGGAGCGTATCAGAGAATGAAGACGACAGAGCGGCATGAAGAATAGTAGCAGCGCCAAGAGCGGAGGATGGGGAAGCAGGAGAGGTCGTGAATGTCGGTGAAATTGAAGTTGGGACAGCAGTAATTGACGAGTACAGATCCAAGGATGTTATGAGACGGATTGAATGAAGTGGATCGCGGCCTTCATAGACATAGGTGAACCAATATTCTTCAAATATGTCATTAATAGTACCTTTCATCATCTTATCCAGTTCTTCTCCTATTCTTTCCCTGCTGATTTTGGAGACAATGGCAGCCTGTAGAAGTTGATGGGGACTGTCAATATACAAGGAAGATTACAGTCCGTTACCTGAATTTCCTCATTTTGCATAGATTCCTCGACCTCTTCCACCAGTTTAAAACCAAATCGGCTCGCGAAACGAATACAGCGGATAACTCGAAGTGGGTCATCCCTGAAGGTCTCGAAAGGGGCCATGGGAGTGCGAATAATGCCATTGCGGAGATCGTCTAATCCCTTCAAGTTGAGGTTTGTTTCCAGCTTATGAACTGAATGAAGTATCGTGCAAACCTTTTCCGTAAGATCTTCGACAGATCGTGTATGGACATTATAGAACATTGCGTTTATTGTCGCATCGCGTCTGAGAGCATCTTCAAGCGGGGTGCCCAGCTTCTACTTCATTGCAAGTAGGATAAGAAATAGTTTATTCCGAAGGGAAGTTGCACGCACAATTTCGGTTGGAATACGACTATTATCCGCATATGATTCACTTCGTAGGTTGACAAAGTCAATCTCCGTGTCAAGAACGGTGGTTCGTGCTGTTTCAAGGTGCTTTGACTGCTCAGGATTCCGCGCGATAGTGGCAACAGTCTTGACAGGCAGATCTTTTGATTTAACAAATTCGACAAATTGTTCTGCAAAAGAGACACCCATAATATTTGACAGTGCAATGTCAATGTCGTTGCTTTGAGCACCGAGTAGCTGAAGAACTAATGTTCAAATGAATCGCAACCAATGAAGCGCCTGGCACACCTTGTCTCTGACCCATCCGCCACTTATTCTGCATTCAATGCTTTGCCCTTTGCTCGCTAAATGTTGCTTACATTCATCTAGTAGAGTGCACAGCTGGTCCTCCTTCGGGGTAAGATTCACTTCAAATTTAGAAGGAACAGGAATGGACTTTTCTCTGAAGAGACCATTAAAGGAGACTTGCGACGCCATGGCGCGATAGTTAATTCGACGACGTGGGCTTGAAAGAAATATTCGAGTACATCGCATGGACTGATCAGGTCGTGACTCCAGCAGCATGATCAACTGAAAAAAAAACTGAAAGATGGGAACGCCGATCTGTCGATCACAAAGTCTATGATCTACTAAAGCACAAATTATAAAAGAATAAAAGTACATCCGAAATCCTCGAAACCATCAGTGTCCTGCACGATGTTAATTACGAATAATCCAAGACATCTAGTACCCATTGCGCAAGATCCTTTAATTCATCCTCCGAAACCTCATGCTGTAGGTCTGCATATTCGATGAAACGTAGATTCTCCTCGTTCATACATAATCGTTGTTCAAGGAACTCGATGCTGTTCCTCGCGTATTGGATGGGTATCTCGGTATCGGCCCTCCCATGGGCCCAGAAGATCGGAAGGTTCGGATCGATGTACATTATATTCTTCAATTGACATTATTAAACCACCTTCGGATGAACCTCATAAATAAGAAATGTTACTTGCCTCGCGAATAGGATGGGGTATCCATCCAGACAAACTCCCCACACCGCCAAGATCATGCAGAGTAGTCAGCGCCGTCATAAGACATAGAGCAGCTCCCTGGCTGAACCCTACGAGAATAACTCTCCTGGGATCAAGGCCATTATGAACCTCTCCAAGAATGAGTTGCTCAATTACTGAGATGGATTCAACGATGCCGACTTCGTCAAACTCGTCCACTCGTGGAGGCAGTTGGCATATGTTAAACCAGCTCGGTCTTCGAGAATTACCGTAGTACGTCAATCGTTGCTCTCGCCTACGAGAACATCAGAAGACGGCCTGCAGGAGAACGACAAGCGACTCACGCCTGTGGACGGATCCATTTCACGAAAGGTAGCCGCTGCGCTAAAAACTCGATATCCAGATCGTATTGAGAAATGGATTGGCCCAGTCCCTGCATTGATGTCGACGTTTTAGTACACATTCGTCTCAGCGATAGAATTATAAGCAATAAGTACATGACAAAAAATGACAGTTGCAGTATGTTCTTGGATAGAAGATATAACGGTCACGTCAAGCTCCCCAGAACTCGACGTGGTCGTGACCATCGCGAAGGGTCGCAATGTGGATGAGAGATTGCCAGGGAGAAGCGTCAGATTCACTATATATTAGCTCTAGCTGAACACAGATGGATCCGCCGTCACTGCATCGCAAAAGCACGGATGAAACACAAGATTGTCGCAGCATCAGAAGGCTGCAAGGGAATCATCGAGCGCGCGCAGCAGTATGGTATACGGAGAGTAATGTCCCGAGAGATACTCAGCAAGAGACTCCTCAAGGTTAGCACAGCCTGTGGTTCATCCGCAGCTCGGATATCGGATACGACGCACGACGCAAGACGCTGAGAATCTTCTAAGAGCTATTTCTGAGGTCCTACCCTCTCAACGGGAGCAAGTTTGCGACCGGAAAATGATCTGCATGAAAACTACAAAAGATGATGGATACACAGAACCAAAAAAAAACCATTGAATTGCGAGAAAGAAGCAGCCTCGGACTGGTCACGTCTGAAGGGACTCTCGTGCCCTCCGGCCGCATGGGAGATTAAAAGAGTCTGTGGGCAAGATTACAGAGACTCTTCACTGTCCGCAGTGTCGAAGTAATAGTTGCGCAGCAGTGCATAGCCTTGAGGCTGGGTGTAGATAATCAAAGGTAGACCTGCATAATCAAAACCAAACATCGGGATTAGAAGTGAAATATAATTACGTAAGATGCGGAACGTTCCGGTTTGATTCCTGGCTTTACCGCACTCAACTCACTCGGCTCAGCTCGACCTTCGTCTCCATCGTCTTTCTCTTTGTTGCAGTGAATCCAATGCTTCGTACGCTTTCAACCACTGTAGCGCGATCCGCACCTCGCCGTACCATCCGTGCTT
Organism: Sanghuangporus weigelae; assembly: GCA_033182465.1. NCBI lineage: Eukaryota > Fungi > Basidiomycota > Agaricomycetes > Hymenochaetales > Hymenochaetaceae > Sanghuangporus > Sanghuangporus weigelae. The sequence continues at coordinate 2,873,012 of CP137318.1, read as the reverse complement.
CGCGTGGCTTCGCTGCACATGCCGGCCAGGTTGAGCAACTCGTCCTTGAAGGAAAGCCTACGAAGGAATGGATCGAGCTCAAGAAGAATATTGAGCACCACGCTGAAGGTCGTCACTCTTCTCATTTTTTCGAGGCGTAGCTATTTACAATGTATTTCTGCTCTTGCGCTACAGAAACGACCAATCTGTGGAGGAAGATCAGGTGAGTTCATTCATCCTCCAAATCGCTTCATCGAAATTCACATGTCATCCAGCTTCTTCGTCGCAGTTCCAACGAGTACGCCAAAAAACATATCAAGAACTATCTCGAGGCATCTTGCTGACATTATCTGCTAGCCATCCTTGGTACCCTCTGGGTATACCGCGCTGAATCTGAGCATGCCGAACACGAAGCGCACATCAAGGCGGAACATGGTGGCGAGCTTCCTCCCGTTCCGGCATATGACTATCTCAACAAGCGTGCAAAGCCTTTCCCATGGGGCCCGAATTCGCTCTTCTTTAACTCTCATGTACGCCTTTATTGATTGATTCTCTCAGAGTGCCGGAATTGACAGATCCTTTACTCATATATATAGACCAATAAAGACTTAGCTGCTGACGACGCGTAGTCAATATGTTCAATCGTTTGTTTCTACTTAAATCTATCCTGCGCAAATGGAACAAATGCGTGCTAAAGCACGACACTTATATAACTTGTGAATAATCAGATTTGAGAACGGATACTTGGACCTGCAAAGTAAAAATGTTGCTGGCACCGTATGACGCGTTCAACTGTGGTCAGCACCGTGTTTGCCTGCGGAAGATAGTCAGCACGGCTTTCTGCCACAGCGATTCGGACAGTCTGTCAGATCTGTGTTTATTATTATCGAGGTCTATCATTGGGCAAACTCCGAATACCTCCGTCAGCGCGTTCCAGTTTCTGCTTCACACTGCATAGACTGTGATCAAGCACTGCACTGCAGCATACCTGCACAAGAGTGCGTCATAGTGCATTTCGCCAAGCAACAAGCGTTATTTTTGCATGTCAGCTGCTGCGGCTCTGTGCCGGAAAGATGTCGGTGCACAGCCCTTTCAAGACTGAGCTGAGGTTGCAGGACTTGTTCCTCACAACCTAGTCCTCTACTTTGCTATTTTTCTTCGTCGCTTGGTTTGAGTGGTGGAACGCCAAGACCATTTCGTCGTTACCTGAGAAGCAAAGCTATTCATCGGTAAATGAAAAACGAGCAAAAATCTCGTGTCGATACCGAGAATAATATAAATTACGTAATAAGAATCCCCGATTTGATGTGCAGTGCTTTGCCGGCTCCGCTCGAATGTTTGCTCAAAATTGCAGCGCCGGTTGCCCCACTGCTCTCATATATAAGTAGTACCGGAGCGATGGAGCCCATTTTTGAACTACTTTCCTTGCCTTCTTCTGACCACCGCGTCTCGTCTCTCTTCTTTTTCAACAAGTTTTCAACAACTTAAAGACATGCGTTTCCACCGGGCACTTTTCTTCCTGCCTCTGGCCCTCGCTGCAGCTAACCCAGCTCCGCAAGATGGTAAGCTCAGTTCAGCAACCTGATGGAAGGATTCGGTCTTATGTATCCATACTTATGACAGCTCTCGACGACGTTACGTCTGCCATTGGTGATGGAATCGATGGTGCAACTTCTCTTGCCGGTGATGCTTGGGACGGTGCTACAAGTATTGGTAGGCACTTTTTTTGAAGAACATGGGTTACGTGTTAATGCTCTGTACTTTAGGGAGCGACGTCTTCACGAAAGTGACAGACATTGCCGGAGAAGCAGTGACGCTGCTCAGCGAAGCAGGAGGTGACGTTTTGACTCTTGCCACGGACGGTTTTGGTACGCGTCGACATGTCATGTTTTCTTTTTTTTCACATGATTTATGTTCTGATTCTATAGGTACGGTGACTTCGGTTGCGGGCCATGCATTTACCGTCGCGACTAGCGCTGGCGGCGCTGCTGCCTCCGCGGCGAGCTCGGTCGTTGACGAAGAGTGCGTTTATCTCCACTTTTTGATTTACATTGATTCTGTATGGTATTGACCGGCGGTACAACTTTTACAGCAATGGAGCACTCTCCCTCCAGCCTTGGTCCCTGTCCTCATCATTCGTTACAAGTTTTGCGGCAGTTCTTGGTGGTGTCGCAGCAGGTGCTTGGGTAGTATTCTAATCGTGCAAAGCACGCCTTGGCAGGGCTCACTTGAGGAATTAGTACAAAGTGATATTGCAAAGCATTCTTGGACGCTTCATGCGATCATTATACCGATACCCACTTATTACTCACCCGCTTCCTTTGTTAACCTATTTTTACATATTTGATATATCTTATGTCCCGAATAAGAAGTGACGTAGGCTCTTCCCCGTGAGAACGATCAGACCATCAAAATAAGTTATACTTCTTCATCACCCGCAACCGCACGTCTTCAAATACAGTTGCACATTTTCATGATGTGGTACTTAGTAGTGATTGAAGCCAAGGGTAGTAAATGGGTTTATGATATCGAGTTACAAGGCATATATCGGTAGTAGTACAGTCAAGCCACGTCAATGATGACACCATCAAGCACCGAAACCATAGAGCGTGTGTCCTGATCGTTTCAAAGCATAGACAACGTCCAATGCAGTAACGGTTTGCTAGTGGAAAGTTAGTACAGGAAAGATAGAAAATAGTCTCATCACAAACCGCTTGGCATGCTCGGTGTAAGTAACGGAAGGAATCCTTGATGACGTTATCCAGGAAGATCTTGAGTTATTGAAGACACCACGGGTCTCTTCGTAGGTCAGACCAGAGATACGCTTTACACCACCGCGGCGATCAAGACGACGAATGGCCTAGATAATGCCAAATGCAATGTGAGCAAAGCTAGAGCCGCGGAATTCCCAAATGAGGAACAAGTGGCTTCCAGGCTTCGTTATAAGAGTGTTTCGACGAAAGAAAATACGGTGACGCTTTGCACCACCTTTGCCAAGACCCTATCAGCGATGTCGACAAAGAGACAAGAGCAGGGAGAGGTCAGCAATCGGCGTAAAGACGGGTTCGTGCTGAGGCAAGAGCTTACCTTTCCTCCTTTTGCACGGCCAGACACTTGGAGATTCAGAAGAACGCGTTGGTAGTGGTGAGAGATCGGAAAGATCTGTGGTTTGTTTCGCGTCTGTTTTACATATTAGACAGGAGGATCATGTGCAAGGGTTATTTGTGACATGCGCGTCGGGCTGTTTCAATTCAACACAACAACGTCCTGGAACTGAAGATTACCACGGCAGCTGCTGCTGGATAGGGTACGAGGGGAAACTCCGATTTGCATTTCCAACGTTGGCAACTGGTGGTTTCCCACGGGGTTTCCAACGTTGGCAACTCGGATGTCGAGAAATGGGCATGTGGAAACTGTGGAAACTCGTGAGATAGACTAGAGTAAGTAAGCAAGAAATATACAGTTTTCCGACCCAAAAAGAGTCATTATGTCATGCATATATAAAGACCCAAAAAGCTGATGGTAAACTTAAAAAATGCTTGTCCAAGTTTTTTCACCCGAAGACCTGGAAATCAAGCTCACCCAACTTTATAATGTGTTATCAAGTCTGCCAGACACATTACCTTTCTCAAACCAGTTCTATTATTTCGATAACTTTGCACCTGATCCCGAGAAGGTTGAATTGATTGGGTCAGTGGCTGGGGCCTTAAACGACAGCCTCGAAAACGCTTTAGCTCCAAAGGGACGGAAAGACGGCATTGAGCTCAAGGAACGTGGGCCTGGACTGGTGGCTGTGGTCGACGTGCTTCGAAAGTACACCAGGGACTTTCCGACGGATGTAGTGTTGCAGAAATGGATATTAGATTTGACGGAAGCAGGTTTGAAAGCCGGCGGATCGGTGAGTTTTCCAAGTTCAGTTTATTATTTGTTAGAAATGAATATCAATGTACAAAACAGGTTGATTCTACAGATGCAGTCATGCCAGAAATAAGGGACCTTGTATCCGAGACAGTGGCTCTAGTTGGTCAGAAGTGCAAGAACTCCGCGGACCATGGGAAAGATCAATCAAAGAAGCAGGAACTTGTCCTGTCTTCTGCCGTGAACTTAAACTTTATTGATTTGGAATGGGCCGAACTGGATTTACAGAAAGGGAGAGGTGGCCGTAAACGAGATCCTTTGGTCGACATGGTGGCCATTCCGTGTCGGAGAGCAGATGACGATCTGAATGGACCAATTATTTTGCGTTGTGTGGGAAAGGGCTGCGGGAAGACCTTTCCCAAGCCAAATGTGTACCGGGAGCGCATGCTGAAACATACCGCCGGATGTAGTTACGTCACGTCAGAACTTCGCGACGTCGCCCGTGACTCTATGGGCAAGACTGCCCTGGGTAATGATTCGTCCATCACCATCAGCACCCCCATCCCCATGTTCTGCTCCAGCTCTTCCTCTGGAACTCTTGAGCAGCGTTTCAAGAATGCTGGCCGTACAGAACTCAACAAAAAGGTAAACCTTGCCATCATCAAGTTCATCTGCGCCTGTGCCATCCCTCCGACTGTACTCGACTCAACGGAATGGAAAAACATTCTTACTTGCGCTTCCTCGGGGCAATACCAGTCAATCAGCTCCAGAACCTTTGTTGACTCCTTTATTCCTCGAGAGGCCGCATACATAGGAACTCAGCAAACCAAAACCCTTCAAGACCTCGAAAATCTGACTCTCAGCTTTGATGGAGGAACAACGGCTGGTTTGCAGTCGATATATACTGTTCATGTAACCACTTCGGACAGACGTTCATTCTTGATGGAAGGAAACGAAGCTTCGGACCAGTCTCACGCGGGAGAGCATCTATTTCACGTTCTTGATCAAGTGAGTCTACATTTTTTAACTGGGATATATACTTTCTCGGTAGGACTATAGAATGCTTTTGCTGGTGATATTCGACAGGTGGACGTAATCTGACTGTCCATTTCAGGTTCTGCGAGCCATCGGTCCAACTCGTTTCAAGGCAATCACATCCGATAATACGGGCAACACGTCTCTAGCGCAACTGAAGGTGCGCACTGAGTATCCGTGGATACTGATCCTGCCAGATCCTTGCCACCGTTTGAATTTGCTGTGCAAGGATATTGGAAATTTTGACTATTTCCATTCGGTGTGTGTCATTCATTCTTTTGATTTCACTCGCTTATTGAAACTGTCAGACAATTAAGGACTTGCAAAGAACGATCAAATTTTTCAGCAAATCTACGAAAGCAACGGCCGCACTAGCGAAAAAACGAAAGGAAGATGGGATCCCGCGCGGTATTGAGAAAATTGGTAAGACACGATTTGGCACGCTGTATTTCGCTGCGATGTCCGTACAGAGGAACTACCGAGCCATTACCGACCTCTGCAAGTCGTCTGAAATCAAAATAAAGGACGTCAATCATCTCTTCATGGGGGGCCGACCAGCAATGGAGTTCGAATTTGGACTTAAAGAACTTACAATGGTCCTTGCTCCGATTGCGAGGGCCATCACTTGCTTGGAATCTTCGGAATCGACGGTATCCGATGTTTATTATTTCTGGCTGGCAGTTGCCGCTGAAACCCACCGGATACTTGGCGAAGAGCACTTACCGAACCACTTACAGAAAGCGATTCGACTTGCCGTCAACCGCCGTTTTGATCAAATGGTGAACCAGGCCCCCTCAGATGTGTACCTAAGTGGCTTTATTCTTGATCCAAGTGAGTCAGAGATCCGTGTCAACTGGGCTTATAGAACAGATAGGACACATCTGACCGCTATCATGTCTAGGATTTCATGGGGCAAACATCCTTCGTGATCTTAATCCTCTTGTCATGCAGAAACTAAAGATACCGGCTCGAGACGGCTCTGGTAAGTCAATGAAGGCTGACCTTTCTGGTGCAGAGCCTTCGTTGCCTGATTCGCTCCGTCGGACCGGCACATTTCTTCTGGGAATGCTCCGTGCGCAGTATCAAGACCTCAAAATGCCGATTGCAGGTCTTTCTGCACAGGAAGCGAACGGTCTTCTCAAGCAACAGGTTGTTAAGTATGTCAAAGGCGTTTATCCATTCGATCGGCCGTTCCACGACACAGACCATGCCGGTGAGTGGTGGAAAAATCTCGATAAGGATCAATTGAACGATGCGCAACCTCTCGCAGTAAGTACATGGATTCGTCCGTCCTGAATGACATACAAACGGAACTGATGTCAATGGATCCCCTCTCTCTTTAGAAACTTGCAAGAGCTATTTTCGAAGTCCTCCTGAACTCAATGGTAGACGAACGCACGGCCTCCACCATGAAATGGTACAATAGCCGCCTTCGGTCTCGTCAGCGCGTAGCTACGCTCGTTCGGATGACGAAAGTGCGTCAATGGTATAGAGACAATACTAAGGTATGTGATTTCATTCTACTTTTTACAAGGCTGATATACGCTATTATAGGGCACGGCAAGACCTTTCCGACCGACAGTCCGGTTTCGAGACATGAAGGAAACTGTATTCGGAGCAAATCACATAAATAAGAAAGACAAAGATGCTGAATCCGAGGATCGAATTAGCGAGACCGAGGAGGATGCAAACGAAGATGGCGATGATGAAGATAATTCTGAAGACGACTGCGGCGAAGATGAAACAGATAATAACGAGAGCCGCGGAAAGTTTTCGGACACAAAGCTGGAACTTGAGGATACCATCGACATAAATTCACCAATTCTTCTCGACCCTCTGGCTGACGAAGATAGAGCTCCGGATTTGAACAGGTGGAAGGAAAAGGGGAAGGGCAATGGAAAGAAAGGTGGAAGTCGAGTTGAACTGAAGGTGTCGGATTTGGACTTAGGTGATGAGGAACTGTGGGAGATGTAAATAATTGCACTGAAACCCTTTATTGTGATAAACAATCCCCACTCAGTCTTTTGCTAATGAATCTGCCTGATTTATTCGACACAATGTATGTATGCAACTGGTCACTGACAGAGGGCCGCTTACAAAGCTCAAACCTGCTTAATTTGGAAGCTTACGTAGTACATTCGCACGGAGTTTCCACAGTTTCCACTTTGTTGTGGGGGTCGGCAATGGCCATGATTTGCGTCTGCGCGGGATTTTCGTCGGAGATCGAATAGGTATCTGTATATAGAAACTCGCTTAGAAATATTGTACAGTACTTCGCTCTCGACCACAATCGTGCATGCACCTGTAAATCTGGGCCAATATTGGGAAAACAAAGCTTCTTTTGCATCTATTCTGCATATATGCACAAGAAAACATCTGGTTCAATCAATAAGAAAAATGCAACTTAATTGTTCAGCATACATCTGAGTTGCACAGCATCTTGCTGCGCAACTCAGAAATTTTATGCCACTTCGAACATCATCGCGACAGTCTCAGTGACTCTTATGGCTGGCTCAGTGGACCTTTACCGGAGTATTCATCATCAGGTATGCTTTTTTTTTAAAATGTATAGCGTCCGGGAGACTTACAAAATGCTCTCAACTGTACTTTATATGTTTGCTCTATAGTGCTTGTCTCTGAAGACTTGCGGTTGCGCGTCGAGTGTTGAAGAGGTCATTAGTGCCAGTGACTGAACGTGCCACTGCTGCTAATGGTGGTGGAATTCGTATCTTGAGAGACGGTTTCTTCTCTCCTGTCTGGTATTGCTCATGCTCGTCTTCGATGTGGATGTCGTGCTCGGTTTTTATGTCTTTGTCGTCGTACTCGGGCAATCACAGGTAATGTACTATAATAGTATGACTATATATGAGTATTAACATTCCTGCTCATGCCTTCCGTCAGTAATCGATCGTACGGAGCAGGTAAGTTATCCGCGGAACACCAGTTCTGGCATACAAGTGCCTTGAGTACGGCGACAATCTTGTCTTCTTTTTTTCGCATGGTCGTTATCGGAGGTACGAGGTCCTTTTTTATGTCTCGAATCTTCCTAATCTGATCATTCAGTTGACTGATGTTCATTCTAGGTATCTTGGCGGGATCGCGCTCGAATGGGACCTTGTCCAGTCTCTCCTGCTGTCCAGCTCTCTTGGCCTCTCTTTCCGCCTCCTTTCGGACCTTTTTGCTCGCTTCCTCTTCTAGTTGCTCGTCTATCTCACGCCGCCTCTTCCTCTCTTCACCCAGGCCGTCAATTCTGCGGGCTTCCCTTCTCACGAATGCCTCGTGTTCCGGACCGGTAAGCATCGCATCTTTGAATTCGAGCGTGTTGTTGCGTCTAAATCTGAACAGTGAATTGAAAAGGCGAAGGGATCCTGTGGGATTCCATCGCTGAAAGACGCGATAGGCCCCAAGGGCCCCCTCATTCGTATCGTTTGTAGCTGGCATCCATGCCAGCTCACGTTCGTCATCCGTAAGTGCCGCAATTACTCCGCCTTCGTTGAATTCGGCGCTGAATCGTTCCCAGGTCTCAAGAGCTCCTGATAAGAATGCTACGAAGATGTCCCGCAAGTGAGGCAGGTTGGGAGCGAGGGTGTGGATAGCGCTGACTGCGTCAGCGCTTTTCCACACCTCACTCCCACCCAAAGTTGCCTTTTGAGGGTCGGCATCCGGTGCCAGGATAATACTCGGGTTGTTTATAAGTGCCCTCAGGTGAGTTTTCAGCTTTTCGTGCAATGATCCCATCTCTAACGCATTTACTTTCTCCATTCCGCTCCCTCGCACAGATGAGATGTAAGAAATCGAAATCGCCTCTCGGTATAACGCCATGACCGCAAGCTCGGTGAGTGTCGGAAAATCAGTGAGCCCTTTCAGAATATTCAGTTCCAAATTGTTGTGTTTACGCTTTTCTCGTAGGTGCCGAACTCGTTGCATGTAGTCCAAGTACGTTGCCCGGCGCACTAGCATCTCAACAGACGCCTCAAGATATGACGAATAACGTGTATTTGTCACGTCCGGAAAGGTGATCGTAAGCCCCAAAACCCTGCATATATAGTCTCTGATCGAATGATGCTCCCCTTTTTTATCGTCCTTGTCGTTCGAAAACTTAGCCATCAGCCTGCAAAGCTTGCAGCCTCCGCCCTGTGTTACATCGAGAGCCCTCCTAACCACTTCTCTCACAGCAACATTTGCAGCCGAATCACTCGAGTTCTGTAAGTGATGTTGCTGTTGCGCAGTCCCGCTCTCAGTCATCTGGTGGCTTTGTAACATCGCTGCGCTCGTGACTTCAGACGCATTAAACGGATCCATGTTATCATCAAGATCGTCTTCGTCAGGGTCCATCTCATCCGTTCCCAAAGCATCCAAGACGGCCGCGTTGTCCTTGTTCGGGAGGGGAACAGGTGCGACTCCTAATTCCGCCCATTTCGCTCGCATTGCCGCCTCGCCGCCCTTCACAGCATTCAAGTCTTTATGCATACAACAGCCCGTCCACACCCACAGATTCAACTTCTGCTTTTCGGAGCTCGATAAGCGCTCGAATGCCTCAGCATAAAGAGACTCGCAAATATTGGATAGAAGCTCTTTCTCATGCCGAGCTTTCTCGTCTTCTGGCAGGGCCTGCCATGCCGCTTCTCCCCCCAATCTCTCAATCAGTGCTGTCCGAGCTGGTATGGTGAGTAATTCCTGCTCCTCTTTTGGTTTTGAATGGAAATATTGCGCGCCGATGCCTCGCATTGAGAGCTCGTGTTTCCATTCACCTAGAAGTCGGTGTTTGGCTTTCTGGTCCTCTGCATGATCCCCGTGCGTCCCTGTATATTTCATGGCAAGTATCTCCTCGTTGAGTGCTTCGCCTGGAGTATTACAGGAAATGCCCAGAGGGCTCCTGTTGAAGGTGTCAATGGCCTCTTGAAGGCCGTTGACAAATGTTTTCTTTTGTGTCTCGGAACGATGATTCGCAGTGTGCTCGAGCTTCAAAAAACGGACTCGATGAGCTCCTGCAGCTTCTGGGGGCTGTTCTTCACTGTCACGGTACGTTTCTGTCATCAGATTGACATTCATTGATTCGAAATTCTGATGCTTATTCGTTGTTCCATCGCCTCCAGATGTAAATGCTAGTCAGGTGAGTTAAGGTGCTATTATGCTTGAAAAACTGTCAGACTTACATGCGCTTTGCTTCAGATCATATCCCACATGAATCATCGACATTACTCCACCCTCTGTGATGATGCGGCCTACTGTACGTGCCGAAACTACTTTTCTTTTCTTCTTGCATCGAGTCGGCCCCAGGAAACTCGATATGACTTCCAGAACAGCGTCAAGAGCCAGTCCAACATTGCTTGCAGAGCAACCAAGTGATCTGAGTCGAAAAACGAGAGAACGCACAATGGAAGAGTATGTGCCCTTCACGGTGAGTCGCAAAAACTCTTCTAAGGAACTTTTGACATTTTTTAGCTTCATTGCACGTCTGCGAACATACGCAAGTCGTGATCGAAGCCTGTGGTTCATGCGTCGAGACTCTTCGAGTTGCTTCTCCACATGTGACACCCGGCCCACCAAGTTCGATTCCCTGCTCGCCAACACCATACATCGATTATCAGAAATTACATAGCGATTCCAGTGGTCCATGGATCGAAGGTGTGCAGAATTGAACATGCACTGATATGTCTTGCATAGGGTTAGAAGGCGTTGTTCTTCTTGCCCTTTCTGAACCAGTAAGCTCTTCAGTCGTATAATTTCATCGTTAAGTGACCTATTCCCCTCTTCCAGACTCAACTCTTTCACTCGGGATCTCTCAAGGGCCTTGCGAGCATTGAAGTAGCCGTTCATGTACCGTTTCAAGCGAGTTTCGGTCGTATGAAGACGATTGCTCGTCTTGGTGAGTGCGTTCGTTGATGAGTCCAGCTTGTTTTGCAACATTCTGATCGATTCTTCGAGGTCATCGACTGTAGATTGCAAGCTTTCGTTGAGTAGGCTGTCGTTCTGAACCTTGGTAAGTTCTCGTTTTCTCGTTTGTAATTCCTCCGATAGCTTGCTTATTTCACCAGAAATGGACCTTGTCTGGCGAATACTCGATGGTTCCAGCACGCTCGAAGAAGGTTGGATATCCTGCGAATTCGTTTTGTCACCGAATGGCCTTCTCTCGAGGAATGCAGCCGTTCCCTTCCTCCGAGCTCGATTTGCCTTCGAAATACGGCCCATACTGCTGGAAAGTTTTTTTGTGAGTACATTCCCACTATAAACATATTTTGTGGAATGTCTGACCGTCCTTGTGTTGAAGTTTTGTGAATTTATGGGCCAATGTTGAAATTCAACATTGGCCGTGACTGCGCTTCTCAGCATCACGTGATGGAGTTATTGACTTATTTGCCCCACTTTTGATGCTTCTGCCGCATTCTTCCTCCAATTATTCTGCTTCCACTGCTTGCACAACACTCAATTTTTTTGCATCATAATGTATGTACTATATAGTAGAATACTAGCCAGCCTTCGGTTTTATTTTATTGTGCCTCCATCTCTTAAAAAGACTAATCCAACCCAATGAATTGCTGATATCAAAGCAGAATTTATAGTTCTTTGAAATCTAAAGGCTTACAGATGAAGTACAACATCAAAAACATGTATTCCATGTGTTTTCCTATTCGTTTCTGTGCGATGTGGAATAAAATAACAAGTCGAAGGAGGGCTATACTTTCACTGTAATTATATTGAAACTCCGCTCGCGGCAGACCCTGGTGGCAGCCGTGGGAACGCATGCAGATCACAAGCCCATTGCCGACCCCCATTTGTTGCCAACCATTCCACACGACCTCCCTCCAAGCGTGCCTGTTGGCAACCAGTTTCCACCAGCCTTGGGGAGTTTCCCCTCGTACCCTACTGCTGGACCTGACTAAATATTTGCAATGTCTAATGGTTCTGCTGTTTCTTTCCTCGATGATGTCTTGCCGAGTCGCACCTTACAGAGGTCAGAGTCTGTCCATGTTACCTTGACTTTTGCCCAGTCTCTCGACGCCAAAATTGCCGGTCGTGGTGGCAAGCAGCTCATTCTCAGTTGCAATGAAAGTATGTTCATGACTCATAGGTACTGTCACTGAATCGCTAAAAGTGTTTGAAGGCTGAAATTTAGTATAGACTGAGATCAAGGCATGATGCTATCCTTGTCGGGATCAACACCGCCTTGAATGACGATCCGCAGCTTAATAGTAGGTCTGCGACCTGAAGAAGTCATGCTGGACCTGTTGTTCAATTAGGTACAAGCCCGCTTGCTTCTATCTGAGGATGGTGGTAGAGATATCCCACTTCCGATCATTTTGGACGCTAGCCTCAAATTCCGTCTTGGTTCAAAGCTAATGAATAATTTCAAAACCGGGAAAGGAAGGCAGCCAACGATCTTTACCTCCGCCGAACTAATCGGTATCGATAATGACTTTGAAGAAAGACGTAAAAGACTCGCAGGCGAAGGTGTCAAGATTATTCCAATTCCTTCAAATAATGGTGAATCTGCTCTTCGAACATGCTGACAACAGACTAATACACGAACTTCAGGCAAACTTGACTTGTCTGCTCTTGTTATCGAGCTGCATAGGATTGGAGTACATTCCCTGATGGTTGAGGGAGGTGCCTCGATCATATCGTCATTCTTTCAATCCGGCCTCGTGAACAGCCTCATTGTGACCGTGTGTCCGACTATCGTTGGCAACGAGGGTATCACATATGATGTGAAAGAACAGGTACGCTCTTCTGATGTTCACCGATTACGCAGTCCCGCTAATTTTTATTCAGATGCCGGAATTAACCTTCCTCAGGTCTCACCTTGTAGGAAGAGATACAGTAATGGCGTGGGCAGACAGGGGCGGTCCTACATGCTAGTAGAGTCATCTTCAGTCAGCAAAAAACGAAATGCTCTGGACGACTGCGATCTGCTGTGACCCGCACGGCCACGTATGGACACGCAAGCGTCTGGACTGCGCTTGGTTTGCACGGGGACGATTTAAGGCGTGTGTATACTGTGTTCTTTCGTTGGCTTTGCTCCAAATATTAGCCATAAATAATAAATAAATAAACTGCAGCATTCTGTATCAGTCAATATGTAGCTTGGAAGTAAGAAATTCTTCGTTCATGAAGTTTCACTTTCCAAGCGTACATACATACGTATGTATGCTACGCGTAAGCTTATGAAGGTGGTCACGTTATGATATAAAGGGATACCATCACGTTGCTCCGACTCACTCCATCCCACCAGTCGCCACCATGTTCACCGTCAAAGCGACTTACAACAATGAGACGAGGAGGTTCACCGTTCAGGAGTCCTCCTTTCCTTCCTTTGAGACCATTCAGAGCCAGGTAAGTAGATTACCTTTGCTCATGTTGCACAGCATGTGATAGCCTCGTACTCGTATACACAGCTATATCGTGTCTTCCCAATCAGAGGGTCGTACTACCTCGCGAGGCTGATGTTCTGTCCTTCTGAGGGTTCCAGAGTCGTCGTCGGCAAGGAGGTCCATAATGAAGCCCAGTATATCGAACATATCGCTCCGTTTTCTGGTCGACTTTGGCCGAACGGCTTGCTGCGCTTCAATGTTGTAGATGAGATTCCGCACAAGCCTCCGTTTGCTGCCTCTATCGGGCAGGCATCATCAGAAAGCTCGTTCTCAACTAGATTGGCAAGACCTGTTCCTCGCCGTCCGATGCAGACGGGTTCATCCTCGATGTCAATGGACGTTGATGACCAGTGGTCCGCCACAGCGGGATCGAACCGCCACTCTTTGCTCTCTCAGACAACCCAGCAATCGTGCTGCTCTGTTGCAGAAGGCAAACAGGAAATGAAGGAGCTGATGTCGAACTTTATTCGTGACTTCAATAACGTGATGTCCTCGGCATTCAGTGATGCCCCTCCTGATTCAACTACTCTATCCCCCGCGACCATAGTTCCTGAACAGAAGAACTCGGACGATAACAATGAAGTCGCGATTCCGGGAGCTTTCGTTCATCCCGTACCATCCGTTAATCCACCGGTTCTGGATGAGAAACCTATTCACGAAGGCATATCCTGTGACTACTGCGGTAGTATTGTGCATGGAGCTCGATTCAAATGTCAGGAGTGTCCTCTCTTTGACCTCGTACGTGCTCTCTCAGTTTTAGACGGTATCAAAGATCTCAACATATGTAATCAGTGTGAGGAATGCGTTAGCCAACGCAATGCAAAGAGCGTGCATCAAGCTGAGCACGCTGAGAGAGAAGGCGGCCAGTTGCATCCCTTCTTGGAGATTGCAAAACCTGGTGATCCAGTCCGAATTCATCCGTTCCTGGCTAAGCCTATCCATGAAAATATTATCTGCGATTCATGTGACGGCCCTATCATTGGCTCCAGACATAAGTGCTTAGACTGCCCAGGTAAATGGATCTCTAGTTGTGTTATGAATATATGATTGACTTTTTAATGTGGAGACTACGATCTTTGCGACGGGTGCTTCCTACGGCGCGATGCCAATCATCCTGGGCATGAGTTCATGTCATTCAAGACTCCGAGGCGAATTGTCATTCACAGGTTGTTTGACGGGGATGAAACACCACGACTTAATCGTGCCGCTACGTCCGAGGATGCACTGAATAACGTTGTCCATCGTGCAAGTTGCGATCTCTGTGATTCAAGGATTCGTGGGGTTCGCTATGTATGCATTTCGTTTCTTCTGTGCTTGCGAAGATTAAACTGACGCTTCTATGTGTATAGAAATGTTTATCTTGCCCAGACTTTGATACATGTGAGTCGAGTTTGGTCGCCAAACCGAAATAACATTTCTATAACGCATGTTGCGATTAGGTGCCTCGTGCTATTCCATCGTCCCTATCCAGCACCCGAAGCACACCTTCGTTAAGCTTGAGAGTCCCCAAGAGCTTGTAGGCATTACACTTCTTTCACTAGGTGAATAATACTCTGATCAGACCATACTCAGTTGCCTTGTGACCCAGAAGCCTACAAGAAGCACCTGGCTCGCTGCAACGAATGTGGAGCGACTGTACGCGGCGTCCGATACAAATGCCTGCACCCAGACTGCCCAGATTACGATTTGTGCAGCAGGTGCGAAGCGTTGCCGATAGAAGTACACCCAGTCCTTCATCCGCTGGTGAAACTACGTAGCCCGGACGTTATCATACCAACTGTCTATCGCGTTGGAGGGACATCTATCATCGACGAGCCTGTTCCCCGGCCTCAGACTGTAGCAGTCTGTGTAGCAACGGATCCAGCACCCGAAACGGCTGACGTGGCAGTCCTTGCTGAGACGAAGATTGAAAAGGCGGATGTTGGGGTGGACGCTGAAGTGGAAGTTCAGAAGTCTGACGCTGCAGTCCATGCTGAGGCGAAGACCGAGAAATGTGACGCTTCAGTGCACGCTGAAGCAAATATCGAGAAGTCCGATGCGTCTGTGACTACAGTTGCGCCAACTGCTTTAGTTGAGACGACTGAACCCCCAGTTGCGATGCCTGTGCTGCCTACCCCTCCAACGTTTGCTCCAGGCACGTCGACGGAGACGGTACGGCAGCTCGCAGACCTATGGCGCGACGAGCCTCTCAAAGTCGGTGAGCCCACGGCGGAAGCTGACGAGACGATGCAGGCCAGAACGGACTTCCCAACGCTACCATCTCTTTTCAAGACTTTCATATCAAACCATCCTGTGCCTCATCAGAGGCCTGAACTCCGAGCCACCTATGTCTCTGATGTAAATATCGAGGATGGACAAGTATTCCCTGCAGGTGCCGAATTTGTCAAATCCTGGCGTATCCGCAACGACAGCGAAACTGCTTGGCCAGAATCGACTTGCATTATCTTCGTCGCTGGTGATCGCATGCCGGCGCTTGAAGGTGCTCCTCTCAGCTACCACGTTGGGAAGGTCGAAGAGGGAGCTACGGTTGAGGTGACCGCCTTTGATATGAAAGCTCCGGAGGTCCCAGGCAAGTATGTCGGATACTGGCGCCTGAGTGATGGTTCAGAACCGTTTGGTCATAGTGTTTGGTGCGAGTAAGTATCATTTCTGCAGTTTCTCTTATGACTTGCTTCTTATATACAATCCTTTCTTTCAGGATCTCGGTCCACGCTTCAAGCAGTCCCTCTTTCAGCCATGAATCACTCACTGCCTCTGAGGTTGTCATGCCCGAGCCGTCAAACGCTAGGGCAAACTCTATCAACCAGAACGAAGTGGTTACAGTTTCTGACTTAGTCCGATCGACCTCAGTCTCAGTCACCCCGACGATGTCAGTTCCTTCATCGGACATGGACAGTGATGGGTCCTTGCTCGACGACTTTGATACCGCTTCCGATGAGGAGTACTGGGAAGCTTCTCGCGAGCACGCAGGTCCGCCGCGTGTAGCTCATCCCGACACAGAATACGTCGTCCTTTACGACGAGCAGAGCACTGACGATGAAGGTCATTGAAGATCCTGAAAATCCTCTATGCTCCGGAAACTCTCTGCTCTTTGTCGTTTTCATGTGGCTATGCTTTTCGTCCATTTACCGATCATTCCGACGCTCTTTGCTTTTCACTCATCTCTCAAGTAGTCTTTATAAGATCGTCTTCCCAGTTCACGCTCATTACAATAATCAACTTTCTGAGTTCTATGCTGAAGTCGCGACTTGTATTTGTACCGTAATTTGCAATATGTACAGAAAGTTTTGACATCGGACGTCTGAATACCAAGTATCTAAATAATGTGTGGATGGATGAGCATTGAAACAACAGGAACATAACTGAAAGACAAATGGTAGCTAGCAAATGATATTCGAGTGATCGTTGTAATCTATAAATTAAAGAGCGATGACAATGAGTGACTACATAAGCCCAGAACGAGTAGCATAGCAAGAGAAAGGAATAGCGACTTGGAGTGATGAATCAATGCGATGAGTGATGCTAACTGCAATGCCTTATTGGTACACGTGCTTGAGATAAAAGAATAAGAAATCGAGAAAACTAGTGGTGAAACAGGAAAGCTGAGTTGTCCTGAGCCCGATCGCATTTTCTTGCGAGGATAGTGGCAGTCTCCAGGGCCTTCTCAACTGAACCATGAGCCGGTGATGAGGCGGGAGTGTGTTTGAGCAAATCTAGAGAAATAGGTTCATTCTAATATTGTTAGCACAGATTTTGTCTCCTGCACACACCTTTGTACAAAAGTGCATATCTAGTGACACGCTGCGTCGGCAGGATAGCCAGATCCCTGAACGGCGGCTTACGCCTCCTCTCCTTTTCGAAATTGGTCCGACGTAGGCTTTTATGCAATAAAGAGGTTGTCTCCCTATATGGCACTTCCGGAGTACCTTGAGTAAAGGCCGGGCGAAATAGCCAATGAGAACTCGAGCTGGCCGAAATTACCCCAGTACTAGGGACACGCGCGGAGAATGATCGTGCAATGTACGACTTGTCGTGACCATGCGCCGACATGCAACGTACTTTCACGGCGCCCGATTCCGTGTGCATTTCCTCTTCCGCGATGAATCCAGGAACGGTCAAGTCTCGCTTGCGCTTTACACTGCTGGTCGGATTAGCACTCCCACCAAAGAACTCGCCCACAACTCCGGACCAAGTGACCAAAGCACGTTCCAAAGTTGCTATCACGCTCAGGAAAGAAGCGGCCACTCCAGCCGCGGACATGTCTTCATTGAACTTAGCGCTCAAAATCTTGGACACTCCAATAACAGCAGGTAAATACTGTATGAGCAATGCAGGCACAGCGTCAGAAACCTAGCGATGCCGAAGTCAGTTTACTCTATTTGATGTTTGCCATACTCCTCACATTGCCATCGGCCAACTCCTGCAGCCGCTCTTGATAACTCCTTTCCGTCCTCACCAACTCCCGACAGCAAAGAATAGCTCGGCGAGCATGTAACCATTCCATTTCATCCTCCGTGTCCACTTGTTGAATTAGAACAGCATCCGGTGTGTTTGATTTCCCGGTCTGCTTCACTTCTAAGCGTTCTCCACCATCAAAATACCCTCTATGAGCTTCCTTTCGAGACGAAAGAGTGTAGCCAGCATGAGACACACTACGGACACTGTGAATATCACCAGCTCGTAAACCCATACGGCGAAGGCGCTCTAATTCCTCAATGAATAAATCGTCTGGTACGTCCGCAACAGCCACAGTCCACCGCCTATTTGATTCGGTTCGTAATAACGAAGGCCGTTTAACTGGAAGATCATTCTTCTCCTCGTCACTCAGGTGCTCGGAGGTTACGGAGGATCCCTGATGAGAGGAATGCAGCTCGTCGTCGGGTGAAGTGGAAGCTGAAGCATCCGTGAGAGCTGGTGGCGATTCAGCGCTAGCATCAGACCTATAACAGTGCGATACAGGGGTCACAGGAGCCTCCTAACAGCAAAAAAAGACGATATCTGTATGCTGCGATGGCTCTAGATCGCTTAAATCACTTACGTGAGACTCCTGGAGAATGAAAATGGTTTTGGGGGGTACAGGCGGCGGATCTCCATCGTTGTCACTGCTATTCGTGCGTGGAAGAGGGGGTAGGGCAGGTGACGGTTTCTTCTTCAGCTTTCGCGGTTGTCTGGGCTGAGGCTTGAGAGGTAAAGGCGTTTCTGCAGAGAAAGAATCATACGCAGTGCCTTTCGCGGTCGACGTTTTTTTTCTGGGAACCATCGGTGGGAGCGAATAATTCAGAGCGTGTTGACTCGCTCGTTTATCAGAAAGCGGCATTGCCCTAACACTTTTTCGAAGCTTCCGCGGATGTCGGTGTGAAGTCAGAGGTGAACCGGTGCTAGCTGTGCTTACAGGTAGGGCGATCGCTGACTGTATAGACCGAAAATTCCTGAAGTCGCGAGTATCTGCTACTGACCTGACGTATGCATTATCATGGCCGTCCGATAAGCACAAAGTCGAAGAAAATCCAGCAACTGGCATGTATTCCACGTAGTTCGAATGGCCAATATCAGAATGAGCAACGCGAGAGCGCCGAGGCCGGTCGTAAGAGCTGTCGAGCGATGTGGTGGAATGAGCTACGTTGGAGAACGTGTCGCGTATGTCAAATGAACTCCCGTAAGGGTGACCATGACCCAGTTCCGATGTTGCGCACCGTACGTTCGTGTATCTGAACTCCTGCACGTGGGATCCATGCCTTGATGTCTATTGAATGAAAGGAAGGGATCAGAACTGACACCAAATACATGTGCAGATGTGAACAGTGATGATTTGACAGAAATCATAGATCGAGGCGATTCAAAGAACGGATAGCAATTTAAGATAGGAGTGGGTAATAAAGTACGAAAGGAGTTGAGTTGTCCAAGACCAAGAAGAGTATCAGGAGCCCACCTGAATGCTTCTCTGTCCTCTCAGCGGTTCAGTTGAAATAGAGGGTGGACCCTCTAATGGGAAATGCACCTCAGAATCCGAAAAACCATTGCCATGGCCGTGGTAGAAATCTGAATGCGAATAATACCGTTCCGGTAATGTATCGACGCACGTGGCCGAAGTTGTAGGAGAAAGTGGCGATGTAGGGGATGCACAGATATATGGTGAGACTCCATAGCCATAGTCTACACGAT
This sequence comes from Sanghuangporus weigelae, assembly GCA_033182465.1. Taxonomy (NCBI): domain Eukaryota; kingdom Fungi; phylum Basidiomycota; class Agaricomycetes; order Hymenochaetales; family Hymenochaetaceae; genus Sanghuangporus; species Sanghuangporus weigelae. Next base: position 2,853,606 of record CP137318.1, on the reverse strand, counting down.
CCCGAGGCAAATCCTCGTCTAATCTGTAAGATATAGCCTCGCGTTGCACAGTGGAATTTATATAGTCCTCGTGGCGAGTATTTTTATTCGCTTGAGAATTCTGCTTGCGGCGCCTTTGAGAATCGTGCGATTTGTCGCCCAGAACCGCCCATTTCACGACCTTTTGAATTCCCCTCCATTCCAGTTTCCAAGACGAGAACGTTCCCGAGCGCTTGAGTGAGGATGCGTCGCAATGAGAAGTTTGTGCATGAGAAGGAGAATCAAGCTCGATTACGCGCGTTGGCTGCGGCGAAGCAGGCCGGGCGCCTTTTGGGAGGGGATGGTGAGAGGAAGTAGAGGACCGTGAGGATTGTGAGGTAGAGACATGAAACCAGGATTCGCCACTAGTACTGTGTGGATTTGAATTGGAGGGGATGCTGTCGGAAGAGAAAGAGACGACGCGACGCCGACGAGATTCGACCTCTGTTGGCTGTATAACTATTGGAAGAGGGCGTGTTGCCGCGACTGCAGCCACTGGCATTGGCAAGTAGCTGGACGACGGACGGGGGGAGATGCGGGAGTACTAGTATGTCTGTCTGAGAGGTTAAGATGGACCATATATATATATATAATACTTATACCTATGCCGCTCACGTCATGTACACGGATGATATCATGAATTCCGAATACTGGTACTTAGTATCCGGCTATCTCAGCCGTGACGTCAATTTACTGGGTATATGCTCACACGCGTTCGCAAGTGACAACTCTCGTCATAATGTATACAGCGACACTCAGAACAGGACAGAATGTAGTACAAACGGATGTAATCATCTTCTCACAACAGAACAAAACTGCGATAATGCGTGGCAATGGTGTTTCGAATGCAAATGCGAGCGAGAACGATTGCAGGTTACTGAGCAATGCAATATGAAGGAAACTGCTGGTTACTCTTTCAACGTCTTCTTGGTGATATGCTTATGGTATTCGTCGATTCCGAAGATTATGAATATGCTGGTAATACGGAAAAAAGATCGTAGCCGAGTCGAATGATCGAATATGTTTGGCCGTTGTAAACTCAACAGATGTTATGGATTGTGCTTCAAATTTCGGTGCTGATTTGGCGTCCAGATTGTGCGGTATTCTTTTATTGCAAGTTTCGTATCCGTTCAATCAGATGCGGTATAACGAGATGTCCGGTGATGATATTCGGGAGCATGTTAAGGAAGTGCATTGTGTGCCGACGGTTAAGAACCGTAGTAAGCGCGCTGCAGACAGATCTGTGAGGAAGGCGACAGATGAATCGTCAGACAGACAGTACCATTCTGTCGCTAGAGAATATGTAAGTTGTGAGCACACAAATCTTAGCACGAAACCCGTGGACGTACAAAAGCCAAATAACTTTGGAACCAGTCTTACAGCCTCGCAGAGTGACAATGTGGCCCCGAATCTAATATGGAGATTAGGTCGAGAAATGAGCTGTGATTCGCTCTGGACTGACCGCGTCGTACAACATGGCACGATGATCTTTGTCGATCTGATCAAGACACATCGGTGAGCTCAGTGGAAAGCATAAGAAAAGAAAAGGGTAGACGAACATTGGGGAGTATGCTCGCGATGAGCTGGCTACCAGTGGTGGACAAAGCCAGATCAACGATGATGGCTCTGCGGCCGCTGTTTACAAAGTAAGCTACGATCTCACTTCGCCAGATTCGATCACAAACCCAGCAGGTGACTCCCGCATTCTGTTGACGAACTTGTCCAGAGCATCTTTACCTCCCTCCTTGAGAGCCTTCGTAACGGACTTGAATCCCTGTTCATTTGTCGCGAATTCCAGGAGACCAAAAAGAAGAAGCGACAGAGCAAGATCTCGATGCTTCAAGCTTCCATGCTCGAGTACTGGAAATAGCATATTAGCGTATCAGCATATTTAATATAACGAGAGCACCGACTATGCTGGATGCAGTATGAACCCCATTGATTCTTGACGACCTCCGCAAAAGCGGCCGGGCCACGATTCAGAAGCTCATCAACGATGCCGTCCTTGGCCGATTCTTCAAGATTCTCGAACGCATGCTGTCATATGATTCAATGAGACCATGTTCTGGGGATAAAAACGCTTCAGGTCGAACCTGTACAACAAGCGAACCGGTCTCATGGCAAGCCAGAGAAGCCCACTTGCCTTGAAGGGCTTTGTTGACGCTGAATAGTTTGTTTGATTTAGCTTACACTAGTGAGTGGGAGAATAACGTACTAAACAAAGATGGGTGGAGCCGGAGGCGTCCAACTGAGTTCCATGATCTCAAAAGATGTCAGTGATAGGGTAGAGGACCAATGGCATTATCTACCTTGCTCCAAACGTGAGAAGCGTGCTTGTTGACGAGTGTTTTTGCTGGGTCGCCACGAAGTAATTCGGAAACAATTAAGAGTCTAATGTCCTCTTCGCAGTCAAGAGCTTTTTGAAGTACATGGCAACCATAGCAATTGGTAGCCAGCTCGACTACATTTTCCCTGAGATATACGGTCAACTTGGGGTAATCCAAATAATGAATGTGATTGTTTACCTCATACAAACAGCAATCTTTCTACGTTCTTCTGCCGACGATGCGGCCTCTAGGCATCGCTGAACAGCCCAGTTTCCAAAGCTGTCAAAATGAATTTAGTCCAAAAATTTACGCATATAAAATGAATAATATCACTTGCCGATGGGACATCATTTCAGTGCCTCGTGTGCAAATAGCATCCACGATTTTTGCCCTTTCCTTTTCATCAGCAACCTTAAGCTTTTGTTGTAAGAAAATTGAAGCTTGTTGGTCCGAGGATTTGACAATGCGAGCGACAAAGAGTGCATATGGCGGCGTTGAAGACGGATGGAGAAGTGATAAGAAATTGATTGGCTGAACGCATATAGTTAGTAAACCATATTGTATACTCTTGACTTGCACCAACCTCGGTTGATGCAGGACCCTGCTGTTGACGACAGTTCATTGCTCCAGAAGCACCAGTGGGATTTCCGACTCTTCCGAAGTCAATGGGACCAGTACGCGCTAAATCGAAGTCACAAAGTCCAAATGGCCCACCGTCCAAAGGAGGCGTCAAGTTTGGCCATCCAAGCGGCTCTGAAAGAGACTGCTGATGCCAATCGAGGGTAGCCGCACGGCGATGGTCAGCGCTCAAACCAGTAGGAAAGCCTATTGAGGTCCTGTGCCCGGAGAGACGCTCACACGGCCCAAACGCAGCCGGAGGAAGGGCTTGGTTAAGAGAATGATTGTCACACGATAAAGAATAACCCAGTTCATTCCAATACGGTTCTTGAGAATTCTTAGAATTCTTCTGTATAGCTGGCATCATACCAGACTGAGACGATAAGCCGAGGCCAATGCTATTTGATACTCCATACTCGTTTTGTTGATGGAATAGAAGATCAGAAGAGCGTGGCGTCGTAGGTGAGCTCTCAACCGGAGTAGTGGGGAAGGACGAAGACGTGGAAGGTGAAATGTCAAAGTCGACGGAGGGAGATAGCTGTTCTGGTGCAGGAGAGTTCAGATTCAGAGAACGCAAAAGCAGCTCTACATGCTATCATACCGGAAGAGGTTTGATCAGCGATCAAAATGTGCAAATGTGGATATATGCGCGAATATTCTCGGCATCGCAAGCAGAAATCGCAGACATACCTCTGCTTCACGGAAAGGAAGCTCATTTCGCCTTCCTTCCCCAATTGCACCAACCCGGGTCTCGGTGATCGGGTGGGTGCCACCGGGAAGACCAAAGACGTCTTCCTTCGTGAAAGGCCTATCGTCGACAGGGAAAAGGCCATGCCGAAACTCTGCGAGCCCATTATTAGCAGGACAAGGGAGATCACCGTATTCCTGGATGTCTTTTGGCCATGTGCCACCCGGTGACTGGGGTTGCGGGGCCCAAATGGATGCGTTAAGTGAGGTAGAAGAAGGAGCGGAGTGTTGACGTGCACGAATGTGAGCATCTGGGAGAGGAAGAAACTGCTGACGGAATGGGGACGAGGATGAGGAGGACTGCATCGTCGACCGGACAAGATGGTGGAGAGAGGAAGAGGAGGAGGAGAAAGAGAGCTTCGGAGCGACGCGTTATGAATGTGACGATGGATGACAGATCAACGTCAAAACCAGAAACCACCAAAGAAGCAAAATCGGTCCACTCGCGAATAGTCAATAACACTCCAGCGTCGCACTATTGCCAAAGAGTCGCACTTCGACGCACTGTATCATACCATCAACGCCCGAACTTGAACTCCTCGGCATTCTCAAATCGATTCACATCGACCACATGCATTCAGCCAAAGGCATTTGGCAGCACAAAAATGCATCATTCAATTAGACGCAAAGGGAGGACCATACAGAGCCATCTTCGGCTGCATCGTAACAAGTAGGTTACAAGCCATTGCACAAGTAGCCAGATACCCGCAAGTTATCAGATACACAGTTAAAAGCCCGCCTTAGTGAGTCGAAAGGTGCCATCGTGACAGACAAAACCAACATCATTCGTTACCTGTCAAACAAAACTGAGTTGCACGTCGATCCCAGCGGCCGGAGTAACGTACCGTATCGGGATCACACATTACTGCAACCGGAGCATCAGATTCAGTCCTTGCAAAAATATCCTTCGCAACTATTTTTGTCGCTAGCAAGCCATATGAGCAACGCGCGTACCACTTGTTTTCATCAATAAGGCAGCTTCTCACTGGTATTTGGATAAAGATCGAAGATGATCACCTGATACAATTTCGATTTAGACGGTCGCACGTCACGGAGTTCGTAAGGAGAACACACCTCTTTCCCAGTAGCACCTGGGACCGCATACCAGCATGGATCCGAGATACATGAACCCTCAGTATAATTTGCTCGACTGTGCATGAGCCTTGTCAATAGTCTGGAACATTTGTTACACTTTGCTTTCTCAACTCGTTGATTGTCCCAGAGAAATTCTCGAACAAGAAGTCGGTGATATGAGTATTATTAGCCAAAGAGGCGTTCGGTGCAGGACCAAGCTATGCAGTTGCTTGTGAATCAGGGAGCAAGCGCTCCAGACAACCGTTACGCACGTTTTGATCCCAGTAACTTGCAAAGTAATAGCAATGTAAGTCGAGGAAGCCTACGGCAAAATTCAAAAGACTTACTTTTGAGTCACATAGACCTGACGATTTATCTATTAGCGCACTTAACCGGTATTCACGCTTCCTGCTTACCGGAAAGATTACATTCTCGAAAGCAATATTCTTCCAAGTAATGCTAAATTGATTATTAGCAAAGTGACTGGACATCAGAGACGAAATATACTTTCGAGCAAGACCATTTCCTCCAGTCCAGCTCTTGAAGCGCGCTCCGTATAGAGCATTTTTCTGCGTCAAACATTAGATTTTTACATGTTCCTAATGATATGTATGAGCCTACCAGAAAAGTACTCTCGATACTGCGATTAATTTACAAGTCAGCCGTGAGCATTACCCACGAAAGAGAGGGCATACAGGACGTTTTGCACGTTAGCGACGGAACCATCTTTTCCGAGAGACCCAATGGATAATCCATGACCACCTTCACCTGCCAGATGATGAGCTTCGAATTCAAATATCAAAGCGTCGAGTTGATAACGCACAGTGCGTATTTCTAGTATTGATGAGTAACCATAGCTTGAACTATGCCAGTAAAACATACCTGAAGATTATATTCTTTGCCCCACTCCCGATCGTCAGACAGTCATCACCGTTTACGATGTAATTCGATTCAAAAAGTAAGTTTGTACCTCCCGCCGAAAATCCGTCACTAAGATATGTTATGACGACACGCGTGCAAACCCTTGATTTTGGCGTAGCTCACGTATTAAATGGGAATGCCTGCATGAAAGTAATGCTTGTAAAGTTTTATAAAAGTTGCAAGGTGAGAACTCACATCGCTATCCGAAATGGCCAAGATCTTATTGTTGAAAGCATGGATGTCGCTAGAACCGCTCGTCGCAAAGTTCCAAGCAATAGGCTAGAGCGGAAAAGTCATACTTCAAGGCATAGTAACAATCATAATGGAATTCATTACCTTCCACAGTTTCATATCCCTAATCACTCCACCTGCAATCTTACTGAACGCAATACCGTGAGGTCGATTCTCTTGGTTCATAGCATCCCACCACTGGAGCATATAAGATTGGTGTCAAGCGTCGCCATGTCTTTACGCACCGCCTGGCCATGTCCGTCAATCCAACCCCATTGCGGATCCGTAGAACCACGGAGTGTAACATTAGTCCCTCCAGAAAAGGCGATCCTAAAGTTCAATCGATGAGAAAGGTGCTGAAAAAAAACTGACCGAGCAAATACTAACCATGAGCCTGAATAACTCTGGAAAGATGTAGTGGAAGGATTTGTAAGTAAGCTTCTCATCAGAGGACAAGCTTCACATCAACAACGTACCGATGATGTTACAGCAACTAAGTTTAGATTCAAAATTCAATAATCTCTTAGAATAGCCGGAGGTGATATACCAACGTACCTTGTATAGAAGAGATATTTGTCGGATAGGTGAGGTTACCCTGGATGCTAACCTCGACGTTCGTGAACTTCGGAAAAGTTATAGGAGAAAAGATATTGTAAGTAATGCCTTTCTCAAAGAGAATAGTAGAATTTGTGTCATAATTTGCCACGGCGGCTAACAGACCAGGCGTATCGTCAGCACCATCTGTATGCGGAACAACAAAGGTCGACCATCCCGCGGCGAGAACAGAATTCGCTAGCAGGGTCACAAAAAGAGACCACATCATCACGATGCGCGGAGTTCAGCGCAAAACAGATCCCGAGCTTTATAACAATGAAGCAGCCTAGAAACACCGGGGTCATCACGCGCGTAGCATCCGAACCCATGTGCTTGAGAGCTTCCTGCTTCAATTCGAAGCAGTCGGATATCTTTCAGAAAGAATGTCGAAATGACCGACTTTCGCAAGCGGGCCGGACATGTTGGTGAGCACGTTGCGAGCCAAAACACAGTACGATCATACACTGTATTACCGGAAGATTTACTATTTCACTGAACGGTGATCAGTAATGCACACGTGAACAGCGAGCACGGGCCGCACTCACCAAGCTGTATACTTCTAGCTTCAATCATACGCATCAAATTTCAGAAATGAAGGAAAGGCACGTTGAGTGCAAACGCAAAGGAAATAAAAATATACACCTCTAGCAGATGAATGCTCAGCGGCGGAAGAGGAAAAAAAATGAAAACGACAGGAGAGAAAAAATGCAAGTAAGCGATACAGAAAACGGACTCGGGTAAACTTCAATCATCCGTCCGGAACGCCCTCAGAACACTCTGCAGTTTCGTCACCATCTCGTCCCACTCGGCCTCCGGATCCGACAACGCGGTGATAGCTCCTCCGGCTCCGACAAGCCACTCATCGTACTCGGCAGGTCCCTCCGTATCTTCTTGTACCTTCGACGTCCAACCAGGGCTCTCTTCATGTTTGAAGCAGCTACGTATGATAACGGACCAATCTCCTCCACCTCCAACGCACCAGTAACCAGCAACGCCAGAATAGATTTCGCGTTTTTTGTCTTCAAGGTCTTGCAAAATCTGTACACTGCGCTTCTTCGGAGCTCCAGTCATACTACCAGGTGGCAACGTCTTCTGGAGAACATTCCAACCCAAATCAGCCGCACCTATAGGAGAATCACCGTCGCAGAACGCTTCAGAAGAAGGTTCAACAGAACCTTCAACAACACTAACGAGCTGCCAGACGGTTTCATATTCCTCGATGCCGCAAAACTTGCGAACGTCGACGTTCGTGCCAACGACTCCATGTAAATCATGGCGAATAAGATCGACGATCATCAGATTTTCACCGATCTCTTTGGGACTGCTGAGGATATCCTCTGCGATTGCACGGGTTATTCCATTGGCTTTCTTGACCGTACCTTTGATCGGACGAAGCTGGAAGCACTGCGAAGGCGGTCGAGAGTAACATAAGAATCGTTCCGGCGAGGACGATATGAGTATGGTCGGATGAAGGCGGATATATGCAGCATACGGCGCTGGATTTGCGGATCGTAGCTTCTTGTAAATTTCCCAAGAAGATTGTGAAGATGGAGCAGAACTCTGTGGGACGAGCAATCTAGTCTGTGCAGTAAGGCATAACTCGTAAGACTCTCCAGCGAAAAGAAATCCCTGAGCTTCCTTTATCCTCGAAATATACTTTACTTTGTCAGGGTAAATTACCCTCGCCGCCGACGCAGACAAAGGACGCTTCGGAGCCTGAGACTGTCGCGAGTTCTCTTCTCCAGCCGCGGCACGCTTCAGAGCAGACGCCGTGAAGGCAAACCAGTCGTCGTCCTTCGGAAAAAGTGATTGCAAAGTGACTTCCCCTGTCTTGGTGTGAACAACCAAGCTTCGCTCGATAAATACCAAATTGACGTCCGGAACACGCCGTCGCTCACGATGATGAATGTCACATCGCAAAGTCTCTATACCGAGCTCGTAGCTCAGATACCCAATGAGTCCACCCCAAAAGGGAACGCTCGGATCTCCACCCATCGCTTTCTTTGTCCTCATGAAAGCTGCCAACCATCTCCATATATCCGAAGAACCCAGAGCGCAAGTCGTGCGTTGCTTTCCTTGGATCAAGGTAGCATAGTCATCTCCCACGAAATACTGGATCTTCGGTGAGTTAGGGTGAATACATCCTATGATTGAATGTGATCCGGGCTGGGCTGCAGAATCCAAAAGAACGAAATCTGTGTTCGTCTTGTATACTCCTAATATCTCGCAAATCTGAGGTACGCGAAGTTGAGGAAGGGAGAGCCTCGAGGAGACAACTCGCTGCGGATTGAACTCTAACTGCCCTGGGTTGAAAACTCTCTGAGGCGGCCAAGAATTGACTGAGAATTGTTTTTCAGCCCTATCGCCCCATGCTTTAACGATACGTCCGTTTTTGGAAGACCAATCGCAGGCAATACGCCAAAAGTTTCGAACCACCTGGACGCCACTCGCATCTGTGCAAACGGATTCGGGGTGATATTGCACGGCATAGAACGGCTTGATTCGATGCTTGAGACCCATTACTACCCGCCCATTTTCTTCTCCGTCATCAGCCCAAGCCATCTCAGCCAACTTGGAAGACCTGTCCATATCAACGCAAAGGGAGTGATACCGAACCACCATTGAGCCCTGCGGAATGTGCTCAAATAGGGCATCTCCATTGTGGCTGATCCTTGAAACCTGACCGTGCTTCACAACCTTGAGTCTCCGTACGGTCGCACCGAAAGCGATCCCAAGGCTCTGAAGACCAAGGCAGACACCGAGAATCGGAAGCTGGAGTCCTTCGCTTATTCCCCAGAGATCGCTCACAACGCCAACATCGGAAGGTGTGGCAGGTGAGCCAGGACCGGGACCAACCACCACTGCCGAGAAGTACGGCAAGAATTGTTTTAGATTGTTGAAATCCAATTCATCGTTCTTGATGATGTAGATTAAGGAAGGTGGTAATGCTCTCTTAATCAGGCATGCAAGACTGCGTATGAATGACCGTTACCGTGAGCAGTTTGGTTTACTAGGTGCGAAGTACTGACTTGTTCGTGAAAGAGTCATAAGAATCTATAATCAGAAATTTTGCTGCATCTTGGGACGAGTCCATAAATTAAGGAGTCAGAGACCGCGATGGAGAAGGGAGAATTGTTCGTAAGATGAACGAGGTTTTTATTAGACGGAGGACATAACGAAGCGTTTAGGTAAAAAAAGAGGAAAATCTTCTTCAGGCAGCAATCTGCGGCATACGCCGAAGCGATAGACGAGATCGACGAGAGTCAACAAAGAAATCATGCGCATACATTGCGCATCATTTCATCGCGGAGCGCAGCTTGAACTCAAACATCTATCATGTCCAGCGACAAGTCCCCAGTGACCTGCCATGGTAGGTACTCGTGCTGATAGATCCAGAAAGATGTTGTTCATCCCATATTTTAGTTCTTGATTCTTCCATTGGCAAGCCCGCTCGAGGCGTTAAGGTCCAGCTCCAGAAACATCGAAAGATATCTGATTCACCTAATGGAGAGGTCTTTGCTTTTGACCCAATCGCCCATGGGTACGTGGCTCTTCATCTGGTTTGTGCCGAGCACTAACATGTATTCGTTAGAGTAACAATCAGCGACGGCCGATGCTTAGATCTACTCACCGCCACTCATGAATCTGTTGAGCACCTCGCAGTTCTACATGCCGGACTCTACAAGATTGTATTTCAAACCAAAGAATACTTCGATGAAACGAACAGAGAATGCTTCTACCCATGGGTCGAGGTACAGCCAACATAGTGTATATTTACCCTGGAAGGGTACTGATTAAACATCCAGGTTACCTTCGAGGTGAAAGACCCGACTCAGCATTACCATATACCTCTTCTGCTTAGCCCGTATTCATACACGACGTACCGAGGGAGCTGAATGGTCTTGACGCAGTTCCAATATTGCAGTTTTCGGCAGGGATATATGTAGAACTAGAGATGATTCAACAAATTGATACTCTATCATCTGTGATAACATTCCGTGTCCATGAAGACAGGCTCATACTCGAACATCATCAAATCCGACACCATCAATTGATCCCCCGGCCATAGAAGTGTTCACATTCTGAATGAACTGAGCTCTGTTTCGACGTAATACCTCGGCGGCCTCTGCGCGCGAGAAATCAGTGTCGCCCATGAAACGAGCCATAACGGATAACTTACCTTTGTTGAGAGGATCATCTGCGTTAGGCTCTAAGAACAGATATTGGAGGCCGACAAAAACCGAACTGAGACTGAGAACGGGCTTCCAATCAGGTCGAAGGATGTTGAGGCAAACTTCCCCACTAGGATTGATGTTTGGATGGTATATCTGAAATGCGGTCACGATTACATTCTGTAGGACGAAGTGGTCTAACAGATTACTCACTCTTTGCATGCAATTTACGGCCGGCGGTTCATGCGGGTAGGCATCGGGGATCTTGAATCGGAATTTAAACGTGCCGCCTTTGTACATTCCTGCAGCTATACTTTGAGCTCAGATATTGGTCTTAAAATACGAGATCCAAACCTTCATCGGGGCTGATCTCCAAAGTAAAGTTCTGAGGATCTTCTTCCAGCCCAACCGTTTTCATTGTAGAGTATTCCTCCAACTCCGACACATCTGTCCCGACGTTGTCGATTCAGTCATCAACCCGAAGAGTTAGGAAGTGGCAGTTGGATACCTTTCTGAATTCGAATTCGAGCTGGAGAACTCTTAGTGGCCTTCGGAACAGAGGCTTCCTTCTGCTGTTTCTTCTTGACGCTCCAAATCTGTGCAATCAATGAATCAGAGAAAGACAAAGATGAGTGGTGAAGTCAGAGCAAGTATTTGGTGCGACATGACAAACATTTAGCATTGTTATTCAGCCAAGGGAATCTAATCGCGTGGGTTGGGGACAGCCGAGAAAAGAAATCTATGAAGGAGGTTATGGGCTACTAGTAGTGGTGGTGAAGGGAAGAGGTCGCGCGTGCAGCTTTGTGCCGTGGTCCTTAGCTCGTCTGAGTCAACACTTCGCCACGACTCATAGGTCAGCGCCAGCTTCTTCATTCATTCTCATTCTCAAGCGACGGGTGCCGTGGCGATGTGTTCAACCGTATTCTCAAGGAATATTTAATGCAGTAAATTTGACTGGCTGATGTTCATATGACCGATCTCGCCCAAGATATCGAGTCTCTTACGCCAAGTTCATGTGCAGGACGACTCCTTCCTTGTTCTTATCATGTCTTCTTCTATCGCGCTTCCCATCGTCAGTCTTGATCTCTTCAGGGCAGAGTCTCAAAACTCTCCGGCCGTCGTTGCAGAGTGCAAAAAGGTATCCCAGTGTCGCCCAATGCATTTGCATCATTCTCACTTGCGTTGATCTCGCACAGGCTGCTGAGGCTCTGATCGCATACGGCGCTCTCCTGGTTGAAGACTCCAGAGTCTCGGAAGATGACAATAGTTTGTGGTACCTCCCTTATCAACGTCGGCTCTATCTCACAAAAGGCCATTCCAGACAACTTCCTCGATCTCATGGAAGACTACTTTGCCCAACCCGAGGCAGCTTTGAAGAAGGACGAACGTCCCGAACTGAGCTATCAAGTCGGTGTCACACTTGAGAACACGGAAAAGCCCAAATGCGCTGTCGATGAACCATGCCTCCAAGTTATCGCCCGGCTCGATCCCGCTGAGCGACCGTTGAATATAACTGGACATCAGCCTGACCCTAAATGCCGCTTCTTCTGGAAGATGGGCGAGGTGCCGCCCTATGAAACGAAATTCCCGTCTCTGAATGCTCCAAATGTCGTACCAGAAGATGAAGTTATAAGGGCCAGATGGGTACCGACGTTAGAAAAGTGGGGCAATTCTATGAAGACTGCGTGCGTTCGTTTCTATGATTCATCAACTGAGATCTCACATAGCGTGCATATCGCAGAGTGAAGGGAGTTGCAGAAATGACTGCAATAGGTCTAGGGCTTCCGGGAGGAACATTCCTTGATGCAAGTCGATATGGGTCTGTCAAAATCAGTCTATTCCCGTATTCATGTTGTTGATCGTGGCGGTAGACCGCATCTCCTTGCTCCAACGGCGTCTGATCTCCAAAAATACGGGAAAAAGGAGTGCGTGCCCAGGCTCGCTATTCTTCCTTTTCGTCATTGCTAATTTTGGGAGCCGTCTAGCACGATACTCGCAGGATTCCACACGGACCTCAATTTCTTAACCATTCACGGCAGATCTCGGTATCCAGGCTTGAACATATGGGCTCGGAACACAGGAAAACGTATACCAGTGAAGTTCCCACCGGCTGGTCGCTATCTACTTGTGCAAGCTGGTAAACAGCTCGAGCATATTAGTGGCGGACTCATCAAAGCGGGATATCATGAAGTCGTAGTCAACGAAAGTACACTTGAGGTGATTAATATTCCTTTCAGATGACTTGAGTTCGCTTTTCTGACGCTTTTCTCAGACCATTGAATTTAAAAAACAGACTCATCCAGACCGTCCACTCATACGGATCTCAAGTACTTTCTTCCATCACCTTTCATCCGACTACGACCTTGCTCCGATCGCTCTACTTACTGAACGTGCTAGAATGCTGAGAGGAGAGCCCACTAATCCCGACTACATCATAGAGCAGACCGAGTATCCAGCAATGAAAGTTGGCCAGCAGGTCCAGAAGTACGCAAGCTCCTTCGCATCTCATCAGTCTTATTCTGACCATGAACCCAGTGAGCTCAGGCATATTGCTTTGATGGCTTGAAACTATGACGGATAAGTTTTGTCAATGCAACTGTTTAGCTAGTTTCTCTTTTTCTGAGGTTTTGGAAGGTCTCTACTTTCGGATACTTTGTGTCTGTCACAATAACAATAAAACATACAGATGTATCGATGCATTTAAACTTTCTCGGACCCGGATAGATATTTTGGGTCTGATGTCATTTGAATCCTTCCGTCGCTATCGGACATTCACAGCTCGATCTGACTCAGTCACTCAGACTACCTCCGCATATATAAGGAGAGTCGAGAAAGACCAACAACACGCTAGCGAAGTGAAAATACGACAAGAATGACCGATAAACCTTCCGTGTATATTGCTGTGAGCCTGCTTCCCGGATCAATCTCTGTTAAGAGCGCTGGATGATTTATCATGTATCCGCAGGATCATAGCGAATCTGTTCTGCGCAGCCATAGCTCACGCACCGCCGCCAATTCGGCTGCATATCTCGTGAATTCTGGCGTAATCAAGCCAGATGCACGAATTCTCGACATAGGTTGCGGCCCAGGAACAATCACTGCAGACTTCGCTGCCCTCGCTCCTCAGGGGTACATTATTGGCATCGAGCCAGAACCAGAAGTTCTCGAAAAAGCTCGTGCATTTGCGGCTGAACGTGGCCTTACGAACGTCGAATTTAAAGTCGGAAACATCTTTGCATTGGACTTTCCGGATGACACGTTCGACGTTGTGCATGTTCATCAGGTCCTTCAGCATCTAGCGGACCCAATCCAGGCTCTGCGTGAGATGCGCCGCGTGACAAAGCCAGGCGGAACGGTGGCTGCTCGCGAGGGCGAAATAGAATCTATGATCTACTACCCCGATCCAGATGGACTGATCGGAAAATGGATAACATTCTACACTCAGCTAGCCCGTCTCAGGGGCGGAGAACCTCACGCTGGTCGACGTCTACTTTCGTGGTCCTTACAAGCGGGATTTCTACGCGATCAAATAAAATCGACCGCAAGTGCCTTGTGCTACAACACAGCGGCTGATCGCGACTGGTGGTCAAGCATGTATGCGGACCGCATCTTGATGTCTTCCTTCAAGCAACATGCGTTGGAAAGTGGTCTTGCGACAGAACCCGATCTGATCAAGTATGCTGAAGCTTTGAGGAGTTGGGGAGCGCAAGAGGGGGACGGTTGGATGGCTATGCTGCATGGCGAGGTACTTTGCCGAAAATGAAAGGCGTAAAAGAAATGAATATTTTTAATAAAGAAAGGGACAATAGATCAATGCATCAATCTGCTTCAATCACCTCACCTCCGCACTCCCGATGGATTTTTCACGCGGTTCGCTGCACGTATTCTCCGCACCAGGAATATTCGGTCCGGTGAACCTCTTTCTACCTGTCGTGATCCATGTCAAGAGACTAATGAGTCCGATAACTCCAAGCGCCGCTGAAGTGTAATTCATATTGTCCTTTGTAACAGGATTCACTACCCGGTTGTGGTCAGCTCGCCAAACTTTAGTGTGGAGCGTTTCAATCCTCCTTACCTTGCGGGAAGTTGAAAGTGATGGAAGCGAACAGAAGGAAGAGAAATCCGATTACATTGAACAACAGGGAAAACTTCCCAAGAGTATACGGTCCTTCTAGCGTCTGGTAGTGACCAGTTAGCTTGCTCAGAATTCGGACACCCAAAGGCACAACATAAGACAGATCTACCGGATACATCAGCAAGTATCTCGTCATATGCGACAATAACGCACAGAAGCCTTCAGTAGCAATGGCAATGACCGTGTTGAAGCCGGTCGTGGTACCAAAGTCGATCGCGCAGAATGCGAGCTGCACGGCCACCGCGAGGAAAAGCGCGTTGATCGGAACCCTATGCTTGGGCTCGACTTTGCACCAGAGCGGAGAGAAGGGCAGACCGTGATCCCGTGCGAATGCATAAAGACTGCGCGAACCTTCCGCCTATCAAATTCAATTTGAGGTCTCCTGTACAAGGAGAGAGAAATAAATGAACCTGCAAAGCTGCTGCACAGAAGAGTCCAATAACGACAACGAGTGACGCAAGCAAGCAGCTTCCGACCACCGATTGTGTCGAATCAAAGTAGATTTGAATGAGAGGTACGCCTGTGGGAGTTGAAGCCGTTGCATCGATGTCGCCAATGCAGAAACAGATAGAAATGAGGAAAACAAGACCAGTTACGGCACCAATGTATACAGCCATTATGATTGCCTGGGATGTTTGTTCAGTGTAGAGTTCGATAGGGTAGAAACATCTATGCATGCCTTTGGTGCTGCTCGAGATGCATTCTTCATCTCTTCAGTCATATGAGCAGGGGCGTCGTAGCAACACATGCCAAAAGCACTTTGCAGGATCTATGCCAAATCAACATTCTCGGAGAGTATGGCACTGTGAATCGGTTTAATCACCCCCAAGATAGCAGCCATTGCAGGACCGAAGCCAGTGAAGTTTTGGAACTCCTGGAAGACGAAGCTCGCTCTATATGCTCAAAGGAATCAGCTAGCAATACTTTTTCTCACTATGACGACTTACGGTTGCTTATTTGAGTTGGTCGCTAGAATGACAACGATGGTGATGACGAATGCTGAAATATTCCAAGTGATCGCAACCTGGACTAACAATTTAGCATGGATCTCAAGTCACGAATAGTACGGACCTTGCTCATTTTCTCTAAGAAATGTGGACCCCAGATATTCACCATCATGCCTAAAAGAGCGACGGCATACGATACAAGTACAGTTTGCCATCGTTGGATCACAAAGTCTGGATGCGTCAGGTTGACTTGGCCCAGAATAAAGTTCGCGCAGACGAAGTTATTCGTTGCTCCCATAGCAAGAATACCTGACCAAATGCGTGTACAACTAAATCCCGCGTAAAGCGTTGTCAAGTACTAACCTGTAATCATCAGCCAGCCTGTTACCCAGCTGGAGCCTCTCGCAATCTATCAGCATAAGTGAGTTTCGTTACGTTCACCCTTCGAAATGCTGACTAACCTTTGGTGGTGCTAATACAGCAACCCAAGAATATTGGCCTCCTGCAACAGGTAGAGAAGAGCATATTTCCGCCATTGAGTATGCCACAGTGAGAGTTAGCACACAGATCGCGATCCAGGAATAGATCATGACAGCCAGTCCACCAGCAGAAATTCCAGTAATGAGGACGCCTCCGAGAGCAGTCCAACTGCATCAGTAAATAGATTGGTGAAATCATAATAGATGGTAAGCCCGAGTAAGCAATAAAAGAAGTTAAGCCTGATGGACCTAGTGATAATACTGAAACTGAATCCGACCATGCCCAAAAGACTGAACGAGCGTCTCAATTCTATAAAGCTAGAATCAGAGTACCGTCATAGAAAAGTTAATCACCTGGAAGACAGATACCCTGCTTGTAGCCGAGCTTCTCCAGATATGCATCCTCGGCGACATCCGTCGGGATGATACTCGCGATGCTTTGCGACTTCTTCTCCCCCATAAGACCTCCTCGTGAGTAAGTGAAGGCAAGGTTGGAGGTGGAATAACCATAGAAGAGAGATACTCTGCTCTTTTACTTATCTCAGGTCGTATTGGCTCCGAGGAGCAGACACTCGCGTGGAAATCAAGAGTAACATATAGATAAGGGAGCTTCTTCGAGCCGGAGCTGGATAAATATTCTCAGATGTCGATTCGTCAGAAGACTCTCGGAACTCTGGATAATCCGTGCAGGAGGCGGATCAAGGCGTATCAGCAGTCTTTATCAGGAGCATCCATTTTCCACGCTTACTCGTGTTTTCAAGATATCTAACCGATGAATGTTTATCACGCTTAAATATTAAGAACTCGGTTACGTTACAAGCATGCAACGGACGCTTAGTTAATAAGTAGGTTACTCCGGTGTCTTGAAGAACAGAAAGATTAGCAAAAAAAAGGCACGCAAACATACGAGACAACCAACCTAGAAGGAAAACAAAAGATATCGCTTCATGAATAGCAAGACGATGCTAGTCCTGCCCATCTGATCCGCCCTCGTCTCCCTCATCTGCCATTGCAGCTTTCCAAACGGCATGCATCTTCCGACGATTGGACTCTCTTGCGTCCGGCCCGTTCGCAACATCGAACATCTTGTGTAGCAGAGCCTTTCTTAGCTGATCTTTGCCCACTTTCTCCTCTTCCGTTGAATCTTCTAAGCACGAGTTAGCAATCACGTATTCGAAGGCAGGATCAGTTTCAAGACGCGGACGCTTTTTCTGTGGAGGTTCAGGAGATGTAGACCGACGTGGCTTGAGGTTAAGGAACAAGGGATGGAAGACCTCGTCAAAGATGCGTTGGTATGTTACATTCGAGGTTGTTCGAGATGCGAGGTCGAGGAAGGTGTGAAGCAGTGATAAAAGAGGAACAGGCTGAAGGTCATCCGAATTGGAGGCAGAGTCGAAAGAGGCGATAGCTTTATCGAGCTCTACGAGGTAAATGTCGGCAAGATGTAACGAAAGGCTGGTAGGAATGCGATTGTCATATGGACTGAGGAAAAAATGAAGTTACAACAGGTATTCGTACAAGAAATCCAGATGCATACCATAATGGCCCGTTTCTGCAACTCAGAATGTCATTGTATTCTGTGACGGCATTTTTGTCCCATTTGTTTCGGATCAATAGTCTGAAGCTCGCATTCACAAACTTGCGCATGAGCATATAGTACTTGTCCATTCTATAATCCCGTGTACATTTTAGTTTGTCGTCTGGAGGTACAAGAACAGATAACCTACCGAAGTCTGTCAATGCCGTTCCACTCTCGTACAATAGCCTCCCAGAACCCTCGGAGGAAAGCCAGTGAAGCTTCGAGAGAGGAAATTTTTAGAAGCACATCAGCTAGTTCACTTGCTAACGCTTGTTGGACAAGTGGCTTGTCAGACATCCAATAGCCTGAATGCAACGGTTATCGATCAGAGCAGCTGACATTGACAAGATCCACCAACAGTAGAATATTCCTTTCCAGAGCTTGGCCATCTCATGTTGTGACAATGCATTTTGAGCGGGGGTGGAGAGGAACGCAGCGAGGTTTTTGACGGCTTTGTCGCGTGTCTTTTTGTCTATGCAATTTGATCGTTAGTATGGAGTATGCAATATTCTGCAAGGGCGGTATGGTTACCTGTGGAAGCAAGATATTTACCAAGAGGTAGCGCGGAAGAGGAGGTGTCGTCGGTGGACATTGTCATGGCGGACGCGGACAGAGGTTATGCAGACGCGTTGACGATCGATCAATCTTGTCTTGTCTTGACTTCAACCGTCATGATATCCATCCACCTCTACTCGTCCGCGCTTCATCGTCTCCCGTCATTCCCACCCTTTCCGACACCGTAAATGATGCATATCAGCGCTTATAGTACTAGCCTGACAGAGTCTGACTTGCTTAACGCAACTGGTGCTAAGTATCAAACGGAAGCTCCTTGAAGCGCAGCAATGATGCATATGTTCTTCACCATTACTCCCGTCTCTCCTTGCCGAAAAGTAATAAATGGCCAAGTTGCATTGCATCGTTTCACACCCATCGTGCTCCCTATCCGACTATGTCTAGCGGGCAGGACTCTCCTCAATTTGCTAGCTTCGACCGATATGATTCCAGTAGATTTTTCCATGAGGTATCGCCAACTCTCGCAACTAGCACTTCCTACTTCTCTACGTCCAGTTTCAGTACTCAGGCTGCGATTACGCGCGAGTCATTTCCTCATAACTGGGTACCTGATCCAGATGTCCCGGGACGCGCACGAACAATCGTCCTCTGCTTTGACGGTACTGGGGATCAATTCGATGACGATGTAAGTTCCTTCGTCATTGCAATAATACTTCTGTTGACATTTCCTGCATAGAACTCCAATGTCGTCCAGTTTCTCTCTTACCTCAAGAAGGACAACCAAGCGGTGCAGCTTGTCTACTATCAGGCTGGCATAGGAACGTACACAAAATCTGCATTTGTGACGCCCCTCACCAACAAAGTCAGCAAGGTGCTAGATGAGATGGTCGCATGGAATCTCTCCGCACACGTCCAAGGTCGGTCACTTCCGGTTTCATGATGCTGGCGTGTCGCTGATGACGGGAGCAGAGGGCTACGAATTTCTGATGCAGAATTGTTAGTAACCAAGTAGTGATCCCAGGTGTCAATGCGTACTAAGATCTACTCATAGACACCGCCGGGGACAAGGTCTGCATCTTCGGATTTTCTCGTGGAGCTTACACGGCTAGAGCTCTTTCTGGCATGGTCCAAAAGGTTCGTTCAGGCATCTCGTCTTGATTACACAAGTGCTTACATCGTAGCAAAAGGTCGGGCTTCTGCCTCCCTATAATCACGCGCAAATTCCTTTCGCTTGGGCGATGTACTCTCGCGATGATAAAGACGGTCTTATGAATAGCGAGGCGTTCAAGAAAACCTTTTCGACAGATGTTATTATTGACTTCGTTGGTGTCTGGTACATGTTCTATTCGACTTGATGGCCGCTTTAATGCATTTGGACTTACACACGTCTAGGGACACTGTTGCTTCCGTTGGTTTAATTGGTAAAGAGCTACCATTCACCGGTACGAACAGTGCAATCCGTGTCTTTCGTCATGCACTCGCCCTCGACGAGCACCGCGTCAAATTCTTGCCCAACTTCTACCACAATGCCCTATTAGCCGAGCCCCGGGAACCCGAGATCGCAGGTTCTCCACATCTTTCTGGCCTGCCCAAAACAATCTCGGATATTGGACAAAAGGATGCTCATGCCGGTCACACCCCGGATCCAGGCATGCGCAAGCATCGCTCGGATAGTGAGAGGTGGGAAGCCACCATCAATGCGAAGACCGGTGTCAAGACCGACGCGTTTGAAGTTTGGTTTGCGGGATGCCATTGCGATGTAGGCGGTGGGTCCGTTCGTAACGGAACCCGAAATTCCCTGGCGCGTATTCCACTTCGTTGGATGATTCGCGAGTGTTTCCGCACAAAGACAGGAATTATATTTGATAAGGACATGCTGAAGAAGGACATTGGTCTTGACACTGATACGCTTTACCCATTTGTTCATCCTCGTCCTCCTCGGCGACCTGCGCCTCCTGGATCCCGCATCGCCGAAGCGGAAAAGCAAAAATCGAATACTCTCGAGTTTATCGCGGTAATTTTAAGTTTGTTCGTCATACCATTGACGCTTGTGGCTCGGATCCTTGCATTCCCCGTCAAACACTTTTGGCTGCTCCTTCAGTTCACGCGTCTCGGGAAGTTTGTGCACAACATGGGAAAGCGAGCATGGAATGGTATTAAGATTCTCTTTCCATCTACCAAAACAAGTGAAGGCTCGATGCCAACCCTCCTACCGGTAACAAGGACGAATGAATTCATTTCAGAGGAGGACGAAGAACTCGCAGATGCTCTTTCACCCATGTACGACCAACTCTACCTAGCATGGTTTTGGTGGATCCTCGAGCTTATTCCCTTCCGATTCCGCGAGCAGAAAGGTCGACGTGATGATTACTTCGTTCGTTCGAACTTGGGACGTGGTCGCAAGATCTACGGAGACGCGAAGAGGGACGGCATTAAGGTCCACCGCTCTGTCAAAACCCGTCTTGAGGTCCTCGATGGAACTAAAAGCGTTTATAAACCACGCGCATGGTTTAAGTATCATCCTACTCTGGGTAAGAAGTGCAAGAAGGTATCTGGTCCACAGGAGTGGAATATCGACGAGCCCGAGCGGTGCCTCTGGGAATGGGTTGATTGAATGCTTCAGTGACGATTGCAACTATATGCTCTATTGAATCATTTGTCTACATACACAAATATATTATGGGATATGTCTAATGTCTAATGTAGTTCCAGTCCTCTAGCGCACCAATAGCTATAATTTGAAATCACCGCAGATCGTTCACACTAGCTCAGGCAACTCCAACTGGCGGTTTGTATTGTGTCCTTTCCCTTCAAGAAAGTAAACTACTTCTCTCTGACACATGTACACTTCGTTCGGCACCACCCAACAGATAACTACCGATCCTAGCCTAGAAATCCTGTCCTGCAATCGTCTGCAGACCAATCAAATTCTTCGTGCAGTGCTGACCTTAAACTACGTAATACCCAGCCCGGAAGAACCCGGATTGGAAGATACTTACTTACTTTAGCTAACAACGCCGCTGCGACCGCAACGCAACTGTGAGCCGCGACGCTCGGAAATGTATTCGGTAGTGGACAGGAGCCGCACCGAAGACCGTCAATACCGATACATTATTGCAATTCCGTTTCCTATCGGAGTCCTCCAGATCTCTGGGGTGTGAGAAGCCAGGGAAGCATCGAAGCGAAGTAATTCAAGGCGTATGCCAAACATTCAGAGGTCATCGGTTTGATTGGATATTCACTTCTAGACAATATTGACGCATTTTGGGCGGGAATATGCAAGGCGAGGAGAGAGTTTGGAGTCCTTGAACGCGTCGGAGCGCTTCTCAATTTGATCAACTTCATTTTTGACTTCGACTTCCATGCAGTCTGCCATATATGTCGCATCATGGTGCCCATTCACAAGACGCAATCGCTGCCTCGCCCTTCATCATGCGCTCCCTGCCCGATGCCGTCAATGGCATTCTCAGTGCTACTTACGGGCGCTTATAATTTGATTTATTGCCGCCATCATCCCGAAAGCGGAGAAGCTAGTTCTGCAACTCGCGCGGAAGCTCCTTGAAACGCGATCATCATTCACACCGGACTTCTTTCTTCCCGGACGTCGGCCCTCAGTTATAAACGGGCCACTCAAGATGCTCGGGTGTCCTCGTCCTCGTTGCACCAATGGCTACCTCACAGAATTCTCCTCCTTCAGATCAGAATGACTCCAGCAGAGTCCTGCATGAAGCTTCACCAACCATGGCGAACAGCGCCTCCGGCTTCTCTATGTCCAGTTCTAGGACACAAGTCGCCATTCAGCGCGAGTCCACCCCTCGCAACTGGGTTCCCGATCCTGACTTTGAAGAGCGTTCGCGTACCCTTGTCCTCTGCTTTGACGGTACAGGAGACCAATTTGATGATGATGTACGCTGCTTCATATTTAGCCAGCAAAGTGCTATCGTTGTT
This sequence comes from Sanghuangporus weigelae, assembly GCA_033182465.1. Classification (NCBI taxonomy): domain Eukaryota; kingdom Fungi; phylum Basidiomycota; class Agaricomycetes; order Hymenochaetales; family Hymenochaetaceae; genus Sanghuangporus; species Sanghuangporus weigelae. The sequence goes on along the minus strand of CP137318.1, from coordinate 2,831,303 downwards.
CAAAGTATCTTGCATCTTGTAGAACTCAAACGTCGTCCAATTCCTTTCTTGCCTCAAGAAGGACAATCAAGCGGAGCAGCTTGTCTACTATCAGGCCGGTATAGGGACTTACACAAAATCCGCATTCGTGACGCCCCTCACCAACAAATTCAGCAAGGTGCTAGATGAGATGGTCGCATGGAACCTCTCCACGCACGTCCAAGGTCAGTTGACTTCTGAACATCATAATATTAACATGATTTACTGACGACGGCGACCAGAGGGCTACGAATTCTTGATGCAGAACTGTCAGTAGCGGTCGACTATCTCAGTGATATGATGCTAAGATCTTTCTATAGACACTGCCGGTGACAAAGTCTGTATTTTTGGATTCTCGCGTGGCGCGTATACTGCTCGAAGTCTCGCTGGTATGGTCCAAAAGGTACACCCACCTTCATTGTCTTACTTTGATTGTACTCATCTAGTATCATCGAAAGGTTGGGCTTCTACCTCCTTACAATCACGCACAGATACCCTTCGCTTGGGCCATGTACACTCGCGAAGATAAGGACGGTCTTATCAACAGCGAGGCGTTCAAGAAGACTTTTTCAACAGATGTCATTATTGACTTTGTCGGTGTTTGGTAGGTGATTAATTTTATATTGTGAATGCAGCATATTGATTTAAATTGCTCAGGGATACTGTAGCATCTGTTGGTATCATCGGAAAAGAGCTACCATTCACCGCTAACAACAGCGCCATCCGTATATTCCGTCATGCACTTGCCCTCGATGAACACCGTGTTAAGTTCCTGCCCAACTTCTACCATAATGACCCGTTGGCCGAGCCCCGAGAGGCCGAGACTGCAGGCTCGGAGCGTTTGACGGCTATCCCTAGGACTTTCCAGGACTTAGGAGACCAAAGCTCTGCCATTCGTGGTACATTGAAGTCGGGAAAAATACACAAGCATCGATCGGACAGTCAGATGTGGGAGGCCGCAATCAATGCGAAGTCCGGCATCAAGACGGATGCGCTTGAAGTTTGGTTTGCAGGATGCCACTGTGACATTGGTGGCGGATCTGTTCGCAATGATACTCGCAACTCCCTGGCGCGCATTCCTCTCCGCTGGATGATTCGCGAGTGTTTCCGCACCAAGACCGGAATTATCTTTGACAAAGACATGCTGAAGAAGAATATCGGTCTTGACGCGGATATGCTTTACCCGGTTGTCCAGTCGCGACCTCCCCGCAAGCCTGCGCCTTCAGGTTCGCGCATCGCCAAGGCGGAACAGCAAAAATCGACTTTCGTCGAGTTCTTCGCAGTCATCGGTGGGCTGATCGCCATCCCGCTTACACTCGTAGCTCGCATCATTGCCTTCCCTATCAAACACTTCTTGCTCCTCTTGAAGTTTACACGTCTCGGAAAGTTCGTACGTAACACGCGGAAGAGTGCGTGGAGGAAACTCAAAGGTCTATTTACGTCCGCCAAAGCGAGTATGGACCCTACGCCGGCTGTCTCATCAGGCGTGGAAGCAAGTGATTTCAAATCAGAGGAGGACGAAGAACTCGCAGACGCCCTTTCTCCGATTTATGACCAGCTCCACCTCGCGTGGTTCTGGTGGATCCTTGAGCTCATCCCCTTCCGATTCCGTGAGCAGAAAGGTCGACGCGACGATTACTTTGTCCGTGCGAACCTCGGACAGGGGCGGAAGATCTATGGAGATGCGAAGAAGAACGGTATCAAAGTCCACCGATCGGTCAAGACACGCCTCGAAATTATGGACGGAACTAAGAGCGTGTACAAGCCTCACGCGTGGTTCAAGTACCATCCTGACCGAAACAATAAGAAGGGTAAGAAGGTGTCTGGTCCGCAGGAGTGGAATGTCGATGAACCGGACCCGCGCCTCTGGGTGTGGGTTGAGTGATTTTTTGCTAGTCTTGTCCGCCGTATTGCTACTTGTACGCTTTGTTCGTTATGATCTTGATAACACTTTACTTTCTCTTTTTCTTGCCCTCTTTGAGACTTTTATTTTTGCGTGGTGAATAGAGGAGCAGCCAACCTAAGCTGATGAAACTTCTGAGAATACCGAGTCTGTTCAAACGCAGACCTCGGTGACACATCAAATTCAAGTGTCGGAGATGCATGGGACCGCTTCCCGCGACAGCACTGTTCTCTGACACATTGATGATGAAGGATTCAAGGAACGACTACGTTACTCGTCCCCGCTCAATAGACAGACATTTTGACTTGGTGCCTTCGGTTGTTTGCAGGACCGATTGAAGCCCAATAACTTTCAGTTTCTTTCAGATGGATTATGATTGACTCCTGCCAAATCTATGCTTTCGCGAAAGTGAACTTAGAAATATTCGAAAAAAGTCCACGACATAGAATAATCTGATAATAACGATAGGCAGTACAAGAACCTTTTGACGTTGATGTTACAAGTCTGGCAACTCTCGCGTGAGTAGCCTCGACCAAGTAGTATCCTTCCACCATCCTTCTAATCCTTCGATCCGCTCCCAAACATATTCCTCATCAAGCCCGTAGACTTCATATTTACAGTCCCCAATTAACGTCGCATCGCGCCTTGCCACCTCGATAGCAGCCTTGTTCTCGCCGCTAGATGTTTGTTAGTCGTAACATTATCACATCAATAAAAGGAAACTCGCCTCAGTAAACTAAGGAGCTCTTTACGGTCAGGAAAAAATAGTCGTGCCTCCAAAGACGCGAGAACGCCAAGTGCAGCGCGGAAAAGGAAGGAATCTCCTTCAAGAACAAGGACATCCCATATTCGGGCGCATGCCTCCAGTGGAAGATGATCAAGAAATAGAGGAATAATCCATTCAGGAAAATAAGCAGCAGGCGAAATTTGGTGCTGCTTGAAATTAAAGTATACTGAATCACACGCAAGATCAGTGGGTTGGTCTGCAACTCGGGAGACAGGACCAAACCTTTAGGCATGCAATCTGCTAAAAGGGTATCAAAAATCCTGGACAACAGTAAGCAGGGTGGTGTAATCGGATTTTTTGCGTGCTCACCGGTAATAAGCTTCAACCTGAGCACGTATCAGCAACATGAGTCGGTTTGTCGAAGTAGACAGAACAAACTCACATCTTCTTTACAGGCCATTCCTCCATAAAAGCTACGCATACAGTGTCGTTCCAGGAGGTTTCGCATCGTGACGAATGCCGACGATGGTTGCATGTTAAGCAGAAGCATAGCAGCAATCTTACTTGCACCCATCACATAGCCAAGTCCCTCGTCAGAGCGAGAAACAACCCATGCACATAGCAGATCCAGCAGGTCTTGGTACATAGGCCCAATATTTGGAGTATATATGTGGAGAGTGGGTAAAGTTGACCGGATGTCTGCGTCTATCAGGTTGAGTGTGGTCGTCGGGAAGGTCCCTGCTGCCAGAGCTCGGGACGCACGAGCAAAGCAAGTCCGATAGGTATCTGAAAGTCACGATCGTATTGAAGACAGGTACAATCCATGATGCTGGTTCTCTTACCTTTGCTTAACGCTAGACCGTTTCCTACAGTTCTCTCCCATACAATGCCCCGTAATTTTGGTGGGATACCGTTCCACCATATTTTTCGTAATTTTGGGTCCCGCACAGCGTTCTTCCAGTCAGGAATAATTTGATGCTCCCAGATAGAAATCGACTCTTCCACAGCACGCTCTCGCGCCAGGCGCCGTTCTTGTCTTAACTTCCGCTTCTTTTCCTCTAAGTGACTGTCAGTGTTCGTTATTGATGGCAGTAGGCAGACGCGATACAAGCCAGTACTTACCAGCAGCTTTGCTTTGCTTCATCATAGTTTCCCAATCAGCATAATGCTTCAAGTCTTCGTCTTTGGCTTTCGGTGGCAAGAAAGTCGGCCTTGTTTTGGAGATGACCTTTTCAAGAGCACTCGGTCCTGTTGATTTAGTAGGACGATGGCTTGGAAGACGAGTAGCTGTCGCGGCCACGGGCAAGGATTGAGATGTCGAAAGTGCTGCCGCCGGGATGGAACCATTCTTCGAGTGCCCTGAGGCATCGGATACAGCTGCTGCGATTGAATCCATTGAGGTACCTGATCGTACTTGCGATGTCTCGGAGTCAACCGACGGCAGGACTGTTACTTGAGTAGCCGTGTCCTTCGATAGGTCAATTACCACAGAGGGGAAAGAATGATGGCCACCCTCAGTGGAACCGTTCATTTCGTCTTTCGATGAAGTACGCACTCCGTCTGCGTTCACATCATGCTGTGGAGATTCAGGCTCATGAGACTCGGGCGAGCGAGGCGAAGACACAGAGGTACGGTCCGGTGTAGGAGCAGATGCATCAATGTCGAAGGTGGAAACGGATGCATCTGGGTCATCGTATGAAGGTTGAATCTGTATGTCTTCACAGTCGGCGTCCGCATCGTCTGGGATAGAATGCGCAGTCTGGGATGATCTAGCAAGCTCTCTACGAATAGCTTCTGAAGAGAAGTCGAAGTTGTCCTCGCCACCGTCGGAGAAGGCCTCATCTATTGATAATCTGCGAGTGCCAGAGCTAGACTTTGGCGTCTCCTCCGCTGATAAGTCGACGTCGTGGTCCGTGTCTTCAGGTGAAGCCATCACAGCTAGCAAAGAAGGACTGTGCGCATGAGTGGAGGCAGACTGTAAAGTTGAGGGATGTCGCAGCCGTAGAGTCCGGAAAGTTACCGAAAGCGCGGGCGGTGAACGGTCACGATCGGCGCGTCATCCGAACCGAAGTCTGGCTCGCGCGACGCGTCTCTTCCTCTTCCTCTTGCCGCCAACCGCGAATGATCGCCGAAATTCTTCTCGTATTGGCGGGTCACTCTTCATCGTTGTTTCAATCTGGAAGTAAAATACACGAGGATTTCTTACCTTATCTTCATCCTGGAGAGCAAGAATGCCTCACCGCTTTAGGTCGGAAATCACACTTGAGATGACTACAGACGCGTTCATTTAACTGCCCATTCCACAGGTCACATTGCATTGACTTATGGGAACATCAAAGCAGCCTCTTCGAGGTTATCTCGGTCTCCTTCGCGATATATATGCGCTTTGTGCTCTAAACTCAATGAGATCCTCAGAGACGAGTATGAATCACTCGTCGTGGAAACGGAGGCAAAGATCCTTACAAAAGATCCTGACTACGTCGGGAGAGGCTCCTTTGTACCTCTGAGTGCAGTCCGTGCAACTTTTGCAGAATGGGAGACTCCTCTTGTTGCACTCGAATCTCTCGTTATTCAACTGGAGAAAGAATCACCATGGCCTGCAGGCAAACTTATCGACCTTCTCTTAGTCCGGGTAAGTAAACGGTTGAGACTGAGTGATGTCTATATCTCATCCCGTAATCATCAGTCGGAGACAGGACTTCATCGCGTATCGTATATCATGTCTCGTCTTGCTGCGGCAGTCCAGAAGATTTGGAGAACCCAGCTTCAAGCTCTTCTAGTACATGGTTCACTATCTCCTAAGGAGCCGCTGGCGAACGAATCATATGTTCTTTATGACGATTCCTTTCCTGCTTGTGTTTCTGCTTCTGCTAGAGACTCAATTGTTTATGTCGGAAGAGCAATAGGGACCGTCAAAGCTTTAAAATGGCATAGGCAGATTCCGAGTAGCATTTCTCTGAGCCACGCCAGGTTGATCGACACTGTGCTCCCTCAAGATCAGCACGCCTTCGAAGAGGTTATCGCTCAAGTTAGAGCCAACATCAGTGAATGGCTCTGGTCGAACGTGTTGACGATGCCAGATGTGGAAGATGCAGTGGATTCTCTGTATGTGCCCTTGTGCGCTTATGTTCGCACCGTGATCGTGTCCTAACTCTTTCCTTTGGTCTATAGAGCAAATTATTTTCTCATGCAAAACGGAGAATTCGCTCTTTCTCTTGTCAGGGAGATGGAAAGGCTGAAGAACTCTCGGCTGACAGCTCGTTCAGGTCAAGGCTCAATAATCCGCGAACAGGACTTACATCTTGCCATGCTGCGTGCATCACTTGGAACCTCTGCCCAGCACGATCCAAGTCTCTCGCGCATACGTTTCCAGCTGCCCAAAGGTCCCGTTCGTCCCCTTCTACCCTCACTTAGTCAAGCCGGAGTCCCCACGCTTTCGTCATCGCAACTAGGAATCGAGCAAGTCCGTTTCGATGACATCTTATTGGGGTAGGTTCTTTAATCCTTCTGAATGATGCAACTTGCTAAACAATATGGCCTACTAGCTTCCCATTGAGAATGACATATGGAATATCATGGCCACTAGATCTCTTTCTACAGCCCGCCGATCTCACGATATACGCGGAATTGTTTTCGTTCCTGTCATCCCTCAGACATGTCCACACTCGTATTCATACTTGCTGGGCTTCGCTTTCTAATGCTCAACGCGCTCGGCGGCGATGGACTGGCCTTGACGAAGGCGGCACGGCGGACTCGGAGGCTCGGAAAGAACTGCTGCGATGTGGCTGGGGAGTAGTTCGACTTATGGGCTGGTTCATGGACGTCATTCTCGGTTATATGATGAACGACGTTATGGAGACGCAGTTTCGCCGGTTGAAAAACCAACTCAAGTCAAAAGATGCAGGGTTGGGAAGCAGACCTTCTACTATACTTCCCTCAACCTCTCAAGGGCTCGCAGCATCGGCTTCGAAAGATGGACCAATTGCTCCGTCGCAGCATCTCGACTTTACAACCTTGCAGAATCTGCATTCAACATACCTTGAACGACTGCTGTCCGCAAGCCTTCTGACGCAACCCACGCTCGCATCTACAATTCGCGGTATATTTGAGGTATGCGAACGATTTGTCGGTCAGGTAGAACGATGGGGAGATGTTCTTCCTGGGTTGCTTACAGAAGGCAGCATCTCCGAAGGTACTTCCAGCGCTGTTGGCAGCCTTGTGAAGGAGAGGCAAAAAATTGTCAAAGAAATTGACCAGGCAGGCTTTTATCCCGCTACGTTTATCAGGAAAACTGCTGACGTTGCGCCGCACTTTCAGAATCTCAAGTCCCTATTAGAGACATTCTACGAACAGTTGTCATCGACTACCTCGCAGACATTGACTGTTGGGGATGCGTCCAAAACCGTCTTGATGAACGCAACGGTTGCGAATGTCTCGAGCTCGATGCTCAGAGGGAAGAGGAAGGGGTTGGAGCGAGACGGAGAGACCCGGCGGCACATAGAACGTTTGCTTCTGAGGCTGGACTTCAACCGAATGTTTTCCAAACCTGGGTTCGGGGAGATCCTTCCACCAGCGGAAACCCTGGACATCCTGAAAGAAGGCGGCTTAGCGTAACGATTATATATTTTTGCATTTGTACTCCAGCTGTCGTATTACATGTTTTTGGAGTTATTGTAATGTTGAATGTGTATTTACGCAATTTATGTGAAGAAGCCGACGGAGTGCCGATTATCTTTACTGAAATCGATCTGAGTTGCCTGTTCTCCAACTGATGAGCTCAGTTGTAGCAAAACGAGTAGCTCTCACCGCGCGACATCTCTCCGCAAGAGCATCTCGTACCCTAACCACCATGTCGTCCCGTTCGTAATCATATCTTTTCATCTCTCGTCCAGTCGTGGTTCTGACCATTCTCTCTTTATAGCTTACACACCTCGCAACGTTGGCACGGCCCACACCCTTGGTGAGATACATTCCGTCTATTGGCCGCCACTGTCGTTCATCGCTAACACATCATGAATACATACCAGAGTATCGTGTTTACACCCAGCAGAACGGCGATGTCATCTCGCCGTTCCACGACATCCCTCTCTTCGCTGATCAAAATAATGGCATCCTCAACATGATTGTCGAGGTGCCGCGCTGGACGAACGCGAAGATGGAGATCTCGAAGGAAGAGCCATTCAACCCCATCAAGCAGGATGTTAAGCGTGGCAAGCTGCGCTATGTGCGCAACTGCTTCCCCCACCATGGCTACATCTGGAACTACGGTGCATTCCCGCAGGTAAGGAGTTGCATATTGCTGAAATTCGAGGATTTACTGATGACCATCTTTCTTGTAACAGACGTGGGAGGACCCGCAGCAGATGCACCCGGAGACCAAAGCTAAGGGTGACAACGACCCTCTTGACGTCTGCGAGATCGGCGAGCAAGTCGGTTACGTCGGCCAGGTCAAGCAGGTCAAGGTTCTCGGTATCATGGCACTCCTCGACGAAGGTGAAACAGATTGGAAGGTTCTCGTCGTCGACGTCCAAGATCCATTGGCCTCTAAGCTTAACGACATTGAAGATGTTGAGAGGCATCTCCCAGGCTTGATTAGGGCGACCAACGAGTGGTTCAGGTATGATGATATTTCACTTTGATAATTAATCCGATATCAACACTTTATGCAGGATCTACAAAATTCCCGATGGAAAGCCTGAAAATGCGTTCGCGTTCTCTGGGGAGGCAAAGAACAAAAAGTATGCGACGGAAATTATTCATGAATGCCACGAAGCCTGGCGCCGTCTCATCACTGGGGAGACGCCTGCCCAGACCGCTTCGTACGAGATTTCAATGTATGTTCTATGCAACTGCTTTCTTGCCCAAGCTTCGCTGAACACCTATACATGAAGTGCGAATGTGACCCAAGAGAACTCTCCTGGCTTGGTCAGATTGAACGATCCCGTTTACCTCAGCTTGCCCGCTGAAAGACGCGAGGCTCCGGCGCCCATCGATCCATCAAGTAAGTTGTCCACGAGCCCCAGGTTCCGCTCTATCGCGGTTGCCGTTCCATCATATTTGTTTGCTGAATGATATCTTCTTCTAGTCAACAAATGGTTCTATATCTCCTCTGCCCAGGTATAAATCTCACAGACTTTCCCATCTCATCTGGGCTCGTAATACGATAAAAAAACAACAACATGTAACTAACTTCTGGATGGACCCGTATGATGCAGGACAATTCGTGATTAATGCGTGCTGAAGACATGTGAGATCATGAACGAACAACAAGTTGACAATACTATAGTGCTACAATTTAATGAGATAATTCAGGAAGGGTTCAAGGGACCTCAGTGATCAGAAATAGGGGGTTTTCAACTCTTCATTCTGTCCGTCAAGCCATCTGGCTGTGCTGGGGGGTACCGACAATACTTGTCAGATATAAATGTGACCGTCCAGGTGCCTGCAAGGTGCTTTTAGTCAAGACAAAAGAGCACGGTAAATGCATCACAACGAACCTTCCAAAGCCGAATAGATTGAGTATTCGTGACTCATGACGCCGGACACGGTATGAGTCTCAAGTATCTTGCCCGGTTTCGCGCCCTTGCGAGGCGGAGGTTCCGAGCGTTGATAAGTAAAGGTGAACGGAGGCTCGCCGACAAGCGTAAATACAATCTGTGCCTGGCTCCCTTCGTGGATATCCTCAAAGTAATCGAGACCCTCGGCAACCTGAGCTGCAGGCAACGCATGTACCTCGAAGTTGATGTTGTCAACCGTGGTTTTGCATTGTTGCTGCTGGTGAGAGACGGAAGTGATTGAGAATGGCCCGGGAACCTGATGGACGAGTGCGAAAGGCGACTGGTTTACGACTTGCTCATGGTGTTTGCTACCGACCTTGTACCTATCGGAAAGTCAGTCTATGGAACACGCAAGGAGAATGTAGGCTCGAGCTTAGATACATACCCAACTGTCCAGGGGGGCGTGCCTTCGAGCTGGAACTGGGTAACGTCGCCCACACAGAAGTGCTCACGTCGATCAAACGGAACGATAGCCGCACTTTCCGCGACGTCGACCCAGATAGACGTCTTCATTGGATCAGGGACCGCTTGCGCGCAGGATGTCGCGTCTCTGACAGACTCGATCGTGACCAGATGGGGACCGATGGACGTGAAAACGTAATTCGGCAGGTTGATTTTCCATTGAGTCGTATAGAGCTCCACAGTCTGACGGTGAACGTCACCCGTAGCAAGATCCTTCACTGACATTTGGACATGGAAAGGCGCTTTCCCTTCCAATGCGATCATATCATCTGAAGAGTAGAAATCCGTTGGAACGAAGGCATCGCCAAGGCAGTGTGTAAGTCGAGTCTCCTTCTTGAATTGCGCCGATGGTCGCCCGATAACTTCTTGCTCGAATAGCAGACGTTCCTGACGTGGAATGACTCGAGCTCGGGTTTGTTTGAGAGGATAATTTGCGTCTCCGATCTGTTTGACTTCATAGTACATACGGCCAGGCTGAGAGGTGTAAAGCTGGATGCGAGAGCGAGAGTGTATGCTGCTAATAACTGGTTGATCGAGTATTCTAGTTCCGCCAGCCTCATTTCGAGTGCCTACATTGTATAGAACCTCAAAGGGAGGCCGTCCTGCTCAATCATAAGAATTACATTCTGCCAATCGGCAAGCATTCTGCGTACCTGCGACATCCAAGTCAACGTGATCTTCTTGTCCTTCGCAGACAGGAGCTCGAACGTGGGAGCCATTGTACCTGTGGAACACGACTGCAGTATCCGGAGATAACTTGACAGAAGGACGCGGAATCCAGTCCACTTTGTACTCCGCCTCATTCTCAACGATCGATCCAGGACATTGGGAATCCGATACCTCAATTAGTCGGTAGATACCTCTTTCTCTGACTGACAAAACGTCGTTTGAGGACCTTAATGTAGCCGCCCGGGACGGACTCTGAGACTCAGACAGCTGATATCTCACTCGCCACGGCTAAGTAATATTAACAATCAGTCCACGTAGAGTATCGTGAGATCAAATGGGCTTACTCCTTCACCAGTCAAGCGCAATGGTAGACGCGCCTCGTCGCCTTCCAGGATCGTCGCTTCCCGTTGTCCATCTTTTGAATAGAATCGCGCAGTAGGCTGCGGAGGCGAGTATATTACGGTCAGAACCGGAAGAAGCAGAGATCGTAAATATCAAGCTCACCTTGACTCTTCGAACATTCACAGATATACCTGGTACGGCAAGATCCTTTCTACACCCATAGACGTCTTCGACGCTCACGAGGTCGATTTGGAACACGCCACCTTCGGCGTCAACATCTGGCGGAATTGGGACTTGGATCTTCTCTCTGCTATTCTTGAGCCCTTTCAAACTTATCGTCTCAGAACCTCTGGGACCAACTGCTTGTACTTCCAAATTCCAGGGGCCATCACCCTAACGAAATTGTCAGCTCCCACGTCAAGATCAAATACAGCTGGAACGTACACGAAGATCTACTTCGACATCGACTGAGTTGCCTGAACAGCTGTTAATGGACTTCTTGCCTCCGCCTACAGTTGGGAAGCTAGCTGATGCGAGAGGATGCACCACTTGTGTGATGCTAGGCCCATCAAGCCTTACTCGCTGATAGTTCGCGTCGCTAAGCGAAGTGAAGGTATAGGTGTAGTTTCCACTACTCTCTGGCTGAAGTATGATTTCGCCCCGCGATCCTTGGAAACTGCGCGACATTTCCTTGGGTTGTTCATCATTCCGTTTTTGCTGATAGAATGCTTGGAATGGGGGTTTGCCGTGCAAGACAAGATACGCTGAAACACCTGTGTCTCCTGAACTACAATACTTTTACATCATGAAATGGTAAAATCAAGCAGAATAGCTACATACCATTCGTGAATACGCTTCCAAGTAATTTCGGCTGTCGGGTAGGGCTGTAATAGGACTCGGCATGTCTCCGGGCTCAAGATGTCTCCAGGACAATACTGTCCCTTCACATCAATTATAGAGTATTCTCCGGGTACATTCGTATTCAATGAAAGCTGATTCTTTCCCCAAGGGGTAGTGAGCGTCTTTACCCAAGGCTTCGGTGTCTTCCTGTCTTTATTCGAATCTTGATTGGGCCGAAACTGGACCTTTACGTCCCAAGGCCCATCCTGCTTGTCAGACTCTCTAGCGGCCACAATCAATGGCGTTTCTGAACCTATCAATAGACTCGCAGGTTTTCCCGGTGCACAATCTCTAAACGACATAGCAGCGCGTTTAAGAACAGTGACAGATCGCGAAGTCTCTTTCGAAAGGCGTAAATTAGCGTCTTTTGTTTCTCCTTTTGCTGGGCTAATGATTGGGGCCAATGTCTGGAAATTGCCGAGGCCATCCGAAATAGAATCTAGAACGTAATCGTGGTACCCTGGTACGTGAAGCGGCATATCAAGGGGGAGTCGGAGCTCGCCAATCTGCCCTTGCTTCTACAAGAAAAATCAGTTCACTATGGCACTAAAGCTTTCAACGTGCTTACATCGGGTTCGCCTTCCATTCTGTCCACAGAAAAGTGCTCCCTTCGACCATTTATGTCCCGATGCCAGTTCAAACTTAGCGGTGGAACTCCAGATATTTTGACGGATAATTCTTCCTTTGAGCCTATACATCGAATTACATTGCCTTTCACAAGATTATCTCCGAGAAATACAGCTTGAGGACATGAAACAATCGGGACCTCACCCGGGAAGATGCGAGCCGCGCTCGATGTCGAGGCATCCAGAACGCGCTCGAGACGAATGACACCTGGCTTGTTCACTTTGATATGCAAAACAGACTGCGTTTTCTCGAGCTCTTGTGAGAAGCCAATCAAGCGATCTTGGGTTTCCGGAGAATCCTCGTCTTCTGAATCCCAGTCAACCTCGCTAAAGCCCTCCTCCGCTTCAGCAGACGCTTTGCTCAGTTGTAGCGCTTCGAGACGTTGTTGCTCAACAGCGCGTATTTCTTTCGTGCTCACGTCTATGTAATCCACTTTGTCGGATCCTGGGCGAGTAACGCTGTAACGAATATGGGATGGTGTAGTATTGTTGAGAAGAACCGGAATGAGCACCGTGTTTGCTGAGGAGCTGAGACAATAAGATCGGGCATTTGGGTTGAGCTTGGCGGTACTTGAGGAAAGAGACGCTCGCATGAGAAAATTAGGTTTCGAGAACATCGTAAATCGTGGCTTACCCAGTTGGCGACATTCTGACAGTGTGCTCTCCTTTCAAGTGGTCATCAGGTGAAAACAGGTCACGTAAGCTGACCATCCGCCCGCTTGTTGACATTTCTTTTCTATCTGAATTGAAATTGATCTTTAGATACAACCGAAGACACTCCAGCAAACTCACAGAAATCCCTGGCAGTCGACGTCAGGGAATATGAGGACACACCGACCTATCGTTCGCCGTGAGTAGCGCGAACAGGAACATCATGAAAGAATGCACTCACATGCACAGTACCGAATAGGACGCCATCAATTAGACATAATGTGAAAATCTGTAAAATGATAGCTGCGACGGCGTAGTTCAGCTTTGGTATTCGCAACCGCTTGAGGACAAGGCAATATAAGACATCGACGAGTATCCACTTTAGTGTTAGGTTTGTAGTCGGTTCGACCGCAAGACTGTAAAGCCAATCGAAAGCTTTTATGGCCTGAGTCACGGATGAATGAGCTGTGAGTGGGTGCAATAACGAATGAATGGTGGTACCTGGCAAAGCAGACCAATGCTGATGATATATAGACGTTGGGACGGCGCATCTATGACATTTTCTGGTATGAGAGGTTCCTCCGATGGCGACTTCGTCGCCAGGGCGCCTGCGGTCGACATAACACCGTCTCTAGTTGTGAGTGGAATGGTGCAGTGAAAGAGGCTCGAGCGCGTCCTTAAAACGCGTCACGTGCCTGTCCACGTGGTTTCGCGTTCTCAAATTTTGTCGCGCGTTGATCTCACGGATCGGCGAAGTTGGTGTGCACTGTGCTAAACTTGCGGGTCGGATTGACACGGTGACGACGCTGTCTCACGGCAACATCCATGGCTCTTCCCCGCCTTGCCGCCCTTCAGTTTAGGCGCGCATGCCTCGCTAGACGATGGGCATGCTCTTCTTCAAGAGCTCTGGCTGGACTCAACCCTGTCAGCGAGGCTGATCTCGCCCATTTCGCTCGTATTCTTCCTGAGTCTGCTATCCTTTCCACGCTACCTCCCAGATCTCTCCCAGCCGATGATCTTGCAATTTATAATGAAGATTGGATGGGCAAATATAAAGGCAAGGCCTCTACAGTCATTAGACCAAGAACTACGGAAGAAGTCAGCGCAATTATTAAATGGTGCTGGGAGAAACGTATTGCTGTCGTTCCACAAGGAGGAAATACTGGACTTGTCGGAGGAAGCGTCCCGATTAATAATGAACTCGTCATCAGTCTGGGAAGCATGTCCAAAGTACGGTCATTCGACCCAGTGACAGGTAAGCATGAGCATCTTCACATATTCAACTAATACATATGAAAGCATCATGGCTTCAGGAATTCTAGTCGCCGATGCTGGCTGCGTACTCGAAGCTCTTTCGGAATACATTGCTCCTCATAATCATATTATGCCTCTTGATCTGGGTGCCAAGGGCAGGTATGTCGGATAGCAGCTTGTCGTGTGCCTGGACTGATTTTACTCTTCAGTTGCATGATCGGCGGAAATGTAGCAACGAACGCTGGCGGGCTACGGCTCTTACGTTACGGCTCTTTGCATGGTAGCGTGCTCGGGCTAGAAGTTGTCCTCCCGGATGGTACAATTCTTAATCAATTAACAGAGCTACGGAAGGATAATACCGGTGAATAAAAACATTTAGAACGTTATCCGCTGGTACTAAATTTGAATAGGATACGATCTGAAGCAACTCTTCATCGGTTCTGAAGGCACTCTTGGAATTATTACCGGTGTTTCTATTCTAACAGCAGCGGCACCTCGATCGTCAAATAATGTCTTTTTGGCTCTTCCTTCCTTCAAGAATGTCCTTCCAGTCTACATGAAAGCGAAGCAGCACTTATCGGAGATATTGTCTGCTTTTGAATTCATCGATCGCAATGCATATGACTTGGCCGTAAAACATGGGCAGGGGAAAGCATTAGATGATCAAGAGGTTGAGGGCGCGGAATGCTTCGTGCTTCTTGAGACGAGTGGCGGAAAGCGAGAACATGATGAAGAGGTATGTGGCCGTCCTGTTCATGAAAATGGCGCTGCCTTCTCACTTTTTATCCAGAAATTGAATGAATTACTCGAGTTGTTGCTCGAAAGTGAGGAACCACTAATTAACACGGGTGTTCTATCGCAATCACCAAGCCAATTTGCGTCAATATGGGCTTTACGGGAAGGAATAACCGAAGCCGTTTCAAAGGAGGGAAAGGCATATAAGTACGACATTTCTATACCCTTGACCGCCTTCAAGGACGTCGTAGACAAGACTCGGGAACATTTGCAACAAAATGGTTTGATTCGCGAGGGAGCGGTCAGGCATGTCATCGGATATGGCCATGTCGGCGATGGTATGAGTTAATACCGCTGCACTTCATAGTTCAAAACTCAAAAGGATTCCTAACAGGTAACTTACACTTGAACATTGTTGCGGATCACTACTTGCCAGAAATACAGGATGCATTAGAACCTTTTGTCTACGAAGTTGTCGGTCCGTCCTATTTATTCGATTTCAGTTTCCGACGACCATTACTGACTGCTGTGCAGCCAGTTACCAGGGCTCCATTTCAGCCGAACATGGCATTGGCGTGATGAAAACTCACGCATTGCACTACTCCAAAGACGACGTGAGCATAGAATGGATGAGAAGAATAAAAAATCTATTTGATGAGCGAGGGATTATGAATCCAGGAAAGGTTCTTGAATGATAGCCTACATAAACCTTCGCAAACAAAAATAAAAATGTAATAAGAACCTGATTGCCTGCTTGGTAGATAAGATTCTCACGCTTGTTTAGGTTTGGGTCCGAAAGCGGAGTTGAACACCCAAAGGAAGCCAAACATGGTCAGGGGTACCGCAACGTCAACCCGAACCAAACCCACAGAAGCACATCGAAATGGTAACGTTGACCTTACAATACTTCAACCTCCAAGTTCTGACCCGCCGTTAACCGTCCGGTGCCAGATCTTTGAGTCCGACGGCCATCCAGTCAAATTCTTCTTGCAGAAGGACATTCCGGATTTCGAGCGTGTAACCCTCGAGAATTCCATCCGTGTAGGCGACACAATGAAAATGCTGGTGTTTGTCGATTGTGCTGATCGTTGTCTTGTCGTTTGCCCAGAACAATGGCGGTCTTCTTGTAGAAAAAGTGCCCATTCGTGGATACGTCGTTATCAGCCCCGGCACGCCAGAAGCTGACCGGCTGGAGGCAGAATGGCGCGTTGAGGACCGTCCTCATCGGTATTTCGTGCCTTGCTCGTGGATACAAGCCTGCCTGGAGTGCGGGAGCTTGATCCCGCAGGTGTTCATCAAGGACAAGTACCCTGTTAGGATCCACATCCACAGATCGATAGCAAATGTCGTATCGAGACAAGAGCTAGCAGACAAAATCTCAGTGCGTGTTCCCGTACTTCACTGCGGCTACCATGTAGTCTGATTTGTTTCATTCCGTGAATGAATAGCTTCATGGAGGAAATCCAAATGCCTCCTTTGAGGAAGCCACTGTCATCCTTGCGAGCAAGGACACTGAAGCGTACAAGACCTTGCGCAAGGATTTCCAAGGAAGAGAGGCAAAATTCGTTGAGAGTCTTCAGTGGCTTGATACTTGTATCGAACAGCAGCTTTATCACAATTCTCCTAATCCCGTTCGGAATCCTGGCGGCAGGCGCGCTGGCGACGAGTAAGTCGAGATTGACTTGTTTGACGGGGTCCAAGCTGAAAGGCTCTTTTGACAGACGAATGCCCTTTACCGAAGAAGACGAAGCAAATCTATGCAAGTGGATAGCCTCCGTGATCCCCAATAAACACCAGGGCGGCCGGACGGGGAATAAAATATACATGGAACTAGTGAGCCGGGTAAATCATTTATCTCTATAGCTATTGCACATTCGCTCATGCTCGTGTTACTGAAAGGTGGACCAACCTGGCTATGAATGGGTCAAAAGACATACATGGCAGTCCTGGCGGGAAAGGTACAAAAAGAACGCTGAACGGCTTGACCGTCACATTGCTGCTATCGTGGATGTTGGACAAACGAACGGCACAATTCCTCAGGAAAGCTCTCAGTTCGGTTATTTCAAGCTCACTGAGGGGCGACAATCTCAAAAGAGCCGCAACTCACAGAAGAGGAAAGCGAGCGAGGAACCTGTTGTGGTTGTGCGTACCAACGGAGAAGGATCGAACAATGTACAAGATACTCAAGATCCCGAATGGGCCATACGTGAAGGTAACGGGCCGGTCCCGGACTGGGCAAGACGCAACGAGCACAATGACGCAGATCCGGAATTGCATGAAATGAAAAGACAAAAGACTGGAGATGGTACTTTTCGTACGTTCGTTCTGACGCCGGCCGAAGAGGGTCCTAGCGGACCACCGGTGTTTGCAACTGCCACAGAGTTTGCTGCGGACTTTGGACATCCTGTCCCTCTGGATCCTATTGAGCAGGAGATTATAGCAATCGCGCGAGATCAACGCTTCCTCCCCGATGAAGTCCGGGCGTATTTTAACCGTAATGGAGACCTTGTATCGACCAGACAGCGTTTTGAAAGAGTCCGAGCCCTCATTGATAGTTTGCCTTAGCCATATGTGTACAGAAAACAAATACATTATATTAAATGTATCGAAGGCAAAGCGCAAGAGGAGTAAACAAAAAACAGGTCACGGTAAGTCTAGTTCAGTGAGCAATTGATATTTGGCGGCTCCGTGAGGCGCAGCAGGGCTGTCTGGCTTCTTTCGTGGCCTGGTGCAAATAGATTAACTGATGTTCATAGGAAGAACAAGTCGGACTTACTTTTCGCCAGCTGCTACAGAAGGGAAAGAACTGAACAGGTCTGGATGCTTCGGTGGAGGCGATTCGCTGCCATACCATCCTGTTAGTATGTTTACTGTTCATATTCTCTGACTCCACTAACCTGAAGTACGGATGCTGCAGCGCTTCCTCTGCGGTAATCCTTTTATCGGGATCATATGTCAATAATCGTGACAAGAGGTCGATTCCCGCGACTGTCATGTAAGTAAATCTCTGGCGGAACTGAGGGGCATGCGCTATAGGCAAGTTAAGAGATTTCGACAGAGGGAGGCCTGCATAACCCGGCCATGATAGTTGCGTCGGAGGGCCGAGTAATTTGAAAATCAAAGAGAGCTGCTCCATTTCGTTCTTTCCGGGGAAGACGGGTTCTTTCAGAAGCAGTTCGCCGAAAATACATCCTACAGACCACATGTCAACAGCAGTCGAGTACGTAGTCGCACCGAGAAGTATTTCGGGAGCTCTGCAATAGGGAACTGAATAGTCAGACGAACAGACAGGATAAAAGAACGTACCTGTACCATAAGGTCACTACAAGTTGAGTCATACCACCTAGGCCGACAGGATCACCATATCGCCGAGCAAGACCAAAATCTGCAACCTTGATGGTACCGCGATTGTTCATGAGCAAATTGCTCGTCTTCAGATCACGATGCAGAATCCAGTTCTTGTGGCAATGTGCCACCGCAGATAGCAGTTGACGCATGAGAGTTTTGATCTCGGATTGGAGGAAAGGTTGGGGCATGAGGGTAAGCAATGACTTGAGATCGTGTTCCACGAAGTCCATGACAATATACACTCTAGCTCGGTACGCGATGGCAACATGCGATCCTGTGTGATGCCCTTTTGTTACGGCACGAAACGAGGCAACGACGCACGCACTGAGTTAATGTTTCTCCGACGACTATCTCTCGGATACCGACAACGTTTTCATGTCTGCACGCTATAAGCGCATTTATTTCCCGCAGAGCCGTTATTGGAAAGCCGTATTTCTCTTCGTCGAGTTTGAGCTTCTTGAGCGCGACGATGTCGCCGGTTTGCTTGTCCTTTGCACGGAACACGATACCGTAGGACCCTTCTTCGATCTGGTTTAGTCGCTCATACGAGTAGACAGATCGCGACGAAGTCAGAGGCGGGTGATGTGTACGTGGAGGAACATATTTGCTATGCGACAGTAGTGACTTGCCCGCAAGCAGAGGAGGTTTGTTGGGCGGACGAAGTTGGTCTGGTTCGTGTATCCTGATGTTCTTGACTTTTGGCCGCTTTTTTATGAGGCTCTGCTCTTGCTTCGGAGACGGATTATCATCGTCTGTTACGTCCCATTTTGACCTTTTGCGGGAGCTCGGCGTCGAAGGCCCTGCAGCGTCGGACATCGAGGTTCATGGAAAAGTCGCACCAATCCGATCAGACGGATCGACGTGCACCATTCCGGTAAAGGACGCAATCACCTGCTCGATAAAATGGGTGCTCAGCAGACTTCTCCACCACACCAGCTCTCTCACAGAGCCTCAACAGTGACTACCAGCGCGGCAAAATCAGTAGGATAAAGCCATGGCCAGCACTCCAGACGCATTTCCGAATAAAGTCATTTTGGTTGCGCACGTATGCCGTGACCGTCTCATAAGTTGGCTATATGCACCGCAGTCTCACCAACGAGTTTTCCCAGTTAAGCGCCAAGCCTGGAAAGGGCGACGACCTTCAGCGTTATCTGAAAGCCATTCACAAGTTTTCTAACTCTGACGGAGAGCCTGGATGTCTCACGTTCCGTACATCGAGATATGGTGACAAATTCGTCGTCTTCGAAGAGTACGGTCGTGTTTATTCCCCTAATCAGCCATTCGCCTGACTGAGCATATGCATGCATGTTTACAGATACGCTGACAAGGCTGCTATCGCGAAGTCAGTCTACATCATATCAGAAGTCCATACGGAGTATACTAATCAGTCCAAACAGACACTTTGAAGGCGAACAATTCAAAGCCCTTATAGCTGCGGTGCCCGAAATTACTGAGGGAGTAAGCAGAGTTCTTGTATCCCTTTCACTGACTACTCATGATGCTCCAGGGACCGACCTTGGCATACTACGAGGAATTCACAAGTGCATAAGCTTCTGTGAATGAACCCGGTGTTGACTTTTGCGTATAATTTTGTATGATGAATATGAGAAATAAAGTAAAAGGAACTCTTGGATTATCGAATATAATATTTATCTATCGTGATCAATCTCTATAATGAACATAACATAAGAGCGTTGCAAAATTTGTCTTACACCCTATGCAACACGCTGTTTATTTAGCACAATTCGCATCACGTGAATCGTTCGTTATGATGAAGCACTCGAGCGAGCGGGAGCTACCATCGAACCATTGACACTGAAGATGTCCGAAAACATAACCGAAGTGACTTCCCTACTCCAGCTCAATGGCATTCTCGCCAAATCTCCGAACCAACTGACGGTATGCTCATATGACAACTGACTGACATTCTTTCCAAGCTTACTGACTTGCGTGTGTCTGTATAGGTCATTGACTTTCACGCCACCTGGTCAGTGTAGTCGAGCTTCCGTTCTGTTCTCTGAGAGACGACAACGACTGAAGCAAGTATATTTTGGTTCTAGGTGTGGGCCATGCAAAATGATCGCGCCGACCTTCCTCGCGCTCGCAAAAGAGAAGTCGAACGTCAACTTCGTCAAGTGCGACGTGGACGTAGGAACAGACGTGGCGCAGAAGTATGGCATACGTGCAATGTAAGGGAGTTTGTTTACTCCCTTCTTTCTCCCCGCATCCATTTATTTGAATTGAATCAAATTAGGCCTACATTTGTGTTCATACGAGGCGGAGAGAAAGTTCATGAAATCCAGGGCGCTGATCCGAGAAGATTGACCGCGGCTGTCAACGAGTATGCAGCTGGTACAGTAGGGGGGACAACACCGTTCTCTGGCAAAGGCCAGACGCTCGGCGGCGAACCAGGTCCAAATATTGGCGCGGGAGGTATCATTAATCTCACTCCGCAAGCGAAGGTTCTACTTGGGCTTATAGGCGTTTATGTATTGTTGTGGTATTTCTCCTGATTACACCGGACTTCTCTGCGCTATTTATATATAGGACTTATGTGAATGAGCTGCGGAATCTAATATCACACATTTACCACGTTGTTTAGCCGACTCTTGGATGGGAAAATCTGCCGAAAGTCATTCAATATCCAGATAAATTCGATGAACCAGGGAAAGTATATTATAAGCAAACATCTATACAGTACATATAACGAATGCCAAGTCCTACATAGTGTTTTGAAAGCAACTGAACAGCGTAACACGAGGGCATAGTTCAGATCAGAACACACGCACTTCCCTGTCGACTCGGGCGAGGCTCTCCAGTTCCGAGAACATGATGTCGTCCATCTCACGCTGCAACATGACGGACCATAATATTTCGTCCTCATGACCTCCAAGAAGACCGTCGCCTCTTTCTACCTTCGCATCTGCAGCTTCCCCGTAGCCAACACCAAAAGACAGCGTGGGCACGCTCGGCTGCGCGACATCAAAAGAGTCTTCCCCGTCATCGATCACTTTCATAGTCTCGATCGCGCGGCGGACGCAGTGTGAGAAATGCAAGCGTAACTCCGCCTGAGCCGGTCCACCACCCATGACGCGCTTCACGAAGCGGAGCATGACCTTCGCAAAGCTGAGACCCCGATCTTCCTTTACTCGCTTCTTCAGCCCCGGAGGCATTAAGAAAGCGAGTGAATACAAGCTTAGCACGAGTTTCTCCAGATAACTCATCCACGATTCGTCACGTCCAACTATCAGCTTGTAATCGCTATCTGAGCTCGGCAAGCGGTGTACGAGCGCTTCAAATAAGTTCCACTGCTGCTGGAGGGGCACATTACGAGAAATGACGCGTCGATTAGAGTCTGGTTGGCTGACGCGGGTGAAAACTTCCAACGCGGCGTCTGGCAAGAGAGGCGCTCGAATAGATGGAGTTGTCATAGTTCCGGACTGCAATACCCAGGCAAATGGGCTTACAGCCTCGATCGGATCAACCAAATAGGAAGCGATGAGCTCGAAGATAAGTCGAGCTCTTCGACTTGACACCCCGGTGATTGGAGGGGCCTCTGATGATGATGCGGAAGGAGACAGAGAAATAGCACCACCAAGGTTGACAAGCATGCTCAAAACATCTTTTCTGACTACGATAAGGTCTGGTAGAGTTAGCGCATCAGACGCCGCCGATGGTGGCCGTTCTTCTGACGACCGAATAGATGTGAGACGTAAAATAAGGTCGATCAGAATTGGGTGCCGTGCCATGAACACCTGATTGTCCGTAACCGCGCTCAGGTTGCGAAGGATGTTCAAGATGAGTCGTATAAGGTCACCACGTCGCTGCATAGGTCCTTCCACCGAAGGATCGTAATCGCCTTGTCGCCTCTTCTCCGACGCGAATGGAGAAGAGGCTTCTTCATGAGCCATGCCAACCAGCTGACGGTTCGTGACTATTTCGTCATGATCGAAAAGAGTCTCAGAATCCGTTCCGTTCGGGAAAGAAAGGTCCTCGAGCAGATCCAGTATCTCGTCCAATAGCTCTCCGCATTGCGCAATTACAAACCCAGTGTCATGACCTTGACTGCGCATGGTTGAAAGAATGATGAGTGTCGTGAGACCGTAGGACAGCTCGACGGACAGACGGGAGCGGATAGACATGGTCAGAGCGTCGACGTAGACTTTCCCCCACTCGTTAATATCGCGAAGGAGTTGGCCTCGTGCTAGTCGTTGGAGTTCATTTTGAATTGCAGCGAGGTCACGTCCTCCTGCTGTATCGATTTCCCTTGCAAGGGGCACATATTCGATCTTTCTGCGTGCTTTGATGCGAGTAGCGGAAGTTGATGAGGCAGACATTTGAGAGTGTGGTACAGATTCAGGAGCGTTGTGCTAGAGAAGAGCAATGATTATTAGTACTTATATTTCTGGTGACAGGTTCCTGGTAGTTACCGATAGCTCAGAAGATTCGGGATCTGGTGATTGATTAATTTAGCGTCTTCTTCATGAGTGCGGAAAAACGAGAGAGGCTTCAAATACACACCTGTTCTCCTCCGTTTTCCATTGCTGTCTTCAATATTGCCAGCACTCTCGTCCATCTTCCGTTTCCGCGCTTCAGCATCAGAATCAATTTCTGAGGAAGCAGTACCAGAAGAGGGCAGATTGGCTGAGATATCTGCACCCGCGGGAGGCTGGATCTGTGCTGAGCTTCCCGACGAGCCGGGAGGGGACATGTTTTGACCGTGAAAAGACGCAGATGCAGGAACAGGAAGTCCACCCCGCTGTGCCAAGCTCTGGCGCTGCGCATCCGACAATCCTCTCAGATAGGCTTCTTCAAATGGTCCGAGCAGTTTCACATACAGCTGGGCGAGGGCTATAGCTGTTGACGTATTGCCGCTCTCCTGCGGATGTGGGAGCTGCTGAGGTAAATCATACTGTAGAGCTATCTGGGCCCAAGCGCCCTGCTGGTGGACCCTGGTGGCTCCTCCGAGCGAAACGACCATGCCCCAAAGCCTATATAAGTCAATATCTTTTCCGGCAAGCTTGACTCCACCCGGTTCAGACGCGGGCTCAACGTTGCTCCAAGGCGACGGCGCTGTCGGGTCATATCCCGACTCTACGCCCGTTATACCGCTCGGAAGCGGCATGCCCCGCGAAGCCATGACGCGGTTCAGACCTTGCAAAAAGCTCATCCTGCGGTTCTTGTTGAGAGCGACAGCCTGTTGCTGTGTGAGCTGTTGGCGCTGAGCGAACTGGTTTGCCTGGGGCGGGATGCTCGGCTGCATGTTGGGCGGACCTGAGGGCGGCAGACCGGCGGAGGGGAAAGAGGTCTGCTGATTGACGATGGCAGAAGGTGGGAAGGACTGGAGCTGATCCTGACGGAATGATTGGGATGGGGTTATTCCTCCGACGAAGTTAGCCGAGGATGGCCCGCCGTGGGCTGCTTGAGCCTGGGCCTGTGCGCGACGGGCGTTTGCGGCGGCGGCGAGAGCAGCGAGTTGTTTTGATGAGGAGGCGTCGAGGCCATTGAAAAGAGCGGCATCTTGGGAGGGAAAAGAGGGTGGAAAAGGATTTATATTAGTGGACGAGGAGTGCTCGGATGGCGAAGTAGGACCAGGACTGGGACTGTTCGGAGAAAAGGGTGAGGAGCCGACAATAAATAAATGAGATAAAGCAAAGTCACACACAACATTCCCCGGTTCATGTTCATGTTCATATTCATGTCCCCTTCTTGCAAGGGAAGCCCACGACCAGCGTCGCTATCTTAGCGCTGGACTCTGCGAAAGCGATTGAGCGAGCTCGTTGCCAACCACAGCGTCGGGTGATGATGGATGCGGATGCTCTCTAAGGCGTGGACAAATAGAGTAATACAGCAGATCACATTTTCTCTTGTCTTTTTCGGCCATTTTACGTGTTCCAACAACATATCGACTACTTTCATGAGTTGTATGCTATATATAAGTTCAATATACTCAACTGCTGCGTTTTACCGAAAGTTGTCCGAGTAACATCTGACCCGCAGCTTTACAAGAGAGACATCGCAGTACAGTACATGTATTGGCTCCTTATTTGTCGTCGTCATGCATCTGACCACGACTGCTCGACCTCACAGAAGCACCTTCTCATTATTGGTGATTTCAGCAATGATGTCGCCAAAATTGCTGCTGACGCGTACTACTGTACTGGGATGTCTTGCTTGGACGCGCACTCGCACTCCTTCCGCATAAGGAAGTCGCTGGCTGGCGCAGAGGCTGTTCTGATCATTTCTGCTGTGTATATGCGCCCATCTTCCCTTTTCCCTCCTGCCTCCATCTTTGTATGCACTAGATGTCTGTCCCCTCTGCTCCTCCTCCGACCTATGACCAGGGCCAGCACGATGAGCTAGTCTCTCTTCAGTATGAACCGCCGTCTTCCAGCGACGGCGCTACTTTCGTCCCCAACGACGCGCAGCTCGTCATCTGTCCATCAGGCAATGCGACTCACTTCCAGAAGGGCTTCCTCGGCGCTAATGGCGAGCGGGCGGCGATTGAAGGTGAATTGCAAATAAAGGGTGTACCCTTACATCTTTGGGAAAGCTTGTACGTTTGGTTCCATTCGACTCAAATTAACTCGTTTCAAAGCTCATCTGTCCACATCAAAGAACAGTCACCCTGACCTCGTCCGAGTCGGATGGGAAGCACTACGTTGAGCTGAACTCAACTTCTGTGAATCTATATTCTCGCGATGGACCGTCTGGGTCAAATACGTTTGTGATGGCATCTTCCATCCCATTCTCGATTCCGCTTACTCCGGATACCCCACAATGCCTGCACACTGGACGATCCTCATTGTCGCATGTCTTAACAGCTACTTTGAAGACATCAGACGCGTCGCTCCCTGTTCTGTCCCACAGCATCACAATTCACACAAGAAGATTCACATCACATCTTTCGCGTTGTGAGGTTTCGCCCCACTCTGTCTCGTTGAACAATCCCACACCCGTAAAGGTTGAGCTTGGCAGAACCACATACAGAGTGGACGAGCCTATTCCTGTGTATGTCACTATCCCGCCTCCCGATCGAAGTGTCATCTTGGATCATGGCTTCACACTGAGAAGTGTTCGAGCGGAACTCATCCGTACAGTGAAGGTGCAAAGTTTAGAAGGGTTATCCGTCAATGGGACCACCGCGAATGATATTGATGAAGATTCACCTTCAGATGATGACGACGATGACACTGATACTGTATCAAGTAGCGAGATCCCCCCTAGTGCGGAGTTCTCATACGCGGCATCCACTTCGACGGTACCCGTCTCGTTCGGTGGTCCTTACTTTCCAAACGAAACCATCCTTGCCCGATCCGGGAGCTCATGCCGTTTCCATACAACCAAGTCTGTGAAGCTCAGACTCGTTCTACGCAGCAGCTTCCCTAGCTCCTCTCCTGACAGAAATGGCGCACAGTTTCCTGAACCTGAGAATACCTTTGTGGATGACGATCCTCAATGCGCGTCCATCTCGCAGTCGTCTGTCCTGCATACGATCGAATTCCGAGTACAAGTCCGTGTGACATTTCTACATGTTTCGACACGCTCTGAACGGATTTTTGCGCTTGTCTTACCGGTGACGATCTTGCCTCCTCCTGCGCCTTTGCCGGAGATCGACCCTTCGTTTGATATGGCGTACATGAAGAAGCATGACCGTCCTCCAGTGAAGACGGTAAGACGGGAGGACTCGGACATTTACACGGCCGAGCATGAGACCCAGGCTGGCCCAAGTGCATTGGCTCCACCCCCCTTCGAGGAGGCACCTCCACCATTCTTCTCTGTTGGCGAAGCATCAACATCTCGGCTTCCGACCTTCTTTGAGTCCGAATCTGAGATTATTGTTCCTTCTGAGGATCACCCCGCCGCAGAGAATATACAGCCACTTCCGCGCCGGGAGTCGAGCGTCGAAGGTGAGGGTGTATTGTTCGGATTCCCAGCTTCGGAGGTGTACGATGGACATTCCGACGTCATGCGCTCGTCTACGCCGCCGCCTTCTCTTGAAATGGCAGCGGGCGACGCAAATGTGACCAGTCTCGCAGGCTTTGTCAACCAACCTGAACGCGCCATGGATGCGCTTAACCTCGTTCTGGAAGAGCATGCGGAGATGTCTCGCTCGCAAGGTCGGGACGACCTTCTGCCGCCCCCGCCACCACCGATGGACGATCCATCTGACCCGCCTCCCTCGATCGACTCCGAGTTCCGCTCGCGTAATCCCGACTCCGACCCACCACCGTCCATCCTGAACCCTGACTTCCGCACGACCGCGCTTGCACCCAGGACACCACCTCCTCCCGGTGATTCGCCGATGGCCAGAGTCTTGCCTCTGTCTGATGCGCCGGCCGTGTTGGATGTTTCGAATAGGAGGCCTAGTCTACCCGAGGACGCATCCGGAATATCGCCGTCTCATGCGCCACCTCCGTATTTGAACCCTGCGACACCAGGCGAGACGGAGCCCGTGAGCGGCCCGCCGCCGTATGTCGACCTCGTGCCTTCCGTCACTAATCAGTCGCATTCACATTGATCAATTTGATGAAGCCTCCGTGACAATTCTTCTTCCATCTATACTGACATTGTCATTACCTTTGAATATTTATTGATAGTACTTGGTTCCTTACAAAACGCAGATCTTTTATCCTCTGTAAGAGCATGACTTCAAAGTATCAGAAAAGAAAGTGAAATACAGATGGTAATCTTATACCAGAACTAAATATAATATCGTAGTGGGAGAAAAGAGGGGAGGCGTGTAGGATGGGGAAGATCGTCATATCATATCACGGATAGTGAAAAAAAGGGGACACGTAGACTGTAGGTAGATCTCAACAATTGCAAGCATCTTTGCCCTTGGCAGCGCTCTCTTCCAGGTTTACGCCTTGTTGGTTTGCAGACCCTCTCCCGGACGGACCGCCATTTCGCCCTGCCCCACGACTCGAAGCCAGGATATGCTCGATAGGAATCTTCTTGGCTACAATTGAGATATTTTTTTAAGTTAATGAGATGCAATGCATGCATTTAGGAGATGGTAACGGCCGACGACGTACCAATTTCGGTGAAAAGTTCTACGACACCCTCTCCTGTCTTTGCGCTAGTTTCGAAGAAAAGTAAGCCAGCCTCCTGAGCGTACGCCTGAGCCTCTTCCGTGGGTACCGCCCGTGGGACTTCCGAGTCAGCAACACCAGCCTCGCCTGGGGTGGCGGTAGCATCGTCAGGCTCGTCTTCAGGGTCAGACGTACCATTCGGAGCGGGTGATTTGGGTTGTACGAGATCAAGCTTATTGCCGGCGAGTGCAATGACGATATTCGGGTTCGCCTGTCGTTGGAGTTCTTTTACCCACGACTTGGCTTTCTCTAGACTCGACGCTTTCGTGATATCATAGACTACCACTGCTGCTTGTGCATTACGGTAGTACATTGGCTACCAAAGGGACATAACGAGATGAGGTGAGATGATGGTTTCAAAGTTGACTAGGGTAACAACCGCAAAGATGACTCACGGCAAGGGAATGGAAACGCTCCTGACCCGCTGTATCCCAGATCTCATATCGTAGGACACGATCTTCAAGACGGCATTTCTGGGTAAGGAATGCAGCACCAATAGTCGGCTCCTTGTTCGGCTGGAACTCGTTGGAGACCTAAAGATGAATGGAATAGTTGAGCATTCGGCGACCAGAAACTCGAAGCAACCGAGACATACAAAACGCAGTACTACGGAAGATTTTCCAACTGCTGCCTCGCCTACAGTATCAAATTATCAACAAGCAAGTCTTGAAATTATATCCGTAGTTATGATACGAGTGTTACGGCCACGTTGTGATGACTCAAATAACAATTCCTCCCGTGCATGAGCAAACGTACCTAGTAAGACGAGCTTAACCTGGACAGACTTGTCCGAAGGACCAGAAGCACTTTCAGCCATGACGAGTCTGAATGAAGAAGAGGAACAGAGGGAGGGCGGGATATAGAACACACTTGAGCGTGCGTGGATGATAGTGGATGGAGACAAGCAGCGCGGCGGTGCCCGTGACGTCCACCGTCCACGTATGGCAGGCATGTCACTGCCATATCAATTTATTTTATTGTTTTTCAAATGCTTGAATAATAAACTAACTACTTGAACACGAACATGCCTGGACCTGCAGACGACCCGGTAGTAGCTGTATTGCCGATTCATCTCTCAACCGCCCTCTCTCCGAATATTCATCTTCACCAATTCCCGCTTCTCACTCGTCCTTTGCAAGTCCCACCTTCTGCAGCGCAAAGCGGAAAGAAAATCCGCGCACGAATCAAAGCAAAGGCAGCTAGGCTTGAGGTACATGTACCAGTCGATACTCGTCCGGAAGTATGGAATAAGGATCGATCACAAGAACTTGGTCAAGCGCGGGCAAGCGACGATGCAGAGAAGAATTCGGAGTCGAAGAAGGGGAGGCAGTCCAGTACGGACCAACGCCTCTCTGAGGTGCGTTTGAAGAGCGAACGGATTCCAGAAAGAGGTACCTATATGCTTGGTATTGTTCGCGATGGTACGTTGAATTTATAGTACGCCGAAAAAGCTTGGATTAATCTCTTTGACTAGGTCATCTCCACCTTCATCCAGTAAGCCAAACACATCAACTCAGGCCAACGCTAACATACATGGATGTACTCAACCGTAAAAGTCGGCGGACGAAAACCGGTGCTGACGATGAATCAGAGTCAGATGAAGGGCCACCTCCTGATCCCGACGAGCCCAATCCTCCAGTGGCTGTGAAAAAAGAAATAAAGTCGACAGGCGAAGGGAGAGATGTGACTGTATCAATTAGAAAAGCAGATGATAAAGGCGCCCAGTCAATAACAGGTGGGCTTACTGCGGCACGTCGCGAAATGTTGCACGTACTTCGAGTAGAAGAGGATGAATCTTGGGAAGATTTAGAGTATTGCGATGAAGAGGTTCGTTACTATTGCCTCGTCATGTATCCTTTCTGACGTTAACTCCGTTCTAGACTGAACAGGCTCAAGAAGCTTTCGAGGCCGTCTTTTCGAAATCACAAGAGAAACTAGAGTGCAAATCGGACTTTCCTTCTCTATTCAAAAACATCCAGGGCTTATAGTAGATTGTCATCAAGTTTTAATGTAATATAGATAGAAGTACAATGAAACTATGTAAAGATTGTGGGGAAGGACAGTACAATGAGGAAGAAAGGAACAAAAATTGAACTGATTGGTTAACGACTATTCGTCTTCTCCAAATAAAAGAGTGATTGGGAACTGCGATCAGAATATCTGGAAATCGAATCGCGGTCCTGCGAGTCTGTCCATTGGGATGAGGCTGAATCAGAAAATAGCGATATTGTTTCGGTGGGAGGTAATTGCTCGGGTGCCAACCCTCGACTGTGTGTAAGCACAGCTATGTTCTTGCCCTTATCCGAAGGCCCTGCAAATTCGAAGTCCTCAAAGGGATTCTCGGCCACATTTCGGGCTTGCGCGTCCTTTGAAGACCCTTCCTGCCGATCCAACGGGTCGACACCTTCAGTTGGGACCAAAGATGGGTTGATGATCATCGAACGTGCTCTCCAGGGGTTGGAAGAAACGCTTGCGGTTGATATGCTTTGCCTTACTTCGCCATTGGTAACCTTCTCGACGTAGTAGAGTGGATCCCACGTCGATGGATGCTGAAGGAGAGCCTCACGTTCATGTCGTCGTACAACACGTCTGAAACTCTGCATGACCAGAAGAGAGAGAATGCCCCCTTATTCATGTGGTAAGAATGCTGCGATGACTCACAGAAGAGGTATACTTACAATAGGACCCAGTAAAGACGTTTGGATCAATAGCCGACGTCCGTGCAAACACTCCTACGAGTCCCAGAATTGTTGCGATGACGTTGAAGATCGTGATCAGTGCCGTATACGCAAGCTAAATGCAGGTAAGCCCGAACTCAGAAGATGCTACCTCTACCTCATACCTCATTCCGCAATGCTTCCCGAAATAGTTTCATGCGGTTCATGAGAGGTCCCAGACTTCGAGTCTTAGAAGGGGTTGTAGATTGAGCACGAGAGGCAACGCTAAAGCGGAAATGTTCGCTATTTTCTCGAAATTGAACGGCAGGCGGCTTTGATAGGTCTTGGGCGTGTGGTGAGGCAACCAGTGTTGTATCAGATCCTTTGCGTAAGGCCGTTTGTCCAGAGGATCCGTTCTTTATCAACGCTCCGAATAAATAGCGCATATTGCCCACGAATCCTTGGTCATCGACTATGTGCCATGTCTGAACACGAGGCTCCCCCATTGGTTTCGCATTCCTCTCCGGGACATAATCCCACCAGCCGCGAGGTCGATTTGAAGCTAGTTCGCCGCCTTTCTCGCTTGAGGGCTGTTGTTGTGGACCCTGTCCTGACAGACTGATGGATATACGACCCTGGGCGGCGGGTAACTTTTCTGACTTCCACACAGCGTAAACAACTTCAAAGGCTTGTCAATCTCTAGTGAATCAATAGGGAATGGTTTATACTTACAACACGAACAAATAAACAGTGCAAGCACAAAACGAAGGGTTGTCGAAAGCGGGAAAAGAATAGAGTTGTTGGAAGAATTGCAGGTCACTACGGATGAATTGATTAGTCTGTCTGTTGTTGAAAAAATGGGATGATTCCCTACAGGATAACCTGCGCGAAGCCTCAAGCTTCGCAAGATCCAGGAAGGACATGGTAGATGAAGCGGCCTGCAGCACAATAATGACAAAAAGGACGACCTTCGAATCGGATAGGCATCTGTATGCCTTGACTCCGAGAATTCCGGAAAGCTAAGATACTTCAGTCAACAATCACCAGTCCATGTTGGCACCCTTACAAGTATAGCGGAGGAAAGCTCCGTAAATACACCTCCTGCCGCGAGGGCTCTGTGAAGGGCATCAATTGAACACTTGGATTAATGAATGATAAGTAACGAGCACATACCTTCGGCAATTGATATTCGATGCAAGTACGGTCGCGGCTGTGATCGCAAAGGCCACGACACCGCACAATTGGCTGATGAGTAGCTCATAGAAGAGCACCTTGTGCTTTACTTTCACCCGACGGATATAATCAGCTGCAATGACGGAAGTCGCGATGAAGAGCATGAGCATCATTCCGCTAAACAAAAGAGTCCAATCCCCGCGTCGAACTTCGGAAATATAGGGAGGAGCAATGAGAGAACCGTCAGGGAACGGGGTATAATCCATCCTGAATTGACTTATAGGTGCAGCGGTATAGAAGCTCGAATAATCCGGTATAAGCACAGTCGTAGAAATCCTCAAGAGAACATCATTCGGGGTCACAGAACATGACCCATCCAACTGTCTTGGAGAGAGAGCTGGAGCCTGAGTTATGAGCGGGTCGTTGGCAGAACTTGGACCAAGGGAATGTGTCGGAAATACGGCGTTGAGACGACCACTGGTTGCTGAAGGAGAGGCGCAATCGGACGCGCCTAGCGCGCTCGACATGAGTCCGAGGTTGAGCTCGGTATGTGTTGAAGTTTGAAGATTCCCGGCGAACCAGCGCCTTGGGGTAGGCTAGTCGACGCGGAGGAGGTCGTCGTCGTCGCACTCAGTTGAGTGAGCTGGTGGCATAACGGATTCTTGCAAACTGGGATTGAGGATACATATACGGCTTGGTTGCCGTGCAACGAATTTCGGGCCGCGTACATGACAGCTCGAGGGAACAGGCGCCGGAAACGAATGGAAATGGCAGCAACCGAACCGTGATTCCTGACGGCCATCATCAGAAAGTTTAAATTACCAGCTTACATCAGGTAAGTTTTTCCTTTCTCAGGTTCATACTTTGCACATCCACTGAACAGAAGAAGTCTACCATCATCATTAACACCTGTATGGATATTGAAGAGAAGACCAGGCAGTTGCCAAACATTCTTATCACCGGGACTCCAGGCACTGGCAAATCCACGCATGCGCAGCTCTTAGCTGAACAATCTTCTGTTCCTCTTCGCCACATCAACGTTGGCGAGCTTGTCAAGGAGAAGGGGTTACACGAAGGATACGATGAAGAATGGCAAGCGTATACCGTCGACGAAGACAAGGTAAGTCCACTAATATTTGGTTCCCAATCAATTCATAAGTTGCCCGCCTGCACAGTTACTGGATGAGCTTGAACCGATTGCATCCGAAGGCGGCATCGTATTGGATTGGCACACATGCGATGTGTTTCCTGAGCGATGGATTGATTTAGTCGTCGTTCTTCGATGTGATCACACTCAGCTTTGGGATCGATTAGAAAAGAGGTTGGCCATATTGCTCGTCTTGCTCGCCCCGATTATCAACATTCAATGATTTTGTTAGGAACTACCCTCTGAAGAAAATCCAAGAGAACAATGAAGCCGAAATCATGCAGACCATACTCGATGAAGCAAGGGAATCGTATTCCCAAGAAATTGTCATTGAACTCAGGAGTGAAACGACAGAAGATCTGGAAAGTAATGTTGAGCGATTAGTCCAATGGGTGCAGGCGTGGCGGAGGGATCATGGTTACAATGACGAAGGGTGACCGTTGCAACAATTTGTGAGAGCAAACTTCGACCAAATTTATGCAATAAATTCTGAAGCTCTTCAGATAGAAAATAGGAAAATCATTGTACTGCATACAAGCGAGAAGTGTCCTAATAAATGTCCTAATGATGTGAATCGAGAAATGCTTTGGGCTGCGTTTACGGGAAAGAAGCCGCCTGCAGTCATGTCCGCAGTACCCATGACTGCGGTGATTGTTGTGGTAACGAGTCCTCTGAAAAGGTAATAGTCAGTGAATAATCGCATGGCGAAAGGTCCCGGCGGTCACCCACGTGAAAGTAGTAGTGAGAACAGAAGTCTGGTCTTCTGTAATGGTCTCGGTCAGTGTAGCGGTTGAGAGGACCACTATCGTTGCGGTTGTTACTGGTCCAGTTGCCGTAATTGTGGAGCCACTAGGCTCGACAGTCCATTGCGTAGGCAGACCAGACGAACCGACTGTAATTGTTGGCATGCCCGAGTTCGAGTTCGAATTACCTGAACCAGTCAAGCCAGAATCAGGATCTTCGTAGGGGTTAATGGCAGGAGCCGAGTCGAGTTGTGGCTGGTCTTGTAGAGGATTGGAAACGCTTTCGCATTGCGATAAATCGTCGCTCTTATTAGGATTATCGACTGTGACGTTGAGCGGGGTGATTGAAAAGAAAGCCTATGATAGCATTAAGCTATCTGCAGAGCTGAATTTTCCATTGCGGGATACAAACGTACCTCGTTGTTTATATGCGAGGATTCATAATAGGTAAGCTGGTTTGAAGCATCAGAAATCCCTCAAATAACCATTGCTCCAAAACACTCTCACATTGTAAATGCCAGGGGACATGCATGAAGGAAGAGGCCAATTCAAATGCTTCACTGTACTCCCAGGTTCTTGCGTCAAGAGTATCGATCCATTCGATACGGTGAAGTTCGACCGGGTCTGCGCGGAAACAAGGTAAATTTCGAGGGAATCATATCGTGTCGGTGCGCCAGATCCTGGAATGAATAGGCTCTGGTCGATCTTGCCATCCCCAGATAACTATATGAAGAGAGCAAATGATGCAATGAGCCTATTTCAGTGCACTTTGGTATGAATTGCAACATACTTCGACAGAAATAACAAGATCGCTTCCTGCATGTTGGGGACTATTCGTAGGTCGTCAATTCGCGCCGCCAAGTGATACATTAGGTATATTGCAAAGCTCACCTCCCAGGAAATGGCGCATTACTTATAGCAAGCCCCTTTGTGAAAAACTGCCCATTTCTCAGGAATGCCTGCGCGTTGGCTAATAATGGTGCATAACACGAAAGTAGTAACCACGCCACAATATATGTATGAATGACGGCGGTAAATCGGCGTGTCAGCGCTGTTGTTCGTCCAGTAGTTCGTCTAGTTTTAGAGGACAAGTCGCAGACGTTGAGTCGCACATCGAGCATTGTGTCCGCCATTCCCATGAAGGACTGAAGGGAGGTTGGATAGCTGCTCCCTCAGGACGGGCGCTGAAGAGTGGTTATGCACGGAGAAATTAGTCGGAGGATGTCAACTCAATTGTAACTTTTCTCACAAGCTCATACTCAAATCCCCGCCATGACCGACGAAAAGCCTCGAAAAGGATGGTCGGCATCTTTTCCGCGGGCATGGTGGTTACCAACAGGATCAGATCCAAAAGATTCAGGTCCTTCCAATATTGAGACTTTGCCTATTATAGTCATTCGGGGATCGGCGCAATGCGCATCCTCGATATTTATTGGCTCAGGCTCAATAGAATGGGTTGTCGTGAACCGTCACCAAGCGCAATATAAATGGTGACGATGGCGGTCCCAACGAGAGCCTCAGAACCTGATGACGGACAGGGTTCTTCTCGCAGGCCCATATATGAGGGCAGCACTCAGTTCAGGCACTGGCGATATTCTATCCAACAACTCCGAGACCTGCGCGCTTCCTTGAACAAGGCGGCAGTGAGTGTCATCAGAAATGCGATTGAGGTTGATTTGGTATGTGTCTTCTTTAGGCATAAGATTGAAAGTGGACTGACCTGAGTGCCTAGTCTGGGTCGTCGGCAGGTGTTTCGTTCTTGACACCGGACGAAGAGCTTCTTTTGGTGAAGTTGTACATTGGGAAAGTCGGTCAGCTCTGTGGCCATTTTCGGTTTCCAGAAGAAGTGGAAGCCACGGCCATATCGTATCTCAAGAGATTCTATCTGAAGAATACGGTGATGGATTGGCACCCAAAGAACGTGATGTAAGTTTAAGTGTATTTTTTTCGACATTAATAACTTCTAACGATATCAAAGGCTAACTGCTCTGTTTCTTGCAACGAAAACGACTAACAATCCAATATCTCTTGAATCATACACAACGCATATCCCGAAGACCACGCCATCAGACGTCCTTGATCTAGAGTTCCTCGTTGCCCAGAGCCTGAATTTCGAATTCAAAATTTGGCATGCTCACAGAGCTCTTTGGGGTATTTACCTCGATATCCAGGTCAGTGATAAGGAAGCGTACGTGTTGTGACCGATGCGATGAAATTGCAGAATCTTCCGGACATATCACTCGAGAAGCTACAAGAAACATATCAAATTGCCGTGAAGCACGTCCGAACGTCGAGGCTGACGGATGCGGAACTTGTGTACACGCCGTCTCAAGTCGCGTTGGCAGCCTTCTCGATGGCGTCTCCGGACTTTGCTGCTGCCTGGGCTCAGTCGAAGGGCGCGGAGTCAATTTTATCAATTGTCAAGGATATTGAGGAGATGATCAGTCGTGATGGTGCAGGGCCGGATGTAGAAAGGGTGAGAGATGTGGACAGAAGACTCCGGTTGTGCAAGAATCCAGAGAAAGTAGTTGGGAGCAAGGCGTATCTCGCAAAGAAGGCTGAGCAAGAGGCGAAAGAGAAAGAAAAGCGAGCGAAAAAGGCCGGAGATACGAGGCGGGCCATGGAAAGCGGGGATCCGTTCGGCGAAGAACTGGACTCACAGAGCGGGCGAGATGGCAGTCTAGACGAAGACGATGATGACTGAAATAATCGGGCTAGACTTGTAATACATTATTATTATAGTATAGTATTGTGCCTACTACGCTGTTCGTGCTGTGCAAGTTGAGCGTTTGGCCCGGATGGCTGGGCGCCGTGGGAAATAGACCTGGTCGCCATCAGTGACTGACCTAAGATAAGTTCCTTTTGCTTTCGGTCCTTTCCTTTCCTCGTCCTCTTTCCTTCCCTTTCTCCTCGAACCTCTCTTCCTCTCTTCTCTTATGGACAATGTGGAGGCACCCTGTATTGTCGAAGTCCCCTCAGTCCACCCAGACCAGCAGCAATCTGGGCAGCCTCCCAAGCTGGATCCTCCTGACCCTCCTGTGTCCCCAATAGCAAAGTCAGAGTGCTCGGATACTAATGTCACGATGGCCACCGTACCCGAGGAAAATGAAGAAATTTGGAGTGACGCGCAGGAAGGTATTGAGGTTGAGGAACGCGCCGGGGCTGAACGACGAGACACCGAGGGAACGGACGGTGCCTTTCATGGTCGCGCCGGTATCCGCGATGCATTACCACCAGACATGGATAAGTTCAAAATTGTCACTCAGGTCAACAAAAGCTCTTCTGAGGTCCTCACTATGGAGGAGCCGCCATCCTCCTTGCCTAGTCCCATTGATACACCTGACCGCACTCACGCTGTCATCACAACTCCGCCCTCCTTACACATGTCATCCGCACCTTCTTCTCCGACCGCGTCGGCTTCGGCCCAGGCTGGGGCACCGTCTCCTGAGGCACCGTCCTCAACTGTAACTGCTAGTGCGAGTGCCCGACCTGTATCTCCCTCCCCAACTCAGTCGAGCTATGGACTAGAGCGTCGCCAAAGTAGGAGGCGATCGACTGTTGACGTACGTCGGCTTACTTCCTTGCTACTCTTACATTTCACCTTACGCTATCCCTCGTTGGTTTTCTATTTGTCTTCATGCCTTCCCAGAATCGTGCTACGAATCGGTTTTCAAGCCTTCTGTCCAATCTTATCCATCGACGTCCGGATCGTGATCTCCCTTCAGCATCGTCAAGCAGGCCATCCGTCCGTGAGGAAGAACTTTCGCAATCCAAAGGCGATGAATCTTCCAGAGCCTCATCTCCTTCACGTGTGAATCGGACCATAACGCCACCACCTTCGCTTCCTCCACCTTCTTTGCAAGAGCTTGGTCTTTCTCTGACTTCGGTAACACCTATCCTCACTACTTCACACTTCACCACCCCGCCGACCAGCGGGACCTTTCTAAAGCCTCATTATCTATTGCTGTGCCACACACAAGGTCTGGATATCTTGCCACTTGTTGCACCACCTTCGCCGCAGCCGTATGCGTTGGTCCGGCGAGTGAGTTTCAAGAGTGTCGTTGTCATGGAAGAGAAGGGTGTTCTTGTTGCTATCGCCGGCAGAAGAGATGGTGTTAGGGTCTACGCCCTAGAGGAGGTCAGGAAAGCTGTTGAGTGGCGCATGGATGTTGAGAGCAGGCGTGAGAAGGACAGGATAAGGCGTGAAGAGGCGAAAAAGGGGACAAGCAGTAGTGTCGATAGAGTATTTGGTGACCTGAAAGTTAGTGCTTCTCTTAGTGAGAAGTCTAATAAGTCAGGCCTCACTGATTCGCCGACTACTCCAACGCCGCCTACCCCCAAGCCCAAGAGACGGAAGCCTTCTGTTGGGACAGCAGTCTCAGCTGGCTCTGCACCACCTCGACCAAGAGCTCCGACTGTCGGTCGAAGATTAAGAAGGGCCTCTTCAAAGGATGCGCAGACAAGTTCACAGAATTCAGATCCTCCTCCGTATCAAAGCCCGGCGACAGCTCGACCTGACATGCAAAATCGGTCTTCTGTTATTTCAGTCACCCAGACGCGTTCTCGTTCCGGATCTGTGCAGAACGTCCTGGCTGGTAATTCCGTGCGCCGGCGCAGTGCAGCCTCCGCTCCACGTGACGACGAGAAGGGCGATTGGGAACATCATTCCAGCGACGATGAAGCTATTAATATGGCAACTGCCGGTCCGAGTGGAAGCGCCGCTCTTGATGAAAGAACGAGTTCTATGGGCGCCGGAAACTCATCTAATGGCCATTCTGGACGGACTCCAGATGCAGCCCAAACACCCACTCCTTTGGATATTCCAAGGTTAGCTGAGTCTCGGCGGCATTCACAGGTGTCTGCGTCTCCGACCGTGACTCGGCGGGGACGACCAGCCCAACTGGACGTTGCTCTATCTCGGACAGTAACCACGACCAGTAATGGCGCACGACCTCCGCCATCGCCAACGCCGTCAGTCTGGACTTTACGGCAAGCATTGTCAGCTACACAGCCTGAAGAAAATCTATCGAGAGCTGCTGCATCTGATGCAGATGGTGACGAAGACGATGAGGATGGTGATGGTGATGGCGAACCAATCAGCTTTGCTCAGGCGCTCATGGAGAGCCGACTGCCAGATCTCCCTCCACCTGGTTCTCAGAGACCTCAGGAGGCTATATTCATCACGCCACAGTACTCGCAAGAGCCACAGAGTCCTCGTGAGACTGCATCTGAGACTCACGGAGAAGGAGAGATGAATAGCAATCAGGTGTCCCGACGAGCACGTCGCCGATGGTCTGTGCTGGATGGAGTTTTCTCGAATTCGACCAGCAGTGAGCCTATGCGTATTGGTGCCCAATCCAATGCTGCTCCGACCCGATCTCGAACGGCTGCCCAACAGAACGACGAACGACCGTCGAGCACTTTGACGCGTATCAATTCAGCTGAAGCTGCTCCGTTATTGCGGCACAATTCACTGCGCGGACATGGCTCAATATCCTCTTTACCACGTCCAAGTACGGCTAGGTCTCTGCCACCCGCTCCGTCACCTTCCCCGTCTGCCCCCAGTACGCTATCGCATCATAGGTTCCTTCCCCGGATTATTACCAGTGCATTCCAGTCACGACGTTCGGATGATCAGCCTAGCCCTGCGAGTAGATCATTCGCTAGTGAATTGACGAAGAGAGGAAATCCTGCGCCTTTGCCGTCGGCTCCAAAGCTCGAATATGTGAAGTTGCCTGGGACTAAAGGTGCAGTCATGATTAAAGCTGTTGAGACCGCAAAGAAGAGGTACATTTGCTATGATGCATTGATTACTTGCGGGATTCTGACCTTGTCATTTATTACAGCTTTCTGGCAATACTTTGTGGTGAAAATGGTGAGAAGGTTGAGCTTTTTGCGGGAACCTACAGAACAACGCTTGGTTTGTCGCGGACCTTCATTCTACCAGATTCTCCTCGTTCTTTGGAGCTTCAACTACAGGGCGACGATCTCGTGGAAGTTTTCCTGGTTTTCGCGCAGAATGTTTTTGGATTGGAGCCAGCGACCGTGAGGGTGCGTGAAGTCAGAGTAGGCCGGGCCGCAAGGCGTGCAGCTCGACGTCGTGCCCGTGAAAACAGAACGGATGAACTTGCTAGTACCGAAGCCAATGCACCTACCCTGGGCGAAGGAGATTCGACGGATGCGAATGTCAGCGTTGGAGTCACTTTGACTACTTCTGTGACATCACAGACTCTAGATGAAACTATAAGCACGCCTCCAGCGATAAGCAGGCAAGCTTCTGAATCAAATCTTGTCGGCTCTGAGTCGACGCAACAAGCTCCTGCGAATACCTCACATTCAGAGGAGTTGGCCGCTCTAGCCACCGCTCAAGCGGCACCGTATACTACGTTTCAGCAATTGTCGTTTGCTCCTCGATTTCCTCTTGCAACCATCGCAGATGAATGCGTCATACCTCCGACATACCAATCGTTTTTGGAATATCGAGCGCAGTATGAGCCAGAGCCCGATGGTGTAAACAACCTCGATTTGGCAAATGTTCAATTTAGTCCTCCTGGCCTGCCTATACCACCTTCTCTTCCACCCTCTAAATGGTACTATCGTGATCCGAAAGGTGTTGTGCAGGGTAAGTATATAATAATGTGTTGGTGTTGCTCTTCTAACAGTCTTTGTCAGGCCCATGGAAAGCCTCTCTCATGCAAACATGGTATAAGGATGGCCTCCTACCTCCTGATTTGCCCGTGCGTCGGGAAGAAGACCAAGATTATATCCTTTTGAAAGACTTGAGGTCTCAAAGTGTCGATCCTACACACCCATTTCGACCTCCACCTCCGCCGCTGACGAGTTTTAGTCTGCCGGCCGAGCCAGTTAAGCCATTACTCGATCCCATGTCATTGCTAACCCAAGATCGACGATATGGTCCACCCGCACTCTTCTTCACGAGTCGTGGAGGTCATAGCACCAGTGTTGTCGACGCTCGTGGTCGTTCCGTCTTACGAGGTCGCCTGCATTGGAGTATTGATGAGGAAGAAGATTTTTCGGTCTATGGAAATAGGCTCGGGGATGTCAAGCGTCTAGAGCCGTTCGATGTTGGGAAGACTACTGTCCTAGCTGCT
The DNA here is from genome assembly GCA_033182465.1 of Sanghuangporus weigelae. Classification (NCBI taxonomy): domain Eukaryota; kingdom Fungi; phylum Basidiomycota; class Agaricomycetes; order Hymenochaetales; family Hymenochaetaceae; genus Sanghuangporus; species Sanghuangporus weigelae. Next base: position 2,791,184 of record CP137318.1, on the reverse strand, counting down.
GTCAGACAGGGCGGATTGGAAGTCACTGACGTTGTGGACGCCCTTACATCACCAGGCGATTTCTCGCGACCTATTCTCCCGAACTTCAAACCACATCCATCTGCGATTAGCAGACGTGGTCCGTTCGTATGGCGAGTTGGCTCGCCCCTCTCTGCCTTTGCCGTTGGTCCAGTTTCCTCAGATAAATCTTTGTCTGCGGCATCAACTGGCAAGAAACAAGGTCTTAGTTTCGGGAAATCTTCTTCAGCAAAGAACGATTCCGCACTCGGTAATGCCGATGATAATGAAGGACGTCAACATGAGGAGCTTTTATATTTGGGACGCGTTGACGATACTGTGTACTTTTGCGAACGGAGTAATGGTTCATTCCGCATTCTTCAACTTTGTCCGATTTCTACATGAACTACGGCATTCTTTCTTTCCTCCGTCTGACGTGCACCATTCAACACAATATCATCTATTTGCATCTTGTAGGCATATACCCCCTCGTAATATTAGACACGAAATATGTAGCCTTTACAATGTTATTTTCTTGTTGAGGTACGATAGTTTCTATACTATTCATAATTTGGCGACAATTCCGCGCAAGGCTGTCTTCATGATTTTGCCTGTTGATGTTTTCTGGATAAAAGAAGATAAGGCTCGACTCAAACTGAACGCAGTCAAGGAAATCAAGGCCGCACCGGTAGTTCATCTAATATTCGCACCCACTCAGGGCAGGCAAATCCAGGAAGACGTGTCTTCGCGAACTTCTTCAGGTCTACTTCGAAATCATGATGCCGTCCCGCATACTCCCTTTCGGCCACTGGAGTAAGAATTACGAACGCCATTGGGCGCTCACCCCATTTCGAGTGAGGTCTTGCCACAACTGCAACCTCATGCACAGCCGGATGCTCTGCTAATTCTGATGTTCATGGTCAATAACTTGTTTATTTTTACAAACGCATGCACATGAATGATGTAACTGACCTTGTTCAATCGCCAGGCTTGAAGCGTTCTTGATTCACGCGGGTCAGTTGGACTTGGCTAAGTAAATGACATGAAATCAACGGACTTCGCCTCCTGAAATGATGATGTCCTTGCTCCGGTCCTGGATAGCGATGCTCCCGTCTTCATGCATAACTGCAAGATCTCCAGATGCAAAATAGCCACCGCGGAAAGCTTTCTTAGTCGCCTCTGGATCTTGGAAATACTGTCGAGTGTAGGAAATATTTTACCTAACTGCTCATTGTCCATGGGTATGTGAGACTCGCTCACCTCCTTCATAACGATATTACCCCTGGTCACGACTTCACCGACTGTCTTGCCGTCGGCGGGCACATCTGTAAGCTCATCACTATCATCCTGATAGACGACTCGCACATCCTGTGCAGTTGCAAAGGCATGGCCTTGCCGTGCCATAAACTTTGCTCGTGCCTCAAGAGAGATGTCTTTCCAAAAAGGCTGAGCGTAACCTCGAGTGAAAGGACCATACGTCTATATTCCGCGTGAGTTTGTTGCAGCCTCGAAATGAATCTCCATACCTCCCTAGTTTGGTATTAGTCCATAATTTCACGCAGAACAAACTGAACATACGTTAGACCGTAGACATGGACAACATGAATGTTCTTTTTCTCGAGTTCACCGATTAGATGCGCTGTGGGAGCGGAGCCAGCGATGATAGCATTCACGGATCTCTCTAGTATCCTTGCGTCCGGATGTGTTACGATGCCGAGCTAAATCACCAATACCCAAACTCGTTGTAAAAACGAGCCGATAACTAGATATACGGTCACGAATACAATACCTGGACTGTAGGTGCACCACAATAATGTGATACTCCGGAGTTCAAAAAGTGCCACCAAATCTGAGGATCCGAAACGGAACGTTGAGTAATCTGTACATTCGTCAGAACCTTTGATCAGCGAAGAGATTATCAATATGCTACTAGACCTGGGTAGCAAATGAGAAGGTTATGGACCACGGAAACGTCCATCCAGCAGCATGAAACATGGGCAAAACCCTATTAAAAGTAGTTGGATTTGCTTGATGATGTTAGCTTCCTTGCGCGATTCTACGTACCACAAGTAGACAGACTCAGGAGTCATTCTGCGGATGAAGAAATTAAAGAAAGAGGCAAGTTCCGGCCTTTAGAATCTACCTAGCTTCATATGCATTGGCCACAGCGGCCAGATATGTCCCTGCACGTATTAGAGATTAAATCGCATTTTGGACTCGTAGCATCGTAACCATTTTACCTCTTAAAGTTGTGAGGACTCCCTTCGGCCTTCCAGTAGTGCCCGAACTATACAATATCAGTCAATCTCTACGGGCCGCGAGGCTGAGAAATTCTTTTAAATCCGACTCACGTATAACAGAGCATCGCTCCCGCATCTTCATCAACTTCCATCTGCAATCCGGGCCAGCCTTTCTCGATACTGTGCTGTCTACTCTTTGTCAAGAATTCCTCATAAGGGCACCCGAATCTTCCAGTATCCTTGCTGACTATGACAGGAACTTTGGCATCTTTGGTGAAATGAACGTATTCGTGATCAACGAGTATCAGCTTCGCTCCGGAATGCTCAAGTATGTAGTTGACCTCGCTCTTAGTCAGTCTGGTATTAATCGGCGTGAGAATTGCACGAGCAGCTAAGACTGCCTGCAATGCCTCTGGAAACCGGTCAATTTATAGTCACTAACAAATTGAAAATTGCCATTACCTGCCATCATTGGCCTAAACGGACCAAAAATCAATATCATATGACGTCATACAAGTAGTAAAGGAATCTTACGTATTAGGCGATATTATTGCAACTCTATCACCAGGTTTGATTCCAGACCAGATGAAAGCATACGCGAGATTCTGGATTCGCTGTACCCTGGGTTTATTCAGCTTAAACGTACGCGCAAAGAAGCAGTTCATTGGCATACCATACTGAGTAGGTATATGCAACGGGCTTCTCTACATCCGGATGTGCCAAAGCAAGCTTATGAGGATAGATCGTGGCTCCTCTGAGAACAAATTGCAAGGGGTTCTGGAAGCGCGGAACCAGTACTACATATCAATGGAGCTTCCAATCTTCGACTCAATTGCTTACCAGAGGATGGAAATTAACGGGCAGCTTTGTTCCCTCTGGAAGCTTCATTCTGAAGCAACAATGCTCTGGAGGTATACTTGCAGGAGTCGGTCGGAATCCTAGATTGGAATTTAGAAACGCCACTATGAGAAAGACGAAGGCCTTGCTCACCATGAGGAGTCAAGATGGACATGCTATGCAAGTGACAAAAGTGGACGTCGAGAAGACAAGAAAGAGAGTGCGACCCGTGGCAGAGACCATTATATTTTTATATGACGCCCCATGATCGAGTCGAGTTGTGGCTGTGTAATATACAACGTCCCGTCCCATGATCATTCGTCAATCACACGCCTATGAAATTCCGAAATTCCCATACTAGTCCAGGTCTTCACCGCTATAGACCTTCCGCTAGTTTGCCTGATATATTTGTTTCAAATCATCGAAGGGTACAAGTACATCATATAGTAGCGTCATAATCTGGCAACGAAGCCGCGAAGCGCCGTTTTCATGATCTTGCCTGTCGAAGTTTTCTATCCAGGCCAAGAGTAAGGATTGCTATGCCGAAAGCACATTGTACGTAGACTTACAGAAAGTTCATCCACAACTTGCACCCATTCCGGACACGCAAATCCCGGAAGGCGTGTTTTCGCGAACACCTTTAGGTCTTTTTCGAACTCTTTGTGTCTCCCCGCATATTCCTTTTCCGCTGCCGGTGTGAGTATAACGAACGCCATCGGACGTTCACCCCACTTAGGGTGCGGCCTCGCCACCACCGCTACCTCATGGACGGCTGGATGCTCAGCCAGTTCTGAATATCATGTCTCAATAAACTTAACTCGCATATCCACAATAAACAACTGACCTTGTTCAATTGCTAAACTCGAAGCGTTCTTTATTACCCATGTTAGCTATAGTACTTCGCTCTATCTGGATATGATACAGATACATTACCTCGCCACCTGATATGATGATGTCCTTGCTTCTATCCTGGATTGAAATGCTGCCATCCTCGTGTAGTACAGCAAGGTCGCCAGTACCGAAATATCCACCTCTGAAAGCCTTCTTTGTGGCGTCGGGATCGCGAAAGTACTAAGGATAGACCAGTCAACAGAAACGCATTAAATGGTTTATACTCGTCACACCTCTTTCATAACTGTGTTGCCTCGAGCTACAACCTCTCCGACTGTCTTACCGTCGGCAGGTACATCCGTAAGTTTCTCGTTATCATCTTGGTAGACGACTCGAATCTCTTGAGCAGTAGAGAAGGCATGACCTTGCCGGGCCATGAACTTCGCTCGTTCCTCAAGAGATAGATCCTTCCAGGCCGGTTGCTCGTAGTTGCGAGTGAGAGGCCCATAGGTCTAGTACACATTGCTGAGCTCGAAAGTTGAAATGCATGGCGTGTCATACCTCCCTAGAAATAAGATAAGAGTGATTCTTATTGATGTTAGACGAGACTCACGTTAAACCGTATAAGTGAACAATATGAATATTCTTCTTTTCGAGCTCGCCAACAAGATGCGCAGTCGGAGCAGAACCTCCGGCTATTGTATTTACGGGTTTCTCTAGCTTCACCGCATCTGAATGAGTTACTATTCCGATCTGATCCATCAAGCGCGCGTAAGCTATCAGGGACTGTATAAAATCGGTAATTAGAGTCCAATACCTAGACAGTTGGCGCTCCGCAATAATGTGAAACGCCGGAATGTCGCAAATGCCTCCAGATATGAGCAGTTGACACAACGCGTTGAGTGATCTGAAGTAAGATATATATTTCAGCAAAAACTGAAACTCGAACACAAGACGCGGCGGACCTGGGATGCGAATGAGAAAGTAATGACCCATGGGAAAGTCCAGCCAGCGACGTGAAACATCGGTAGAACCCTGAATATCTACTTAGCTATTCGTCGCTATGCATGATGACCCTCCATTAGATGTACCACAGATAGACCGAATCAGGCGTCATTCTATCGAGGAAGAATTCGTTCAAATGCAAGATGTCATTTACATTGAGGCCAACCTTGCTTCATAAGCATTTCCAACCGCACCCAGGTATAAGCCTGCAATGAATTCTTAACTCAAGAGACGTTGATCGTGTATCCACTCAAGCCTCACCTCTCAACGTGAGCAGAGCCCCTTTCGGTCTTCCTGTTGTACCAGACCTAGAGTATTAAACAAGCTCAACGGGCTTGACCTCAGCATATGCAAGTAGCTTACGTGTAGCATAGTAGCGCTGCTGCATTCTCATCTAGTTCCATCTCGAGACCGGGCCAGCCCCTTTCGTTACTATGCTGGCGGCCCTTTGATAGGAACTCTTCATAGGGACAGCCAAACCTTCCGGTATCCTTACAAACAATGACTGGGACCTTCGCATCGCTCGCGAGATGAACGAATTCATAATCGACAAGTATCAGCTTCGCTCCGGAATGCTCAATTATATAAGTGACTTCGTTCTTTGTCAGTCTGATGTTTATCGGTACAAGTATCGCGCGAGCGGCAAGCACGCCCTGCAGCGCATCTGCGACTCGGTCATTGTAGGGGTTCTTTAGATTGAGTGAATCTGCTCACCTGCCATCATTGGACTGAAAGTGACGTGATATTATTTGAAAGGTTCAGTGATCCAAAAATAAGCTTACATGTTAGGTGCTACTATAGCCACTCTCTCTCCCGGTTTGATTCCGGACCAAATCAAAGCATAAGCGAGATTTTGTATTCTTTGGGCCCTGGGCATTTTCGATGTGCTTTATGTAAAGCAGGTACGTGTCCAAGAGATACACCTACCACACAGAGTACGTAAAAGCAACCGGATTCTCTACATCGGGGTGAGCCAGAGCAAGCTTATGAGGATAGATGGTAGCTCCGCGCAGAACGAACTGCACGGGATTCTACGCGTCCGCAAAGTAATCTGATGAGTTCTCGCACCCTACATCAGCTCAATTTGCCTACTCACTAGAGGATGTATGCTAACGGGCAAATTCGAGCCTTTCGGAAGAGTCATCCTGAAGTTACAATGCTCCGGAGGAATGCTTGCCGGGGTCGGACGGAAATCTGGAGGAAACCAACTCAATTATACTGGGCTCCTATGAAGCGAAAGTGATTTCTCGCCTCTAGGAATCAAACCAGACATAATGTTTTGCTTTGAAGACTATAGACAAAAAGATATATCAAGAAAGAAAGTACTGGCTTGTTTGCTTGAGATCAATTCACGCCTTATGACGACTTGATCGTGGCTGTGCCTTTGATGCGTAGTCTCGTGTCCGCGTACACGCGTCTGAGCTCTGAGCGTCTCTCCTCCAAATCTTCACACCTGCCGCGTCTGAAACCATAGCTGGCTATGTCACAAGAGAGCGTTACCGATTATAGTTCCGATAATTCGGCTGCATCTGCGTCTGGTCCAATTATTGGGCCTATTGAACTTGCCAGTAGAGTTGTTTCTGACGATAACAAGGCTACTTCATCGAGAGATCTCACCAGAACCGTTGAAAGTATTTCGAGGAATGCTATCCTTGCTGTCAATAGGCTGCGCGTGATCGGTGATGACGCAAAGAGTTTTCTTCGAGTCGGTCTCCGTCTGTCTTTTACTTGCGGGCAATTGACGTCTATATGCAGGATGAAGCTGTTGCTCAAGAACTGGATGTGTGTTTCAACGATATTCTTCTCTTCCTTGAGGCAAGGACTACCGGACTCTTAGACGAATGTAAAGACCAATACTACATTGACTGTATCATCTGCTTTTGTAAGCTCATCTTGGCCCGACTTCTGTGCACTGACACTATAGCGGTTCTGCTCAGTTGATGTTGCTTTCTTGAGTATTCTACTCGACATTCGCAGCCAGCTGCTTCAAAATGCCTTTATAGATTGTCATGGTGACGTGATATTCTGCTCGGTTGACCGTATTTTTGCTCGGTGCTGGGATTGCGTCTCGTGCATAGCAGGCTGTAGGCATAATTCCAGGAAACGAGATGAACTACCTGTAGTCTCCAACCACAAAGAAGAAGACGATCTACGCGTCGCTTTACAGCTACCACGTGAGGACTTGCAATCTATTGGAGTGGATGAGTCTCATTGACAAATTAATGCGTTCATTTAGATACGCGGCTACAACTCTCAGGACTCCTGCGATCCGAATACTCTTCCCCTGCTTCAAAGCGACTAGTTTTATGCTTGCTGTTTGCATCTTTCGTAGTGAGGTCGGATCTCGAGAATCGTGATCCATGGGCAGAAGCTGAGTAAGAATGCCTTTTCCATGTTCTGATTACCTGTCGATTTACAGAACAAAGCTCTAATCCAGAGTACATTACTGAATGCTTGCAGCCTCTCCTGGAAGAATTTGTCGTTCAGGCTAGAGCATTAGGTTTTCCTGAGAGCGGCCTCACTCTTGTCCCAATAAAGATTGCTCATGCAATGGCGATCGTCTTGTATTCCGTGAGTGATGTTTGCACAGGATCTAAGAATGAACAATTCATTCATTCATTCCACTTAGTCTGCACAAGCTGCTTCTCAGCGTCACAAAGGCCGAAGCTTGGAACCGTTCCAGCCGCATACATTGGCCTGCTCGCTTGAACTCATGCAATATATTTTCCCGCCTAGTTCAGAGCAATTAGAAGAACCTCGGGCCTTGGATAATCTAGATGACGCGCAGACTATTCTTCTGCACTGGGGTAACACGGTTCCTTGGGCGTGGGAGAAATGGGACGACCCAAGAATTATCGGCTTTGATACTGTGGTATTGATGGTAATCTCGTCCACTTTGAATGGTGATTTTCTGCTCATCTAAATGGTAGACAAAGAATTGGCTATGTCACTTTGACAAATCACTGCCTATGAGACTGTGGGACAAAGGTCGCATGCGGGACGAGAGGGATACATTTTTTCTTTCGTTCGGAGCATCACAGTTTCTCAGAGCGGTCTTGAGGATGAACCCGCGCTCATCATTAATTGCACTCTTTGTGAAAAGTTTTTAAGCTTTCTACGGATTCCAACTGACTTGAGCATCCAGCACCAGATTTGCGACGAGAACGACAGAAAATACATCCCCGAAAACAGACTGAGCTGTGTACGGCTCTATCGCACAACGTGGTGCATCGCGGAACTCATTGAGGCGTGTGGCGATATGCTGTCATCCGACGACATATCCGTTGTTGCTGACCGATTAATTTTATTGTTTGCTGAGTTGGGAGAGAATAATGACGAGGCGGCTTCAAAAGGTGTGGGTCATTTAACATGATAACCGGAATTACTAAATCGAATGATTGCAGTCAAAAGCGAGGTAGTTCGCGGCTTGAACGCCTTGAAGTCAGAAATAGCGGAGAAGGTTCTCCTTTCGCTCCAGAAGAACGTACCTTTCTTTTCCAAGTTTGCGGGTAGTAAGTCACTTGCCTTGTTAATGATTCAGATTTGATTCACACACACAAGCAGCCATTGCGAAGGCCTCGCGGTGAGTCTATTAAACGGTTCTTCTATAGTTTCGGCCTAAAAATATTGTTCAGTATGGTCACTGCGGATATCACTGGCCGTTTCTTACTCAACCCAGGTGTTGCCGTTGGGCTTGTTGCCCTCCTGGACTTGATATCCCTATTTTACAAGCACAATGCGACAAGATGTATTCCTGTGACGACCTTCCAGCTACTTTCCGATCTCGTCAAGTTTCTCTCAAAATGTATCGGTACACTGGCATTGAGGAAAGCTCTTCTGAACTGTCTTGGATATGCATACGTGCAATGTCAGACGGCTAGGTTCGGAGACCGGAACGGGAAGGATAGGATGAGTATAGCACCGAAGAGCAACGAAGGATCCCCAGCTGTGAAGCTTCACAAGACTTGGGACGATGAAGAGGCGTTTAATCTTGCGCTTGATGTAACTTGCGGTGATCTGCAGCTCGCTGGTCAGTCTTTTTGCTATGCTGTGAAGTATCAAACCATTCTCCAGCAACTTACTCGCCGATTATCAATTATCAAATTCATCAGCTGCGTTCGCTTCGTACGTCTCACTTACGGTCAAAAAGACTATGGATACCTTGTTGGTAACCGAGGCATGGGACTACCTTCGAGATACACTGCTTCTCCTTGTAAACGGACACCTCGAGGAAGATCGTGGTGAACTGCTTTTTCAGGAAGGAAATATCGTCCCGGAATTTGATGAAACATCTCCCGAGTCATTCTCGGGAAATAAAACGGAGAAATTTGCGAATGCGGCGGAGAGAATCTGTACTGCGCTCGAAGCCGTGCTGAAGCGTAGCGATACTGTCGTAGGTCCGGCCTTGAATCATTCATTGCACATCAAAGCGTTGGAATGCTGACTTTCCGGGGTTTCAAACATCGCGGAATCTTTTCGATATTCAGTGCATCTCCTGCTAGATTCCCCACTGACTATCAGTCTCTACGCCTCACTTGAAAGACTTGTAAATGCCGCCAAAGACGGACGTTTGAATGGCGACGAGGAGGCCGATGGTGCGGATGGAACTCAACCGGACAGAGAAGGATTCAAGAAATTCGATCTGCATCTCGTCCGGACTTGCGAGAATTTCTTGGAGAAGGTAAGTAAGAATTCTTCCAGCCCGACTGGCACTGAAAGAATCTGTCAAATTTGCCTGAATAGTTGAAAAAGACTGAAGCAGACTTGAACAAATCATCATAACCACTACCGACCCGACGAAAGGCAACCATTGAAGAATTGAGTGTATAGCCAGACGCCGGAAAATCAATGTCGTCTCAGATTCACTATCATAGTCATGTATTATGTATTTGTTATCTATACTCTTCCGACCCATTTGTAGTGTAGAAAACAAAAAAGATGCAGTATCGCCATAACTCAAATTCGATAGTAATAATATCTTAATGACATCACTTGACTGTGATATATCGGCCGAGCAGCGAAAGTTCGTATGCTTGATATGAACTTCCCACCCGGGAGATATATTCGAGTAAGTCGCGAAAGAATAGGAGGACAAGGCAAGGGCGCTTATGGGTGCTTCAAAATCTCAATTACTTTGCCAAGTGTAATCGGATAGCACGGGAGATGCTCATGCTATCGGCCAATGCGAGATACGTTCACATTTGAAAGTTGTTGGAGCACCCCTAAGGCAAGGAAGAATAGAAGTTAGAAGAGGTGTATGAGAGAGCATGTAGACGATAGAGTAATGATTGAAGAGATCGATAGTTTGAACTTTTGCTTTTCTGAGATAAACGGGATTTCGGAGCGAAGAATCGAAGTGTGCCTCTATCGCCCAGTGATCTTCCATGAACGTATCTGGAAAGTGAACAAGACGTTCGAAGTGGTTGGGTCCGGCGAAGCGTAAAGAAGCCATTGGGGGTGTTCGCAGTCCGCCGTGGAGACCCAGACTCGTGACGCATCGTATCATCATAGGCGAGACACGCGAGCCAACTGTAAGTGCCTCCGAAGTTGAAGCCGCCGTCGTTCAGGTCTGTTTCAGCCGCGCTTAGTGTCTCGACTCTTCGAGCATCGAGCGCCTGTTGAACGAACGGCAGCCCGTGGATAGCATAGGGCATGTGGAGCCAGCCAAGCATCGCGATAAAATCGGGTCAAGTTGGTCGCAGTAGTAGCACATCAAACCGTGAGCGCCAATCTCTGAAGAACTAGGATATGCGACCCCTGACTGAGGCGCGGCCAGCTGACACTAACATGAACATGATAGCGTATACGTGGAGTGTATCGAGCTATGACATCAGTTACAAATGCGTCTGTTCACGAAAACGAAGGAATAGATTCGTTTTCTTTGCCTGGAGCGGGACAGAAGATGCACTCGAGATCTGGCGCAATGTGGGGAGCAAAAAGAGGCCAAAATAGCGATAGTTGAATGGAAAGTCGAGTTGAGACGGCAAAGTGAGTGAACTGGAAAAGCTTGACCCCGGACACCACGTACTGATGATACATTGTATATTTATAATTATTCCTCCACCACACTACCCTCCCTCACACCCTCACTGAAAGACGCCGTTTACTTCCAAGTATCTCCGTCGTCGTCACCACCGTCGACACCGACGTCTCTCCTTCGTCCTTTCATCGGTGCCTATGTCCTCATCGCCGTTCCGTGCCTCCCACCGCCGCTCAAGATCTCACACTTCTCTCTCCTCTCCCTCCTCCTCACCAGTGACAAGATCTGACAACTATCGCAATCATGCTGTTCGCACACCATTCTTGATCGGAAGGCAGGCATGCGGTATCCTTGCAGTTCCTTCCAAATCTCCCTTTTCTCATGCCTCCGTGCTTGCCGCCCAGCCACCCCAGAAATGGGACGTGGAGGCGTGGAGGCGAGGTAAGAGAGCCAGGCGTGATCCTGAGGTATGCCGCGTTTCGCATTTCCACACCTCAGCACCTAACTTCGCCTTTTATGTGCTTCGTTATGTAGAGCTTTTCAGAGGACGCCGATATGGAGTCCTGCGACGAGCCAATGCCCAGCTCACCCGTCACAGAATCGCAACCCTTGTCTAGTTCCTTATCGATGTCCGCACCCTCAACACCCCATCCGCGGTTCGCAACGACGTCGGATGCGTTCCAATTCTTCCCATCCAAGGTGTCGTCGTCAATCGCAAAGCAGACGCAGGGATCGTCCGCTTCGCGTAGTGGGTTATTCTCCGGTTCGAATACTCATGATCAACACGTGGAAGGCCTGGAGCAGATGCACTCAGATGCCTTTGACGAGCTACGGAAGACCGTCTCAGAGGCAGGCGAAGGCTTCGTCCGACGTATGCGTGAACTTGAAGCGCATAGAACCGGAGGTCCCTCTCGTAGTAACACTTTACCGTCACTCTTCGATGGGTCTGGGTGCAAACAAGCACACTACAAGCGAGGTCGAAAACGACCGTCGCCCTTATCGGCTCGGCAACGCAGCATACACCGAGCAGACATGAGCACGAATCGTGGGAAAGCAAGCGATTCCGAGGACGGAATAACTGACGTTGAGATCCGTTCCAACTGTGCATCGGGCTCGGACGAATTCCGAGCTTCGTCGCCTTCTAAGAAGCGTGCCGTATCGCTCAGCGCAATGAGCTATCAAGACGTCGTGTCTGATGCTCAAACCCATTCATTGCCATTCCCGATACCCCTTCGCAGTCGGGAGCGTAGCTCTTCGCCGTCAGCATCGGGATACTCAGACTCATCAGATGACGAGGAAGGGATCACAAGCTCCAGTGGTAGTGTTGCCGATCGAATGCGCAATAGACGCGCTCTCCGTTTCCGATCAAAGCCTCTGTCCACAGTGAAGCATAGCCCGCCGTCCTTAACATTCTCTTTCTCAACCTCAAACAACTCATCGCACCTATCTCTCGGTGCTAATGCTCCGTCTCCTGTTTCGCTCGCAACGGGAAGTGGAAATTTACTTTCGTCATCCCCTGTCCGTCAGAGCCTGTTGGGAAGTGCGGAAATTGGCTCCGGTGGTTACACGGACCCGTTCTCAAATCGCATGTCAAAACGTACGGAGAAAGACATGGAAGCCTTAAGTTTAGCGCTTGCCAACGGTGCTGGAAGCGTGGGCGACTACGAACCTCTGCGAGAGGTTCAGGGTGTTCTCGCTATGGATGATGGCGAGGCTGGCAGCCTATGGGATTAGGGTGCTTTGAGTTTCATTCGCATTGTCGAGCAGTCACGGTTCAACCCAAGCTGGACCAGATTGTCGAGGATGCCAAATTCTGCTTGCTCGGGCTCAAAAAATTGACGGTGATAACTGTCGGTGTCCTTAATTTACAATTTTTGTCGGGACGGCCGGTTCATCTGTATGCCTTTCCTCTCTCCACCCTCTACATCATCAATATGCGAGGACCATTATATATTTTTTCCAGGGGGAGCACAAAACCGTCGAGAACATTGCGCGGAGGGTCTTTTCTCAATCTTGACCGTATTCCTTCCTTCGTTTGCTTCATTCCGTCGCAGGCAATACCAGTCAACCGAGCATCATTATGTTTCCATATCAAAACGCAACTTATATTTTTTGTAACTTAAAACAGCACGTGCAATAGTTAGATCTCCATGTATTGATGTCGCTATGAAACAGATGAATGAGGATGTGTCGTGAACGGTACAAGACAAGTAGAAGCGAAACACGAGTTAAGTAACATAGGGTGGTTGCAGCGAAGTGCAGAGTAAAATACTATAATTAAACTACGGAACTAGAACAATACAGAACAAAGACGCCGATCCCCAGACTAGAAATTGGAGGCTGCGGTACCAAGAACTTTCATGGCAAGAGCGCGCAAGATCTAAATGTAAAATGGAAATTCATCAGGTTCAAATACAAGGCAAGAGTAGCTAGTTTGGAACTAACCTCGGCCTTCTGGTTTCCACCAAGCTGTGAAAAGACAGAGGCGACGCTCTTCCCCTTCGCGTCGCGAATCGCACCGAGGCGATTACCTGCGATCGCACCTACGAGGAGACCGGGGATATTGGCGATAATGAATCCGATTCCGCCGCCGCATGCTGCACCTAGCCATGCCCAGAAGGGGGCAACGCGTTCGACTTCGGGACGAAGAAGCTAATTTACGCAGAACGGATTCAATCGCGCGTAATTAACGCGTTAGCTTGAGAAGTTAGAGAAATATAAAGAAGCGTACCTCTTCGAAAACGTCGCCGAAAACGCCCTCTGCATCTGGACGCTGGGGTGCACCTTGTCCAGAGCTTCCCGCACTAGCACCAGAAAACATGTTGGCGAAGTTGGCGAAGAAGTTCGCGGAGGCACTTGGGTCTGTGGTGCGCTCGTCGAAACCGCGCGATGCACGCAAGGAGTCATACTCGCGTCGTCGTGTCGCGTCTGATAGGACGTAATACGCGTCTGCAACTGCCTGTTTTCCAACCAAAGTTATGCATATGGTTTAGATAACAGCACTTCTCTGAGACTAACCTGGAATCTCTCCGTTGCGCGCTTCACCTCTGCAGGTGGTGCACCAGCAAGCCTGTCTGGGTGCGATTTGAGGCTCTCCCTCTTGTATGCTTGACGAATCTGATCCTGCGTTGCCGCTGGCTGCATACCGAGAAGCTCATAGTAGTCCGGAAACGAGGATGCCATGGGGGTGTCTATGCAAGTGCAAGAGACGGCGGGGCCGTTCTCCTCATTCCGACGCGACTTGTCTGCTAGCAGGAAGGCGGTGCTGCAAATGTGAGGAGTGAGAAACCGCCATGACATCATCCCACGTAGTCTGCTTACGCAATGTGATCGACCCGATGATCTTTTCATTTCCCTTTCAGGCCCCCTAAAGGTACAAATAACAGATCAATCATTGCTATATATTTCCTAATTCTACAGATATCCAACATAAATGGACACAGTCCGTGTAAAAAATAATCAATAAAAAGATGGGTTTACTATTACACTCGTTTATCCGTTCTCCATCCAATTAAGCCAGAGACGAGAAGCAGGAAGGTTCGAAAGTCGAAGATCGGAGACAGAACAAACAGGAGTTAGCAACAGCGAAGAAAGCGAATTAAGTGCACAAATCAGAAACGGAAGGAACGGGGGAAGAAAGCAAGTCGACTTGGATAAGAGCTTGGTTGAAGAGACGCTGAAGACGCGCCGTTGCGATAGACGGCTACGCCGGAGACTAGAAGTATCTAGCGTTACGAGGCGCATCCGGGGCTGTCGGTTGATTATCGTTTGCGTTCTGCAAGACAAGCGGCGCAGGCCGGGGCCGTTGGAAGGCAGTACGATCATTGAGAATACTGGAGTTTCGTCGGATTGGGTTGCTAATCTCCAGTCGACCACGTGGCCCTGTTGGAAGACCGCGACCCCTACCAGGTCCAGGCGGCTTCCCACCAGTCATCAATTGAGGCCGTATCTCTTGTGGTTGACTTTGCGACGAGGGTTGCAACTCGATTACAGTCACCGCCGGTGGAGGCGGCACGAAATCCGGTACACTCATCGAGGACTCTCCTATTCCACTGTCGGGTACGCTATCCTCGGATGGTCGACCCTTATCAACGACCTGAACACGCTTAGCATCAGCGATGGTTCCAGGATCATTATTGCCAGAGTCTGTGTCCGATAGTCTGTCTCTCTCGGAAATATCTGTCAGCTGCGGAGAGTCTCTAATTGCAGGAGTCGTAAGGCCTGTATTGCCAGAAAGTAATTCAGATACTGCCTTGGTATGGTAGTTATCAATGCACTTACCGCCAATAAATGAAGTCACGTCATATTGTGTTCCTTGAGAATCGAGACGGAAGGCGCGACCAGGACTCGAATCCTGCAAAACTGAGTCCAAGCTATCCCGCGAGATAGTTGGCACAGACTGATTCTGGGCCCTCTCGGGCTGTTCTGCCACAACTGCTGGCATCCGCGGCGGCAGAAGTTGGAAGGTAACATCATCTACAATCATACTGTTGTCACTTATCGTACTGATAGCCATTGACTTCGACCGATCTATTTCCGTCTCTGGAACAGACGCAGCATCCTCGTCAATGGGGCGTAAGCCTGTCGATAACAATGATGCTGAGCCGTCCGATTTGAGTGACCTGGCTAGTGTCGGCGGCTCCGGGAAGTTTGAAAGTGAGATGTCACTTTGCAGCGAGTCTGACTGCATTCTAGACGTCGTGCGAATACCAGAGGCCATGGAGAATCTACGAAGACCGGCTATGCTTTTGTCTAGCTCCGCCTGCTGACGCAGAAGGCTCTCAATACCTGAGGACCTCTGAGAATTTATGTCTTCTTCAAATAGCCTGACAGCTCCGCTCTGCTGTAGATTCCGAATTATCCCGTCAAGTCCGTAAACTGGAGAATCAGTAGCGTCGCGAGAATAAAGAGGTAGGGAGGGCATGGGAGTGGAGTTGCGGTCTGTTGTGTACTGTGATGCGTCGTCTGCAACAACAATCTGCGGAATCAAGTTGTCCCTCTCTTCTCCTTTAGTACCAGCTGACATTGGGTTCAATGTCCCGGTGCGCGTGTCTGGCATGACAGATGTAAGTACAGGATCGCTCCAGCCCGGAGCCTCGCGCATCGCAGCAGTAGGCGTTTGCTCCGGAGTATTATCAAGCGAGTTACGAAAGCTCCTCTGTGCACCAGGACTCGGACTGGGGTCTGGATTGTTTCTATCCCACAGACGGCGTTGATCTCCCTCCTCATTCGCTGCTGTATTACCGAGCGCGCGTATTTGACCTGATCCACCTCTTCTAGACATAAGTCTTGAGCTGAAGATAGAACTAGACGAAATACGCTCTGTAAAGCTGGGACGTGACGGCGCGTCCATTCGTCTGTTTTCGTTCTCGCGTAGTACTCCCATGCTCTGTGGCATGGAATACGGAGCCTGAATCATGGAAAGCTGAGATTGTCGATTATTGACGCCGGCATTTTCAAGGTCACCATAACCAGCGGCGGTAAGTCGGCGACGGACAAGCTCCGCGACAACGCTCGTACGCACAGGCATTTTATAGAACGCAGAAATAAGAACGAAGAGGATCAGTATGTATAGCTCGACAGCCTGGAAAAAGCGACCGAGTGTTGACTCTGTGAATTTGACTGATGCCACAGTGAGACCAGGGAAAACCGAAATAAGCAAAGAATTCACTCACAGCAGAGAAGGTTGCCTATGGCCACTCCCATACCAAACAGAAGGGCAAGAATGACTGGCGAGTAGTCCCGAAGAGTGTGCCAACGTGGAGCGAGGGGAGAAATAAATGCGTTGATTACGAGCTTCAAAATGAACGCCACGGAGAGCCCAATCTCGATACCCGCATCCGTGACATAAACAGGACCAAAGTCCTGGAAAGCATTGACTAGCCTCCAAAGTATCTGAAGGGTCAGTACCGCCACTACCAGCAACAGCAATGCCCATTTGAGAAATATTCCTATCAGCTTCAACCTCGCCCAGTCTCCGCTGTGTAAAACAGAATCTGAGCTGAGGGATATAAAATTCGGTCGTCGGTCGTCCTGCATCGGGACAAATGGAAGTTCCCCTCGCGGGGGCTCCGCCACGAATGCCCAGAAGAAGAGATATCGCATTCCAAAGGATAACGCATGAGTAATCTCACGCAAGATGATGAGCACCTCTACAGATGAGATTTCAAGGTCATACGTCATGTTCCGGTATCCTCGACGAAAGATTTGGCTCAAGTCAAAAATACCCGCTACGAACGCAAGGAAAATAGAGACGTGAATATAAGTTGTGACTCTGCAGACATTAGTTACTTAGAATGCATTGCCTCTTGAAAAAACTTCCATAGCACTCACCGATTCAGCCTTCTCATAACGAAGAAGAAGGTATAGACAGCAAAGCCAACCAAGCCCACGGAAAGGAAGGGAATATCGGCTAAGATTGCGCCGAACTATTTGGAACGACGATCGGGAGATTAGCATCCCCATCACGTCAAAGCCAAAATACGCTTTTTTGGCGTGGAATTCTGGTACTCACCGCAACATCACTCGTTAGTGAGACAGAGGCAGAATAAGCAAATGTTTGAACTGGATGGGAAACTAGGAGAGAAAAGAGGGACGAGGGCACAAGCCTGTGCATGGAAAGGAAAGGCATAAGGAGTGAGAGGTTTGGCGCCTGGTGGATGAATTATAGACAGGAATGGGACTGATAACTGCCCTGAGCAATTATTTCCACGAAACGAGTCGTCGAACACGAAGAAAATGATATGCACAACGTCCAGCGAGCGACAAAAGCCCTTGCAAAGGTGCACGAAGAAAGAAAACTAAGGCAGCTGAGAAGGCACGGCCTCTCAGGCCTTAAAAACGGGATACCCGAGATCAATGAGCAACCAGCGTCAAGCGAGTGAAGATACGGTGTTCCAACGCTTGCAGAAAGAGCGTTCAACAACTTTGCCGCGAAAGATTCATCCGTGTCTCGACAGACCCGATAAGACTGGCGCGAGTGTACGGTACGCCGCAATGACTATGCACAACAAGATCAAGAGAAAGGACAGACGACGGGTGATGTTGTTAAAGGCTGTGGGAGACACTGCGCCCGTGTTTGGATAGAAGGAGAGTGCATCTGATCTGAACACTGTTGTACTTTAAATCAATGTCCAGAGCTTCCCTTCGCGAATCGAAACGCGTTTGCCTTGGTGACGATCTCTACGGCCTCAAATGGCTCACGTAACCACGCCGTTTTAGGTGCCCTTCGCTACAGGGCATTCATCAACCGATCACGGACAAATAGGAAAAGCAAAGTACATTTTGGGAAAACTACAAATGCACAAGCAGGCCAAGTACACTGAGATGACCTATGTTGTCAACTGTCCAAAGTCCGTAGCGTAGTCGATAATTCGTTCAAAACCTATTATTCAGTCATTAAATAGTCTCGACCTTTAGAAAGTCAGCGTCCAACGGAAGACTGATACCAGTGACCGTCGTGTAGACTATTCTGTGTAGATCCGCATCGACTCGTGGAAATGATCATGGATCCAATCCAACGCCGTTTCCAGTTAGCTGGCGTACCAAAAACATACCTCTTCCTTCATCGATGCTCTTTCCGCGGATTCCGCCAACGCTCTTTGGGCGCGGGAATGCAGCGCGACGACCTTCATTGAATCTGTTCAACAGCATTCCCTTTGTTGGACTGGGCGATCGATTTATGTCCCTTGGTAGTTGTCGAGTCGGGTTCAATCCGCTCCCCGTTAACTGACTTGTCAACGCGCCCATGCCCGTAAACTGCCGCGCGATTGTCGTCATTCCCGTCAGCTGAGGCGCTAGCCCTTCATTCCTACGTCCCCCCATTGAAGGGAAACGGAACATCCCAGTAGTGCCTGTAAATGAGGGCTCTAAGGGTCTTGTTGGTGATTCCTGTCTGGTCACTGCGTCGATAAGAAGCTACAGAACAGTCGACATTCGGAGTCAATAAATTTAAGAAAGCAAATTCTTTTGTGGAATGGAAGAGAGCCTTACCAAGCATTCGCGACACCAAACCCCGCCATCCCCGTCGGTCTTCGCGGCGCTGTCGAGACGTTTACCACATCCTGGTGTGTTAGGAGTACGCCGTAGGCCCGACTGAGCACCCTTACCGCCGCAAACAAGACAAGATGCGTGCCATCTACTTCCTTGAGGGCCTGGTACTACGCCGCGTTCCATTGTTGACACGGAAATGCGACAGCCAGGACAAGTCCCTGCGCTCCCGAACCTTGGGAAAGAACTCATCGCCGGTGGTGCTGTAATCGGTGGCTTCTCCTGTTTCGTTGGCGAGGAAGTGAGAGATACTGAGATCGATTTCGTCTTGATGGGACGGACTACGATACGTTCTGGAGTTGCACACTAGAATAAAGTTAAACAGAGTGACATAAATCAAATTCTCTTGCTTACATTGACGTGACAACATCCAGTCGACGTTCGGATGAAAATGGCTTGTCCATTCTTGGTTTCTTCAAAAGGTTCTTCACAGACAGCGCACCGGAAGCATTCGGTGTGATAACTTTTTGGCGGAAGCTGCTTTAACGATTCTTCTGGAACAGTAACAAATTTCCCCCCACAGCGAGTTCTAAACAAGGGTTTTAGGCATTTCGCACACGGAGTCGAAGGTGAGTTTGGGACTAATTTTGCGGAAGGCACGTCTGTCTGGTTAAGGTTCAACTTTGTCGGCGTCTTCTTCTTAGGAGTAGCGTCATGTTGTTCCGGTGGACTATTGCAAGGCGTAGAAGGAGGGGAAAACGTCGAGGCACAACTAGAACTGTCCGTGAGGTCGGGTGTGTAAAGAGCTCCGCTGAGTGAATCGCGAGACGATGCCATTGATGAGAGTGACGTTGGACTTGGCGAGCCATTAGACGATCTGCGAAGAACACGCCGCTCTATATCCTCGACTACGTTGCTCTCTGCTCGTGGAGAAGGGCTATGGATAGATAAAGGCTTTGAAGAAGCCGGAATTGAAGAGGGCCGGAATCTCGCGTATCGACCTCTTGGACTTGCATCCGAAGTCCTCGAAGGCGAATCCTGGGTGGCGGCGTCCTTTAAGCTGGGGCTTTGATTGGCCTTAACAGACATGTTAGAAAGACAATGGGTCGAATCTGGCATACTCGGACTGGCTTCAAGGTGGGGTGGCTTCGCGGCTTTGCGTTCAATGAGCGGACTAGATTCCCGACTTTTTATCCCAAGTCTTTGCTGAAGTTCTTCAATTGCAGGACTTCCCTCTCGGCTGGTTCCTCTCTTCATTCCACCTGGATTACTTCTGATATCCACCTTATCGGGAGTAGATAAAGAGGCCCGCTTTGAGCCGATGCTATCAGCACGCGGGCGCTTCAGGCAGGTATCAAAACAGTCCTCGCACGACGGCCGCCCAAGAAGGTCGACCATTGGTCTATCACTAATATCTCTGAAGCAGCCATCGCATCGGAAGCAACGTTTATGCCAGATACGAGCAGCATTCTCGATGAAACCACCCTCACTAGTGAGTATCAGGATCGGCTTTCCGCATGAAGCGCAATCACCTTTCGCCCCACCGTTCGTAGTGAAGCAAGGTTTGCAGAGGAATCGGGTTGCAGTTGTCGTCTCGTTGGGGTCAGGGTAAATTGTAGCATCCGGCGGAAAGGGGCTGGAGCAAGCGACGCACGCAAAGATAGAAAGTGATTCCTTGGGTTGAAGGACGGAGCCATACGCCTTAGCCAGCGTAGAAGTGTTAGGATCGGGCAGAATATCGTCATGGGAGGAGGAAGCATTATATATATCGTCTTTCTTGGCGGCACCGGTTTTAACCGCGCTTTGGGGATCGTGGGTAAGAGTTGACTCTATATGCGACACGACTGAGTCATCAAGAGTCGAGCGAGAAAAGTAAGTGCTTTTGGGACGGGAAAAGTTAGGGGTATTGGAGAATCGTCGAGGCGTCGAGGCCGGCAAGGTCGTGGAACGCTCCCTGAGCGGAGAAGGGCTTTGTGGTGTAGGGCGCACATATGTACGAGACCAGAGGTCTGGCTGAGCAGCACTCGATGCCGTCTGAGAGAAATCAACAGAAGCCCTTACCGCAAGTCCGCCGCCTGTTCAGAATGAGTTACTCCAGAATTACTCCAAAGCACTACACGAAAAAGCACATACATTTACAACGGACGCCTGAGACAATATCGCCGCACCTGCGGCAGAATCCCATCCCTTACCTTGTGCCCTGAAGCAGAGATGCTAGTCGTTGAAGTTGAACATGGCAGGTTCGGCACAGCACACAGGAGGGGCTTGCACGCGTTTGGCACGATCATGTGACATATGTTTGAATTTGTGAGACGCGTGTCCGTTTCAGGAAAGCCGCCACGACTCCTTCCTATTCCACAACCATCTCGCTTCACCTTCCCGATTCCTGGCCCTGCCACCTCGCTATGATGCTGACCACAGGCCAGCCCTTTACTCGAGAGTACCTGACTTCTCTAAAACGGGCTGATATTCAGAAGTTATGCAAGGCATGTCTCCGAGTCGTCCTCGTTCTCCGTGCTCCGTCTTTGACGTCTTTGTAGGACTATGGCGTTCGTGCCAATATGAAGACGGAAGCTCTTGTTGAATTGCTTCTTGATTCATTCCAGTATGACTTTAATCTTCTATTCTATTATTTCTGTGCTAATGTTTGCAAAGGTCAAACATGTCCCCTCTTGTTGGTCCCAGCAGGCAACCACAGTTGCCAGCACCGCGTCGAGTTTCGACCCGTTCTTCAACAAGGGTCTCATCGCTCAGATCTAGAGGCACGTCCGGCTCTAGCTCTTCCACATCGCTAGTGGCTTCGTCCAGCAATACCATTGCTCACGGATCACCACGGACGAGCAAGTCGAAGCTCACTCAGTACAAGCTGGGCGTAGGGAGGCCCTCTGCCGTTGCCGCGTCGAGTCTTCGGGCCTTATCACGCTCCTCCAGTACCTCAAAGGCAAATCGGGGGAAATTTGGTCGTGCGTTCAAGCCTCCTGAAGCGACAATCGTCGAAGGTGTGAAGCCCATTTTGGTCACAATTCCGAGCAATGATTGATCGTTATCTCCTTTCGCAGAACCTGAGTCGACTCAATCCACTCAACTGACAAATCAAAATGCTGACCGCGTAAGCTCGTCGACGAGCGAAAATAATGACGTCGTCGCTCGTCTGGGTAGATTGGAGTCTACGTTTAGAGAAGCGGATGTTAAGCGTCAGCTCGAGTCTCTCAGGAACACACCATCTCAAGTTGCCTACCTCAAGGCTTCTGTGCAGCAGAGGGAGGCTGAAATCCAGGGTCTCCGTGGAGAACTTAATGTCTGCAAGGCTGAGGTGCTAACTCTTCGAAGCGAGGTTTCGAAAATACCTTTCTTAGAAGACCAGTTAAAGGCACTAAAAGACACGCTCGAGCAACTCAAATCAGCTTTATCGACTGCTGTCGCGAAAGGCAAAATGATGAGGTAAACTGTACTTATCGTTGTACCTTGGTAAAACTGACCTTGATTTTCTCAGACGTGTACCCACTCCTTTCGCTGAAAGTAATGTCAACTTGAATACAAACACCAAGGCAACACCTGTACTTGATCCTCCTGCGGCATTGCTTACTGTGCATGCTAGCGAGAATCCTTTTTCACGTTCTAAATCTCCTCCCGGTCCTTCGGAAGTTGCCTTGGGAAAGCGGCCTTGTAATCCAATTGCGGGTGCAGGTGAAGGCGACACCATCAGGCAGGAAGAGAATGCTCGGCATATGATGCCAGATCGGAAGCGAGCGCGAACCGGTGCGGAACGACGTCCTCTCCAAGAGAAAGTAATTGAGCCAAAGCCCGAACTCGAAAAACTCGTTCCGGTCCATGAAGGTGAAGATTGTGTCGGTTCAGCTGGAAGTTCGGCGTCAGGTCCGTCGACCCAGCCCTCGGTCAGCACTCCTCCGCCTCCGCAAGCACCCGCCAATCTTGCGGTTGATGTACAGCAGGGTGAAATGCGATCGGATGATATGAGTATGCTCGACTTCTGTAATGCCGCATCCTCGACACCGCGCGATGACATTTTCAACTATTTTGACGATGGAGAGAGCTTCTCACAGCTATCAGTGACGAAGCTAGGAGCTCGTATTGCTGCAGCGGATGCCAATGCCAATGGCCAGCATAACAGCAGTCCCCAGCACCTTTCGCAAGAGCCGCGCCGTATTTCGAGTACCGTTGCGCGTCCTCGCACTCCACCCCGTCCATCCGGCCACGCTCGCTTCAGAGTATCGATTGATAATCTCAGTCCTGTTCGCGAGGACGTCTGTTCTCCCTTCGACCCATACGCCGAGGGCATGTTCACTCTGCCTTTCGCTGAAACTACAACACCAGTCTATCCTCGGCGCGATGCGCAACCGCAAGCCCAGAACCAAGGAATGATAACTACGAACATGCCTATTGCGCTAGGCTATGGATTGGGAACCGCCGCTCCTGGCGTGATTTACGATTCGCCTATCCGACAGCCTCCACGGACGATGTTCGGCACTGAACTTCATCACGACACTCGGTTTGGCGATTTTGGGCGTGACGGAATCGCGGGCTCTTCAAACATGGAATTTTGGTAGCGATGCGATTCCCTTTACACCGAGAAATCTACAGATATTCTAACCAGGACATTTTTTGACGATCTGTTCACTCCCACCGTAGCTCAGTTCTCTCCTAATGCATAGCTGATAGTAAATAAACTCGTAAACCGACTTAGCTGAACTTATGTGTTTCCATAGTTTTCCAATTCTTTTGTCCATGCACTCCCCAGTCCTTGCCCTCTCATCATCATCTGAATCGATCATCGTACATCTCAATACCTATTTATTTAGTCCTGACGAGTACTTACAACTTGTCTCGGTAGATTAGCCTTTTGTAGCTTCTGTTTCTTGCTTTCTTGCGTTCCAAAATGTAACAATTGAATTGTCCACGTCGAGAATGCATGCATAGTACATTAAAAAAAAACATGAACATGAAAGAATACACATGAAGAACGAACTACGAAGTACGAATAGACAAATGGGTGGCAGCAGCACACCGGTGTGCTCTACGAATAAGAAATTATGTAAATAGGTGGAATAACTAAACTGAGAGTAAGATAAGTGATCTATCGACCAATGGACGGCGTAAAAGTCTGGATTTCCTCAAACAGGATTTCTAGTAATCGAGAGAACGCAATAAGTCAACTATGCAAAGAATAAGCAGGTGAGATAACTACGAACCTTTCAACTGAGTCTTGCTAAGCAATTCTTTTTGTGCTATAATTGGAAGATGATACGAGTCAGTTCACGAAATATTGTTGGTTGCGATATGTTAGCCCACCATCGAAGTAGAAGTACTCTGGATCGATAGGCATACATTCGGGTTCGTCGCCTGGGTCATACTGAATGTACTCGACTTAGTGTTTCAGTAATGAGATGACGTGTAAAAGCACGCACATATGCTGAGATGTAAGGATGACGGAGCGCCTGCTCAACTGTGAGTCGTTTCTTCGGATCAAATGTCTAGAGAAGGGAGTCAAAGAGCCTTCAGTAACTTTTGTCTTTCACGAATGGACAAGAGCAAACACCGACGAGAGTGCGAGACAGGAAATCTAGAGCGGCAGGGGTAGTGTTTGGCATTAGAGAAGCGAATGGCTTGCGCCTCCGGATCGGTAAGGCGCGAATGTAATCGCGAGAACGGCGCGAGGTGATGGCTGCGTACTCCTCGAGCGTAGGTGTACCTAATAGTATGGCAATGAGTATGAGATTACAGTGTCTTCATGACCTCGTGCATACCGATGACATCAAGGATAAGATCGAGTTGATGGCCATAGTCCTTTCCAGGGAACAATGGTTTGCCCATCAGCATTTCAGCGAGAATGCACCCAACAGCCCACAAATCTATAGCCTACAGGTACTTCTTGATGAGAAGTCTGCCAAGAAAGATATGCGAAGACTCTCACCTTTGTATACATTTTGAAAGAAAGCATGATTTCAGGAGCTCGGTACCAGCGTGTTGCGACGTATTCCTATATAGTAGTATTAAAGCAAATAACTTTAGAAGGAAGCAGAGAAACATACGGTCATGAGCCCAGGTTCGCTGGAGGGTGCTCCAGGCCGTACGCTACGAGCCAGGCCGAAATCGCATACTTTGAGATCGCAGTTCTGATTTAGGAGGATGTTCGCTGGCTTCATATCTCTGTGCACAATGTCGGCACTGTGCATCGACTTGATGGCACGAAGAATCTGATACACAAAATACTATACATCCGTTTAGCGCAATTATCTATGGCTCATAAGGCGGGACTGACTTCGCAATGATCATTTGAGAGATGTTGCGTGCGAATCACCTGGTGAAGATCCGCTTGCATGAGTTCTTGAACGACTGGTAAAGGATAGAGTTAGAGACAGCATCGCCGAAGTAGCATCATAGCCAAAACATACAGTAGACTTCTTTAAAGTCATCGAGCGAGGGCGGTTTGATGATGTCCAAGATAGAGATAATCTTGAGTCGAGAAATGAATCAGTCTTTGACGATCCGACGTTTGCGGGAGTGACAAACATTGTCGTTGACCAGTGTCTGGGAGAAGAACTTGAGAAGCTTGAGTTCCCGGATAGTTCGGAGACAGAATAGACTGATAATCAGTGTGCATTAATGTCAAGATCCGGTATTCAAAAAGATAACGGTCTAGACACACGTGTGATCGAATGGGAGGATCTTCTTAATTGCGACATGGGTGCCTGTGGGCTCGTGTAGCGCAGCTGCGACTTTGCAAAGAGGTGAAAAGGATGAGCATTTATAAAGAGGAAAGAGGCGAACCTGTGCCGTATGCGCCCTCTCCCAGGACATGAAGGATACGATACTCAGGACCTGTCAGAAAAAAAAGGCGGCCCAGACAAGGAGAAGGGAGAGTAAATATACGACGACATTGACAGGTGCCCATGGCAATATGCAATGCAGAGGCAATGCGGCCCATTAATATCGAGGCCGAGACTACTAACCTACTTCAAACGTGGGAATAGGTCTCTTGCTTTTGGTGCCGTGAACGAGCATCTTGGCTAGGTGCGGCCTTGACTGAGCGAACAGACGGTCAGGTGGAGTGAATCAACAGTACAGTCCATCTGAGCTTCTGACTATAAGGCTGATATTCGACGCATGCCCAAGCTACGAACATCAGCTGCTCTTGTTCTAACTCGTCTTATTGTCAAATTGAGATGATATGTGGCTAAGCGAACTGAGCTTAGGGGCCAGTCGCCGCGATGTTAGTCGCGAACGTAGATGATTTCATCAAACATCAGATCCATTGTGCATCGTTTCAGCCAGTGGCATCGCGTTCTCGAGCTTATTGTGAACAAACGTCGAAGATGGAACACTTCTGCAGGTGATGGTGCCAGGCTGTGGGAAAATCTTTTGGACCAGGCGAGGCGAGCCGGCGGTCGGCGTTGCCGGTGATCGAATGGTAGAGTTGCCATATTAGGGTAGCGTAGAAGACAAGCATCCTCATTGTGCGCTACTGTTGGTGAGCAATACCAGTGAACATCTTGTTATTCCTCTTCCTCTGATCTCCACGACACATTCAAGTTGCTCGCACTGGAGGCAGCAACATCAGGATAGACAACAACCTGGATACGATCAGAATGACTGTGAGGCATCTGACTTGAAATGGTGCCTTGGTGCAGATGAGGCAATTCCCACAGCTGTAAATGCGTGGCGTCGGGCGGGTACGACCGGCTGTTGCGATGAAAGTCAATCGACCGACGTCCTCATTGGCCGCGAATGGGCTATTTCTGGTGTTCGCCAATCTCATTGTTTTATTTTATTTTCTAGAAGCGGGCCCGCCTTCCATCTTAAATACTGTCACCCGTCCATCACTTGTGTTCTCATTCCTTTCCTTTTCCCCCATCATCCTTGCCCTTCACAAAGCCTGGTGCCCCTGTCCTTCCCTTTCCTTCATATTTCATTTTCCAAGGCGGTGTCCTCTGGCAGTACATATATTGGCCTCTACCGAGTAGCTCCCCATCACATCCTTCATTTTTTTTCGTCTTTTGGCTATTCCAAGTCGTCATGTACTCCCCTTTACTCCTGTCTTTGGGTCTCCTCCTTGCCCCCTTTGTTCGTGCTGAAGTATTCCAAGTCACCGTCGGAAGCGCACAGGGTGCTCTTGAGTTCAATCCTGAGGCTATCGTGAGTTATCATGCGCATTTGTTGCTATACAATTATCAGTCGTGCTAATTTGTCCCTCTTCAGTTTGCTCAACCTGGCGACCAGGTCGTCTTTAACTTCCAGCAGAAGAATCACAGTGCAGGTAAGGCGCATCAAACGTGAGAGAATCTCGTCCGTCTAACTCTTCATTAGTCCAATCTTCGTTCGCTGACCCATGTGGGCAAAAAGAAGGCGGATTCAATTCCGGATTGTAGGCTTACCTTTATTATTGTTCTACCTCCTGAACTTACGAATGAATGAAAATTTCAGTTTCCCGGTAGACGCCAGCGTCACTGACAACTTCCCTACCTACACTATCACTGTCAACGATACAAACCCAATCTGGGTTTATTGTGCGCAAGCAGCCGGGACACCAGCTAGCCATTGTGGCAAAGGGATGGTGTTCGCTGTAAATTGTGGTACTGACGGCAGTCCCAACTCGTTCACGAACTTCAAAAACTCTGCTTTGGCAATTGGCGCCCAGCTTGCTGGGAACGCGACGACGTCCACTGCTTCTGATCCTTACGCGACTGCTGCACCAGATACGACAACTGCTGCCGCGGCCACCACTGACGTTGCAACTGAGCCTGCATCGACGACTGTTGCCGCTGCCGCTGCGACACATACAGTTATTGTCGGTGGTAACAGCACGCTTACTTTCAACCCCTCCGAGTTATCTGCTCAGCCCAACGATGTTGTCGTCTTCCAGTTGTACGTTTGTCCCTTTTGATGTCCACCACAGTCATATTGACGCCCGATATAGCCAAGCGAAGAACCACACTGTGACTCAGAGGTAGGCGTATATTCAACCAAAATATCAAGGGAGGCGTGTGATTGATTTTGTTCCATCAGTGCCTTTGCTCAGCCGTGCAAGAAGCTCGCATTGACCGCAGGAACGGAAGGATTCGACTCTGGCTTGTAAGTAACGGGGTTCCCTAACTCGATTGCGTCTGACCTTAGGTCGTTTAGCATGCCTGTCAGTGGAGATACAGCTCAGTTCCCGACTTACAGCATCACTGTCAACGACACCAAGCCAATCTGGGGCTACGTATGTACTTTCTGGAGACCATATACGCATTGACTAACTCCAACGTTCTATAGTGCCGTCAGACTGGACACTGTGGAATGGGGATGGTGTTCGCCATGTATGCTCATTTTTTATTTATTTATTGCCCGAGAGAGTCTTGACTGATTAATGAATTGCAGTAACGCGGTCGACAACGGCCCGAACAACTTCACCGCGTTCCAGGCTACTGCTAAGCTGCTTAACGGCACTGCCTCCAACAGCACGAGCTCTGGATCCGCTTCGACACCATCATCCTCATCCACCGCAAGCGGTGCATCACGCTCGATGACTGCTGCCAGCGCATGCCTCGGACTCGTCGGGGCAGCCTTCCTCCTTCTGCTGTGAACCTCCTCTGTCTAGAGCATCGTGATACCTTATTTTGTTTCACTCCTTCGAGCTCTTGTTGATGACCCAATGGACTCGCTGATTCGTACGACTTGGACAATATTAAATCTTAGTGCTTATAGTAGTACTTTATTCCTGCCTCTTTGACGAACTTCGTTGAACGATGTGTTGCTATTCTTTTTATTTTCGGTTGTTTAGCACTTCATTTTTGGGTAGGGTAGATCATGTACATACGTGAGATATACCCAACGCACGGCCTTGATCGGTCCATTGATTGATGAAACACAAAATTCTCCAGCAAGAATATAGACGTTCGTTCCTTAAAGATATGGAAACTATGGTGATTGGCACCTTCGTGTGTAACTGCCTCATGGAGGATGGCGGGGACGACAGCTCCCGGATGCTGTCAAATCAAATGGCGCCGGCGAGTTCGTCTTGCTTGGAGGAAATTTGCCCTCGGATGAACTTTCTATTTTTTTCTGAGTTTATTATCACGTAATCATGAGGCATTTTTTTCACACTGTTCACAATCACGGGACTAGTCCCCTCAAAACTCAAAGGCTCGACATGATTGATTTCATCTTGAATTTTTTTTTTCGTTCTTTAAATCGAAAGGATGAGAACATACTGTAGTATACATATATGAAAACAGATTTACAAGTACTTGAACTGTCGAGCCGGTGCGTTGGAAATCATAACGAAGAAAGATATCGATGAATAGCAGGCAAAATACATTGGTCAGTTCGGATGGGGATGTTTTTGTTGTTTACAGAACGTATCAGCTACATGAGAGAGTCCGTATGTGCAGCGCAGAAAGCGTCCGTGATGAAGGTATGATGAAAGTATATGAATCAGTATCCGAAACACAGAACAGAGACATTGTTTTTCTTTTATCTAACAATAACTTTTCATTGGATTAGATGAGCATCTAGTCCAATTAGTTAGAAAAGTAAGACATACCAGATGCGAACCGGAAATCGAATCGGCGTACAATCGAGGACTATCGCTCAGGCATCAAAAGTCTGTCGTTTACGGGTGTGGCAGTCGCATTGTTGTGCCACTTCTGGACGTGCTCCAGCCCAGGAGGAATACTGAACCCATCGACGAAGCCTTTGACTGGGACCGGAGCCTGTAGACAGGACGTGTCGGCCAGGTTGAACTCGGTGACGTCTTCCAGCGGTCTGGCGACGGCATGCGTCTCAGGTGTGATAGGTCCCTCTGATTCCGTGCCGTCAGAGTCCGAGTCTAGATTGGAACCGAGCACGAAGACGCCCTCTGTGATGTCTGCCTCGCCAACGGGCGGCAAAATAACTTCGTAAAGGGGTGCATCGAGGTTGTCTTCCTTCATTGCAGCTTCTGGCGCTTGGATATCTTCAGGCGGAGCGGGGGACGGCTCGATGATATTCGTGTCAACAGGCATATCCGTAATATCCTCGTCCTCTGCAACGCTGCCATTAATGACACGAAGTGCGGCAGCTTCGAAATGCGCGTCGATATCCCTCTGTGCGTGACCCAGATACGTGTCTGGTTCTGTCTCACATTCGCTCTCGGAAATGACGACGCTTCTCTTAGCGGTGTCTACCACGAGGTTCAGCTTTGATTCGCAACGCCTGAACGTCTTCACGCTCAAGACGCATCTACGCAGTTCCTCGATGTTAAGGCGAGCACGTGTGTGGCAGAATATACTCTTCAGGACCTCATTGGTCTCACCAGAAATGTTGAGGGCGTGGTATAGATAATCATTGTCCGTGGCGACGAAATGAGTGAAGTGGTTGTCGGACGCGGATGCCTTCTTCCACGGCATTCTTCCCGAGACGAGGATAGTGAAGATGATGCCGAGCGCCCATATGTCGGATTGACGAGAGGATATCGACCGCACCTTGTGATGTCCAAAGCCACCGAGATTCTCTGCACGGCTAGTCAGCAATCGTGACAAAAAATCAAGGTTTTCAACACAAACCAGGACTCATGTATTCCCTGCTTCCCAAACCGAAATCGCTAGTGCCTCTCTTGTGCGTCGCGAAACCGAAGTCCGCAAGGACAATCTGCCCATCAGCCTTGAACAGGATGTTCTCCAGTTTCAAATCGCGATGATAGACACCCGCTGCGTGACAAGCCGCGACAGCGTCCAGAATCTGAACGAAAGTCTGACGAATGGATTCGTCGCTCCCGACAATGGATTCGTCATTGATGCGTTCCAACAACGTGCCGCCCTCGCACAACTCTGTGATAATGAAGACGAGGCCAGTGTCCTCATCTTCAATGGCATGGATAAATTGGAGTACGGAGGGAGTGGCGTCGGAGCAAGCACGGTGCATCTCTATTTCATGCGCGATAGATCTTTGCTGGTTGCGTGTCATGAGATGTGGCGCCATACATTTGACCGCATAGAATTCGTTTGGATAATAGTCATGTCCCACAAGGGTACGTTGGGCTTTATAAACGACGCCCCATGAGCCTTGGCCGATGCATTCTACCAGGACAAGACGACACTCGTCAATGAGGCATTTGGTGCCCAAGACTTTAGCTATGTTCTCTGAGGGAGATCCCTTGAAAAGGTTGGCATGCCGGTCTTTGGAGTCATTAGACATGTTGGGCGAGGTATAGAGGTGGTGACTAGATCGGAGTTGTGAGGGTGAAGGGAGTAAGGGTAAGAGAGAGATGGATAAGTTTCTAGATGACTGCCACACTTTTAAAGACGAATTCCGAACAATTGTTTGGTGCATTTCAGAACTGCTAACTCACTGGCACTTTATGTCTTTCTGCAGACAATAATCATAGTTTCGAAGATATACCGCTATCCGGAAGTAAGTCGTAGACCAGTACCATCGCATTCCGAGAGACAAGACATTCTAGGCTGTGGCCGCAGTTAAAACATTAACAATTGATATAATCTCCTTTCCTTTTGTCAAGTATTTTTTTGTGCCGGACCCAACGAAGTGCTTGAACTTGCAGTAAGCAGTCTGGTCATTGTGTATCCGAGACATTCCAGATCGAGACATGGACGTTCAGCTTATTGTCGAGTACAACCATTAACTCATGAACAATTCTGACAAGTCGGAATCAGAGGTAAGACATAAGTAAGCGAAGAAAGAAAAGTTACGGAACGGAAGCAAAGAACTTGGAAATAGCATGTAATGTCGTGAGAACCGTGAGCCATATTGAGGAGCGACGCGCCACGAGAGCTGACGCGTCTCGCGCAAGGCAAGTGCAAGTGCGTAAACCTCAATTTGCGCGTCCTCATCTCTCCTTTACTCTCCCTAACTATGGTCGCCCGCACTCAAACATCTGCTGCTGGTGTACTAGCTCTGCTGTCTGAGCCAGAGCCAATTGTTAAACAACACGCTCTTCAAGCTCTCATCCCTCTCGTCCCCCAGTTCTGGGCAGAAATTTCGGAGCATGTTGCTCTCATGTACGTGCAGATTGATTGGCCTCGATATCGCCAACTCCGTCACTGACGAAATAATTCAGAGAATCCCTGTATGAGAGTAAGGAGCTTCAGAAAGAGGCGCGCGACTCTGCTGCTTTACTTGCAAGCAAAGTCTATTACTTCCTCGGAGAGCATGACGAAGCTCTCTCCTTCGCGCTTGGTGCAGGTCCAGCTTTCGAGGCAGAAAGTCGCGTACCCGGATCGGAAGAATACATTGAAACTGTCGTTTGTGAGTGGCAATTTCTCATGCCTTGTATCTAGTTGTTGATAGCTGCTTCAGCCAAAGCAATTGACCGATATGTTGAGCTTCGTTCTGATGAAGCGTCGGCGAAGAAGATCGACCTGCGCCTCCAGGATATTGTCGAAGGCATTTTTAAGCGATGCATAGAAGATGGCGAGCATAAACAGGTGTGTCTTCACGAATGCCTTCTGAATCGGTGCTTATTTATCATGTTATTCAGGCCATTGGTATTGCGCTAGAATCACACCGCCTCGACCTCGTTTTACACATCTATAAACTGACTCGAGATGTCTCGCTGCTGTCCTACGCTATGGACTCTGTGATCGACATGAATTTCTCACTTTCATACCGAAATGAAGTTCTCAACTTTCTCCTTCCCTTGTTCCCTCCTCTAGAAGCGAAGGCTTCGCATGTATATGCTGTGACTCGTATACTTGTTACATTGAGCAGTCCTTCCCTCACTATTCCCATACTCACGAAGCTCGTGCCGAATGAAAAGCTTCTTGCTTACCAGCTGGCTTTTGATCTCGTCGAAGGTGGTGGCCAGGACTTCTTGGTAGCTATCAGAGCAGGGCTGCCAGACGATGATTCGGTATGGTACATCACTGTACGCGTAGATTTTGAAATTTACCCTTAAAATAGGATACGAAGGAGATCTACGATACGCTTCGCCAGATTTTGACCGGGCAGGAGTCTGTAAAGTTATATTTGCAGTTCCTCCGGAGAAACAATAAAGTTGATATGCTCATCCTGAAGAATACGAAGGTTCGTGATGCCTCTTCTCTACGATGCGTTGGCTTAAAATACATCAGGACGTCCTTGAGCCTCGTTCATCAGTGTATCACAACGCTCTTACGCTCCAAAACGCGTATATGCATGCTGGAACGACATCCGATGTTTTCCTTCGAGAAAATCTGGAATGGCTTGGAAAGGCAACTAATTGGGCAAAGTTTTCCGCGACGGTAGGCCTTGGAGTGATCCATAAAGGTCACTTTGAGGAAGGCATGAATATCTTGGGTCCATATTTACCCGTCGAGGGTGGTAATCAGACCCCAGGGATCCAGGGAGCCCAGTACTCAGAAGGTGGCGCTTTATATGCATTAGGAATTGTCAACGCGGGATGCGGTATTGCTCGTGATGTCGAGAGCTATCTTCGAGACAAGCTGCGTGCAGCCACGAACGAGGTCGTCCAGCATGGTGCAGCTTTGGGTCTTGGAATTGCTGGGATGGGGGGAAAGAACGAGCAATCATACGACGATCTGAAGCAAGCACTGTACACTGATTCTGCTGTGGCAGGAGAAGCTGCTGGTTATGCAATGGGGCTCGTCATGCTCGGGACTGCAGACGCGAGATGTGCTGACGAGATGCTAGCGTATGCAAGGGAGACACAACATGAGAAAATAATTCGTGGTCTTGCTATCGGACTCGCTTTCCTTTATTACGGTAGACAGGAGCAAGCGGATGACATGATAAAGATGTTGCTGGCTGAGAAGGTGAGTCTTTCATTTGGGTAGTTCTTCCTTGCTTAATATCCATTAGGATCCCATTTTACGTTACGGAGGTGTCTATACTGTTGCTCTCGCTTATGCGGGCACCTCGAATAACGATGCTATGCGCAAACTTCTACATGTCGCAGTCTCGGATACTTCAGACGATGTCCGGCGCGCTGCAGTGACATCCCTGGCCTTCGTGCTTTTTAAGAACCCTAGTTCTGTCCCAAGGATAGTTCAGCTTTTGAGCGAGAGTTATAATCCGCACGTCCGCTGTGGTGCAACTCTTGCTCTTGGCATTGCTTGTGCTGGGACAGGTCTGCAAGACGCTGTTGATATCCTTGAACCAATGACGAGGGATCCTGTCGATTTCGTTCGTCAAGGTGCATTCATTGCGCTTGGTATGATCTTAGTCGAGCAGTCCGAAGCGGCATCCCCATCGATGTCAACAACGCGAAGTTTATACGCAAAGATAGTGGGAGACAAGCATGAAGATCCAATGGCTCGTTTCGGCGCTGCTCTAGGCCAGGGTCTCATTGACGCCAGTGGGAGAAATGCCACAATAAGTCTCCAGAGCCGCGCAGGAAGTCGAAATACGAGCGCCATTGTTGGTATGGTGCTATTCTGCCAGTTCTGGTACTGGTTCCCTCTAGCACATTGCGCGTGTCTTGCGTTTGAACCGACAGCTATCATTGGTCTGAATGAAGAACTTAAAGTAAGGTTTGTCTTCATCATGGTACTAATGAGTTCGTTAATGCTACTTCCTTCAGGCTCCCAAATTTGAGTTTATCTCCAATGCGAAGCCTAGTCTCTTCGCTTATCCGCCTCTCACGAAATCTCCGACAAAGGAACCAGTCACAAAAGTCACGACTGCTGTGCTCTCGACGACCGCCAAGGCGAAGGCGCGCGAGAGGACAAAAGAGAAGGAAAAAGCGGCTGCGACAGCGAAAGCTGATGCAATGGAGACTGTGAGTTGGTTTGACAATCGTGCCGAAATACATCTTATCTTTGGACACTAGGACTCAAAGGTTGAATTCAAGCCAGAGGCAAAAGGCGACGTTGAGATGAAGACTGAAGACACCCCACCTACAACCGCGGAGACGTCGGTAGACGTTCCGCCAACGGGCAGGCCAGAATCGGACTCGTCTGCATCTGATGGTCAGAAAGGCGACGGTAACTCCTTAGAAACGAAGAAGCGAAAATCAGAGCCGTCATCTGAACGACTACCAAACTTCTCCCGTGTGATCCCCGCACAGCTCGCTCACATAGTCTTTCCGCCGGAAGGGCGATTCTTACCTGTGCGACCTGTTTCGACGCGATCTCCAAAATCTGCGAAAGGCAAATCCTTCTTGTTGTCTTCAGCGAAAACGCCAATGACGGCAGCGCTGGGAGTCCCATCCGAGCGATATGCCGGCGGTGGTGGAATCCTCATTCTCATTGACCAGGCTCCGGGAGAGTCAGTTGAATTCATCGAGGAGGAAATACCGCCTCCGCCACCTCCCCCCGCAGACTCTGCGACAACGGCAACGGGTGCGCCTGTCCCAGCTGCGTCGCAGCCGACCGGACCACACATTGCTCTCGACGAGAATGCACCTGAAGCGGAACCACCAGCATCGTTTGAGGTGAGTATAGAGTAGTGTATTCCAACAATGAGAGACTGATATATTCGCTACAGTATCCGTTCGATGACTGATACTCATTGTCTCTCATCCACGTCTCCGCTGTTCTGCTTGACTTATCAATGAACTGTGTCTAGATCATCGGTTTCTTCAAGGATGTTTAATATACTGTCATTATAACTCTCACCGTCCGCAAATGAAAAGATTATGATTACGACAAAGCTCGCCACTCTAAAGGTACAGATTACATATAACAATAACTTTTTACATCGCTTTAACTTAGCAATGAGCGTCGGGTAACAAGATCATTAGGGCATAAAATTATTACAAGCCTAGTCAGAGTTATGGGGGCTGGTGTGGAATGAGACTAAAGAGGGGGTCAACCCAGTCTTCATGGGGGATGGCTGGAAGGAATGGACATCGTATTCATGTTCTGACCGTGAGTCAAAACGATAGATCACGCTGTCATCGGGAAGAGCAGTGATGGGGGTTACGGCGGTCACGGGTCCCATAGGCGAGCGAGGTGGCATCATTGATGGGCGGGCGGAGAACGGTTGGTCAACTGTTGGACTGCGGAGCGAAAAAGTCAAAGGGTGCAAAGACTGCCCACTTGAGGCAAATGTATCGCGACGCGGCAGAAGCGATGGTCGTGTAAACCCGAAAAGGCAGACGTTGAAGAAGCCCGAGCAAACGAACAGGACGTCAGCTATGGCGGTATATGCGAAAGGAACATGTTCGTCATGGAATGCGCGGAAGCGGACGATGGCGATTGGGAGAATGGTGATAGTGTAAACCGCAGGATAGCTGTTATATCCCCGCACCTCCTGGTTCAGCAATCCATCTTCTATGTCAGATAGAAAGAACAGACTTACAAGAGCATTTGCGAAGCAACTTTGTCGACGCCCCTACCGTTGCTGGTCACTGAGCTCTGGGTGGATATATGCTTCCGTTCTTTCGCTCGCCTGTACCTGACCTTCCATCCATTTACAGTGATAATACCCTTGATGACCAGCGCCATTGGGATGTACAGGATTATGTTCGCGAACGCACTGTCCATTAGATCCGTTAGTTTCGTATAATATTTACTTCCCAAGTCCAAATGCATCGACTTACGTTGTCCACATGAAAGCATAATCCAGGAGGTATTGCTGTAACTTGTAAGGTTTTGAAATCCAGCACCCTACGAGGAAATGTTAGTTTCTCTGGATGTTGCCAATCTCAGATTTACGAGACATACAGTACTGTGTATCTGACCAATAATCGTCGATGTTATTCCTGTGCGTTGCTGCGCTGATAACCTAATGAACTTGTCAGATAAAAAGTAAATTTGATGGCAATAAAGACTTACAATTATCAAAGTCACTGTCAGCCAAATTGTAGTCAAGACCGTGACTGAGAGGAATCTCGGCCTGGGTGGTTTCCAACGAAACACGATGGCCGTAAATGTATGGATAGCGATTGCCTTGTTGAAATTTAACGCTGGTGCCTCAGTAACATTAGCACGATCGACTTACTAGAGTACTATAAGGAACGTCAGATATTGATTTTTTTCCGGCGGAACAGGGCGACTCACCACAGAGCAACAGAGACGTCTCCAGTTTGTTTGATGATGCCTTTCAATACAGCATAAGGATCAGTCGTATTTGAAAATATGTAAATCAACGCTCATACCTTGGGCAACGCAAAATGTTCCCTCGTCAACGCTCTACAGCAACCACCTGATCAGATCTGGCTAGGCGGTGGTATGAAAAAAGGGCGCTCACGGCCTCTTGAATCCATCTGAGGTTCATGATGGCTCCTGTATGCATATTGTTAGCGAATTCTTTTTGAAATCGGTAAATTGACTACCTATTGCCTGAAATAGCTCAGCAAACAATAGCGAGATGAAATACGCATGCAAGGGCGTCGCGATGGTCCACTGTACCCGTCGCTTGCCTTTAGTCTTGACAGCAGCGAACTGTGCGGCCGCACGGGTTAAGATGTTTATACGGGATCACACAGGAAGGCGACGTACAGCAATATATGCAAGAAGACCGAGGACTGACAGCAGGGAGAGGAAGGCACCCTCGACAATGAAGACGATACCCAGTCTCGTACCGAAGGCAAACTCATCGTCTACGTCACCAACAGCACCCTCCTTCGACGAGTCGGACATTGCAATCACCGTTTGCAAAGAAGTTGCACGGGACGCGGCTTAATGGTATAATGCCAGTGCAGAGAAGATGTACGTACGGGAGACTGAAGGCAGAGTGGAGAAGCCCACAAGGGCGTGCATTATATTAGAGACCAAAGTTGGAAGGCGCTTCGAGGGGCACGGAGGATAACATCCCTGAGAACGATAGCGAGATTAGCAGTCACCGAAGGACACCGCCCAGCAGGAACGATCTTTAGTTTCGAGATGAAATTCAGTTGAAGCTATAGATAAGGAAAAATACCGAGCTCTATTGGCTGCCAGCGACGGCAGCACGGCTATTGATATCTCGCGTGCTCCACGCATCAGGTGCCGCGCGCTCGACCCTCCGCCATGCGGGGAACCAACTCAGTAGCTCCCGGCCGACGCCGAGACCACCGATTTCATGAAATTCATGAGATGACCTCTCTCATTCTGTAACTTATCCCTCTTCCTCTTAGAACGATTACTCGTTCGATTGCGTTCGGACACGCATTTGCTTGCGCTTCTTGAGTTTCTTGCGGAAAATCATGATCTACGTGGCATATATGCTTGAGAAAGTTTGCCAGAGATAAGAGAGGCAGGAGGAGGACAAGTAGCCATCAAGGGTTGGATATCCCAAGGATTTAACAGAAAAGGTTCGATTTTAGCATCCCTTCGCCCCTTCGTGACCATTTCCTTTCCAGATCAAATGCATATCTGTTGGAGGAATGTCTTTTTTCCCTATTGTATCCCAGATGATATTAGGTTCAACACCTACAGGGTGTTTGAAGTATTTCTTACTCAATATCGAATATCGATTGATGACTCTTAAAGGCCAAGCAACAGATTAAATTACATCGCCTCAATTGATTTGAAGAAGAGAATGTACCGCCGTCACCAACAGGTCTGTTCGACATCAACATTACCGCCAGCACAGCAAAAGAATGGTGGTGGTAGACTCACCTTCAATTCTTTTGATGCTTGTCCGTGCCTTGTCTCAGACAGCAGAATGCACAGGGAAAAATAGGAGGTTTATCTTCACTAGTCATACACATACATACAGATATCGAGCTGCGATATGATTGCGTAGCCAACATCTTGGCCAAGTCCCGGAGTGTGCCTCATGATTTATGTATGAACATCCGATTCCGAGACCGAGAGTTGATCACTGGGCTGAGTAATACAGCGCGAGCGCAGAAAGGCCGCAGAATCAGGCTCGGAGGTCGATCGATGGTATTCAGTCGCAAAATTCCCTGCAATTCAAGACGAAGACGGTGTTGGACGAGGAGGACAAACACTGGCAGATTACTCAAGATGGTTTAGTCTGATCAGGCTCGCAACGGGAGGATGAAACCCGTTCGTTGTTCGTATGCGTGACATATTATAATTTATATGATTACAGTCACAGCATTATCACGTGTCTCTTGAATATCGATCAGGTGGTCATCTCCGCCTAAAGCTTATTTTTTTATTCTCAGCAAGTTCAGTGCAAGTTCTCACCGACACTATTCATAAAGCTTCGAGCTTACAAACATCCAGGAAGGAAGGCGTCAGTTCGGCGATGTGTCGCATACTCTCAAGCACCTCTGTTTGTTCCGTGCACTCTTTGTACTCGATCTCATGGCGGACAAAGTGAAAGTTGCAATACTTGATGACTATCAGCACGCTGCTTTCACCTTTGCAGACTGGACTATGATTAAAGAGCGACTTCTAATCGATGTATTCGATGATACTCTACATGACGAGGGCGCTCTTGCTCAAAGGCTTGAGCCTTACGCCATCATCTGCGCGATGCGGGAGCGGACCAGGTTTGCCGCGACCCTGCTGGACCGTCTTCCGAACTTAAAGTTCATTGCGACAACCGGCATGTTGAACAGAGGCATCGACGTCGCTCATGCGAAGACAAAAGGCATTATCGTCTCAGGCACTTCCTCAAAAGGCGATTCTACTCTTGAACATATATGGGCCCTCATCTTATCGACCGCAAGGTACATTGCTCATGACCACATTAACGTTGTTGCGGGCAATGTGAGCTTTTCAGTTAATTATCTTTAAATTGAAACTAATTAGGAAACAAAGCCACGATGGCAATCGTTCGTTCCGCTCGGTCTTTTTGCACATACTCTCGGCCTCGTGGGTGCAGGCAGACTTGGGGCGGCTACTGCTAAGGTCGTCAGAATTTGCTGTCCTTTGCCAACATGTATTAACTACCGATGCTTAGATCGGAAAAGCGTTTAACATGAGAGTCATTGCTTGGTCGCCCCATCTCACACCGGAACGTGCTCAAGCAGCAGGTGTTGAATATGTGGAGACCAAAGAGGAATTATGCAAGCAAAGCGATATCGTTTCCGTGCATATGGTGCTATCAGATACGACCCGTGGTCTGATCAATGCGTCGGATTTTGAGGCCATGAAACCTACAGCTTTCTTTATCAATACTTCGCGAGGTCCGATAGTCGACGAACTCGCCATGGTCAATGCTCTGAAGCAGAGAAAGATTGCGGGAGCGGGTCTTGATGTTTATGACATTGAACCACTCCCCCTCGATCATCCGCTGCGCAAGCTCGACAATGTCACCCTCACACCACATACGGGCTATGTCAGCGATAATACATATCAGGTATCTGTTCAACCATTAGCATCTTAGCCGGCATAATTGTCTCACAAATTTTCTTACAGGCATTCTGGTCCGACACTGTAGATAACATTGCTGCCTTCCTAAAAGGTACCCCGAAGCGTGTCCTAACGTAAATAATGTATGCGAACGAGTTGAAAATGTATAAAGAAAGTTGTAGGGAAAGGAATTATATGTACATATAGTACGAGTGTGATGCTCTTGCGGGTGCGGCCGTATTACCAACAAAACATGGAAACCGAGCCAGCTAATAATCATTGATATTACCTATTATCGTGGTTCAGCGCATCATTTCGTTTCTGTTCCACGCTCTCTTGAGTTTGTATCGTAACTGTTCCGCCCCGCCGATAATCTCTCCTGAAATGCACAGGGTCGGTTAGCTGTGCACCGAAGACCTTGCTGCATGCTATCATCTCGTCTTCGATATTCCTGCTCATTTCTCAAGACTATCGGAAGAAGACGATATCATACCTATATAAAAGCCGCAACTCCTGGTATGGCTCCCATATCATATTCGCGCCGTCCTTTTGCTGATTCGACCAGGTGGTGTCCTCAGAATACCCTTGAGTTCACCAAATGTTATCGGCATTGCAGAATCACGGGGAGTCCGACGGTATGTCTCGCGTCAGCTCGCACGAAAAGCCGGTGCTAAAGTTGCTCATCCACTGTCCAAAGCCAACAAGAGGATTCCCATCAGTTCGCGTCGCTCACGCTGGACCCAGAAGAGCTGCAGTTGAGTGCGAAACGGAGTTTTGGGATCGACTGGAACCCGTCTGATGTGGGGAAGGAGTTTGCGGGGCAAGTCGTGTTTGTCGGCATCTACGACGGCCATGGAGGGCAAGCGGTCTCATTATTCCTCCATCAAAACTTGCATGGCATTTTCGAGTCTGTTGATGTCTCGCAAGTACCGGACGTGTTCGAATGGACGAAGGAGCACGGAGGCTACTTCAGGCGCTATCGTGGAGGTGTTCTGCAACCGTGGTTGAAACATCCGCCTTCAAAGCAGAAGATAGACCTCGAGGCGAGAGCCACATTAGCATTTCTCGAGGTGCGTTTTACCTCGACTGTATTGTTCCGTACTTTGACGTCTTGGAATCGTGCAGGCGGATAGACTATGTCACGAAGCGAAGACTTGTGGTGCGACTGCCTCCGTCGCACTTCTTCATTCTCTCGATGTCCCAGCTACACCCTTCTTTGCTTCGCAGACGGTCGCTCTTACTGTAGCTCACGTCGGGTAACAATTGTTCTCTTGCTTGATGTGTTGTCTCTTATTAACCAATATGCCTTGTATGTACGACAGTGACACCCGCGTTTTGCTCTGTGCGACTGATGGTGGCGAAGTCACTCGGATGACTCACGATCATCATGCAGAAGCACCGGTCGAAGCGACTCGACTGCGACGCTGGGGGAACTCCGGCCTTGTGATGGACTCATTTGGGGAGACCAGGTATTTCTCTTCCGATTCTCCGATTCTCCGCGGTGTTTAATACACAGGCGGCATCTTCTGTTCCAGGTGGATGGGAGCGTTGGCCAATACTCGTGGGTGAGCAAACAATAGTTTTGGCCACTTACCGGTTCATACTGATGCTTCGCAGGATAGGAGACATGGAATACAAACCGTACGGCGTCACCGCCGAACCAGAAGTGACTACAAAATTGCTGAACGGCCCAGAATGGGCGTACATGGTTCTTGTCACCGACGGCATTTCCTCCGTACTTTCTGACGCCGAGATTGTCGACCTGGCGCGATACGGGAAGACACCTAAAGACTCAGCCAAAGTCATACTTGACTTTGCAGACGAGATAGGGAGCGATGACAATATGACTGCTATGGTCGTTCCGCTTGCTGGTTGGGGTAATATTACGGGCCCAGATCAGACGAAGGAACTTCGCGAATATCGCAGAACGGAAGCAAGTGTGTGCTTTCTTTTCTTGGCGGAATTACTGGTATAACTGACAGTGGCGGCGGTTTACAGTCGGCTGGGAGAGGCGGAAACGAATGCTTGGCTGATCACCGGACACAACACTACAATGGACCATCACCGATTCCTGCATACACAATCTGCTACGTTACTAGACGTTCATTTATTTAACCAAGGAAAATACGCAAAAAAATCAAATTTGCGCTGCGGCATTTCCGTCTGCACGAGGATCTGATCCAGCCGCCCATACAGTATGTCCGGTGCCTTTATCGACAATTCTCTGGATGACTTGGCCGCGTCCCATCATTCCCCTCTGGAAGTCCTTGACTGTCCAAGCATCGTGGCCCATTTCTTCAGAAGATATACGATCATGATCAGAAAAATTACATTCTTCGTTTAGGCCTGAGCTCACTTCGCAGTCTCTCCACAACCGACTCGGGAATACCCTCTTCAAAGTAGACCTCGCTGTTGATGTCTCCAGCTTTCTCCGCCGAACCTCGCACTTCGGAATCTGGCGACCCGGCGGAGATGCAAAAACGAGGTGCGTCAAGGGCTGCCTGCGCTGTGAATCCTCGAAGCATATTCAAGAGTACTTGGACGTGTCCTTGGGGCTGCATGAACCCTCCCATCACTCCATAAGAAAGGAATAGTTCATCGCCGCGCAGTGCCATCGCTGGTATGATAGTATGATAGGGACGCTTACCACCCTGACGAAAATTTTCTGCTCAGGCAATCACATTATCTCAAAGAAGAGACTAACTTGGAGCACATTTGGATGACCCTCCTGAAGCACAAAACCTGAGCCCCGATTCTGTAACGTGAAGCCGCAGCCCTTGGGAATAGCTGCGGACATGTATTTTAGCTCTTGAATGGACCTTCTGATTGATAACTTCCTAACCTCCCGTGCCAAACCCTACGCATCATCACGTCAGTAATACGAGGTTTTTACGGGGTTATTGAACTGACCAGCATAGTTGCTTTGGATGTAACTACATGCATTTCCCCACTGATCCACGACTATTGCCTATGTTTGTAGGAACTTCTTCAGGATAGGAGGTAGACGTACCGGAAAAGTACACGGTATCAGATGAATTTGCTGGATTTCCCTAGAGGTC
Source organism: Sanghuangporus weigelae (assembly GCA_033182465.1). Taxonomy (NCBI): domain Eukaryota; kingdom Fungi; phylum Basidiomycota; class Agaricomycetes; order Hymenochaetales; family Hymenochaetaceae; genus Sanghuangporus; species Sanghuangporus weigelae. Next base: position 2,748,118 of record CP137318.1, on the reverse strand, counting down.
GTCTGAGCAATGGTTTAAAGTATCGGTCTCATCGACTAACATGGACAACTTTTGGATTTGTCCTTGAGGGATCAAACAATTTCGCTCGAGATGTCAAGTAGTTCTAGAGACTGGATGAGGTACAGATGCTAGGTAGTCTTCTTATCGGACAACAAACCTTGCTCAAGAATTCCTGCACGGGTATGTGGCTGAAATCAGGGTCAGTCACGTAATATTGGCTATCCGCGAAGGCTAGTCTGAAGGGTCCACGTTCGTAAACGAAGCTGTCCGGAACGCTGGAGAGGACCTCACCTCAAGGACTCGACAAGCAGATGAAGATATTCGGCGGAGTTATGTCCCATGTCCTGTATCGGCTTCGTAATTCCCAACTCCTGGATATTGTCAATGATCCCAAGAGCCAAAAGTGCTGTAATGCCTGAAAGGTACTTTCGCTATTGAGCAAGTGGTCTGAGTACTTCTAATCCTCGGCTCACTAACCTTGACCGTTCGGAGGACACTACGGATGCGTTGTAAGCCCCGCTCTATCAGCGATCCTCGGCTTATACGTACTTCATAGACAGTAACTTCACCACCGTAGGTATAGCTTATCGGATCAACGAACGTCGTCTCATGCTTTGCTAGGTCCTCAAGCCTCATAACACCTCCCTTGCTTTGTATGAGTTCAACGATGGCTTCCGCTATGCGGCCTTTGTAAAATCCATCTTTGCCATATTCAGCGACAGATCGGAACGTTTTGGCGAGATCAGGGAATGCCATGATCTGTCCTGGAAGGGGAGCTCTGCCATTGAGAAGCATGGCGTCTGCATCTGGAGATGCATGCTTGATGAGCGACTCTGAACGCTGCCACTGAGAAAGTCTAAACTATCAGTGATGAGCTGAAGATCAGTGATTTTTGAATCTTACGGCGTGGCTGTGTATCTCAGAAACTGGGACGCTAGAAAATTTCATTGGTGAAGAATCGGGTCGATAGTATGTTATCCAACTCACCCTTCCTCAGCTAAACGGATTGCTGGCTCAAGCACTTGAGCAACAGTCAGATTTCCACTTCCAAACTTTTGGACCGTATCAACCCAAGCTGCTGCCGCTCCAGGAACAGTAACGCAATTCAGGTCTGTCAAGGGGATGGAACGACCTGTAATGCCACGCGAGCGTACATACTCTATAGAAAGTTTTTGAGGTGAGTGCCCCGATCCATTGAGGGCCTTCACTTGTTTGGTCTTTGCATCATAGAACAAACAGAAGGCATCTCTAAGATTGGCTGGCATTAGCGCGGATAAATGACATTACTGATCCATATACCCTCCAATACCACAACAACTCGGCTCAGTAACATTGAGTGCCGCTGAAGTAGCTACTGCAGCATCAGCTGCGAAATTCAATTCTTAGTTGCTGGCCAGAACGCAATCAATCGTTTATAGACAGATGGCTTACCGGCATTTCCTCCTTTCCTTAGAATTTCCAATCCGGCTTCGACAGCGAGAGGCTGAGAGGCTGCAACGACACCCTTGGTCCCGTAGACTTGAGATCTCCGACTAGGAAATCTCTGAAGGACGAGCTCAGGCTGATCAACCTTTTCCCAATCAATTTTCCTTGGATTAGACATTATCTGGACCACTTTAGAATTCACTCTGCGGGTGGAAATTTAGAAATCGACTCTTGAACCCATACCAAATGGATATTACTCGCCTAGACCTGGTAAGCTGTTCAGTTGCCTTTGACCTGGATGTTCAGGACGGACATGGTACGCTCGTGAGTACATGTGTAAGCTCTGTATGTATAATCTGCCTGAGCCTGAGAGACAAGAGGCAAAGGCACATGCTAACTTACGCAGCAGCGGCGATCCGTCTACCCGCGTTGTGAGAAATTGAGCATTGGCTCGGCTTTTCGGTCTTGCAAGTAACATGAATAACACACATTCTATTAAGTTGTTGTTGTTTCATATTTGAAGTTGGTCAAGTCAAAGACATAAATTAACACAACACACATCATGATTTACACAGCGTTGGAGCATGAGCATGAGCATGAGCATGAGCATGAGCATGAGTCTATGGGCTAGCTACAGTAAATAATAATCAAAAAATGCAAGCAGAAATTTATAGTATCGCTTGTCGGAAAGTCCAAAGCGACTCTATATCTGTGCCAAAGCAGCTCCGTCGCGGAGAATAAATGCAAAGGAGAGAAAAAGTTGAATAAATCCACAGGTCACTATACGCTCGACTCTTCGATCTTATGCTTCGAAGGTGGTGAGGGTGCATGTTTAGAATGTTTCCGAAGCGTTTCTCCATATCTAAAGAAAGACGAATATATGTTATCAGACAAATCAACACTGGAAACGGGTGAGAGCTTACCTTTTGAGAACAAAAGGTATGGGAATCATGATCAAAGCGACACATCCCACCAAAGTGGAAGCCCAACGAGGATTCAATGCATCGTACATCTGGGTTGCGAAAAGAGGGAAGGCGGCACCAAACGAACTCCGGCAGACGGTATTAGAAGCGAGTGCAGATGCCGCGACGAATAGGTATGCATCAATCATATAGTTGAAGAGCGCCAACTGCTCGAAGTGTGAGAACTGAGGCTGAACGCAAGCCTGAAAAAAGTTACTCACAAAAATGAACACCACAGAAAAGCCCATAGCCAGTCCTGAAAGCATTGGGGCCCAAAACGAAATTGACGGGTATGAAGTCCAACCGAACCAGAAGAAGGACGCAGCGAAGATCGGAGCTGCGATTATAGAAATGTCAAGCCGTTCTTCTGGTGGCATCATTGCCGGCTTGTGCTGATCAATCAATCGTTCATATCGAGGATTGAAGAAAATGAGGTATACGGCGACTCCCAGACACCCGCCGAGAAAGACTGGAAGAAACATGAGGCCCACGGCTCCCTCCGACATATGGTGACCCTGCTGAAACACAGCCGGATATGCCTCGAAAAGTAGATAAAGGCAACCGTACACGAACTATCGAAGTTGTTAAGTTACAAATGTAAAGTCACTAGGCTGGACGCTTACACTCATGTATACCGCGATAGCGATGAGCATTGGCTCCTGAAACAAAATCTTGAATGGGCGGGCAACTGTATGTTCAATACGCTTCACGAAGCCCTCCTTCTCTTCTTTCTCTTTGGGAGCATAGTAATTGTTATCGCCGGTTCGCAATCGCATAGCCTTTGCCTTTGAAATCATAATGACCGGACTTTGAAGATAAGGGCAATCAATTATGAGTCGGAGCGTCGAGAATGGAATGTCGCAGTACTTACGCATAAGTCTCTGGTAACGTGAAAGCAATAAAAGCCGTGCAAAGTCCGGCAAACATTGTCAAGACCCAGAACAACCAGCGCCAAGAGACACCAGCTGTGGTAATGTAACCGCCCACGATAGGCCCAAGCGACGGACCTGCGAACGGAGCGAGGGTAAATAGAGCGAGGGCCTTGCCACGAGTACCAGCGTCCCACCTAGATAGAACTATCAGAATCACATAGAAAAAGTTTATCTGAATGGCAATTACATGTCAGATATGACAGCCCTGAAACAGAATATCAGTAAACGAGAAAGTCTAAAAAGACGAAAAAACAATAACATACCCGCTATTTGTCAGAGGAGCGGCTGCGAAGGTACCTCCCAGAAGTCGGAATATGATGATACTGGCTGTATTTTGTGACAGTGCACAGCCCACTTGAAAACCAGTGTAGACTATAAATGAAATGAGGAACATTGGTCTGCGACCATACTGATACACGAGTGAGGCCGGAATCTTTGATAAGAAGTTCAGGAGGAAGCACTCACATCCTCCGAAAGAGGACCCCACAGCAAAGGACCGACACAGTAACCGGCAACAAAGAGCGATATTGTTAAAGTCGCTACTTCTCGAGACATATGAAATTCCTCGATAAGTTGTCCGGCAATACCTGACGGCGCAGACGAAGCGAATGTTCTGTCGCAATATGATTAGTTTTGGACCGCGACATAAGCAAGAAAAAACGGCAACGAACGCGTTCAGAACTAGCATACCACCAAGTATCGTGAGATACCATCGATACGCACGACTCCAGTTCTAAGCAAAGAGGTATGATGAATGGACGGGAGTACTCCGAGAAGCAACTTTGCTCACCTTAGGATCTAGAGGATCGTCCGGATCAAATTCAACAAGGTACGGGTCCTTCTTCTGTTCTTCTGTTCCAGGGAAGAAGCGGTGCTGAAATTGCTCATTGAGGCTCCCAGATTCACTACGGTCTTCAACGATGGTCGGTGTGGCGGAAATGGTCTCCATCTTTTGGAAGAGCAAGAGCAAGAGGAGCAAGGGTCAGGAAAGGGTAAAGCACCAATGGTGGATACCAAGCCTCGGAAAGTGCGGACTATATATCTTTCCGACTTCATGACTGGGAGGAGATGACCATATTTTTGGACTCAGTTCGGATGATGGATCTTTCGAGAATTATTAATATATGTGTTATACCCGATTAGCCGGTCTAATCCCGATTCCCTTATCTGGTTGTGCCTCGGTTTCCGGCGATCCTATCGGTAGATGCACGTGACCCAAATTCAACCGTTGACGTTGTTCATTTATTGTTCCGTTCGGTTCGAGAGTCTTTGTTTGAAACAATCATGGATTACACCGAGCTCTTTCAACAATCCAACGGTCTCGTCGCCTTTAGCAACGGCGCACATTGGATTGCGAACGTAGTCAACGATCGCCTCATCGTCCGACGTTCAGACACCTTCCGGATTGCGCGTGCTTGGCGTGTCGAAGCGTGCCCCTCATCTACGAATCTTGCTCTAGCCACAGGTTCCATCAAACACTCTCCCATCGGCCAGCCATCTTCGGAGCCCGCCTTAATAAGCCATATCGGATGGGCCGCGGACTCAGAGTTTCTGCTTGCGGCATCTACTCGGCTTGGCATTGTTAATGTCTTCAAAATGCGTGACGAAGACTGGTCTGCTCGGATTGAAGCCGGTATCGAGGGCCTGGTCAGAGCTGAATGGGCTCCGGATGGCCGTCATATTCTTTGCTTCTCGGAATGGGGTGTATGTACCACTTCGTCGTCACCGTTTACGTATCGGATGATTCACTTTTCTTTTAAGCTCCGTGTTACTATATGGTCTCTGCTCAGCGGTGCGGCATGGCATATTCAATTTCCGAAGTATCCAGACCGAGGTATGGTGATCCAGCTTAAGTCTGGTTCAAATCTATCCATCCATTGTATCATCATTATTCAGGCTACGCATTCCGGCGTGATGGTCGCTATCTTGTCCTCGCCGAACGACATAAATCAAAAGATATGCTTGGTGTTTATGACGCGGGAGATTCTTACAAGCAAGCTCGGGTGCGATTGTCTGTTTGGTCTGACTATCGCGATTTATGAACTCAGTTTCAGCATTATGCAGTTCCGACGTCGTCATTAGCATCTTTGTCCGTCTCTCCGACAGGGAAACATGTGGCAGTATGGGAGGGTCCCCTCGAGGTAAGGTCATTCCATGTTCGAGGCCACATTAGATTCATAGATTCAAATTTCAGTTCAAGCTGTGTATCTTGACACTGACCGGCACGTTATTGTCAACATTTATCCCCGACCCTGATCCCGGTCTCGGCATTCGTTGCGTGTCCTGGCACCCGTCTGGCTCGTTTCTAGCTGTCGGCGGTTTTACCGATAAAGTAATGTATTTTACCGTGATAGTCGGACTTAATGTATTCACAAGGACACAGATCTACCTTTTAGACGGACTGAGCTGGTCGTGCGTTGCAACACTAGAGTTATCTAACCGTATACCATCTGAGGTGGTGAGTCGATTTCCTTTCGTAAAGTATAATATAGCTCAGAACTCTCCTTTACCAAAGACTGTCTGGCGAGAACCTTTGAATTGGATTGAAGCCACATTGGGTCGTGGTTATTTGTCCTGTATGCAATATGTTTCAGTCAAGCTGTCCAATCCTAACCGAATGAGCCAGACGAACGACCGCAAGGAATGCAATTTGTCCCTATCAATAGAGCTGACGCTTCAAAGGCATACCCGAAAAGTGGCCTTGCGCAACTTGACTGGAATGTAGACGGGAGTCTTCTGCTCGCTCGTTATGGTCATCTTTTCTTATCGCCATCTTTGCGTTCCTCTGTTAACTAGACTCGTTATAGACTCGTGCCCTTCCGGTTTATTTATTTACTCATTCCCTTCACCTTCAGAGCGATTCCGGCCAAGATTGCGCAGTGTACTTCTACACCATATGTCAATTACACAGGCACGCTGGAATCCCGTGCGTTCCGGAACGCTTGTGCTTTGCTGCGGTAGTGGAGGCATGTATATGTGGAGTAACGAATGGTCCTCAGATGACGACGTCGATGGTGAGGATGAGGAGATTGCCGAGTGCATTGGTATCCCGGCAAGTAAGCTTATTCTACCACCTTTTGTACCAGGAAAATGTTGATTTTGATGGTATTTGCATTGCGCAGAGAATTTTCAACTAAGAAACGTCCAGTGGGCTCCAGATGGAAAGGGTCTCCTTCTTCTAGACAAAGATATCTTCTGCTGTGCTTTCGAAGTTGAGCAAGACGATGAAGATACTGGAGAACTGTGAAAGCTTTTCCTTATTCCTCAGATCTGTACCATAATATATTTCCTGTCAGATATGTTCTGTCGCTTCTTGTTTTTCAAACAAACTCGGCGACTGGTGGACGCTGACTAACCTGACTTCGTGCTACACAGCTTTTCTGATCGACGGTTGTCTTATAAATATTAGGATTAGGTTCGTCACCAGCGATTCGTCATCCGATGCATCCGATCGTGGTTATTGTGCTTCCTCGCCTCGTGCATTGCATTGACTGAAGTTAGTCATATATTCACACTATTATTCAGCCCATATGGGAATTTCTTGTTGTAATAATACTACTCTCTCATAAGGTAGGCGAAAGTTAAACTCGACAGGGTGTGACGTCACGGTCACAACCCTAAACTTTAATTAGTGTTTCTTCATTTGGAAGGACCCTGATGGCCAAATCTCGAGGCTGGAAAAAAATTGATGTTGAAGTGTGGAGTACACAGATAGCTCAGCCCCAGAAGACATTTCAGCAAGAGTTCTTGCACCCAAGGCTCTCTGAACATAGTGACATCCATGCTTGAGTATCATTAGTGACAAGATCTTTTAGTTTTAGTAGACATGCTGATTAATAACGCTTAGTAATATAACCGAGTTAGTAATGCTTAGTAATATCTATATATAGAGCTATTAGTAATATGGACCCTGGCCAAAATTGGAGGGTAAGTTTTACAAACTTCGCAAATGCAGGGAAATGACTTCTGAAGCATTTTATACAAAAAACTTTTTTCTGAAATTCTGCCCTCAAAATTTCAAATTTTTGAGAAATAAGACCAACAATCTGTAGCTATCTACATTCCCTACAATTCAATGGTGACCAAATATGATTTTGAGGTTGTGTGTTGTCGGAATTTATGCATCAATGTGTGAGCTGAGAAAGGAAGGTGGGGTTAGGCACGTGTCGCGTCACAGCTTGTCGAGTTTAACTTTCGCCTACCTTATATAGTTTATGTCGGCTCGATGTCATTAGATGCGTCTGACAAATCGGAATCACATACAGCCACGGAATCAAAATCGGATAGGTGAATTATATATGTCTTCTTTACTTTATTGACCACGCTCAATAGCCCAGGCTTTGCAGCCATTTCAGCAGCTCCTCGATAGTCTTTTCTGGTGCTTCCATAAGCAACCAGTGGCTCGTATCGAAATCCACCACTTTCAGCTTCGGTGAATAAACGCCCATAGTCGCCTTCATGAGCTCTACCGGACCCGTTGGATCTTGAAGCGTCGCGCCAAAGAAGACTGGTTTCCTAATGATATAGTCCTCCTTGGATAATTCTGAAACAAGGTTGGCCTCATTGAGCAACGCAATAACTGACGGTGACACTTGCCTGCGTCATCCTTTGGAACATGTCCTTGCAGAACAGCTTTGTACCAGCATAAAGGCGCCTTGAAACCATATTTCTTTGCCAACTCCGTGCCGATTGCTATCGCCTAGACATAGATATAAAAGTGAGTATCCTCTTCCTTTGACATGGCATTCTTCTCACCTCTTGCGGTACATAAGGCGCAGTCTCTGTTTTCTGATCCGTTATCAGCCACTTGTACAGTTGACCTTCGTGGCAAAAGTGGTCGCGAAGAACTTCAGGATCTTTGGCATATCCGAGGCATTGGAATGAGTCAAGCTTGGATGACAGTAAGATCAGTACTACAGGGATTAACAAGAAAAGATGAACTGACATGCGCCTCTATTATCTCAGAGGCATCGTCTCTCTCAAAGAATCTCCAGTAGCCGAGGTACCTATATCCATACATCTTTTCACTCACATCGTTGATCGCATCGATCTGAAGTCCGTCAGGGATCGGAGGAAAGTAAGCGATAGCAAGGAAGGCAAACGCTTCAAATCGATCCTGGAAATAGTTCGCGATACGAGAATTCAACCCGCAGCCCCTATCAAAAGCGCAATACAGACGAGCATCAAACAAATGAAACGACGGATCAATCAACGCGCTCACCAGTCATGGGCGATGGAAATAATCTTCCTCGTTTTCTCAGCTTCTATCATTTCTATGATGTCTTCCGCCATCAGTTTCAATCGATATTCCTTTGGATCGGTAGGTTTGTCCGTCCCGCCATAGCCTGATTCAAACACAGTTAGCTAATTGCATATGACATGCAAGACATCTTCACTCACCAAGCAGGTCTGGAACGATGAGTCCATAACCCTCCTTCTTGAAGGAAGGGACTATAGTCGCCCAATCCAATGACATCGTTGGGAAGCCATGGAGGAGGATAAGCGTAGGCTTTTCGCCTCGGGGCGCAGCATAAAAGTAGTGGTAAGAATATCCTCGGCTCGTTTTGAAATCTTTATATTCGCTAGGATCCATGCTATAGCCTCACTTTCGATAAAACTGTTAGCTTCGTTGCAGATGGGAGATTGGTTGGAATCTCCCTGGACCGTTTTTACGACCTCACTGATAAATACTTCAGGTAATGACTCGGAGTATACCTTGCACCGTGTTCGGCCACGCGCCATCACAGTCAGATTTACGTGAAGCATGCGCGAGGCGCCCAGGGACAATGCTCGGCCAAGAAGCCGGTTCCATTTCTGGATGTTGGATTTTCGGAAACAGATGAACACGAGGCGTAATATTTTTGTCAAAAGAACACAGAGAATGAAAGAAATCAGGTCACCCTAGCCCTCAAAACTTCTTGTTTCAGATGTTTGAAACATCATTGGTGCAAACAAGTGCTTCAGAGTCTTCCTGATCAATCCTGATTTTACATAGGGTCAGAACAGCCAATTCTATTGGTACAAGAAAAATTTGAGATGTGCTTATAGGCAATCCACTCCGTTGTTTGTTGCGCTCCCGGATTTGAACATTGCCATTTACAAACGCTCCTGTGCGTCCTTTTCGATATCGTCTTTAATCCAGTCCAGCAGTTCCTTGTTCACTTGATCACGAGCAGCCAAATTTATCCAATGATCTGTTTCAAAATCCACGATTCTCGCATTCGGACAGAACTGTCGTGTGACTGCCTTCCCGACATCCGGAAGACAGATGTAATCATCCAGCGCCGCCCCGAAGAGGACGGGTGCCTTTATGACTATTCTGTTCGGATCGATCTTCATGCCTGAAAATGATTGTGGGCCCTCACTAAACGCCTAGCGGATCATGGATGAAAAAAGAAAACTTACTTCGTTCTTCAGCTGGGGTGTGATCATGAACCATCGACTTGTACCAACACAGTGCGGAAGCAAAACCGCCTTGTAAAATATTCTTCTGGTGTTGCCGCCATTCCTACCAAATGTAATGACTATTCACCGTGAATTTTGGAATAAATGTCTGCTTACCTCGTCAGTGAAGTAAGGCACCCTTTTCTCAATCCTATTTGATGCCACCCATGCCCTAGCCTTTCCAAGAGGTGCAAAGTGTTCCTTCCAATACAACGGATCGGAAGGGAATATCAGGCTGTAAAACGAATCTATCTGTCCCAGAAAATTGGCCCCAGGAGCACATGAGACAAGCGTCGGAGCCATAACGTACGTGTTCCTCGATGATTTTTGGAGCGTCATCGGACGAAAAGAATTCCCAGTATCCGAAAAGCGTGTATCCGTAAATCTTCTCTGTAGATTCGAGCGCCTTCATGAATTCAAACTCCGGATTTGGCGGCATAAAAACTCCGAGAAAAGCAAAAGCTGCGAAGTATTCTGGGTGATAATAGGCAAGTCGCGAAAGCAGTACTGCGCCCCTACAAGACCGATGAGCAAATGTCGTCTGACAACAGGAGCTGAACTTGCCAGTCGTGCGCAATGCCGATTATGTTGGAGAGCTTCTCATGTTCGAGAATATCGATTATATCTTGGACCATGAGACTCATTTTGTATGTCTCGGCTGTTGTGGGTTTGTCTGTTCCTCCAAATCCCAGCAAGCTAAGTATTGGAGCGGGATGAGTCGCGACTAATTCCGCAGATGACCAAGTTCGACAACTCACTCCGGGACAACGAGTCCATATCCTTCTTTCTTGAAGAAACTAACCTGAGGATGCCAATCATAGGATGATGAAGGAAAGCCATGACAGAACAAAATGGTGCGCTTAGTTGAATCCTTGGGAGGAGAGAAATAATAGTGATAGGTGAAGCCTCTAGATGCCTTGAAGTCTCTGTACAGCGCCGGATCCATGGACAGGATTGAGTAGGAGTAGAAACTGGACTTGAGCAAAGGAAAGGACAATTGATAGCGACTCGGGCAATAAAATTCACACACATCATGAGTTTGGTGGCTTCGATCATGATGATGGCAAGGAATACAAATACAAATTCGTTTGCGAGGGGTTCTGCTTTCGGTAATGGACGGATCACCACGTTACATAATAATGCAGACGCACGCACGGAATCTAAACGCGTCAAAAATAAAAAGTCGGACGAATGCGTGACTACGGGAGGGGGCTTCTGCGTCGCTTCGTCCGTTTAGAAATAACTTTGCTAGTGCATGCCTCTTCTTCACCACGCCGTCTTCGCGCTTTCCTTCGTCTCGACATTCGCTTTTCTTTACATATCCACGTCATACGTTGGTGCTTGGCTCAAAGCTCACGGCTGGGACGTCAACGATATCATCCTCATCGGCCTAGAAAAGAAGAACTTTACGGACGGATCTCCCCCAAAGATGCTCTCCTTCGCCGATGTGGTCAACGCAGTCAAGGCAGACAAAAGTGCACAAGTCGCTGTCGCTTGTGGTATCGCCACCATCATCTTTCTTCTTTCCAGACTCGTCAGGCCTAGTACGTTGGCGCCCGCAGCTCTCGCTTTCAACGTTGGTACTGAGTTTCCTTAGGGAAAAAACCTGTGTTAGATCCAAGCGAATGGAAAGAGTTCCCTCTCGTGGCCAAGTTTACCGTGTCTCCAAATACAGCCTTGTATGTCTCGAATAGAACTACTAGTCTCATGTATCGTGTTCTTAGTTTCGAAAAGGTATCGTTTTGCTCTCTCGCGACCGGACGATGTCCTTGGTCTTCCCATCGGCCAGCATATTTCCGTCCAGGCAGAGATAAATGGCAAGCAGATCATGCGCTCCTATACGCCAACTAGTAGTGATGATGACCTTGGTCACTTCGATTTACTCGTCAAGGTCGGCTCCCTTTTACTAATCGACATTACGTCCTGTTACATATCTCCTGAATATTGTATTATATAGACATACGAGAAAGGGAACATATCTCGATACATCGGGCAGCTGAAGATTGGCGATAAAGTCCGTATCAAGGGACCGAAGGGTCAGTTCAAGTATCATCCATCCTTGACGCGTGAAATTGGAATGATTGCTGGTGGAACGGGCATTACGCCAATGCTCCAGATCGTTCGCGCGGCACTAAAGAATCCATTGGACCGCACGAAGCTGTCTTTGATTTACGCGAATGTCAATACTGAGGATATTCTCTTGCGTGCTGAGCTCGACGAGCTCGCTGAGAGGCACAAGGACCGTTTCAAGGTCTACTATGTACTCAACAATCCTCCCCCGAACTGGAAGGGCGGTGTCGGCTTCGTGACCAAGGATCAGATTGAGCGTCATCTGCCTCCAACTGATCATAATATTAAGATCCTCATGTGTGGTCCTCCTCCCATGATGACAGCAATGAAGTCAGTATCTCACTGAGTTAACTACGTATGACTGTGTTGCTGAATACACTGTTTCCAGGAAACACCTCGATGAGCTGAAATACCCTGCTCCAAGGACCGTCAGCAAGCTTGAAGACCAGGTTCGTGAACTTCACAAAGCTGCAAAGCGAGAATTAATTTTCTTCAATAGGTCTTCATGTTCTAGAGTACGCTTTGGAAGATTTGCGATTACAGGATAATAGTTTTAAACCCAAGTCAATGCCTTCTCGATTTAGACGGAGCTATTTAGTACTCAATACATGATTTTGTGCGAAATTGGACTGAACATATTTCTTTGTGTTACATGTGACGTGCAACAAGTCTATAGATTCTACTGCGAGTTAACAATTCTTCCGCAACCAGATTCACTCGGGCAGGATTGAAGAAAGCCAGCTCTTGGGTAAACAAATGAATACAAGATAACGAACGAGACTACCCTACATCCTTCCAAGGAGACGTAAAGTCCAGCTTTCGTTTAATGAATACAATGATGAAGCAAAACCAGAACTGCAAATGATACAATCAACGCTTCTTCCCCTTACCTTTCTTGCCTTTATTTTTCTTATTACCAGCAGGACCTGACGCAGGAACAGGCTCTTCAGGAGGAAGATTCAACAAACGCGAGCGTCCGCTAGTCAGTACTGCCGGGTCTACGTAATCGCTGGGATCGTATTTAGCATACGACTTGTTGCTTCCGATGCTCTGCCGTGACGCAGACTTGCGGAGAGAGGGACCTAGCGCGGGTTCATCCATATCATCAACAGCAGCGGATAACGACACGCCGCGCTGACTTGCAGCGGGGCTGCGTGTGTAAAATGAATTCCGTACAGGCACCATTGGCGTGCTGCCAGGCGGTGGCAGGTCCCGCCTTCTCCCAGGTGGTGTCGTCAACGTATTATTTGAATCTTCTGAAGGAACGATCCCGTACTCATCTTCATCCTCAGGGTATGGATCCAATTGTCTGGAATATGGACTGGCCAGACCAGATTGCGGAAGACCCGATACTGGGTGAGCAGGTGTTCCGGGAGCATATATCCTCCCTCGGGACGTTTCACTCCGCGCACTTTGAGAACGTGAGACGCCTGGTCCGATTGCACGTTCCCTGCTTTCTGCATGAGAGCTTGCACGGCCAGAACGCGCGAGCGAAGGTGCAGTCGAGGCTGGTAATGGCACACCGACTGGGTCTCTTCCGTCAAGCCCTGCTCGTGAAGAGCGTCGACTGGGTCGGAAAGTCGCAGCGTCAGGACTCACAGAGCTTGAGTCGCGCCTCGAAAGGGACGATCCTGGTCTGACGATAGTTGCAGAAAGGTCGGGTCCACGCACAGGCCGAGGGGACTGGTGCTCTGACGAGATTGTGCCTCCCCATGCAGACCGAGTATCCCACTCAGATGCAGCACGACTATTAAATCCGGCGTTTGGTCCCGAGAACGACACTCGTGGGGATCCATGTGTTCCGCTTCCGGCCCGAGTCACAGTAGGGACGCGTCTGGTCTCGCTCGCCGACCGCGCAAGGACGGGAAGCGCGCCTGTTGTGCTCATAGCCGGGCTTGGTTGTGGCAGAGGATTCACGGGCATTTGTGTAGACATCGGGACAAATCCTAATGGCGCGCCCTCGGGAGGAACTGGAGAAATGGGCACGAATCCTGGCGGAACGCCATTAGGTACGGCTGGAGACAAGGTGCCTGAACCAGGTGGAACTGCGGGAGAGGTTGGCACGAACCCCGGAGGAGCTCCAGGAATGATCGCAGGAGTCGTCGGGACAAATCCCGGTGGCACATCCGATGGTAACGATAGACCTTGCGAAGGTACTGCCGGAGAAGTAGATATAAATCCCGGCGGGGCACCTGGTGGCGCAACGAATGGCGATGCTGATAGTCCATTGTGTATTGCTTCAGGTAATGGTGTCATGGATCCTGCAGGCATAGGAGAAACTGGCACGAAGCCCTTAGGCATTCCAGGTATGTTCGCTGGTGAAGGCGGCTCAGGGACCTGTGGTGATGGAGGCTGAGGCATGGGCACCGGACCTGGAACCGGGGAAAGCATTCGCGCACTATGCGATGGTGTTCTTCTCGGGCTTACAACGTGTGCTTCGGGCATGGCATTCGGATTCGAGTGAGATTGTGAGGACTCATAGTGCGACTGATACAAAATAAAAAAGACAAGAAGTTCAGTACATGACCTTTACACCGAGAAACGCAAAAGAGAAAAAAGAAAAGCGGAGGGAACGCACAAAAAAGGGCGGGAGATGGGGTCCGATAATTTGGTTTAAATAAAGAGAAAACAGATAAAAAGATATATAAAATAAGAAATCATCATACAGCTGGTACAATGTTGATCTCCGGCAATGGCTGATTGGCCGGTGTATTCGCTGCCGAGCTGGCCCTGCTCCTACTGAAATCAGGTGCGGGTGTCTTGTCTCGACTTCGCGAGAAGTGTGGCGTGCCAATGAAACCACTATGTTCCGAACCTGACGCTACCGAATTAATGCGTGGGCGTGTGTATCGCTGACTGGCCGAGTCAGAAGCCAGGGGTGCTGGAGTGGTTATCCGTGAAGGTCTCTTGGGACCAGAGAAGCGAGAATGATTTGAGCGAGGTGAAAATGCCTGGTACAATGAGGATATAGATCAGAATCTTGAGCAAACTGGATCTTCGGGAGAGACTGTATTAGTAAACGTTTGCTCACCGTGTCCATCGGACGCACTGGGCCCTCGTTGGCCATGGAACGTCGATTGGCAAGAGCAGGATCCAACATAGGATCGCCTGGGATATAGACATCTTCGGGATCTGCGTTCCTAATCGAAAGCGGACGAGGGCTCGTTGGATATAAAGGAGCCTCCACCTGTCTCATACTTCCGCCTGGACTTGCATATCGTGGGTCATATTCCGGAATAGCACTCAGTCGAGGTTGTGCAGATGATCTCGCGCCAGGGGGGGATAAGATGGAGAGATTTCCTGTGGCAACCGAATCTTCAGAGTCTGCTACGCTCTTTTGGTAACGATGTCTTCCTTGATGGCGAGGTTGTTGACCGAAATCCCTAGGGATCGGGCCTCGCTCTCTTTCAGGTAGTTCAGGATCTGTAAGCGGAGGTAAATTCGTAGCATTAGGCAAGGGTGAATATTGCGATCGAGGTGTAGGCGGAGCTTGAGTCATTTCATGGGGAGGTGGAAGCCGGATTGAACCATCCTCATCTTGCGGAGGAATCCAACCGTCAGGCGGAATAACAGTCGGAGGATGCATTGGTGACCTCGGGGTGCCCATTATCGCTATTGGATGGACTTCAGAGGGATCTGGATTGAAGTTTGGTTCTGGCATACGCGACGGCGTCGCATGATTGATCTGCGTTGTTTGTTCGGGCGGAAGGGGGGACGCAAGTGTATTCATGGGAGGCTCATCGACAATGGTCGCGACGTCCGGCGCGTTGGATGGATTGATTGCAACATTCCTATCCATTCCAGACGTACGACGGCCACTGCCCACTCGACCAAGACGAGAAATAGTATTTAAGAGCCCATTGGAACGTCGCTGTCCGCGAGAGTCCGTCGACTGAACTTGTCCTGGTAGACCGGTAGGAGGCGCAGAACGAGGCATCTGCTCTCTTGCATGCATTCTTATGGCCTGTGGCGCTACAGGAATCTCGCCAGGCTGCTCCGGATACTCCTCATCATCAATATTGAAATAGGTGAGTTCGTCGTCATCAGGATAGGTCTGATCATCAATTCCGCGATCGCGTCTTCGGTACTGATTGCGGTCACGGTCATACGCGTCCCTTGGACTATACCTAGGTTCGTAGGCAACAGCTTCTCTGGCCTCCTTCCTGCCTTGCATTAAACCTTCTCGTCTTCCGTCTTCCCTAGCCCTTTGAATTTCTCGTTCCATCTCGAGTTTCTTTGCCAATCTCTTCGCTTTGGTAGCTTCATCTTCAGCTTGTGTTCTTTCTTTCTCCGTCAAAGCGATCATATCATTCGCACGTGCAATTTGTTGTTGAGCTGCTTCAAGCTGCAGCTTGTATAGCCGAAGTTCCTCACTAGATTTACGGGCTTCCTCTCTCGCCTCGACACGCGCTTGATTGATCATGCGCCAGCGTTCATTTGCCTCCTGAACGCGTCTTTCAGCCTCGGCGGCGCGTTGACTTTCTACTTCAAGGCGTTCTTGTACTCTGCGTAACAAGGCCAGGGCCTCTCGTGACTGTGAGCTCTCCGCAGAAAGAAGCACACGGAGGATATCACGAGCACTAGAATGAGTCCTGGTATGTCGTGAAGAGCGGCCGCGCGATGGAGACTGCGAATAAGAGAGATCCTGGGAGGATGTTCTTCGCCTTGAGAGCGCATTTGAGCCCGAAGTTGTACGCGGCGCTGGCGGCGTCTCGTCGGACGGAGTAGTGGTGAGGTCATTGAAATATTCCTCGGCGCTGTTTCCCGTCAGTCGAGGGTCTGGACCCATCTCGACACTACCTGGGGGCTTCATGGGGAGAGGAGGAATGGACTCCCTGTCGAGGGTGTCTCTACCTGTTTGGTCATTGTACAATGAACTGAGAAGTTGCAAGCGCTAACGTCAGACGGGCCAGAAGCGCGAGCAATATTAAAAACTGAAAACTAACGCGGCTACAGAATCTGAATCTGCGTGTGAGACGCGAGACCGTCGGGAGCCACGATCACTGGCTGATCTTCGGCTCCTCCCCTTCTCTGACATATCAAGCTACTGCGATTGCGCTGCAGCGATAGTCGTGATAACATACAAGCTACAAGATACAAGATACAAGGATGGGGCTGATCTAAGCCGCTGATTGATGGCTTCTCATACCCAACGTGTTGAAGGCATGTTCATGGCGAGAATAGACCAAAGATGGCATCGATTCGATTGTTTGTACACCGCGAGCGGGGACGGAGTCACGTGCAACTATCGTGACCATTATTGATATATATTATGTAAACTTCGATAGATGATAACGCGACCGCTCTAGGACCGACAGCGACAATGAAAAAGCTTAAAAGGCCCGGATCACATAATGTCGACATTGGCTGGGCTGGGATTCGCTCACGGATTCGCTCACTACGCCATGTGCGCTCACGTGGTTATTACAAACAACTGAGGTGATGTGGACCCTGCTGACTGGATTCTGTCAAATGGTATGGTATCTCCTTGGCCTGTCACAAAATAACTATTTTAAAGCTGTCTATGCCACATATATAAAAGGGATGACCCTCACCTTGCAAATCAACCTCATCTATCGCCTTCACAAACTCTGAGTCTACCCAAGCTGATACTAGTACTGCTCTACCAATGACCAAGGTATGCTTGGACTCTCACGGTTAATTATATCCTCTGCGCTAAACCAGTTGTCATTAGCCTGTCCTCTACACTTTCGGTGCTTCTGTCTGGTCCGCTGTGCCAGAGGTCGCGTTGTAAGAGCATATTTACGCTTTTCAGTCGCGCGTCTAACCTCATCTTCATATTTTCTCAGTCGTGAACTCGGCTATGGTCCAAACGACATTGAGCTTAAGACAATCAATCTCCTCCAGGGAGAGAACTTCAGCCCCGCATTCTTGAAGATCGTAAATTATTCTTCGTGGCCTTTATCTGATTTGTTCGCGGTTCTTATTCTTGCCGTATACAGAATCCGAAAGCAACGTTACCCACACTCACGGTTGGAGATAAAGCATACACAAGCACGGAAGAAGTGGTCGACTACCTCATCGACAATGCCCCCAAGCCGGTCAAGAAAGCTACTGGGTCTGAAAAGGACATTATCGCGCGAATTCACCAAGACGACATTGATCCTAACTTCGCACTCCTTCTTTCTGTACGTTCCAAATCCACAGAAATGATACTCACTGACATTTTCATTGGTGTAGCGTAGCGATGAAGAGAAGAAAGCCCGTGCAGATGGGATCGTACTTGCGTTTTTGTCAGGCCGTGAGTGACGTAATGCCTTAGAATGAAACGGACAAATTACTAACTTTCTCCCCCTCTGCATTAGGTCAAAACGCTCTTGAAAAGCACGCCGTAACACCCGAAGCAGCCGAATTCAGCGACTTTTACAAGGCAAAGATCGAGGGAAACGGTGGCCTTCTCTCCGTCTACGCAGACAAGGCTCCGGAGGATTCTAAACAAAAGTTCTACGAAACCTCCAAGCAGCACTGGGAGAATCTCCGCAACTTCATCCTGAACGTTTTCCCAGGTTATCTCCCCAACTCAGGTTTTGTAGCTGGTGCCGCACCCGGAGAAGTGGACTTCCATCTTGGAGCTTGGTTGACACGCATCATCGCTACCACTGGAGCAAAAGATGTGTCCGAATTGGAGGCGGAGCTTAAGCAGCCTGTCCCGTCAAAGGTCGCTTCGTATTGGAAAGCGTGGAGCGACCGTGACAGCTGGAAGACTGTTTATGCTGAGGGTCTCCACTGATTTCCGTGTCATATTGTTCTTGTTTCCCGCAAGCTCTAATGCCTCCGATGGCGTTGGCCGTACTATTGCGAATGTCCATAATCCAACTGTATAAATGTATGATATAGACTGGATACATAAATTATGTGCAATGTGTGTTATGCAGATGGGAAACAATGGTACGTACTATACTATAAGTGTCAGAAGTTAGCTTCAGCAAATCACGATTCAGCATCGCGCGAAAGAACTGCAAAATCCACGACAGATCTATCATGACATGAAAAATAGTTAGAATTTGATCTTTTGACGACGAAGGGCGGCGGCGGCGCACCTAAGGCTGATGGATTCCCATGTGTCTAAGTCGGTCAGTATCAGTCCGTCGATAGTGTGGACGCCAGGAAGCATAGCCAAAAAACGCATGGTCACGGATTGGCACGTGGAGGGACCTAGTGGTCTAAAAATAGATCATATCAGAAATGTCTCCGTAAAACATCAAAAAGTACAATCGTCATTTACCCTATTCGGACTTTGCTTTCAAGCGCCATAAATGCAGCAGGAGCAAGTTTCCATGTATCCACGTCTGGAGAAGATATCATACTCGAATGCCGTTTCTGGTCATCTCGTCGTCTTTGGCGATCAGCAAGCGTAGCTTCTAGAGTTCGTACGTGTGGTGACTGGTTGAAGACGAAAATTTCGAGAAAGAATTCGTCGAGGGGATGAATGAGCCGCTGGCGAGGATGGTTTGAGGATGCCGACGAGCCTTCGTTTGAAGGGCTCGGCAGTAGGAGACTAACTGATACGATGAAGTCTTTCGCGCCGTATGCTAGATTGCCTGTTGACCTGAAAGACGCAGGCAATGCTCTCTCGTCAACACCCAGTTGCGGTCTAGGTGTCATAGGCGGTGCGGGTGTCATCGGCATACCAGGAATCCCTCCAAGCTTTTCCCTCCTTGCGTCCATGCCCATTCCGACTGTACCCATCTGTCCAAACGATGGTGTTACGGAGTTCGGCCGAGGAGTCATCGGTTGATTACCATATGACGGGAAAGCAGGTGTCTGAGGTAGAGCGGGAAATGGATAGTTAGATGCTGTCGCCGCGGATGGTGGACCCAGATTCTTCTGAATGACAGAACCGTTAGGAAGAGGTGGTAATGGCGGGCTGAGATGACCCGGAGTTGATATCAGCGTTCCGACTGTCCAGGGCTTCATGCCAAGCTTTCCAAGAGGAGATGATATGCGGCTTGTCCCAGGCGTGCCCAATGGACTCGTAGTCAAGGACATTGGCCTTTGTGGGGTGAGGAGGTGCGGAGACATCGCCACACCTGCGAAAGTATGTCGCTTCGGACCTGCAACTGTATTGGCCTGCACTGTTGCTTGCGAAGCCGCGTGCTCCTGCGCTTGCTGTGAGTGCGGACTTGCGATAGGGAATGGGGAAGGAGGAACAGGAACTGCGTTTGCTCCGCCGTCTGATATGGTATCTGGAGGAGGTATCGACTCGCGGCGACGTGGGTCAAGGTCAAGCCGACAATTCCATCGCGAAAGGAACGGCAAGGTTAGGTATGTAATCCTATCCTTCGCGTCCAAGGAGTTTTCTAGACCAGGCACCATACAAGGACGGCCAATAATGTTGAATGAGACCATTTTCTTGAACTCATCCTGCTCTCCTGACTGCGAAAGCTCAAATTCAGGTGATCGAAGAAACATCACAGCGTATAAGAGGTAGTATTGTTCCACGGGTCGGATAATCAATGGAAACACCTTCATCGGATCCGTAAAACCCTCCTCACCCCAGCCAATCAACCTGATTTTCGTAGATTCGTTTTTCATATACACCTCCACCGCATCCACAGAGAACGCAGCGTCTGAATCTCCAGGATTTTCAATCTCTATACTGAGAACGACAGTACTCTCATCCCTCCCTGCTTCGTGCTCCTCTTCAGTTTCTTGGGGTAGGTACAGCTGGGGTACGAGAACGGTGCGCATACGGACATGGAAACCAGAAGCCAGGCCAAGCGTTTTACGGAAGGATTTCCGCAGAACAGGTAAAGAATGGGACGGTTTAGGTTTCGGGTCCGTGGGAGACGCCGGTGAAAGAGGCGGCAAGGAATATGCTCGACGAGCTGATGCTCCCAGGCGAGTCGTAGGCAAGTATAAGTTGTCTTCGTCTTCTTGTTGAAAGAGACTGTCTATTGTGCCATTAAAAGATGAGAGAAAAGCACGAATACTCTTCATCTGGCAAGAACTCACCACAGGAAAGACCTTCAAGGATATTCACCTCTTCCAAGAAACCACGCTCCACCCGTTTAGGGCTTCCTGGTTCTATCACGGTAGGGATATCCTTTTCTTTTGCCGGTACTGCATCCGTGAGAGGAGGTAAGGGACCAACTTCCTCAATAAGTTTGAATAGCGTGTGTCGCTGAGGCGATGGAGAGATGGGTTTGTCACGTAGGGTGATGGACGTGGTCAAGCATAACAAGGGGTCTTCAGATTCTGTCCTGATGTACACTGGAGAACAGACGACATGAGCATCAATGTGGCGAACTTGGGACTGCATAATGAACATAACGCACCGACAGGAAGAAATATTCGGTATATGGCAATCCAGCATTTCTCACTACTCGACCAAAGGAAGCGGAACGAGTTCACATCTTCCGACAAATCTTCACCCCAAATGAAAGACTTTAATGGCGTGCCTTCCGCATAAGCATACTTCCTGTCTGTCTCGTTGGTTGATGGTTTGGGACTAGGCGTCTGCGGAGGGAACAGTGGAAGCGAGATACCCAAGCCACTTCCCCTGGGAGTCTGTAGGGAACTACTAGAGCGTACGGGCGGTGAAGATAGACGTGTGTTGGCGAGTTGTTCAGGCGGGATGTACGTGGCCTCGAGTGAGACCTGTAGGTGATTCAGGAATGACAAGAGTAAGGGCGGAGGCGCAAAGACGTCCGGAGATAGTAACCCAGCAGACGCATCCTGCTTGAAACGTATAGCCAGGAAGAAGTCCAGCTTCTCATCTACGAGATGGGAAATGAAAAAGAAATCATCACAAATCAGAAATTTATGGAACACAAATGAAATGCACGCAAAAAGCGCACCAAAGAATGCCTGTTGCCTTTCTCCTACAACTCGGGCCTGTTTGAGCCATTCATCTGCGGTGGATGCACTGCTTTCTTGGGCAGGAAGAGACAAGCTGCCATTGGGGATGATGAGGTCTAGCGTGCAGTCGTTGAAGATGAGCTCTGCATTTGCCATTCGACGCTAGCATCAAATTTGCTCCGTGTCATACCACGTCTCGGTGTCCGTGACCGCTCGACGCGTCGCTTATTTGGTCCAAACAATCATTTTTTTCCCATTATTTTTCTAAGATGTTTCTTCCTTCAAACATTCTATCATGTTCGACCCGTCGACATTACCTCGCCGAGCAGGCCAAATACTTCTCGTTTCAGATAAACTTGAAGCACCGGCAGAATTTATCATATTGAGCATTCTAGCATCCCATCTGAAGCAAGCACCTCGCCGAAAATCAATTCTAGTCTCATTCTCCCAGGTCTTCTCCCATTGGAACTCCGTCGCCTCTCGGCTGGTGCGTCTTCTTTTCGTTGTCTCTTGCTGCACGGAGCTCATCTGCTACTGTCTAGAGTCCACCGAGTAATCTCTCGAGCCACGCATCTAAAGAATCTCTCGTCTTCATTGATGCACTTTCTCAAAATTTTATGTCGCCTGCTGGCTCGCTTCGGTCGTTGTACGCTAAATTGAATGAACTGCTCGAAACAAGCCAGGCAACCATTATAGACGATGAGCAACCCAACCTAGTCGTTCTTGATGGCCTTTCCTTGGTCGAATGGTCTGGGACAACGCTTTTGGAGGTGAAGCGATTTGTTAGGACTCTTCGTGCTCTCTGCAACAGAGTAAAAACACTGTTTATCCCAGACATTTTTGGTGTCTAACTTTCCTTGAAGTGCAATGCAGTCCTCGTGATTCGACACCATCGAGTCACTTCAGACAACTTAGACGACCTCCATCGAGCTCTTCTCTGTCAATGTAGCCTTCATGTAGAGGTACTTCCCCTCGCAACCGGCAGAAGCAGTGCAATCAGTGGCGAAGTCTGTCATCAGTACTCTTCTTATTCGCGACGGCTTGAATCTGAAAATTGCTTTTCAGATTACACTCCACGCTGGTCCGCTTCTTGATGATCCAAAGAGCGTCCCTACAATCAGCAGGAGCGCTGCAGTACAGTACCGGCTACGAGATTCTGGAGCCACGTATTTTGGAAGAGGGACGAGTGCACTTGTATTATAGTATAAAACAAAGTGTATTAGTATGATTAAAACACTGTAAGTAAGAGAAGATATATTCCAATGTATCCTTACAGACTTGTCTGCGGTTTCGTGAATGTAGAAGCAATGCTGTTCAGTGGATGCAATTGTCAGGGAATACTAGATTGTACTGGCTCGGTGTCTTCGGGCTGGACATTTGATGGCTCCAGAGATGGTTGATCCAGAATTCTCTTTAAAAGCGCATTTCTGAATAGTATTTAGTGTCGATGTGTCAGTTTTGCAATTAGGGTAATGAGACCAGAGATATGTACCGTTCTCTGAACTGCGCGAGAAGATGTTGAGGGTCTTCATGCTCGGCCATAGTTTCCCCAGTGCTACTTTACGATTGAGCTCTCAGAAAAAGCATGTGCACACCTATAGAATGATCAAGCTTACCTCTCCGCGGCGAGAGTTTCTATGATGTACATCGTGTCGTTACGTCTTGTTTCACCATCTCCAGAAGCTCCTACACCAGGAGCTGGGGTGACTTTGACACCGGCCACGGCAAGTTCGCGGTTCAGACTTCGAGCAATGGGAACTGCATCATTATCTTCGCAGTCAACTACGATAACAGTTTCCGCATCCGACTTCGGAAGCTGATTCGACGGCGGGTCGTCGGCGAATTGGTATTCGATGACCGGATGAGCAAAGTTGGCGGCAGACTGGGCTGACGAGCTTGCAAGCGGCTGAGTGAGGAGATAGAGAGGTGGTTCGCGTTTGGCAGATGCAAAGGACATGGCGTATTACTTGGCAATAATTCTAAGGAATTAGACGGCGAAAATGGCCATTGCCATGTTGACCAATTACTTCTAACTAATTCCGAGCTTGATGGGCGTAAAGTAAAGAAGGATTGTTTGGTCTTGTTGTGCACGGCCTTCCAACGCGGCTTACTCACGCGTCGCCTCGCGACAATTGGTTCATGCCGATCATACGCGAAGCTGTAGACGAACAGAACATCGTCAAGACAGTTAGCATCCATCTCTCGGCAGAATCCTCTTCACGGCGACGAACGCCCTCTAAACGCGCCATGAGCTCGGTGATTGCTTCTCACCGTCAACATGTGTCGCCGATCGTTGCCGTTGCCTACTCGCGCGATTAGGTACACGGTTACCATCTATTAGTATTGGGGCAATTTAAGCAGGCCGACGGCCTTTCAGCAAGAACGCCTTGTCTTTCTTTTACGGTTGTACATTCGTTATTCTCGTCCTTCACTCTTGAGACGCTGTCTCTCTTTGCTGGCTATCTAGGCCGTTTGACTGGCCGGTCCTGTCTTTTCTGTGTACAAACGTCTTCCCGCAAAGTTTGCGCCTGTTCTTTCATTCTTCAATACTTAGAAGAAGCCTGGCTCATTCGTTCTTCTGCCCTTCTGCCATGCTCCTCATGGTTCGCGCTGTGACGTTCGCATTTGCCGTTGTGCAAGCTTCTATCGTGCTCGCTGCTCCGCCCGGTTGCATCAATGGAGTGAGATGGGGATGGCCCGGCTATGCCATCGGCAAGAATCCCTGGGGTGTTGTGCTATACCCGTCTAAATCATCAGGTCAAGGCGATGAGCTAGTGAACGTCTGTCTTTCATCCACTGTATCGTATGTGTTTTGCCTACAGTATCATCAACATTTCCTTAATATATTTGTATTAGTGCTTCTGCATCTACCGGTTCGACGACGGTATCCACGACGTCGCTCAGCAACGTCTTTGTGCTGACAGTGATTTCGACATCCACTACTTCGACGTCTTTGACCAGTTCTACATCATCTGAGTCGTCTGTGACTTCCACGTCGTTCGTAACGTCGACAACTACTTTTGAGGCATCATCCACTACATCGAGTATCTTTGAAGTACCTCCTACGTCTTCAAGCGTTTCCGATACGGCGTCGTTTGATACGGCAACGGAGGGGACGACTCCGTCCACGACAACATCAAGTACACCCAAACCGAGTCTGTCTTCGAGTTCTTCTGAACCTCCGGCACCAGAAACGACGACAAATTCATTCAGCTCGAGCCCTAATAATGGTGATTCGAGCGATGGCGGTTCCAACGGTAGCCAGGCGTCCGACACGGACATGAATGAATATCTTTCTTCTCACAATTCTATCCGTGCTCAGCATGGAGCTTCTCCGTTATTCTGGAATAATACTCTTGCAGCTGCCGCTCAAAAGTGGTCAGACGGTTGCGTGTTCCAACATTCTGGAGGGTCTGTCGGACCGTTTGGTGGTATGGTCTTCTTTCTCTTGTGTGCGCGTCTGACACCTTTCTCAGAAAACCTCGCAGCTGGAACTGGCGATGCCTATGGAATCACGAGTGCAGTAACCTCGTGGACGAACGAAGTTTGTGAGCTCGTTTCATTCTTCTGTGCCTCTTATATTCCTCACATGATTGTTCCGTCATATTTGCAGCTGAATACAATCCAAGCAACCCTAGTGCTTCTCATTTCACGCAAGTGGTCTGGAAGGGATCGACGCAGCTTGGTTGCGCAGAAACGACATGCGGTGGTGGAACTATCTTCTCTGATGTAAGTCATAATGGTTCTATTTTACGCCACACATTTATCTCTGACGTGACTTTGAAGAGCTCCAAGTTTTTCGTCTGTGAGTACTTCCCTCAGGGCAACATCATCGGAGCTTTCGCGTAAGTGCTTTTGCTTGAAATGGACCTGATTTCCTATTGTTCATGGTATTTTTCGCCCTTTCGCAGAGAAAATGTTCAAGCTTGATGCTTTGGATTGTCTTCTACGAGTTGACATCTCGGTTATATTCTGATCAAATTTGTAGTTGATAGTGTTCGGCCTTCAGAAATGTATCATGAGTTTGCTTCGGATAGGATGTGACAGGCTAAATTTGGCTCGAGGATCAAGCGCGTCATGATTCATTCCGTAATCCGCAATTATTCTGTTTACCCGTTTTAGGCGCGCGTCTCGTCTCGGTTTTCATGAGCGCGCTCTGCCATCAAGGGTAGATATTCGTGCCCATTTCTGGTTGCTCGGCTGGAATACGCGAGCTCATTATTATGATGCCAATCGTGTGCACTGATATATTCTGATCGATGGTCTTTGCCCATCAAGGAGAAGACGTCCTCTTCCTCGATACAATGGCCGTTCATAGCGTTTCTTTGTCCTGATTGCCAGCGCAAAAGTAACACATGCTCCATGATCATATGTTGTCGCCTAGGGAAAAAATAGTCTAGGCAACACGGCAGAGAACCGCCTTTCCTCCGCTACCTCAATCGCTTATAATAATTCGGAGCTTCGACACTTAGCCTTTATAAACGCTCTTTTCTCCGTCCGCGTCTGGTTTCTTTCAACTGCCTGGCTAGTATCTCGTTCACGATTCGCGTTTGTTAACGCGAATTTCCTCCTTTCCAATATGGTCCCGAGACTATCCCGTCTGGGATCGTGGTTCGGCCTCGTGATCGCGCTTTTATATACAAATGTCGCGCGGGCCGCTGTGAACTGGACGGTCGCTCCGTTCAATCCACCTGCTGTTCCCTTGGCCGTGAAGACGCCATATTTGTCGGCATGGTTAATGCAAGGGGAAGGTGTGGCGCTGAATGATGCATGGCCTGCTTTTTGGACCGGTTCGGTACGCCATATGCCCATCAAGGGAAATTGCGCCTGCTTAAGGCAAATTATCAACAGACTCTCGGATGGGCGGGATACGTGCGCGTGGATAGCACGACATACCTCTTTCTCGGAGATCCGGAGGTGCCTGGCGCGACAAAGGCCGTACAGCAGAGTTTTGAGGTCAGTGAACTGGATCTAATGCAATTTCATTTGTATGTGTGGTTGACATGTTTCCTGCGACAAACAGTTCACGTCAACCCAGAGCATTTTCGTGCTGAGAGCTGGGCCAGTCGATCTAACGGCTACTTTCCTTAGCCCGGTCGAGGTTCGCATAAGCTCACCTTTTTTTGTCCGTGAAGCAACTAACAGTGGAGATACTACAGCCGAACGACCTGCTCAGACAATCCGTTCCGCTCTCTTACCTGTCGCTTTCTGCAGCCGCCAATGATGGCAATTCTCACTCGGTGCAGGTCTATACAGATATCTCTGCCGAATGGATCACAGGAGACAACAGCCTCGTTGCAAATTGGTCGACTTCCGTCGGTGACATCATCACCCACCAAGTACAGCTGGTAGAACAAACAAACTTTGCTGAGATCGGAGACCACATCCAACGTGAGTACAATTGCTGGCTAGGATCTAAGGAATGCCTGATAACAGTACACCGGGTTCAGAGGGCTCCGCCTTCTACTCCGTGGCTAGGGTTAGTTTTATTGCGCATACTTAAAACGACAAAAGCATTAAAGATTGTTACAGAGCTCCAGTACAACGTATCAAACTGGACCGGATGTGGATGTCCGAGCGCAATTTATCAACAATGGCGTGCTTGCTAATACTGAAGATATGAACTTCCGCGCTGTCCAAGACAACTGGCCGATCTTCGGTCTCGCACAGGACCTTGGTACTGTGCAAGAAGCGTCCACGCCTGTTATATTCTCAGTGGGCCATATCCGTGACCCGGTTATTGAATACATCATAGCAAATAATCGGACTGAGAATAGGAGCCCATACTTCCTGAGTCAGCATGCGACACCTGCGGATACTGTATGCATTTCTTTGCTGTATCAAGAAAGTGATAGCTGCTCATTATGTCGAACGCAGATATCATTTTTCCTCGGCGATTATGCTAACGCAGTCTCGTCCGCAAATGCTTTTGATGCCAAAGTGTCTCATGATGCATTGACCATTTCTGCGAACTATGAGGGTATAGTTACGCTTTCGGTCCGTCAGGCTTTCGCTGCCACAGAAATCACATTGAGCAGAAACTCGGATGGCACACTTAACACCGACGAGGTTCTCATTTTCCTGAAGGGTGGGTTTTCCAAGTAATCGTTAATCTAGGCTAGACATTTACCACGGCACAGAAATTTCTAGTAATGGGGTGAGCTTGTCGAGACCATAATCGATGACCCTTTATTGACACTGTTAACACAGAACATGAACACCGTCGATGTCATTTTCCCTGCTTGGCCAATCTTCCTGTACACAAATCCAGAGTATGGCCGCCTCCTTCTTGAGCCTCTGTTCAAGTATCAGGCAACGGGGCAGTATCCCAACAAATATGCTCTGCATGACCTTGGTGAGTACTTGATGGGCTTACCGATAGCATTGTGGTTAATTTTCTATTCCAGGTGCCCACTATCCCAGGGCACTTGGCCATAATGATGGTGAGAAGGTTTGATTGCCTCATTAGGCAGTATTTGAAGGAGCAATGATTCCAGGGCTTGATGAAGCTATGCCCGTCGAAGGTATGTTGTGATATATCCGTGGTACTGCTGTGTGTGGCTTCTGATAAATCAATTTATCAGAGAGTGGCAATATGGTAATCATGTCTCTCAGTTACACGCAAGCGACGGGCGACAATACATTAATCAGCACCTACGTTCGTCCATCGCAATTCCCTTTGTTCCGTGCTTTGGCTAATTTCGTGTATTGCACACAGTTCGACCTGCTTGATCAATGGACTCAGTTCTTGATCAATGATTCGTTGATCCCTGCAAACCAACTCAGCACAGATGACTTCGCAGGACACCTTGAGAACCAAACGAATCTGGCCATCAAAGGAATCATCGGCATCAAAGCGATGTCCCTTATCGCCGGATTACTCGGTGACTCTGCAAGGGAATCGAACTACAGCGTAAGTCCTGGCATGTTGGCGCTTGAAGCTGGCTTGCTGACGATTGGTTGCTGCTTTGTAGTCCATTGCTTCCGATTATGTTTCTCGATGGCAAGGTCTCGCAACTGTTTCAACTGGTGACCACCTGACGTTATCGGTAAGATATCTTTTCGTCGGGTACTCGACAATGCATGCTGATGGAATGATAGTATGGTAATGACTCAAGGTAAAAGGAGTCTCGTTGCAATTCTGAGTGTCGCTGATGAGCATCATAGCTGGGGTCTATCCTACAACCTCTACGCCGATAGGCTTCTTAAGACAAACATCTTCCCCCAATCCGTATATGATATGCGTACGTCCACTATCTGATCTTCAGCTCATTTATTAATCGATAATATAGAAACGGCATGGTACAAGACCGTAGATAATGCATTTGGGGTGCCCCTAGACACTCGGTGTGTCGAATTTTTTACATGAAGTATACTTCGACTGAGCTGATCTGACTTCGACAGACATACATACACCAAGAGCGGTAAGTCATAATCACCATCTTCTGGCGTCCTAGTAAATGGAAGTATCAATGTCTGATTCCGGGTTTTTTCCCAGACTGGGAGATCTGGACCGCTGGTCTGGTGTCGGATACAGTTGCTCGCGATTTGTTCATTGACGCCGTCAAGAACTATGCTTCGAGTGGACAGGGAGCTCAGCCATTCGGTGACTGGTACGAGACGACAAATGGTGTGCCGCAGGGCTTCAGGGCTCGTCCTGTTGTTGGTGGACATCTCGCCTTGGTAAGTGAATCTTGTTTTCTACAGTATCGTGGATGCTCTCGACTAACATGCTCATGCTCTCCTTGTCGTAGCTTGTTCTGTGAGTGCAAAGTCATGCACGATAAAATATCATGATGAGAAAGAACGCTTATGGACTTTTTGGATGGATCAAACATCAATGTATAAATTCTGTCTTTACTCACCTGAATGGAAACGAATGTCGGCGGATTTGAACTGCGGTCCTTCGTTCTGATGATCAGAGGGAACTCTCAAGTTGACTCTGGCATAGCCACCCCTTCAAGTGAGTCGGTTAACGGTGGATATCGATCAAGAAGCAGGTCTTGGATGAGCTGTGAGTGCCCTCAGCTGAACAGAACGGCGAGGTTTACCAACTTGAAACAAAACAATCACTACTATCCAGGGCTCTTTCTCACTGCGATTCTCTCAGCTGGTCTGCTGGGATAGATGGGTGACTCGGGGCCGTGAAAAGAGGTCGAGAAGAGAAGAGAAGCAGACGAACAGTGCATGTGGCGGCCACTTCGAAATGACTACATGGAAAGTACAGTTAGAGGACATGCATACAAAAATTATATCAAAGATTATACCCTCGCCGTCGTTGTACATTCCATTCTGGATCTAATGTATTTAAGAATTATCTAATGGACACAGAGGAACGTGCCTTTTTTTCTTTGTCTGATTCGCGTCCGGGCGGGTAAACTGTTTAAATGTCGATCCAGATTGCGATCCGCCCGGCTTGTTGACGTTGGTACGCTATCAACGACCACATAAATAGATCGATCTAGAGAACGGAAGCAAAAGTGGAGCAGAAGCGGGCACGTGTGAGAACTCAGAACGCCCTCCCGTAGCCATGACGTCGACAATGCTCGGTTTCGCAGGAGGACGGCAGGTAAGGCAGCATCAAGCGCTTTCCCCCCGATAGTAGAGATAGATGTGAGAATCAGCACGGAAATTTATAGCGACGAAATATGCGTGTGCCAAAGCACAGGGAGACGGCTACTAGGGTCCTCTGTAGTTATTGCCAGCCCGGAGAAACAAGTTTTAAATCGCTAGAGTGACTCGGAAAACTCGCCATTTATGACTCAGATCGACCGGATCCGAGGAATCGCACTTCCGTAAAGATCTAGTACATTCCAGGCTCCGCAGTTCAGGGAGTGCGCCGTGCGTTTAGGAAGACCAGCGACCAGCGACGGGGTGAGTTCATTGCCTCGTGTCGAACTCGGGAACGACTGATGTATTTTATTGCGACGCCCATCCAACGATCGAGCTTTCTCATAAGCGCGGCAATGTGGAACTTCTGAGCAGTCTGCCAACCGATGTCCAACCAGAAAATGGCGTCAATTTTGCTAACTTAAAGTTTTAGTGCCTGCTGGTGCAGATTCGGGTAACTCTGCTACGCTTTTCAAAGCCGTTGTATCATGACGGAAGTCCCTAGTAAGATAAAATCCCGCTCAGCTCCAACGCCGGGTGTAGAGTGGCCACCCCTCAATTCTATCGCAAGTTTTTTTCATCAGTAAACGATAGAAACTGAGGTTGACTAGTGTTTGTCCAAAGATTCGTATCTCTCGAGGATCATGCACGGCAGCAGACGATATGCGTCGGTGCATTCTTAAAACGGAGTCAGGAAGATCCGTTAAACGGATATGCATCCCTCTCTTAGCCTTCTGGATGGAAGCACAATGTAATGATCGGGGAGACCCTTTAGCGTTGTTCCTCGAATTCTGGAAAACACAACTTGATTCTGAAACGCATAAACAACTGTCTACAAACTCTATTCAGTCACCGACGCAACGACGGAGAACTCATTATCATTCACTCCTCTTCCGTTAACCTGGCAAAGATATAACGCGACGGGTCATGCCCACCTCGATCCATTCACTCCCTTTCACCTCCTTTCAACAATCATGGATCTGAAGCTCCTCGCAACCACCTTCCTAATCAATCTGAATTTCGCATACGAGCGAAGCGGTATCGGCGCCTGCAGACGAGCCTTCCCCGAGGACGATAAAGACCTTATTCGACGAGCCTACGAGAAGAGGATAAAAGATGTGGAAGGTGAACTTGATCTCTGAAGTCCATCTTTATCCCCTCGCTGAGCACCATTTGGTTTTCACAGATGACGCGCAAGAACCGCAAGAGAAGCCTAACTCTGGTCTCTCCGAGCCATGCTCTCCTGATGACACATCTAACTTCCTCAACGAATACACAACATTCGACTGGAACACACCTAATAGCTCAGTCGAAGATGCCTCTCTCGCCGAGTCGGGCACACAGAGTCCCGTTAGTTCTATAGATTCGACATGGAACATGTCGTACGAGCCGCCTCCGTTATCTCCGTCCGGGCTACCGTCGCCTTCAACCCCGCCCTCACATTCTCAATCGTATAGTCCACCTCCTTGTGATGGCACGGTTGAAAGCAGCAGACGTGGACGAAGGGTAAGCAAGAGGTTTTAGTCGTATATGTGCTGTAAACGAAGAAGTACTAACGCTGGTTTATTTCAGCCAGGTCACTTGCAAGATCTCGATCAGTATGTACTGCAGCTACCCCGAGATGCTCAAGGAGGAGTAAGATTTCAATGCAAACTGTGTGGTCATATAGCAACAAGGAAACATGATGTCAAACGTAAGCATCTCTTTCCGTGTTGTCCGCAAATTTAAAGCCTCCGTTTCAGGCCACGCTACTAAACATGACGAAGTGTCGAGTCCCATTGTGTGTTTCGGATGTAACATACCTTTCAAGCGCACAGAGGCAAGACAACGACATTGGAACAGCAATCCACATTGCAGGAAAATCGATGAACAGATTTCGAAGGAAAGAAATGTTTACTTGTCAAGACATGGTCGCCGGAAAAAAGGCAAAATTTGAACCAATTCATACTTGTGTATACATACTGGGGGTCGGCAATCTCTATGAAAATCGCGTGCGCGTGATTTTTGTCGGAGATCGAAAACTTGCCTAATCTAGGCATTCCGCGCAGATCTAGTTTACAATACTTTCCTCTCGACCACATCCATGTAATTCTCGCCCAACTTGACTATATATGCTTGTTTTTTTGAAAATATAACGGAAATATTCTGACCCCCACCTAGAATGTGAAAAAAAAAAACACATCCATTAATATCAACGGAAATGGACGTGTCATCAATATCTGCGTTGCGCTCTTGCTGCGCAGCGCAGAGAACACGCTCTTCATCAAACATGGATGTCAGATAGTCTTAGTGACTCTCTGAAATCCATGCGTGACTGATGCTCTCTTTCCTCAGTTTCAGGTGAGAGTACTACTTCTATTCCGTAATCGCGGGGACTTATTCTCATGCTGAACACACTTGACATCCGAACATCAAAAGAGGTAACGGATTCATATCTCGACGAAGGTTTCATTCCTGACAATCTTCTATTGAATGTAAATCCACACATTCAAACATTGACAAATCAACAAATCCATTCGGCTACTAATAAGACATTCGTATAAGAACTAGGAAATCACAAAGAAAGCATCACTCTGCAATCAGTTTCCGCCACGAAGACGCAGCACTGTAACTACATCAGCACCAATACCCATACACAGGCAAAGTTACTCACCCAAGTGCAGGGTAGACTCCTTCTGAATATTATAGTCAGAGAGAGTCCGGCCATCTTCCAGCTGTTTACCAGCAAAAATGAGGCGCTGCTGATCGGGTGGAATCCTGGAGTGGAATTAGACGCGAGCCTTATTGCATTAATGCGGTTGAACTTACCCCTCCTTGTCCTGGATTTTATTCTTCACCGTCTCTATTGAGTCCGATGATTCCACCTCCAAAGTGATCGTCTTTCCTGTGAGAGTCTTCACAAAGATCTGCATTCCCCCACGTAGACGAAGCACGAGATGTAAGGTCGACTCCTTCTGAATGTTGTAGTCACTGAGAGTGCGACCATCCTCGAGCTGCTTTCCCGCAAAAATGAGACGTTGTTGATCCGGAGGAATGCTAGAACAAGATCAACATCGGGATAAGAAACGAGCACGGCATACACTTACCCTTCCTTATCCTGAATCTTATTCTTCACCGTTTCGATCGAATCCGAAGATTCGACCTCGAGGGTGATCGTCTTACCCGTGAGGGTCTTCACGAAGATCTGCATCCCCCCTCGGAGACGAAGTACAAGGTGGAGCGTCGACTCCTTCTGGATGTTGTAGTCCGAGAGTGTACGACCATCTTCGAGCTGCTTTCCAGCAAAGATCAAACGTTGTTGATCGGGCGGAATGCTAACAAAAAGATCAGTCTGTAGCAAACAAGGCGCATAGAACATCTGCATACCCTTCCTTGTCTTGAATCTTATTCTTCACCGTTTCGATCGAATCCGAAGATTCGACCTCGAGGGTGATCGTCTTACCCGTGAGGGTCTTCACGAAGATCTGCATCCCCCCTCGGAGACGAAGTACAAGGTGGAGCGTCGACTCCTTCTGGATGTTGTAGTCCGAGAGTGTACGACCATCTTCGAGCTGCTTTCCAGCAAAGATCAAACGTTGTTGATCGGGCGGAATGCTATCGGAAGATCAGTTTAGAGCAATGAAACGCACAGAATGTCCGCGTACCCTTCCTTATCCTGAATCTTATTCTTAACCGTCTCGATGGAGTCGGACGATTCAACTTCAAGGGTGATGGTCTTCCCAGTCAGCGTCTTAACGAAGATCTGCATGATTCTGAGAGCGATAAGGAGCAGAAGTCAGCCATAGCGACTCCAGAGAGGTCAATGCAACGATAGAGACTCACATCGGTGGGATCGAAAGTGATTTGAGTCTGTTGTTGAACGATGTTGGATGTGGTCTGAGGGTAAGATAGGGACGCCACTCATGACGAGTTTATAAGGGCATAGCCGTGTCGGAGATTGAAACTGGCACCGGCCCAGCTCTCACGCGGCTGACTCATTCAGCCACTGCCTCACTAAAGCTACGCGCATCCCGCAGTAACTCGTAGACCCTTCTAGCATATAATAGATTCGTACAGATTTGTAACCAAATACACCTTCTGGGCCAGTTTTTGCTCTAACAATAACACTGAAAAGGAATCGGACTTGATTACCTAATGTGTATTGGCCCGTACGACAAAATAGACACAAAATCAAAGATGTACATCTATTTTTTACAAGCCTTGAAAAGGGGATTTATCAGCGGATCGTTAACCTTCATCTTTCCCGCTCTCGTCTATCCATATCTTTATCGTGAGATCTTTCTCCATGGACGAGGATGCGATAATGCTGTATCTCGGATGCGTCTTCCAACGACAAAGTCAATGCAAAGCTAGAAACAGGCGTGGTAATATTACTTACAGCTATACCTAATACGACATCTACGGGAGTGAGTCTCGATCTGCATCGAACAAAGCAAAGTAACATACCTCTATGGCCTTCCAATACTTGGATGACCTTCCGGCTTTGTAGATCCCATATATATATTTTCCCGTCTTCGCTCCCACTCACGATGTATATTCCATTAGTGGTGCTAAAGCTCGAAGGAATGCAGTATGTCCTATTCAAATGGCCGGCGTATGTCTTTAAGCAACGCGACGAGTTATAATCCCATAACCGAATGGTAGAATCTTGCGTAGAGGCCAGAATAAATTTTGAATTCGGAGAGAAGGTAACAGATCCACTGCAAGGGACGTCAGAATGTAAGCAAAAAGGTATTTCCAACAAAGCCTCACCAAATTGGATTGTCGTCATCCACCAACGTTTTGAGACACCGACCAGATTCGGTGGCCCACATACGGCTAGGAGCCCGTCAACAAATGTTGGTCCATTAATATAAGAACAACGCACATGAGACCATCCATAGAACATGACACTATCAACGTGCCATCTCGGTTGAAGTTCACGGCAGTTACAGGATCTGAGTGGGCTGGTAGTGTTCGAATGCATCTAGCTGACCAAAATAAAAATATTTGACCCTAGAACTTTGTAAATAATATCGTAAATCGCACCTCTAGCAACATCCCAAATTCGTACCGTTTCGTCAAACCCTCCAGAGACAAGAAGATTCGAAGTAGGACTGAAGTTTACGCAGAAAACAAAATTGGTGTGCCCGACCAGGACTTTTGACGTCATTCCCTAGTAACCTGGACTCGTAAGTGCCTTTCAATCGGGTTAGGATTGTAAGCTTCACTTACAGAATCTACATGCCAGATACGAATGGTTTTATCATCTGAAGCAGACGCAAGAAGTTCGCTATCAGGGGACCACGCGATATCTGACACTCCCTCCGTGTGTCCAGACATGGTCTGTAAGAAGTTTCCCGAATACGCGTCCCATAATTTGATCAACTTGTCTGACGCTATGCATAGAAATAGATAAGCAGCTGAAAACGCATATGGATCACATAAAAACGCACAGCCAGAACCGAGCAATTTGCCATTAGGGCTGAACTTGAGGGACGATATGGACATGGTGTGTCCACTAAGCGTGTAATGTAGCTTGTAGTTTGGTCGTTTCTGCTCAGCTGCACGTGGGATGGCAGCTTCGTCCTGCAACTGCTCTTGCTTCATCTTCTGATCTTGCGAGATTTCATTAGAAGCGCTCTCTGTTGACTGAGGATCGTCCATGAAGTGGTTTTCGAAATTATTCGTACGCGCGGGTTAGCAAATGAAGGACGCGTCGCGGTGATCTTTCCGGTTTCCTTTCCAGGTATCACAGAAAATAAACTCGACTCGAAAAAGTTTCTTGTTTGTTGAGTACCACTACCACGATGTCGGCGGTAAATACAACAGCGGAATGGATCACTCCTTCGACTCGGCCGGAGCTCATCGAGAACCTTGTCTCTGGCGTAGACAGGTACAACCCTTCAAACGTATCCATTCTCGAGGATTATCTCTACCATCAAATTCGAACGAATGAGTATGACTGCCTTGCAAACCTCGCTATCCTGAAGCTGCAAGTCCTCTCGTGTTTCTAATTGCATGCAATGATGACAACAGATTTGTTTAGATACCAATTTAACCCCGCGTTATACAACCCTGATGTCGTCGTCAACGTTCTCATAAAGTCGCTGACAGCCGTGCCCTTCCCCGACTTCAACCTCTGCATCGCACTCCTCGGCGAACGGCCCATCGCTTCTAACCTTGACGAACCAGACCCCCTCCCCGAGCTCCTCCCAACGCTCACTTCCCTGTACGAGCACCTACTTCAATGTCGGTTTCCAGCATTCTGGGAGTTGTACAGATCCGATGATCTGCAAAACCTCAGAGAAAACTATACGGTCGAATGCGCTGGATTCGAAGATAGTATACGACAGGTGGCGGTGAAAGCAGCCAAGGCCACATTTAAGAGGATAAATGTCGAGAGACTTGGCACTTACTTGGACCTAAGCGGTGGGGGCACCATGCATGAATATTAGTGATGAACTCATTCTGATTTTCCCCTACTCGTTATAGGCGACGACTTGGTAGAATATATATCAAGTCTAGGGTGGGGTGTTGATGGTTCGGTCGTCACGATTCCGCCAAATCCAGATAACCAGGTTGAAGCTACTGTTATTCGAGAAAATATTCAGCTCTCCCGTGAGTCGCCACCAAATACTGGCCTGAGAATATTGAGATTCATCCATTCAATAGAATTGTCCAAAATCATAGCGCATTCCGCAAAAGATGTATGATACCATTGCATTATCTATGTGTAATTTACAGTGTAGCTTGCGGGGGTATGCGAATGCCTGAAATAGACTGTTCCTACTTTACCTAGGTAAATCACGAGTGCCGTAACAAACCATCGTTACTCCTATTCCTTTAAGCCATGAAGGCTGCGATAGTTCCCCAGAGAGCCATAACAATGGCAATCAAAAGTAAAGCCCCATCCTTCCAGCCACATCTTCGTTCTAACACTATCTTCGCCGATACTGGTCCAATCACGCAGAGTAAGAACGCCCAGAATGCTCCAACGATCGCCATCACAGAACTAAACTCGGGGAAGAAAATCGATACGGCTACTGCCAGGCATGTAAAGGCAGTGCGCTCCAAGAAAATGAGAAGTCGTTTCGTAAACTTGGATTGCTTCGCCTGCGTTGAGGTTCTTCCTGGTACCTCGGAGACATGCTGCGAGTTCGGCTCAAGTCCAAGCATTATTTCTAGTGTAATGACAATCTGTGTGGGCGTACATTTGTCAGTGTTCGAGCAAATCTTGCTGAATATGTACTTACTGGACGAGTAGATAACGCGAATTTCGTCCTGGCAAAATATACTCAGCTTGGCGGACGAACAACAAAAGCAACTCCAGCTCTCTCACAACGGCATTACAACTAAGGACCACACAGCCAACTTGTTTATGAATGCATTATAGCCTGGCGTTGCTAGTAAATCCTTGCTAACCTGATGATCAAAATAAGTACTGGGCTCTTTACTAATAACACCTCCAATATACCTCGTCGCTGACAGAGTTACCAAACCTTGAAAAGGAGCAGTCAGCCTCGGAAAACTAGGATACGGGAAGAAACGAGATACAGACATGAGATAACCGCAACCTCCAATGAGTGCATATATTATGGTAGCTGCGATCTGCCAAATGATGGTTAATAAAACCTGTCAATCAAGAAACGAGATCAAAGAACTTACAAAAGCCAAATTAATCATCTTATCAAAATCTTTTGGGTCTTGCATATCTCTGGTGAGGGAAGGCAGAACAGCGTGACCGGAAAACTGTAGTTCAAAATAAGCAAATAATGTCTTCATCGAACTACTGTAATTCGATTACCCCTGCCATGAAGAGTCCGAAGGCCACTCCAAGTCTGCCCCAACTCGCAATGCTAAGACTAGTGGTCGCAGGATCCCAGAGACTTCCCGGACCATGGTGCTTTGACAATCCATCGATGAATAGAACGACAGTGATGAGCAGTGTGCTCAAAATGCCGAGGATGGAGGTATAGGAAAGCACAGAAAGAGGGAAAAATACAGACGGGACAAGTCTGTCAAGGTGCCGAGTGAGCTACGTATTCAACGACCAGAAGAAAAGTCATACACAGCAAGTCCCATCAGCTTGTACGTTTCTAAAGAATAGGTCGGTATGATGGAGTGTAGCGAATCCGCAAACAGAGTTACTAATACCACGCTACAACAATGACGTTCAGCGAAGCTCCAGACTTTGACAAAACGAAAAATAGGATACTCACCCAACAGTGGATAACTCAAGACAAAAGAGAGAGGAAACGAGGAATCGCGATCGCGGCCCGAATGCTTTGTTCCCGATATCCGCGTACGTTCGTATTTGAGGGTCATCTGCCATGATTCGGGCCAGGATCTTCGCTCTGGAAGACGATGAAAACTTATCAGAAGTTGGGGTGGATCGATAGACTTACGTGTGACACGTAATGATTCCATAGAAAATAATCAGGATCGAGCCTACTATCCAACCAGACAGAGCAAAGGCAAGAGGCTCCGCTAGCATTCCGAATCCCAATAAAATGGCGATAGAATTGAAGAGCTTCGAGGTATTGACGATCAGCTCGACGGTTGAAACACAACACGAAGAAAACTGGTGCATACTGTTTGACCGAATGTACTCCTGCCAGACGGAATGATTTTCTCACTTCGCGTTGAGGCAGAAGACGTCTTCCGGGTAAGATGCGTTTTTTGATCTTGTACGGCATCCGGAGCTAGTAACGTATAGCTTGTGCTCCCCTGCGATGCATCAAATTCAGCGTCACCAATACCCGGAGCTTGAAGGTGCTGAGCCCGAGCAGATAATCTCGAAGTGGTCTTGCGAAGAAGGGGAGTGCGCTGCGTCGCACCCGTGTACGGTAGGGGCTCCAGGTGGATTTGAGAAGGTAAACGACCGACCCTCATAGGCAAAGCTAGTCCATCATGTCGAGGTCCGCTACTTGGAATAGTAGTCTGAACAGGAGTACGCGATTCTGAGCTCTCAAGTACATTGTCCCATTGCAATTCGTCCTCATCCTGAGGAACGGGTGTTGGGAGCTCCTCCTCATCAACCGACGGCGGTGTTTCCTCTTCTTCGCTGATAACTTGCTCTTCATCTAAGGGCTCTGGCCTTGAGTCTGTATCGACCGACGAAGCGACGTTCTGAGCAGTGATAATGTACTGAGACCGTCTGTAAGAAGCTAACGCTTCGGAGACACCTAGAGAGCTAGACCATGAAGAAGGCGTGAAGCTGGAGCCTGCTGGAACGGGCTGGCTTGCACGTTGGTATGAACCGGTGGACATGGTGGGATGAGGAAAGAGGCTAGTCTCGAGGATTAAAAGGGACCCATATATATCTTATCCCATTCGTCCGAGCTTCGATAAGTTTAAGTTTGCCTCGATAACAACACTAGTATCGTCGATCCTTTACATTCACATTCTAGCAATTTCCTTTCGCATCATATCTATTCGATTCATCCAAATAAAATATAAATATAAAATATTAATATAATGGGATTTTAACGAGGAAACGGAGAACAGGATGTCCACATTAATCTCACACAGAGTCGTACGCTAGCATCTATCTATACTAGTCAACAGCTTTACGATTCGTCCACAACATGTAA
This sequence comes from Sanghuangporus weigelae, assembly GCA_033182465.1. Taxonomy (NCBI): domain Eukaryota; kingdom Fungi; phylum Basidiomycota; class Agaricomycetes; order Hymenochaetales; family Hymenochaetaceae; genus Sanghuangporus; species Sanghuangporus weigelae. The sequence continues at coordinate 2,708,278 of CP137318.1, read as the reverse complement.
GGTTCACGAGAAATGTCTGAATTAGCGTTCTTTCCTCTTTGGCTTCGTCTAGCTTCTGGCATCCTTGCATTCATAGCAAGATCCTGATCATACACATCAGTCTGTTAGTCTCATTCTCACAGAGTTCATCTTACCGCACAGCGTTTTCGCACCCCGGCACCTAGGAGATCCCACCATTTAGCTAGTGCGTTCTTTAAGGCAAGCTCCCTGACCCCCTTCGGGTTCAGCCAGGCAACGAACTGGTCCATCTAGGTAATTATCAGTACCGTGAACAAATTATCAGGACTGAATGAAAGAACGGACCTCCTCAATCTCGCTATAACAAGCCCAGTCTCCGGGACCAAGCATTCCTTCCTCTCCTTCTTCCTCCAAACGTCTCTCGACAATCTCATCCTCAATTCTTCTATCCAAGATCTCTTGATCGAACTGGCTGGGACCCTGAATAAACAGCCGACCAGTGGCATATTGCACAGACCCTCCGCTTCCCATTAAAGAAGAGGTGCCGCAACCATCGAACCACCAAATGCGATTATAGAACCTATCTTTGCCGATGGGTTTCATCCTGACAACACCGAGCGCTTTTCTGAAGTCTCGCTCGATACCTTCCAATCGCCGTTCCAATTTGCCGACTTCCTCATCTAATCGTCGGTGCTCCGCTAGCGCTTGCTTCTGATGAGTCAGTTTTTGCCGGGCAAGCTCTCGTTGCTTTGCAAGCATCTGTCCTTGTTGCGCCTTTAGTCGTAGTGCGAGTTGACGCTGCGCTGAGGTAGCACGACGACCAGTGGTTGAACCACTTTCCGATGCATCCTCCGACGCAGCTATAGCTTCGGAATCGACGTCGCTGGTCTCCGCAATGACCAATTCCTCCGCATCATCTTCCTTGTTCTCAGCGACCAACGTGTTCATCGCTTCCAGACTATTGACCAAAGTCAGTAAGTATGAGGCAGGATACAGACTCTGCTCACAGATGCTTCTTTTGTCTATTAAGTTCTATTTTCTCTTTGCGGTACGTGGTCAACTGCTCCTCGCAAGAATCAAGGTGCTGATGGATCTGCTTGGTTGAGACTGCTAAATCACAGAGGAACTGCAAAATGCTTATCCTGTCCTCTGGAGATAAAAGTAGATATCGCTCAGTGATAGGTGCTTGCGTTGGAACGAATTGAGGTTCGGAAGATGATGGAGACATTGTGTCGGAGGAAACGGGGGAAATGGAAGCCATGGGCTTGCCTGAGGTGTCGATCCAGTCGAAAAAGAGTACATTCAGGATAGCTCGCAATTTTGGAAAAGAAGTCGCAGTAGCATACTAATGGAGGATTGATCATCAGAACGGCTGAGGATGGTAAATGTCTAAAAAACGTACTTCTATGACGCAACCAATCACAGCTTCTTCCCAATCTGCTCGGCCACTGGCATGCAAAAGACGGCGATTGGAATGTGAAATATAATGGTACATAGTGGCTCTTTCACGACATATGTCCTCGAGCTGATCAATATTAGGCTGGTTCTCCAAAACCTCTGATTTTCCCTTCTTCAACTCCTGCAGGGACTCGAAATATGCATTGCGCCCATTAGGTAGTGTTTGCAAGCAGTGAATCAAAGCAGTGTGAACCTCAGCTAGAAGACTGCAACGCGGCTCGAGCAGCGTGTGACGCAATGCATGCTCAAAGTCATCGAGGGTGAAGAATGACAGGTGTAGAGGTTGTCTTGATAGCACGAGTTAAATACTATCACAGGTAGGATCAGATGAGAGGCATACCCGAAGCATATCAGGAAATTCCAAGCTTGCAAAAAGCCTTCGAGTGCACCTTCTGTATCGTTGAAGGGGACTTTATCAGGACCTCTACTAGGAACCGGCCTTCTTACTTGCATGCCAGCCTTCCTATCTCGATCGGTAATCCGGACATCAAGATCCTCTGTCGGATACCTGATCGCTTTCTTCTTCAGTTTCGCTCTCTCAAGAGCAAGACGTTCTGCTTCTTCCTTGGTTACTTGATCAGCCGCACGTTTTTCTGCTTTAGTTCGCGCTGCTACAGCCGCTTTCAGTTCGTGTTCACGTTGCCGTAGTGCGGCTTCTTCAGCTTTAGCGATGGCTAGAAATGCCTTAGGATCCTGAGGTAGGACTACATTATGACGAAACTGACCTTTTGCCTCTCGCTCTCGCTCTCGAATCATCTTCTTCGTGAGCCTACCCTCTCTCTCCGCTTGAGCCTCTTTTTCTTCCCAGACTTTCTTGCGTTTATCAATTTCGTCTTTTCGGACCTTTTCAACTCCTGCTTTGATGTGCTCAGGCATTTCAGTCGGTATACCAAGTCTTCGTGCTATAACTGGTTTGACAGCCCAGGGTGAGGCGAGAGACGAGTCTCTATCTAAGCACTCCCGGAGGAAACGACGCAGAAGCGACTTCGAGAAGACAAGCCTGTCACGTCTAGTTCACATCTTCAGCTATGCATAGAAAGAGCACGGAGAGAAACAACATACGACATGAGCTCGCATGGAACGTCCATGAGACTTCCAGCCCATTTAGCTCCATTCTCCGTGTCACTGTGACCGTTTGCATTGGCTCGCCCTTTTTCCTTGACTCTGCCACTTTCTCTTCTGTTAACCGCAGAAACGGAGGGATGCTCTTCGCTATCTTGAGGTGCTTCCTCTTCCAATAGCTGGACTCTGTACGTGTAGCCAGCAGGATCATCGCGAGCAATGCTTTCTTCAAGAGATATATTCAAGTCTCCGCCAATAGCGTGCATTTGACGGGGCTCAGGAGTCGACGAGCCTGTTGAAGTGCTTTCAGGAGTGCTAGAGTATCCGGAGTAATCACTACCATCAGATGGAGATCGTTTGCGTTTGAGTGTGGACGAGGTTCTTGGAAGAAAGACTTCGATGATGCGGGCAGCATATCTATTGCCTTCGACATCTACATATATTTCTGAGAATCAATGAGTACTGCATCTCAAGTTAACGAAGAGAACGGAAGGTGACGGACTTTCACCAGCAAAATATCTATCCTTGAAGCGATCATGCACCGCCTCGACCAGGTGATCCAGTCTACCCATGACCTCTAAAATGTGGCCAGGTCAGGAAAGTGGCGACAGAAGTGGCTTACGCGCGAACTTACGCCATTGGACTGCACTGAGAACAGCTGCTTTGAGAGGTTCTGGAAACCGTGAATGAAGAGTACGGGCCTCCTGCTGCTCGCTTTCAAGTGCCTGAAAATAGTCCAGACCACTCTTCCCAGTAACGTCACACTGGAATTGCTTGAGCTTGTAGAAGCTCATACGAGCTGCATAGGCGCTGAGTAGGGAAAAGCGCGTCAGATACGCGTATTATGTGATTACAGGGTATGTGAATGACGCACTCGTAGGAGTCGAAAATCTCGCCGGTCTGAGTGAGGAGATAGACTTCTTTATTGAGACCATTTTTAGCAGCATCGAGGAGCTCGGAAGGGGGTTCTGTTAGGAGGACGTGTTTCCTCCTGCAGCTGGGCATTGGACACGGGAGAGGAAGAGGAAGAGACGAGGCGGAGTGGTGGCGAAGGGGAGAGAAGAGATGATGCGTGGCAGAGAGGGGAGGGGAAGAGAGGTGTAAGCCGGAAAGGATGCCATTTCGATGACCTTTCGGGTCGGTAGCCTTGAGCGTGAGGCCCTTGTGGGCTAAGATCATGTAATCATTAGATTATGTAACATTACATCATGCACGCGCTACTTAATTATACCATGCGTGTCGTGTTTACAGCGTCGTCCGTCCCTTTGCAGCCGAACACCACCTCTCTCTCGCTTCCATCCTCACCAGTCTGCGCGTAGATGCTGCAGGCAAACCTCAACAACAACTCAGTCTTGACAGTCTCTCCTCCTGATTCTGGCTTCATTCCAAGACCAGAGTTCGCTCGTGATAGCCATGTCCCTTCGACCTTTGCCCTGCTCTCGATAGCTGGCACTAGCTCAGTCCGACTCTCTTCCTTCTCCCAACAGCTCCTTTCCTCTCTCAGGTTTGCACTCGAGTCTCAGAGTCTACTTCGCACCATCCGCGAGGAGCCCCGTGTCAACCTGACTGAATATACCTTGGAAGGAAAACCTTGGGCACAGCGCAAAAATCCAAATTCAGAGAAGCTCTTTGTTCAGATCCTTGCTATCATATTCCAGCACGGGTACAGATTCCTATCCACGATTGATTACGGAAGAGAACAGTCCGGTTCGTAATGCGTATTCTCGCCTTCCAGGTTCCTCCAGGCTCATCATACCTTATTCTTCAGAGCGTGTCTGCATCGCGTTTTCCAGGCCGGCCGCTCTTTCTGCACATGAAGCGGCCCGCACGCCTTTCGCCTTATCCTTCCCTTCTTCAAAAGTGTTGCGCGTCATCAACCCTCCTTTGAATTCTACTCCTGCAATCTTAGCGGCCGCTCGAAATGCATGGCCACGTGGGGTGACCGGCGAAAAAACAGTGTCGAACGGTGTCTGGGAGTTTCGCCTCAAAGGTTATGGATGTAAGAATATAGCTCGTTTTACATTTTCTGTCAACTTAGGGGCTAATAATCGTAAATGGTTCCAGGGTTCCAAGAAGACACATTCGCCGTCGACAGCATGCAACATATTCTGGCCTTGCTGAACGCATTGGACCGCTATGCATTCACACTTCTCACGTCAATATCATTGACCGGAAGTCATTCCCGAGTAAAGGACTTGTGGATATTCTCTGGTTCTCCTATGGAGCCATCCTCTGATGCCGTTGCGAGCAACTCGAATATTGACCTCCCTCGTGGTCCGACTCCAAATAGCTCAAAGAATGCACTTACTCCAGTCTGGTCGTCTTCGTCGCAAGGGAATAACTATTCGGCGGATACGTTGCATGGCAAGGGCGGTTCCTTAGATGGCTCTTCCCAAGGGTCGTTCCATAATAAACCGGGACATGCTCGCTCAGCGACGGAACCAAATGCGCCGGGAATGGCGCGATCATCCTCCGTACTCCGCAAGAAGAGTTCCCCAAAGACTTTGCGATCACGTCCGTTCGGACAGCCTCCTTTCAGTCGGTCTTCGGAGGAGTTTCCGCTTCGGAGGCAGAACCTGAGCCCGATTGGAAGTGTCGACATGACGGGTATCGGGACCGCGAACCAACAGCGTAACTTCGTCGCTGAACCGACCCGCAATAACGCTCGATCTCCTTCTCCAAAAGATTTCCCTCGCTTGTCAACTGGCAGCGATCCCACGTCAAATGCATATGGAGGACGGGAGGAGCGTGCACGAGTAAAGACCGGAGAATTTTTCTATGAAACCGGTCCAGCTCCCCAGCAAGAGAATTCGCGAGGTTCTCGTCCTGAGGACACGACAAGTGACGCTCATCAGCTCCGCCGATCTTCTTTAGGCGAGTCTGATCTGGAATCACAACCTTTGTCAAGACAGTTCAATCCTCGAAACTCATCCGAGCCGCCAAATGATGTTCCGCAGAGCGTCTCCGACCGCGTAGTATCCGACGCTACCTCATTAACTCCTCCCCTTCTCGGTTCTAGAGTCTTTCGAGACTCGGCGTTTTCCAGCTCGACGACGAAATCATGCGAGATACCAATCGCTTGGACTGGTCCTTCCGTTGACGAAAAAGAAAGGGATCCGGAACACTTTACCTGTAAATCTATGCCTGCGGAGCGTGTTCCTTCTTCCTTAGAAACGGATGAAGGTTATGGTGGTAGTACAGAGAGTGGGATTCCTCCGACAAAGCGTTCGTCAACGCCCAAATTTCCCGGCGCCTGGCAGCCTAGCCCGATCTCAGAAGTTCCAGAGGACCAAGGAGGACTCGCATGTCTAGAAATCGATCAGAGGCGAGATGCTTCAGAACGCTCTCCTGAAAGGAGAGACGTAGATGCCGTGCGGATGGCTTCCCCTGTACGTCCTTACTCGCCGGAAGCGACACGCAAGAGTGAAGTGGCGCTCATCGGCACAGTTACCAAACCAACACAGCTTACTATATCTACTGAGAAACGCCACTCTGCCAACGCACCAATTTCACCGGCAAAGACAGACGGATGGGTGCTCGTGAACATCGCCGACGGAGCTACAGATAAGCGCGCGTCGAGCTCCTCTGGAGACCGACCCAAATCTCCGTCTGCTACCAAGTCTAGCTCTGATCTGCGTTCGAAGTCACCCGAAGCAACAAAGCCATCCCTATCGCCACTTGCGAAAGCGATCGTTGTCGAAGACGCGAAGAAACCCATTCATGAAAAATCGCAATCCGTATCCGGGTTGAAGCGTTTCCTCTCTGGTTCACGGGCAAAGTCCAAGCAGGCTCCCACCAGCTTCCATGATGCCGCTGAAAGAACGCGTAAACTGAGCCTTAGGGAAAGATGGCTCAAGAAAACCACTACTTGACATTCCTTAGGTTCCTCTTCGCTTTTCTTTTTCTCTTTCTCCTTGATGACCTTCTAATGACACTTACCATTCTCATTGGACCTCACCCTGACCTTACTATGAATAATGTTGTCACGCATAATACCTTCTTTCCTCGTGTTTTGTTAGTCGGATGTTGTGTTTGCTATATTTGCATGTTCCATTTCTACCTCTACCCTTGTAAACCTTCAGATGTACTCTCCTATGATTCCCCAGGACCTTTCAATCTTCTATATCTTCCTCAATTGATTTGATCACGTCAAATAACGAGCTGAGTGCAATCCAGAAGAAACTTGCTGCGCCAAACTTTCGCTCCTTAATCGACAAGTGCCATGCAGCCCACGCCAATCGCAGACGAACCAGTTTCGGCATGTCGTCGCCACCGACAAGGTCATATTTGACGTCCGTCACTAGCTGCATTGTCTGCTCCCTGAGTTTTCCTATCAGGTCGGATCGTCTTCTGCGTTGGGGGGTCCTCGTTTTAATCGTCCCGACAAAAACTTCTGCCTCCGTAAGTCGTGAATGTCTTCTATTGCTGATTGTGTACGCCGAGCAGATCCATCGTAACACCTGACAGTATTCTCGAAATATGTCGGCGATGCTTTGAGATTGTTTCTCGGAAATGCTCAGGTCGTCCGCAAATTCCTCTACCTTGGACTTCACGGCCTGCCACAGCGGATCAGCCATCTTTGGACCATCCTCGTGCACATCTCTGTACAAGGAGAGTCTATGCATCATTCCTGAAAGCTGACTTGTGCCGGAATTCTCCAGCATCGAATCCATGGAGGCTTCCGATAGATCGATATCACGGTACAATCTTCCAATGGCTCGTTGGCTCGGGTAGTATTTGATGGAACCAAAAGCCGAACTTTCACCGATTTCTGGCTCTGCCCAATCCGGTTTGGCGGGATGTTGCAAACGAGGGACTTGATCCATAGGAACGGCCCTCCCAGTTTTTACGTATTCCACGGCGTCGCTGTGCAGATTAGCGAGCTCAAGGCAGTCCGGATCGAGTATCCCAAGAGTGCTCTGATCGGCGATAATGAGCCAGTTAGTAGCTATGATTCCAACATTCTGCGACACAGTCAGTAATTGTCCGCCAGCGTATCAAATACTTTATCACTCACGTCGGCATTGATATAATCAACAATGAAGTCTATCACATCATCCCTAGTGCTAGGGTGATCTAGTTCTTTTCTTTCAGCAGTTGCATATGAGGCTGGGAGATACAGAGTACTTGGTATCAGTTCTCGATAATCCGTGATGTTGTACAAATCTCCATCCAGATCACCTCCACCTAGACAAGAGGGCAGTGACCTTTTGCCTACACGTGAAGAATACGGTTAGGAAAGATTTCGATGCAGTGAAATCGGACACACCCTTCGTGGAGAATACAAGGGTATTCGCCAAGGCTTCCTTAAAAAATGGCGAATCGGGTGGAGGTGTGCCAATCGCCCGGGCAACCTGAACGTCCCCGGGATGGATCGTTGGAGAACGAGAGATGCATACCAAGCCTTCTAGAAATTTCCTGCGCCCCCTTTTCTCCTCGATACAAACAAAAACTTCTCCTTCTTTGAGATATGAGTGAACATCTGCCACTCCAACCAAGGTCCACCCTGGTACGGGTATGCGTGCACGATGCTTGAGATCGCGTAGGATGTGGAAGATGGCTACCCGCATAATTTTGTCATAAAATGCATCGGAGGGCATGCATCCTGATTTCAATTTATCCAATTTTTGGAGACATGATGTAAGACGGAATGACTGGCCGAGTCCGTAGTTCTCTAGAACGGTGGATATTGTCTCTAAGGAGCTCATGGCATTCTTGATGTCCTGCACAGCTTGTCTCTGAAGTCTGAGGAAGATATTGCCTGATATGCCTAAGCCTTCGAGAAGCATAATCAATGGACGATTCAAAACCATCTTTCGTGGTTTGTTAAAGACACCAGCGATCTCAATCTCCTTTTCAGCGGCCTCGAATTTAATCATGGAAGGACGGAGGACAAGAGCTCGACCTGAAAGTGTGTAATCCACACTGATCATACCCTTAGATCCCCGAAATCGAATCTGGAAGGCGCAAGGTCGCACATGGTCTCGTGAACGAAAGCCTCGACGCTTCTTGGAGCACAGTATTTTCCACATCTCGTCTGCTAGTTCGCGCGAGACAGTCCCGACACCATCCGTGAAGCACGAACCAGACTCCCCCTTGATATCATCTTCTGTGACAATCGAGTCTCCGGGATCAATGCTTATGGAACTATCAGTCGTCGTAAACGCTTGAGAGATGCGTGCAGCGTAGCGTGCTGGACAGTAGATCAACCTTTTGTCGAACGGAAGGTCTGTAAATGTACCCAGACCATCGATGATCGATTTCGCGTCAACGCGACATTTCGATATAGGGTCGACAAAGGGGAGGATGAACCAGACGGCATGGTCCTTCAGTGCCGACTGAGAATAGTGGAGGAATTCGAATCTCCGGCCACCAACGGTCAGTCCATTTCGCAAGATGCTGCCCACATGAGAATCGATGAACGATCGTACATTTGTGCGAGTATCAAATCTGAACCTCAAGTTGTCCTCTTCTACAAAGGTGACGCGGAGGAAATGGTCCTTCTGTTCGGGATACTTCCTGATGACCCTATTCGTCCGCTCCGGAAATGGTCCATCCAGACTTATGCTGGACGGTGTAATGATGGCATGCAAACAATGGAAAAGACCCTCAGCTAAAGGCGCCAGGGAATGCCTATAATCTTCACGACATCGTTGGAAACAGTCCTTTATAGTTTCCTGGGATTGAGAGGCATCAGAGTACCACATCATCTGAAGCTGACCTCCGTAGAACCGTAGAAGACCCGTGCAATAGTCCTCACCCTCGCATTTCGATAGTCGCTCAATGTCTGGCTTGATCTGTAAAATCTCCTTCGGGTCCATGATACCATTACGTAAAAGAGCGTCAACCTGGAATGCGAGAGGCCAATTTAGGATTTCTACCCAATGCTGCACTTCCTGCAAGTACCGCGGCGAGAAAGCTTCCCTGTATTCAACTCGGAAGTTGGTCTGCAGTATAGTCAAATGTGCTTCCGAAAGTTCCCAGAGCTCCACAAATTGCTCGTACTCCGAAGGTAGACATAGGACTCGAAGGGCACTTGAGACATAGGAGACCAACCGTTGATGGACATCATTCTTCAATGAGGTCACCCTTAACCTATTAAGTCGGGGATCCAGTGATTGGTTGTCTCCACCCTCTATTACTGGCAAGACTGGCCCAAGCTCGAATCTGGGGGCAGAAGCCAGATAAAAGATCACGGAGGACTCGGAAGAGCTGTACCTTGCGGCTACACGTCGTATTCGTGAAAACGAGACCACTATGTTTTCATGACAACTATCTTCATGCGCAAAGGAGATCTCGAACTGCCTTCGTGACTGGCTGAAGTACATATCGCAAGGGATGCGCCTAGCGTATTCCACCGAAAACACTTCATCCCGACCTTCCCAACCGAATTGGATCTCGGTCAGATGAACAAACGATGCTCCCAAACGTCCGAGTTTTTCCTCCTGCATCTGGAGTGCCAGAGGATCTGAAAACGGAAGCTTGCGGATGTCTTCAACGACATGTCTCCTAGCCTGCTTCTTGCCCGGTCGGAATACAATTGTTCGAAACGCTGCAGTGATTTGAATAGGTGGATTCTTCCCTCCGCAGACTTCAAGAAAACGCTTAGCCACATCTTCCGATGGAAACGTGATGATACCAGTACGGTAGGTCTTTTCGGAGCCTATCTCCTTCTTTGGATGATGTAGGAACACCGCGAAATTCAGCAAAGAATTGACGTTGAATCGAGTAAAATATGGCTGCTTATGCACGACTTTCGATATTTCCGAGATAATCTTGATCTCGGAAACACCGAAACTGATATTGGTCATAAAGACTTCCATGGCGAACTCTTCGACGACAGCGAGGGACGGGAATAAAGATCATTTCAGTATGTGGTAGTGGAGATACGCATATCCGCTCACCCGAGTTGCAGTAAGTTAGAATAGGCAGACAGAACTATTGTCGGCGTATTCGCATAGAGACTCTCCACAGCAGCTAATGCCAGAGGAAGGAATGTGGGCAGGATGATCAGGGGACACGTGTGGAAACCGAGCAGCGAGACTCATTTGTATTCGTACCTAGTGCATTACTGAAAGGTTAAATCTCGGTCACTTCCAGAGTGATAAGCGCTGTTGATAGAGATCATCTGTATTTTGTATTGTTTGGGTTGGAACCTATTAGGCAAGGTGATCTGATCTTCCTTTTGGCTGGATACAGTAGTGTCTCGCGATAAAAGTATGCGTGGCATCGTATCCAATCTTCGTTCACAAAACCGTTACAAACAAAAAGTTCCGGTGTGAGAATCCCTCGACTACTGTACATAAGGTAAATAAACATGATAAACATAAGAAAAGTTTCCCGCAATAGGTGATCAGTAATGGCAATGGGCAAGTCAGTTTCATGAATCCGTTATTCTTGTCCTTTCGAGCGACGAGAAGTAGACTTACGCCAGGACATCCTATATATGTGCTACTACGTGTTATGAATATTAGGGCATTACTACAAAGAATCATAATCGATCGGAATGTGCCATTTGTATCAGTATTTGAATTGGTATCTCATAGTGTATTTTTGCTTAAGCATGTACAGTAGATGTAGACGATATAGCAAGAACTGTTGTGCGTCTGAAATGATTCACTCCGCTACCACATCTTCATCCTTCAACGACTTTATTGCGTCAAATAGAGAACTGAGTGAGACCCAGAAGAAACTTGATGCGCCAAACTTCCGCCGCTCTATCTCTTCTATCGATAACTGCCAGGCAGCCCGTGCCATCCGCAAGCGATCCAGTCGTGACATGCTTTCTGAATCACCTCCGGCAAGTTCGTATTTGATGTCCGTCACCAATTGCGAAGTGTGCTCTCTGAGTTTTGCTATAAGATCGGTTCGCTTTTTGCGCTGGGATGTTCTCGCCCTGATTGTTCCGATGAAAGCCTCCGCCTCTGTAAGTCGTGAGCTACGCTTGTTGCTCAATGTATATGTGGAACATATGCATCGCAACTGTTGGCAATATATCTGAAAGATATCACTGACGCTGTCAAGTTGGGTGTCGGAGAAATTCAGATCGTCTATGAGCTTGTCCACTTCGGATTCTACGGCCCGCCACAACGGATTACTCCCATAGCGTAAATTTTTGTTCGTTTCTTTCTGCCCGCCAAGCATGCCGGTTAGTGCATCTAAGCCAAAGTCTTCAAGCATCGAATCTAGTGATGCATCGGAAATGTCAATGTCACGGTATAGTTTCCCAATGGCGCATTGACTTTGGTAGTAGTCGAAGTCGAACAAAAGTGACGGTTGGCCAGTCTCTGGTTCTGCCCAATCAGGTTTGACACGGCCAATGCGAGGTACCAGGTACATGGGCACGGCCCTCCCACTTTTTGGATAGTCCACAGCATCACTATGCAATTTCGCAAGCTCCAGGCAATCTTTGTCATGTATTCCATCACGTTTCTGGTCAGCGATAATCAACCAATTTGTTGCTATTATTCCGACATTCTGAAGTGGGTTCCGTTATCATCCACGATACGTATGAACCAACTATTTCATCACTCACATCGGCATTGATATAATCAACAATGAAGTCTATTACATCATCGCGACCACTAGGGCGGACAAGTTCCTTTCTCTGCGCAGGGTCATACGATGCTGGCGTGTACAGATTGCGGGGTAATAATTCATGGTAGTCTGTGATATTGTATATATCTCCGTCTAAGTCTCCTCCGCCCAGACAGGACGGTAAGGACCGTTCGCCTGTAAATAAACATGTAAGAAACGAGTCGCAAATCAATAAGATCGTACCCACCCTTCACGGAGAAAACGAGAGTATTCTCCAAGGCTTCTTCGAAGAAGGGAGAAGAAGGTGGAGGCGGACCTATAGCATGAGCAACCTGGACGTCCCCGGGGTGTATTGTTGGGGAGCGCGAGATACAGACCGGCCCTTCCAGAAATTTTCTACATCCCCTTTTCTCTTCGATGCAAACAAAAACCTCTCCTTCTTTGAGAAATGAGTGCACATCTGCCACGCCAACCAAGGTCCACCCTGGTACGGGTATGCGGGCACGATGTTTAAGGTCACGCAGGACATGGAAAATGGCGTTTCGAATGCTTTTTGCATAGAAGGTATCGGTGGGGATACATGTTGGTTCCAGGTTCGCTAGGTTGCGCATAGTCGACGCAAGTCTGAATGACTGACCCAGTCCATAATTATCCAACATAGTGGACGTGGCCTCTAGGGATCTTGTAGCGTCCATAATTCGTGCTACAGCTTTCCTTTGTAACTTCATGAAAACGTCTCCTGGGACACCCAAGCCTTCCAGAAGCATAATCAGCGGACGATTCAAGAACATTTTCCCTGGTTTGTTGAACACGCCAGCGATCTCAATTTCCCTTTCCGCAGCCTCGAATTTGATCATGGAAGGACGGAGGACGAGGACTCGACCTGGAAGTGTGTGATCAACACTGATCATGCCCTTGGAACCTCGAAATCGAATCTGGAAAGCACGAGGTCGCGGATGGTCCGGTGAACGGAAACCCCGCCGTTTTTTAGAACACAGTATTTTCCACATCTCGTCTGCTAGTTCGCGCGAGACAGTCCCGACACCATCCGTGAAGCACGAACCAGACTCCCCCTTGATATCATCTTCTCTGACAATCTCTCCGGGATCAATGCTTATGGAACTATCAGTCGTCGTAAACGCTTGAGAGATGCGTGCAGCGTAGCGTGCTGGACAGTAGATCAACCTTTTGTCGAACGGAAGGTCTGTAAATGTACCCAGACCATCGATGATCGATTTCGCGTCAACGCGACATTTCGATATAGGGTCGACAAAGGGGAGGATGAACCAGACGGCATGGTCCTTCAGTGCCGACTGAGAATAGTGGAGGAATTCGAATCTCCGGCCACCAACGGTCAGTCCATTTCGCAAGATGCTGCCCACATGAGAATCAATAAACGATCGCCCATCCACATGGCTGTCGAACCTGAACTTGTGATGATCCTCCTCTACAAAGGTAACACGCAGAAAATGTTCTCTATTACCAGGATATTTTCTGATGACCCTATTTGTCTGCTCCGGATAAGGTCCATCCAGAAAGAGGCTGGTCGGTGTAACATGTACGTGCAAGCAGGAGAAAAGATCCTCAGCTACGGGAAGGGGACTGTATTTGTAAGTCCTCCGGCAGCGCTCGAAACAATCTTTGATGGATTCGCTAGACTGAGACCCTTCGGAGAACCACAGGTTACGAAGCTGTTCCCTGTAGTAACGTAGAAACCCTGAACAATATGCGTCTTCCTCATCATACGACAGCTGCTCGATTTGCGGTCTGATTTCCAAAAGCTCTCCTGGATCCATAACAGAGTTACGCAAGAAAGCATCGACATGGAACGAATGGGGCCATTTTAGTTGTCGGAGCCACTGATCAACGTCTCGAAGCGCCTTCGATGAGAAGATGGCTCTGTATTCTTCTTGGTAATCCGTCTGTAATATGGATGAATTGACTTCGGAAAGAAGCCAGATACCGTAAAACCTTTCGTATTCTGAGGGCGTACACAGGACTCGGAGAGCAGTCGAAATGTATGGTACTAACGAATGATGGTTATCATCTTGTAGAGACGTCATTCTCCATCTATCCACTGGTGACGACTGGGAGAGCGAGAGTAGGCTTGCAAATGCCGTATTATCCACTCCAAGTTCGAATCTCGGGGCATACGACAGAGTAAAAAGCATGCAGACTTCTGTCGAGTCGCGAGTCATGGAAATCCTCTGTATCTGAGAGAAGGAGATTACTATATTCTCGCGATATTTGCCTTCGTTCCAAAGCGAGACTTCAAATTCTCGCCGTTCCCGACTGAAATGAATCTCGCAGGGCATACGTCTAGAGTATTCCACGGAAAACACGCCGTCACGACATTCCCAGCCAAATTGGAATTCGGATAATTGAATTACAGTACTCTCCAAAAGCTTGTATTTTTCCTCCCGTTTAACCAGAACCCTGGGATCACCAAATGGGAGTTTACGAAGTTCGTCTAGTACGTATTTCTTCGGCGGGAACTTGCTTTGTCGAAAAGTGATCGGCTGATAGCCAATGGTGATCCGAATGCGCGCACTCTCTCCTCCGCAGAATGTGAGGAATTGCTTAGCCACATCCTCAGTCGCGAAAGTGACGGTACCAGTACGAAAGGAACTGCTAAATCCAATCCTCTTCTTCGTATGATGAAGGAACACCTTGAAATTGACGAGAGAATCGAAACTGAATCGCACAAAGGCTAGATTTTTGTGCACAACCTTTGAGATCTCGGTGATAATTTGGCTCTCGCTTGCTGCGAAGCTAATGTTTGTCATAAAGATCTCCATAAGGACCTTGTAGGAGGGGAGGATGAAGGGGGCTATGCGAACAATGCAGAATAGTTCAGGTCAAATTGCAAAGAAGGATAAGATGGGAGGATGTGCATACTGTCTCGAGTTCAGCTGCCGCTAAAAAGAAGTTGCCGTTAAAGTAGCAACGTACAGAAAACAAAATGTATCAGTACTAACTGTCAGTAGCGATGCAGAATGTTCGAAGTCGCAAGTGATGGAGCAGGGGTTGAGGGGTTGGTTGCACACCCAACCAGAAATTGCGTGACCTCTGAACCCCTATCTAAAGCTTCACAATAAAGATAAAGACTGCTCAAGCCATCGAACTTCGAAACTTCTCAAAGATAGGCGCCCTTGATTACAGTTATAGACATGGCTCAAGAGGATGCTTGTGAGAATCGAGCCTTCAACCCGCGAGTTTCTTCACGATATCGTATGAGACGAGCATAACATGGATAGGTCTTCGTTCCATGATCAAAGAAAGCAGAAAGCTCAGAAAGAATCGTGACCGGGCAGGGAAGTAGAAAGAACGAACAGAACAAGTGGGAATTTACATAAGCTACATACGATATTAACTAATTGTATTACGTGTACAAGTATCCATCTACACTAAATAAAAGAATAATTAATCCGATTCCTAATGCCCAACCGCCTACTAGAGTAGATGCACGAATAATTACATTTTTTATTCGCTATAAAGTCCACCGAGTTATGTTGGCGTGTTTTCGTCTGTTTTGCATAAGTTGTCTTCGTTTCCCGTCAACTGAAAACTAGTTTTATGGCCCTTTTTGTCTATGGCTTTCAAAGTCGCAGGAACCCTGACCAACGATACCCGACGAGCAGCTCGTGTCTTGTTCCATTCCTCCGCCTGCTCCTCTGACATTCTTTGGCCAGAACTTCTGTCTGTGGACGGTGATGAGGAAGAATTACCGATCGAGGGTCTTGCAGGGGATTGAGAGGGAAAGAACCCGGATCCGTTCGGACTTCCTGGTGGCACTTCACGGGAGGGAGTACACAGCGGCGATACTTGTTCAAGACTCCGCATTGGTGTGGTATCCTGTCGTAGATAGCTTGGAGGACGAGTGATCTTCGGCCAGTCTGAGCCAAAATCCAGGGCCGAATGGAATGACTCGCAGATAGAGGAGTTCGGTCGCCCATGAGACAGGTCGGACACGTCGCTGCGAGATAAAGACTGTCCCGATGCACTATATAACGTGTCGCCCTCGTGGATGGGCAAGGGCAACAGTCGAGGTCGAACGTCCACCTCATCACTCGTCGACACAGATTCTTCTCGTTTCCGGCACTTCCGTTCTCGTTCCTCGGATGCTAGATCTGCAGCAAGGACATCACGAAAGCAAGTCACTTTGACTATATCAAGCCGAAGTTGCTTGATACGTCTGGCGAGGTTGATAACCGAAGTCTGCAATCGGTCACGAGTCGATCTTTGGAAAGGAGTGAGAATAGCCAAGCTATGAACAAGTCTAATTTCGGAATCCAACTGAGTCCGCGCTGATTCTATTTTTGACTCAAACTCTCGTATTTTAGTTGAGACGATTCTGGATCGTGAATGAGTGTTTGAACCAGAATTATCTGGTGATACTTGAGTCTGTTGAGTCTCAGCGCTGGAGACGTCCGGCTTTGCTATCGGATTGTTGTCGAGTAATCCATTGAAAAGATCGGAAGTGGGACTTGAAGATTCCGACGGAATCAGGGGCGCATCGCGAGTATATGAGCTGCGATCCATTCTTGCGTTCTCGGTCGCGCTTACGGGTCGCATCCTGATCCCTGCTGTTTTGAATGCGCTAGCATAGTTTATATGGGCGATCCACTCGTTACGTTGTATTTCGTTTTCCGTCTGCAGCAGAATTTGTCGACCAGACGCCATGACAAGTCGAACCACGTAGTCACGCTAACCGCGATAGACACAGTATCAGACAAGAGAAAGGGCATTTATCGATAAGTGTAGACGTACCTTGACGTAAGAGGAGTCATAAACAGCGATTGCATCCTTCACCGACTGAATTTCATCCGGCATGAGGAATGAAGATTGATTAGGAAAAGAGTCGCATCCCGGAGAGTGTGACTGAACGATGAGGTTCAAAGCCACTGTCGAATCTCGATAAAAAAGTAATTGTGATCCGGTCAAGATGATGCTCTGCTCCTTCCATCTTCTATTGGCTGAACGCTTTCCACCGTCTTGCAGGTCATCTGGAAGGCTTTTTAGTAAGTCACGCCGCATTAGTGGGTCAAATCACTTACCCTTTCGGTTCAAAAGACCAACTTTCGTGACCTTCAATGACGAGTGCTCCAAAAGCATACTTTCTTGGTCCGATAATGCAGGAGGAGCAACATTATGGATCACAGGTCCAGGAGCTCCAGTAACATTCATCGTAAAGAAAGGTAAAGTGGACAACCTCCTAGCATCCATGACATCGACTTCAATCACCTCCGCTCGAGCGAAGGAACGGCGAAGCTCGGCCTCATTCCATGAGCCTGCGGTACCTTGATAAGAATAGGGGTTTCGCAGGGGAATGTAGGTTTCTACATCGATACGGAGTCCATCAAGAAGATTCTACAGAGTCTCAGTACGTGACAAGCCAAATTGTGCAAAATCACTTACGCGAGTAATAAGGTAATATGCGTCCACCTTATTTGACTTCCCGAGCACAGAGCCGTTCAAGATAGGGGTTGCCTGTGCACTTCCTGAAGAATGAGTTCTCCCATCCTGAGTGAAGCCGCGCTGACCATTCACGTCGAAGGGGTCTTCTATGAAAATGAATGGCGCGAAAACAATGTTATCGAAGAAGTACTAATATGACCAACAATTAATCAAGGTTTTGAAGAAATAAACGAACGGAACTCTTACGTCAAGAACTTCCGTAGATACTCCTACAAGTTTAGTGTTCTTTATATAGTCTGCCTTGGTCATTTTGCGCTTGTTAGACTTGTTGAAAGCATCCGTATGCAGCATGATCAGACTAAAAGCAAGGATATAGGGATGGTCTAAGGGAACCGTGAAACCACAATCAGAATCAGAATTGAGATATCAGGTCAAGATGCACAATCACCTTGAGACACGAAGAGATCCGGGTTGCACTGCGAATATCTAGCAGCAAACGCTTCCATGACGCGATCAATCTGTTGCGTTTCCTTCGGCAAACCCACGTCCATGAGTAGTTTCCGAAGAGCAATGTCCAATGGATCGTTTGTGAAATTGAAACGATCTATATATATTCGCAAAGCTTGGGAATAGTAAGAGTCTCCGCTGAAAGATCGGGGTCAGCGAGTAACAAACATCACAAGGCATGCATGACAGACAAACCTTCCCGCAAGAATATTAGCGATCTCCGCTTTGCTCACAGCTGCTTCAAGTCTTTCTAAGAAAACTTCAGGCGATTCTTCATCTTCGCGCGGCCTCGGAATCTCTAAAGCTGAGGCGGATAAAGAACTCCGAGGAAGAGTGCGAGACTGCCTAGGGGACGAGGACACAGGGGTCTCATTCAATATATTAGTGGAAACTGACGGCGATGAAATTGGCGATGAAGGAGAGGAAGAAGTGAAGAAACCCATGGAAAGCCGGTGCAGGACACTAGGCGGATTTGTCATCGATCGCGGCCGGGACTGTCCTTGATCTATCACGGGAAAGCGGGAAAGCGCTGGTGAGGAGATGAACGAACTTTGTACAGGGCGAGATTGGGGTTCTTGAAGAGACGAGTCAATTCTATGAGCTGTCGTGCATTGAGAGTATCCTGATCCTAGCGACCTGTGAGGGGAGCGTACAGGTATAGGGGGTGGTTCTGCTGAGAAATTAGAATACTGGGGCGAATGATGGGTTGAAGTGCTTCGTTCAGAGTGCCGTCTCCTCAGCTGACCAGAAGTATGGAAACTTGGAGGACGAGGTGATGACCCCGAGGAAAACTGTACCGCCCTATCTGGAAACATAGGAGAGATTGGTTGGAGGACAGGTAAAGTGGGTAAAGGCACAATTCGAGGATTTTGCTGCAACTGGGTCCGCGCCTCATCTGAACTTTTCATCGACTGGACTCTCCGACGATTCCAGAAGGAAGCTCTTCTCATCAACGATTTAGGCTCAGAGCGAACATCCGAAGGATTGGCAGACGCTTCTCCTTCTCTAAGCATCACACAGTCAGGGTTACTGCTATTCGGAACAGTCAACGTAGAGTTCTTTTCCTGAGATTGCACGTTCTCCTGATCCTCTGAGTTCGGGACGAGAAGTACAGGTCCTGTTTGGGCGCGTGAAAAGCTTTTGACACGTCGGACCTCCTTGTTAGGTTCAAGACGATTTGGCCTTGGAGCGGTGCTTGGCCTCGTCGCGGACTGCGAGAATTTTCGCGTCCTGCAAGTGCTAGCTGCCGACGGCATGACATGCGGGAGACCAATGCCAAGACCTGCTTGTGCCAGAGTACGCGTTGATTGTCCTGGAGGTGATAGGAGAGTCGATGAGCGAGAGAACCCTGTGCTCTTCGTGTCTAGCTCGATCTCTTGTTGCACTGTTGGTAGATGCATCATTCCGGTGCTATGACGTGCGAATCCAGGACCACCCGCCGCTTCAGAGTGAGGAATGTCCGGCAACTTCTTGTTGAAGTCAATGTTATAGCTAATCGCACGAGCAATCCTTCCTTCCTCTGTAGCCTGCCCATATAACACCGATGGCTGTGATCCTTCTGACTTAGCGGGTGAAGACAAGGCTGGCCCCGCGCGCCGCAACCAAAGTGGCAAGGAGAAGAAAGTGGTCGTCTGAGTGGTCGTTGTGACTGTCGTCGTCGTCGTCGCAGTCATGTACGCGCGGGGTCCAGGAGAGGCTTGGTCATTTTCTATTTCAGAATAAGATGGCAAGTTCGGGTCGTCCGTGCTGTGGTCGGTAACTGGTCGCGAGGATGTTTGTGAATTGCCGCCTACCATCGCCTCGTAGCGAACCGCAGAGTGAAGAAGAGGTGCTCCGCTCCAGCTTGTATTCTAACAGCTCGGCTAATAATCAGGTGAGATGAGGTACACGAATGAGGGTGAAAGCATAGGCCTTCTAGATTCAATACTACAGTAACAGTAGTATGCATCTCGTTGCATGTGACTTTACGTTCTTCCTCTCAGTCAGTCAGAAAATCATCACTAATCGTATCCTATGTAATTACGGAAGGAAATACAAGAAAAATTAGCGATGGCCTAACGAAAACAATTGTCACGTCTTTTGTGCTCGTCTCTTTTCTTTCCTCAACGCTTGCTTCCTCTCCTCCAGTATCGCACGCTAAATTGAAAAGGAGATGGTTCACAGTCCTCAGTACAGGCATTGAACACTTTAACGTTCATATCTGGGCTCACCTCTGCCGTCCGCTTGTTCTCGCTGTACTTCATCTTTTCGTACAATTTCCTTTGTTTCCGGCTCATCATCATCTTGTTCATTTCCAAGTCGTTCGCCCGATCCGAATCCGCGTCAGGCGCCTTCTTCTTCGTCAGCTTGCTGACCTTCTTTTCGAATGTCCCGTAGTCAACGCCCTCCGTCTCTGCCTGCAATTCGGCTGCCCGCAATTGCTCATTGCTGTCCACCACACGCTCGATAACGGCGTCAAGAGTTTCTTTGTTAGTAGTAGCCTTGACATTCTCCGCCTCGGGGGCTTCCTCTTCCTCCTCACCCTCCGACACCTCCATGGCAGCCTGATCAGTTTGTGTGGGCTCATAAGCTCCAACCCTGTTGCCAAACGGACTTAGATGGGGTGGAAGCGTAGCACCCTGAAGATATGGAATTTCTGGAAGGATTTTACTCGCATTGACGCAGTCTACGATCCACTGAGGTTGGACATATTTACGCCTTCGGCGACGTTCCTTTTCTTCTGCCGACTGACTGCTCTCAGCAAATAAAGGACGGTCAATAATGACGTGGGTGATGGAATCGTTAGATTCGTCAAATGGCGAGCCGGAGCCAGAGGTAGCTGGCCAGCCGACACGTCCGCCGAAAGACCGAATGATGAATTCGAAGAGAGGACGGGATATTTCTCTGGAGAGAAAGAAAACATATGGGCTAAATAATCTCGCGACCGTCGATTCAGGTAAAGACGAGAGTGTCCGTAGGGTTGTTAAAGCGGAAGTCTCCTCTGGGTTAGATTTGGAAGGCTGAAGAACGAACTCATCTCCTGCCTCCGCATCGGTCTTGTCTTCCGTGACCATAGGCAGAGCTTGATCGTCACCTGCAACAGACGTACTAGCAATGTCCTTAATCGTCTGTCGTACGTCTTTCGCGAGAACCCTTTTGCCCTCACTAGTTGCGTCTTTGCGCACGCTTCCTTCAGCAGCCGACTGCCTGTCTGCCTCTTGCAAACGAAAGGCACCAACACCAGCGCCGGTCGCATCTTTTTCGGAATCAAGGGGCGGCGGGTAAATGAGTCCTGCATCTGTGTAGAGCTTGAAGAAAACGAAGCCAAGAGAGGTTTGATAGAGTTCCAGGAATGTCAACATAACCCGCACGTCGACGTCAGAGGGAATCTATCAATCTTAGTTATGCACTTGTCCACCCGATTTCTGGGCACGGATAACTTACGTTTTGCGTGAATTGATAAGGCACCAGCCACGTAACGTTTTGATCCATAACTTCTACTTGGAAGTAAACACCCTTTATTGATAGGAATATTTTTCGAAGGGCATGGGTGTGCATGATGTATAGCTGCCACTCCGCAGACAAACGAGAGCAATTTTCGATTAGAGAGGGAGATAACCGGGCATTTGAGGGAAGCGAGGCAAATAGTGACACAAGGCAAAGGGCGTCGTCTATGTCGCGAACGGCGTCTATGAAAGTAGGATATCTGGTAAAATGTGAGATAACTGATTGAAGGAAGAGACGACAGACACGACACCTTTCCTTGACGATGTGGTCGAGTCGATAGACAGGTTTATTCTCTTCCAGACTTTTTGCGCTGCTCCATTCTCCGCGTCCTAATGCTCTTGAAAGCTTCTTCGCGAAAGCCTTGTGCTCCCTAAGTTTCTGCAACACAGGCTCGTGTGCCAGATACGCGATATCTTTCGCATAGTAAAACGACGTAGGGGCAGAAGATCCTTTGTTTGCCTTCTTCCTGTTTTTGGGCTCCCTAGGGAAGATACCTATGGAGGCGCATGTCAATAAAGTAATGATTCGATCCAAGAAAGCCCTCTCGACCTTTCAGGATACACAATCTACGGAAATCCGCCAGAGAGCACTGTAGCCTTTTGACTGCGGCTGAACGAGTTACATAGGCTTTGGCTGCGCCAGAATTTCCCTTCTGCTTGATTCGACCCATGTTGCTACGGGAGTATGGAGAAGGGAGTGTTCGAAGTTAACACACTTCCTTCAAAATTTCTGTCCGCTACTATATATTCCCACGCTCAAGTTGGCACTTCAGACGTTCCAACTTCCATCTAAGTATTCATCGTCGACTTCACCCGTTCCACATCCACGATATTGAAGCGACTATCTGTTGACGCGCCAAAACCATGAGGTATGATTACTATGTTATGCAAAATCTTCTTTCTAACGCCTACCTCATCAGTCATCTGGCCAATGTCCCGAAATCTGAGCTCGACGAAGCCCAGATCCGACAACTTGAAGAACAAGAGATCTCACAAGGACCGCTATCAGTGCTGTTGCTAGCGGTCAGGAATCACCATCAGGTCCTCATCTCTCTGAGGAACAACAAGAAACTTTTGGCACGAGTGAAGGCATTTGACAGACACACAAATATGGTGGGTTAAACACCAACTACTCGAGTCGTTCCAGCAAAATCTCACTTCTTGCTCATCTACCGTGTAGGTTCTGGAAAATGTGAAAGAGGCGAGTTATTGCATGAATTTGCTTCAGACGAGACCTTTTCTGATGCGTCTGAGTTTAGATGTGGGTGGAGGTACCGAAGGGGAAAAACAAGAAGCCTGTTAACAAAGACCGCTTCATTAGCAAGATGTTCCTTCGGTGCGTTTTCTGATCAACCTCACTCGCAGTGTCGAGTTTCTGATGTTATTTTCCTAGGGGCGATTCTGTAATATTGAGTGAGTACACTCTGTAGTATCTCGTTTTCCGTGATTTTAATTATCTTCACATAGTTTTGCGACACCAGGCTTGACCGCTTTCACCCACGTTCCCATTCTGTGAAATCATGGCACGATGATTCAGCAGGCACTTGTTCTAGTTTCCTTGTATTTCCATTAGTCCATGCAACGTTATGGCTTTCCCCTCAGAGTCAGTACAGGACTGAGAGACCAGACACGGCTTGTGCCAATAGCAAAATCGGCACAGGCCGAAACTCGCTTTATTCTGGCACTTTAAATTTAAATTTTAACTTTTTTCCTTCGTGGTCAGTATGCCATGGGCTGCTTCGTATTGCAGGTTATTATTGTTTACGGGCGGTAAGACTTCGGCCCAAGGAGAAGATGTCCCGGGCCGCTTGGCCCGCAAGATTCCGCGACACATTAAAATGACCATGCATATAGCTGGTCTCGGTGACGCTCTTCCAAAACCTTCCTCTCAGCAACCTCCATCTCCCAACGTCTATCGATTAGCAAGATGTCGACAGGTAGAAAGGAACTGAACGTCCTAATGTGTGAGTCGATATCTATACTCTCGTTTACTGTCTTCGTATACTTGTCATGATGGGTTGAATAATGTACAGGTGGTACTGTGAGTCGATTTTGGCACAAATGCATCGGTGATGAGCTGAGAAAGTGGCGCATTAGGGAGAGTACACTACAGGATGGACGGAATCCGGAGCCTCAAAGTCTGACAAGAAGGCAAGCTTGCAATCTTAGTATATTCTAGTGATCGTGCTATTGATCAGACTGTCTCTCTAGATTGGCGTATGTACATAAACAAATTCCATCGAATGTAAAACTTACTGAAATTTGCATGTTGGAAGGTGGTGGCCTTGACACTATTTGACCTTCGCAGACGCAAGAAGGTTGATGAGCTCTCTATGGTCGGCGTCAGCAGTTCCAAATTCCCTGCTATCCGGAATCACTTGCAGGCAAACATTGCAAATGTTTACAAAGATATGGATGTCTCGTACGCGACAATAGCATTGTTGATGTTTGTCCATGATTCGTAAACTTCGTTTAATAGCTTCAAGTCATTCCCTGAAGAAGAAAAGACTGATCCAGAGGCGTATAAAACCGCGATCGATGCCCTCCAGCCCGGCAGTGCAGTTATAATATTCACGCCTGATAGTATGTTTAATCCACTTCTTCGTTAATCACGTAAGTTCTAATCCGACTATATAGGCACTCACTTTCCAATCGCGCTTTACGCCTTGGAACGTCGTATGCACGTCTTAGTCACGAAACCAGCGACCCAGAAGCTCGAACATCACATCGAACTTATTGAAGCCGCAAAGCGAAATAATGTAGTGTGCTTCGTTGAGCACCATAAAAGGTAAATGTCCGTGTACGCTCTCGAGCTGCGTCGCACTCATTCATCGGCTTCAGGTTCGATCCGGTATACAGTGATGCGAAAGTGCGGGCTGCCACACTTGGGGAATTCAACTTCTTCAATGCTTGGATGAGCCAGCCGAAAAGCCAGCTCGAGACGTTCCGCGCCTGGGCAGGGAAGGACAGCGACATCAGGTAAATCGTCGTCAATTGTTAGTGATCGCAAGGCAGGATACTCACATTTACCAAGTTACTATCTCTCATCCCATCATATCGACATTTGCTGCTGGATCTTGCAAGGGAAGGCAGTGCCTAGACGTGTAGTTGCAAGTGCAGCTACCGGCATTGCAACAGGGGAACCGTACAATTGCGTTGAAAACACCGAAGATACGATAACTTTGCTCGTCGACTGGCAATCACTCTCGAGCCCTAAGCACAAGGGAACGGCGGTGTATACTGCCTCGTGGACGGCGCCTCTCAAATCAGGCGTGCATTCCGCGCAGCATTGGTACTACATGGGGGAGAAAGTAAGAATGAACCTGCGTCTCCAGATGAGATGTTATGTCAACTGACCCACACCCAAGGGAGATATCACTGTCGACCAGGCGCACCGCGGATACGACATAACCGTCGATGACACCGGGAAAACTTAGTATGTCCTTTAATCCTCGGCTAACGCATGTTCCTGATTGTATCCTACCTGTCCCTTCAACAGCTACAACCCATTCTAGTAAGTGTCTCTCAACCCGATCGTGATCACCAGGTCCTAAAGTTTCAATTTTAGCATGAAGTATTCGCCATCTGAGACTGGTCATTTCGACGGACAACGGGGCTATGGATACATCTCCATCGAGAAGTTCATTGACGCCGCTCACGCTGTAAACGCGGGTGAGATCCAGCCGGGGGATTTCGACTCACAGGGGCTTCCAACGATTTCCAATACGGTGCTCACAACTGCAATCTTGCATGCAGGTCGGATCAGTCTGGACGAAAAGCGGCCAGTAGGAATCAAGCTCGAAGACAATCAATGGAAGCTGGAATAAGCGTGTAACAGAGCAGCATCATAAAGCGCGACTTGTGTAAGACTATGTCGGTCAATTAAAGGAGGATTGGAGTTGTGTTCATCGCTTTGATGGAATGCCTTGCCATGCCTTACCAGCTATCAAAATTCCCGTGGTATCCGCTGTAATTGTCCAGATAAGAGCTCGACTGGCGTCATCGGCATGAACTGAAATGTCAATGGTGATAGGTATTGAATTCATGAGCGCATCCGAATAAGAGGGAGGTACATATACATAACGGTTGCGATTGCGAAGTCAATGACGCAGACTGCGATACCGCTGCTAGTATATATTGCTGGCTTCGGGCAACTTCGGGCCTACATACAACTGCCTACAACCCTACAAAACAGCGGTCCGGTCAACGTTCTGTTGAGAAGGAGATAACATACTCTAGGCCCGGCGAGTAGGGGCACATAGGAACATGTATAGGGCTTGGATCGGGAGACGCCTTCAATCCGTGCAACTGCCGTACAGTCTGCTGATGATACGTGTCCGAATACCGATCATTTAATTCTTGCGAAAAAAGAAACGCGGCCAATCGAAGGCCACGTCCCTTCGGATATATATCAGTATATATCCCTCTCCAGGCTTTCTTCTTCCCTCATTTGATGCGTCATTCTCTCAAGACGGCGGGAAAGTTTGACCAGATCTCGATGTGACTGCCTGGAAGTGATGTCGCAAATCGGCATCGTGAAGTGCGTAGGCAAGTGTATAAAACTGTTGACCCGGCTGCGGCAGAAGCAGCGGGAGGCAAAGCGACGGACCGCGTTCCAGCTAGTCGTCATGCCTCAGAATTAATTGCGATCCGAAAGGCTTGGATATCGTGAAACACTGTAATAAATGTACACGAAGCTGCAGGAGGATCCTTACGGAATGACAATGTAAGCAAGGGAAATGAGGAGAGAAAACGGTCGAATTTCAAACAAAACACACGGTTTCGTCGACGTCATCTAATTAGCTGGATAACATACAGTATTAAACAACGATGCAGCTCAAGATAATGGACCTCAATGTAAAACAGGAAGGAAGGTTGCAACTTTGCAAGGCTGAATACAATGTATACCTACTGTCAATCTATATTACTATCGCGGCCATCAGTTGTCCTACGCTGAATTTCCGCTGCGGGCTCGCGCATGACGGATTCATTTTTTGCTTGATGAATAGTCACGCAAGATGTACAAAATTCTTTGATCTTTGATCTTTGATACTTCAGTAGACACATGGCCGCCTGTGTGCGTGTTGAAAAACACGGGTCTTCGAGAAACCGATGCGATGATGCTAAACCTGCATTTATATGATATCATCATGAGGTCCTGGTTCAACCGGCTTCCTATCTATCATCGCTTTTCCACTTCAGTCTTGGACTTGCCCGTTCTTCTAAACTGCATCCACTACTTCCCAGCATCGAAATCAAACTTTTCTCCTTTCACTCGTGAGACGCTCTTCATTTTTACATTCAATATTTAGATAAAATACGACCGATTGTGTTCTGATTATTGACAAGCAACCTGCTATCATGCCCAAGGGGAAAAGGCACACTTGCTTTGGGAAAGCACATCATGGAATAACTGGAGGAAGTGGACGCGGATATTGCAACGTGCTGTAATGACAATGACGCAGAAGGGACAGACAATGGAAGGGGAAAATGTGAATACGGACCAATATAATGTGCACGAGAAAATGAAGAGGGGGGAGAGAGTTCATTTGACACGATTGCGGACTATGACACTAAAAAAGAATAAATCAAAGGCAGCTTGCAACCCAACCCATGGCTAACGCACACAATGAAGGAGAGAAAGGCACAGATTAGGAAGCAGTGCTTGGGTAAAAAGGGGGTAAAAGGGTAAAGGTGGGGGATATAAGGGGGAACACTAAAGTGACGAATGCTGTAAAAAAAGATACCTGTACTGAATGAATGTTGCAATGATGGTGTAGTGGAATGGACGGCTGGAGGACACGAGTACAAGAAAAAAGAATGCGAGACGCGTACTATTGAAAGGAGGATTAGTCCGCTCGACTTGGAACACGATCGCGACACGCGAAAAACCCGAATGAAAAAGAAACCATCCTTTTTGAGGGGGAAGTGTGTCCCTGTCGTTTGGATCTGCATCCTCCAATCCACGGATGGGAAATGTGTAGTGCGATAAGTGCGATGAGACAAAGACCATTGAAATGATGGAATGCATGGGATGATTGAGCTTGCAGAGACAGGGAAAAGTGCGCGGAGGGTGCCCTTTTTTGAAGGCGATTGAAGTATATGATAGAGTACATTTTGAGTTGCAGAGAAAAAGTTGACGTTTCAGACAGAGGCACAGAACGGTCAGAGCTCGACCAATGCGACCAGAAGGCGGCAAACATGAATGAATACATGTAGCGCGACGGACGAAAACCGCAGATTCGGCATCATGAGATTTGACGAACAGGTGAAGGCGCAAGGACGTTCCGATCATGCAACGCAGGGCGTGAGTAATAATCGTGCGAAGCGCACTCATCTGCGACGTTTGTGTACTTCGTTGCCACCGCCTGATCGTAAGTCATCGGGATGTTCTCCTTGTCGCTTTTGGAGGTGTGATGAGGTTGCGAGATCAAAAACGGGTCTCCGGCATATACAGGACCTGTCGGAGTGGCTGGCATGTCGATGTCATCCGACGAGGAATCCGTAGACACGGACATTGAGCTCATGGGCGTACTGAGTGCCGAAAGCGGATTTCGCGACACCGGTGTCATCGGGATCAGACTCGGGATGACCTGACGAGCAAATCGATTTCCAGTCAAATACCACTGAACAGTGATTGTTGACGCCTTCGAGTAAAAGGGATACGAGTACTTCCTGACGAGATTTTCCGAAAGATCTGCGATGTTCCTGGAGAGCCGAGTGTCGATTAGTTCAATGATCTCGATGACCGAATCGGGCTCGTCGTAAATCCGTCTCGGCTCCTGGCAAACGTGACGAGCCAGTATAAGCGAGGCAAGGGCATTAGCTGAGGGAGAGTATTTGATGAAGTCACGATAAAATAAGGTGACTTCCATGAGGAATCTAGCGACATGCTGGACCTTTGTGCTCTCCTCGAATGAGCCACAGCAATAAAAACGAAGCCAGGCCTCTGCTGTCGGGTGACCCAAAGTCCATTGAATGGTAGCCAGAACGTGCCCTTCCATCTGAATAAACGCAGATTCATCATAAGTGTCGCGACATATGCCCACAAGATCGGTCAGTGTTGGCACACGCTCCTTCGCATCTTCAAACTTTGCCGCGATCCACAATGCAGCACATCCTACCAGTTGATAGTGCTTCGTATATACGATGCGACGCGAAACGTATCGGTCTACAATATTCATGGTGAGGTAGAGAGTCTCGGGGCGAAGGCGGAAAGTAAAGTGGATCTCGATGAGAAAATCAACGAGACATGGCCGCATTGCCCATTTAATTTCGGGTTGCTGGTCCATCGCCGAAGCAGAGCCCATTGTATAGTTCTGTGCAAGAACTCGACATTCAGAATCGAAGCCACTTGCAGACATGATCAAAATCGACAACTGACCTCCATCTCATGCATGTAACAGCAAATCTCTTCACGATATTCTTCTTCTACGTATATACCTTCTCTGCGAAACGCTGCCAGCTGAGCCTCGCGTTGTCGTAATCGCTGAAGCTCAGCTTTGATAACGGCTGGAGTCCTGCGTGAGGTAGCAGGAGAGTCCTTGCATCGGAGTTTCTGAACGCCATCGCGATGAGGAGAGGGTCGCTTCTTGGGATAGAACTGACTGCGAGTCGTGTTGCGGTTTGATAATGAGGAAACGTCCTTCATGTTGAGCACAGGCAACGAGATAGAGGATTGTCGACCTGCAAACGGAGGAGAACTGGATGGAGGATAGGGAAGACAAGGTGGAGAATTAGCCACTGTAAAGAATGTAGCAGACATAGTGTAAAGTAGACGAGAGTATCAAGCAGAGTAACTAAGGTGAACAGTCTTGTAAAAGCCACAAGCCGTCGTTATCGTGCACGATGACGCGAGTAAAGCGTAAGGACGACCAAGAGTGAGGACTGCAAGAAAACTAGCACAAAAGTAGGAGAAGGAGGTGGATAAAGGACAAGATGGATATCGGGTGGCACAGGCCGTTCTGACCATATCCGACCGGGGCCAGTCCAAATGTAAATATCTACTACCACCACGATCGCGGCTGATCCATTACATGCAACAAGAAAAGAAGACCGGGACGAGGAAGAAAGGAGAACTCACGATATTCAGCACGAATCATACGCTGTCGAGAAAGACAGGAAGGGAAAAAGAGCAGGCGGCACACGCGACTGAAGAGAGAAAGGGATGAGATATAGATGCTCGTGATATGGAATCGTAACTGTCAGTATAAGAAAAAGAGAGTGCGTCGCGTAATGGACACTTGAGGGGATGATGAAGTTGCCGTCGACGACGAGGGGGCGTGGTGGATGTCGAGGACGGCTTTGACGGGGAGAGAGGGAGATGGGAAGGATGGGATACAAGGGAAGACCCTATACCTATAAGGGGAGGGTAATCTTTCCTTGGATCTGATACAGATACACCCTCGTATAATATCACATCGATTTTGGGTACTTTTTTTTACCCTGCCGCTTTCGTCCCATTCTCGGATACTCCCGGTTGACATCTCCCTATCCTCCATCCGGCCAGTCTTCAGCCGCACGTTCCTCGTCCACAACCACAACACAATATTACAATACATATTGAGAAATTATTGTTCACAACTCGAACTCACCTCAGTTCAACGCTTTCTCTAGCTAGTAGTAGTCTGGTCTGCCTGCCTAGCATAAATCCAAGCAAGATCTCAGTACCGCCCCATTTCACCGCCTTCTCCCCGGCTATGATATCTCTCACCTTTTTGACCAGTAATGGCTGAATCCGGACACTTCGTTCGAACCGATGTTTCCGGGTCGGGTCAGCATAGACTCTCCATTCCAGGTTATAAACTATCGCTCCACTCACAAGCACAGATGCAGGCCGCTGGTGAAGTGAAAATGTCCGGGGCAAGGATAGTCGATGTACGCAATGATTATACGATTCAAGAAAAGAAAAAGAAAAGAGCGATTACGAGTTGGAAACTGTAGGTACTAGATGCTGAGGAATAGATGCGCAAGACAGGATGCAAGATGCAAGAAACGAAGACCAATATTAAAAGAAAGACTGGACTGAAGACCGTTGGATGGGCCGTTTGTCGCAAGCGATGCCGGGTCTATGGCAGACGTGGCTTTCGCGAGGCAAGAGATTGGAAAGGACGAGTGAGCGAGCGGCCTGCAACACCGTTTGCACCGTTCGGACACTTCCTAGAGGTAAAGAGATGGAGGGCAGAAAACTGTGCACAAGTTCGTGCAAGGGCAGTTATCTACTGAAGGATGGCAGGGAGATCAAAGGCAATGTGTCTGAGGCGTGCCCTGCGGGTGCTTGAAGTAATCGGACGAGAGGAAGCTAGATGCTGATTTGGACACCACGTTCCTGCCTGCAGGCAATTCTATGGGTTCTTGATATCTTCTATTGTAATGCGAAGTTCCGGACTAGGTTCAAAGCACCTGAATCTATCTTTCATTCTCTCTTCGCTGTCGTATTCACGCTCAATGTGGCTGTTTACTCTCCTCGTCGTACCGTCTTTTGTTTTTCCCGCGCAGGAGGGACCGAGGCGATCCTGGTCTATGCTCTTGTCGAGCGTTTCTCTCTCCGACACAGGCCACGAGGATGCTTTCCGCTATCATTTCCTCGCGGGATATCGCGGGGTTTCGCTTGCTGTTAAAACCCCTTCTTGGGCGTCCGTTACCACGTCGTGACCTCAAACTCGTCTGGATCACTTGTATCATAAGGACTCTCCGAATCTCCTTTTCATCGCCATTCGACGTGCAGGAACGCGCCCGGTGTTTTGCCGCGTTGGGAGCTCCATTCTTTCGTGTTTGCTATCTGACCAACTCAACACCCTCGCATCAGTCACATCCCGTTATAAATATTACAATCAAAATCATATATACACCAAGGTTCTGCGCATACACGGACCAGACCAGAAGAGAGCGCACTTGAGGCCTGTCGGCGACCTTGTAATCATATCGATCGTCATCGTCGTCGCCACTGAAATACACGTCGAAGATCATTGATTTATCCAAGCTCCATTTGGATATTGTGAAATGTTTATTTTATCCATCCAAGTCTAAGCTGCCTACTGCCAAGATTCGCCACTGCGATTTCGCTTCAAGTTCGCCCAGGAGATTCATTTTCTCCTATGCATGACATGGTAAAGCCAGATCCGTTTGCTAGCATGTGAAGATGGGGCGGCCGTGATCTAAAGCCGACTAGTGACTTCAATGTATGGGAATTCGAAGATCAGGTAAATTTCCACGAAGAGCACGGACGCTGCGAGCCTTGATTCACTCCAATCATGCTTCAGCGCCTCTATATCTTCCGGAGTTTTCTAATTAGACACGAAAGTAATAGAATTTGCGCGCCTTTCTTGCCCCGCTCACGTTACAAGTCTTTATCGGCGCTAACTCTCGAATGGAGTGAACGGTAAGAAGAAAATAATCAGCCTTGCACAGCATGTTGTCGGTGTGATGTCCGCATATTTCGAAAAGCACTCGCATGCTCCGTACCCGTCCGTTCTCGGCATCTTCACCGGGTCCGGTTTCTGTGAAATTTCAATCTTCGGTCACTATTTGTAGCTTTGTAGCTATCTCCTACACTAGGTCAAGTGACGGGTGCAGAAGCTGATTCTTCCTGTTACGCGAAAAGAATACTTGCAAGTCTGACGAGCATTATATCGCGGAACTTTGCAGGGGCGTTCCATATGCGGCACCAGAAGGAGTGCGAGCGCATGTCGTCGCTTCTGTTCCGCTCCAATCCTTTCGGACTTAATTGTGTCAAAAGGACTGTTTTTCCAGTGATTGTAAAGGGATACGTTTGATATTCCTTCGCATAACTAACGCATCCGGACCGTCAGTGAATGGAGGTGTCTGTGACCTTCTCTGGCTTGTCTATCAAGGTTCGAAGCAGAAAAGTTCAAGAAAGCAAACCGCTCAACCGATGGTCGTCACTGATCATGATGGGATGGCGCCGCGCGGCGTGAGAAGTGAATTCATCAGATGGGAGAGAAACGGATCTTCTATCCAGATGTCAATAAACTTGCTTTGGATGATATGGAAAGTAGAACAAGGATGGGGTAGAATCTTGCGCCTTTTTCCGTGCCGTTGTCTCAAAAATAGTAAGACTGATCCTTGTATGCACTCTGACAAGGATATCAAATTTGTTGATTGGCCTGTCTAATCTAATCAGCGATCAAACAGAACCAACCCGATGGAACTCTAGACTGATACTTGTGGCGATGCATTTCAATCAAATCAAAAATATTCGTTTTCACGCGCGACTATCTCACGTGCGTATCATCAAGAATGCATAAGTAACCATGTCGGACCCAAGAATTCTCTCTTCGAATTGACCTGATGGTGGAGAATCGAATGCGAACATCGTCTGTGAAGTCTGCGCGAGCGGGGCTCCGCGGTATTAATACTGCTGGCGAAGATTCGCATGTCTACCTAATGCCACTTGAGGTTCAAAGAGCCTGCCCAATTCAGGTGCGCGGATCGATGGAACTGGCGGTTGTCTCGGTGATGAAGCTTCTATCACCTCAGGTATAAAGTGTGAAAATGATCTCACGACGTGGATTCCATTCCTCCCTACGCAAATACACCTACTTACCCTGCGTATCTCTCTGACAATCCATCTTACGAAACTCGCTTGGCGCAATACAGATACTTTAAATAATGCTTGAATTCTCTGGAAAGGCAGCGACGAAGGAAGATTTCTGTATAAGAATCATATCGGCTCCACCTACGCCTGTGCTTCCCAAGGCACATCCGGTTTACGGATCTCCTGAATCTCCTAGAATACTTATCCATTGCAAACGTCCAACAGAACATCGTCGCTCTCTCCACGGGCGCTATCATTTCACTCATGTGCTAGCAAACCTTACCATAATTCGCATAGTGGATTGCCGGATCAAGGGCCGACTTTTATAAAGGACAAGGGAATATGATACGATATGTAGACGTCTTCGTTAATATACACAGGCGCATCGAGAGAAAGTAATTGTGAGGAAAGGAAGGGATGTACAGATCAAATGAATGAATGCGGCAATAGTAATACGAAGCGAAGAAATGAGTACGGATGCGGAGTTTACTTGCAGGCATTTATGATCGTGATAAAAGAAGAGAACTGGACAAGTACAAGGTCGATGAAAGAAAAAAAAAATACGGCACTCTTTACTCTCTGTGAGCGTTACCCATAAGAAGGGCCATCAGGTCATTAGGGTTATGCTGGCCAGGCGGAATCGCTTGCAGCTGCTGAGGAAGCAACTGCTGCAGCATCTGAGGTTGTATATTCTGTTGCTGGCGAACATTGATGGAAGGGTGTAGCTGATTCGGTCCATGAAGCTGTTGGGCATGGAAGCCAGGTCCACCGCGCATTGCCTGTCCAAGGTTGGGAGCACCGAGTCCAAGAAGTTGGTTCTGAGTGGGTCCGTTTGGGCCCCCACGGAATTCCAGGCCATTGAGTCCATTACCAAGTTGTCCAAGTCCGGGTTGTCCGCGAAGGTAAGTTTGATTCCCGACCATGCCCAAACCTGGATTTTGGAACTGATTGAAAGCCTGCGGATTACCTCCATGTTGCAAACCAGCAGGGAGCTGCGATGGCACACCACCGAAATTGCCCGTGCCACCGGAGAGAAATTGAGAAGGCTCGTGAGGGGGACGACTGCCCAGATTCGCAAGACCTGGAGGAAGGCGCTGTTGAGGCAGCCCTTGGGCGGGGTTGAAATTGTTGATCGGAGACGGTCCACCACGTATTGCTTGCTGTTGGAGACTGAGACTAGCTCGACCCGCATTCATACCCTGTCCATTGAACTGCGACGGTATTTGACCCGTAATGAGGTGATCCATGCCACCGCGCTGCTGAGCACCGAGTCTTGCATTGAATGCAATCTGCTCGTCGAGCTGATTCGCGTACAGACTGCCGGTATTCATCTCTCTGTTGCGGGGACCAGGTGGAACTGATGGACGCAGGCCCGGAACCAGACCATCTGGGGCAAAGCGACCTTCGTCATTGTCGAGTAAATGGTCAATCCGACCTAAGGAGGCATTGGTTGGTCCGATATGAAGAGTCTGAGCTGGCTGGTGCTGACCCGTGTTTTGACTGAGCTGATGGCGCTGGGCCTTCAATCGTAGGCATATCACAGTTAGTAATGACACCGGCTAGGATGCTGAACTCTTACCTGAGCAGAATTATTGAGCATTGTTAGAAGATCCTGCAGGTTACGGCCCTCTCCAGCCGCCATAGGGTTGTTCGTGGGGGGTGGCTCCTGGCGATTTTGCATCATCCCATTCGGACCCAGTCCAGAAAGAGGTGCATTGCGGCCCACATTGATAAGTGACTGGTCTCTCTGTCTCTCGAAATGCTTCGCCATGCGGCTGCCTTTTCCTGAGGAATACGTATTTTGAGTATTACTCATTTGACTATCAAAGGGTGATATCGGTGAAGTGACACCATAGCCAGCAGTCGGCGGCGTCGGAATCCTGCGAGCATCAGCCAAATGCTGTAAAGAGTCCGGCTGGGACATGAACATAGTCCGTTCTGAGGCACTCAGAGGAATGGATGATCGCCCGGTATCGATATTAGTGATCTCCCGGGTAGCATCCAACGCATTTGCCGAACGAGGAGCATTTTCATATAGAGGATTGTAACCCAGTGAGTCAAGACCCTGACGACGTGCCAAGTTCTCCGCGACGTTCATATCGAGTTGACCACCTGTAAGCATCTGTTGCTGCAAAACTGGCTTATCAAACGTGGCTTGTTGAGAAGCTGAATGAGCCATAGCAGGAGATACAGACGTCCGCCTCTGGTTTGGCCATAGAGGATCCATTTGCTGCAGTCGGTTCATCTGTACTGCAGCCGCAGCACTCTGTGGACTGGGCTGGGCAGTAACTTTGGTACTCTGAGCACCAAAGGCTAATAACCGCGACGTGCGAGGCGGGTCAAACGATGCTGTAGATCCAGGGGCATCTTTATTCACTGTTTCCTGGAAAGTAGTCGTTTCGGAAGTTTTCAAGGACAGTAGACGAGGGCCGTTAGACAGCGCGGACGAAGGAACATTATTTGAAAGACTCGGTAAAGCGCCTGCGCCGGATGGAGAAGGGGCGAGAGGAGCCGAAGATGAGGTTTTGAGAGCCATGGTTGATTTTGCTGCGAGCAGTGGATCTATTGAACCGGATATGCCATTCACTGGAGAAGCCCCAGCAGGAGAGGCAACACGATCTGCCGCTGTATTTTGTCTTAGTTAATAAACAGCGTATAGAATAATGAAAGCGAACCTGTAGAGGCGGTCGTCCGGCCTTCTTGGACTCCCATAGAACCACGGACGCCGGGATCTGCGGTCTTCAGCGGTATATCAGATATTCCATGGCGTTCGTCAAGCGCGCCATTGCTATTTCCGCTCGCAGTACGCTCCTGCTCCTTTTTCATCATCAATTTGAAAAGTTGAATCTCATCCAATTGTCCCTCTGGTTGCACGGAAGATGCCTGAGAGGGTTTCGCCTCCTCAGCAACGCTTTCATTCGAAGATACTGCAGGAGCAGAAGTCTCAGGAACTAATCCTTTAGCCTTCATTTCGCGCTCTTTCATATCCTTCTTCCAAGCCTGAATGCTGTCCAGCTCTCCATCTCCGCCTTTGCCTCCAAGAATGCCAGATGACGAAGAAACAGGCGGCACATAGGCTTCCATCCATGCAGGTTCCTTTTCCTTCTCCCGCTCCCTCTTATCCTCTTTATCCCTGGCGTCATCATGTCTGCGATCGCGTGCTCCTCGTCGTTTATCGTCGGCAATAGTCCAGCCATCACGATCAGTACCGAGCTCGAGGCTGTGCTCCCATTTAGAATCCTTCTCGCGACCAGAACTATCTTTTTCACGGCGAGAGCTCAGCTTCTTTCGGTCTCCATCGGCCTCGTCAAAGCGATCCCTATCCCGATCCTTTCGTTGTTCCTCTCGCTCACGTCTCGTGGCTGGCGGACTGTCCCGCGTCCTTGAGTTGTCACGAGCACGCGATCTCTGTCGTTCGCGTTCATCGCGATCACGTCGCGAGTTATCTGTTGGTAAAATAGTCAATAATTCTTTGAAACGTCTAATAAATGTCTAGTAAGCAGAAACGTACTGTCATCACGTCCAGATCGAGGGGGTTCGGCACCTGAAGAGAATTTTTTTAGTAATACATCTGAGTATTATACCAAAAATGTTCTTCACCACGGCGCCAGTCTTCTTTGCTTTCCCCATTCCTCTTTCTTCCCAGAGTTCTTTGACCTTCGCGATCTATTAACAGAAGTCAGAAACTGTAAATACTCACACTGAAGAGTACCAGACCTGTTGGTAGGTGCGGAGCTGAATCTCGGTCACGGGTTCGTAACAAGGTCGAGTGGGATCCTAGACCCACCCGATCACCACGAGTTGCCTTGTCACGGTCGTATCTGTCGGATAACTGAGCAAATCGATTAGCTAGTCTCCAGTAAGACCGAAGCTTAGGGCAACTGTACCGAACGCAAGTCCCTTTCCGTATCACGTTCCCGGTCACTGGAACGGAGCGGCTGATGCTTGAAGTTGCCCATCTGAGAGGGTTGGGAAAGACCAGAGCGGAATTGAGGTCTGGTCGGACCATCTGTTGGGAAAGCAAGAAAAGTACTGAGAATTGAATACGTGAAAAGAGCGGGAACATTTACCGCCATCTTCGGGCTCTCGTCTAAATCTGTAGCAGAACGGAGGATGAGAAATGAGGACAGGCTAACGTGAAGGACGATGCGCACCTCCTCTCTCGCACTGCGCCATTTGAAGAAACAGAGTCAGAGTCCTTTTTCAGAGACAATAAGGCCTGTTCGTTAAGTTCTCTGTGCGTGCAAGGCCGGTCTTAATGAAGTGGACAAGGGCGTAAGAAAGGTAGTGACAGACCCAAACCAGACTCTGAACTCCGGCATGCCCTCGGGTAATTTGACGAGAGGGGATTGACTGAGGAAAACGAGCTGTTTTCTTGTGTAAATGATGTGTGGACGAGACTCTTGTTGAACGGCGGCTTGCGTGTCTTGTGCGTCGTTCTCAAGAGCGGTCTTCTCGAGGCCTTCGGCCAGGGTATCGACGGAGAGTGCAATTTGGGATGAATTTTGCGGTGGTTCGGTGGATGATTCAACTGTGTTTGACATGCTATAAGTAAACTGCGAAAGAAATGGAGAAGACGGGCAGAATGATGTTGCTATGACTGAGGATGGGTGTGGACGAGAACGATAGACAAGACAAGAAAGGAAACTGCCGAGTAATACTGTCATCGGTTACCCATTTTCGACTTCAACCACAGCGCCGCTCAGAACCACATCCGTGTAACTCTTGTACTGCCTTTGCAGCTTTACATCGTCGTTATTTTACCGCATTTTTTTCACTCAAATTAGATGACATTATCTCTCAGACACTTTGTTCTTCAAGCGGAGGTTCTTTCCCTCTATAGATTTGCAATTCGTGCATCTCGACGTGCGAGGATTCCTCTTTCTTCGTACTGTTCTATGAAAAGTTGACATTGACTTATTCATAGATATACCTGATCCATCTGCAAGAAAGGAGACCCTGAGGTGGATTCGTGAGGAAATTGAAAGAAATAGACATGTCCAAGACGTGGTAATAATCTCGACTTTTTATTGTTCAAACTATTCCACTGAGCCAGCCTTAGGACAAAATTCAGACACTAATCTCCGCTGCGCGGAGAGACCTTAAGCAGACTCTTCCTATGTAGTGAATGCGAATAATCAATGTACGACGCTTCAATTAAGTCGGAAAGCCAAATCATAATTCTCGTGAGTAGTTGTCCATAACTTCTTCATTCAGTCCATTAAAGAGAGTTCACATAATGTATGGTTCAAGAACATATGAGCACTACTCTTGCCGTCTTCCATTGCTACTGCCCTTACATACCCGCTGCTTGACATCTGGCATTCGCGGCGGCTCGTTTCTCGCGTGGTCCACTCTTACGGTGTGGACTGAGGTCTTTAACAAAGCCACTCGAGGGGAACGTCCTCGTGTTCGACTAATTGGTCTCTCGAAAGTAGAGTGGCAGTGTCAGGACAATGGTCTATTTGTGCAATGTAGTAAGCGTCTGAAGACAGACCATTATTGCGTACGTAAAACTCAGCTCACAGGCTAAACACCTTTCTGTACTGATCTGTTTCACAGTCCATCTGCGAGACCTCACTTTCCGATGACCATAGCGATATACAGTATTAGTTCACGACTGATGTTGGAGTTACCCTCTCATGATATAATTTCGCATTCGGATCGAGCGAGGATGGGACATCTAGCGCTGTCGGTGAACGTATTGCCCTAGATCGGTCTAACAACGCCAGTAATAAGTGTATCGCAGGCGAGCGCATCGTCATTGCGCAATTCTCTAGGACATTTACGAAATTGTGAAGTTACATATACTACAATTTCGACTGTTCTTCTATGCTCCTTCAGAATCGCCTTCCACCATAACGAAGATGCGCGTTGTTCCAAGGAACCTACCTACGATGAGACTCTTATACTGTTGAGCTTCATCACACTAGCGTGCGCCTTGACGATCTGGGCTATATGCACGATGCAGATCCCGTTTCGACACGGAATCTTCGCATGCCATACGCATACCCATTATACATTGATCGGATTTAGAACTTCCGCGATCCCATCGTGCCTAGGACAGATGGCGGATAGAAGCATGCAGGAAGTCGAGGAGGCCGGAAGATTACAAGCGTGGATTTCCAGCCGGTGAACGCTTGGAGGAACTTTAAAGGCCAGCAGATCAGCATCAGCCGAAGGTAGCGGGTCGGGTAGAAGATGACTGGGAGAATTCTGTGTTGCAAACGCGGGGCGGGTGTGTCTGGGCTGGGCTACCAAGTGATGAAATGTCCAGGTGCGAACTGTATGTAAAAGATCGGACGATCTTATATCGCTCACTCCTCTCGTATGCAGACGTGCAGGAGAAGAACAATTATCTAGAGTAAGAAGCGAAGAAAGAGGCATCAGGAGGAACTTCTAGACTTGCGAGCTAATACACGGTTGCCATTACAGAAAGAAATGAATTATCGCTATATTCTTCAACTCCTTATTCCAATGGATTCGAGTACGCTTTCATTGACAAGGACTAAGCCAAGAAGACATGTCGTCCTGATACAGACCGAGGCCGAGCGTGAAGGCTGAAGAGAAGCGGAATCCGGAGATCAACCTTGACAGGCAGACAATGAAGTGGCTATCGGACTATTTCGGATTGTCACGGCGGAAGTGGCTCAAATGGCGGACGGTTGTCAACCATCGATATCGGGTCTGCGTGTCTAGCTGCTCTTCGTGCTTTCATATGAGTGTTTCTCCCTGGATTCTTCTCAGGAAGGCTTTGGAATGAACGTGGAATGGAAGAGGCTGAAGAGTCTTTTGGAAAGAGATCATCGCTATCCAGCTGGAGATAAGTATTTAAAGTCAAGGGAATCTCTATTCGTTGCTTAGTAAGTCCGCGGACTTTGCCGTTGACAGAGGACGAAGCAAGGATTGGATTGACGACGATGTTCATGGCAGATCGACGCGGAACACAGACAGAAGAGCATGTCACGTTAGACGTGCTTGACTCAACCATAGGGCCGGCCTTTTCGTGTTCTTCATCTCTTCGTCTCTTTCCTTCACATACTCTGTGAAGTTTGTTGTCTCTCTCTGAACTGTTAAATCGACCTGCTTGTCGTCTCTTTCGCTGTGTTCTGACCACGTTGTAAATCATCCACCGCAATTGCTCTGTTCTTTGTATCCTTAGAGACTTGTATTCTTCATCGCCACCTTTCGCGTGTTCGTATCTGCTATGTTCTTCTCTCCTGAACTCTTGTCAAAGCGCGACAGCGGCTTTGGTCTCCTCTGGCTAGTTTATTCATCACTCTGCTCAAGTCTATATGTTGACTGTGCTGGAATAGGCTGGCAGCCACTCTCGGATCAAAATCCTCCTTCAAAAAGCTGCCTCGTCGCTCAATTCAGACTGCAGATATCCCTCAGTTATGCGACCTTATTCGTCATCCTTCCGAGCCTCTCGCTCTTCGTTTGTCAAGTAATCTCATGGTCGGAGTGGCTAGGTAAGAGGTCGGTTTGATGCAATACACATGTTCACTGAATATATGCGCAGAGTCTATAAGAGTCGGTCCTTTATCCTCTCTAAGACGTTGAAAAAAATAATTGATGACTATCCTGCAGTTAAGCACGAGATATTTGTGACTGATGTTAGCAACTGTTTTGTTCACTTGAGGAAGGCTGTACAAGAAATGCATGCGCTTGGTGCGCTATCCGAAGCCCAGCTTCAGATGGGTCAACCTAGTGTTCGGTTCGTCTTCCTTATTTTTTAAAGTGTCTATCAAATTTGGAAAGTGGTCCGCTTCTTTCTCTAGCCCGGACGCCTTGACATTGACTGCAGATCCGTCGATTGCAGTTGCATTCGAGTTTGATGCCTTCGCTGTGAGTTGTTTTTTAGAAAAAGAAAGAGCTAAGGATTTACCTGTGCTTTACATTCCAGAACTGGGCCGATCTCTCAGGATGTAAGTCCAACCTTTACTACTTTCGTCTGGCATTAACAGCGTCGTAGTCGGCATGCAACGGCAGAGAGGTGGCGAGGATGACGACGATGATGAATTCACCCCTGGTGGGACAAAATCAAAAGCGAAATCGAAAGGAAAAGCAAAAACTTCACTACTACCTTCCGAAACTGGAAGAGGCAACCTACACACTCTTGACGAACACCACGAGCATCTCCTTTCGACCTCCTTCGATGCGAATGGTTCATTCTTAATCGGTATTGATCCCTCCTCCTCTCAGATAGATCCCGGTTTGCGTTTTGGGTCTTTCGGGTTCGACGATAATATTTTTGGACCGGGTGATAACTTCGACATGGATCTTGGTGACATTGGTGATGAGCTTGCGCGCGAACTTGGTGAAGGTTGGGGTGCCGATATCCCCCAGGCAGCGCTTGAGTATGTATCAAGTTTCTTGAACTCACGGAACCCTAAGTGCAGTTCTTGCCTCCAGCGCACCCATGGACTTGGATCAGCAGCCCGATTTCAACATGATGGATGGCTTCGACATGGGGATCGACCAGGACTATGATCACGCTCACGAGGCAGTACCTGGTTCCGCGAAGGGCAGCAACGGATCAGCCAGGAAGCGGGTAAGTGTATTGATTTAGATTACTTCCCAGAACATCTAATTCAAGAGATCAAAGCCATTTTCTGAATCCGATAAAGGTATGCCGAACTTTTCAACATTCTCCCATTCAGTAACATATTTGACCCAAAGAGAATTTTCCGCCTGGCCCAAATGATCGTTTGGGAATGACACCTCGCTCCATAACAACGCAACACAGCCAAGTTTCTGCTCCGCGCTCCTTTATTGAAGAACTTATCGCGAACGATAATCAAATTGACGTACCCGAGCTTGTTGACGGCCAAAATAACGGCGCACAACGGAAACCAAAAAGAGTTCGAATACTTCTTGACGCAAGGACTGAACTTACGGACGAGGAGCTCAAGGTACGACGCATACACTGTATCGTTCAGCCTTTCATTGACCCATTATGCTACCAGTCTGCCAGAGATCATTATGTTGAGAGGCAGAGAGTTCTTCGGCTTGAGATGGAGAAGAAGAGAGTTGAAAAAGAAGGTGGAAAGGCACTTGAAGATCTCATTTGGGGAGTTCCAGACGGCTGTATGCGGCATTGTCCATCCATTCTGTATACAAAGACTAAGGTTCTATCCTTCAGTGACTGCCCCTGCCCTCACAATCTTCTGGTCCAAGATTTATAAGGTCCAGGTGGAAGCCAGAACTGGTAACACCCAATTAGAGAATCATGGTATGATAACCGACTCTTCTTGCTTGCCTATTGAGATTAGGAGGCTGAAGGTGCGTCAGTAGATGAACCGCCTGCGAAGCGCCGGAAGAAAATGGTTTATGCGGTCGAGGGTGAACACGACGGGCCGCAGGCTCCATTCGACTTCGAAGATAATAATTACGCAGGAATGGAATACGATTTCGGCTTCATGGGTCAGTAGCCTCGAGTGAGAACGGCTTGTGTATGAAACATTGATGTGCAATCATAGATGGAGATTACAATGCACCAGTCAACTTTGGCGACGGGACTCGAATCCGTTCTTCAGAGGTCAGCAGTTCCGATACTCTTTCAAATGTCGTTGACTCTAACAGCTTCTTAAGGAACCGGAACAAGGACGTGATGCTGGACCGCATGCGTCCTCTCATCTCGGTTTTGACGCCGAAGCATTCAATCCCAGTTCGGGAACCCAGCGCAGCGCCTTTTTCCCTTGGGACAAT
The DNA here is from genome assembly GCA_033182465.1 of Sanghuangporus weigelae. Classification (NCBI taxonomy): domain Eukaryota; kingdom Fungi; phylum Basidiomycota; class Agaricomycetes; order Hymenochaetales; family Hymenochaetaceae; genus Sanghuangporus; species Sanghuangporus weigelae. Next base: position 2,665,585 of record CP137318.1, on the reverse strand, counting down.
GCTGCAGGAACATCCTCTTCTGCAGGCGCTGGGTTTGCACCGATGGGCGAAAAAGGAAGCGATCGCATAAGCTTGGACAATGCGGACGTTCGCATCAGGCGTTCACGATCACGGTCTGGCAGTAGAAGAGGTTCCTTCTCAATTGTGCCGAGCCAGAATGATAGCCTGATCGGCCTGAACCTTGGAATGTCTCCAAGTGGAACCCGAGGATCGGCTATTGGTGATGACTTCCAATTTGATGGTATGTGGAATTCACTTTTACTGTTTTCTTTGAGTTTATCTACGCATCTTGGTAGTGAGCAACGAGGGAATCACCGGCCAAGACACACAAGAGACTGAGAATATCGTAACGCTCGAACGAACATCTTATAATTTTCTCGAGTAAGCTTACAATAATCTATCTAATAGCCAAGTACTCATTACTATGACATTCAGATACTGCAAGATGCAAGCGCAGGGACTGTCGGGTAATCGGACTATCCTCGACTTCAACGACGTAGTGCCTGCTCAGACGAGTTCTCGCCGTGTCGCCGCTGCTGCTTTTCATCACTGTCTTGGTATGTCTTATGCAAGCTCCGTGTTTGGGTGCTAAACTCCGCCGAGTTCGATGGTGTCTCTGGGACGTTATGCTGACTTTGCTACCTCGTATCAAGTGCTTGCAACGAAAGACCTCATTACTATCAATCAGGGTGGCGCTTATGGAGAATTGACAATCAGTATCAAGTAAACGAAATCGATCTGTTGGCGCTCTTATTGCTCTCTCAATTAATGTTTCGTCCTCTTGACCGTTGCATCACTATAATTCTTCTTGTCACTGCTTATCTCGCTGCCGATACTTACTGACTGAAGAGCTGCTGTGAATATTGCCTTATAGACTTCTGAACGACTCAACACTCGCAAGCATGTTGTAATTTGTAAAGATGTGCAATAGTAATGGTGTCCTTAAAAATGAAATTGTTGAGAAGAGAAATTGTTGAGAATTGATTGGATTGGTCGGTGATGCTTCAAGTTGAAGAGCGGATTTTTCGGAACTTGCCGGCTATAGACGCCTTCCGATAACCATGAACTTGTAGGTAAGGCGATTCATGAGTGGGGTCAGGCTACTTGTGTCAGCCAGACATATAATAAGAGGACATCAGGTCCAGGATCACTTTAGCCCTCGCTCGCTCCCCAACCCGTTCTTTGCCTTCTTTCACTTGCGACGCGACTTCACCATGACTGCTACTGCTACGGTGACCGAATTGAACTCGAGTAAAGCTGCTGCAGCTGCTGCGGCGTTTGCTACTATCGATCTCGTTGGCTACGATGCTGAACAGGCTCGTCTTATGGATGAACGATGTATCCTTGTTGATGAGGACGACCGACCGCTTGGTGCAGCAGATAAGAAGACTTGTGAGTGCATCATGTTCTTGTCAACGAGTACAAACTCATATATTTCGCGTCATTCAAACCAGGCCATTTGATGGAGAATATCAATAAGGGACTTCTCCATCGCGCATTCTCCGCGTTCGTGTTTCGACCCAGTGATGGGCGCCTGTTGCTCCAGCAACGAGCGTCCGAGAAGATCACCTTCCCGGACATGTGGACAAACACATGCTGCTCGCATCCTCTCGATGACTTCGAAGAGGAGAAAGACATGAAAGAGCAGCGTGGCGTGCGCGTCGCGGCGAGCCGGAAACTCAAGCACGAGTTGGGCATCCCGAGGACGCAAACCCCAATTGACGAGTTTCAGTACCTTACCCGGATACACTATTTGGCGCCGAGCAATGGACTTTGGGGAGAACACGAAGGTATGGGGATTGTTCATTGCTGTTTGATCTGTGGGGAACTAACTCCGGCGCGCTTCTGCTGTTCCTTCCATTGTAGTGGATTATATTCTCTTCCTTACGGCGGATGTGGACGTAACTCCAAACCCCAACGAGATCAGAGATTATAAATATGTGAGCAAGAACGAATTACAGGCTATGTTCGATGATCCTGGTGAGTTCTTTCAGACCCAATTCAGATGTGCAGTCCAGCTAATTATCGTTACAGCCAATTCGTTCACACCTTGGTTCAAGCTGATCGCGCGGGACTTTCTGTTCGGGTGGTGGGATAAACTACTTGAGCGTAGAGATGCAGGCGGTCATGTTGTTGCCAAGAGCCTTGCTGGGGTTGCAGACGGAAGTAAGGTCGTGAAGATGGTTTAAAGATCGTATTCTTCAAACATTTGGGTAGACGCGATTGTAAAATATTAGAGCATAGAGGCTCTCGTAGTAGCAATAGTTATAAAATCTGTGATAATGGATCGGTGGACAATGAATGTCTTATTTTGAGACTGCAAGATGTTATATTGAAGTTTCAGAGAAGATCTCACTAAATACGTTACACAAACGACAATAAGTACAGTTATTATAGTCTATATTGTCTCCCCCGAGGAGAAGTTGTAAAGAGTTTACCCTTACGTAATCTCGTAGGTGCTGTATAGTTCTGCAATGGTATCGGAACTAACCGAACTAAGAATGAGTGGACACGAAAGAAAGTCTCGAGAAACCACCTTCGGTGCATAGCGCAACTACGAGACACGTCCAGCTCTCTTCTTTCTTTGCGCTATGGCTGAGCAGGTGAAGATTAAACTTGTGTGCATTGTCGCGCGCTGGACTGATTTTGTTTTTAAAGATAGAAAGGGCGTTTCAAAGGCAGCACCTCTTCCAAAATGCGAAAGTTAAAGGTCTGTTTGACGGTGTTTTCATGATCTTGCAGAGTATAGGAAGCTCAAAGGTGTTTAGATGGAAAGAAGGTGGTAACGAAGGAGAAGCGATGGTATAAGGATGTTGGTCTTGGGTTCAAGACCCCGCCTGAAGCAATCAGCGGCACTTACATTGGTGCGTAGAATTCCATCCATGTTTCCTTTTCTCATTCTGAAATTTGCACTGCTGCCAGATAAGAAATGCCCATTCACCAGTAACGTATCCATTCGCGGGCGAATTCTCACTGGAAAGGTCGTCTCAACTAAAATGAACCGTACTATCATTCTCCGCCGGGACTATCTTCACTACGTTCCGAAATACAGTGCGTTGCTAGATGACTCTTTTGACTGACTAGACATGAACTCATGCTTCTGCTTGCGTAGACCGTTACGAGAAGAGGCACAAAAATCTTGCTGCTCATGTCTCGCCTGCGTTCCGCGTGGATGTTGGCGACATGGCCACTGTCGGTGTGTGACACTGCTATTGTAATCACTGATGAAATTGAAATTTGACTATGATGGAATAAGGGCAATGCCGACCTCTGTCAAAGACGGTCCGATTCAATGTCTTGCGTGTGATGAAGAGCAAGGCTGCGACAAAGACGTTCGGCAAGTTCTGAGAGGAGGCTGCTGTATGATTTGTTTTCCTTGTGCTTATTAGCTATGCAATGATATCAACATGCACTATGAGCAATATGCATACAGTGTGATGACCGAAGAATGAATTAATTTCCCTGACTGACGTTAAGTGTGACGAACGAAGGTGACGATGCGACCGTGACATGCCAAGTTGGCTCTGGCCTCATCTCAGTCTATCTGGCAGCGACCCTTTAGCTTGGTACTATTACAACGTACCTAGTACTTATTCTCCCTTCCTTTACCTTTTCTAAGTCTTGCTCTTCTGCTCTCCTCTCTATCCACCCACCCTGGCGCCTGGTCTTCTCTCCGCAATCGCTTCCCGCCTGCACAAGGCTAGGTCGCATTCGCCTCACCCCGACGCAGCTTCCGCGTCAGAGATGGGCCAACAACAGTCCAGACGGTCCAAGAAGGGTAGAGACAAGGGAAAGGAGAAGGATGCGGACTCGCCTGATAATGATCCAAACGCCCCTTCGCCCTCTGATTCTGGCTCGTTGTCTGCCGAGAATGATGATGATGGCTCCAGCACCGTTCGTGGTGTCGCCTCACGCGCAACAGCTCCAAATGGTGCAAATGCAGATCCAAATGTGCGGATGGAGGCCAGCTCAATCCGCCCAGAATGGTCTGGTTCCACTTTGGTTGGTTCTCCGCCATCTAACCTGCCGGATGGGAACGCTACTGGTCCCGGCAACGGCCAATCCTACGGACCAACTTTGTACGTCGTTCCTTTTTAGCGGTGCTATTGTGGCCTCTGTGAGAAAGGGATCGTCACTAACATGGCCCGTACAATAGTAGGAAATCAAATCTGCCTCCACTTGACATTCCACGCGCCGCTACCATTCTATCAAACCAGGCCACGCCTACACCCGGATCAGCCGCAGAAAGCCTACCCCAAACAGACTCTAACAGTTCCGTAGGAAATGGCATTTCAAACAAAGACAGGCTCAAGCAGCAGTCACAACAAAGTTTCGACGTGGACGACATGATACAACGACTGTTGGACGTTGGATATACAGGCAAGATTAACAAGTCGTTATGTCTGAAGAACACAGAAATCACGGCTGTGTGTTTTGCCGCACGCGACATTTTCTTGGCTCAGCCAACGCTCATCGAACTTTCGCCTCCCGTGAAAATCGTCGGAGACGTGCACGGCCAATACTCAGACCTTATCAGACTATTTGAAATGTGTGGGTTCCCTCCGAGCGCGAACTACCTCTTCCTTGGCGACTACGTTGATCGGGGGAAACAAAGCCTGGAGACGATCTTGCTTCTATTATGCTACAAGATCAAATATCCCGAAAACTTCTTCCTCTTACGTGGAAATCACGAATGCGCGAATGTAACGCGAGGTCAGTCTACATGCGCGCTATTTACGTCTCGCTGTGGCAATGCGCGCTGATCACTTGTCTTTCTTAGTGTATGGCTTTTACGACGAATGCAAGCGACGATGTAACATCAAAACATGGAAGCTATTCATTGATGTTTTCAACTGTCTTCCTATCGCCGCTGTCGTCGCATCCAAGATCTTTTGCGTTCATGGCGGTCTCTCTCCATCCATGACCTCACTCGAGGACATCAAACGTATTCAACGACCGACAGATGTCCCGGATTACGGTCTCCTTAATGATCTCCTTTGGTCAGATCCATCTGATACTGCCGCTGAATGGGAAGACAACGAAAGGGGTGTAAGTTATTGTTTCGGAAAGTCGATCATCAACGAGTTCCTTGGACGATACGATATGGACTTGATCTGCCGTGCACACATGGTCGTGGAAGACGGCTATGAGTTCTGGAATGATCGAACTCTTGTCACAGTATTTAGTGCTCCTAATTATTGTGGAGGTAAGGAAGAATTCCGCGACTGATGGTTTCTTGTACTGATTCATATCTGGTAGAGTTTGATAACTATGGTGCTTGCATGAGGTAAGTTATCGAGTATGAAAGAACGTTCTGCTACTCGACTAATTGCTCCGCTTTAGTGTATCGGAAGATCTCTTATGCGCGTTTGAATTACTGAAACCTTTGGACGGACAAGCCTTACGCAAAGAGATGTCGAAAGCAAAGAGGAAGAGGTATGTACCCGTGAACATTTCTATGCGCTGTTCTGGACTGATCGTACATGCTCAGTATTGCTGCGGCATCTTCACCTCCTCCCGCTTAATGATATGTCTTCCAATGGTTGCATTATTGGAAGGAGTCATGACTTACGAATCTGCACCCTTATGCGGCGTACTTCTTTCTTGCGATTAGGACCGACGATTTGACTCTTGTTACTTGCCACGATACTCAACCCCGCCGATTATAACTACTTGCTATGGATCGAACCCACTTCCATGCTGCCGGAAGTTTGAAAACTACGTTATCGAATAGCGTTGCTTGGAAGATGCCGATTCATCAAATCACGGTCGTCCTCACTCCTTCATCTGCCACGGCATAACGTCCGGCTGAGAGAAGGAGGCGGAAGGTGGTGGTTGTTCTGACTTTCGTCCGCGTCTGTACTCTGCCCTGTAATGCTTGTATGTGCACGATGTCCTCGCCTCATCCCCCCTTTTCAGATTGTCCTGGTATATTTTGTTACGAAAATTCTTTCTCCTTGCCTTGATCGTTGCATTTGCGTTCTCTTGCTGTATCCTAGATCCCGATCTCCATTATCTCGTCGCAACAACATTTTTAATTGTCCGTTGTGTTTATTTGTTTTTCGGTTCTTCGTTCCTCTTCTGTTCTCAGTGTTTCAGGTGCATATGTACATTCAGATATATGGCAAGATGCTTGGGCATCATGACATGACCTTTTTATTTGATTTCGTGGGAACATATTTATAATACTTCAGGATTTTTCTTCTTTCCAAATCATTCTCATTCCGTTAAGCATCGACATATTGAAGATGGTACAAGATGAAAACACCAGCAATGAAGAGCCACAAGCTTGGTATGACTCGCTGGAAAATAATCAGCCTTTCAAACTTGAAGTTAAAGTCAGCAACTACGCGTTTTCCTGGATGTGTTCGGCCCGTTCTTGAACAAAAGTGCACCGTCTTGGTTCTAGGCTTGGAATCCCAGAAGTTCTCATCCTTTCCGCGCCGTATCGATATTCCCATGGGACCTCTCATCTTTAGGCACTCTGTGGAACGGAGAATTCTCTTCGGAGCCAAACAAGCTCGCTCAGTGGCAGAAAATCTTCCGCAAATGGTCTGGTGTAGTCGCCGTAGGCGGAGGTGCAAAGCTTCGTCTTTTTCTGAGCAGACCACGGCAGCAGTATCTTCCGATATGCGAAATCGAAGTTCCAGAAATGCTCGTTCGTTTTGGGGGCGAGGAAAGAATGGTCAGTAAAAATGCCCGATGTTACGTTTATGTCCTGTCCATTGATTTTTTGTCGTATAAATAACTATAGGAAATAGCCGACATCTCGTGTACGGCATGGTGTATGGTGCAGAACGCAGATGAATTCTGGCCGCTAGTAGCATTCTCTGCCAACAGCCTGTTATACCTTTACAATGTTGAGAAGGCCAATTACCATGGCATTCTCAGAGGTCATGGCGGGGTGCGTCATGCAGCTTCTTCAGGATCCCTCGCAATCTAAGAACCTGACATTGACCCAAGAAAATCACGTCTCTGGCCGTACATCCCGCCGATCCATGTATCCTGGCTTCGACATCATATGATCAGACGTGTCGTATATATGACCTCACCAAGAGGGCGTCTGGTAGGATTGACAATTCACATCGGCCCGGACAGACTAGGATAGCGTTGGCTGGAGCACCGTTTGGCCTTCGCTCCAATGAGCCGGAAGGTATCGACTATGGTCGTTGCGCTGCAATTCTAGTTGGTGGTCCTCCCGGAGGACATGTGGCCCCGGTCCTTGGTGCTGTGAGTACACGTACTGTGAATGTCCTATAAACTGATCCTTGCGAACAGGCATTTCACCCTTCGTTTCCTGTCATTGCTACATGTGGTGTATGCTACCTCGCACAATGCATAGCAAATCTGTCCTCTGATGTCTCGGTTTTAGATGGATCGCGCTGTCAAAATTTGGAATCTGCCCGAGATGTCGACAGATCGGGTCTGTCGCGAGGAGAGGCCACTATTCAGCAGCACGGCCATCCACGATGCTCAAGTTCTATCTATATCCTGGTAAACTACTTCCCTTGGTTTCAATTTCATGCAAGCGCTGAACAGATCTAGGATGAGCAAAGACATGCTTTTGTCCACTTGCGGAGAAACACTTGTACGATTATGGGAATTCTCTCCTACTCCATCTCCAGGGACTCTTGTTCTTTGGAAATGGCTAGGATTTGACCGCTTCTTCCCTCTGGATTGCGAAGCATGGTCGACAGCTCATCGCGGTTGTGCTTCTGTAAGTTTTCGCTTAAATTCTTGGTCGGTTATTATGAGGCTAATCAGCTGGACCTTCGTTTCTGAATTCTCAAGGATTTCCAAGAGAGCTGTGAGTATGAAAATCATATCTGTAAAAATTTCTTGATTTTGATCGAGTTTCTGTGTCTTAAGCCTCATATAAAGTAATCGCAAAGTATAACCTTCCCAACCATGAAGCCTCTACTCGCGCCTTCGTTTTTCAAACCCTTGCACATACGCCAATTATAGCCTTACCTTCCCTTGGCGGCGTGTATTTGTCGAGCGTTCGGCACTTCAAGCAGCGATCACCACCTTCTTTTGGCTATAGAATAGAAGAGCTCGCTGAGGCGACTAATAAGCTGGACTTGAATGCCGAGAACCGAGTGCGCGCTCGTGCAGACCAAAATCTTCCTTATTGGTTTGTCGAGATGACCGAAGACGGCGAAGTTAAGAGATCTGATAACGAAGATGAAGTCAGGGAGATCACACCGCGACGACTTGAGGCTTGCGACATCGCCGCGAACGGCTGTCTACTAATCGGTGTCGGCGACAACGAGAGCATATGGATATGGCGAATCCCCGATGGTAAGCAGGTCAGACGAGTTTCAAGCTCAGATGAGACGCGATAGAGGAAGGTGTTTCAACTCCTTTTACTATACATACACCACGATGCAATTTCTCTTCGACTCAGGCTGTCGGTAGCTGTTCATGGTAACGATAGTTGATAGAAAAAGACACTGTCAATACATGTAACAATAACACAAATACACTCAAATAGCAGTATACACACAATACGATTACAAGGCAGCAACGATGCCGTGCTAGATAGATCTCGTCAAAAAAGCAAGCGAAATGAAGTCTAAGTTTGGTTATCAAGTCATTACAATTTGTATCGTGGAAAAGATATGCCCAGATAAATGAGATGGCTCAAGCCCAAGAAAAAAGGTTATATGAAAGCAGCCTTGAGTTCATTCATCTCCCATAGATGAATGACAAATCGGCATCGACGCAGAATTAATGTAAAGAACATAGAACGGCTCAGTGTTCTTGCTTGGCCGTTAAAGCGGTCGTTAAAGCGTTAACCGACGGAAGATCCAGAGCTCCCTTCGACCCTGTAGAAAGCTCCAGAAGCCTGAATGAGATAGTGGGATGGAACCCTCGAGCTTCAGACCCGACGCCGCGGCGTGCTCCAGAATAACTGCGATCACGAGGTCTGTAATGTCTAGGATGATAATCACCGTGTGTCAGTGGATGAAGGGCAAAGGTTAGGCGCGTGCAACAAGGCTTACTGCTAAAGTCATAATTGCTCATCTCGATCACATACCTGTCGTACGGTAAGACGACGGAAAAAAGTAAGCTTTGATATGTGCGTGAATCGATGAAGGCGTACATATCACTTTCATCCCATGATGATCTACGTATTTTGTGAGGAAATGAATCGCGAAGGGCAGACGTTAGTGAGTCGCAAAATGCAGGAGCGTGGTTTATAAGTTTGACTTTTCTCCGGCTGTTTGAGAAAACCATCATGGCGAATTCTGCGGAAGGGTCTGGCTGGCCGCGGGTAAAAACAAGTCGGGGAGAGGAGACCTGGATGGACACAGCGAGTTAACAGTCGCAATTTGTGATATCAAGGCAGAGAACATACTGCATGTCCAGTATCAATAGTAGATGTACAGGCATAACCCTGCATAGGTCACGAAATCTTAGAATATATCATGCATTTAATCAAATATACATACCTGTCGCGCGAGCACTGCGAATAGCTCCAGAATCATCTTCATGGCTATCGATTCTAGACTGCTTTTCGCTGTCCAGGGATTACCGGAGAACTGTATCACAAATTCGTTCGATTCGTCGCGGTAAGTCTGAAGAATGACTCCGTCCGGCCACATTGTCAGAACTCGTTCTCGGATGTTATCTACAGTTTCCTGAAAGATAACACTCGACAGGTTCATCCTATAGTAAGGATGTAAACGTGTCGGAAGCATTTCTGGTCACTATTTACAGACCTGCAAGTCCCGCTCAAAGAAAGAATAAGGTGGGCTACGTGGAGCGTCATTGGATGAATGAATGGACCGATATAACAGGTGTAAATCATTATCACTTACCCGGTGTAAATCTATGTCGCGACCTCGAGCGGGAACGAACGCGGGATACCGATGTTGCGCGAGCTGGTCTTTCAGAGCCGGAAACAGACTGGCCGCGCGAAAGCGAGCTCGCGGTGGGCCTCATCTCGCGTCCTCGATATCCATCGGGATCCACAGCTGGGACAGTGCGTGAACGATGAAGATTGCCATTCGGACCTGCGCCTGAACCTGAGGCACCCGTCTTCTTCAAAGCAGACTTGAGCGGCTTCTTGACAGGATCGGAAGCGGTGCGGTCATCCATGAAACGACGAGGCCGCGGAGCTGGCTGCCTCGCATCGGGAGTTATGGCGGGCGGACCGTTGATTTGGGACATGTGGTAAGCATTGTGAGGAGGAGGAGGAAGGGCGGGATCATAACGCGAACTCTGAGAATGAGAAAGCTGGTGTGGAACCAACTGCGGGGGAACACCGTACACAGCGCCGTTCTGGCCAGGAGGGGCAGTGGCATACATATATGCAGCGTAGGGCGCTGGAGCGGCCATTGTGCCGCCATAATTCTGCATCATATAACGAGGCCAGCAAGACGACGGTAGCAGACGAGGACTGTGAGAGGAGAGAGATGGTGGAGAAGAGGAGAGGACGAATAAATATTAAATAAAACAAGTAGAAAATATATTCATTTTTAGTCCATTTTCTATTCGCCATTACCGCATTTTACGTAATCTCAAATCCGTCTATAGCGCTCCCCACTCCTTCCTTCTACTCACCGCACATCTCCTCTCGACCTTCATTCAAAATGGCCTCTACCTTCATCAACTGGCTCAAATCTCCTGCTGCTCGTCAATATTTCTTCAGTAAGTGTTTAACCGGTGTAACTTGTTGTTTCTGTCCTTATGTTCTCCCAGGTACCCATTTCTGGGGACCAGTACGTTTCCCCATCACATCCTGGTTCTCGACGCGTGCCAGCTAACGTCTACAAAGGTAGCCAACTGGGGACTGCCGCTTGCCGCACTGTCCGACTTGAAAAAAAATGAAGAAATCATCTCCGGCAGTATGACTACCGCTCTCGCGTGCTACTCGTAAGTTCGCATCAACTACCTTTGCCTTCAAGCTTCTTCTGACTCGTTCTGCAACACCTCTCCAGCATGGTCTTCATGCGCTTCGGTGAGTGGTAGCCTCATGTATCTGATCCTTGAATCGGCATGCTCATTGCTGTTGCTATGTAATTATGTACAGCATGGCGTGTACAACCTCGGAACTACCTTCTCTTCGCATGTCATTTGACAAACTCAACCGCTCAACTCACGCAAGGGGCGCGCTTTGTGAATTACTGGTATCTCGGCGGGAGAGAGAAAAAGCTAGAAGCCTCAGGAAAGACCCCGGCTAAGGTCGAAGAGGCAGTACAAGCCGCTAAGACCTAGGCAGGAGAGGCCGCGGATAAATGGACCGTGGACGATGGACACTCTACTCTCTCATCAGGATCGGTATTTATGGTATTTGTCTTGTAGACAGTAGATTGACGATTTCTCTGGCTATCATATCATTTATGCATGGTATTTGCTTGCTATAGACGCAAAATATCAAATCGAATACACCAAAATAATTTACCAGAAATCATCTTCTGCGTCCCCTCCGCCGCGCTTCTTCTTTGAACCCTTCGACTGTGCCAGAGTCTGCCTTTCGTACATTTCGGCAATCTGGACCGGATTTCGTCAATTCGCATTACTACTGGAATTTGAAAGCCAATACCTGTTCTGGTCCAGTCGCGTCATCTGCACTCTTGTCATCTCTTACACGGATAAATCGTGGGAAGCGCAAAGAAATGCCTCGGTCTTCAATCTATGAGTCCTCACATTTAGCATGGAGAGACTCTGTCGACGAAAAAATACTCCACGTACCAGTCCTTGAGCAGCGGTATAAACCGGACTCAGACTCAGATCAGCAGTCAGCACCTCCCAGACGATCTTTGGCTCAAGCCAAACGTCCGGCTTCGCACCACCGACTTTGATATCTACCCGGGGTTTCTCCATTTCTAGAGATTTGAGTGCCTCGTAGTGGGCTTGCAGCGCCTCATCGCTAAAGCCAGTGCCAATCTTACATATCGTCTGGTATTCTTCCGAGTCTGCATCGTAGCAGGCGAGCAGAAAAGCCCCATAAACGTTTGTCCGCTTGCCTTTACCATAGTAGGCACCAACGACCACAAGGTCAAGCGAATCTCCCACTCCAGCCAGATAATCTTTCTTGAGCTATACGCAGCTTTAGACGTGATATCGAAATGAGTGAAAAATATTAGCACTTGCCTTGAGCCAGTTGACACTCCGCTTACTAGGTTCATAGTAGCTGGCCTCCGTATCGAGCATTTTAATCATGAGGCCTTCGCATCCATCTTTAACGCTCTCATCCAAGAATGTTTGAATTGCCTCCGTTGTCTCTCCGTCGGAAGACTTCGCGAAATCAAACTCTCCGTGTACAGGACGGAAATGTTCGCGCAGGATCTGACGTCGCTCGGAGAGAGGTTTCCGCAGTAAAGGCTTTGCAGCAGTTAGCTCTTTCTTTATGTTACTGTACACGAACACACGTACTTCGCCATTCAAATACAACAAGTCGAACGCAAATAGACAGACTCGCACTTGGATATCCTCCACTTTGACGTCTTTCCTTTTCCTCCTACTAAGTTCTTGGAACGGCATTAGTTTGTTTTCTTTGACATCGAAGGCAACTGCTTCGGAGTCCAGGACAAATGATTTTACTGTGTCTTTGATGCACTAGAGACCCCGTGAATACATCGGGTTCACAATGAGCCACAGTCCGCTTACCCGAGGCAGTTGTTCAACAAGATCGGGATATTTCTTGCTCATGTCTTCCGAATTTCTGCTGAAAACAGCAATAGTTCCATCCTCGAGTCTATGGACCTTGAAACGTGAAGTCAGCAACCAGCTACCAATTGCCAATTCAGCGAATACCTGAGCCCGTTCTCCGTCGTACTTGTACTCGCATGTGAACTCCTTGCCTTCACACCGATCAAGGACCTCGCCTATTGCCTTTGTCGGCTTCGCCAACATAGGTTTAAGGGGTATACCCGGCTTGAGTTTGCATGTCTCTTGGACGTGGTCGATCCCAGATTCGAGAAGAGCAGGCACAACCTCATCGTAAGAAGGCAGCTCGCTGCATAGACACATTGAGCCTCAGAGTCAAAATACCTCTTTCGTCTTACCTGTAGACAGCTTTAAGGATATTGGCGCCCTGCTCAAGACGACTCACAAGCTTGTCTTGGCTCCATTTCTTGCCAACTAGGGTAGAGATCTTCAGAATACGAGCTACCGCTATTTGATGACATATACAAACCTTTCTCCTTCTCGTGCAGGACAACGGCGTGGGCCAAAGCAACTACCACAGAACGCTCCGCGTTGCCTATTCGCAATTTACCTTCTAAACTGCGAACAATGTATTTGGCCTCATGATCCTGACAAGCAGCAAGAAGCTTAGTGATAATAGAGACCTTTTTGGACTGGGACTATACATATACGAAGCTCTGTTAAAGAGAGAAGAGATCGGAATGTAAGAAGAAGAGTCACCGAATGGCCAGTGCTTAGAGCAATCTCCCGAAGATTTGAGAAAACATACGGCACAGTAAGCCGCTTAGGCTTGAAAATGGTTTTCTGACTATTCTTAGAGTTCTACAAAGAACGTACTGATTTAAAAGATCTCTCAAGCATCGGTAGGCTAGAGGGACTCACCATTGCTACCATACCCAGGTCACCCTCTCTCTTCAAATCGGCTTTGATGACAGACAGACTTCGACCCGTGGATTCGGCAATAGCTTTGAGTAGGATGCTTTCACCAATGCCCAATTCAATGCCCACATAATCGGGACTTAGCTAGAACGGAACAAGCATGCCTTCAGCGAGGTTTGCACGACTTGCTTAACATACATACTCGGTTGATGCATAGGTACACAGTCTGCAATAAAGACTTGTAATCGCCTGGAGCACTCCGACGGATGACAAGTAGTAATAACGCAGTGAGTAGCGTTGTCTTTTCAATACGCTTTGTCGTGGCTTCAATTAAAGAAAAGGCCTTTGCAAGCGCGGCATAAGGCACTCTGCCAATGGACATCAGAAGGCTAAGGATAACAGAAGTTGTGGGCTCTTACGGTTCTCCTTTTTTCCATCCTCCAGGAATATCCACATCTTCGACTCTTGATATGGCCCATTCAGCACTACCAAGAACTTTAGACCCTATGGCATGGTTGAAGGTTAAGCACGAACCTCTTATACGCAACAGCCTTCTCTTCTACGTTTTCTGCCTCTTCCTCTTCTTCCAACTCTTCTTCACCCAGCTCGTCAGCTTCGCTTGTTTCGGGAGGTTCAGAGGCGTCAATAAGGTCATCATCCTCCGTTGGTTTTGCAGCTTTGGATCTCTTCGAACCTTTAATTAGTCGCTTTGGCTTGGCCTGTTGAGCCGCCTTTTAGTCAGATGAGAACTTGGGCTGGAGCCTTCAGAAAGAAAGGACCTTTTAAATATCGAATCAATGACCCGACGCTGCAAATATTTTGAACAGCGCTGACTTACCCACTTCGCCATCGCTACCAGCTTCACTATCTGAATCAATGACTCTTCGTTTCTTGTTCGGTCGAGTCTCTTCCTCTGAAACAAATAGTAAGATACAAAAATGATGACCAAGCTGAGATGAGACCAACGTTCAACGGGCGTTCTTGGTGACTTCGACCGTGGCTTAGGAGACGCCGACTTCTCTGTATGCATTGAGGATGTTAGTGACAAGCAGAAGATTACACGAGGCTATGACATACCACGAACGGTCTTTTCCACTGGTTCATCCATAGCGACGTCCTTGTCGTCGGACTTCGATGCGACAACTGCAGGGGACGCGTCTTCTTTCTTCGCTTTCTTACCCTTGCCACTCCATAATTCACTCAGATTTGCTTGCTGCGGAGGAGCGGTCTTCATTCCTTTCGGCATTTCAAAGAACTTTCCTGTTGAACAGTTGGCTAGATGCACGACGGAATATAGCAATGTGCTCACCAAGAGTTTGTTGACGTCCCATACGCGTCAGGACACGGGTTGAGACGCGTCGGATGACAAACATGCGCGACGACGGAGTCACGACGCGTCGCCTATGTAGCCAGATTTGGAAGGCCGATCATTCGGCTCCTTAGTAGTCTCCAGATTATTCTTTGCACTTGAGCAGCTTCAAAACACAGATACATCCAAGGTGAAAGTTTTGATTCTCAGCAACAGTAAGATCGAGCACAGTCTGCCAATCTATCTATGGAATCAAATACATGAACCGCCTTGATGAATGCCACATTATGGCGTGCATGCACATACAAATGCAGAACGAGAACAACAATAATATCAAGCTTTACGAGATTCGTAGGCAAGCGCTGCAAAGGCACATACGATCATACTCGACCCCATTACGGTCCACATAGTCAGAGTGTCGATGGCATTGCCGAATATTAAGTCGGAAATTATGACGAGGACAATCGTAAGTAGATTGCCAACGGAAGTGATTATGGGTCCCCAGACACCAAGTGAGATCTGGCATTCAATGACATTGAGAATAAGTCAAAACAAAGAATACGTAGGAGCTCACTGACCATGAACGTTGCAAGGAATGTCAGGGCCGATAGACAGATCCCGAAGATAGCGATGAGAGTCTTCAAATCTTTGGGCCAAGCGAAAGGTTCAATGTCTGTCATGTGAAGTAGAGGTAATGGAATCCAAAGAATGAGGACAGTCAAGATACCCATTCCGGTCGTCAGCGCATTGGCGTATAAGCCGAATGGAGGCGGATAGACAATATCGCCCACGAGATTTATCCCTTCGGTAACCTCGGACTCAACCAGAGCTTCTTCTACGCTGTCTGAAGAGAAGGACAATCTACGCCAAGCGCCTCTTTCGTCTTCTGCTTCGCTAGGCGGAATTGCGTACATGTTGTATAACACCTGATAAAAACCGTACCCTACGGAAGCGATGAGGGTAAGCATGTTACCGATGAACGGTGCCCTGATATCGTCAGAGTCTGAAGCATCAGATGATTGCTTGCTCCCATAAATCACGACCACAACTCCTAAGCTCGCAACGACTACCGCAGCAAGTCGTCTTGGCGCCCACGCGGAATGCTTGAGCTTTACAGAAATTACATATGCCCAAAAAGCATTTGAATTCCATATAGCCGTGACGTCGCTTACACTGGGGATATGTATAAGCAAATGTCAAGCTTTGTGTAGACAAAAAGACACTGACGAAGCGTAATTAAGAGCTGCAAACCAGAGAAGCGCTGGTATCGTAAGGCCTAGCGTACACCATGCAATGATGGAAAAGAGTCTAGCGGTAGGAAAGCTCGATGCGCCCGAGTCTCCGAGATCCAGTGGAGCCGGTATATATTTTGATGTGAGATGTGCTTTCATAGCTCTGGCAAGGCCGCGCACGTATGCTTTCATGGGCAGTGAAGTTGTCCAACGAAGATACAGTAGGTGTAGCGGAAAAATAAACACCAACGAGACGTGGGCCATATAACTGGAAGTCAAATCATCGGGACGATGGCGGCGAAAGTTATGTCACTACGTGCTCACAGTAGTAGATAAGGGTGTCTATAGTTCAGGTCTGATTCGACATACTGAGGAGGACATGATTAGATTCTGTGCTCCAATCCGATACTTGATAAATCAAGTTACCTCGGTCAACTGGCTTTCTGCCACAAACGCAATGAGCATAAAGACAAAGACTACTGTTGCTTGCCTTCCGCCAGCCGAGTCTGTCTGCTCGGATGCTCTCTGGATTCTAGTCATGGTTGAGAATCCTCGGGACGAATGGGAGCCTCCGAGAAGCTCTTTGTACGATACAAGTTGGAGAATTAATCTCTTTGGATGCTAACAAAGCATGTGTAGTGCGAGATGTACAATATGCTGTCTTCCTATCGTGGTGGCAAGTTGAATGATATGGAAGTCAAGAAAGCCGCATTGAACCCGTCGGGCTGGAGAAAGGGGCACGTGATATTATTTAGTGAGGATCCGGGAATCGAACAACTTTCGGGTCATCCTTCTCATTCACCATGTCCTCGCTCCGCTCGCTATTTTCTTCGCGCATTCTAACGCACCGCTCTGCTCAACTAACATCATTTTTGTTTTCGCGGAGTCGAACTCGACTACCTATTTCGAATGCACTTGCCCTTCGTCAAGGCACGGCATCCTCTCGTGTCGCGCCCGCGCTCGTGCGTGGCATGAAAGTTCGATCTTCTGTCAAGCTTCTATGCGATGGATGTGCGGTAGTGAAGAGAAAGGGAAGGGTATATGTTATTTGCTCGCGGAATCCCAAGCATAAGCAGGTCCGTCGTCGTTACATTCTTAAAGTACCAATGGAGCTTACTGGGTACTTCATTGGCAGCGGCAAGGATAATACTCAACAGTGCATTTGACCGACATTCGCGTCAACCGCCTTCCGCAGGTGAATGGAGATAATACATGCTCTCAGCGACATTGACGAGCTGTGCGTAAAGGAAGAAAGGAACCCAGGAGTGTGTTGTACATGCATGGCG
Organism: Sanghuangporus weigelae; assembly: GCA_033182465.1. Classification (NCBI taxonomy): domain Eukaryota; kingdom Fungi; phylum Basidiomycota; class Agaricomycetes; order Hymenochaetales; family Hymenochaetaceae; genus Sanghuangporus; species Sanghuangporus weigelae. The sequence goes on along the minus strand of CP137318.1, from coordinate 2,648,222 downwards.
ACCTGATAATCTTTAATATTCTCTATTCAATCTATACTTTGCGGGTCCACATCTGGAATTCATATTCGATCCCCTTTTCCTGCTGTTTTCCTTGCGGAACCTCACCTGCTACCCACGCCTCGAGCTCCTCGTGTGACGCCTGTGTCCATAGCGGTGTCCCATCCTTAGCTTTCATCTCGCGAAACTCCGGGAAGAATACGTCGCAATCTTCGAATGCCGGTGAGAATATTCGTGTCATGAGGATCCGATCTGCTGCCGTTGGCTGTGATGAATTGTCGGAGGACGCAACTAGGTCGAATGCTCCTTTGTAGACGGATGCCCCTCCAATGATGAAAATCCGGTTTAAAGAAGCCGTAGAGTCTGATTGGCTTGTTACGCTCGAAACTGCTTCTTCAAGACTAGGCTTCAGCGTGACACTGCCTGAATGTCCCGGCTTATTGTCACTGGTATAAGAGAAAATGTAATGTTAAAATAAATAATGCGAAGAGGCATCTTTATAGAGTAACCAACTCTAAATAATTCGGATTGCTGGTGATGATTACATTGGCTCGTTCCTTCAAAGGTCTGTTCTTAGGAGGAATGCTGTCCCATGTATTTCGGCCCATAATGACTGCATTCTGGCTACTTTGCGGCGCGCTCGTCGTGACACGAGCGAAATAAGCCATATCGTGCGAAAGTCGCCAGGGAAGGCGACCAGCCTGGCCTATGCCATTAGCAAGAGTAGCAGCGACGATGAGTGTTAGAGAAGGCATGTCTTTACGAACGTAGCTGCTTAAGCACGGTCACGTTGAAGGTAGAAAAATGTCGCGTCAAATTTATATCGAGATTCGCGCGGATGATGTCAGCAGAATATATCTATATCTGATTTTCATTATAACAAAACATTCCATCTGAGTCCTTGTATCTATGAATACATAGCAAGGTGCAACAGTAACAGTAATACTACTAAGGTCCGTATGGGTGGAGTAATATGTACAGTTAGATGAATGAATCCGACAACTTCCCTACCGTACCAACCGAACAGGGGTCAAGAGAGGAGTACAACTTGTACAAGTTCCCAATACCAGCGAGCGGCAGTAAGATCAATTTTGATTTTACGATTTCACCCAAGAGTGCTATAGAAATGGGTAATTTGAAGGCTCGCATCTGACAGCCGCTAGCCCAATCGATGCCGTTCAAAAAATGAAGATTGAACTCTGTTCATCTGGAAGTAAATTTCAGTGAATTTTACGGGAGCATATAATCGACCCAATTTGTACTTGTAGGGGCTTCCTCTTAAGTTTCGTTTGTTGAGTTGAAGAGCTATGAATGATGGTGGAAATATAATTTTGTCGTTGCCTGCAGTCCACATAAATTCGATACTGAGTTTTATTAACGAACCTCGAAATGTCCATCTAAGCATTTTTACTCTAACAATGCAAAAAAAAAGGCATAACAGATCGTGACAGTGAAACTGAAACTGCTAATGTCCGTATGGCAGATTAATATGTACGTACGTACGATGAGTGACACCGAGTCCTAAGCAATAACAACCGAAAAAAACGACAAGAGAGGAAGAGTAAATCGAGGTCAGACGACCTGCGAACTCGAAGCAGCCGCGTCATTACCATCCTTTCCCTTCTCCAAAGTGGAAGGAGCATAGTTGGTCTGCGCAAGCGCGATGTCATCATCGGATGAACCCCTCTGGCTGCTTTTAGCAGTCTTCCGCCCATCATCGACATGCGCCAACAGGAATCCAGGGTGGAAGAAGTTAATCGTGTAGATAGCCAGCACAATCATTGCGCCATCCAGGACATCTGTGATGCAGCAATCGCGTCTGTCAACGAAGGTTCATACATGAAAAGGAAGCAGAAGAGACTGACTGAAGTAGACTTCGGTTTCGATAATCCGGCCATTCCAGCCGTCGGCAAGCTCTATGGTTCGGTATATGGCACTTGAAGAAAGGAGAAAGTCAGTTTTACAGAAACATGTTTCAGGCATTTAGACATACCGAATGAATAAACAGGTGGTGCTGAAGGCCAGGGCAGATACCATGAGTCGTACTCGAAGATCAAAAACCCCCTTCCTCGCCGCGAAGCTGTCGCGAACCGGTCTATCGTTCAGGTAGCGGTGGAAGTACTCGATTCCAAGAACAGTGTAAATTGTAATGGCGACTGCGATGTATGCATCAGCGTTAACTACTCTGCGACTGCGAGACCATACAGATTTCAGATGATAACTTACCCAATTGTACGATGATGCCTCCCAGCATGATGTTGCCGCCACTATGATTTGATGGCGCTCAGACACATGAAAAGGTGTACGAGCAGATACTACTTACGTTGTAGGGTCTCCGCCCTCCTCGTCCGACGCAGAAGATGCTGATGCTCCTCCTACGGCTTGCACAATGAGTGCAACAACATCCTGGAAGTTTGTCAGTAACCCCAACATCGGGAGAAATGTTCAGGGCGCCTTACAGCTGAGCAGAAAACGATGGTATCTGATAAGCGTCAGCGCATAAATGACTAGTTCAGATGACGATTCGCAAGATAGATGAAGAGAGAAAGACTTACACCACTTGGGCGTTAGGCGACTGTACTGAGCCCCTAGGTGGCCAATGATCATGCCTAGGATAACGAAGTTGGCCGCAAGGAGCGGTGTCGGTGATATGATGGTTGCACAAATTCTGCATTCAAGGTAAAGCAAGCGGGGAGCGCGTTAAGCATTCACAGCCATTATAGAAAAGTGGATAACACTGACTGCATTAAAAAGGGATCGTCTCCGTTTCCGAGGAACGTCTGGCTTGACCAAAGACGACCTGCCCAGCCAACGATCTCGCCTATGCCCCCGAGAACGACGGTGGGCAATAACCACCATAACTTGTAATAGATTGACTGTCCCAAGTGGGTGACTGGGCACGAACACAGGGATCTCGTCAGATAGGAATCCCTCGAAGCTTGCAGAGGTACTTACTAGTTGAGATACTAAACAAAACAACGAAAAGTATACAAATCCATTCCGTTGGTATGTACCCGTATTGGAGATCATCTGGGTCGATACCAGCGGGAATAGTCTTAATTCAAGATACCGTTCATCGATAAGAGCTTCTCAGATGGCAGGATAGACGCACCATTATGAAGGAATTAAAGGCAACAAGGAAAAAGAATGTAAAGGAACAAAGTGATGAAGAAAGAATTTTGGTCTTCCTCTATCCAACCTATTTATGCGGTACCATCGCCGCCCATAAAAATCACGCCAAAATAACGGATTTTTCTGATAAGCACAGCGCCTCGATGTCCGGATTGAACGCCAGGAACAGCATCTTAGGCTGGGCAGAGTCCAAACCAGCCTGCATCGACGTTTCCCGCGAGAGTTGACAATCACAAATCGACATATCCTCGTACTGTGAATAACGCGAATCAAAGACGGGTTGCCTGATTAGGTATTACAACGGACTCATGTCCGAGCTGCGCAAATATCGGCAAGCTCTACGGAGTTGCGCCCGGTTGGTGGCCCTTGACGCCATTGCACAGCACTTCTGATTGTCCTCTTCGCTACACTCAGATAGGCTCGGATATGCAAACCGCAGCCGATAGCTACGGAATAAAATGAAGTCTGTATTCCAACATTACTCTTATCTTAGCTCACACTGCTTTCTTTTTTCCATATCGATCGAGACCACTGGGCCCGTCTACTGCCCGTCTATGTCTTTGAAGCAACTTCAGCCACTCTCTTAGAGTCCGTTATGAATCCGTAGCTCTGAGCGCATCATCTTTGTCAGCCACAGTGTCTGCAACAGCAAAAGTAATTTTACACACGTTCCCAACATTGTAGCAAACGTTCTCATATCCTCCCTCCGGCGACGTTGTCGCCGTCGCATCTGAAACGAGGACAATATCGTACCCACGGTAATAGGCATCAATTGTCGTTCCCAAAACGCACTGCATGCATACATACAAAGTTGAGCCTGAGGGCGCGGATTTTACGCAGCAGTCGGGGGAGGACTTGCCTGATCAGCGTTGACACCAGTCATGAACAACGTTGTGATGCCCTCTTCCTGGAGATACAAATCCAATGAGGTTTGTGCTCCCCAGATACCACTCATCCTGACAAAAAAAGAAAAACAATATAGTTTCACTTAAGTTTACGCACAAGAATTTCAAATAGGTACCTATTTTTATGGATCCACACGTCCGTTCCCATCTCCTCGCCCTTCTCATATTCATCTTGGAGTGGTCCGTATAGGTCAGAGTTTTTCGCACCGCGCATAAGCAGTGGACCGAATCCTCCCGGAAGCTCCGCGCCGAAACCACTCCGGCCAGGCTTCGTGAAGCCTCGCACCAGGCTAGGAGGTATAGTCTGAAGCTCATGTTCTGTCAGACCCCAATTCCTATCGATGTTTTCGTCAGTAATATGGAAACAAAAGAGGATACGAGGTGCGCATACACCCATACGATTTTAACTCCTGCTTTCCTCAGAGGTGGGATCATAGCTAGCAGCGGGTCGACACATTCCAAACCCTTCGGATGGTCGCGCAGGTCAGGATGCAAGAAGAAACTTCACATTACTCAATCAGTTCCCTTCGCCAGTTTACCACAAGAGCGAGCACTGGTAGTTAGTACTCACTTCTGCATATCAACAACCACCAAAGCGCTCTTCTTCGGGTCTATCCTAATACTTCTCTCTCCATCCACATCGATATCTACCTGATCTCCTTTCCTCTCCGGAGATGTTTTTGCTTCCGACACTTTGATGTTGCTCGGAAGGTGTGCGTCGGCATTGACATCCTGGAGATGCACAGAGCGCGAGAGGTCGACGAGTCCATCCGGGTACTCCACCCACCAGCTCGCGGCACTGCCGTACTCCGTAGCTTTCTCCACGCGCGGACGCGTCTTCATGCCTAGAATCGGCGTATCGTAAATCGGAAGCTGTTCTGGTAACTCAGCTGTGCTACTGCTGCTCGTCATTCGTCAAGTCAAGAGATTTTGAAGCGCAAAGTTAGGAAGAGGTGAGAGAAGGGGAGTCAAGTTCCCTTCGACTCCAACATCAATATTAATGGGTGAGAATCCATGCGTCCTTGCCCTTGATAAGTTGAGAGTACTCATGGCCAGCGTGAGTATGTCTGTATTCAAGTTGGACAGTTAGTTAATCAGGTGGTGAACGGAAGAACCTTGTAATCTCTATACCTTCCCATTTAGCACTATCGTTCTCACGCATACACATCCTAACACTTAGTACTTACTCGCTTACTTACTTACGACTATCTCGTTTCGTTGATTGAACAGACCCCGAACTATATAGTACGGAGCTGTATTAATTCACCGCAAAGAACTTTTTCTGCTTTGCATATTTGAATCAGTCAGGTACCCCTGTTTACTTGAAGCAGTAATGGTCAAAGTTTGAGCTAGTCAAGGCAACTGAACACACCGCCGAATTGATAACTTTACACAAGTCGTGCTTAGCGAGGGGTCTTTATGCACTAGTGTATATCGGGCGAGATAACGATAGTACTTTGGATGGATGATATCTATGTCCGTCTATCCAGGAAATCCGTGATGAGCGCTCGGGAACAGGAGAAATTACTAGATTCAAAGCAGAACGAAAGACTAGCTAGCTACGACAAAGTCCATGGTGATGATGTACAAAGGGAACGACCCATAGTCCATGTATGCGTATGCCAGTCCGTCATGATATGATATGATATGAATACTTGAGCGAGGTCGTGAGTCATTTTGTTGGTTCAGATATGCCAGGGTAGAGGGAATTGGGTGGGAGCGGAATCAATGCAGTGCGGTGTATCGTAAGGAGTGGTAACAAAATATAGAAAGAATCAACCGAAAAGAAAATGAAACTAGGATCATGATGTGAAGGAACGGAGGAGCAATGCGATACGAATTGTCAACAAGATGAGATGAGTACGGTACGATTCAAACATGAGAAACAAAAGAAAGTCCAAATAATACGAGTCTATAGAACGAACGAGATACGGTTACTTTTCATTGTCCGAGTACTCACTGACGCTATGGTTGCTCGGTAAATTTCGGACCTGCAGATGAAAGTAGGTATCGTCAGAAAGGAAATACAAACTAGAGGGATGAAGATATCCTACCCCTAGAACAGGCCTAGAATAATCCTCGTTATCCCGAATTCCAGATGCGGTTGTGTCCGCGCGATTGAGACGGGTTCTCATAGCGGGGTCAAGTCTGTCATCCGCCTCAGCGCCTCTCGATGATGACGACGGTCGCAAAGGATTGCGAGGTGGTGGCGTAGGGGCACGCCCAGTCCCTGCTCCATTGCTAGCCCCCATCGTCATGTGAGCAGGTCCTGGCGATTCAGGCGGTGTCTTATTCCCGATGCCTGCTGCAGCGAGCAGAGGCTCGTAAGAACTGAAACTGTACGTCCGACTATGCATCCCGTTTTCCCCGCTCGTGTTGCTGTTGCTCGTAGCACTCGGTTGACGTTGATGACCGCCGAGTCGATAGTCGCTGCCTGGTGGCGGGCTCGATGTGCGTGCAGGAGCATAGCCGTCCGGTCGTGCAGCACTACCACTCGGAGGACGCACATAACCAACATAGGGATCAAATGCCCCATCATTTGCGCGCGGACCACCTCCGTCGTCGAAGAATACCGAAGGTGGCCGAGCTGTAATTGGAACTGCAGCACTTTGAGTCATCTTTGGCTCATCATCTTCATCCTCTAACGGAGACCGATGACCGGCGGGAGCAACCATCGCAGCCTCACGTTCCAGTAACCGCTTCCTGCGCCGTCGTCGTACGGAAAATAGGATCCAAATGCACACCGACGCTGCTGCCAAACCAACAATCAGGAAAACTCCAGCTACCGCACCTTTATTATTGAAGAATCTGGTTTCCAAATATCAGCTATAGTCGGTCTAGAAAGCAAAAAATGAAACGCACGCGGAGCTGCCTCCTCCATCATCCGAACTTAGCGTGGGATTCACTACTATCTGGGTGAGAGTAGATATATCGCCGTTTGAGTTTGTAGACGTCAACGTAGAGGTGAACTCCGAAGGAACACTTGTCGTTGTCTGGCCATCGGTAGTCACTGTGAAGAACAGAGTACTGGAAAGGGTTATCCTGAGATTGCATAATCAGCACATGGTATAAAAGCTTCTTGCAATCGACTAACTCTTGTGCCACAAACGTCGTGCTCTGCTCCTCAATCGTTGTGGACGCAGGCGGAGTAGGTGTTGTTTCGGCAGGTTCGCTTGTCGTCGATGTCGATGTACTGGGAGGTAAAGTTGTAGTCTCAGTCGTGCCTGGAGGATTTGACGTTGTTGTAGTCGAAGTTGGCTGAGTAGTTGTCGGCGGTTCTGAGGTGGTAGTTGGTGGCTCCGAGGTTGTCGGAGGCTCGGATGTCGTCGTCGTCGTGTCAGGCGGAACGCTCGTTGTTGTCGTTGTCGTTGGCGGCAACGTCGTATCCGTACTGGTATCGGTGGTAGTGCCTGGATCCGAGGTTGTGACATCGGTGTTAGTGGGAGGAAAACTTGTCTGATCGGTCGACGACACTGAAGTAACAGATGAAGCAGAGTCAGAGACTGTCGACATCGTTGTTGTAGGTGCAGTGGAAGAAGGCGGGGAAGTAGTAGTCTGGGCCTCACTAGTTGTTTCGGCGGTTGTGGCAGGCCTGGGCAAAAGTCAGTACATTGCCGTGGAAATTTGAAATAAATGAATGAGATAAATGCAATGGATGAAACGTACTCGGAGGAGGTAGCAGTCGCGGTTGTAGTCTCCGAAGTCTCTGTCGCAGGAGTCGACGTTGGTGAGTCTGTAGCTGAGGAAGGTGAAGGAATGGAAGAAGAAGAAGTGGACATGGATTGTTGTGTGTCCGATTGAGAGGTGGTGGGCGAGGTAAAATCGGAGGATTGAGAAGTGGCAGATGTGGGAATAGAGGTGCCGGTTGAAGTCGGCCCGTCCGCCGTGGTTTGTTGTGTCGATTCAGTTGTTGAAGAGCCAGTAGCAGTGACAGTAGGAGTAGCAGACGGTGGAGAGGAGGACATAGGGTTCAAGGCAGGGATCGCGCGAGGTGGAAGGGGCCGGAAGGAGCAAAATCGGAGGAAGGGACGGTTGAAAGATGATGGTAGATGGAAAATAAAGAGAGCAAACAGTAGTCAGCACATCGCATGCGATTCGAGAGAGAGAAGGTTAGATAATGAATGGATATACAAGATACGGACCTGACTGTCTTTTGAAGAGGAGCACTACCATAGTATGTGAATGTGAATGTACTGAGGGTAAGATGTAGGGATCGGCCGACTCCGACCACAGCACACCCCGCGCCACACGTCATTCATCGTCGCTGTACTTTATTTTATTTTACAATGCCTCCCTCGAAAGTGCACTGCATGGAGTGAGATCGCCGACGTGGATTCAGATATGGAGCCTTCAATTCATCCTATCGCCCTCAGATCTCGCACCGCCTCAACACGTGTCATCCAAACCTACGCGGCTACTTTTCTTCGCTGCTGTCTATCTTGCTTTATGGCTTTGCCTGCTATGCGCAAGTCCTTTCGTTGCTCATGAAAAGATTCCAGTTCCCATCCTGGTCTGGGAAAAGACAACAACTACGCCGGATGATCATCTTTCTCTCATTACATTCCATTCCTTGGGGCTGCCGTTATGCCGCTGTCCATTTCCATCCACGCACGGGCGGGACGTTCAGCGACGTTAGAATCGCACTTCTCCTGCGCCTTTGAAATGGGAGTCCATCCCAGTGGCATATGCATCTGCTGTATATTCCAACTCCTTTGATCAAGCAAGGTGAGCTATGCAAATATGATTTCATGTTCATTTCCTATTTAGGTCCCATAGACAAAGCGAGGTGGTCGGTCCAGTGACGAATCTAAACCTCTGCGTCCATCAGCACCGGTCCTGGCCTGGATGATGTCGACATACATGACGTGGTGATGACTGTTCTCCTTACTTTTGTAATACTCTGTCTATTCTATGGACTGCAACGCAGTACAGCCATGCCAGAAGGGATGGCTGTTGTTGATAAGATACCGAGTGGAGTATCAGTAACCAGCAAGCCAGCAACTCCGGATCTGCTCGCCTGATTACTCGCGGGAATCACGAAGCTTCAGGGATTTTTGCTTTATTTTTTTCCCATACAAGAAGTACACTGAAATTAGACGAACTGGGCGGTGATGGTGAGGCTTGAGTGACGGATTGCCAAGTGGAACAGTTGGAAAATACGCAGTGGGATGTAGCAGCCTACACAGCACGGTAACAGGGAGCGTGCAGAAGCAGGTGCTGCGGAGTTTTGGATTGCGGAGCCGGAAAAACTTTCTTCGTAATTCAGTTATTCAGCTCAGAGATTGTTTACTCTGTACACGACATGGAGTAGAGGAATGAGAGGACGTTGCATAAAACGAGTAAATTTTGTTGATACCTTGCAAAGAGAGAGCACATCATGGCCGCGGAAGAGCGTGGGAAAGACTTGAATGATTAGCACTTCGGTCGCACTCCGGCTTTCGTCTCCCTCTCATCTCATCAGCTTCGACTGCGCTCGGCCAGTCTCCTTTTATTTATCTCTTTCACACTCATTTTCTTTCTTCTTCCTACTGTCATTGTCAGCCCCAGCGTGAAATGCCGTTCAGACTGAACCTGCTCAGTCCTCGAAATACACGATCCTCACCGACGAACCCCAGGCTATCGATTAGCGGCGACTACGATAGCTCGGACAGTACAGACTCGACAGAGACGGCCAAGTCCTGCTTTCGCTCGAGCCATGACGGCCGTGACCACAACGTCTACGTCGCGTCCTCCTCCACTTCCCTCGCCCCATCTGCTTCATATCGCGCCTCGTCCGAGTTTCTCCTCCATCCTTCTTCCCATAATCACGACTCGGGTCGTCTCTCCTCTTCCTCGTCCGCTGTACCCACTCCCATCCCCTCTCGCAGTGGCTCGCCCCTTCCCCAGTTTTTCTCCTCCGCTCAGAGCTCCTCGTGCACCTCGGATGCAGATAGCGAGCCGACAAGCCCTTTGCTCCCGCGCAACAGGAGAAATCGTTGGTGGAATGATGATGGTCGAAGATGGTGGCTGGCCTCTCACGAAGGACGCAGGAGGCGTCGAAGGAGAGGAAGCTGGTACAGTCCTAGATCAGTGAGGAGGATCATTCGCGCCGTCCTTCGCCATCCTCTCTTCCCGACACAACCCACCTCTATCGTGAGTCTCGCAACTTTGCTCCCTTTGCTTCGCAGAGAACGCAGACTAATTCCTCCGCATAGCTTTTGACATTGCTCGTTCTCACCATCTTCGTCATGTTACTTACTCTCCTCCTAATTCACGTCCTCAATCCAGACAAGGAGCCCTTGCCGTGGCGTGCTTACTGCTCCATACCCTCCGTATCAACTGCGCCACCCTCACTGGGCGCGACTTCATACTCACCGTCATTTCCGTTCAACTCTCTCGCGCCGTCTGATATCTCATCTTTATCATCTGTTATCGACAATACTTTTCCGCCGCCTAATCTTGATGATTATCCTCCGGCTGGTCTCTTCTTGGGTATTTTCACTATGGACTCTGCCGTTGAACGGCGCATGCTCGTGCGGAGCACGTGGGCGAACCATGAGCGTAGTCGGAATGGTGCGGGTGCGGGTGACGGTGGTCGAGGAACGAGTCGGACAATCGTCCGTTTCGTTGTAGGCAAACCGAGGAGCAGCTGGGAAAAACGCATCCAGCTGGAGGCTGAGAGTGAGTTTTTTCTTACATATTTTACACGCGTATTCCTTGCTGACGAGGGACGGCTTGGCAGCGTACAACGATATGATCGTTCTCCCGATTGCTGAAAACATGAACTCTGGGAAAACACACGCGTTCTTTTCGTGGACTTCAAATGAGGCATGGGTCCCTCCTTTACCGGATGACTATAATCGAACTCTGGCGCCGGGATTCTCATACTCTAACATTACCGCGAATAAGACGGTTCCTGTCGCAAAGCACGATCCAGTCGATGTACGAAAAGAATGGGCAGAATCGGGTCAGCAAACGCCATGGGTTCGTCCAGATTTTGTTGTGAAAGTAGATGACGATTCGTTTGTCATGCTTGCCGAGTTGGAAGCCCGACTACGCGTTGAGCTGTACACGAAAACGAGACATCCAGTTTCAGACGACTTGACCTCAAGCTCCTCCGAATCCGGCTTTCCTCATAGCGAAATTTCAGAACCGGACGTACACAAGTCCAGTTCAACTACCCCACACGTCAATTCCACTACGATCGCGCATCACGAGCCGCGAGCGCCGGTGCCACAAGTATTCTCGACCCCATCAACAAGAGATGATCCGCTCGTCTACTGGGGATATCTCGTGAAAAATCAATTTATGGCAGGTGAGCTGTATGCGCTGAGCTGGAGCCTGTCGGAGTGGGTGGCGAAAGATCCGGTGGTGAAGAGTATGACGAAGGGCAAGGAAGACAAGCAGGTTGCGAAGTGGATGAGGGCCCATCCGCAAGCGCAGGAAATCCGGTGGAAGAGTGAGAGGTGCTGGATATACGACCATCCTAAAGCTGGCACAGTGTATGTCATCCTATTTTATCTATGGATTTTGAGCTTGTTTCTGATTTTCTGAGAATAGTTACTCGCACGGGTTCCTCTTCCCGTCGGAAGTGACAAGAATTCGAAGGAGCATCCTTTCGTACTTCTCTGGTCCTTCTCTTCTCGATGATCCATCGCCATCACCCCCGGCTGTAGCAGCTCCTATCTTTGACGATGTTTCGTCCCCAACTTCATGGGCACACTCCTCCGTCTCGGCATTCGGCGTGCGATACGACCCACCGCTCTCGAACCTCACCACCTGGCAGAGCATCGAAGCGCTCGTCGAAGGGTCCGACATGTCCCTCCTCAGCGAAGACGCCGGATTCTCTGCCGAGGACGCTTGGATGGCGCGCGAGGGCCATAGAAGACGGTACGAGGATAAACGTGTAGGCGGGACGATCGTAGTCCATTTCATCAAGAAGAACCCATGGTTCCTCGAGACGGCACTTGCCCTGCTCGAGGGTGACGAGATGACTGCGAGAGAGAAGGCGTTGAGTATGCCGGAGAACTCGACTATTGGCGGTGCGCTTCGTGGATACTTCAACGCCGAGACCTCAACGAAGATGAAGAGACCTGTGCCGCTTGGTCATCGGCGGTCATGAACCTACACATCTTCAGAACACCTTTGAGTGTGTATTATCAATACCTTGTTTTCCTCGCTTCTTCTATACGTGCTGCATTAATCCACAATTCATTTCCCCCCTCCCATATCCCTCCTTGAAAAGAATTCGTATCTGTACCATCTACAATAACTTCTTCATATCCACCGGAGAGAAAGCCGTCTTTCCAACTCCGTACTTTGGTTGTTTTCGTCGTTCTTTCTTGCACGCAGCTGTCTTTACACGCTCGACGGTCTTCCTTCCGTCCACTGACACTTTTTCTTCCCGTCTTCAATAGACAGACTGCACTACCTCCCAAAATTGATTTTCATTTCACCTTTTCATTTCGTGCATTCTTTCTGCATCAAGTAAAAAATTTTTTGACTGGACTGTTACTGTATTATATTACATATATTTCCTTTCTTTTTTTTTAACTTTACGCTATCTCTAGTTTTACTTTGTCTTTATCCATTCTATACCACAGCTCTTCACTCAATGGAACATCCCTCTTTCTCTCTTCTTCCTCGTTAGATTGAGTGGAACCGTAAGTATCGCCAAGAATCGCCGACTGACCTCATACGGTACGTCTTCATTCGAGACCCGAAGCTGCGGTCGTCGGGTCAGTGCAACCCATCTCTATACACCTTCATCCAGCTCGCCCGTCCCTTCATCTCGTCCCAGAACACCGCGAGCTTCACGCGCCTCGCACCAGGCGTGATTTGCAAAGATGGATCCGCCCCTAGTTCGGGCGCTACGACCTGCTGGAAATCTTTCGGCAGCGCAAACCGATCCCCAATGCGCGATTCGATTTTTCTGATGATGACGTCGCCGTTGTCTGTCGCGAGCCCCCCGCAGAGATACGCGATGCGCGTGAGCCATGGGCCAAGGTGTAAGTCGACTATGGAGATTTGGTCACCTGGATTGTTGGGAAGGGAAACAAATGGAGAAATCAGAGATCATATGAGCAGTCTCTAAACGTTACAGAAAGCATCATACCCAGGGCAAATGGACCCATTATCTCCTTGTTTAGCATCGTTATCGCCTTTCTCAGCTTTACGTGCCATAAATCATGCGCGATGTTCCTAAACTGGTCTCGTGCTGCTCTCTCTTCGGGCGAGAGGGCGCTATCGTCCTTATCAGCTGCTGCGTAGACCGTCACGAGCGCGTCCGCATCGGCCTTCTTGCTCTCCCAGAGCTTGCGCGTCTTCTCCGATGCCTGGATCTGTGCGTTCTGGCTAGAAGTGATGTATGAGCTTAAGGCCTCATGTCGGCCTCTGAAGAAGGGTAAAAGCGTCTCCGCTGTGCGTGCGAAAGCCGCTTGGGACGTGTAGTTGTAGTATTTAAGCTGATTCGGGTTCGTGTCTTCGGAGTGCAAGAGATCTATGAGCGAAGAAGCTGCTAAGGAGAGCACGATCGTTGCTGGTGCGAGTGCTGGCGCTGGCGCTGATGAGATTGTATGCGTGCGAGAGATTGCGGAGCGGGACTTGTCGAGGAATTCGAGAATAGACTATCAGAACGTAGTTAGGAGGCAAGACATGACAAGTGAAGCTCAACGGGTGCCTCTTTCGCACCTTGGTATCGTTGACTGCCTTGAAGCGATGATCGTCATCTGGAGCCAAGGTCTTTGCTAAAGGCACGACCAGTGTAGGAACGGTACCTTCAGACGGTTTGCATAAGTGTTAAATCGCAATCACAGATGCCAGATTCTATCTACCCTTTGGATTAATCCTGAGGAAACTCATTGACAGGTTCTCTGCCTTCCCTGTCCTCAGAGTCAACGACAGATCTGGGATTAATACATGGTGAGACCCACCCAGATCAACGACTCTTAGCTCTACCTCATCCTCACCATAGCCCTTTTCCTCACTGCAAGATAGGTTAGCCTGTTCCTGTGAGTTCGTCTCCTGCCAGACAGAACTAACAGAGCAAGGAGGGCTACAATCGATAAAAAATTCAGCTAAAAAACACTGTTCGATCTCATGTTAACCTACCTGAAGATGACCAGATCGACTTCTGGTTATAATACAAAACTGCCTTGGGTATATGCGCGGTGGACAAAGACATAATGGAAGTAAGTAAGAGAAAGAGATGCTATTGTATTGGAGAGGCGCGTCATTATAGCCAGATGATGATCTTGATCGACGCGTATTTCCGTCGCCACGTGCGGTAATTATTTATCTCTCTCGAAAGTTCTGCGCAGCCACAGCCAAAAGCATCAGCGCCGCCTCTTGTATTTCTTGCTTGACTCACATCCCCCTCTCATCTCTCTCTTTCTTTCTACCATGGCGAACGCTGAGAATCCTATCGTCGTCTCAAATGATCAAACGGCAGCTCCGGCGGCGCCTGAGCAGCAAATAATCGAGCCTCGGTGAGTATGCATTTCTTGCGCCACATAATGTTTGTGGCTGCTTATACTCGGTTCGCGTCCTCTAGACACTCGTTCTACGAAACAGATAGCACTCTCACTCTCGAGATATTCGATAAAGGCGCGAACCCAGAAGAAGTATCCATAAAACTCGAGCCACGAGCTGTCAGTATCCAGTCACTTTCTCCGTCTCGTTCATCATTGTTAAACTTCAGTCTTGCCACAATTTGTCTGCAGTTCACATACCAAAACGGCCAGACGAAGAAACTCGTCTTGCAGCCTCTCAAAGGCGAGATCGATCCAGACGCGAGCAGTTTCACAATCGGAAAGGTGAAGGTGGAGGTGAAGTTCGCGAAACGCACGTTTGGCCGATGGGCTGCTGTTGTTGGTGACACACCTGATGGTATGCGCCAAGTACCCCTGTTCCAAGACTGACTGACTTATTCACATGTATTTGCTTTCTCGCAGTCCTTGCATCAACCACTCTATCAACTCCCGTCACTCCGCCTCAAGAAGCACCCGCTCGGCCTAAACAGCGCAAAAACTGGGACAACATAGCTTCTACGATCCTCTCCTCCGACAAGGAGAAATCCCTCAACGAGGACCCAAACATCGGTGGCGACTCAACAGTGAACAGTTTCTTCCAGCAATTGTACGGTAATGCAGACGAGGACACCCGAAAGGCTATGATGAAGAGCTATATTGAGAGCAATGGGACTACCCTTAGCACGAATTGGGACGAAGTCAAGAAGGGTAAAGTCGAGGGCAAGGCGCCTGAGGGATCTGTTATGAAGAAATGGGATTCTTGAGTTGCATAATCCTTCTCGCCTGGCGTTGTCAGGATAAAAACGTGTATATGTTTTATTTAGTGAGCATATGATACAATGTTGTTTTTGAAGTCATGCATTCTTTCGCTACATTCTCGGAGAGCTATTCCTATTTCATCGTGATACACACATAGATCAGGGCAATTCGGAGTTCTGGTGCAACGAAGCGCCAGAAGCAGATAATCGAAGTGGGCTCCGCTTCGGTCGCGGTAAAGGTTCGGTCCGCATTGAGACGGAGCGTCCTAAGAAGGTATTTGAATATGGAGCAACGTTGAGAGGCTTCGTCGATTCACTCGGTTCGGAGAATTGTGGAGTCGACGGTGAATGGCCTGCAGATGAATCTGGTGGGGTCAGAGGTCTATATGCTTGGTTCGTCACAATACGAGGTGGTGGAGGCGAGACGGTTTGCTTGTGTGCAGAGTCGTATACGGGGTCAAGTGGACTCGAGAACGGGTTTCGCGGACTTGGCGCATCGTTGACGACAGCTCTAGGCGGAGGAGTAGGCAGCTGCGACTCCGGCCTACTCCGCTTCGTCTCGCGCTCGTAGAACAAATAGTCATCTTCGTCCGTCTCGGGCACAGCAGGCAGCGAAGGCGGATAAATCGAAGGACTCGAAGGTGCGGGAGAAGGTGTACTGCGTCTCTCAGCCATCGGCGTCGGACCTGATTCTCCTTCTCGTTCAGGCTTAGACTCTTTCGGCGAGAAGTCAGTCGTGACTGCCATACCAACAGTCTCCCCGGACGGAGTACTCAGCCGAGTCTCACCCGTGGAGATATACCGATGGTAATCGCTGAATGGCCCATGATAATCTTGCATCCCGGCCGATGAGTTCGCGAGCAGACCTGTTAATCCTAAAGCACCTGCCTGATGAGCATCGCTTGAAGATCGCGAAGCAGAACGCATTGTCGCAGGGTCGTCGAGTCCATTGCTATGCCCGCTTGTAATGCTCGGTGCCAACAGATATCGCTGCGGGTCATCCATAGGAAACCTGCGCGGACGTACTGGCTGGTATGTAGTAGGCTGTTGCGACATCTCAGGTGGACCGGAGAAACGATGGAATTGGGCGGGTTTAACGAAAGGACGCCCCGTCTTCCGACGTTGGCGTCGACACAAGTAGAATGTGCCGAGAATAGAGGCCAGCATTATCAATCCTACCACAGTGAAGACTCCAGCAACAGCACTTTTCTTGTCCCAGAATCTGAGGCAATCGTCATTACTACTAGTTATTTCATTTGTTATTAATAATGACTTACGACGAGTCGCTCAAGCTAGCTGTTTGTGGCACAGTAGTCGGATTGGCAAAAACACTGGTGAACGTCGCAATAGGTGTGCCATCCTTTCCACTTGAAACCGAGATGCTAGTGAAAATGGCAGGAGTCGTGACGAAGGTCGAACTTCCTGAGGAAATTGTTACCGCCTGAGGTGTTGAGAGTGTTGAATCGACGTGTACTATGGTTTCTCTTCAACACCGACCTGGTGGACTTCTAACTATTTCACGTACCAGTAGAGGATGGGCTGGCACCGATGAGACTATTTCTGAGATTGGTTGCACTTTGTGGACTTGGCGAATTGGCAGCCGAAGGCTGGGATCCTCTTAAGTTCGTATTCGGGGAGTTTTGAGCTTGGTTCGAAGTACCAATCGCTTGCGGTGGGGAAGCGGCACTTGTAGGCTGAGGTGCGCCTGCGTCTGAGCTACTCGGGGAAGATGCCTGAGAAAACGTAAGTCAAATTCCTTTCTCAAATACAAAGTGCAGGCTCAAAGTACCTGTTCGTTCCTGTTCGAAGGCGTTGCAGCTGCAGTACTCGAAGCCCGTGCGCGCTGCGTGGAAACAGCATTAGACGAGCTTGAAGATACTTGAGTACTAGGTGACGGTTGATCCTGTGTAGAAGCACTCGTCACCGGAGCAGCCGATGAGGTCGTTTCTAGCTTAACTGTCGAGTTGACCGAGGAACTCGACGGAGCAGGAGCAGCAACTGACGTCGACGCGGCTGCTTTGAATGAACTAGCGGTGTTAGACTTTGGGCTTGCATTCTTCTCCGTGCTCACAGCCGATGCACTCGGAGCGGGAGAGGCACTCGGTGCATTGGTTTTGGGGCTCGCAGCACTGTCCGTACTGGAAGCCGGTGTGCTCGGGGCAGGTGTGGCAGCCGGTTCAGTGCTTGAGCTTGAAACTGCCGCAGCATTCTTGGGCAGGCTCAGGGCCAGATCCGAACTGGAGCTGCAGAAAAAGTCAGAATAATAATACATGGAAGCGAATAAACATTAATGGACGTACGCGCTTCGAGGTGCAGCAGAGGTTACTGAAGTCGTCGGAATGGGCGCTGCGGAGGATGCCTCTTGCGAAGGCGTGCTGCTCGCGCTGGGCGTCGCTGATGCTACCACAGACTGCGATACAGCACTAGCAGAGGAGATGGCCGAACCTGCAGACTTTGAGACGAATGACCCAGTAGCGCGTATTGCAGAAGCGGACGCCGGCGCCGAGACGGCTTCCGGGCCTGTAGCAGACGGGACTGCCGAAGCCGACGCTGACGGCGAAGCAGCACTATCCAAAGCCGTCGAAGCCGTTCCATTGAGAGTAGACACGCTAGAAAGAACTGCCTCCTTCAACGCCAGGTCAAGCGCGTTAAGCGCGTCTCCCGATGGTGGAGTATTAGCGCGTCCGAATTGTCGTGTCATGGTCAAGCGACGGACATGTACCGTCTAAACGTCCCGAGACAGCAGTTGACGGGTGAGTAGAGCTAGTACTAGTAGCTCTGGGAGGCGAGGGGGAGAGGAGATGCCACGACAACGGGAGATATTTGGGATACATAGTTGCTGGCAAGACTAAGTAGGTAGATTGCGCAAGAGAGGCAAGTCCTGAGCTGGCACTGGCAGATGAGAAGACCGAACCCGCGGGAGAGCTTCAAGGCACTCGGACCAGGACCGTGTCCATATGCAGTCAAAGCTCATACGTGTCCTCCCTCTCAGGGGCTAAGAGAATAACTTCCTCCGCGTGTCCACAAAACATACAGCTCACCACAGCACATGCGTCGCATTCTGCCTATTTCTCGGAGATAACAGTCCATGTGCACATCACATCCCAATAGCCGCATAACGTACATATTATCCGCAGTAAGGTCGGCTCGTATACGTACAATCCATAACAAACAGTTAACAATATAAGAAGATAGAAGATGGGAGAAGTAGATCTAAAGAGCATCGAAAAGTGACCGTGTCACGGACCCGGTTTGGTCGCGTGAATCCTACAGTTCCCCTGAGAAAACAAATCATAGCATTGAATAGTGAGTGGGTGCGATCAATCTTGCTAGGGTATAGTCTTGTGCATGGTATGAACCTATGAGATCCAATTCATTAAATCATCCTCTCCTCTGCGCAGTACGTCCTGGGAAGAAAATGAAACATCATTTTCAGTACAATCTTCCTTCAGACGTCAGGGGGATAAGCTCACCTCGAGCTATACTTGGCCTTGGGCAGGACAACGGTCCATCCATAATCCTATCGTCCGCTCCAGGCAAAGTTCACCGTCCAATCTGCGCAGTCAATCAACAGCAAGGGCCTCCTGTCCCCGGAATCCAGCCTCTCAGCTTCAGTCTGATAGAACTTCGTCTCCTCCCGCTTGTCGAACTCCCACTGCCGAAACTGAACCGACTCGAGCTACCCACTCGCCTCAATGCCCGGTCACCATAGCTGACGCCACTCCCCGCCTTCTCCGGATCCAACTCTCCAGATTCGATCGAGAGGAGTATTTGTCGCGCCGCCAGCATAAAGGGGGCTTCCACATTTTCGCCCGTTAATGAAGATGTCTCGATATAATGGACTCCTGAATTTCACAGATCAGCTTCTACCTCCGCAACAGACCCGAGGAGTGTTATTTAGGTACGCACCATGTTGCGACGCCCATCTGCTTGCCTCCGCCCATGACACCTCACGATCCTCCTCTGCCCTATCTGACTTGTTCCCTACCAGGACAGTGACAAGATTTGGACTCGCCAGGGCTCGTGCATCATCTAGCCACCGAGATAGGTTCACATACGAATTCCGACTAGCCCCGCACAAAGTCAGCCACCTCGTGGACAGAATCCTAACATCCGGACGAGCACTTACTCCGTGATGTCGAAGACAAGAATAGCCCCTGCTGCTCCCCGATAATAGCTTCGAGTGACTGATCTGACATTTGGATGAGTCTTGCGTAACGCTTTCTATCCGATTATGAGTATACCTGAATCTTTCCTGACCAGCTGTATCCCATAACTATCGGGAAGCTCAGGGACCTGCGTTCGTTGCAAAGTTACGTATAGAGACATACCTGTAGCTTGATCTTCTTCTCCCCTAGCTTTATTAACCGACTTGAGAACTCTACTCCAATAGTATGTTGTGAATGTGCCTTGACTGGAACGTAATCTACATCAGGCGCAGTCCCACGGCAAACACGAGGTGCTTACAGGCGTTATGAGTGAAGTGGTGTAATAGACATGATTTCCCTGTGCCTGCTTCGCCTAAGTTATACCCGATCAGCATTCCATCCAGATTTGTTTGAATAGGTAGAACCGACCGATGATGATGAACTTGAGTAAGAAGTCTGCAGGAACAGGAAAATGTCACGAGTTTCCATCGTCAGTCCACTTGAATAATCGAACGACACAGCAAGTAAAGCAGTACGCCACGCACCATACGTCTCGACGAGCTCTGTCGCATTAGCGCCGTCATCGCCGCCGTCATCGTCGAATGGCATTGAGAAGGGGAGCGTATGAATGGTGGTTAGGGAAAAGAGTGGATGTGATGCGTATATGAGATTGTGTGTTCTATTCTAGCGTCGCCTTAGAGCCTGTTCGGGTGCAGTAACTCACGCAATCTCTATCTTGCTCTATCTCTATCTGGCACTTTGCAAGATAGAGATAGAGGTAGAGGATCATGTGTACCGAACAGTCTGCCTATTTCTGATGTGACGCACTGATGTGACATGATTGTTCCTGCCGAGACTTGTGTATTATATAATATACTTTATTACAAATCTATTCACTGCAAAATGCCCCCTCCCTCGATGTCGACACTGAAGAAGAACAATCCAATGCCTCGATGACCAGCTCAAAAGCAGTGTTCTTCAATCCGGACTCCGACTGCAGACCGGCTTCCCTTGCCTTCTTGAGCATGTTAAGGAGGATGGTCTCTTGGTGGCTGTTCCATGAACAGGGAATGGACATCACGTAGTCGCCGATCGTCAAGTGAGTCACCTCGGAGTCGTCGTTGGTCGTAGATCAGTCAATTGACAACAGCCGTTGATGGAGGGAGAGGGAGAGAGATAGTATGGAGAGGGGAAAGGCATTGCAGAGGCCATGCCAAGAGATTGAGATTGCACGAACGAGATACAGGTCAGACCTGTATCTCGGCCGTGACAAGTTTTGGCAGGGAGATAGAGGTTACAGATAGAGATAGCGAGTCGAGATAGAGGCAGCCGAACAACTCGTGAGATAGAGATTGATAATCTCTATCTCACGAGATCGTGATCTCTTTTTTTGGCGCGCGCTATCTCGCGAGTTACTGCACCCGAACAGGCTCTTACTCAATCGCGTGCCACACTCGTTATCATCCTTCATAAATTCATTCCTTTTCTTTCATTTTATTCTTTCGCCAGCCACGCTTCGACAATTCATAGCATAGGAAATACATGCTATAGTAATGCTAATACCTCGTGTCTTCAGAACACACATCACCAGCCTTTCCAGTTGACCCATACATCTACTACGGTATCCGCTGGTCCGCTGCTTGAGTCAACAACGTACACCCTTGACACTGTCATTACTCCCCGCCACGAGCAGGTCTTGTGAAGCTGACTTACCATGGATGTCCAGCAAAAATCAAGCACGCATGCTGGCCGACAATCTGAACCTGCTCACCTATCCTCACAGATTCGCTATCTGCATCGTCGGTCTCGGTCTGAAAGAAAGCGGTACTGGTTTTCGTCAGGATACCATGCTCTTGTGACACTCGGCTCAATCTCCATTTCTTTCCGATGACTTCTCCAAACCCATCGATCGGCCCTTGGTCTTTTGACATAGCAATGGCGCCTGCGTCGACGAGTGCTTCGTCTTCTCCGTTTGCTCCCCGTCCGGGATAATACGAAACGACGGTGGCGAGCACGCGCTGTGCTATCCTGTCGGGTGTGATCAGGCTCGTGTTGAGTTGTTGCAGATCTAGGAGAGGATAGTTGCCAGCGTGCAATTCCAGCACGCCATTCAGCTCTTGCTTTAGCTTCAATCGAGTCTCAGCCGTCGCTGCGTGCGTTGTAGGAGTCGAGCCGACGGAAAGGACAAACGGCGCCGAGGTGCTGGTCGTGCCGCCTGGCGAACCAGCCAGAATCGCAAGTGCTAACCCTGCAGCTGTATTTGCTGCTTCGAGCTCCCGCGAAAGGAATCCTGAGGCTTCTTCCAACGAAGTGGATGCATATGACCCTCCTTGATGGCAGTAGAATCCGTAGATCGATACGGTGGGAGAAGATATGACTCTGGTGAGGAATGCTTCGAAGTCTGGTGAAGCTGCTGGTATTCCAGCCCTCCTGAATCCTGGTTAGCATCCGGAACATGGTCCTTCCGTTTACTCACTTGTCTCCGCAGTCCACTTTGACGAAGATAGACCATCTCCGTGGCTCCGGTCTTTGACTTTCAAACGCTTCCAATGCTTCGATCTGCTCTGGATGGTCTACGTGGAGTCGCAAGACTGCATTATGCTTTGCGAGCTCGTCCGACAGCGCTGCGATGTCTGCGATCTTATTCACAGCGATTGGCATGCCGTATAGGATCTGGAGCATCGTCAGTTCGCGTCGGAGCTCAGTAAGGATGTCCCTACATCGTTGATGATGCCTTCAGCTACCAGTCCCGACCGGAGGACCTGCCAGGCCTCCATTAGAGTCGACACTACAACCGAATGAGTTTGTCCGGCCGAAGTGACCAACTGTAGCTTTGTTCCTTCCGCAGTCTATATTATGATCGTAAGTCAGAACTTGGGATTCAATCTGAGCCATGCTTGACCAGCCTTGTGCGTTTTCAAATGTGACCGAAATCTTGCACCCCATCCTTGAGCCGTCCTGAGCATGCGCGCACAATTGTTTGAAAAGGCAGCTCGATCCACGACCAGTGCTGGCGTTCTCAGGCTACTTAGTCGTTTGCCTACGAATTCATCGCAGAGTGCTTTCTTTGAGGGTAGACCTATGAGATCGACTGGTGTTCGTGTCTGCTCAACATGATGGGACATTGCGTATGTATCAATGCTGTAGTAGCATACAAAGTTTAAAATCTCTTATCTGTGTCGAGGCGGGCCGACGGTCCGGAGTGATGTTGATAGAGCTTCCATCTCGTCGGTCATTATTACAATACAGACTTCCTCTTTCTTACCAGCACGACAGCCATGTCCACCCTCATCAGCCCCTTACACCCAGAAATCATACCCAAACTCGACCCGGAGTACGCGGCATATTACAACGCCAACCTCGCCGACCGGCCAGGTATACATGAGATCCCGTGGGACCCGGCGATCCGCAAAAGTCCTCCCATTGCCGGTGCGTCTGAACCATTGAAAGTGGGACTCGTGAAGGATATCCGTCTGTCCAAATTCTTCGTTCGTGTGTTTTGGCCGGAGGATCCGAGTAATGCGCCTGAAAGTGGTTGGCCCGTGTTTCTGTTCTTCCACGGAGGTAAGATCGATCTTTTTGGTGATCCGTGTAGGGAGGGGATTCATTCGTTAATTTCAGGCGGATGGACTCTCGGGAACATAGACACTGAGAACCATTTCTGCACCACGATGTGTCTAAGTGCGTCTAGACTCGCTTTTGCAATGAAGTCTACTCCTTATCAGTGTCCCTTGGTGATTAGAAGCGCGGTGTGTTGTGGTCGCCGTCGACTACCGACTTGGGCCGGAGAATCCGTACCCTGCAGCCGTCGAAGATGCCGAAGAGGCGTTCCGATGGGTTCTGGAGCGCGGGCCATCCGAACTCAAGGTCAATACCTCTAAATTCGCCGTTGGAGGATCCTCAAGGTAGGCCAAAGCTCACGTCGGAATTTCGTCCTCTAACCACACCCCCAGTGGTGCTAATCTTGCCGCTATTATCACCCACAAGGCTGCTCTGAACGACTCACCGACACCTCTGACCTTCCAGTTGCTCGTAGTCCCCGTAACCGATAACACTGCATCAGAATCGGGAGCCCACGCTTCGTGGCAAGAGAACAAGAATACCCCATCCTTGACACCTGCGAAGATGCTCTGGTTCAGAGACAACTATACACCGAACCCGGAGGATTGGAAGAAGTGGGATAACTCACCTATATTTGCTCCTGAAGAATCGTTCAAGCGGGTTCCTGATGCATGGGTGGCCGTTGCAGAGCTTGACATTCTTCGAGATGAAGGGATAGCGTATGCGGAGAAGATCAAGAACGCGGGCCATAACGCAGAAGTCAAGGTCTACAAAGGCTCTCCGCATCCGATTATGGCTATGGACGGTGAGTCGTTTGCTTTACATTTAATAAAAATCGTTGAAACACAGGAAACTGACAAAATGCGCCTATAGGGTGAGTTGTCAAAGCTGTGGCTCTTTCGCTCAAAGACTTACAGAACCCATTCAGAGTGCTGCAGTCTGGAAGAAATCTCATCGCTGATGCAGTAGATGCTTTGAAACGGTCTTTCTATGGCGATGCGATACCGAACTAGACGGCGTTGTAATATAGTTCGTATAATAGGCTGAGTCTATAAGTCGAATGTACGGTACGACGCGATGGAAAAAGGAATAAAGAAATCACATGCTTGTTTCCAGAATTGGTCTCACGTGTTTTGCATGAATTCCCGCGTCTCGGTGGTCATTGTGGTGATCGGCAATGGTCATGTAACGCGCGATCCCATAAATTTAGGGCGGAGTTTGAAAACTTACCATAACTAGCAAGACATGTAATCTGTAGTTTACAAAGGGTCTCTCCTTCGTATACATCGTGTCAGAAATTGAAGCACCACGTCAATCACTCAGAATTCTTGTCATAGCATTTGATTGGTGTCTGATCCTGATATTCCTGCTGTCAGAACTCTTGGGACCTAAGCTCAGCTAATTAGTTTTTGGATAACTCATATGCAGACTGGTTAAACTGTTGGTTACAGACTTTGCATGATTACTCTTGCTCTTAAACTGTCAGATTTGGCTTCCTTTCTCTCAGGGGTAATTATACTGTGTGATTCTATGCTTCTGAAGGCTTTTTATTCCAATTCTTATGGTATCTCAGTACAGAACTCACAGGTATCAATTCCTTTGTGTTAGGGAGTAGGCCCGGGGTTACACCGGTTCAATCCTTTGGCCTAAGCAGCGGTGTGTTGTGCAGAGGTGATCTTATCTACCCACGTCTGGCTGTACCACGCGGTCCCTTACTAGCCTTCTTAGTCACTGTCCGAGTTATGGATGCTTTCAGATACGAGGTAATAGTAAAGCAGATTGGGATTTCCAAGAGGCGTGATAGTACAAAGCACACAGTAATAGCTCGCTGTAGGGCAAGCTTTACACCAGTGTGTTAAGAGGATCGAAAGATGGGGAAATGAGGGCCTAATCCTACAACTATTTATGCTCCCAGATATTCCATTTTCCGTCTGTTAGGGAGTAGGCCCGGGGTTACACCGGTTTGATCCTTTTGCCTAAGCAGCGGTGTGTTGTGCAGAGGTGATCTTATCTACCCACGTCTGGCTGTACCACGCGGTCCCTTACTAGCCTTCCTAGTCGCGGTCCGAGTTATGGATGCTTTCAGATACGAGGTAATAGTAAAGCAGATTGGGATTTCCAAGAGGCGTGATAGTACAAAGCACACAGTAATAGCTCGCTGTAGGGCAAGCTTTACACCAGTGTGTTAAGAGGATCGAAAGATGGGGAAATGAGGGCCTAATCCTACAACTATTTATGCTCCCAGATATTCCATTTTCCGTCCTATTTCTTACTCATCCTGTCTCCACTTTACTCCACTTTCCTCCACCATTACATCTGTTCCTTTGTCATCCTGCTGCGCTTCGCTCCACTTTGCTCCAATCTTTGTAAGGTCGTCTCCACTATGACAGAATTCTTTGGAGTTGCTGACTGAGACAATAGAGGTGGTGCTCCGATATGGAATGCTCCACTGTCAGTACTCCATAACGATGTCATTGCCGTCATTGAGTGGCATCTTTGCTCTTGGAGCGATGTAGGCTGCTCGGTATGTGATTCTTCGGAATTCATCTCGAGGTCCAGCGAGGGTAAGCATAACTCGCACGTCAGTGTTAAGGTGTCGGGTCGGTGTAGAGTATGGTCCAAGGCATATCATGAACTGCATAAGCTCTGCTGGTGGGTTCTGCTGGGTTCTGGTGACTAGCCATGCTTTGCCTTCGTATCGTATATCTCGAATGTAGCGCCATATCCTTCGTTGTATAAGGAGTTGTAATTGCTTGGTTTCCAGGTTCGCATCTCTCGGTAAATAAAGGTTTGCCTGTATCGTAGATGCTGGACATGGTGTGTGCAACTCCGGTCTATACCATCCAATCATTCTCCAAGTTATCGGGTTCGCAGTTCGAGGGGTCCGAGTTGTGATCGTGAGTTCCTCTCGTTTCTTGGGTACTATTGGGCTTGGTGGATTGGAATGCATTGTATCCTGAAGGTGTCGCTCGGTTTCGATGTGACAGTCACGCGTACCAACCGTTGCCGTGCATACTAAGTAGTATACTTCATAAAGGACCATGTAAACTCGTGCACAGACTTGACAGTGCTGAAATGCCAGTGAGGTCTCCATAAACCTTATTAGCCTTTAGCCTTTTAGCGTTTAGGCTTTAGTAGTTGTGCTTCTGGACTTCTAAGAAGTTTGATCGCTTCTTTTGATCGAGGTCGCTCTGGTTGCTTGGTCGGCGGCGTTAGAGTGGTAGTCCGCGGTAATAGGCGGTCGGCGGTGTTAGCTGTTAGCGGGATTACGTATCCGCTTCGGTGCTTCTAGCGCTCGGGTGGTAACGGGTTACTGTTGCCTAGGCCGCTCGATTGCTTGGGCCTTTGATAGCTGGCTTGGTTACCGGTCGCGTTTGGAAAGCTGATCGTGTAGATCTGTTGATCGTGTCGATCCTGATGCGAGTTTTTGAGCGGATCCTTTCACTTTGTAAACTTCTTCAATATTGCTCGAAAATGCAATATAGTATAAATCAAGTTGCCCATATACAAAACATATGTTCATTTAGAGAGTTCAGGTATGTCTATGCTTCATCTACTTTATCAAAACTCATTTGATCACTTGAGCAAGCTTTCAGTAGGTCCAGTCAATCAGCTTCTAATGCATCATGTGATCAAGTTTTGCTATTTCTGGGTACCGATCGACTTCTTTCTCTTTGATGTTTTGACAATTGACACAGATTATAGTGTCATTTTTTCTGCATACACTTCTTTTTCATATGTATTCCTTCAATTGCCCGGGAACAAAATGTTAAAATTTTCATTGTAAAGACTCATTTTTGTACACTTTATACCTTTTTAATGCTAAATTTTGCCGATTTTTGCATTTAAAGAAATTCTACTTCTGGACAAGTGTTCCAAGTAGTCAAATACATATATTTCATGCCTTGATATGGTCTACATGATGTTGTGTAAGCCTACACATTCTCTTCTGAAATTCTTGTCGAGTTTTTTTGAAGCTCCGACAGGATTTCCTATAAGCGGTATCGTGGGAACGATCGCGAGTTGCATGACCGTTGCCTATCACCAGTCATTGCAATCACTTGAGGCGCCGCGTGAGTAAATGGCCTGAAAATAAAATCACCCTCGTCTCTCTACCTTCTCAGGGACATGCAAGCCATGGCGGACGCAAATACCTCCGACCAAGTCGAGCATGAATACATTTCAACTTCTCTTGATGTCGAACAGCTCGACACGAACCTCTTTCGTTCCAAGTCACTATGGCTCCCGGTTAGAGCGAGAGGTGTTTTCGGTGGTCAGGTCATCTCGCAGGCGTTAGTGTCTGCTACCAACTGTGTCGACCCTATGTATGGGTTACATGTGCGTTCTTCACTTCTTTTATGATACCGTGAGGTCTGCTCACGCAAAATTCAATATCCCAGTCGCTACATGTGAGAATTTATGTTTCTGCTCTGCTCCAATGTCTCATGAGATGTTCCGCAGTGCTATTTTCTTCTGAGCGCATCGCCTGCTCTTCCTATCCTCTATTATGTCGACAGACTCCGAGACGGCCGATCGTACTCTACTCGATTCGTCAAAGCCGTTCAAAAGGGCAACACCGTCTTCATTCTGATGTGCTCGTTCCACAAGCCAGAGCCGGAGCATCCCTTCCATCAGTGGGACGTGCCATCAAGTATACCCAAGCCGAATGAAGTCGAGATTGATTATGATTTCTATCGACGAATGCGTAGTTTGGACACGACGAGCGATAGAGCGAGGGAGATCCTTGACCATATCATTCATGTTAGTAAAGCTCGGTTCGCCAATCAGTATCAGGAAGGTTTATCATTCTGAATGTATAACGATAGGAGCGACAAAAGAGCCCTATACAGTGCACGGTACAGATAGAACGAGAGGCGGGAGATGGGACAATCATGTTTATGCATTACATGAGGGCGCGAGGTATTCCGAAGTACGAACCTGCGTACCAGAAATGCATTCTTGGATACATGTCGGATCTTTCATTGTGGGTTATCGATTTTCTGTTTCGGTCATCTGAATTGTTCAATCTAGTTGCTAGTATTGGCGTTGGAGCTAGGACACTAGGGCTTAGAAGATTCGGGGAAGGACCAAACGCTCTTAGCATGTCGGTATGTTATGCCAGTCTTGGTGAAGCATTGACTCCATACTTAAGTTTCGTTTCACAGTCGTCCCTTGATCATTCAATATTTTTCTACAGGTATATTCATAAGGAGGTATTTCGTCTATCTATCCCTGACTATCTACTTCTACAGTGATGATTTTGATTGCTCGGATTGGATTCTATATGTCGTGAGCAAGGGTCATTCTTGTCATCATCTGCATTGTCTGACGTCTCTTAGATCAAATCACCACGGACGGGTTCTGGTCGAGGAGTAGTTCAAGGACAGGTGCGTCAGTTTGTTGAAAGTTACACCTCGCCTAGATATCAATTCTCTCGTCAGATGTACGCTGTTGATGGGACATTGGTAGCGATTACGACGCAAGAGGGTGTGATACGCTCGGGCATTGCGGGACCTGAGGGACCGCAAGCGACGAAACCTAAGCTCTGATACATTTTATCCCTTACCTAGAAACACACTTGATATAGGAAGATTCACTATCATATATCTTACTCAATCGGATATTTCTATTGCACTGCCATCATGCTACAATTGCTGTAGAACCCTGTCTAGAAAGTCTTGCCAGACGATGCGTTTGCAGCAATCGGAATCCATTATTGGACAAACTCACGGTACGGCAACATCATATCGAATGCTATAGCCTAGCGAGCAGTAAGTGGTTCGAACCTGTCAAGATCGATTGCACGGTCATCAAAATAATACGGGACAAAAGGCTACCTCTTTTTTTCTATATAATATTTGGAGCAAAATCTGAAGACAGAAGGAATTAATAAGCCGCCTCCACGCAGGATACATGCCTATACTTGCACGCCAGCGAGAGAATCATCACGAAGAGACGACCAATCTGAACTCGACATCATCCCTTCGAAGTGTCCGATAACTGCAGACGGGAGAAAAAGAGATGATACGCATATGCTCAGAAAACCACCTAACTTTTCAACGATACTTGGCAGTCCTAGAGGAAACTTGTAAAAGTGATTTGCGAGGATGAGAATCGAATTCTATACGCCGTCACCGATGAGCCTGCATGATTGCGTCTGAGATGAACGTAGCACTGATTTTCCGTCCACCGAACCAGCGACCATTGAGACTTTCGATAGCCTTTTTAGCCGAGTCGACACCGTCAAACTGAACGTAGATTTCGCCCTGTAAATTTCCGATAAGTAACTTGCATCCTGCTACGACACGGTACTCACCTCAGAATCTTTCTCAACTTTGATGTGTTGTACTCCACCGTATTTAGCCTGGCATTCTCCTTTAACATCTTCAGCAAGTTCCTTGTCCCAGTTTGGCTCAGTTTCTCTGCAAAGAGTAATGTGAACGTAATGCATAAGAATATATTGAACAAATTACTCTTCCGGATTGAACATATTCTTCAAAAGAACAGACTTCGACATCATAGGTTGTGATATGGCCGGTTTCACGCTGAAGGAAGTTTGCATCAGCCCTGGCGATAAACACTGGCTGAAAAAGAACACATACACTTGCTGCTGAATGGTAGGAGCTGAATCAATTCTAGCAAGTTTCTGCATCAGTGCTTGTCGAGACGCTGCGTTCAGATTACCACCTGCATATATGAATGAGCCTTCGTGAATACCCGAATAAAATGTCCCACTTTGACTTACCGCCTCCTTCATCTAGTGAATCCTGGGTAATGATCTTCGACTGTCCTTTCTCGTGGACGGTATTCACACGTAGCTAAGCATCCAGATGTCAGAGTCTTATAGCTTAGAAGCCGAGACGACATACCGTGCGACCAGCAAGCTCGAAGCCTTCCATCTGTTCCAATGCCATTTTTGCATCCTCAGCACGTTTATAGCTAATGTCGTTTTGATGAGATTTTGATCGGACAGAAAACTCTTTTGCACATACTGAACAAAAGCATAACCCTTGCTACGACCTGTGGCTGGGTCTCTGTGAAGATCTACGAAGTCCAATTCTCCAAAGGGCTCAAAGACCTGTTTGATATCCGATTCTGTCAGATTGAAATGCAGCGAGCCGACATAAAGGCTATTCGAACAAGACGCGGTTAATGAGTATCGCAAGGCAGTCAGATTGGAGGCTCACGTCGCTCCGCGTCCACTAGCTCCAGGAGGAAGATTGATGCTCCTGTAGGTAATCTCAGTAACAGAATCAGAAAGAGACACAAATATACGTACCCATCACCTGCATGAGTTTTGTTTCTTTCCGCTTCAGTATGCTGAATCATGATAGGAAGACCCATAACTATTGTGCCAGACAAGGCAATGGCTTGCTCAACGAGCTCAATGGACCGGAACTCGACGTATGCAATACTAAACCGAATACGTTATGCCTCATTACCGAGATCAAGAAAGAAAAGTACTTACCCCTTCGACCGTCTCGATAAGCGATCGGTGACAATACGCGAGTCAAGAACAGTGTTCTCTCCGAGTTTATCTTCAAAAAAGTATCCCAGATCGCGAGCTGTCATACGAGCAGCGAGTTGAGAAACGAAGACAGACCGAGCTTCAGAATCGTCCTCTTTGGGTTCATCCAAATAAGGGTCTTGAGGCCCATCGTCATAAGAAGGCGACGGTCTCCTAATATAGAATAAAAGTAAATAGGTGATCGCTACTAGAGACTAAATCGACAAACACTATGGGCTGGGATCCAGAACGACCACGAAGGACCATGGGACGTTCGTCCTCGACCAATGGCGACTCCTCTTTAGGAGGAATCGGACGATCATCAGGGCCACATCTGGCGCTTCCGTCTCGCCGCGGGGAGCCCCTCCTATCATAGTCATCTCGAAGGTCCCGAGCACCTCTTCCAGAACGAATAGACCTACGATCAGAGTCTCTCGAACGAGGACGACGCCCGTCATCTTTCTGAGGTGAATCCACACTCATCGGAGTCCTAGGGGTGTCTATGGTGTCTTCACGTATCCTCTTCAAGGGTTTCTGGTCAGCGTCATCGTCGACGTGTCTACGACGACGTTCCCTGCGGTCCATATCGTCTCGGTTAGTATCTCTGTCACGGTCCCTACGACCATTCCTATCCCTGTCTCTGTGGCGTAACTCGCGCTCCCTTTCTCTATCCTTGTCGACATCGCGGTCTCGATTGTCACGATCTCGTCCTCGATCCCTGTCTCTGTGAGATCGATCTCGAGACCTGCTCCTTCTGTCACGATGAGATCTTTCCGAGCGACCGTGGCTTCTGCTCCTATGACGTCTGTCATCCTTGCGCCTGTGACGAGACCTCGAGCGGGACCTGTGGGAAGGACGAGTTTTATGAGTTTCAGTAGAAGGGTCAGCGACCCTACGAATCGTCAGACGCAGGAAGCAGCAACAAATGAAAGAACTCACGAATTATGACCTGGGCTGGCATCGATTGCCATTACGTTACACTATTTCTGGTAAGCAATATGGACCAACGAGCAAGGGACCGCAACAAATGAGGGAATGAAGCAGAAGTTTGCGACTGTTTATCATGGTCAAATCCTTACGGGACTGTGGGAACCGGTTTCCGAAAGCGACATACTGAGTTGATCTATGTACTTGTAACAACAACATTTGCTACTGACTGACTACGGGTCTCTCACACAGATAGATAGTTAATTCTGCAAATCAGCCCAGATGGGCGCGTACTCTCATTTCCGCCTGTCCGAGTTCGGTTTCTTCGGCCCTGCGGTACAACTCATTCAATGGATTCTCAGGTCCTTCCTTCTCGAGCGCGTCCTCGATTTTGCTGAATTCGCGAGCAAATTTGCCGTTGAGAACCTGCGGCCATAGAGCACAGTAAGTACCAGACATTTGCTTTCAAATGAAGACTTACCTGGTTATGCAGAATATTCTCAAAGTGTTTGCGGATCGCACTACCATCAAGCGATAATGCACCATTTAGTTGTCCATACTGCGACACTGTTGAGTGATGTTTCAGCTGTATAGGATTGAGCCTTCGTCGGTAGGTAATGATATAGTTATTGAAGTACCTGGCGGATAAAGCCGTCTTCAGCGGCGCGTTCGAATATCTCCGCGGGTTCTTTGGACATCCACCTGAGATTCTGTTCAATGTTTGGTATACGGACAGCCTTACACTTGTACTTGCATCTCATAACAAAGAGCCTCATCGGAACATCCTGCCTCCTTAAGAACGCTGAAGGCTTGTCTTTCAAAGATTTCAGAGTAAGTATGTTGAGAGATGGTGAACATCCTTACTGGAAAAGCATGATTATGTTCGGCCAGAGAGCCTGCTCCGCAAATAGATCCCTTTCGTAGGAGTCAACTAAAATCCTTTATGGATAGTAACACTCACATTGCCGTTTCTTCTCTTGCAGAAGATTCAATGGCTCCTGCCTTAGTGGCGCCGATTACTCGCGAGATTGCAAGAGCAATTTCCAGAGCTTTGCCAGCTCCGTCTTGCTCAACGGAAACGAAACAGGGGAAGCCTTGACCCTTCTGGTATAACGACCTCACGGAAGAGCCTGTCCAAAAAAATTGAAGCTTCCTTCTTTTCGGTATAGGGATTCAGAATCGACTCACCAATCATTCTGCATTGGCAATGTCAGTTTCGGGAGTTCACTGCATAAATGACAAATACGCGCACCTTGGAGCTACCATGACGACATTGCTGGTTGACGGGATGTTAAGGAATTTGAAGAATACATTATAGCCACTAGCGATGACTATTGTGCATCCTTGTTTAAGGCTCGGGGCAATTTTCTCATTGAAGAGGCGGGGCTGGACCTGATCGGGTATCAAGAGGAATATGACTATCAGGAGAGTTCAGTCGGCGAATTTCAAAACATCGGACATGACCATACTGTCCGCAACTTCTGCTGCTTTCCCAAAATCGTCCGTGACATTGAAATTCTTTGATATCGCATCTTTGGCGTAACTGTCTGCGCGATTCGCAATAAGAATCTTATCGTTAGGTAACCCCGAATCCCGCAGGTTCTGAGCTTGTGCAGCTCCTTGGTTTCCAAAGCTACAATCTGGTCAGTAAGTGTCGACGAAGCACTGCAGTAGTGTTCTAAATCACCCCAAGAAAACAATAGTTTTATCTTTCAGGTATGCCAAGTCGGCATCTGAGTCGTAATAACTGTATAAACAGGACGGTAATTAATTTGCAAGCTATATGACTACTCGTCAAAGCACTCACATCTTTGCAGCCGGCATGATATTCCTCAAGAAAGACTCTCAACGGGGTTCCTCGGATGCTCCGCGATCTGGCATTATATATAGACCGTATGCGGCTTTGACCACGGTGCGTCGGAGTGTATACCGATCCGGATAGGCCGCCGGTCACCACTGCCTTCGTATCCTGTACCCTTGTCCCGTAGTAAACAGGTGATCATGTCGATTGTAATGTTCTTCCAGCAGGGAAACTGCAGTCATTGAAACGACACGTACGAGATTAACAAGGGCAAGACGATGGAACGGCTCAATCCCGAATACTCGGCTTCAGAATGATATGGTCTTAACTTGTACGTGAAAGTACACAATATTGCGGTTCGTCCAAAGCTAAGTTCTATGTTTTGTATAACAAGACATGAATCGGAAGGTACGGGCCGCGCGTCCCGCTCGGATATTCCTGTCGCGCTTCGCAGGATCACCCGGGCCCCTGTGACCTTCTCTAACTTGGTCGTCATTGATAAGTGTAATATCAATGTCTTTGCTGAAAGATAAATCCGCGATATCGATATTCGTTCGCTATGTCGCTGGCCATTGGGAAAGTCGTTTGCATTACTGGGGCCTCTAGGGGAATTGGGCGCGCAACTGCTCTCGAGTTTGCTAAGCACGGGTCATCGGGCTTAGTTCTCCACTATTATGGGGACGAGACGACATCCCAGGAAGTCAAGACACTTGAAGAAGAAATATATATTGTATCTAGTGCTTGCAAAGTCGTCGCTGTACCAGGCGACATATCAATTCGAGAAACATCTCTGAAGGTCATTTCAGGGTTGACACTTTTTAATGTCAATGTTTCTAACAGTGACTCTAGATTGTTGACGAGGGTGTCAAATCATTCGGAAGAATCGGTTCGTGTGATTCTTGGGCGGTGAAATATGCATATACCAAACGATAGTCCAGATGTTCTTGTCAGCAACGTTGGAATATGTCCATTTGCTGATTTCTTGACATTGCCTCTCGAGACATGGGAGCGGACCAGACAGGTGAACCTCGACGGCTCTTTCTACATAGTGCAAGGTACGATGCATCCATTTTGTCGTGCATGTTGTTGATGCTGACACATACACGTAGCTGTGGCACGTCAGATGGTAGAGCAGTCTCCTCAAGGGGGTTCCATAATCTGTGTATCGTCTGTCTCTGCTCGAGTCGGCGGGGGACAGCAATGGTGACTGACACAGTTCTGTTTTGTTGCATTTTTTAACGTATATTTCTCTTTTCTATGTAGTCATTATACGCCGACTAAAGCTGGTGTGTTATCTCTCATGCAGAGCTGTGCAATCGCTCTTGGAAAATACAATATTCGCTGCAATGCAGTTCTTCCTGGAACAATTGAAACTGACATCAATAAGGAAGACTTAGTGGATACTGCAAAACGCGAAAATATGATAAAAAGAACTGTTCTAGGACGTCTAGGTGGTGAGTCTGACTCTGCCATCGCTGTGGCTCCACGCTGAGAAGACCATCTAGTCCCGGAAGATATAGCAGGGCCGATAGTTTTCCTCTCAAGCGATCTAGCTCGCTACGTCACCGGTGCGTCCCTCATGGTCGACGGAGGTCTTTTCGTAAACCTTCAATAAGTATTTGCTTTGCGTGATATATTCTGTACAATATCGTGACGAGAATCGGAAAGCACAGCGACGGGTATCGGGAAAGCTTGTGGGAATCCTAGTCCCAAAATTATGCCAACCAGGCCTCTTCAAGGATCTTGCCATTGACTGCTGCTGGCTCGGCATCGACGAGTACACTCACCCACCTAGCCACTCCTGGTCCTGGATTCCTCCAAGCATGCATATTACCTCTCTGAACAACTGTATCACCCGGATTTTCGATCAATATCTCCGTTCCATCATCCAGGATTAGAATCAGCTTTCCGGAGACTATTCAATGAATCAATATGAGAGTTGATTTCCCCATAAACCGCACTTACTGAGAATATTGTAGTCGATCGAGCTTGTCCTATGCTTGAGATGGGTAAAAGAAGGCCCATCGGCGATCCTGATATTAACTTCTCGAAGGCGCGTATATCACTCACCATCGGAGAAGATGCGCCCGATGCGAGATCCGTGAACCTCAGATTCGTCCCATTTCGCATAACCAAGCCCTGACCACTAATGGAACGTAATGCACCATCAACACTATGAAGTTGGTTAGTGTCGTCAGTAAATTTGCACTGGATGAGTGTATTGACCTATCGTCGTTTGCATCCTTAGATGGCACCGATTCGGTAGTCCACAGAACTCCGCCTGAAAGACCTTCACTGCTTGGACCAGTAGCAGGCTGGCATGAGACTCTCATCAAGGCAATCACTTCTTGTGAGGAAGAATCCTTACTTTCGGGCTGATAGTTGTGTCTTTTTTCACGGTTCCGTACCCCGCGGAGTCATTTCCAGTCACAATGCGACGAATAGGAGGCAGAGCTGAGGGCGTGGAGAGTAAGGGGGCAGACATCTTAACTAAGAAAGATGTAATGGGCAGGCTAAGCGATCGCAGTAAGTCAGCCATGCACGGCGTAAGGGTGAGCTCAGCTCGATCCGACAGGGATATGCTTGGACATCCTACTTGCCTTCGGTTACATTTATTGTTCCATAGAGAGGAGTAAGGAGTGCGCCTAGATGACGCATGAATGGTCGGATTGGCGAATGTTCGATAAATGGTCCACCTGATGCAATACAATGGCATCCGAGAAACGTGGTGCACGATTTTAAACTGAACGGCCCGGGATGCCGTCTTTCGGGACACTCGAATGTCAAGGAACAGTCCGAACAACGTTTTCGAACGGTAGCCAAGGATGGAGCTCCCCATCAGGTATCTTGCGTCACGCGGGAAATGGTACTCCAAAAGACAAAATGAGTAATACTGAATGTATTCAATCCCTGGTAGTTTACAGACTTCCGCGAAGCATTGGCGAACAAATAACGTTGCTAAACGGAAAATGACGCACGAGATTATCAGTAGTATATCCATCCCTCTATCTCTCCAATACGCCCATCATAGAGGACCCCGTGGATTCAGCAGACCTTTGCCCTCGGCAAAACTCGTAGTCCGGTTCAGAGACGCAGGATCTGAAGGAGGAACGTAGAATTCGTCGATGATGGGTATCTGCAGAAGATTCATCTTCGGCGTGACCACAATCATATTGTTCGTACGAATCTCCATCCAATCAGCTAATATATATATAAGTCCAGTCTCATTCAGAATTAGAACATGGAATAGGAGCCTTACCCTTCTCGAATGTAAGAGGCTCGCTCGCAATCTTCCAAATGGATAAGATTCTCAGCTTCATTTGAATTACTTGACATGACGCTCACCATGATTATATTCTCTCGCTTATCAGCCTTGGACATCTTATAGTGACCGCCCTTCGCATATTCAGAGAATGTGGTGCCCGAAGAGAACCACTGGAGAACTGAGTCAGACATGCGTCAGTTTCTATATAAAATACGCACCAATGACGCGGCTTCATCTACTTTCGAGGATATATATCGGGTCGCCACGACTGTTTCGCCATCCGTTACGCAAAAGTTCATGAGGCTCGGCTTGGATTGGAAAGTCACACTTAAGTTCATCGATCTATAGAAACGAACTTGCCTCTGTTATATTGAATTCGCGCGCGAAACCATTCAACGCAGAAATCGTATTGAGCATTGCTTGCCTCAATACTGACGGAGTGAATGATTTTGCGTTTGCATCCGGAAGCTGGCATCGGATGTTCAGATAGAGACAAGCGAGTTTAATTTCATCCTGGCTCACCTTTGATAGGAATAGTGCAAATGCCCATTCGGAATCTGTCGATACCAATCATAAGCGACGGATCCAAACAGAAGGTAGCAGAGCACACGCCTGTATTGCCATTCGGTACATTGAAAATTTCATCTGGTAGAGTGGATTGAAGTCGCCGTTTGATTCGAGGAAACTCTGCAATGGCCCCGTTGTGCATAAACTAAGCACGCGATCAGCAGTGTTATAGGATCGATGAAGACAAGATTTTAGCTACTACCATGAGCTTTCCATGAACAAAAGGATGACAATTATCCAACGAGAGAGAGCCAGCGGTGGTGGCACGGACATGGGCGCTTAATGGAAATGTCATGAGCTAGAGCCAGAAAGAACTAGAGTGAAATTTGCTTACAAGACCAGAGGCGACTTGATCTTTTCAGCAAGCCGTGTCAGATTCACGTTGTTCCAGGCCTACGTACTGTCAGTACCTGGAGCAGACAAATATCGAAGGCGACTCACGGGAGTCACCGACGTAAATATGCATGGTTGACTTCCCAACTCTTCATCATATACGGAATCGTACCAACCTACAGCATGTCAATACATGCACATGCTTCACTCAAAGGTAACAATAACGTACCAACCCCGAAACCGTCACCGTTTATGGGATTTCGGCGGTCAACTCTTAGGCGAGAGTTGAACGCCTGGTTTATGATCGAGTGACACGGTTTCGTGAGGAGCTTGCCGTGCGCAATTGAATGCTCGTTAGAACAGAAGCTCCGAATGAGATGAACGTAACGTACATGGCAAAGCTGCACTGGTTCAGTGCCTTTGTAGATGACGAAGCGGCACATTTGCTGATGACAGGATGATATTAAGGATGCAGTCGCAAGCTAAGTAGATGGCCACGACCCGACCTCTGCACGCAAACCAGCTCGTCAACAGGCTCACTTATACAGTGCTCGTGCATAGCTAACCGATTGCGTTGAAGCACGCGATGACTCACGATACTAGACGACACGTACATTCCTCATTTGGCATCGATCGACATCTGACTTCTTAAGTAAGTTCTTGCCAGCAAATAACTTATGATCTTTCAGCTGTTGTTCTGCTTGTCTTGGGAGGTACATGCGTCTATCATCTAGTGCTAACTGTACAGAAACATTTTTGCTTCTCGTTCATTTCTCACAAGAACTCCCGAGGACGAGCTACAGGATCTCCTCCGGTGAAATCATACACTAAACCTGCGACTTTGAACGCCAGTTCTATTTCCATCTTTCAGTCAGAACCAAGATGGCCAAACGAGCATAGTACTCACCGTCCGCTTGAGGTCGCAAGATTGCCTCCGCATAGACACGGACAACGTCTTCTGTCCCACTCGGTCTTACAAAAGCGCGACCGCCGTCGTACTTCCGCACCAGCTCGTCGATTTTCTGCTGCAAACCAGTTGGTGCAACAAGGCGACGCTCCGCATCCTCCGTCTTGAAGACGCTTCTGTCTTTGACGACGACTTTCACGAGGCGGTTTGGCAGATCTGTGTACAGTGCGTCCCATTCTATTCCGGAAAATGATTTGTGGGCAAGGACAACTTCGACCAACAACATATCTGAAAGAGCGTCTCCGACAGTCTGGTTGATCAAATCAATCAAGTTCTTGAGATGATTCAGCGCAGTTTGCTGTGCTGGAGTACTTGGCCGTCGCTCCTCCAGGGCAGCTACGGCACTCGGTGAGAAGAGAACGGTACCGTGCCCATTTGCCTCAAAGTAAACTCCGATAGAATAGTGCTCAGCTGCATGGTGCAAGTGCTTGACACCCGTCGGTACACATGTAACAGGGAGGCGCTAAACACAGGAGTCAGAGAACCTGTTTATGGACGGCAAATCTGACTAACCTCCGCAAGATACTTTGTTGAGGCACCATTAGCGTACGCTGTCTGTACGACCCCAACCTCAATTGTGTCCTCAAGTCCCGCTAATCTTACCTGTTCCACTATAAACGCAGCAACAAGAGCAGAGATCTTGTCTCCATCCAGCAAATGGAACTGATTGCGCTCGTCAAGGTAGAAATAGATGAGACGATCGGCATCACCATCAAGACTACACGCACGCTGGCCAGCTCGAAGTATTCCAGACAGGGAAGGAGGAAGTCTTTGGGAAGTCTTCACGAAATCGGCCCCGCAAGCATTATTCAAGGCGCCTTCAGTATTTATCGCGGTGTTCACGAGCTGAAGAGGTAAAGAGTCCCCTAAGAATTGAGCCAGACGTTTTGCAGTGGGTGCACCAACGCCATTAGCGCAATCCACGATCAAAGGACCGTGCGTCTTCTTGCCCGCCTAATAGCCAAACCAAAAAATAAGCAATTAAAAGTGCATCATGACAAGTCACCACTAACCACCAGTCTCTTGAAGGCGCCACTTAGCTTCCTCATATATCCATGCTCTGAATCTTCGCCATATGCTTCAGCCGTTCCTTTGCTATTAATGCATCTGACAAGGTAATGCAGGACTGGGGTCGTCTTAATATCTTCATTCCGACCAGTAGCACCACTGGCTTTCAGTCCGTCTTCGAAAGCAGCAACCAAAGTCGGACCGGTGGGACGCGTGTCACGAGCATATACGACGTTTGCTGGCTTCGCCAGATCGATCTTAGTAAGTTTGATTAGATTCTCAACCACTTCTACGAAAGCATCTGTAGTAGGCGCGTTCGCTAAAGTCGTGGCGTGGTTCTCCCAAGCGGCTTCAAGCATCTCTCCACGCGGATCAACAAGTTTAACACCATTGTCCTACAAGGTTGCAGTTCAAGCGTGGCACTGACCATAAAGCGAGGTAACATACTTGTTCAGGATTATGCGAGGCGGTGATCATAACCCCAATGGTCTTCCCGTCTAGTTTCTTGCTTCTCAGAGCTGCCAGAACTCCAACTCTGAATACAACAGATTCAAGAAGAACTCCTCTGGAGAATAACTGAGCAAATTTTCTTGAACGGAATCGGCGTGACAGCTCCACTCACAGTGTTCTAAAGCCAGCAGTACCGTACTGGAATTGAATATTGGATGATTTAGGATGGAGATCAGCATAAGCTCTGATGCCCTCTGACAGATCCTCAATTGTCGTCATGGTTAAAAGCACGAATCACAGTGGGTTCGGAAGTGTGTCTACCGTAGAGATGGTAGTAGGGAATACGTCGCGATTAGTGCTAATGTGAACTTCGGTTCCGCACAGCCCTAAATCACGTGAGAGGTCGATGACTATATGATATTGTGTTGCGTGTTGCACAAACACAAGTCACTATATATCCGTCTACCATGGCACCCAGCAAGTCAGAAGCGCAGATTCTATTGCAGAAGGCGGAAAAAAAGGCAGGATCATCTGCTGGCTGGTTTAGCTCTGCCACCACCAAATTTGAAGAAGCCGGCGATCTGTTCCAGCAGGCCGCCAATGCCTTCAAGCTTGAGAAGTCCTTCGTTGATGCGGGCGACGCCTTTTCTAAGGAGGCTGAATGCAGGGAGAAGTGCAAGGAGAATAATGATGCAGCAAACGCTTGGTGGAATGCTTCCAAGGCCTACAAGCAGGGTGATCGACCGGATCGTACGTCTTCACTGCCTTACGAAGGAAGACGTCGGGGAGACGCGCACTAACTGATCTGTTGTTGCAGTTGCGGTTGAAGCACTTAGCCAAACTGTCACGTATCTGACCAAGGCCGGCCGCTTCAGACAAGCTGCAGATCGAGAGAAAGACATTGCTCAGATCCATCTCCAACGGGGAGATCTTCCAAGAGCGTGCCAGAGCTATGAACGTGCCGGTGAATGGTATCAGCAGGAAGATGCAAATGCGTAAGTTGACTATTGGACTCTCATGCTCAACTCATGTTCAGTGTATTCACCTTTTCCCATCAGGATGGCGAACGGATGTTTCAAAGATGCGGCGGACCTGCATGCCCAGATCGATCAGTTCCCGCAGGCTATTGCTCGCTATGAACAAGTCGCAGACCAGTCGCTGCAGTCAAATCTGACCAAGTACAGTGTGAAGGAATATTGGTTGCGGTCGGGCTTGTGTGCTCTTGCTAATACCGTTCGTCTCATCCATTCTTTATGAAAACATCTGGTCTGAAACACACTTCAACACAGGACTCGGTTACTGCGAGGCGCAATCTTCAGAAATATGACACTCTGGACCCGTCATTTATGACTACGCGGGAGGCCAAGCTACTGACAGCACTGATCGAAGCGGTTGAGGGCTCCGACTTGGAGGCATTCGCTACTGCTTGCCGGGACTACGATCAGGTTATGAGATTGGATAATTGGAAGACGACGATTCTATTGAAGATCAAGAAGACCATAGACGAAGAACCCGGGCTCACTTAGATATGAACGAAGCTATTACTGTATCTATATGACTTGGCTTTCTTTCTGGAGGACAATATATAAATGTAACTACCATTCTGCGTGAGGTACCAGAAGTATTCAGCAAGATCGACGGGGATCCGCAGACGCGTCAACTTTTGGGACGCGTTTTTATATATACGTGTCTTTTCTTCTTTTCAGATCAAGCTCCTTGCAATTCTCCTGTACACTCGCCATGAGCTGGCTCGCGGCTTGCGGACTGTCGGTCCTACACTTTTTTCACTTAATATGGACAATTCTGACCGCTCTTCTCTATTATCCCTTTTTGGCAAATCCCCTTCCTTTGCATGGACCTCGCGCAAAGTTGCCTAAAAACCTTGCTTTGGTCCTCGCTATCGATGGAGAAAGGCCTACAGAGGAAGAAAGAAATGAAATTGTAAAAAGCGTTGTCTGTACGGCTCGTTGGTGTGAAGCTGCTGGAATAAATGGACTGAGCGTCTATGATCGCCATAGTGAGCATCTGACGTTCTCGTGCTCCTTGTTCTAACCTTGCTTCAAGACGTTGTTATTAAGCTATCGAACAAGATAAAGATTGCGCTGCAGAACGATGTTGAACATACACCACCCGAATCCGAATATTCATCTGACGCCAGCGACTCGGATTGTTCTCCTACTCCACCGACACCAAACATTGTTGACTCTAGACCTATCTCCTCAGACAATTGGTGTCACCCTCCATCAATAATAACAATAACCTTGGATTCAGATCTCGTTCGCGTACAAAGGGCTACGTTTCACCGTAACCAAGGTTCGTACCTATCCTCCACTCGGTATAGAGAGCGAGAAGTTCACTCCACTGCCATGACTCAGTGGCGTACGCGCTTCCCCGGAAACTCTATAGAAAATCCTCACAAATGACGCTATCTTTGGTTTCGTACGAAGCTTCGAAGGCTCTACTGGCAGCTATTACACGGAAGCTCGCAACGTCTGCGAAGATTTCCGACCAGGCTCGCATCAAAGCTATGGAGGGACACGGAATCAGCGTTGAGAGTATTGACAGACTTGTCCAAGGCATGTTATATTCAACGACATGCTTATGCTCGTTTCTCACTTGCTGCATTTCACTTAATTAGAATCGCTTCATCATCTTGAATCTCCGGATCTTATGATAGTGCATTCTATAAAGCAACGCTCCTTGTCTTGTCCTCCTTTAGAGCTGTACGGGTTTCCGCCATGGCTGATGAGGCTCACAGAAATCTAGTGAGTATTGTTGTAACTCTGCGAGACCGTAGGCTCTCATCTCATTAATGCTAGTTTTGACTGGCGACCGTCGTTATATCGTGCATGGAAGGGCCGTGGGAACAAGCAGTATTTTGTACCACTTTCCGAAGAAAACTTTAGAAGAGCTCTGGACTCTTATAATCGGGCAGAAATGCGCCTTGGAAAATAGATGTGATACTTATGTTCATAGTGTAGCACTGCGTACCTTAGTCTCCATTGCAGAACTTACATCATCAAAATCAAGAGAACAAGGTTTGCTTCCATGATCGACAGTACACACTACGTAAGTAAGTAGTCCAACCCGCCTCTATTCGTTCCCGCCGTCTTCGACCAGTTACCTCGTCCCAGTGACCACGAGACAACATCGGTGACTCTCACATGCAGCCGCCATAGTGTCTGTCATAGTTCACAAAGATGGACCTGGCCTCTCTCTATTCTGCTATTGAGGAAGCCGTCTTCAATGATGCGAGCGAAGCGAGGGAGGAACCAAAGGGTATAACAGCATCGATCTCTCAGCCGCACTCACAACAAAGCCGAGTCTCCTCACCTACTATCGTCCGTCCGGACTCGAATGGTTCGCAGCTGGCTCAGAGCTCACGTTCCTCTGCTACACTATATGAGTCCACGC
The DNA here is from genome assembly GCA_033182465.1 of Sanghuangporus weigelae. Classification (NCBI taxonomy): domain Eukaryota; kingdom Fungi; phylum Basidiomycota; class Agaricomycetes; order Hymenochaetales; family Hymenochaetaceae; genus Sanghuangporus; species Sanghuangporus weigelae. The sequence continues at coordinate 2,604,974 of CP137318.1, read as the reverse complement.
GTCTTTTGGAGCTGCCTCAGAAGGACGGTGACATTGGAGAACCTGAAGAACTAGAAATGGATGATCTGAATAAATTTTCTGGTATGCCCTTGGATTTTCATGAGAGATTGGGTGGTTCTAAATGGTTTATTGGCGCATACATTAAGCTTCTGAAGTGCATCGACTCAATGCCAGCATAGCCCATACCCCTATTCCTGCCACCGCTGTATTCGCACGCGATGCGGCGCCTCTGCATCTCCCTGACCTGGATACATTTCTGGCGGAGCTTCCTGCGCCATCATTTTCTCATTTCACAAGCGGTGTAACCGTTGAAAAGCAGCTCGTGGGATCAGGGATGTTCCCGCCGATGGATCGATTGGCAGCAGCGAAGAGGAGTCTAGTGGACCTTCAGACCAATAGCATTGTCCCTCCTGCTTGGAGGAATCGAACCTCGGTTCTGGGCGGAGTTAGCAATGCAATTCTTTCAATAACGGTAAGTGAAGCAAAGTTTAAATAAATGTCAAAAGCCGTTTTAGTGAAACTTGGCAAGGGCTCGAGTGTCGTAGCGACTTTCTACAGCTTACACGGCCTAGTTGACGTATTGCAAATTTTCGCATTAATTTGCAGTACCATAAGTCAGTTCAAATGTCTCTTTCTTTTTCATGACACTATTCTCATTCAGGTTCAGTCCCGTTTTCCGCTTTTGAAGATATCAAAGATGATTGGAAGATGTTATTCTTAGGCGTGATGTAGGTTCTATTCTTTCTTGTGAGGAACCAATATGAACTATTCAATCCAGACCTAACGTGCTGGCCTTGAATTTCGGGACGACCTTCGTGCAATCTACGACTGTTCTTGCCATATTTATTGTTATTTGCATGGTTCTACTCTATCTATTCTGGTCAATGACGAACAGAATTCAGGACCAGACAGTTCAGGAGGGCTTCCCCCCGGAGCGCCAGAAGGGCAGTGGATGGGGACTTATCGCGGTCAGCTTTACGCTATCCGTCCTATACCTGCCTCTCAGCACTGTCGTTACCCATGCTCTCCTCTGGTCTCAAGACTTTTGGACCATTCCCAATCCCTACGTAAACGCGACTACGGATCCGCCTTCCCTCCCGCCTCTTGGTCCACCTGACGAATTTTTTGATCCACTTGATTTCTGCTATACGACGACAATGAAACGAAATGAGGTTAACTTCGCTCCCATTATAGTCATCGTCTCAGTCGCTTCTTTTACCGCAGTAAGTGGCTTTATGCGTCCGAATGTACTGGAGTTTATATTACAAGTAGATGACTGTTTGGTTCCCGCTTCGACTTCGCTCCATTATAAGGCAGGTTGTACCGAAAGTCGAGCAATTCACAGAGAGGGGGACGCGCAGAAGCAGGAACGAATTAGATCGGGAATATCAGCGTTTACTTGAGAGGGACATCCATCCTATGTCTTTTCTTTACAGAGGTATGCTTCTCGCGTATAAGACAAGGAGTGCAACTGATAGCGATACCGAAGACTTTAGGCGTGGTTGGGGAACATACAGATCCACTTATTTATTCGCAAAATTAAGTGCTCTCCTAATCGTCTCTGTCATCTCTCCGGACAATTGCTTGTTTCGGACAGTCTCTCGGACTGCAGTCACCATCGCTCGACAGGCAGTTTTATCGGCAGTTATGTTTTCCTTTTTTCTGCTCCAATGCTTCCGCGCTCCATTCATCGACCCAGTCAACAATGTCAGCGAATGGATATCGAGGCTAAGCTATTTTCTTATATCGATTTTCGGGCTTGTTGTTACTGTGAACGTTCCTGGAAGTAGTATACTTGACGGTCCGATTCTTTATTTGTAAGTCAGCTTTCTTCGTTTTTTTTTCGTGGCTCAAGCGCTTGCAGAATTTACGTCTTAACGTATGGATTTGCCTTCTGTGAGTGACCTCTAAACTTCTCCTGCCCCTCGTTTACGAGGTGCCTGTAAACAGATTTCGTATGCATCGACTTTGGTTGGATGCAACGCATCGTAAAACGTGAGCATATAGCTTCTGTTGTCCTTCGGCTATCTCAGACTGATCGAGAGATTAGGTATAACGGGGAGGATGGACTTTAGTATGACATTGTTTCAAGTACCTGTTTTTTTCAGGCTCATCTCCGTTATTTAGGCATTGATATCTTCTCTCCAAGGTCTGCTTGAGTTCATAATGCAGCGAAAACATACTGATTCTCTACTCTTAGACTTGATTTATCAGTTTCTTCGTCTCATGTGAAACGTCGCACATGGCAGGAGACTATCACAACCCTTCTTTTGACTTCGCATGAGTGTCGGATACCTCAAGAACAGCCCATGCTCTATGCTAGCGCAAAGGATTCTGAATACCCGCCTTACTTACTTGGATTTCGAGGATCTCCAGCGGAGAGACATGTTGAGAACTTGAAGGTAGCGTTGACTATATTAGCTGAAGCGAAAGAATCTCTATTGACAACAACCATCATGCAGATCTTACGTGAGATCGGCTTGCACGAATATACCCAAGGATCAAGGGCCTTGAACAATCATGAACGAGACTATGCACTTTGGGAATGGATTCAACACGAATACACAGGTCCCGACATGCTTTGGACGGGACCAGATAGATGGGCTCGAGCTCGTTTTGGAACAGCTTGGTGGATACCGTTTCCACCAACTCTAGTAAAATCCAATTTCTTTATATCTTTTGTCTATCCTTACGCTTATCGGCAGATTTTCCGATACGACGATGGCGGTGGTGCCGTCCTTAATCGGGCAGAACAACTCGACGCTTATTTTCAACTGAATAGGAGCAGGGAGGCGCAGAAGAAACGCCAGTTACGTCTTGCTCTTCGTGCTCTGGACGGTCAAACTTGTTCATGGCCATATGAGTATCGTGAGGTGAGTACATTAGATTTACTCTACAAGCACGTGAATAAGACATTTCCACAGCCCGTTGGAAATCATCGCAGGTTGTGCTGTTTTGGACGCCGCTATCACGCCCGCCGTGTGCTTCAACTCTTCGCTTGCGTCCTCAAAATCAATCGCAATGGTCGGCTTGTCTGGCAAGATCGTGATTTCGGTAGCGGGTTTAATGTCGAATTGGCTTATGGGAAAGACATAAAAGTGTCCGGAGACGTTCTGGGCCTTAATGACGATTGGGAGCTCACGCCGATTTTAGCTCGGTTTCTTTCCCGGAATCAATCTCTTATACTGGCACGACTTCCGGTTCTTGAACGGACCATTTACGAATTTCGCAGGTATCACCGGAAAGAATGCCAGCGTAAAGTGGAGGCGCTAAGCTACCAATTTCTTTTAACCGTTTACAACAAACCACAGAGACATGGTCAGCTTGTGCAAATCGTGGCAGAACAAGAGCGGGATTTAAGAGTCCGCGACTTGGTCCTGGGAGCCGAAGATGCATTCATTGCTGGCTATGAGCGTTTCCAACGAGCAGTCTCGTCTGAAGCTGCGGCTTGGTGGTACATTTTCTGGGTAAGCTTCATCGATGCCCTCTTTTTGAAAAAAATATCGTATCGGTACTTTCAGGACGATCTTTGGAGACGAAATAACGACACGATCAAGAATTTACGATTGCATGAACAGGACTTCAGTCCGTATTATCCAACATCAATCGCCTACAGACCTCTTCCTCGTCCGATCCTGGAAGCGTTTCTGCGACAGCGCGGACTATACGGCAAACCTTCTTGTAGTTCCTTCTTCCATACTGGACTTCTGAATAAGATATATTTTTGGCTGAGCGAGATAGTGTTTCGCAATACCGATCGCGTGCGTATATGTCTGTAATCCTCGAGAAGCCCACTTAACGATCTTAATAGGCGGTACAACTTCACGTCGGTGAAGGCGCCTCTGAGCTTAATCCATCCGCCATTGATGCGCTTGCTCATGCCCGATCATCATCTCTTGGCACAGGGGGCGGGACAGACCATGATGATGTTTCTATTCGAGCAAGACCGATCTACCGATGGGAAGGACTCCTGGAGGATCCGATACAGAATCATCAAAGCGAATCTGGATGGCTCGCGAAACTCGGAGTTTGGCTCGGGATCACACCGCTCTGGAGAGCCGGGATAGTGACCAAGGGAGTAGCCTTGGATGTGAAGCTTGAGAATGGCAGGTACATAAGATTGCCAAAGGCAAATAGCTCATCATGATGTCTACACAATTTCTAATATGTATACCAGTTGTTCATTCTTACAAGTTCGAATATTAAATGAAGGATAATGACAACATAAGCAAGAAAGTCGACATGTATTCGAATCAAAGCACAACCTGGTCTGTGCCTTGTCAGCAGTCAGAGGGATCTCCAGGAAGAGAGGTCCTAGGTAGGTTGCATTGTGAGCTTCGTAACACAGAACGTCGATCTCTCCGCCGATCTGCAGATCAGGAATTCGCTCAAATTTACAAGCACGCCACTCAACATGAAACCACCAGCTAAACTTTCTAGCAAGCATGGTAATCCAAGGAAGACTAAGATCCCTGATATACGTGACTCGCGTGTAAATCGTCATATATCGCGAAAAGAACGAGCCGGGTCAGCAACGAGCACCTCTGATGACGACTCCGGCGGCGACGAATCGGAAGAGACAGTCTCTAACGAGAGCGAGAATGAAAGCGAGCTAGAGATTGATCATCCACGTATAGCTCAATGGGAGGAAGAGGAAGAGGATAGAAAATTTCCGGACACGCGATTTCAAAGGGATAAAGGAGAAGGTTCGTCAAAGGTACGTTGTCCTATATGTTGAGGTTGATATTCTCTGAAATTTTTATCGTTATTCAGCAAACGTATAACAATAACATCGCGTCTCTGTCTTTTGGAAGCCTCCTGAAGGCGCGCCGAGTCCTAGATCGGGCTCATTCAGAGGCTGAACAGGATGAAACGGACAGTTCAGCCGACTCAGGTGAAGACAAGTCGATTGAATCCTTGCCGGAACGACATGAATCGAAGAAGCCAGGAAAGCGATCTCATAAGCATGCGTGGGTCCTCTTGTATTTCAATGTAATATTTGGCTCGAACGTATTTGCAGGCCCATAGAGATGTCTTCCAAAAGACCAGTGACACGCAGAAGACAGGTAGTTGAAGTGAAGAAAGTGGTCCGTATTTCACCGTTTAGGTGATCTGTCTACTGAAACAGTGATTTGCAGAACTATCGAGATCCAAGATTTTCTTCACTATCTAATGACAACGCACAACAATCCTTTCAGAAAAATTACTCGTTTCTGGCGGAATTGCACAAGACTGAGCTGGAGACACTGAAGGAGAACCTCAAGCGTGCTCGTAACATGCTTCGATCTTCACCGAGAGATCAGCGAGAAGGTTGGGAAGAGGAAGTGAATCGACTCGAACGGGCATATAAGAGAGCGGAGAGCTCTGTTAATCGAGATCGGAAGGATGGTGTCGAACGACAGGCACTCGAGCAAGCTCGAAAGGAGGAGAAAGAGCGAAGAAAGGACGGCAAGAGCGAATGGCACATGAAGAAATGTGAGAAGAGTCTCATTGACGTATGAAATGGCTTTGTTCACCCGTTTGGTTTTATAGCTGCTAAGAAAGAGCTGTTACTCAAAGCCCGTCATGATGCCTTGGCGGAGAGTGGAGGACGATTAGCGGTGCGAAAAGCGATAGAGAAACGACAGAAGAAAATCAACCAGAAGGAGAAGAAACGGCTGCCGTCATTCGCAGGTCGTGGACAGCACATCGACCGAGAAGGGCCAAGGAAAAGACGAAAAGTCGTGGCATAGTCTTGACTTTGTGGATCTAGATTATAATTTACTATAGCCATACACGTGACTGATGAGCTTAAGTTATTTTTATTGCGCTCCGACGGCAGGTGCTTCCCCATGGAACTCGTCCTTGTCCTCGTCGTCGTTGTCCCGCTATCCCACTTACGCTCACTACAATCCATGACATCTTCTTCGCAGGATGGTGGACGTCGTTGCGAGCGAAATCTTTGAAACGAATACCGGACCCTCCTCGTCTGAGCAGTCTGGCGCTGCGTCTCCTCAAGAAGTGCCACAGTCCGTTCTTGCAAATGAGCTACTGTCAGCCGTAGAGAGCATCCTTCCTCCTACTCAAGACAATACCTATGCAGCTTTCTCCGACGAAAGGCATGACTTGGATCCCTCGGACTCGGACATTTATCGTGGGGATCAGCATCCCTCTGTGATAGTTCCTCCGGCGGAAGACGCAGCGTCTGTGGCGTCTTCGTCTTCATCTTCAAGCTCTTCTTCAAGCCCCTCTCTGAATGTCGGTCGTCGCCTCGGGGCTCTAGCGAGTGTCGTTGAGGCTGCGATATCACGTTGGGCCAGGGCGCATTCTTCTGCATCCAGTACGACTTCGTCCTCATCGTCTTCGTCGGTCTCTTCCACGACACGTACGCATACCACGCGGAGGCCAAGAGGTCGAAGATACTCAAATAGTGCGTCTGTGCATAACGCTGCGCACGAGCGTGCGTTTTTGGCTCTCAAAAGAGCTCAGGAGGAATTTAGGGTCGTTCCACGGGAATTTACACTTCTTCTCCCTTCAAACTCCGACCCAGATCAGGATCAGGACCGCACTTCGACAATGCTCACCGAAGAGGAGAAGGAACGTCGAATTCTTCGAACGGAATCCTTGCCGCTTATTTTGTCGCGATTAGACTCTGCACTGAAGAAGTCGGCAAGGGCAAAGCGCACAGCAAACAAGGGCAAAGGGAAAAATGCCACTTCGAGACAAGCGGCCAGCAAGAATGTAACGTTGCCGGCGTCGCATGCTAGAGGAAGCATGTTTCCTAAATGTTGGTGGTTGGATGTAGCGAGCCCAACTTGGGATGATCTTCGTTCCATTGGGAAGGTGAGCAACATCATTCCCTGACTCAATCTCAACGCATGTGTTGATGTACCTGCGTACTCATTGCTAGCTTCTCCACCTCCACCCTCTTACTTTGGAGGACATACTGCACCGAGATCCACGAGAAAAGCTTGAGCTCTTTCCTAGATTGGGCTATTACTTCATAGTTTTCCGAGCGCTTGAAGGCGAGCGGTCTAGAGAACGGTTTCGTCAGTTCAAGATGAAGAGCGGCGATGGAAGTGTAACCCTGCCTTCTGGCCCAGCGGATGAAGGAGTCATAGGCGCTGTGAACGTATATATTGTCGTCTTCTCAGAGGGAATATGCTCGGTAATAATGATTAGTTGTCTTCATGTCGTCAGGCAGCTCACTTCTCTTCAGTTCCATTTTGAGGACATTTCTGAACACACAGACAAGTTACGTGGCAGGATCTTGCAGATGCAGAACTCCTTTAACATGTCATCTGGTGAGCCTTTACGACTTGCAAATGGTATGCTACCAACGTCGCCGAATAGATTGGATTGCGCACGGTATTATGGATTCTATCGTTGATTCGGTACGCTATTCCCCGCTGTCCTTCTCTCGACTTGTCGTCTTGACAGGCGACTTTCGAAGTTCTTCCCCATACTTTCGTCAATCGACAAGGAAATCAAGGAAGTCGACTCTCTTGTTCTAGACGAGCCTCGTCAATCCACGATGTCGTCGAACAACAGTAACGCTCAAGCTGTCGATATGTCAGAGTTACCCATTGGCGACGATGAGAAAAGATCTTCCGATCATCTCAACACTTCGCCGGATGAGAAACGCTTGGGTACAATACGAAAGACTTCTTATTGGTACATGAACATCCGAGTACCTGAACCCCTCTTTCTGTTGCGCCGTATGAAGCGCTTCGTCCTGAAGACTGTCAAGAGACGACGAGTTAATCAGACCGATGGAAGCACCGAGTCAATGACTGATACTCTAAAGACATTGCTTAGGATAGCGGCAATGAGAAGAATTGTGACAGTGAGTAAGACTTCTTTCACTATATACGCTAGGCTCTTATCCTCGAACCCTAGTCTCTGGGACGCTTACTGGGTACAAAAGGCGAAGTTATTGCTCAAATCCGCAAGAGGCTGATCCTTGCCTCTGTCGGTACGAACAGCGTCAATCTTGGTCTTGGCGCCGTTCTCGATGGTGAAGTCGCGATCTATATGGGCGATATTCAAGGTAAACAGATGCACTAGCCCTTTTAGCTCTCCATATTTAAACGCTATTTAGATCACATAGCAACTCTCCAGCAAGCTCTAAATCACTATGAGCGGATGCTGAGCCACTCTCATCCTGCGTATCTTTCTCAGCTCCGTGTCACTCAGGCCTTAGCGAGAGGAGGCACGGATAATGCGATCCTCCTTCTGACACTAGTCTCTATCATAGTCCTTAGCATGCAGCTGATACTTGGTACGTACATTGGTCTATCACAAATACATCTTCTGATCGAGTTGCACAGGTATGTTCTCGATGAACGTACATGTTCCAAATACCGAAGGTTCCACAGACCACCCGTTCTCCGTATTCTTTTCCGTCCTGGCTGGCACTCTGCTGATTGGTACCATAGTGGTCCTTCTCGTTCGCTATTGGCACGCTAAGGCAAAGAAGAAATATTCTCGAAAATTCTGATTTTATTCTTGGGCTTGACACAACCGTATCTCTTTTTCTTTAAATTATTGCCATTTCTTTGGCCTAATTTATTACCTCGATATTATCTGAATGAAACTGATAGAATTAGATTATTAACGTACAACAACAAAGCTGATGTACAAAAGCATTAGAGTCTTTAAATTATACGTAACGTGCTTCGGGTTCGTTCTGCTCTGCGCGCTTCAATTTCATAGCTGAGACTGGAAATAATTGGTCAGGTCTTACGGAGATGATTCTGGTACATCAGGAATGACTTGAGACTTACGAATTGCTTGATACTCGTCATCCTTCTCCTTCAAGCTTCGCTTTGCCTCGTCAAGTGCCTCCGCGGCTTTCTGCATTTCTAGATCGTTAGTCTTTGTTCGACCTTTTCGTCTCTGCAGATCATCCAAAAGTTTCTCTGTTGTGATGTATCGAGTCAGAACCATCATGTATTTGCAAGCAACTTACGAGCACGATCGACTTTATCCTCTGCATCGCGAACTTCTTCAAGAGCTCTTCGATCCCTCGGAATCTCAAGCCTTACGCTCTTGCTTGATCTCTGGCTGCATACGCTACTGGGTCGCTTGAGAATACCTCGAGATGGCGAGCGAGACTGGGGCCGTGAAGACGCCCGAGATTTCACGCCTTCAGCCTCAGTTGCGTAACCAGAACCGTAGCCGTCGCGCGGCCTGTACGGACGTTTATAGTAGTCGTCGTCCTCGTCATCAGAAGACGAAAAGTCTGAAGGATCGAAATCAGATGCGTAGCGACTTCCTCCTTCTTCAGATGAGCTCTGGAAAGGAACGAGTCTCCGACGGACACGATCGCCCCTATTTCTAATGTGATCTGCTTCAATGATCAAGGAGACGTCCGGAATAACAGGTTCAGAAACGCTGGAATCTCCGGAGGTGTACCGGCTGTTTCGATTGCTGTCCATTGGTGTCAAGGCTGCCATATCGGGAATGACGGCATCTCTGCGGTGAGGAGTCGCGTCATAGTGTCGTCGAGGGGACCGACGAGACCTACCACGCTGGTAACGTTCAGCCTCAGGCACCTGCTGTCCAGTTAGGGGAACGACAGTCCCGCTTCGCGGTGACCTTGCTTGGGATGCGTAATACTCTGGCGGTGGGACGACCGGTCGGTCCCCTAGCCCAGCACCAGTGGGCTGCGGATCCCGCAAATCGCGACGAGAATCGGTGCGGCGGAGTTGTCGGGGCGCATGGCCGGTCGCGCTGTTGACTTGCGAGGTCACCACCTGTCTGCTTGCGTTAATGTCGTGATCGTCAGAGCCTCTCCGAGAGCGTGATAGTGCAGGGTCAGGTGGCAGCAGAGTAGGGGATCCATTATTCCCTTTCGAGTACGTGTGTGCTTGGTCCACGGTCAAATTTGAACCATAACCTCGTACTTGATGTGCTCCTTTCCCGGGACTGTTCTGGGAATGAAGAGAGGTCTCCAAGATATAGGACGCTCCAGGAGAACCCCGTAAATGCGGCGACCCTTTTGATCCCGCCGAGCTTTGTGGAGATCCTCCCGGAACGAGATTGTGATTATACATACGCGCGATACGGTGCACCGCTGAAGGGCTATGGTTGTCATCAGGATTTCGAGCCCCTTGCATGCCATAAGCATTCTCATTACAGTGCGATTCAGGGCAGACATCCTGCTTCTGAGCGTAGACAGCACTGGCGCTGTACATATATCCTTTTGGGCGCGGCACACTCTTATCCGTATCGTCACAGTCAATGGTTGCGCGTCTCCTATGCTCCTTTTCGGAATTTGACGATCCTGCGGTACCAGGTACGGGCATTGAGTACGAGTGTAATCGCGTGTGCGTAGCATGTCCCGCTCCAGCATGAAGATACACGACCGCGTTTTCCCGTCCAACAGCTAGGTTCTGCGGAGAGTGAGCAGGAGGCTTGCTGCCATTTGATGATGGTGAAGAAGTTGAGTTGGATGGAGAGGTCATGTAAGTAGCGAGGAAGCGGTCCTTTAGAAGGGATGGATCTGCCTGAGGGACCGCCTCGGCAAGAGTATCTGCAGAACTGTAGACATGTTGCTTATCGATGCTGCCATTTGCAGACGGTGAATATGCAGAAACAGGTATACCCAATTGGGTTGTAGCCGGAGTAGGATGTGATTGATGAACAGCAAGAGATTGATTGGGATCGAAGGACGAATTGTACGGAGTCTGCATAGGGGAAACCACTTGATTGTTTGAATAAACCAGCCTATAACCGCTGGGCTGTTGTTGTTGAGTCGCTCGGGATGATTGTAAGCCCGCAACTTGAATGGAAGCACGGCGCGATGCAACATTTGGTGATCGAGGAACCTGCGTTATTAATGGTGAGGATTGGGCAGATTGGGTCTGACCTGCCTGGGGTACCGTCAATGGAGCAGGTCGCTTCTTTGGCGCAGCAGGAGAAGTATGAGCCTCAGCAACAAATTGCATCTGACCGACTGCGTTTGTCGGAGCGACGGTGGTACCGTGCATACGACTTTTGGTCGGAGAAATTGTAGCTGTGGAATTGGTTGCCTGCACCCTGTTCCGTCGTTCAGCATGTGCTAATGACGAGACGGTCTCGTTGAATTTGCGTGTTACAAAAGAAATTAGAATTAGAACCCACCTTGGCGTTTTGAGTGGCTGGAACGACTTTTGGTTTTCACCCGTGGTTCCATCCTCTCCCACCAATTCTCGAGCCGTTGGACCTTGAAGTCCAGAGGAGCTTCAACCACAGATACAGAGCGGGAGCCTTGAGTGGCAGAATAGACACGGATTGTATTTTCCGCCAATTTTTGGCATCGTTTCACCATGACATCTTTAAGATACTGAATTTCTTGAATTTCTCGTAAGGTTTCTGGGTCGTTGGGATTCTTGGCTAGATTGTATGCCTCGACCTTTAGCATGTTGGCATAGATTGCGGCTGGACGGGGTGGCAAGAGGACCTACAGATAACCACACCTAGATGTTAGACAAGATCGAGGGTTTGTGTGGACATGGATGAATCTGGACGTACTCTGAGCTCATCTTGGGAATCGGTGAGCTGGATATATCGCCAGCCCGACTTTGTTTTCTTTGATCGAGTTGGAGGATCTAGGGAGCCGCAGATGCCCTGGTAGGTTGAAGGAGAGGAAGCAATAGGGATGAGATTTGGACTTCTGTTTGTATTATGAGCGTGCATCTGGAAAGAACATGGTCTTGAAGAGAGAGGAGAGTGGTATATAATGACAGGAACGAGGGAGAGTGGCACTGAGAGATAGAGGGAACACGCTGAATGTGGTGGTACTAGTATTAGTCCTGCCTCGAGGCAAGCACAGGGTGAGGGTATCAGTCTCCCGCTCTCAGGAGCTTCATTCATTTTCTTGTATTACTGACGCCCGCTCATCATCAGCCGCCCTTTACCTCCGTCCCATTCGGATATCGTCTACCTATTCGTCTTTTTCCGCTCTTCCTATACGGCGGCCTTTACGGCAGTGCGCTGTTTGCAATCTCTGGCGGTTAACGCAGTTGATGTATACCTCGTGTACTTCAAGGCGATTGTATTTTATAGAGAGATCCTGAATCAAAATATGTTTACCTCGTGTCTGACTCGTTGATCTCGCCGGATGAATGACAAAAAATGCACAGTAATTTGCATAATTTCGTACATATTCCAGTTGTGAGTTGATCGAAGTCGGGAAATCACCTGAAAGGGAAGTCCCGTGTGTTATTCATTCGCGAGCAACAGCTCAGCCAACTTCCTTCCTCCCATTACCATCGTCCTGTGCAAGCGTCTACTCGGTCCTGCCTGCCGTCAAATGCCATCGGCTCTTGAACATTACGAAAATTTCTTGCTCAATAATGCTAGTACAATATCGACCCTCGAGTCGTCTCTCAGGTCCTTGACTTGGTTCTTACCCGGTCGCTTCAGGGATGCGGAGTTAGCGTCGGAGGCATGTGAGTATCCAGTGTCTCTCTCTCAACGTTTAGCCTCGTTCTCAGCTATGCATTCAGTGTCGGCAGCGTTAAACCTCATGAGCCTGTACCATGACACACTCCTATCTCGCATTGCTCGCGCAGACCCAAAGTTCAAGCCATTGCTCCCGCCATCTCCGCACTCTCGTTATACTCGCGGTTGGGCAGATAAGTCCGTGCGCTATAAATGGGCAGTACGAACCCTGGAAGTCATTCGGTTTGTGGAGCTGCTTATAGAGATGGGCTTACGGCGGAAAGTTTCGAGTAAAACGAAATGGAGAGGGATTGTGCTTCTGGAATTCATCAAGTATGTTCCTCGTGTAACCGTTTGCACCGATGACTGTCTTACAGTTCTTGTTGCAGAGCCATCCTTCGATTGATGATTCTCAAGAATACTCGCCGTCCATTGTTGACACCTTCACTTCCGGAACGCGAGTTTGATCCAACCAACATCGAGCTTCAGTCTGCGACGTCTTCGCCCACCCTAGCACCCTCGTCGCATCCTGACTCGCCGTCGATGACCCCTGAGCATCTGAAAAACAACCATATTGCTTTAGAACCGTCCAGCTCGTTTTTGAACAAATCAGCCGCCGTGGTATCCGACGCTCCTGTCGAGGAGTACCTATTGCCAAAAGCGCTGTCGACGTCCTCCGTGAAGAATCCCACGGCACTCATGCGTGAACTCAGTTCTCCAACAGACTGGATGGCGGAAATAATCTATATATTGAGGCCTCTAATTTATGGTTCGTCTAATGAATTCCATGCCGATTACCTCTCTGACCAGGTTCTGCAGTTTCCATCATCAGCAGAAATCCGAAATCAACAAATCCTCTAATCGTGTCTTTATCTCTCGAACTTTTCGCTCGCTATCTGAGGCGGGTGCCTTCGACGTCATCAGCGCTTGAAAGGAGTGAATACGCCCGCCGCGATCGTGATATTCTATGGTATCTTCTGCGTGGATCTGTGTGGCAGTCATACACGAGGTAAGATTATGAATGGCTTGCGCGTTAGGCTGGACGAGCAGCTTATTGACTCTATTTAGACCGAAGCTGGAAACCTTTGCCAATAAGACGGCGCGAACACCTGTTCTGGGGTTACTGAGCGCATTCATTCAAGACTGGATACCCCTGATTGATGACTATTATTATTGTAAGCATCATGTTCTTTTCATTGGGATCTCTCAACTGAGTCATTCCTTTACAGACACTGCGACATGATTAGAAACGTTGAGCCTGGGATATATTGTTGACGCTGTCGATTAATGGTATTTCTAGCTGGTGTTCCTCTTTGCTCTTGCTTGTAGTGTATAATATAATATGACAAGTTCGTTCCAGTTTTGACTTGAAAAAAGTAAATTTCTTGATTGAACTCGTGCTTACGTCATATACGCGTCTGAACTCCAAACAAACAAGACATCCTTCTAGCTATGTCCTCCACCACGCGTGCAATCGTTGTGGCCTAAGTGCCTTCTCGAAGTCAGAATATTGGACTTCTCTTCTGAGCTTTTCCTACAAGTCTGCCGATAGGAAATGATGGCTACACCGTGGATTATATGGAGTACTGTCACTAGTTTTGCAAAGTGCGTGTGCTCATTTCATGGCCGAACGAAAGAGATTGTTTATGATCATTCGCTTTATTCGTTTAGACTGTCAACTGTCTTGCAAATCTTGCTTTTCCTGCCTCTGACTCTGGTTACATTATCGACGAATGCGTTTTTGTTGCTATCGTTGTTACTATTCGTTCATTCCCTTATACACGGCACGATGTTCCTTTTCTGGCGTTCACCTGCGCTTTCAGTCATGCAGGTGCCCATGCACCCATTCCTGCTTCTTCTAACCTTCAACCTGTTCTCGCAAAGCGTACCCTCTATTCTCATCACTACTGCAAGTTGGTGGGGCAAATTCCTCAGTTGGAGTAGTCCATGCTTTGTAGCCATGGAGGGTCTGAGCAGTCTCCTCGTTGCCCAGAAGCTCGGGCGAATAGGGAGAGAACTCGCGGGCGAAGGAGAGACTTATCAGTTTGGCCTTCTGGTGGCTTCTGCGGTGGCGTATGTGGGGGCTGCTTGGAGGATAGGCGCGGTAAGAAGCTCCTATCATTTCTTCTGAGTCGACTGCGGTGTGATGCTTACGAGGGTTGTTTCTAGTCCTATCCTTCCGTGGCTACGTCTCCGCTTTCTTCAACGTTATTGGGCGCAACTGTTACCTCTTTTATTTTCTTGACTCTCATTGGATTCAGCCTGCGGCGTACGAATGTCATTGAATCATCTGCACTGGCACTGTTCTTGGCGTATAATATTTGGCTTTGTGGCTTCGACGTCGGATCGATTTCAGAACCGTCATCTTCTTAGTGAGTAACTTAGAATATCCGGTCAATCGGATGGAATCCATAGGTCTTCTGTATTACAGCGCTCCACTCTTGTCGAACATCCTCCCCCACATCCAGACATTAATAAACTTCGTGGCCAATACCCTTCCTAAGCCCGTATTGTTTGCATTGGCATATCGATTGACGGTGCTTCATCTTGCGTCATACATTCTCCCCACGATTGGCGCAGATAGCTGGGATAGTGAAGATGGCGTGGATGATGGCTGGAATGGGCGCCCTGTACGCGTGTCCTTCATCGTCTCGGGGTTTGAAAGCTAACGCCAAGTGTCTCCTCAACAGACGAGCAAACTCACATACATACTCCTGACATATAGACAAGCAATCCTAGTCACCGTTTATTCCTCTCTTCTTCGTGAGTTGCCGTTCTTCCAATCTCCTATTCTAGCAGTAATTAACTGGCTTCTTCCTGTAGTCTTGGATCAATCTTCGCAAGTATGGTGGCGATGGATGAATATCTTTTTGACCCTTCTCATATGGTCGGTGGAACTCATTGTGACAAACGACGACGATGCAGATCCCATTGGAGAAAAGTGGAAAGTTGAATGATCATGATGCTATTTCCTCTGTGTTAGCACGCCTAATGATGTCTTTTTGCATTCAAATGACGATTTCGCCTCGCACGTACCTCAGTGTACTATTTATTCAGCAGTGTTGGCTCTACCTTTCAAATTAACTCTTACGCCTAGAAGAATCACAATCCTTTGGATTACTAAGCGCAGATATCCCGCATCTCGCGCTTACGTAGATAGGATGAGTTGCACTTGCTGTGAGGATGATATCTATATCGTACTGCGGAGATAACTTCATCTTACTGGGTTCTCCGGATAAATTGATCTAATAGCAAGCACAACTAGACGTGCACAAATGTACAGTCATTATAGGTATACACAAGGAGAAGAATCACGCTTCGCTGGGAATTCGAATCACTTCGAGGATTCGGAAGAGGACTCTTGACTAGTGATTTCTTCTAAGAAGGCATTAGAGAGCTTGACGCATTGTTGATAAACGGATTCAAAACCGTTCTAGATATAATCCTTTAGTTCCAAAAAGATTTGCACAACTTCCCACATGGATAAGGAACTAACCAGGCCACCGTAATATGGGTCTTCAATCGCCTTGTCGTCAAGGTATGAGCCCCATAATCGAACCACAGCTTTGTGGCCCTTGGGAGCCCGAGATTTGAGATGTGAAAGGTTGTACTCGTCAGAGGCGAGGATGTAGTCGAAGTCTTCGTAGTCTTGTACGTGTTGCTTCAGACTCAAGACAACCTGGACAATAAGACAGACTTTACCTACCTTTCTTCGAGACTTGCCGTGCTAGATGATCTATCGGTACGTGATGCTGATATCATCCTTTACTAAGTAATCACCGCAGTTAAGATAACATCTGTTGTGCTGCATTTACCTTCTTACAGGTTTTGACAGTCCTGGGAGTAGTTCTAGTTAGCTACGCTTCATTCTTGTCTTTGAAAGATCGGACACTTGCCTGTCATCAGGCTCCTCACCAATATGATACGCTGCGGTTCCGGCACTATCGACAGAGATGTCGATTCCTCGTTCCTTCGCCACATGTCTAATGAGAGGAGCGATACCGAGAGTTAGTACCAGCAAATGTTCAGGAAAGGCTTATTGAGGGACCTCAAGACAGCTTCTCCCATGGGAGAACGACAAATATTTCCTTGAAACTTTGATAAATCTCAGATAGTCGGAGGTAGAGAAGTTAAAGATGCGAGTATACCGAGGCAAACGATGAGTACAGACAAAGTCATTGACGAGTTATTGATCGGCGCTCTTGATAGCAGATATGAATAGTTCCCCTGGGAGCACTCCGTAGGCAAATCAATATCTGGGTGAATGAATGTCAAGTAAGGATTGAGGCGGCATCACCATGACTCGTGAGTTGGAAATTAATATATTTGACCACGTGATCTGGAAAGCCAAGTCGGCCCTAAAGTGATCTTCTGAACATCGATAGCCAGCGTCTTCATCGACGGTGTTGAGCAGCATCGACCGGCCAATCTTCAAGGTGAATATCCCGTTGTTTGCTCCGTCGAATGCCTGTATGCCGTTCAATCTGTCCCATATTCTTTTGAATGATCGAAAATGGTTGGAAGAGATGGATTGGACTCTAGAACTTTGGATGGCATGGCACTGAACAAGAGTTGAATGCTGATTCTTTCGTACTTTCGCAGACATGGGTTTTAGACACAACAACGTCCTTCACAACAACCATTTCCACAAGGACTGGCAGCGGCACGTCCGCACGTGGTTCGACCAGCCCGGTCGCAAGCTCCGACACCGCCGTGCGCGCCAGGAAAAGGCCGCGACACTTGGTGTGCGTCCGTTGAAGCCTCTTCGCCCGGCCGTTCATGGGCAGACTGTCCGTTATAACTCCAAGATTCGCGAGGGCCGTGGATTCACGCTGCTCGAGCTTAAGGAGGCTGGGATTAGCAGGAAGCAGGCGCGCGGGATTGGTATCATTGTCGACCACCGCAGGCGGAACCTTAGCGAGGAGGGAAAGAACTTGAACATTGAGAGGCTCAAGGCGTACAAGGCCAAACTCATCATCTTCCCCCGCAAGGCTAGCAAGCCGAAGAAGGGTGACTCGACTGTATGTGGTCGTTCTTTCCATTTGGCTCCAATCGTTTTTACTGAATTTTTTCTTTGACTTGAAGGGTGACGACCTTACTGCTGCGACCATCCGCGAGCCGTTGCCCCTTCCACCTGCTCATGTCCGCGAGGCTCCTCGCAAGATCAGCGAAGAAGAACGCTCCTTCGAGGCCTACAGCACCCTCCGTAACTTGCGCGCCGAGGCGAGGTACGAAGGCAGGCGCAAGATTCGCCAGGCAAAGGTTCGTATCGGACTTTCCTCCTCAGTGTCTATTTCTGACTTCACTGTAAATTCGACAGAAAGAGGAGGAGGAGGCGAACAAGAAGAAATAAATATTCTTTGCTCTGTTTCACTCCTTGTGTCTCGTATTGCCCTTTGTATGTCTTTACAAAAATCGCCGGGCTCACGCATGTACTCGGTTTTTACCTGCACGCTATGCTATACATGCAATGGATATGACCATGCCATCCTTTTTCAGATTGATATAAAACACGACTGAGATGAGATGAGCTATTTGTTATCTATTTCAAGATTCAAGATCGTTGCGAGGCGACGTCGATGGCCTCTTTGATGTTTGCATCCATAACGGTACTCATCACCTTCACCTGTTGAGCCACATTCCTAAGCACACCTCGTACCTCCGCGTTCCCCTCGATGAACCCGAATTCAGCGTACTCAAGACCCTGCTCACGGGCAAATTCTTTGACGATTTTGCTAGCGGCTTTGAGATTATGGCGCGGAAGGCGCGGGAAGAGGTGATGCGTCACTTGCAAGTGCAACCCTCCGTGAATGAAACCAAGGTATTCGGGACAAATGACGTCTATGCTCGTCCGCAGCTGACGGTCCGCAAACGATTCTACGGGGCCCATGTCGGCAGTTGAACGAGAAAAATGCGACAGTACGATCTTCGCAGAGCGCAAAACAAGAAATTTGTTTGTTAGATCATTACGCAGATACAAGGAAGAGTCTCACCTGCACATGCAGAGGCGACGTCATAATGTGGGTAACGAGAAGGTACTGCAGCGCGTTCGTCCAGCTACCTGTACCCCGCAATACAGCACCATACCAGATCCAGAACGTCAATATTCCGATAATTTCGCCCCACCAGCTCCAGCGACCCCCACGCGCCTTGACGGTATCTCGGCACGTATTATACAGGTACCCATACGAGAGTCGATATAGGTTGAATCGCGCAAGCGACATGACAACGTAGAAAAGTTTGTCCTGTACGCGTAGGAATATACGCGACGCGAAGTCAAATGGAAGCACTCGCTTGTAATATGAGGAATATAGGTTTGATAAGAAGTGCGGCGAGATAGCGAAGAAGGGAAGATGTTGAATGTCGGGATCACTAAGAGCATGATGTTATAATTATTTAGTCTCGAATAAAGATGTGAACATACTGATTTGGATGATTTGTGACCACTTTAAAGAGGAGATCAGCAAACTCAATAAAAGAAGGATGTGGAAATAGGATACTAACAATGATGTGTATTATGATTCTTTACAAGAGGACATTAGAGCTCCTACGTTGGCTGGTAAACTTAAATCTACTCACATTGACCCACCATCCAATGCTGAGTCCTCCACAGAAATCTGCGACGAATATTGACAGAAGGCGATCAATTGTCCAGTTATGAGTAACACCCATATGGCCTGCATCATGCGCAAGAAAAGTAAACTGATGCCAAAAGATGCCTAAACAGAATGCGCTCAGAAAGAGCATATTCTTTTTATAGAACCAAGCAGCAAGAGACGCGAATATGGTGTATCGAAGGATATCCGGTCCCATGCCCGTGATGTAACGTGTCTTGTAGAGGCCAGCATCAATTAGACGCTGGTGAAGTACTTTGTACGCAGCAGAATGCTGTCTCTGTACTTTGAGTGATAATGTACTGGGAGGAGGAGACAGAGTTTCGAGACTTGGTTTCTCAATCAGCATTTCCTGACCGATCGTTCCCTTTTCGACAAGCAGAATTTGGGAAGAAGGGCTTATTTCATCAAGAGGGTATCCAGTAACTTCGGCTCTTATGCCAGCAGGAGTGGTTTGTGTCGTGTCAGCCTGACGGATCCATTTTCCGTCTTTCCAGAGCCAGCCAGCCATATACGGCGGGACGAAAGGTTCCCATCCAGCTGGGTCATCCCCAATACGCGCAACGGCATAACGCAATAGAAGGCGAACTGTCTCATCTGGATGAAAGGCATCTACTTCGTCTGTCGCGTCGCGGCCGACGAAATGAAGAATGGCGAGTTCACCACCTGGATGGCGAATTAGCCAGGAAGGAGTGACGCGAATGACACGGGAACGGTATATGAATAGGTTCTCGCCGGCAAGAATCCTGGCAGCGATTTCATCACGGGACCAAAGCGCAAGTGCGTCGGGAGGACGCTGGCCAGTCGCTGATGGTGGTTTACCCATGGTGAGGACGCGAATGGCAGACGCGTCGAACGAACGAACGACTTGTTATTTGATTAGTCAGCAATGGATCTCAAAATCATATGTTTCTCACACTCACTCACACAGGATGGCAATGCTGGCAGTGTCCCTTCATGCCAAGAACATCTTCATCGATCCAGCGATAAGTGGATGTGTGAGTGAGTGTGTGAGTTTGCTCTGGATGGAAGGAGTTATCAGGCCAGCTCATTTGATGCCAATGAGCTATGCCACCAGCCACGTTGCAAAGCAGCACAGAACTTGCAAACAGACTGAAGAGCAAGCGATAATCGCAGACTGAAGAGCAAGTTAATAATTAATTGTAACGCAGTCTGTGATAATTTGAGGGATATATGCGCCACAACGAATAAGGTTCAAAGGATCGCACGTTGCCGAGTGGAGTTGTCTATGCCCTCTTCAGCACTTCCCGGCTTTCTTCTCTCCGTCATCTTCTTCCACAAACTCGTCGCTATCGTCGCCCGCCGTCGTTCTCACTTTCTAGTCGTCGCTCTCGTTCCTTAGCCGACCTCCGTCATCAGCATCAATTAGCCGAGATCCGGCCATTGGAGCGGTTCCGGCGCGCCCTAATTGAGTTCTCCCAAGCGAACTACCCCCGGTTGCGATCACCTATATACCGTTCTCCTCGTGTCATCGTCCATGCGCTCTTCTGCCGCTGCCTATCGCCCTGCACACCACACCTCTCGTCCTTCAAACCATAGAGGAAGATCAAGCTCAGATCCTTTTTCCGATCCCGCCTATTCAATACCCACTGTGGCATATTCTAGATCAGACGCCCCGCCTCTGCCACCCAAGCAGCTCCATCAGCAACAGTACAAGAAATCGACCAGGCAGTACGCCGACCCCCGTGATCCCAGGATGTTAGAGACAGCAATACGTGACACCGTGACCGTCCGTCAAGCTGATGCCACCCCAAGGACAAGAGTGGGAAGGAGCCAAACCGGGTGTGTCCTATCATTTCACTTCTTTTACTCCGCACATCCTGACCCAACTCTGGTTTGTAAAAGTGGAGTTCAGACTAGTGTTTCCGGGTCTAGGCACGCTCCACCCATCGGTCGACGCTCTTATTCTCAG
Organism: Sanghuangporus weigelae; assembly: GCA_033182465.1. NCBI lineage: Eukaryota > Fungi > Basidiomycota > Agaricomycetes > Hymenochaetales > Hymenochaetaceae > Sanghuangporus > Sanghuangporus weigelae. The sequence goes on along the minus strand of CP137318.1, from coordinate 2,584,019 downwards.
GATTCAGCGACTCAGACAGCAACAGCCATGGAGAAAACTCGCAAGACGGGAACGAAAGGCAAGAAGAACTCGTCATCTCACGCGGATGTCATTGATAAATTAGACTATACTGGTGGCGGTCCAAGTGCGTGTTTCTCGTGCTATCGTGTGCTTTGTCGTGTGCTCACTCAGGTTCATTTCATTACAGTGTTCCATCACGACGGTCCCTTTGATGCCTGCTTGCCTTCTCGCAATCGCCATAAAGCGAAGGCCCCGATGATGGCTTGGACTAATCCAGAGGACGACAGCCCTATGTCTGCTGCCCAGCTGCGTGCCGATCGCAAACGAGGGCTTTCCGATGTTTCAGGACTTAAGGACTCCCCATACCCAAATATTGCCTTAGGACCAGGCGATTATGGGCCCGAGAAGAATCCAAAGCAAGTGGATCGTATCGCGGAAGCATGGGGTATCCACGAACCTGAACCGTACGAAGAGTTTTTCGGTGGCGGCGGACACGCTACGGGAGAAGAATCTGCTGCAAGCTCTATCCACGGAGGTTACGAAGGCCATTTCCAGAACGGTCGTTCTCGTCCGCAAGGTCGTGAGTTACGGGAGACGTACGCTGCGGATGCAGCTCCAAGGAGGTTAGCAAACAGGCTGCCTCCACCTCAGCCAATTAATCTTCCTGGTGGTGATCGTTCGGCCTCATTGGATGTTATTTCTCCTGCTCCACCATCACCACCTTTTTCTGGATCGCCTGGCGCACCAAAAAGGAGCAAATCACTCATGCAGAAGATCCGGAAGATGCGCGATCAACCTAATGTGCCCGTCGAAGCTGTCCAGGGTGACGGAAACTCGTCTCCGCCTTCATCCAGCGAAAATTATGCTCCCCTGGGGTACTCTGATGGTGGTCGACCAACTCGACCTACTCATCATCAGCAGAACTCTTTCTTTGGACGTATTGGAGGTCGTAATGCGAGTGCGCATGGTGGTGCAAGGTCGCCAAAGTCCGACATGAGCGATTCTTATGTGTATGTTGAGAAGTCCACAAGCAACAAGGCACTTCCTCCGCGTCCTGCAGAAACTCCAGCGGCTCCTTACAATGGTTATGAAAGGGATGGATACTTTGATGGTCCTCACTCTCCGGGTGGTACAGGAACGACGCCTGGAGCTGGCATAGGCAGGAAGACTAGTATACTGAGGAAAGTTGCAGGTGCTGTACGTGGAGGTAACAAGTAGGTATGAACTTTAAATACGACCATTCTTTTTGTTTCCGCTTTGGACTTTTTTTTTCTATGTTCTGGACGACTTGGTACTAGTACTACTCGTCTATAAGATAGGATATCTATGTTTCCGTCGATCCCTTTGCCTCTATCGAAACTTATTCTGGTTCCTTCTCGCCCATAGACGGCTCAACTTGAATTGCCCTTTACCCTTTTCAGTTTACTTCTGGGGTTTCCCTTTAAGTAGTGTAGTACCATCTTCTGTGAGAACGTCTTTGTGCCCTGTTCTATTCTCGTTATAAGGCGATATCTTTCTGTTCTGAAATATGAATATCGCCCTTTGTATCCGAAATTTTTATTCCCCCTTTAGCTTGTGCAGCTTTTCCCAACTCCATGTAATGAATATAACAGTTTCTTCTCTATGGATTAACACAAAATCGAAAGACCATTTTTTTGGGAGATGTATGCTACAAATAAACATTTGTTCTATAGGTCTTCAAGATAGGAAGATGTATATGCCTCTCTAGTTTGGATTCCAGCCGACGTCATGGCCTTTTTCACGTCTTCAATTTTTATCTCCTCCCGATGAAAGATCCCAGCGGCCAAAGCAGCTTCGACGTCCGTCCTCTCAAAAACTTCAGTGAAATGCGCAGGGGATCCTGCTCCGCTACTTGCGACGACTGGGATGGTAACGGCGTCACGGACAAGACGGATGAGGTCAAGGTCAAAGCCCTTTCCTGTACCGTCCCTGTCGATGCTGTTCAATAAGATCTCTCCTGCTCCTAGTGCCTCTGCTCCACGTGCGAGCTGAACGGCTGAAAGGTCTCTTGCTTCTCTCCCGCCTGAGACGGTGCATTGATACCACCAGGCTTTGCCCTTTTCTTCGCCTTCGCCGAAAATTAGCTCGTCCCTGTAGAGCCCGTCGTAAGTCTCGGGATCCACGAACACACGCTTTGGGTCGATGCTCACTACGACCGCTTGTCGACCGTAGGCATCCGCAATCATCTCTATTGCGCTAGTCCCGTCTGACTTGCCACTCGTACGTAGTTTCTCCACAGTATAGACAGCTTCTGAGCCGATTGACACTTTGTCTGCGCCTGCTCGGAAGTATTCACCTGCAACTTCAAGTGCACTGCGAGGGGTACCGTCTGGATCGACTGTATCTTTTATCCCTCCCCCGATCGTGAGAGGTACAAAGACAGTTTCTGCTGCAGTACGCACGACTGCGAGCATAGGTTGATCGTGAAGAGGGGAGTGACGGAACGACGTGATATTCAAAAGGCAAATCTCGTCTGCGCCGTCAGCGAAGTATTTCGAGGCAAGGGCAACTGGTTTCCCTAGATTGCGCACAGCCCCTGCAGTTCGGATTTGTACGCTCGAATTCGAGGAAGGAGTAGAGGCCCTCTCCCGTACGTCGTATTGATCGCCTTTTGTGACGACAAGGTCGCCTTCGTCATTTGCCCGGACATCCATACACGCGATGATACGCTTTGTTAGCCCATCGCGCGGCTTTGGCGTTCGGTTTACTATAGGACGGGGAGGCTCCCTGACCAGCTGTTCGTCGGACTTGCCGAGCCAGGTCTTCAATATACGCAAGCCAGCTTCACCTGACTTCTCGGGATGGAACTGCGTAGCAAGGACGTTGCCCTTGTGAACGGAGGCGATGAATATCTCTTGACCATATTGCGCTGTGGTGTGGACCCATTGTGCAACTGCCACGTTCGACGGATCATATAAGGCTCGGTACGAATGGACGAAATAATAGTGCCGTCTCTCGTCGATGCCTTCTTTGGCATTCTCTTCAGGATCTATGAAGTCGACTGAGTTCCAGCCCATGTGTGGTACAGATTTGTCTGCATTGCCGAACAGAGAGATCGAAGAGGGTATGATACCAAGGCCTTCTACTCCGGGATTCTCGGAAGACGAAGTGAAGAGAACTTGAAGTCCTATACATATACCGAAGTATGGTCGACCAGAGGCGATGTATTGTTTTAAAGATTCTAAGAGTCCACGAGATTGTAGATGCTCAATTGCGCCTTTGAAGGCTCCTACACCAGGGAATATGAGTTTCTGGAATGAAAATAGAAAGCTCAGGAAACGCTTTGATTGCCATGTAGATAAAGTTGTTACCGACCGAAGCCTTCGTGAAATCTTCAGGAGATGATATCCATTGGAAGTCATAACCGAGTCTCTTGAGAGAATTGGCGAGACTTCTGACGTTTCCCGCGCCATAGTCCAATAAGTAGAGACCCATGTAGACAGTCGTTAGCGAAAACTGAGGAATATTATTATTATGTATGAGAGAGATTTGAAGGAAGGGAGAATCGGCCGAGCGACGATCATCGATCGGCGATGAATCGATGAACTAAACTTTGTACAAAATCTTTGCAAACTGTTGCCAGCAGCACCAACTCAGAAACGTGCCTCGGAATACGACTATTACTTGCTAGATGCCAGCAGCCTTCTTCTCGTAAAATCTCCAGGATCCTATTTAATTACAACATCATCACCCTCTCATTAGTACTAATAGTTACTATTACTTCAAAATGGCGTCTTCATCCATCCCCATTCCACTCCAACAGTCTACCGTCAATCCCAACGTAGTCACCATCTCCAGGTCACCTCCCATGACTGCCCTCTCAATCTCGGTTTCTCCAACTCAGACCTCCCTCCACGAGAGATTCCGGAGAAACTCGCTTGGTCCTGCCATCCGCGCTCCGAGACTGCTGCGGCCCATCGACAAGGACGAATTTCGTATTCTGCTCCTAGAGAACATCAGCCAGGGCGCTGTAGACTCCTTTAGGCAGCAGGGCTTCCAGGTTGACCACTTCACCAAGGCATGGGGCGAGGACGAATTAGTGCAGAACATCGGACAGTACCATGCTATTGGCATTCGCAGCAAAACCAAGATCACACAGCGAGTGATCAAGGCAGCTTCAAAGGTATGTTAGAGCACTCCATTTCTTCCTCTCAGCAGGTATCTGATTAGTTATCTTCAGCTTGTTGCAATTGGTTGCTTCTGCATCGGTACCAACCAAGTCGATCTCGACAGCGCCGCTCGTGCCGGTATTCCCGTGTTCAACTCACCGTTCTCCAACTCTCGTTCCGTGGCTGAGCTCGTAATGTCGGAAGTGATAGCACTGTCCCGTCAGTTGTTCGATCGTGCACGAGAAATGAAAGAGGGTCTCTGGAACAAGACCTCGAAGAACTGCTGGGAAGTCCGTGGTAAGACGCTCGGGATCGTCGGTTACGGTCATATTGGTTCTCAGCTTTCGGTCCTCGCTGAAGCATTTGGTCTTCGTGTCCTATTCTATGATATTCTCAACATCATGCCTCTCGGTTCTGCGCGCCAAGTGCCTACTCTCCAGGCCCTTCTGAGAGAGTCCGACTACGTTACTTTGCACGTACCCGAGGACCCGGACACGATTAACATGATTAGCGCTGAACAAATCGCACAGATGAAGAAGGGCTCTTATTTAATCAACAACGCTCGCGGGAGGGTTGTCGATATTCCTGCTCTGATTCAGGCACTGAAAGATCGACACCTAGCTGGAGCCGCGATTGACGTCTACCCAGCCGAGCCAGCTGCGAATGGTCAGCCATTTAACGACAAACTCAATGCTTGGGCATCAGAGCTGCGCTCGATTTCGAATGTCATTCTTACACCCCACATCGGTGGTTCGACAGAAGAAGCCCAGCTTATGATCGGAGACGAAGTTTCTTCGGCCTTGACTCGTTACCTCAACCTCGGCACTTCGTTTGGCTCTGTCAACTTCCCAGAGGTCGACCTGCGCGCCATCGACATCGACCAGCCCAACCAAATTCGTTTGTGCCATGTGCATCACAATCAACCTGGTGTACTTAGGCAGGTCAACGAGATTCTCAGTCCGTACAATGTCGAGAAACAATACTCGGATAGCAAAGGAGACATCGCGTATCTCATGGCGGATATTTCTGATGTCAGTCAGCAGGACGTAGAGAGACTCCAGGAGAAGATTTCTGCTACGAGCGCTAACGTACTTACGAGAGTACTTGCCTAAAAAGCTTTCAACCTGCGCCTCTCCAAAGGGGACGAAAAAACTTGGGACGGTTCCACCCGTCATCACTCATCGCACCATTCAACTGGCATTACCAACATCTGCACGCAATTTGACCAAGACGTATTCCTGTGTAACAGTTGTTCTCTGTAATATCCAATCCATAGCTCAGCTCATTAAATGAAAAGTAAAAATAGTCCTTGTGATATTCGGATCATTGTAAGTACCGGAACAAAGTCTAAGCTGAAGAATCCAGGAATCACGTTTAGCAGCAATGTCTATAGTAGCACGGAGACGTCGATCTCGGCTACTGGCGGTCCATTTAGAATGAAACGCAGGAAACAAAAGCAGCCTTCTCATTTCGTCTCGATTACTTATCACCACCATGTCGAGCCTGGAGATCACCAGCCTGTTCAGCGTGAAGGGCAAGGTGGTCCTCGTCACAGGAGGCAGTAGAGGCATAGGGAAAATGGTATGTTACGTTTACGCACTAAGGAGATTGAATTGTTTTGATTGGTTTATCGAATTATTTATGGTAGATTGCGACCGGCTTCGTGAAGAACGGCGCAAAGGTTTGTCATGCTCGTGAATCTTGTTCTGAGCGTTGTCGAGTCAGTTCATACTCTGCCTTGCAGGTTTACATTAGTTCGCGGTCTGCGCAAGCATGCGAAGAAACAGCTAAGGAGCTCACGGCAATGGGACCCGGAAAATGTTTCTCTATTCCTGCCGACATGCAAAAGCTATCCGATGTTGAGCGCCTTGTATCAGAGCTCTCTGCCAAAGAGTCAAAGCTACACGTGCTCATTAATAATGCCGGTGCTACATGGGCGGAGACAATTGAAGAATATCCTGTATATTTCCGGTGTTCGCGCGGTTACGCGAATACATTCGAGCTGATGCCATTATCTCTTTCAGGATTCTGCATTTACGAAAGTTCTGACGCTTAACTTGCAACGGGTATTCAATTTGACGCAAAAGTGCCTGCCTCTACTTCGAGCCGCCGCTCTTGATGGAGGTAGAGATGGAGAATCTTGGAAATATCCAGCGCGCATCATCAACGTGAGTATCTCTGCTCCGAGTAGAAACAGAGGAAACTGAGTAATTGCAGATTGGAAGTATAGAAGGTGTCGAGGTGCCAAGCCATGAGACGTACGCTTACTCGGCCTCCAAGGTGAGTGTCGTCCACTACGACTTGGGACTTAGCTAAGCGATAAGAATCCATAGGCAGCTTTACATCATTTAAGCAAAACCTTCGCCGGTCGCCTAGGCTATCAAGGCATCACCAGTAATACAATCGCATGCGGTAAGCTGGTGGGTATTTCAAATTCTCATGATGATGCTGACTTGATCTTCGTAGGTCCGTTCCAGAGCAAAAGTACGCTCAGTTCTCTCCTCTGAATTATTTGTTTGCTCACAGGATCATGGTAGTGATGAGAGTAACTCTCGAGACAATTGGCGCAGAACTGGTGAAAGGCATTCCCATGTCACGTATTGGATCACCAGAAGACATTGCCGGAGCTGCATTATATCTGGCCAGTCGAGCCGGGGCCTACGTTAATGGCGCCACGATAGTTCTTGACGGTGGTAATCTAGTTTCGTCCGTAAAGTATAGATTACAGATACCCGTACCGAGAATTATCTCCGCACATTATCCTCAAAAATGACCATTGGGAGGTTCACCGGAATTAGGCGACCGATGCGATGGAGTGGAAGAAAAGCAAGTCGTGATCGTATGTGTAATGGAAATACTAATAAAATTTGTGCTTCTTTGAGAATGCTTCGAACGGTCCTGCCTGTGACCCAGAATAGACATACCGTTATTCCTCCTGTTTCTTAGCCAGGTCTCGATCCGACTGTACTTCAACAGCGGTAATTATCGAATCTTTAGGTTCTGTCACCGATTCTTCGGATAGATCCTTTGACGTATCTGAAGCTTGGATCTCCTCGCTAATAGCCGTCTCTGGTCCTCGTTCTGAAGTGGGTTCCTTGGTAGCACTCAGGCCTTTCACGAGATCCCCGGCTTCGTCTCCTTCGAGTCCTAGCTCCTTTATGAGGTCAGCGAGTTCATCGTCCGTTACCGCGATTCCCTGAAGGCTCGTGTCCTCTAGGAGCATTCCAGCGTCAATTCCTTCACCTGAGTTGGACTTCTCTTTCAAAGGTAATGGTTGACTCGCAAAGGATGGTTTATGGTCCGTCATCTGCGAAGGTGAAGACGCTCCAGGAACACCGACAGGCTTGGCCATTAGCGATGTCGTACCCTCCTCTACATTCCAAGTTTCTTTCAGACGTAAGAAACGGTCCAGCTCATCATATTCAACGGCTTCCTCACTTTGAGAATGGTTCAAACAATTAAGCAATGGCGAGCATCGGAGTGCTTACAATTCATCGTATGTCCCAGGAAAAGTGCCTCCAACGAGAATACCGGGAAGCTGCTGCCTATCTGGATTGAATTTCAATGCCACTCCATAATCATAATTTAGTATATTGTGTACTGACTAGGAGGCGCTTTCCTTTTCCATAATCTCTTTGCATCCTCATTTGACGCGAGATCTAGTACGAATGATCCGGACTAGAAATTCATCTCGGAAGATAGCGTACGGACGGACCACTCACCATAAGAAGTAAAAGGAATCTTCTTCACTTGCAGAATGCGAAGAATGTATTCTGCACTGAACTCAGATGGCGGCTTATGACTGGCACGATTCCGAGCTGACCTTGTCGCTGTCTCAGAGCCGGTTGTGATGCGATCGTCGTGAGGAATACTTCAATTGGTGGAGAGGGCATGGTAGTCGTAGTATCTGGTGTGGTGTCGGCGATTATCTTTGATCTGTGATCGTGTCGTACGTAGAAGACCGTCACGTGTGCTGCTATTTGTTCGTATTTGCTTTGCTTCAATGCTTGACTTTTGAAACCTGACTACTTGAGCACTGAGTGCAAGTTGTTCTTCCAGTGATATTTGTCTGCTTGGTAACTTCCCAGAGGTCCTTCAAGTTGCTTACAAGTGATTTACGAGTTAGTTTGATAGGTATGTTCGGCGATTTGACAGGATGCAATACTATTCATCTTATTTGCAATTCACCAATAAGGATTAATTCACCACCCACAGATGTCCGAGACCAAGACGCGGGCGAAACAAATTTAAATTTAAATGGGTGAGTGACCATGACCACTGACCACGCGGATGAACATCTGATAAACACCGGCATGATATAAAAGGCTAGGACGTTATGGAATCTCGTCCAACCAGGGTTTTTAAACGAACGAGAGATGGGAGAAGATTCCCTTATATGACCTAATCCAGCCGTGCTTCCTGCGAGTATTGCAACGCGGTCTTGTCAATTGGATGCATCACGTGACCAAAGAAAGTCCGATCATGGGAGGATTGGTCTACAAAAGCAGAATTTAACTTCTCATTCCCATGTGACCTTGTAAATAGACGGTCCAGCAGAGGGTGAACGATTACCAGTCAGGGAGGGATTTACATAAATGTCTGCAGAAAGTTGGTATCTGCTTGTGGAGTTCCTTTCACTACCTCCTTCAACGTCTTCAGTTAGTGTCCCGTCATGCCGACTCCAGTCCTTTTCCCTCCCTATCGTGCGGAGCACCTCGGCTCTTTGAAACGTCCCGCTGAACTCCTCCAGAAGCGGACGGCATTCGAGAAGGGCGAGGGTACCAAAGAGGACCTCAAACCGATTGAGGACAAAGCGATAAAGGCAATAGTAGAGATGCAGCGCGAAGTCGGGATAAAAGCGATAACGGATGGTGAATTCAGGCGTCACATGTTTTTCGATTCCGTACGCCGAATCTCTTGTTCAATGTATTTTGAAATTTTGACTAATTATTAACCCTTTAGGTTTTTGACAACCTGGAAGGAATGAAATATATCCCAGAAGGTGGTTCATTTCCTCCTCCTGCTGTACTTGGCTGACCTGTTCACTAGTTCCTCTGCATATGCTGATGGTAAGACGCAGAATAAGACATTGAACTACCGATTTGAACTGCTTCCGACAGGATTACGTTCCCGATGTCGCCGCTTTCAAGAAACTGAACTTCCACGGAGGCGACTCTTACGTATGCGAGGTAGGGTTGCTTCTTCATGCTTTGCCGACATGTGCTTACTTGAACTTTTGCAGAGCAAACTCAAGCGCACAAAGCCTTTTTATATTGATCAGTTTCAAGCACTGAAAGCGTCTACGAAACCGGAGGAACACAAATCTCTGAAGCTTACGATGTGCGCCCCCGAATGGTACCACCTTCGTCACGGAGAATATGCGTACCCTAAGGATGTGTATAAGAACGACGGTAGGTCGTGATTGTATTTATTCTTATGCTCTTAATAACTACGAGAATAGATGAGTACTTCGAGGATGTCGCTCTTGCTTATCGGCAGGAGCTCGCAGAACTATATTCAATAGGTTGCCGGAACATCCAGATTGATGATCCACTTCTTGCCTACTTTTGTGCGACGTCTATGATTCAAGGGTAAATTTAATAGCTCATTTAAACTTTTAGTTGCTTACTCTCATGCTTCAATAGCATGGAGGAAAGAGGCATTGATCATGAAGCTCTTTTGGACACCTACATTAGAGCATACAACAAGTGTATTGAGGGCAGACCGAAAGACTTGGTAGCTGGCCTTCATCTATGCCGGGGAAATTTCAAAGACGGCGTCCACTTCAGTGAGGGCGGATATGACAGAATTGCGATTAAGCTTTTCAACGAAATCAATGTTGACTGCTACTACGTGCGCGTCACATTCTCGTTATCTACTAGATTCGTCTGATGATTATTTTTTTCAGCTCGAATACGATACCGAGCGGGCTGGGACATTCGAACCCTTGAAATTCCTTCCAAAGCATAAGACCGTCGTTCTCGGACTCGTTTCTTCTAAAATTCCGAAGGTATCAACTTTAACCTACCTAATTTCTTCTCACAGGTATTGATTTAATTACAGCTCGAAGATCCAGCAGAGCTGAAGGCCCGCGTCGAGCAGGCTGCCAGGATCATCGCCGATGGTAACCCGAAGCGCACTTACGAGGAGGCATTGAATCAGTAAGTCACGTATACAGTGTCTCACTTAAGTCGAGCTTTGAACGTGGAATGTGCTACAGAATCTGTATCAGTCCTCAATGTGGGTTCGCATCCCACGCGGAAGGCAATCCCGTCACCGAAGATGATGTTAGAAAGAAGTTGTTACTCGTCGTTCACACTGCGAAGTCAATCTGGCCGGATGCATAGGATAGGAAGCTCTCCTAATGCGTATGTCTTCTTAGCGTGTACTAACGAAACGATATTTCAACGTAAAAAAAATAAAGTCCTAAAACTCACGTGATTTTCAATCATTGTGATCGGCGCGTTCATCTTACTCCCAGCCTCTTCATTTTGAGACTGACCTCGCCACGGTCTGCTCTCATTCACTTCCTACCATGAATACCGCTATGCAAGACAGATCCAGCCTTTTCTCTAAGTGCGGTTTTGGTGCGCATACGCCTCATTTTGGTGATGTTACGATCGAGAACTCTTTTGATGCCTCTCCATTACCGTCTGTCGAGTCCACTGGGTCTATTTCTTCTTCAAAGTCCTCATTGAGTGGGTCATCAAGGAATTCTTCATGCTCGCGCTCTTTGAGGCCTTTCAAGGCTTCTTCTCCTGGCTCCGCACGAAAGCGTGCTCGTCTTCTACCTAAAGCCAATAGACGGGGTGGAAAAAACAAGCCGATAGTCATCCGTGATTTGAGCTCTGGGGGAATACAAGGACAAGAGTTACGAAAGAGCCAGAGGAAGAGAATTAATCTGCCTGTGGGTCCGGGAGGCGAGAACTGTCCTCTAGTCCCAGCGTAAGTTACTAAAGACTACCTTATTTCCACGCGGATAGATCCAACTCTTCCGTTTGCTTTGGTTTACAGTGAATCTCGAACTGGGCCTGCAGAAACACTCGGCGAATTGCGCCGCGTCCTTGAATCTCTTCTAAATCAGGACTCTAATACTGAACCGAAAAGAGCCAAGGAGCTCTTTCACGAAAGTAACCATTCGGTCCAGGATCATTTTATGGAGGAGCTACCCTGGCACTATAATCAATCCATTTCCTATGACTATTCTGTGGTTGAGCCCGATTGTACTGGTGATGCATCATTCAAGACTTTCCGTCCTATTCCAACTGTCCATCGCAAGAGATTGTGCACAACACCGGGAACACCAGGAAAAGAACCACCTTCTCCGAAATTCTGCACCTCAGTTTTGTCACTGGATCGTGTCAATCTTAATGCTAAATCGACTAAGGACCTCGAGAAAAGACCCAAGGAAACCATCAAGCTGGATCTCTATGCTCCATTCAGGGATCTTCTGGAAAATGGTCTTGAAAGTCTGCCCACGAGTCATGAAGAGCTGCACCAAGCAGAGGCTTTCTCAATCTCAGGATCCGGCGAACTTAAGGGACAGGCGAACTTTCCTGGCGGCCATGATCAACAACCGAAGAAACGCTTGCGCCATCGACACAAAACTCTCCAGCTACCTTACTCCGGTGTTCCTACGGACTCGTTCTATGGCCATAATGCACTGGCGTCTTCAGCCGTACTTGCTCAGACCTCCGCTGCTTTTCATCCTCGATTCGTCAATATCGCCGAAGGGTCTTACAAGGGCCAGAAACTCGTTGAACTTTTCGATTCTGCAAGTCTTGCCCCTGCCAACAAGTATTGCGGAAATAACAGTGGAGCCGCACCGCCGGTACCGTGCGAGCTTACGGTGAAAGGGAAACGGGTGAAGCAAAAGCGGCATTTCTTCGCAAGAAGCCTGGATATGGGAGCAGATGGTGTAACATGGGATGCTTCATCGTTCTTCAGTCCCACCATACCAGGTGAATTAGAGGCGCAGTCTTCCGGTCAATCGGCGGAAATGACGATCGAAACGAAACGCCTAACCTCTCTTTTTGACCCTATTCTTGCAGTTACGTTGTTATTGAAGATGGTCACGTATCCTCTGACGCTTGTCTGGAAGATTGCATACGGTGCTTAGACCGGTACGGTTCCTGAGATCAGAATCTGATGGTTTCGCGTATACAGTATAGCTTCTGCATATATAGAGTTCCTTCCTGTTGCGTCTTATATTATGGGCAATGGGATGTAATGTTGTCCATGAATCGGTTTTGAGGTGAACAATCACAAAGTTCCTACATCTACAAAGCGTGACGAATGGAAAGCGAAGGATGATGGACTGAAAAGTAGCTTCAAACATCTTCCTCTGGATCACCAATTCCATTTCCGTGGATGGCGAAGTGTGTCTCGCTTTCTGGCAAGCAGGGAGAGTCGTATATCTTACAAATACGAGTATTTCCACGACCCTTTCTTAGTTGCAATCTGTGATTTAAACCAAGTCATTATACGAAGAAACCCTTTGATTCTGCATGTAGAGAACTGCTTACCGAGTAGTCGACGCATGTGCCATTATATTTCCACCGATAGGTTTTTTGTCATTACCGGCATACGGACCAGCGGCTGCATCCGGTTGAGACATAACCTGGTTCGTGATCACGACTGCAATCCCAAACTAACAGGAGAAATCTGTCAGCCGAGGGCACGAAGCACGAAAATTGAAAGCATACCTCATCTGCAAGTCGTTGCAGAGTACGAAGGAATCTTGCCAAGTGCGTCTGACGAGCTGAGAGTTCTCCTCGTCCATTGAAATCTGTACGATACAATGCAGTACATGAATCGACAATAAGAAGAGAAAATCTGGAAACATCGTTAGAGAATGCACTACATAAAAGCTATTTCAGGGGGACCTTACCTTGACTCCGACATGAGTGCGCTAGCATGCACCAGCAGTTGTTGCTGATGGTCGGCATTATATGCACGCGCATAAGCTACGTTGTCAAGCACTTCTTCCCCATTGAGACCATATCGCTCCGCAACAGAGAGAAGACGAACAGGACGGAAGGTGCCCTCAGTATCTATGTATAAACACTTCCCCTCGCCGCCACCCATGCTTACGGGGAGTTGACATGTTACTGCAAGCGTGTGGCATAACTGCGATTTTCCTGTACGGAACTCGCCGAATAACTCGGTAATAGCTCCAGTCTCCATTCCGCCTATGACAGAGAATGAGTCAGAAATGTGAAAGCGGGGGAAACATGAGCACCCACCTGCAAGGAGGGTGTCAAGGTTCTTAGACCCAGTAGTTATACAAACAAGCTCAGATCGCCGCGCATGGACCTCAGTTGCACTTTGGAATCCCAATGGAATGATTTTTAGCGCTGCAAAGTTACATCAACACCAAAGATTCAATCGAATAGAAGACAGTGAGATGAGAAACGCACCCTCGGCCAAGATCTTATCGGCCTTCTGCTCTGAGATACCCCTAATACCAAGCAACACCTTCTTTGGAGTATACGCGACAGACTCTATGGTATTCAAGCCTGCGTCTGATAGCTTCTTAACGTCCTGAGGTGAGATGCCCACTTCCTATAATTCGAAGCATGTGAGAAATGAGGGGACCTTAGAGACCGACTAATAGCAGACTCACCTGAAGCTTTGACACTAGAAGAGGGCCGGATGCAAACGAGCGCTCCTCCTCACACTCTTGCTGAGAGTTCTGGGACATCTTCGAACAAGTCAATGAAGATTGGGAGCGTGTTCCACTGGTGGTTGTTGTACGTACGACGTGCTAGTGGCACACACGAGCGCGCGTGGATGATCGGATCACGTGGTCGTTTCAGCAATTTTTGGTTGAATTGTGTCATTGTAAGTTAAATAGGAACTGAGCTTTACATGACAAAAGAATGAAATCGCAGGTTCTTAATATATGTTTTCTGAGAGTTTCGGATATATACAACATGCAATGTACAATATTTACAACCTAGACAACTTAGTCAATCGATGGAGCTTGGAAATTTCGGGACATCTAAGTCATCCCTTCAGTAATTAATATTTAGGACGAAACATACACATATTTCGAATATCCCGGAGTAAAACAGGTCAACATAGATTCAGAATTCAGCGTTAAAAACTTCGGAATTAAGGGTACGCTAAACAAATGTTCATGCTACTTCAAACAGTGACCCGTCATTCCCCTGCGGTGCCCTATCATCCACATCCTTAATTGAAGGAGATGCCTTCTTTTTCCTTCCAGCTTCCAAACGCGAGTAACGTAGAGACGGCGGGCTTGGCATCGGTATTCGCTCCTCTTCAGGCAAGTTCTTGCTGAGAAGTCGTTCGAGATACGAAATCGCGTCCACGTCAAGCACCAGGCTCGGCCAACGTAACATCTCGTAAACGTTGAGGTCTGAAGCACTCACAATATCCACATCTGGGACGTTGCGGCAGACTCGTTCTAAACGTGCGGGTGGTTCCTCATTGCCAGCAACAAATAACGTCCGTGTCCATCCAAGCGCGTTGATTCGTTTCGTAAACTCGTTCGTCTTAACGCCTGGCCAGTCAAGTGTCGGTGCAATCGCCAACCCATGTTCCTGTACCTTTGCAGAAAGCGCGACGCGCATGCCCATCTGACGAATTTTGCGTGGTAAAGAAGTTGCAAAATCGCGAGGTTTCGGTCCAAATGCTACACCTCCGCCACGTAACATGGGCGACTGGCCGTCGCCGAGACGTGCCATACCAGAGCCTTTCTGAGGACGAATCTTGCGACCGGAACCACGTACTTCGCCGCGAGTTTTTGTGTTGGCAGTACCTTGACGCAAAGCGTCTCGATAGAAGTTTACGCAGAGGTAAAGAATATCACGGCGAATAGGGTGTGCAAATACGGACGGGTCGAGAGCAGCGACTTGTTCCTCAGCTGGTTCGACTCCCTCAAGCAGGTTGGTCATGGCAATGTAGACTGGGTCATCTTGGAGAGGGACAGCTGGGATTTGGATATGTTTAATGGGTACCGAATTTATAAAGACTTAGCAGACCCACCCTTGCTAGCCGACGAAGACGACGCTGTAATCGCCAAAGCACGCCTTGAGTACGCTGCGCTTGGTTGCGTGACGGCGCGCCTTAGAGCTGCGAACATGACGGATGCTGGTGAAATATCGACTGAAGAGAATAAAAAAAGAAAGAGTTAAGGTGATCGGGGTCAGCGACAGGACCCGTGACACCAGAATCAGAGGTCGAAATACGAGTCCTTGCTCAACGTCCATCGTCCACGACATACAACAAGTCAAGAGGCGTAAGTCTCAATCTTTCTTCTTTCTTTGGCCTTTCAGACCATCCTTCGTTCATATTGGCTGGTGTACTCGTGAATTTTGGTGGTTGAGATGATGGATGCGGATTGTGACGACTGGATGGCCTGAATGGCTGGTACTTGCCTGAGCTTATACTAATCACTGAGTTCAAATTTCCAGCTTTCATCCACACCACCATGGCCTCGTATCAGGCAGTTCAGACTTTCGGCAAAAAGAAAGTACGTTATGACTTTTTCACGATGATCCATTCGACACGATCGACCTGTTTACACTACGTAGACCGCCACCGCTGTCGCCCACGCTCGTGAGGGCAAGGGCCTCGTCAAGATCAATGGCTCTCCCATCAACCTCCTCCAACCCGAGATCCTGCGCTTCAAGGTCTATGAAGCAATCCTTGTCCTCGGAGAGGAGACTTTCTCCCCGATCGACATTCGCGTTCGTGTGAAGGGAGGTGGACATGTATCGCAGGTGTACGCAATTCGTCAGGCCATCGCAAAAGCTGTCGTTGCATACTACGCCAAGTACTTCGATGCTGCTAGCGCATTTGAGCTCAAGAAGAAGCTTGTCGCTTACGACAGAGCACTTCTCATTGCTGACCCGCGTCGGATGGAACCCAAGAAGTTCGGTGGACAGGGTGCGCGTGCTCGCAGACAAAAGAGGTGCGTCCGTCCTAAGCTGTTTTGTTTCACGCGGAACGTGTTCATACGATTGATTTTAGTTACCGTTAAGTGTTTGGTGTATGCGTACGATTTTTTCTTCTCCCTTTTTGGTGTGTTGTACATACGCACATTTATTGCATTCACGTTATCGCACCATGCCAAAAGAATATGCAAGCTTCCAATTTGAAATAGCCATTATGCAAATGTACAACGGACAAAGGAGTATGCAAAGTTAAGAGAGGTATAGAATTAAGAAGCTGGTCCTGTATCCGACTCTTGAGACGTTGCCTTCTGATGTGCTCGTACGCCCTGTTTCAGCCCCTCAATGAACGTGGAATGGCTATAAAATCGAGTGACTGCTTCCAGAGCCTGAAATGCTTTTCGAGCATCATGAGCGGGCAATCTATTCAATGCACTCTCCAGAAATGCGATGTGATCTGACACTTCTTTCAGCGAAAACGATGGCTTGGGAGAACTGGGCTTCGAAGATTCTACTATAGGCCTGATCATTGGCCTGCCGGAGAACGTCCCAAGAAGTGATAGATTCGGTCGTGAAAATATCGACGGAAGCTCCGCATCAGCGTAATTTCGTCTTTTCGCAGCCAGCTCTACCTGAAGTTGATTCGCCTCGGCGGCACTGACATCCATCGCTAAGACTCGGAGAGAGGGAGAAGGGCTTGAGCGAGGGACGCTCACGTCATCGTTATCCTCACTGTTCGAATCCTTCTTTTCCGGCCAAATCTCGCTGTCGGCTAGGTCGGAGGTCAACGTTTCATCCTCAGAATCGGGTTCATCGTTCCTCCGGTTGGTTACCACAAACTTATTGCCATTTAACCACGAATCCTTGGCGAGGAATTGCTTTGCTCTGTCGCACGATATTTCGCGGTGAGTCTGCATCATTCTCCGTTTCCTCGGAGGTGACGAACCGTTAAGAGGCGGAGGACCAGTAGGCAAAGGTGAAGAAGGCGACTGGGTCATCCCGGCTTGCGTTGGAGACGGTGGAGGAGTGTGACGCGAAGACAATTTCTTGATTTCTTCTTTGCGCTTGTACCAATCTAAACCGGCCCAAAGCGAGTTATCGACCACTCTGGCATGAAAGCGGACTTTCTTCTTCTGATATTGACTCGTTTCTGGCGTCGATTTCGGCGTTTCAATCACGACCTCGCTTTTTCGTCGCTTCGAAGGCGAGGAAGCATCGTCGGATTCAGGCTTTATGGACTTTGAGGGCGAGCTGGACATTCGCCTGGGAGAAGAAATGTCCTCCTCATCCCGTGATCGCTTTACTGGCCGATCAGATGAAGAGGTCGACGCGCGTTTTAATCCATCTTCCACAATTTTGCCTTTTCTAAAGGCAGCTATTGTCTCCTGCGAGTTCTATAAGCAGCAAGTAAACAAATGAAAGTGCACTGGCATACTTGGCATCCATTGTAGGCTTTCCTAGCCAACATATCGATTGGATCGGAACCGGACATTTTGGTGAGTTCGAGATAGTTGCGGGAGGAGAGCAAGAGGAGAATGAGTGGTGGGCAACATTGTGTTTGTTAATTACTTAAGTATGTGCGGTGTGGCCCTTGTCCTGTGCAGTGGCTCGTAACCACCATAGATAGGCCTCAAGAAAGTTGTTGTCTTGTTCGTCACCCGTGAGAAAGTGGTGCCTTTCAAGGATAATAGACGCTCAGAACCATTTGCCTTGCCAATTGCTGAGCGTTCTTTTGGTCCCGTCTCTCGCTTTCAAAACAAACAAAACATGTTCTCCAGTTCTTCTTTCTCTCAGCCTTCAAATTCTCCAACACTCAGCAATCCTCAGATATTCGCCGATGCCGCAGGCTATCCGTTGCAGATTTTCGTTGAATCCAATGGCATTCGCGATAACAGGCCCAAGCTCATCAGAACACTCCGTGTATGCTCATCTTAGTTTTCATTTATCTGATTTTGCGGCATTTGTACTCACATCTCACTGGATTATTGCACCCGTTGCTTCACGTTAGAATTATGGTGCGAATATATGTGTCGACGTCAGCCTCGCACGAATAATCATCGTTGAACCGCACACAAGCGAAGGTCGACAGTTCGTGCGCGATTGGGGAATGGACCCCGGCAAGGTTATCCTCGAAGTCGTGTGGATTCGTCGTTGTCTTGACGCCGGCCGCGCTCTGCTTGAAAATGACGCGTGGGGTGGATGCGGCAATCTTGACGGGACACCATTAGAGAACGAGCCCGAAAACGACGATGATCAAGGTCTTTTTACACATAGCAGGGCCTTTGGACTCAATGGCAGGCAATCGTCTCAGGTGCATACTCCGACCGACTTGGGTCCCTCAAGTCGCCGCAGATCCTCTCTTATGCCTACATCACACCCAGCCGCAACAGATCACAACGCACCAAGCTCTGTCTCACAGTTCCCCCAGGGCATTGCATCTTCGTCCTTTCATAGGTCTCCAACTCCGCCTCTGCCGTCCCTTCAGACTCAAGTTCCACCTCCCTTCAATACGCAGCATCAGGTACCTCAGCAGTTTTCTCAAAATGCTTTACCAAACGTTCCCAGTATGCCAAATATGGCTCCAAATATGCTTGCGTCCTATGGGCAGCTGGTTCCACAGCCACAATTCAACATGAATGGCATGAATCCACAGATGATAAACCCGCAGATGCTGCAGGCTTTCATGAGAAATCCGGAGATGCTCATGAATGCTATGACTGCTATGATGATGATGCAGGGAATGTCTGGTAATGGTCCTTTCATACCGCCTGGATGGCAAGGACAAGTCCCGCAGTCCTACATGCCGCTTCCTTCACAGGCATATCCAACGATGCAGCCTGTTCAGCCCCAGCCTTCGGATTGTGTCTCTTCTGAGAAGACAAATGGATATTCGGACGGTGCAACAGGGACGACACAGGATGCGTCTGTGTTAATGAAGCTTGAGGAGCAGACTCCGCATCGATCGTCGTCACCTCTTCCCACACTCACTGGAGTGAATGATAGTGAAAGTGATAGTTCTTCTCCAACTCAATCGATCTTTAGGCAAAGAGCAAGAAAACGACATCGAGAATCTTCCGGTCTGATCTCTCCGAGACCACCGAAACGCTCCAGATCACCCTCCAACCTGCACAGCAAGAAACGCGACAAGAAACGTTCTTCACTGTCGATTGAGCATACGGCGAGTCAGGAGTTGCCGCTTGAAAGAAAACAAGCGCAGCCTATTGGTATTTTCACTCATAGAGACGGAAAGCCGATGAATTTCTTTGTTCAAGTTCAAATGAGAAACAGGCAGAACATCATTAAACAGATCAAAGTAGGTGTCAAATACCCGGATAGCCACTTTCGGGTCTAACTAATTCTTTGTAACAAGATAAATGGTGGGAGGATAGAAGCCGATCCACTTAAAGCCGATTTCATTCTTCTTGACACTCGACCCGGGAAAGATAGGGACCTTTGGATGAAGACGGTCCGAGATTCAGGTGTAAGTTAGCTGACCTGGCCAGAAACCCTATTATGCTAACTTTTAACAGCGCTTCGCATTGGGACCAGGGTTTATCGAGGCTTGTGTCAATTCGAAAGGGATAGTTGAAGAAGACGATTTTATCATTGAATCGAAGAAGAGCAAGAGGAGGTCATCAACTGCGCAGGGCAAGAATAGATCAGACAGCGCCGAATCAAAGGAGCGTAAATCCCTTTCGGTGGTGGAAATGGTACAGCAATCCCAAGGGCAAGAGCCAGGATCCCGATCACCTTCACCACCTATTTCACAGACAATGTTCACTGGAGGTCGGAATTTATTCACGTCGGAGGAAGTTCGGTATGCGTTGAGATTGTCGGGACATCTGCTTCGCGTGAACTACAAGATCAGTATGCAACAGCTCGGAGATGAGCTCGCTAGCCGGGTGAGTATCTTCGGTAGTTCTTTTCGTATTCATTGAAGTATTGCTCAAATTATTCCGTGTCCGTGCAGGCCCCGAGGCATCCAGCTAAATCATGGATGAATCTACTGTACAAAGAACATCATGCAGAACTTGAACTCATTCGCGATCAGGCTGCCGGACAAGAGCGTAGAGAGCATAAGGGATCCCCTGCAAATGCTCTTGGTGGCAGCGAGCCTGAGGTTGAAGCTCAATTGATACAGCCAGTCGAAACGACCAACGCTCAATATTCGTCTGGAGCAGAGCCTAATGGATCTAGAAACGACGGCGTTGGTCCGGAACGTATTGGTCCGGAAGATCCGTCCAGACTCTACGATGACGACCTAAAAACGATCATTGATTTTTTCACAAACCCACCGGCTGGAGTGCACGAGGATGAAGCTCTGTGGGCTGCTTTGGCTAGCAAGGTGAGTTCTGTTGGACTTTCTTTCATAACATGTATAATTATTGATACTGCTTAGCATGACTGTCGGACAGCGTCAAGATGGCAGAACTTCTACGAAGTGAATCAGGGAGTAGTCGATCAGCGCCTTCGGGACGCTCTTAATATTCGCTCAGAAGACACTACTACCTAACGATTCCGTGCTGAACTTCGAGTCGATAGGTCCTTTTCTTGTAATTCCTGCTTCTCGTGAAGTAATTCAGAGTAGTTTAGTACTATCTTAATCTCAGATTTGTAGTGAAGCACCAATCGGGCTGGGACCAGTCGTTGAAAACCTCCTTACGATGCCGGATCTGCTAGTCAATCAGCCCACACAATGCATTGTCTATGCAACATTTTTGCTGTCCGACATGAACACAGATTCCCTGTCGAAGCGGGATATAAAGATGGTAATAATAGCAAAGAATACGTGTAATAGTCGTAGGGAATCTAAGCAAAGCAGAGAAACATACGTATCCTCTAACAGTAGTAGGTACTTTAACCAGAGCCTAGGGCGTAACAAGATCATTGGGTATTTTGCATAAGAATATCAAGTGCCATACGTACCTCCAGAGTAGACCTTGCCGAACATGATCTCCTGGGCCTTGTCGTAGAGAGCCAATACACCAGCACCGGCAACACCACGAAGAATGTTGGCACCCGCACCCTTGAATAGCGACATTGTACCCTCCTTCTTGATGATCTGCGAACCGCAGTCGAACATAGACTTGTAGTGAACGCCACCACCGGATGTCATCATCATACGACGACTGAAACCGATATAATCAGTAAGAAATGACAATGAGGCAGGACATGAGCGTACCGAATAGTGTCCAGAGGATAGGAAGCAAGGCCAGCACCAATCGTGACACCCCAACCAAGACCGAAGGACGCAAGGAAGGAACCCTCAAGTGGGCCAACAAGAACGACCGGCTCTGGAGGCAAATTAGACCTAGACTCAGAGGCCCAAAAAGCGGCATAGACTTACTGATCGAATCGTAGATACCGAAGTAAAGACCACGATAGACGATGATGCCGACTACCGACGGGACGAAACCACGGTAAAGACCGGCCATACCATCAGACTGAAGAGTCTTTTTGTACACATCAACTAGACCGTTGAATTGGCGCTGTCCTCCACCCTTTGCCGACTTGGCATCGTTTGCCAGACGCGTACGAGCATAGTCGAGAGAGTAAACAAAGAGAAGAGACGTAGCACCAGCGGCTCCACCAGAAGCGACGTTGCCAGCAAACCACTTCCAGTATCCTTCACTTTTCCTGAAGCCGAATAGTGACTTGAAGTAGTCCTCTACAATAGACTGTAAATATGAATATCGCCGAGAAGCCGGCGAGATTACTGACTGAAGGCGAAGTTCAAAGCCTGGGTCGGGAAGTAACGAATGACATTGGCCGTGTTACCGCGCCATAATGACAAAACACCCTCATCGCGATAGGTACGGGCGAAACAGTCAGAGATGCCCTTGTACGGGGACGCAAGACGACCTTGCTTAATCTAAAACGGATGTAAGGAAGAGTGCTGGCACAGATGACGTAGTATGCCTTACCATCTCATCCTACGAGGAGACACGACGGTCGCGTGAGCGAGAGACAACCAGATCTAGCAATGCTCACAAACCTGATTCTGAATGAGAAGCTAAAAAATGTTGCGTATGAGTGTCGATACGAACGTTGCAAAAGTAAGAAAAAGTAAACTGACTTTGATACGCTCAATGGGAGCAGCAGCCGTCTTTGCAACCGCCTGAATACGCAGATTTCAATGCTATGTGCCAGAATGAGCATCGAAAAATCCTTACCGCAGAGACACCTCCCATAAGGAAGTCGGCTAGACGAAAGGAGGGTGCCAGGTCAGCATCATGAAGATACGGAAAACGCGGCCAAAAGATGGACAAAAAGGAGAAGAAATTATAAACATACTCGCGAAATCCTTAGCAGACTTTGCCTTTTTTACCTCGGCCATTGTGATGGACGATAGAGGGAGAAGATGAAGATGAAGATTGAGTGGAGGTTGTAGTACAAGAGAGAGAGGCGACAAGGCTCTTGATCCAACTTTTTGTACACTAACCGGAAAAAACCGGGGTTGGACCATTTTGAAACTCCGCTCGGCCCGAAAAAGTAAAGCTCTCTCACTGGTCCGCTGGCTCTCCGAGTCCACCAATCGCATTCAATCCTCATTCTATTTCCCCATATATGGGCACATCTGCGGGACAAGCGTAAAAATTGATTCCAGTAATCATATGTATGAGCCGTAGAATAAGTACTGTCTAAGAAAATAATTCCGACAAGAGAGAAAAGAAACGCGAAAGCAAATACAACACTAGCTTCACCATCATTACCCTTGCTCAGTCTACGGCCATCTCGATCCTGCAGCCCCATTCGGTCGAGACAGATACGGATTGTATGTTGTCGAGCCTTGTCGAGATGCGTCCGCGCCGTTGTACGGCACTCCGGAACCATTCGTCGCAGGTGGCTGCTGATAACTGTACGGACTCGGAATAAATCGACGCGGATTCTGAGGTGGAATAGGTGGAGCGTG
The DNA here is from genome assembly GCA_033182465.1 of Sanghuangporus weigelae. Taxonomy (NCBI): domain Eukaryota; kingdom Fungi; phylum Basidiomycota; class Agaricomycetes; order Hymenochaetales; family Hymenochaetaceae; genus Sanghuangporus; species Sanghuangporus weigelae. Next base: position 2,561,055 of record CP137318.1, on the reverse strand, counting down.
TGGCTGATGGTAATAGAAAGGAGGCGGAGAATTGGCAGCCGGCGGCGTATGATGATGGGCACTCCCCACAGAGGAACTCGACATCTGCCGCGGGAGAGGTAATGTCAGGCCGGGAAACGGAGAGTGGACTTCTGGTCCAGAAGATACCGAGGAGGATCTGTTGACGTAACCGTTGTTCAACTTCTCTCCGCCTTGCATCGGGATAGCTAACTCATCTACGCGACTCTTTTTCTGTGAGACATCCTCGTGCACGTCGGAAACTTCGGGAGCTTTGCGTTTGGGGATGCTGACAGGTGCGGCGGGAGCAGGTTCCTCATCGTCCGAGTCTAGCGTCAAGTCTATCACAGCAGAAGATGTCGCCTTAGCTTGAACAGTCATCGATCCATTTCTAGTTGTGTTGACGGATATAGGGGAAGAATATGCTGGTGATAACTCCCTCTTGACCCGAGTCTCATCTTCATTTTCTGAGTCAGAATCAAGAACGACGACATCGCCCAATATCTGTGATGCTGATGACTGATTTGCTGAGTCGGACTTCGTTTGCGGCGATGATGAAAGCTGAACCTGGCTATTGGACTTTGGCTTTGGAACCGACAACGTTTTCTCCGCATTTTTATGGCCATGCGCGTCCATCCAGGCTTTTGATCCCAGCTTATCATCGCTCGTATGCCATTCGCCATCAGGTTCCACTTCCACCTCCTCGATGCTTTCTGGTGTTTGCAGGAGAATACTCTCAAAGTATCTGCATTTGAACGGTTTATTTATTTATTTAGATGTCTTATTGAAAAGGAACACACAAGGACACGCACCCGTCGACAATAAGTTCTTCTGGATTTAAGACCTTCTCACAAACAGGACATAACCAAGTCGTTGTCTGCTCCATAACGGAGTACCACGAGACAGCATCAAAGCATTGAGAATGTACGCATTTCGCCGAGCGACTAGGTATGGTTATCCGTGTGTAACTCAGCTAGAACACTTGGTCAGTTACTGTCGCAAAGCCAATTCGACTAAGAGCCTTACTGGGCATTTAAGTGTCATCTTCTGTTTCCCTACTACGATGTCATCGTCCTCAATTGCAGACCTTACCACTTAAAAAAGACGTCAGAATCGACGCCTTACAATAAAAACGCGTGACAAACTTTGGGCTTTGATTTCTTCGGCAGAGCGGAACTTGCCCTTCCTCAGACGATCTACGAGTTGCTCCACACTCGTCGCTTCTATGAGGAATACGACGAGGTAGTATTTCTAAGAATAATCAAACTCGGAGTACGGACGATGCAAAGGGCGAGTATGTACCTTGGGTGCCGTATTTTGCTGACTGTTCACGTAGATCATCTCAATTCTGTTCTGGTGACCAGGAGCCATCCGTACTAATTTGCTGATATCCGCGGGAGGTGCAGTGCCAGGTTTTTTCTTGATTCCTTTCAGATTGGCCGTTAAGGGTGTGTTGTTCACACGAACTTCGCATGTTACAGGAAATTCGATTGGACAAAGTGACGTGCTTGATCGAAAGCCAGATAGAGGAGAGTAGAAAGTGTTGGTAGTGCAGTAAAGCCGAAGCTGATATCTCGAGCTACGAATGCGTGAATAAATCAGTGATGAGGCGAGGACAACGTCAATACAGACTCTGGCATGGAAAGCTTATTGATATGTTCTTGAGAGAGCGAAAATATTAAAGCCTGGCTCCTCCTATCCATTGTTCCCGTTGACTCTGTGCATGTGTAAGACATATGATTTTTTAGCGCAAATATAGATGTTACCAGGGCATTCAACAACGGACGAAACAGCTTGTTCGGTCCTGTAAAATGGGGATGCTTTGAAACGTACTGGTACCGAAACTCCCGGCGGGCCTAGCTTTACATCAGCCAGTGAACAGAAGTAACAATGCTGTACGGCTCACTCGACTTTACTGGAGACAACGCTGACATTCCTGGGGCCTGAAGCCTTCGAGGAGGAGCGTATGGGTCAAACCGGCCTATTGAGTTCGAGCCTACGTTATTAACCGCGTGGAAGTTGCTCGTCGCAGGCCGTGGAGGCACATATGCGGAACCATGCGCGTTACTGAACGAAAAATTATGATTTGCAGTAAAAGTTTGATTGGCTCCAGAACTAGTATACCTGGATAGTTCGAGATACATAAGAGAGTCGCATGAGGATAGATAGAAATAGACGTTAAGATGAGTGGAACGCAGACATACATTCCCGACGTTCGAACCTGATTCAACACCGCCCGTGCGCGAGTCCAATTTTCGACTTGTCGAGAATAACGATATCTATCCAGCTCATTAACGATTTTTTCAATGAGCTCCTGCTTCTTTCCAGATTTCGAGATAGAAACGCCGTTCTCTTCAGCTAGACCAGTGATGATCTGTTTCAGTCTGTCTACCGTATTCGACTTGACACTGTGCCGAAAATTCTGAAGGGCGAATTCTGGTCAGCGGACGATACACTATCGGAGATGAGAATTTGCATACATCGAAGTCAGACCAAGCAGCATCGTCTTGTCGACTTGAAGAGGCCATGGTGCGCAACCAGCTAGGACCGCGTCTTCATGCTGATGCGGCCATGGGTAACTTAGTGTGGCTAAGTCATTGCTGACTAAGCAAAACAATCTCACCAAGGTGATCGTGATTTAATTATCTTTTCGAACTTACCATCGTCTCTCATCAGCTACTTAAGAATCGTTGCTCGGAAGATTTCTATTAAACATGTCAGACTCAGAAGAGGAAAAAATTACTAAAGAAGAAAGAGAAGCCAAAGAACAGGCCGAAAGGGAAAGAGAAGAGGCGGAACAAGCAGGTTCGTGCTCAAATTCTGGTGATTTAAGTTATCGTCGACATGACATTCATCACAAAATATAGCTCTTCCCTATCGATGGCAACAACAACTTGGAGATGTTGATATTACTGTGCCTGTCCCAAAGGGCACGCGAGCCAGAGATTTGAACGTCGTTATTGGAAAGAAGAAACTCACTGTAGGCCTTAAAGGTCGAGAGCCCATCATGGACGGTGAGCTCTGTGAAGAGATCAAGGTTGAGGATAGCACCTGGACTCTCGGTACTTCTATTCGACTTCGATAATTGCGCATACAATGAGCCTTATGCAGTGCGAATTCGACAGAAGACCAAGAAAGAGTCTTTATCCATCTGGAGAAACTCAACAACATGACTTGGTGGGAGAACGTGCTCACTCATCATCCGAAAATCGATACAAAGAAAATTGTACCGGAGAATAGCAAGCTTAGCGACCTGGATGGTGAAACAAGGTAAATAGTTCCATCGACCGTTGAATACTTATCTCAGTCTTTTATACTTGCTTCCTAGAGCCATGGTGGAAAAGATGATGGTGAGTAATTGTGACTTTCCAGAAGCTTCCGGACTGAAAAGGCTTTTTAAGTATGACAATCAACAGAAGGTATGAATTCAGTTTGAATGATGGAACACCAAATAATATATGGCATCTAGCAACTGGGCCTACCCACTTCCGATGAGCAAAAGAAGATGGCGGTAAGAATATCTTTGAATTATTTTCTTTCTTTTTAAATGTCTCGTCTGTTTAGATGCTCGAGAAGTTCAAAGCGGCTCATCCTGAAATGGATTTCTCAAAGGCCAAGATTTCGTAATGTCAACGATGAGTTTGGTGCAGCAGGTACGTTCCATCTTTCTCATTTGGGTGTGGACCTCCGTTCCTTAGTTTTGTGACTAATATTAGATGGCTGTGATTCTCGTTTCTGTTTACTTATTTTGCATCGTTGTACAAGTTAATCCTGCTCAATGTACTGTGCTGCTGCTTGATTTTTCGTGAATAATCTTGATTGTCGTTGTTGTGTTCTGTTTGTGATTTGTCGCGGCACTGGCAGATGAGATGTCACTATTTTGAGCAACGAGCAACGAGCACTGACTCTGAACACCGGACACAATCACAACTTGTCATCGGATGCTCTCTTTGTTTCGATGTATTGTCATTAGGTCGCGATTCTATCTACTATTACGCGTGCAATCTTGTAGCGCTCGGTGTTTCTCGTCTGCTGCGCCCCATTTGCCTAGTGGGGTCCAACTTCGTCCATACCAAGAAACGTGCCTACAGACATGCCTCGACACGCTACACGAGAGGGACACAACCCGGATTGGCATCTCTCTTCCAACCGGCTCGGGAAAGACGACCATCTTTGTGTCACTTATCTCGATGCTTCAGCCTCCCAAGCAAAATCCTGATGCAAAACGAGCGTTGATCATCGTGAATAGTGCTGAACTTGCAAGACAGTCGGCGGAACAAGTCAACAGGATGTTTCCTGACCTAAGTGTAGAGATAGACCAGGGAACGAAGTATAAGGCGACTGGTTTGGCCGATGTGTGAGTCTTCTGCCTTGTCCTTCATCTAGTATAGGTTACTGATATCGTCTCTCAGAACCATTGCAACGTACCAGAGTCTCCTTAGAGACGTCAGGCTCGCTAAATTCGATCCAAGAAGACTGAAGTGCATCATAGTTGACGAGGCTCATCACGCAGCAGCTCCTTCGTATGTTTACTGGTTCATGAGCATGCACTGCATCAAATAACGTAGAATTTAGCTATCGCAAGATCCTTGCTCACTTCGATCCAAATGTTCGCCATCCTGACGTAGACTTTGAGCCTCCAAATCTTCCTCATTTGATACCGATAGTCGGGTTCTCAGCAACGTTTAGTCGACACGATGGCCTTGCACTTAGCTCAGTCTTTCAACGCATCGTGTACCATCGAGATTTCTTGGAAATGATAAAAGAGCAATGGTTTGGAAACTTTTTGCTTTTTATAACATATGCTCATTAATAAATGCTGCCATAGGCTTTGTAATGTGCGCTTCACGTCGGTCAAAGCCAACTTGCATCTCAGCGACGTTACTATCAATAGTCGTTCTGGAGAGTTCAATCCTACAAGCCTGGCTCATGTCATTAACACGGCGGCGGTCAATAGGCTTGTTGTCTCCAGCTGGCTAGATAAAGCCTGTAAGTTGGTATTTTCTGTCGTTGCAAATTACACTCAAGTATAGGCTCTGCAGCAAGCCGACGATCAACGCTGGTGTTCTGCGTCAACCTTGATCATTTGAGAGAGCTTACGGATAATTTCCGACAAGCTGGCATTGATGCGCGTTATGTCTACGCTGGAACACCATCGAAAGAGAGGAACGTATTAATTGATGCTTTCAAGGCTGGCGAATATCCAGTGCTATTGAACGTCGGTCAGTCGCTTCTTAAAGTATTTTGCAAAGATTTTCATTATTCTTACACTGCGCAGGGATCCTTACCGAAGGAGCGGACATACCAAATATCGACTGTGTTATTGTCGCAAAACCAACCCGGTCAAGAAATGTCTTCGCTCAGATGGTAAGGCATTCATGATTAAATTTATACGCGCGACTCACCATCATGCAGATTGGCAGAGGGATGAGATTATCACCGCAAACAGGAAAAGAAGACTGTCACATCATTGACTTTGTCGACAGCACGAGCCGAGTACCTGGAATTGTATCCACACCCACACTATTTGGTTTGAGTCCGGACGAGATTATAGAAGGTCAGAAAGCAAACCTTATGCCTTCGATTGAATTATGCCCTCATCCACTTCTACAGATGAGGCCCCAGAAGATCTCGAGGAGCGCGCAGCAAGGTTGTTCGAAGACAGTGATGCTGAAGAGGTCGACGAAGACGACACAAGCACCCGGAGCTTCGATAGTGACGATATACCGGACCCTACATCTGTTACATACATCGATTACGACAATCCATTCGACCTCGTGCAAGACGGCTCTGGTGCCCCGCATATCTTCAATATCTCTCGATTTGGTTGGGTAGGATGTGGAGGAGACATCTATGTCTTAGAATGCATGGGGAAAGGCTACATCAAGATTGAACCTGACGTGGATAGCGATGGTATCTTCCTTTGTGTTTTGTGTGCCGACTTCCGTACTCATCACTCCGTTAGGCGAACGAATGCTTTACGCATACTATGTCCAACCAATACCAGAATGGGAGTTATTAAAGAGTCCTTTTAGAAAGGCACGGTTTAGAAGGCCCCGGCAAATTTTGACAGCGAGAACTCTGGACGAGGCGATCCGCGGATGTGATAAGTACGCAACTTCTAAGGTAACTCGTGGAAATCTAGCCCTTGGGTACGTCTCTTATGCTGTCGGAAACGCTGACGTTTTATTCTCATCGGCGTTAATTTTACTCAGACTTTACCGAATGGCAAAGTGGCGAAGACAGCCGGCATCCGAAAGCCAAAAAGCGGCGCTATCAAAGTGGCTTAACAAGTCCCAGACCCAGGATGAGACTACAGGCAAAGCCGTTGATATTGAATCTCTATCCAAGGGTCAAGCGGCAAACTTGATGACCAGGCTCAAACATGGCGCAAAAGTGAAAATTTTAATTCCCGTGTACGAAACAAAGAGTATTGTTGCTAATCAAGTTGATTTGACTTGCATAGGGCCGTTATGACAAAAAAATGAAGCAAAAACTTAGCCTTGAGCTTAAGCAAGCGCGGACGGAAGAGAAAGAAAGACTTCGAAGAGCTAGAGAGCACGTAACTGTCGGTCCACTGCATGCCGAAGATCATCCTCTCCAGTATCAAGTGTCTCGAGCCTGATTATTCGTTATTCATCGACGTCATTGCGCCTTTGCTAATTCCTCTCCGAGCAAAGGCGAGATCGCGCGTACACTATGTAAGGATAGGACAGCTGCCCTCTGAGCGTGGTGGATCGCTGCGTCTAACTTCTCGGGAGTCTGGAAGATATTCGGGTCTTTGACAAGCGATGCACAGAGTGCACCAGCAAGCGAGTCTCCTGCACCGGTCACGCTCACGACTTCCTCAGGCTCGACAGGGATAGCCGGGAAGTGTTTCAGGACAACAATCTCCTTCCCATGCAGGCCCTTCGCGACGATGTAACCCTTCACAGGATTACTATGCTCGAGCGCCCACGGTGAATTTATAACATCCTCTCCGGAAATACGCATCACGACAACGACGCCTTTATCACCGCACTTGATGACTAGATTTTGGAAGAACGGAAGGAGATTAATGGCCATCTGAGCGATTCCGTCGCGGGTGAGGAACGATAAATCTCCCTTTTCTTTCGTTGGACACGCAGGCCGTTTTGCAAGAGTCTCGAGGTCCAAGCGCCACTGCGAACCGAGGTTGAAATTGTGTAAAACTTCCCACCATACACGGTGATTGATCATGCCGCGCGTTTCTGAGTTAGCCTCGCGATACATGTGCGCTAGTTCGAGCGTGTTGGGCGCGGCATATGTGACCGGCGACTCTACTGTGGCTCTGTCGTTTGTAACTAGTTGTTCGAGGATTCCTGGGAGAATTGAGCTAGATTTCGAGATCGATGTCGGTTCGCTAGATTGTTAGAATTAGATGTCGTCTGCCGCTTCTTTTAAGAAGTCACTTACAAGAATGCTATCATACGTTCAGAATATCAGCCACTAATGATTTCATAAAGATACGTATCACTTACAAGGAATCGGGTTTGAGTGGCTCCAGCAATATTTCAAGATGGACGAAATTGTCGTTTGCGACAGATTACCGTCCATGACGACCAACGCCGGGTTTTCATCGCGAATTCGGTCCAAAACCTACGATACAATCGGCTCAAAGCTTGGTGATTGAATGAAAATGAATATCTTACAGCGCTCTCAGGTACATTGCGAATGATGTCCATGTCCGCTACGCCGCCCACGAGTGCTCCAGAAGCATCAAGCACCATATCACACACCGCCGTTCTATGTTCCGAAGTCCTCAGTAAACCATCATGCCGCATACCAAGTAGATCATGCTCATCAACTATGAACGAAGAGAATTCGTCCTTGCGGCCAATAGGAGAGACAAGCAACGTAGCATCAGGCTGTGCACCAGGTCCTGCAGAAAGCACTCGGTGCGCTGCTTCGGCCATGTTTCGCGCGACACCTCCGACTGTTAGGACGACTGTTCCAGGTGCCGTCGTCTGCGAAATTACTTGCACTAGACCGCGAGAAACGCGCCCGGTGACGTCGACTGCTGCAGCGCCTATTACAATGAGCTTGGGAGGTGCCTATTCTTGTCCATCAGATATTTCATGCCTATGCATAGTTGATGAGTTCAGGTCTAGTCACCTTTGGTTCTGAAGTCGTCTCGGTACTCCAATCTTGCAAGGAAGACTGATTTTGTGAGGTTTCGTAAGAATTGCTGGTGTCTCTGATCGAGGATTGCGCTGAAATTGTCGAGCGTCCAAGCTGAAAGTATCAATATGATCAAAACATGTCCCACCCGACTTGCTCTGGATTATAAAAAAGACCTACTTTGTCACTCGAGTCTTCCTGTCGCTCCTGTTCCAGTTTTGCGAGCTCCACAGCGATTTGTCCACCTATATCCAGAGTGCAAGTAAGATCGTCACGATTAGAAAAAGTTGGAACCAAGGATAACGAAGGACTGACCAATAACTGCCGTATTCTCAATAAGCGCTACATCTGCATTCAATCTATCAGTTAAACCCTTCAGACAGGAAACGCATAAGGAAACTCATACTATTCTCCAATGATTTGCCTCCAGTCAGCTCAAGGACACGAGCGAGAAGCCAGGGCGTGACCTCCTTCCCTTTCTTACTCATGCCGTTTTCTTCAGAATCACGTATTGCCTGGTCAACAGCCGCTTTTACCTCCGCGCCTTGGGTAGCGAACTGTTCGGGCATAGGCGCTGCGAATAACGTGCCGTTTTGCAATCCCAGCCGCGCCTGAGCATCTGAGCATGCGGAATACGAGAATTAAGGAGGTTTACTGATGAAGAGGATCCAGATCTTACCAAGAATCTCTGCTGCAGCTCGAGGATCGTTGACCTTCCATGAAGTCTGCACGAATACTGCGGTCGATTTCACAGTCATAAGAATAACGAAAATCACATACGTTGAAATCACTTTGTCCGCAAAAGAAAGCTGGGAAATTGTAAGTGTTTCCGTATGTTACGACTGGGACGCCAAGAGTCTCCTGGAGCGACTTGAATACCGATATCCGCAGGATGATAGGACCAAGTAACCCACAAGATATTCCAGTGTTCTGGCCGGTCGAGTTTGAATACACATCCAATCCGAATGCAAAGGTAGAACTCTTACCTTCCGATATCCAAGATAGACTTTACACCGCAAGATACGACGCCGACGGGACATCTCGTAAGTTCATGCAAGTCGGCAGAGACGTCCATAGCTAAAGATCATTGTAAGAGCATTCATTCATCAATAACATGAACGACTCACTATCTTGTCCGCCTCGATGTACACCTCCAAGGCTGATGATGACCAGGATTCATAGTCAGCCAAATGCCCGTTTTAGATACAGTTTAACGAACCCTCCTGTAGCAAAGACTCTGATGCCAGCCAAGTGCGCAAAAATGAGGGTTCCGCATATTGTAGTCCCTCCATCCAGCTTCTGGCTGATAATAGGTCCAATATCTCTTCTCGACACCTTTCACATAGTACAATGTGAATACAGCACTTCACCGAATAAGCTTGAGCACAAAGCATACATACCTTAACGAGCTTCTTATTCCCCTCCGTATCCGCGAGCCTCTCCAACTCCTCCCTCGTCAAGCCGATCTTAACACGTCCGCCAACGATCCCGATCGTAGCAGGCACCGCACCCTGTTCGCGTATGATCTGCTCGAGCTTCAGAGCGATTTTGAGGTTTGTGGGAGGAGGCATGCCGTTGGTCACTATCGCGGTTTCGAGAGCTACGACGGGTTTGCGCGAGGATGAGGAGAGGGCAGAGAGGACTTCGGGGTGAATGTCGAGTGCTGCTTGGCGAGTGAGAGTGCGAGAGAGGTTGCTTGGGAGGTGGTGACGAAAGTGCTTGGAGTGCGAGGCATAGTGTCTTCTTGTTGTGCATGCGAAGGCGTTGAGGAGGGAAATGCCTTTCTTTTTGAGCGCCATGGCTGCACAAGCCAGAGGAGGCTGAACATGCCTTACCGTTAAAGACCGAGATTCGAGATTTAGCGGAGTGCCCCGACGCGAAGATCAGGGTCGCCAAGGCAAGTCCACCAAACGCATACATCCAGCTATCGTACCTCCGAGTCTCAAAAATGCCCGATGCAATTTCAATCTTACCCTCAGCATCCACCCCAGCCGAACTCACAACACCCCATGGCACATGCGTACTCACCTACGATCCACTCGACACCGCGTCTATCGTCAAATCCGTCGGGAGTGACGAAGCGGGCGCGACTGCTGTGTTTATAGGCACGACAAGGAATTCCTTCAAAGGTCCATTTCATTTTAGTTATTTTATCGTTTCATCATAGTTGACTTCTCTCAGGCAAGAACGTCACTCGTCTCGAATACCAAGCGTACTCCAAGCTCGCGATAAAAACGATGGCAGGAATATTACACAGCGCTCGCTCGTCTGTCTCCTCGTCCCAACCTGAGCACAATCCATCAATACTCCGCTGTGCGCTCTACCATAGACTAGGAACAGTACCAGTTGGTCAACCATCCATCGTCATCGCGGTCTCCTCTCCTCACAGAAAAGAAGCATTCAAAACATGCGAGTTCATCCTCGAAGAAGTCAAGCTCAAAGCACAAATCTGGAAGAGGGAGTACTATGAGGGTGAACGAGAGGAAGACGCTGAGTGGAAAGCTAATTATGCTCCATGATCAAGAAGAATTCATAAAGTTGCTGAATAATTTCGAGTATTGTACTTGGTTGCATCACACAATGGAAAAAGGTCCAGTCCAGTAGATCAATGTTGTACTGAAGAGTGGCATGGGGAGCGTACAGGGAGGTAGGTATGTAGGTATGAATATGAGAGAAAAATGCAAAAGGAAAGTACAGGACCGCAAGCCAGTGTCCTCTCCAGCAGCATTTCTATTATGATCGCCAACAACGCAAGAACCACTACACCCGACTATGAAAAAAGTTGTGTAAAAGATGCCTTTAAATTTATGGAATTGACTAGCTTACCAAGTTACAAGGCAAGGAGTCAAGAAAGAACCGGATTGATATAATCAGAAAATCACTGATTGTAATTTGGCTCTTAAGCATCAAATTCCCGGGACAGTGAGAAAACGACGCATACCTCAGTTCCTGTTGCCGTACAGCTCGATAACACCATCCGGCGCTTTGGTCGGTGCCTCAGCAGGGATGGTGTTGACGTCCTGACGCTTGACCTTGATGCGGTTGCCGTATAACTCGATTACACCCTCAGGAGCCTTCGTGGGAGCTTCAGCCGGGATCGTGTTGACGTCTCCGTTCTGACGCTTTGCCTTGCCATTGCCGTAGAGTTCGATCACACCGTCAGGAGCCTTGGTGGCAGCCTCGGCAGGGATCGTGTTGACATCTCCGTTCTGACGCTTCGCCTTGCCGTTGCCGTAGAGTTCGATCACACCGTCAGGAGCCTTGGTCGGAGCCTCAGCAGGGATGGTGTTGACGTCCTGACGCTTGACCTTGTTGCGGTTACCATATAACTCAATTACACCATCAGGAGACTTGGTAGGAGCTTCGGCCGGGATCGTGTTTACATCTCCATTCTGACGCTTGACCTTTCCATTGGCGTAAAGCTCAATGACACCATCAGGCGCTTTCGTGGCAGCCTCGGCGGGGATGGTGTTAATATTGTTCTGACGCTTGACTTTGTTGCCGTTGCCGTAGAGCTCGATGACACCATCAGGCGCTTTTGTAGGAGCTTCGGCGGGGATGGTGTTGACGTCTTGCCTGGCGTATACGACGATAGGTTTAAAAGGTGCCGGCGAGCGAGCCTCAACAGGTTCCTGAGGGAGAAACGAAACGAGACTTAATATTTTGAACATGCTGGTTAAAATTGATATAATGCTTACTGGAACCGGTAGAGGAGCCGCGATAGGGATTGCAAAAGCCTGAGCAATGCAGACTGCAATAAGCGTGAGTGCGCCGATGCGAATCATGATGAAAATCGAAAAAAGCTGGAGATTGAAAAGATGGACAGCGACAGGCAGATGAGAATGAAAGGTCGCCCTGCGGCCTGACTTTATAGAACGAAGAAAAAAAAGAGGAGGGTGAAGAACGAAGGAAGGGAAGAGCACGGCTCAACAGCAAGCACTGACTGGAAGGAAGGAGGAGAGGTGGGAGAGGAAGGGAGGAGCGGCGGTTATATATTAGGGGGCAGGGCGGGGATGCCATAGAGACGACGGTCAAGCAACCGCTCTCAGCCTAATTGGTCAGCGTAGCTTTTCAGAAATCCTCCCATGAGTGATCCACGCTTTACCCGTCTTCGTACAGACCCTCGCTTTCGCAGACCGAAAAAGAACAAGCAGAAAGTAGTCGTCGACGAACGCTTCAAGGCGATATTCGAAGACGACGGCAGCAAGAAAAAAAAATCTAAAAGTACGTGATCGTGCGTGCACTGCTCTAGATCCCTGTCTCTGGCTCTGGTCACCAACAGTCTTGCTGATTGATCTTGTCCCGTTTTCCTGTTTCTTACGTGCGCTGGCACTCTGACAGGCGGTCGTGTAGACAAATACGGAAGATCCATCTCTGACACCCATGAGAAGGAAGACCTCAGGCGATTCTACCGGCTAGAGGGTCAGGAAGACGAGGATGTCAAGGACGCACAGGATAAAAATCAACAAATGGTCGACTACGCCCGTGGCCAAGTCTTGCTAGAAAGCTCTGACGAAGAAAATAATGATGATCAAAGCGCAAATCAAGAAAGTGATGTTGACGACGGAGAAGTCATTCTTGGTCGTCACGCCTCGAAACCGATCCCCGTGCTCGCCGAAGACGAGGATGAATACTTAGAGGTAGACCTCAACGAAGATGGGGACGCCTATGCAGACCTCGACGCTCAGGCTGTGGCCTATATCGAGCAGCACGCCATTAATATCGACGGCGCCGTCAACGGTGAGGAACCCGACCACACCGGTATCAAAACGAACCGGATAGCCGTCGTCAATCTAGACTGGGACCACGTCCGGGCCAGCCACCTCTTCAAAATATTCTCATCCCTCGTTTCGCCTACCGCACCCTCGGCGGCTGTTGCTGTCAACGCCACTACTGCATCTACTATTACATCTGCCAACGACAGAGATAGAGATGAAAAGACCTCGAGCGCAGCTAAAATCATCCGTGGAAAAGTCCTCAGCGTGCGCGTGTATCCCTCCGAATTTGGTAAGGAGAGGCTGAGGAGGGAAGAGGAGGAAGGCCCCCCGAAGGAGATCTATAAGAAAAGTCGTCGCGACGACGTGCTCGGTAGTCTCGTTCAGGAGGACGAAGGCGACCCTTATGATGAGAAGGCCTTAAGAAAGTACCAGCTGGAGCGACTTCGGTGAGCTTGACTCTTGATGCTTGATATTCTTGTTGCTCAGGTCGCTCTTAGGTACTACTATGCTATCGTTACATGCGACACGGTTGAGGCTGCAGTGCATATAGTCTCAGAACTGGATGGCACAGAGTTAGAACGTTCAGCGAACGTCTTCGATTTGAGCTTTGTCCCCGATGACATGTCCTTTGACGATGACTTCAGGTCTGTAGTCCGTCCCCCCCCACTCGTTCTTTTCCTTAATCATTGTATTGTACTACAGGGATGAGGCAACACCAGCTACAGAAGCATCCAGCATGACCTACAAGCCACTCGACTTCTCTACAGATGCTCTGCGACATTCCAGGGTCACACTCAAATGGGACGAAGATGATCCAGAGCGGAATAAAGTTTTACGGCGCACACTATCCAGAAAAGAGATCGAGGAGGACGACTTCCGCGCTTACATTGCATCCTCCAGCTCAGAAGACGAAGAAGAGGAGAATGAAATCAAGAAAGGCAACAAGAGCAAAGCCGAGCGGGAAAGGCTAAGAAAACTCTTACTTGGTGGTGGCGGAGCTAATGACCAAGAGGATGCTAATCCGTTCGTTGACGAAGATAAAGGCACTGAAGGCGATGTGGAGATTACGTTCATGCCTGGATTAAGCGAGGCTAACGCAAATGCTGGAGAGGAGACGACTATTGAGGCATACAGACGGAAACAAAAAGAGAAGCGTCTTGCGAGGAAGAAAGAGAAGAAGGAAGAGGAGGACCAGGGAGGCAACAAGGAGAAGGATGCTGAGAGCAAGAAAAACAAGTCTATCGACGATGACTTCTTCGCAGCGAGAAGTGAGAGTGAAAACTCGGAGGAGGGGAAAGAGGACATGGACTCGCACAAGAATTCGAAGAAGTCAAAATCAACAAAGGTTAGAGAGAAAGGAAGCGAAGCCTCCGCCGACGTCGAGACTCGGCCCGCAACAGAAGCCGAGCTCTCCCTACTAGTCGCACCAGACGACGTCTCCAGCGAGCGCAAGCACTTCGACATGAAGGCCGTCCTCAAAGCCGAAAAGGTCAAGCGCAAAAAGCGCGACAGGAAGAAGAAAGATAAAGGAGCCGGTGGGGAGGATGAAAATGAGATTCAGGAGGATTTCCAGATTGATGTTAAGGATGAGCGATTTAAGGCTCTGCATGAGGATCATACGTTCGCTATTGATCCCAGTAACCCTCAGTACGTTCATCCATCCATCTTGATCATGCGTTACATCATATCTTACAACTTTGAATCTATAGCTTCAAAAAGACTAAGAGCATGGCTGCTTTACTCGAGGAACGTGCTCGTAGGCAATTCGGAAAAGAGTCCGTGTCCGGAACGAAGACCAACTCACCAAGGAACGGTAACTCTGCACCGTCGCAGAGTTTACAGAGTTTGGTTGAAAGCGTGAAGCGGAAGAGCTCGGGCGTGGAAGAAAAGGGTGTAGGCAAACGACGAAAATTGTGATACTTTATGTCGTTGTAATTATCATAGTTTGTGTCGTCTTTACTCCAATACCGAGAGTAGTTTGAGATGAGATTGTTTGTGCATTGCAAGTCCATGCGGCGTCTGCCGAGCCAGTCACAATCTAAGCGTTTGCACATCCTCTACTCCCGATTCTCAAATCAATTACTTCCATCCTCCAGGCGTCCTCACTGCCTTCTTCACCTTCACCTCACCCGCGCACTCGTCTTCGTCCTTGAAGAAGGCCATGGCGGGTACAGCAGGCGAGGCCGTCCATCCATCCTCTCAATTACTCAAAGATTCCGAAAAGAACAAAGTCGGCGACTTCTACGTGCCCAAGTCGACAGTCAAATACGCGTCCTTTGCGGGACTGCAAGGAGGCATTGTTGGTACGCTCGTCGCTACGATCCAGACTGCGCTGGGGAAGCATAATAAGGGCGCGACTGGTGTGTTCACGAGGTATGGAGGGACTATTGGGTTCTTTGGTGAGTTTCTTTCTGTGAGCTCCGGACCTTGGCGAGATTAATGAGTTTGTTATGGGACTACCTTTTAAGCTGCGATGGGATTCACGTTTGCTGCGACTGAGGCTATTGTCGCCAATACGCGTGAGAAGGATGACCCGCTGAACGGCGTAGCAGGCGGTTGCGCAGCCGGTTTCCTCGCAGGGCTTAGAGGTACGCTCGGCATACTCATCTTAATTGCTTGACTCATTGTGAAATTGAATGTGCAAACAGCACGATCAATACCCGCCGCATTCGCCTCCTGCGCCTTCCTCGGCACCGCAGTCGGCGTGTATGACAGAACTGGGAGAATCGCAGGCGAGAAACGCGATCGCGAATCACCAGAAACTTGGGAGGAGCGTCGGAAACAGTTCTTCAAGCAAAAGCCTCCTGCTGAAATCCCCGTGCATCCTTCATCAGACGCATAAAACGCAATATTCTTTTGCTGTGCTGTCTTTGCTAGATATAATTATACATCCAAAATCTTTTTATCTGAACGATGCAGATGGTCTGTTGTGCAGGTTCAAAAGTACTACTTTAGGTCTGAATACATTCAACGCATCGTGGGCATATCAACTGAAGCCTTATTTCCAATCGCGTCCTCTGCTTTCCACAAACTGGTAATAGTCTACAGAAAAAGACAGTAAGTTTTCTTGATTTCGTTCGGAACTGGTTGCATCAACCATACCTTCGTCTGTGTGTAGAAGTCGATTCCACTTCTCCCGTAATAAGAAATGTCACCGAGGAAGCTGGCCTTGTTCCCGCTCCATGAGAACATTGGCAGAGGTACTGGGATGGGTACATTGATCCCGACTTGGCCTACTTCTACTTCTCGCTCAAACTTGCGCGCCGTCGCGCCAGATTGCGTGAAAATAGCTATGAAAAACAACCATTAGTCTAATATGAAGACAGTGCATGGGTAGGAAAACCGACCAGTTCCGTTTCCGTATTTGTTTGCGTTGATAATATCAAGGGCATCGTCCAGTGTGTCAGCAGGAATGACACAGAGAACAGGTCCGAAGATTTCTTGCCTAAAGCACTACTCAGAGAAAGACCGAAATGTATAGGTTAAGGACTTACTTATAGGCTTTCATGTCCACCGTGACTTCGACGATAGTCGGAGCGACGAAGTTTCCGTCTGGGTATCCAGGAACTTCAACACGTCGGCCATCCAGAGAAATCCGACCGCCCTCTTCTTCGACGGAAGAAATCAGTCCAACGACTCTCTGCTTCGCTGCTGGAGAAATCAATGGTCCTCTGCAAAGTGGAACCCTGGATCAGCATGCTATATCAAGATTTATGAAAGATACCCACAGATCTGCGCCTTGTTCAAATCCGCCGTTTACTTTGAGCGTCTTGGCACGTTCAACTAGTTCCGGTAGCAGAGACTGGGCGGTGCCGACGAGTATAACTTCAGTCCAGATTTTAAACAGTTGTTTAACCCACGGAGTTGATATGAACAAAGCTAACCAACAGAGATGGCCATGCAGCGCTGACCAGCCGCGCCGAAAGCCGCTCCCAAAATTGAATTGATAGCTGTGTTTTTGTTCGCTGCAACAGAGTCAGATGATATCCTCTTATTTGTAGCGTAGGAGAATGAATATGTAATACCGTCAGGCATGATTACGGCGTGATTTTTGGCCCCCATGTTTGCCTTGAAAAATAGGTTGGAAAGTGCTCCGAATCTACGGTGATTATGGGCTTACTTGAACTCGCTTTCCGTTACTGGTCCCTCTGAGATTGACATTAATAAAGAGAACGAAGTAAGCCAAATGTTTTGCTAACCTGTCATAGATATGCTTGCCAGCCCGGTCACCTGCGGAAGACGAGTATTGGATCAGGTTCTACCACAAGAGCAAAATTGAAGAGAACGGACCTCCAACGAAACTGATAGCTTTGACGGCTGGATAGTCACAAATAGCATTGACTGTTGATGCTGTTCCCTAACGTCAAATTAGGATGGGTACGATATGCCAGAGTTGAAGCGACACTTACATGAACAACATTTAGAACGCCTGGAGGTAGTCCAGCACGTTCGCAAAGTCTGAGATAAACTGAGCGAAGCTACTTCGCTTCTAAAAACTAGATACGCACTCAGCGATAATCATAGCTGCGCCAGGATCGCGTTCTGAAGGTTTCAGGATAAGGGTATTACCAGTCACAACTGCCATAGGAATAGTCCAAAGCGGTATCATTCTAACGACAAGAGAAATCAGATCTCATAGGTATGGTATCTTTGATGAACAATTTACGCAGGAAAGTTGAATGGCGCAATGCTGGCACAGACACCAAGAGGCAAACGTCGAGTCTCAGTATCCATATCCTTGCTCACTTCCAGCTTGTCACCAAGAATCGTGGACGTAATTCCACAAGCGGTCTCGACAACTTGCAGACCACGCAAAACATCTCCATGTGCATCTGGCGTGAAATACTAAGTTCACTGTTGCACAAGGAACTTGACTCTATGAAGGGTACCAGCAAGTGTTTTTCCCTGCTCAAGCACGATGCTGTTCGCTAGCGCATCTGCATTCTTCCGAAGCTGGTACTGGAGTTCAAGAGCGACTCTCTGTCGAGTAAGTACACTTGTACGGCTCCATGATTTATAAGCTTCTGAAGCAGCTTCGGCCGCACTCTCAAACTCAGAGCGGGTGGTCTCTGGCACTCTGGTAAGAAGCGTTTGGGTCGACTAAATAATACATGAGTGACATGCGCATCAAAGAACTCGGGTCACTAACAGGATCAAGGACGTCGATAAGAGAGTCTGCTTTGCTGTCTACAAACTGGCCGCCAATGTAATTCTTTGTAGAATCTCCAGACGCGCTGGTGCCCTTCCAGTTCGCCGAAAGTTGCTCCGCCTTTTCGCGAGCGACGGAACTCAAGCCTACCAGCGGGCTCTTCACTCGTATTTCTGAGGCGGTTGCATACGAACGAACCCCCGAAGTGCGAGCTACACGAGAAAGCCGAGGCAAGGACATGGGAACGTTGGAACGGGAGACGAGACTATGGTGCTTAAGTAGTAGATCCGGGGAGGTACACGTGACGTAAGACCGGGTCAGCGGAACACGGTTATTGGTTTGAATTCAACCGTCAACATTACACAAAAAAGCTGTATGATTAGCATGAGATGATGGAGTTAACAGGAGATACAGAAAGACAGATGGAATATAGACCGTCGATGAGCGGGCTAGGAGTGTTCAGTTCAAGGACGGAGTACGTAACCGAAAATTACCAAAGGTAGCAATTCGAGCTTTGCCTCAAGCTTCGGCGCGTACGGTCACTTCTCACTATCGCGTCCTCTTACATCTCGTCTTACACTGCTTCTCGTTTCTCGCGCAGTTCTTTCTGCAGTTGTCCATGATGTCCTCGTATTATACCCCGCCTCCCTCATCTGGTTCGCAGTGGTCACAACCTTTGATACTTCCGCCTCACCGTCCGTCTTCCGCAATTCATCAACAGAACGCGCAGCTCCTTCCTCATGCTACACCCAACAACAATCAGTCGCCTTATGCGTCCATGATGATGCAGCAAATGCTGCAGAACTATACTTTCAACGTGTCCCATCAACAGCAGCAATTCACGCAGCACCCTCAACCTCAACAGCAGCACGTTCCGACACCCGTATTTGACCAGCCCGAAATGCGCACACCGCAGCCTTCAGACAATCCGCTACTCGCTCAGATTCTTTACGAACAAACAAAGAGAGGTCTTACATATAAGGTGGCGTTGGAGAGCTTGCATGGGGTACGTCTTTTATTTTACTTTATAAGTTCCGATTCATGCTCACAAAGATCTGCTTGTGTGCCAGCATAACGGCATAATGGCGTTTGCCTGGAAAGATTACTTCCTTGAGAACAAACAAACTATCGATGCATTGGTTGATAATCTCTCGAGACAAACTCCTTCGAGTTCCAACGTTTCTGCCAAGCAAAGATCCTCAAGTCCTGTGGTGAACAACAGTTTCCGCCCTTCACCAGCCGCTGAGAGGAACCCAACGCATCCAAGAACAAAGTCTGAGGATCAGAAATCGCGGGCATCTGAAGAACGCTCAGCAAGCATCCCTAAAAAAGGAAAATCTAAGGAAAACACCCCAACACGAGTTGTAACGACGAGAAAAGAGGAGGCGAATGGCAAATCAAAGCACAAATCATCGGAGACAAGAGGCGATACTCCCTCTCGAAGAACCCTCAACAGCCTGAGCAGCGCGCCGTCGAATGATCTTCTTGCTAAAATTCCTCCCGCTGTGGCCATAGATGAAAGTACGGGTCTCCCGGCCGCTCCTTCGCGGTCTCCGTCTCCTCCGCCACCTGGACCGAATTCACGATATACCGAGCAGGACGCCATTTTCTTCTTTAGACGAATTGCTTATGATTTGGCTCGCCATCCCGAACTTTCCAAAGCGGGACTTTGTGAAATCCTCGGACAGAAAGTATGTTTATGGGCGCCTAACGGAGTGGTTTAGACTTACGTATAAGCTTTCAGGTACCCCATCACTCCGCGTTATCTTGGCGTACATACTGGCACAGACACGACGATGTCGCCGATAAGATGTACCTCCTTACCCAACTTGACGAGGCGGACCGAGAGGCTGCGATCCAGTCGTGGAAAGGCACTACTTCCGTCAAGGCTGTAAATCCCCGATCACGCGCAGCTGCTGCTGCTGCTCGAAGGGTATCTTATAAGGAAAGCTCCGACAGCGAATCCGGCGAAGCCTCTAATTCTGATTCGTCGAGCTCGAAGTCAGAGGACGAAAGTAGTGGTACTTCTGACGAAGAGGATGATAGTGATGCCCAGGGTTCTACGGATGAGGAGGGCCAACTCGGCGAGGCTGGCTCCATGTTTTCTATAGTCGAGAAGCGTGTACTTGCAAAACATATAGCAAGTTCTCCAGAATGGTTCAATGGCCGTAGGGAATGGGAGAGTTTTTTTGCTGCTGTAAGCTTTTGTGATCTGGTTTTAAGCTGATACGGTAAGCTCAATAAGCGCCGATGTAGTATCCCCAAAGAACACAGGCCTCCTGGAGGGAATATTACCGCCGTAAGGGAGATGGTAAGGACCCAAGCCCTTAGGTGTTTCAGTCTATTAATAGAATTTCTTCCCAGAAATTGACGCGCTTGCCAAAAAGTATATGCGGAAGGCAAAGAAAGCGAGTCGTACTAGCATCAGTGCACAGCGGGGAAGACCTAGCTGGGCCCGTCGAAATACTTCGGCGGCCGCGATCGATGGCACTGGTCCGATCAAACGTAAGCTCGTAGAAGGAGATTCGCGAGAACAATCTGAGGAAAAGAGGACCAAAATGGAAGACATTTGATCGATGTCCTAACTTGCAGACTTTCTCCTGATTAGCATCACCTTTAACGCCTTACGGAAATATATGGCACGATGTTTTTCTTGCTGATATCTTATTTTTGGAGGGAATGCTTCTGCCGCTCTTTTCATTCCGGTTGCAATGCGATGACCATGGCTTGAAGATAATGAACGTTCTGGTTACATTGACTAATCCAAGGCTGTGTATACTTGTATTATGCGCGATGTACCACAGTGATAGATGCAACAGTATGAATTGAGGGTCCTTCTGCATATCGCTGCCGAACGCGCCTAGTGGAAGATTTAGACGGAGCATCTGAAGATTCCGGCGGCTCTAACACCTCCGTCTCTACTTCCCACCCATTGACCGAATAAGCGCCCGGTTGCGTCACCCATATCTTCGCGACAATACTGGTATATTGTGAAGAAGCGAGTTGTCCTCGCCGTGTCAATCGTCCAGAGAAAGCAGGAGGTAGTAGACCTGTGTGTGGCACAGTATCAGAAGAAGGCAGTTTCAACAGGAACCGCACGTCGTGCGTGGAAGAGTAATTCCGGAAGTCGAAAGCTACAGGAACAGCGCATGGTCTTCAAAAAATCAAATTCAGTGTACGAGCACGATGGATGGATGGGACCTTCTTACCCAGTAGAGAAATCATGACCGACAGTTTCCTCATAATGAATGGTTGTAATCAAAGGATTCATTTCCATATTCCATTCACTATTCCTGATCGACTCGAGAATTTCCTCCCTTTCGCGTTGTGTTTCGGCGAACATACTCCGCTTCGCCTTCCTTCCCTCCACTTCTTGGATAACATCTCGCAGGGGAGCGTGTGTCGCGTCGAGTATTAAGCCTGTAGCAAGGATGTACCCGGATCGACCTGATGACGGAATATCCCAGAACAGAATGATGTCTAGCGCTGAAGGATTATATAAAGGAAATATATGCGAATGAGTTGAAGAAGGTATGTAAGGATGGGCTGTTCGGAGCGACTCGACAACTATCCGCCGCTTGCTAGCGTCGATGAGATGCCTTGTTTTAATCAGTCCCAAATTAGCAGTATTATTATCCTACAAGGAGATCAGCCATCAAAGGTTTTACCCTACGCAGAGAACATACCTGACAATAGCTTGAATAGAGCAGTTCTATTAAAGGTGGATCTGAAGGAGACAGCTCTTGACCGTTCAGGACTTCCGCAAACCTAGACAATACAAACTCCCGAGTCTCTAAGGAAGACGCGGATTCAACCTCATCACGGCTTGCGCCAAGTATTATTTGTCTCGTCTGGCTTGCTGGTAATGATCCACTTAATAGACAGTCAGTATGCATCGAAGACAGACTATACAGGACTCTCACCAAGGCATGTCGGTTATAGACTTACATCGCCAGGTCGGACTTATAGTTGTCACACCGGCGATATTTACTTCGATTGAGCCGCCCAAATTTCGAGCTTGCATGTCTAAGGTGAACAAATAATCAAGGCAGCCACTGGGTCTGGATGTCACGGAAATGTCGACCAAGCGCTTGACGTCGAATGATCGTTTTAAGCATATGCTCCTAAAGTCGTCGTGTTCCGACTGATATAAAAGTCGTTAAAAAGCCATACATGTTGAGTAGCTCAGATCCATTTACCTCGCGGAAAACAAGCATGAAATGCAAATCCAATCGACCGGTGTCGGAGGCGTGAAACACAAACGGGATCTCAATTGCTTCTTCTGGCTCGAGAATGGTTCCATCCAATACCGACCGCAAAGGAAGTTTTACAGGACCGGGAGAACGAACAGAGTTTGTTGACACGAACATGTCGCTCGCAACTGCCAAAGAGCAAAGCATCAAAAACTAATCTCAGCAATATGCAGTGTTGAACACACCAGCATTGGGCTCGTTTTCTTCCATCCAGATCTCGTCTGAAGGGCCATGAACAAGCCATACCTCGCCGATGTTTTTAGTTCCCATGTTCTCTAAGTGAAGCGAAATCTGCACCACCTCGCCTCGAGCAAGGATGACCGGCTGAGCATCAGTAAATGTAGCTAGAAGGCGCTGCTCTCGTCCCTCGACCTCTACTTTAGGCAGAACATCTGCAGCATAAACTTTGTTTTGCCGCTGATATGCAGTGTCGTGTAGTCGTTTGCCTCGGACAGCAAGCGATTCGGTTGTGGGCAGAAGGCCAAGAAATGCATATGATAACTTTGCCACTGTCAAGTTAGATGGTCTGCGGCTTTTGATGGATATTGATACCTGCACAAAACTAAAAATCAAGACAAGACGTCTGGAAACACGATTAACGAACCGTTCTACGCTCCCTTGCATTAAGATAAATCTCCTCGATGGTTTCTACTTCTAGGTCGGCACTTGAGCTCTCCAAGTTCATTCCATCCTCCACGCTCAATCTGAGATTTGTTAAAGTCACCGCAACGTTCAGTGGATTGCGCAGCGTCACATCCACCCAAAGATGTTCTTTACTTTCATTAGCAAGATGAACTTCCAACAGTAACTTTTATGCTTACCTCCGACGAATCCAGTTCCTCCAGATTTCAGATCCTGTTTTCCTTTGCCCTTCCAGAATTCTCGCCATTGCTGCTCTCTCTCCTCCCAAACAGGTACATCCTGAGGGTGCCGTTCGTCGTTAAGCCGTACCTTAACAGAATTGGGTCTGGAGAATCTGAACGGTAGTTTCAAATCGTCTGGAATCGCGCCTTGCACACTCGTAGCGATAAAATGCTAAGATGCGTCAGTCAGATATAACGCAACCTGGTAGATGAGAAGATCGCACTTCAAATGAAAGTCGGAAATCTTCAAGAAACGCCTTGTCAGCTCCCGAGTCTTCCTGCAATAGCAAATTATCGTTCAAGCTGATATCGTATGCCGCTGGCGAAGTGGGAGATCCATGTAGGAGACCAAGGAATAGTCTAATGGCTGTCTCGGTCTCTCCCACAGTGTACATCAGGCGCCCTTTGTAGATGTGAGGTCACGATCATCAGTTAATCAGGAGATGGTCGTACCGATAGAGTGTTCAATGCTGGGAACTATAGCATCAAAGGAACTTTCTTGTTGTTCCTGTGGTCGATTCTCTGCATCATCAAATAATGACGAGAGAGGTTTTTCCGGAGGATGCGTGAATAATGCGTGCGCTCTTCGGAAGAAGTGGAGCGTAAGTGGTCTCTGACACAAATGATGAGTAGCACTCTAAAACGTGTAGACAAACCCACAATTCCGATCTTTTCTAGACGGCGAGCAGCTACCACATATAACATCGCCGCCCTTCTTCTACATCCTTTCCGGGAGCTTAAGACCGCAGAGTGGGCAAGAAGCATTGCCGCAGGGGTTTCTTCTGCCTGAACAAAGCATCAGTTACGTAGTATACGGCAGTCTACTACAATGCTAACATTTCCTGCAGCCCATGCGAGCCATCGGTCTCCATCCAGAATGTCACTGAGAAAATCAATCGTGCTTGTTCCGAGTTCCCATCGGACTGCATGAATCATGTTGCGGACCTGAGCCTTCGCAGACGTCTCGGCACTCCCCAGAGATTGAACGGAGATAGCATTAAGCGCGTGTAGTTGTAAGGCTTGGGATGGAGAAAGCAATAAGGGAAGAATATCCTGCTTGGGCGTGAGATATCATCAGTCACCGATAACAAAAATACGTACCGAGCCAATCATGCCTCTTGATTCCTTCCTTAAGGCTTCCCAAACGCTCACCGCGAGCTTCAAGTCGCCCAGCATTGTAGCAAACTCAGCTAATCGCCGTTGTTGCATAGTCACTGAGGTCCCATTACTGAGGGAATTCCCGGAATTTGAATATGAATGTCCTGGGGTCGTTGGTGATGAAGGAGAAGGTGATGAAGAACCGAATAGTCGTCGCGTCGTCGAAAATAGTCGAGAGGGTAGACGCCGGTTGGAGGTAAACTACTTTGCGTCAATACACATACCTCATTGGACATATTGCGAATCATGCTCACTGATTCATTCCAATCCATAACACATTTCTCCATCCATGGAATAAGAGTTGTCGTGACAAACTCACGGAGGAATTGCGCGGTAGCTTGGATATCCGAATCGCACATTCGTATGGCATTGCCCATTTCTCCGGGCTGGCTTTCAGCCAATGACGGACGAGCATTGTCTTGTTGCATCGTAGGTAAGCCATCCTGATAAACAGTAGGTGGCAATCTGGGATAAAGAGAAATGGTGAAAACGGGAGGTGGTGGTGGTGATGATGGGAGGCTGAGTCGAAGGAAGCCTGTGTTGAGTCCGTACTGCTTCTTTACAGCATTATAGAGAGCACTAGCTCTAGAATAAAACAATTAGAAGCTGGAAACGAGGAGAGACATACGACGGCGCGTACTCATCGTCATTAAGGAGACATCCATCTGAATGTACCACAAGAATGTATCGGAGATGAACACTATCAACCCAAAGCGGGAGGTCAACCTGGCGGGCGTACAAATTCGCGAGGGCATTCAAAGGGTTCGCAGTATTCGTCGAGACAGCAAATATAGCTTTATGTTGAGAATTATGAGCGGTTTATAATTCTATATAATATGAACATGCTTACTTGAAGTAGGATGATTCCAGCCTTCGGCTCTCGAAGGTACATGATCGCCCTCGGCGCAGCGCTTCATCTCCTCCCACCATGGCTCAGGAATCTCCTCAGCAGTATTTTGATCAAGCTGTCCCTTTTCTGACTCTCTGCGCTCAACTTCTTCGACCCATTGTGCGCACTTGCGGCTTATGCGCGAGCTGATCCAATCTATAAAGCGGCCGGCGCGCTGCTCCTCATCCTCTTTGCACGCAGTTTCGATTTCTGAGAGATTGGAGAAACGTAGGGAGAATTTTGCGTGCTGCACAGTAGCCAAGGTTGTTGTTCGTGTGGTAACTGGTTAGATAATCAGATTCATACTGTAATTACTAGAACGTATGTCAGAGGCCAGCTCACTGTTAGGGAGCGGTGAAAATGATTCCAGCACATCATGTAGCTGAGGTAGAGACGATGTTGACAACAGATCTTCCAAGTCCGGAGACGAGAGAATGCAAATGTGCGGACTCAAAGAATACGGTAAAGGAGGTTGCATTTGGGCGGTTAAGCCGCCCACGACGGAGCGACAAGAGATTGGACGCGAAGGCACGACACGACGCGTCCGGCATTACACAAATATTCACGGTCATGTCGATCTCACGTCGATCATCGCATATGACCACAGATTAACCAGAACCCTTCTGAATTCTTTTTATTGAAGCGTGTATCATGCTATATTGAATCAGAATAGTACTATCTTAGCATACAGATTCCACCGGAATGACACAGTAAGTCCTCGAGTACTACAGGGTTGTGGTAATACACGTATTGTGAACAGACAATCAGAAATCACCGCCTCCGAAATCACCGCCTCCAAAGTCACCACCACCACCGTCACCACCGCCAAAGTCACCACCGCCATCACCACCAAATCCATCCATTGCTTCTCCAAGAAGGAGACCCTGAGATTAAGGTGAATGAGACACAATAAATCTGCAAATGTACGACAACTTACACCAGCCAGTCCTCCGAGAATCGGCATCTGAGATATTGTTAAGTCAGTGCATGGATCCAATGACAGATGGATGATGGACTTACACCCATACCCATGCCTCCGCCTCCCAGACCGCCTCTACGAGGTGCTTGCTGCGGAGGGTAATAACCAGACTGCTGAGGATAGTATCCTTGCTGTCCACCGCCATAACCACCACCAAAACCGCCCCCAAGGCCCTGCTGGGGGAAGCGGTTGCCGTATGCTTGCTGTCTCTGTATCATCATTTGACGCCGAGCTTCGAGGGCGCGCTGCCTTTGCTCCTCCTCTAAACGCCTCTGCGCCTCCCTTTCCTCCTTAGTTCCTATAGCCTTGTCCTTCAGCTTCGCAAAGAAACTTCTCTTCTCTTTCTCCTTGTCTCGGTCAGACGTACTTGCAGATGGACCGGCGGCTTCATTACGATACGACGATGAGCGACTATCGAAGGGAGGAGGAGCTCCAGAAGGACGCCCATACTTCGAGCCAACTTTCTCTCGGACGTCGGGATGCTCTCTTAGAAACTGCTCGTCCTCATACGGATGCACCCAAATACTGCGAGGCGGGTCTGCCTTGGTATCAACCTATGTAGAAGAGCAAGGAGTGAGCACGATGGAGGACGGAAAGCGCATATAGTTATCACGTACATAATAATGCTGCTGGTATTGCTCGTGATACTCTTTAATCCAGCCATAAGGAAGTGGCGATTCTTCTGTCATCGTGAAGAGTAGATGATGGATGTGGTGTGGTGGTTAGAAAGAAAGCGATGGTGGATATTCAATTTGCTTCACTCGTCAGCGCCATAGTCATGGCTACACTGCCTGCCTGAATGCGGCAGTAGGAAATGCTGAGTCAGAACCAATACTTTTATTATAATTCAGTGGGAACTCCACGTGAAATTTGTCATATATATATAGGAAAATATACAAAGCACCACACCAGCGTCAAAGCGAAGCATCGTTAATGTTACACAAGAGATAACGTGTGATGGGAGTATCATAGCAAACCATTGATGCCAATGTTGTTACAAGACGCAATGGAAAAGACTTGCATGAACCGTCGTGAACGTCGTTAGTCCGACCGAGATAAGGTCTCTGACTGAGACAGCTACTAATGACTGTGTTCTGCTGTTCGAAGTGTGTTGATGAGGTCGTAGATGCCTTTCAGCTTCTCGCTCGTCGGCATCTGAATGAAAATGAATCAGAAGAGTTATTAGGAATAGTCTACTGCTTTTCTCACTTTATAAAACGAGTGCAGGCGTTTCTTTCTCTCTGCATCCGCCGAGTCCATTTTCGCAATCCTCTCCACGAAATTGAATGCGTCGCGATTATAGACGTGGCTAGAAACCGATGACTGAGCATGCTCCTTTCCGGTGGATCGTTGCTCAGCATCAGCATCAACCGGCCCCATCGGTTCAATTGCCCATTCCGGCACCGGCAAATTCCACACGTCCTCCTTTTCCTTCTTGCGCAGGGCGTTCATGAAGTCCTCGAATCTCAACGTTTCGCCGAACTCTGCAGCTTCTATCGTTCTGCGCCAGAACGGAATAAAGTCCCTGAGCTGATCGATATGATCATCCGTGGTAGTATTCCATCCATTATCGTCAACAGGAACAGAATTCCATTCCTCCCGAGCACGGACATTCTCCCTGTGCTCAGGCGTCTTCTCGTGTTTCAAGGCGGCCTGTGTTGTCATGCCATCGCTCTGCGAAAGCGGTGAACATGCAAGACAGGTCCATCTTTTCGTATCCTTTTGGTAGTCGAAATCTGCACTTGAGTAAGTTCCGGTTAGACAAAGCGTGTAAGACACAAAGGACTGACACCGTGGATTATCGAACTTGGCTCTTTGTCCTGGAGGTCGCATCGCATATATCGAAAGCGGAGGAACAAAGCAGTAACAAGATATTTAAGCGCAATTTCTGCTGAGATGGCGGCCAAAACCAAGAGATTCGGAGCTGAACCCCAACTCAACGCCAGCCCCTCATATAAGGCCTCTTCCGTCCGTGGCTTAGCTTCCGCTTCGTGAACTCTAATTTTCGCTTACGTAATCCAGACTCTTCTTGTTAGTTCAGAACAAATCCACAAAAATAAAATGCAAGAGCCCGAAACTTTAATACAGAATGATAATATAAGAAATCTAAAGCTAAGAAGGACCTGGTAAGGGATCCATCCAAGTTCCGTTGGGCCATAACGTCGCTGCTTTGGTAAAGTCCCCACTGCTTCCGGACCTTTGAAACTATAAAAAAAGACACGTCAGCAGACAATTTTAAATATCCAAACGTAAAACACTCACGGCAAGACGAAAGAAATGGGGAATACCTTCTTGCAGTGAGGCCAGGGAGAAGTTAAGTGCGGCGCCTGTGAAACGCTCCACATCGTCAACCAGTAAAGCAAAACCGTCCCATCCATCACCTGAATCGGGTATTGCGTCCCAGAATATAGTCTGATTCGACAAGGGGATCGACGAATTGTATGTCGACGAATTTGTGAGGAAAGTAGGAAGTGACGATCCTTGAGGTGCATCACGACGAAGCTGGAACAATCATTAGCAGAGTTGATACTCACAGCGTACGTTAGTAACTCACGTCTTCCGCCGTCTGCAGAATAGAGTCGAATCCAAACGCAGCAACACCATTGAGGAACATTCCAAGTAAGAATGCTTGATAGATGGCAGACAGGCGCGTCGGAAACGCTGTTCCCGGCATCAATGCCATAGCGATGATGTAATGGTGTACCCGTAATGTAAGATTTGGCAATTGAGACAGAATGAGCGCAATTAGACCACCAGTGATGTACCAGGCGAGGTACTTTGGCAACCATCCCGTCTTGCGGATTACACGAATCTGGTTGACAACAATCGCAACAAGGACAATGCTTATGACGATGATGGCTGTCAACGCTCCAGATCTCTTTTGTATGTCGCTCACAAGAAGTCTGTCGATGGGTATACCCTCCGTAACAATGTTCAATAACACACCGGGCCAGAAGGCTGCAAGGTACCAAACAGATCGCTCTAGCGGTGCATTTGAGAAAGCCGGGAGAACGAAGCGGAACGCGAGACGCCAAAAAGCATATGCAACAAAAAGAGCTGGCAGAAAAATCCCAAACGCCGTATCCAAGGGAGGTGGGTAACCTTGAGGCTGAGAGTAAAGAATGACATGCCAGAATCCGATACACACGAGACACCAATATAAGAATATCGGTTTCGGTCTGAGAACGAGGAATAGGAGTGCAGTGATTAGTATGTTAAAGGCCAAAACATAATCCCGGAGATCTGAGCAGTGAGAAAGAGATGAAGTCCGGCTGAAGCGATATGATAGTGGAAAGATGGTCGGAAAAGATGCCGAAGTCAGGCCATGCGCAGTGAGTGACAGGAAGTCCGTGAAGTTTCCGATGAGCTCCACGGTCCCACAACCCCCGCTAGAGTCCTTGAATAACTCACTGAAATGAAGAACGTCAGAAGATGTCAATGCCGCAGAAGTTTGAAACGTACGCTTGAACTGCGGCAGAGCAAATGAACGAATCTCCGCGGTAAGTTTTATTATTGTCCCCTCCGCCCACAATAACCGGAACATTATCAATTTGTATATTTCCAATCGTGCGAGGATTTGCGAGGACGACAGAAGTGCATTGCGCAGGACACCGGAAATCGAAAGTTGTATTATCGAATGGCTCACAGTTTTGTCCGTTCAGACCGCACTCGTCATTCGCAAGCCAATATGTTGACGTACAACCAACCCATGAATCGGGAGGTGTGAAATAATACTGTGACCGCGTCAAAAATGCAAGTCCGATGATGTAGGCGGGTACCAGGCACGTCAGTAACCATTTGGAGATGAAGGGTCTGGTCCACAGTAAGAAGGCCTGTTCAAGTGCTATGGTCACTTCACGATTCCGTATTTTATACGACCTGTTTAAGATAGGTGTCGGGTCTGAAAAGCGAGCAGTTTAGATCGTGTGTATGCAAGACAAGGCATGCTGAAGGTTAAGTTTACAGACCTGATAAATCCGTCCTCGGCCTCGGGCCTCGAATATAAATCGCGACTTTCCTGATGTAATGGTAGAGAAGGGGAAACTTTGAACGCGACCTCACAAGAAAGCGTTCCCTTAGTGTTCTTGGGGCAGTTAGTATGGACTGGGAAGGAGAACCAGGTCCTGAGGAATCCGACTGCCGCTCAACGTCGATCTCCAGCCTGTGCTCTTGGTCAAACTTGTGCGAGTGTGACATCCGACCATCGCTTGACTCGGCGGGAGAAATAGAACTGGAGCTAACTTTCGAGTCGGCCATTTAGAGGGACGAGGAACATAGAGGTAAGATCAAAGAAACCGTAAGCAACCAAGCATTTCATGGTGGCGAGGCGTGAGATCAGTTGCTGGTCTGTCTGTGTCTCGGCGGCAAGCACAGCAGAACATGCTTACGTCAACTGCATTTATACATACAAACTAAATACTACACAAATGTCCGTAAGCTCTCATCTCAGCTAGTACTTATTCAAGACGCATCAGGTCGTCTAATCCGCTAATCCTTCGAGTTTGGTCCAACTACGAACATCATGTCAGTTTATAGTAAAATAATCCAAGGAATTTTCCGGGCTGACCATAATCGTAAACCAAGACGCGATGGAGGTCTTCACCTCCTGGGCCTGTGAAGTGAACTCTTCTGACGTATCGTCTCTCGCTATTAACCTCTGAGAAGCCCCATACCTATGGATCTATATTAGAATCTATGAAGGTAACCAATAAGTAGCACGCCGCACCTGGTGAGCTATCCAAGTAGTCCCGCTCTTTGGCGTGTCACTCTCCACATACGACTCGATTGCTTCATCTTCAATAGTGTCCGCAGTCCAGTTCTCCTTGTGCCATTCATACTCAAGCTCATCGACTTTGACTCTTCGTGACCTGCCGACTGCAGAATGTCCATTCAGGCAACCGTAAAGTATCTATAAGGATCCTAAAGTGAACTTACCAATTGGTCCGAATAACGAATCGTCAATATTACGAGATGTCCAATCCAGAATGCGGCGTTCAGTGTTGCCCTCGAAGCCGCCTGAGCCAATTTGTCGGATGTCTATGTGCTCAACGCCGTCGTCATCCTTATAATGTTTCACGTAGAGCGTAATGGTGACGGATGCAATAAGCTTTCGTTTGAACCAGCTGATTCCCTGCAGACGAAGGATTTCATCCGGGTCTGTAAACCAAGTCGTTATTCGACGCTAGGAGATGTGGGATGTACAAAATAACTTACCATCACTAAGTGTCTTGTTCTAGATATGTCCAAGTCACATTAGCGTATGATATTATTCAATTTATTTTCTGAAAATTGTACCATAATAAACGTCGCCGACAGGGCGCGAGTGGTGACTTCCTGAGGAGCTGCCATGATGGAAGAGAAGAGGGCGGAGATGCGCGTCGTAACAAGAGCATCGTTATTATACCCGCGCCCGCACCTCTAATTTCACGTGTGGTACCCCATATCTTCCCCCACACAAAGAACGCTTCTGAATCAAGTCTATGCTCTTATACTTCCGTATCAGAATTGTTCTTAGCAGGAAGCCCGCATGGACTGGTAAGTAAGAAATATTTTACACATGTTTTCCAATCCAATTACCACCTGTGATTACTCGGATAGGGTGCTAGTATGCTATGCTGCCTTGGGCCGGAACAGCGTCACCACTCTCCACTTCGCATCCTTTCCTCGCTCCCATGCGTGAGGTCCTTTCGCGTCTGGTCCTCCAAACTCGATCATTATACCGTCCTTCGACCACTCGCACCAAATGCTGATGGACCCTGAAGAAGGTCCTGCTCCTCCGCCCTTCCTGTCCGGCTCGCCGAGATTAATCAAGAGATCCTTTCCGGTGGACGATGACGTTATCGTGAGTTCTGGTGGTCTTGGTTTATTATTTACTGTCCCGAACAGTAGCGAAAGAACAAGGTTTGCAGGGTACGGTGCATACACCTGACCGCTGACGGCCGACCCGTTCGATGGTTTAGCGTCCGCTCTTGCTTCCTCTTGCTCGGGGTTGTAGATATCAATACTGTCGAGCACAAGATTCTCACTCTGAGCGTCGATACCCTTGATGGACTTCGAGTCGCTGTTGTCCACGAACATGAGGCTCACTCCAAGAGGATAGTAGTTCATGTAGAGAGCATCTGAATAAGATTTGATTTCCGGATCGGGCACTTGTTTGGATGATGTCAAATGAGCGAGCTGGTTTAGATAGTCAATCAATTGCTCTGAAGAAGGAGTGCTTCCCAGTAATGAGCGAGGGTCAGAGATTGGTGTCATGCTACGATGTTGTCCTTAGCTGTGACTGAAAGCGAAAGCGAAAGCATAAATCAGTACAGCGAGCACGTGATATGGATATGACACGCGACGCGAGATGTTACTTAGAATCGCATCTTTGGAAATGGCGTCCACCAACAGAACATCGCAGGCACCTTCCTCGCCGACGTTCTACGATTCCTGGGCTAAGCATCTCTCAGCCTTTACTGAGAGTATCTTGCTTCGCCTCAAAGCGCGGACACCGCAACTCGTACCGTTATGCATTTGTATAGGAGTATTGCCCATCCTTCTGCTCTTCTCCCTCATTGCCGGGTGGATAGTTTGGTCAACTGTACCGATAGGCTGGCGTATCCCCGTCTATCTCCAATATGGGTAGATTATTTCGATTGTCAGTATGACGGGTTCTGACACACCGTGTTGTTTTTCAAGAGATAGTACGGTGCCTTATGCCGACATTGAAGTTGTCTCTCTTTCCACAACGCAGCCATATGAAATCTCCTTGCAACTCACAGTACCTGCGAATGAGGCGAACTACGCTCTCGGAAACTTCATGACATCTCTGACTATCACTACCGTATCAAATGTCACATTGGCGGTTTTTCGAAGACCAGTACGTTGAAGTTCTTCATCCCGCCGCGCCGAGGAATACGAAAGCTAATGCAGATATTGTCAAGGCCATTGTATTACCGCCGTCGCCCAACATTCTTCCATTTTCGCGACCTGCACATCTTGTCCATCTGACTGTACCTCTCGCATCTTCCTTAATCACTGGCGTAAGCCGAGTGAAGGCACATATCGAGCTTGGACGCAAAGACGGGTGGAGAACTCTCGGGCAAGGCGAGGGGCGCGAAGTGAGCGTGTATGCTGCTTCACTAAATGGAATGGTACGACCTCAGGGTTTACGGTGCGGAAATGTTTCATCCACGACTTGGATCAAATTGAATAACTGTTTTGCAGGAGGGCAATAGGGGCGGCTCCATTAAGCTTCGCCATCGTGGCCGGTGTGGTGTTCTTCGTCGTGACCGCACTGATTCTTGCAGGATGCCTCCTTCCTTCTGTATTGCGGAGTGAGCATGCAGAAGTCATAAAAGTGAAACCGGAGGAAGCTGGTATGGGTGCTTTTAAAGCATACCTTGAACGATGATTGACATATGCTATAGAGCCAACGTCTCCTGCCGAAGAGCCAAGTATTACAAGTCGATTGCGACGCAGATCATCGGTATGTGAATGATTATCGCTATGTAATTGACCATCTGACAATTTTGATACCGCAGCGGGTTAAAGAGGAGAGCGATGAAGAAGAGAGTTTTTTATCAGTCCAAGGTACAACTGATTCTGGTTCTATACCTGTACGGAGACGGTCGAGACGAAGTTCAACACATGATAGTGACTGACTGGTCATTATGCGTTTACTCGCCAAGATGTCGTACTGTACACGAGCTACTGTAATCCTTTCTACTTTCTAGCAGCTTTGACGGCTCTAATCCAGCTTCTACTCTTTGAAATGACGATTGCATGGATCAGTGTATCTTGTGGTCCGCGTTCAAGTTCAGAGCGTTCAGGGCGGGCTCCTTTAGATTGCGATGGTTATAGCTGAGAATCGCGATCTGAAGTCAAAGATGATGAGCCAAGTTCAAGCGGGTCCTCATACAGCGAGACTTACACCAGCAGGCTCGAAGTTGAAATGTGTTCCTATCAGGCAAAATCGTTAGTTCTAGCAGCTAAGACGCGAAAAGCTGTCGGATATTGTTTACCTAGGCTCATGGGGAACTGTACCCAACGCGCTATCATAACACGACTGAAGTGACCATGAGACACGATAAGCACATCGCGTTTTCCGATTCCCTCTTCAAAATAGCGTCTGTGATACTCTTGTACCTGGTCAATGACAGCATCGACGCGCTTGGTCATCTCTTCGGCGCTCTCGCCACCGGGACAGCCTGTCCTCCAGATAGACCAGTACCTGTCTTTCTGTTTGATCTCGTTCGGTGTGAGTCCTTCATAGTCTCCATAGTCCCACTCGCGGACCTCTTCGGTGAAAGTATGAGGGGGTTGGTTGGGAACATCAGCAAACAGGAGCTGCGAGGGGTGGGGAGGGGGTCGAATATTGTATGAGATAAAAAGAAAGATAGGCATGCAATTATTACCTCGAATGTGCGACGACTTCTAAAGCGAGGAG
The DNA here is from genome assembly GCA_033182465.1 of Sanghuangporus weigelae. NCBI lineage: Eukaryota > Fungi > Basidiomycota > Agaricomycetes > Hymenochaetales > Hymenochaetaceae > Sanghuangporus > Sanghuangporus weigelae. The sequence continues at coordinate 2,526,479 of CP137318.1, read as the reverse complement.
AAACGAAAGCTTGACATATGTTATCAGGATCCAGCAGTTCTATATTTGCCATTGTCGAAGGAGATGTGGCGTTTAGCGTTCCACTGCGACGGAACATAATGCATATACTTACTGCCTTGGCCGACCAGGACCGGTGCACGAGTCTTTATAGCCTCTTCGCCTTCGGGAAGCAGTGGGATATCGCTTCTTCCAGTCTTTAAGGAGATGTCAAGAAAATTCTCAGAGTGGCGAATGATTTCAACTGACATGACGCCTACAAGCGAGGACGTTGATACGCAGTAAGAAAAAGTAATAAGCAAGAGAATGTGAGACAGGAACGTACCCATTGCGAGTCCATTCAGTTTCACCATGTCTAACGAGGAAAAGACGAGGCATAGGCTTTGGTTCTGCCATGGTGGCCTATCGAAAGATTGTAGTTGTAGAATGAGTCAGTCCGAGGTGATACTGACTGAGGTCATAACTGTAAGGAAGTTTGGCCGCAAATAGCTTGGGATCGACGCGTTCGATCCGCGCGTCCAACGCTTCTTCGTACCGTACTACACGCGTATCGTGACCGTAACCAATTCAAGTTTTTCACCTCGCCATGTTTGACGAATGTGCGTGGCTTCGAATGCAGTTACTATCCTAACTGAGCTCTTTTCTTTACATGTTAGTTGTCGAGCACGCTGGCGCTCCGTCTACTGGTCTGTCACGGAATGCACTCGACCTCCCGAACTTCGACTACCAAGGCTTCGAGCCTTCTCCGTACGATGAGGCAGATGAGCAGGAGGATCTGGACAGTCTAGCACACTCGGTAAGCGCCGTATTACGCGCAGTCTTAATCATGTTCTGACACAGTCGCAGCTTGACGGAGGGCAATACCCAAATCCTGCAGCGATCACTGCTCCTATATTTGAGCTCGGGAGAGTACAATATTCGCCACCTGCTCCTCTAATTTCACTTGCGGTCTCCTCTGATCTTCTCGTCATGGGCCTGTCCAATAACTTGGTCGTTATGATCGAGCTTTCACGACCCGAGCAAGTCGTCAAGCTTCCTATCCAGCGGAAAGTAAACGAAATGACCCTTTACAAGGTCTTTCTCGATCCTTCGGGCCGGCATCTCATCGTCACTTCAACACAAGGAGAAAATTGGTATCTCTTTCGCGGATGGAAGAAATTCAAGCAGCTCAAGAACTTCAAGATGGTCATCGAGAGTATTGCTTGGAACAAGGCTGGCCTTCTCTCGGCGTCCAATTCAACTTCATCCCGGGAGTTCCTCGTTGGCGCCAGAAACGGAACCGTGCATGAAGCACTCCTAGACGCCGAAGAGGACTTCTTCAAGTCACAGGAGCGATACGTAGCGCCTGTCTTTTCTTTACCGGAGCGAACCCCAATCACAGGATTGCAGTTTCAGCTGTTACCTCCTCTAGATCCAAAGCATGCCGTTGTCGTAATCACCACTCCATCACGGATATACCAACTTGCTGGAAGCTTGGACAAACGACCAGAAGATAGCAATAGGCTTTTCGCTCCGCTGTTTGCCAGGTATCGTGATACTGCACCAAGTAAGTGACACACTTGCCTCGTCATGCACGGTTACTCATATTGAAGACAGAAATTCTCGAACTTCCTGGCGAGACTCCAAATTCCGAGCTTCACTTCTTTACATCGAACGCGGATCAAGCTCAGTCACTTCCGAAAGCAATGGCTTGGATGACAGGTTTGTTGCTGCGACAATTAGACGGAAGGCTAATTACTGAATGCTGATGAAGCTCAGGGTATCTATCATGGAACTATGAATCTTTCGTCGAATTCCGATGAATTCATCGACTCTGCTCAACTTCTCCCTTACCCAAACATTGATTCACCATCAACAAGTCCGAAGAGCGGCTCTTCTCCATCACCTGGACCGTTGTCGATGAGTCTCACTGAGTTCCACTTTCTGCTTCTATACAAAGACCGCGTCATTGGTATATGTAATCTGAATGATGCTCTGGTGTATAAAGAGGCTCTTCCTCTGGTGAGTATCCTTGTGACTGTGCATCTACACTGCTCATCCTTCTGGACAGAAATCGAATGAGGAAGTCCGAGGAATAACTACAGATCCCGTTCGAAAGACGTATTGGGTATACACAGACTCTTCGTTGTTCGAGCTTAACATATCAAATGAGACTCGGGACATCTGGAAGGTATATCTTGAGAAAGGAGAGTTTGAAGTAGCGCTTCGATATGCAAAGGTGATACCCGTCCTCTCCTCGTGGTTATCATTATCTGATGAGATTATCTCCAGACGGCGGGCCAGCGCGACAAAGTATTAATCGCTCAGGCGGACAGGTTCTTCAAGGATGGCCGTTACATTCAGTCAGCCCAATGTTATGCACAAAGCTCTGCCAGCTTCGAGGAAGTAACATTGGGCCTTATTGACGCTGGAGAACGAGAGGCTCTCCGATACTACCTCATATCAAGATTAGAGCGAACAAGGAAATCGGTAATTTATTACGGTTGAATCTAAATGTTACAGGTCTGACGTTTGGTTTAAGGATCTAACTCAACGAATGATGTTGGCGACGTGGCTTGTCGAATTATATCTTTCGCGATGCAATGAACTAGAGGATGTTGCCGCCTCTGAATCGGTCTCGCACGATGTGGAGGATCTCAGGACTGCATTGATTCTTGTCGAAGAGGAGATGAGACATTTCCTTGAGACTTACAAGGCCGACTTGGATGCTAAAACCGTCTACGAATTAATACAAAACCACGGACGCAACGACATATACTTGCACTTTGCTACCGTCATAGGTGACCTCGAGCGAGTCGCGGAACATTGGATCCTCGAAGAGGAGTGGACGAAGGCGATTGATGTTATAAATCGTCAATCCAACCTGGAACTCTACTATCGTTTTGCTCCTGTTCTTATGCGCCAGGTACCCCGAGAAACGGTAGAGTCTTGGTTACGGCAACCTGCTCTTGACCCTCTGAGACTCGTGTCTGCTCTGCTGCGGACACGACAACTCTCGTCCGCTGCTCCGCGAGACCCTCTACAACCGAATCATGCTATTCGGTATCTTAATCACGTTGTGTTCACTCAAGGGAATAAGTCGCCGATAATCCACAATCTTCTTATCACGCTTCATGTATCGTGCTCGTCTCATGCTGGAGGTGATGACGAAGGACCACTTCTTCGCTTCCTTTCGACCTCACCAGTGGACTCAATTACCGACAAACCTTACTATGATCTTGACTATGCGCTGCGTCTGTGCATCCAGGCAGGCAAAACGCGCTCTTGCGTGCTCATCTACTCAAAGATGGGTCTGTGGGAGAACAGCGTAGATCTGGCGCTTGAGAAGGGAGATTTGGAGCTTGCGAAAGTAAACGCTGATATGCCAGAAGATGACCAGCAGCTGCGGAAGAAATTGTGGCTGAAAATCGCAAAATACGTTGTTCAAGATAAAAAGGACATCAAGAGGTAAGTTGGCTCCCATATATATTTACCAATGGGTTTCTGATGAGAGTTTCGAAGTGCAATGGCGTTCCTGGACAATACAGACTTATTAAAAATTGAAGACATTCTTCCATTCTTCCCTGATTTCGTCGTCATTGACGATTTCAAGGAGGAAATTTGTACTGCCCTGGAAGGTTATTCCGCCCACATTGATTCGCTCAAGGCGGAGATGGATGAAACGACAAGAAACGCGGAAGCAATCAAAGCAGAGATAAACGCTCTGCGGAACCGCTTCGTTGTTATTGATGCCGCAGACCGATGTACCAAATGCCACTTTTCGCTTCTTGCGCGCCAGTTCTATGTATTCCCATGCCAGCACTCGTTCCATGTCGATTGTCTCATCGGATTGGTGAGTGATACAGTTTTCTACTTGGAATGTGCCATATACTGATGCGGTAGAATTGTTACAGGCAAAAGAGTATCTTCCCGCTGCATCGCTTCGCCGAATGATTGCGTTACAAAATGACCTTGTGAAATCCGCACAACAGTTACCGACAGACAGGCCCTCTATCACATCGCCTGTCCCAGGACCACCCACCAACCCGAGTACTCGTAATACGAACCAGAGAACGCTGCTATCAGCCAACTTCACGGCATCAGCGCAAAATAGTGCACGCGTCGCCAACTCCTTAGGTCGGAATATACTATCAGCAGGAGATAAGCTGAGGGATTTGATTGTTCCGGAATCTTTGGCGTCAGTGATTAGCGCGGGAATGTGGTCCACGGGACTCGATCGAATAGGATTGGATAGAATGTGGAACGTGGGTGAAAAGGGCGAGAAGAACGACCTGGCAAGGAAAGCCGAGAAAGCTCGGGAGGAACTGGACGAGCTTCTGGCCGGATCATGTCCACTGTGTGAAGGAGTGGTCGTTGGTCTAGATAAGCCATTCATAAAGGAGGGAGAAGACGACGATTCCTGGCAGATATGATAGCTCGCGTTTGAATGTGCTGGCATAATATATTTTCATTCAAATCATTGATTTATTTTCTTAGTCCGACCTGCTTTCCGTCGTAAGCGTGCAGCCTTGCGAGCACCCATCTAGGAGGAGAATAAGTTAAGAGCAAGTGGTGTCCAGAAGACGAAGACGCGTACCTTTGCTTTGTCCTCTTCTAATCTCTGACGTTCTTCTGCTGCCTTTTTCCTTTCCAAGGTGATCTCCCTTCGTCGCTTGATTTCAGCTTGTTTCTCTTCCTTCAACTCTGTCTCGAGCTTCTTTACCGCGGCTGCCCTCTTTTCTCTTTCCATTCTTTCCTCCCAGCTCTTGGATTTGACACCGTCGGGAAGATGAGTCCGGCTATGGAGAGTTTGAATCAGAAACTCTATAGTGTGAGAGAAAGAATTGATACGACTCACCGCGTTGCAGATTTCTGAGCTTTCCAATTCTTTCCTGATTCTCTCCCTTGAGATGATGGGGCGAGGTGTAGTTCTTGGGCTGAGTCCATGGCTGATGAATGGCAAGAGAGCTGGGAGTCACGGTGACAAATGCTGAGTATGTTTTTTTTACGTGTGAGAAAGGAAAACTGATTCCATGTATTACATAATTGATATAATTAATTAATTGATAGTGATGATCGACTGATGATCGGCATTGTCCGGTCGATCAGATCTGTTCGCGGGTTGGGAATAAGGTTGGGTCCGCTGTTCTGTTCACTTCCTGGACTCAGACCATTTCCACCGAGCTTTTTCTCTTCTACACTCCTACCTCCCCGCCATGCCTGGCCCTCGCGGCAGTGATGACCACGTCCGTGCCCTCCTCGACCAGCGTGCTCAACGTGCAGACGTCCCGCCGCCACCCACACGCATATCTATATTCTCAGACCGTTCAGACTCTCCTTCTTTGTACAGCCACTTCGATAATAATCCCTATCGCAACACCCCAACAACTCCTGTCCCCCGCTTAAATCGTTATAATGAAGACCATGACTATCATGACGGACACGACGTATACCCACCTCTTTCGCCCAAAGAGCGTCTCGCAGACCCCAATGCTTCTTCTTTAGACCTTTCTGAAGATACGGATGCTTATTCGGAATCAGGTTCCCATATCGTAGATACTGAGGATGACTCCAATCTGGTCCCTGATGAAGATGAGGATCCGGAGACGCGCCTCAGCTTAATGGGTCCCAAAATGCGCGTACACAGTCGCGCACCTTGGGAAGAGGACGAAGGCAGCCTCTCCGACGGAGACTCGGATATCGGTGGCAACGATAATGCTTCCGTCTTCAGTGGCAAAAAAGCTGGTCTGATGCGAGGTCTTGGATTTGGGTCCAAATCGCCTGCTCCTAGACCTAGTTTTGATTCAGGCATGCCAGTAAAGGGCAAGTATTCATTCGAGACTACAACCAATACCGTCGCAAGTAGCACTTCGCGAAGCGCGATTCAGTTAGTACAATTCGCTTTGATCTTCCGGTTTTAACTCGGTTGCTGACAGTTCTTCAATGCTAATTTCAGTGCGCTCGCGCAGGCTTCCATGTCTTCCACTTCGCTTGCCATCGGCCAAAATCCCTCCGCTGGTCGCCTTCCTCATAAGCTCTCCGTCGGCCGTCTTGCCTTGAACCGGGATCGTTCTGCATCCGGTCCCGCCAGTGCATCAGATACGGGATCTTATTACCCACCCCTGTCTCCTCGCTCTGCTGTATTTACTGAACGTTCTTCGGGTCGCAATTCTCCGGCATCTTGTCGTCCCCGGCGCGATTCAATTAGCCCCAATCGGTCGGAATTTACGACAACAAGTATTCGGGCGCGCTCGCCGTCTCCTATTCCTGCCCATGATATCGACTCTGCGTATATGCATCCTTACGCAAACCCCGCTCTTCTATCCGCGTATCATCGGAGCCAGGGCAAGAACACCTTCAATAAAGAAGAGCAAAATGCTGAGCATTCACATGTCATAAGGAATGATTCTGTGGCCACACTCGCTACCTCCGAAGAAACTGTAACCGTCACTCATTCGTCTTCGACGCTATCTGCCTCTTTAACGTCGACCTCTGGAATGGAGACCTCCACTCCACCCACATCTGACTTTTCTCTTGTTTCTTCAGCATCCAGAGTCGAGATACTGAGGGCAGAGCAGATCAGCCATGAAGCAGAAAAGCTGAAGGAACAGAAACGATCAAAGAGGGAAACTAAATTAGGGCCTATCAGTGCGCCATGTCTGGTCGAAAATGGCGGTTTCCCTACCGCAACCCCCTACAATCTCATTAGCTTAGAACAAGCTCAAGCACGAGCAAGAGAAAGGAACCGGAGTGCGACGACCAGTGCTGTGAGCTTCCCGGCGTCTAATGTCGACGACAATGATTTCACGCCTAGGGCCAGATCTACTAGCGGGGCTGGCAAGGCAAAACATGTGCTGCCTCTCCTTTCGGTGGACAACAAGAAGACTGTTATGGACGATATGCCTTCACCAATCTCTCCCGCCGGCAATAAGCACCCCAGCCCTATTGGTCCGGCAGGTGGCAAAGTACTTCGTCCGAAAAGGAGTGGCTTCATGAAACTGTTCAACGCAAGGGAAAAGGATAAGATACCGGAAGTTCCACCGCCACTTCCGCTCATAGGATCGCGTGCTTGGTCCCAATCCGATGATACCAATTCTCCCTGTACTGCACGTCCGCCAAAAATATCCACTCACCGTGTACCTGTTCCCGCCGTTGTTCCTCCGAATGTCAACAGCGATGATTCGGGTTCAAAGAAGACGGGACCCTCGTTGTCGATCAAGATATCTTCTCCGCCGAGTTCGCATGCCCCTTCCCAGATGATGCACACCCGAAAATCTGATTCACCTAAAGCACTACATCTACCGACATCGCCCAGAATGCCGAGTAGTGCTCCGGCAGATATCACTGAATTTCGGTCCCTCAAGCTACGGCCAGTGTCGGCATTCTTCTCGAAGAATTTCGCGGAGCACCTTTTGGCCGAAGACCAGAAACCAGATTCTCCCAGAAATGCAGACGTTGCGTCTTTGATATCACCAACTACCGTTGCATCAAGCGATCTGATTCCTTCTCCTGTGAATGCGGGATTCAATATTGCTGGCGTAGCGGATTCCTCTAATGGAGACCGCTTCACTACCGGAGAGAATGAAGAGCAGTCGGCCATCATTGTTGCTTTGAAGGACCAGATACGCGCGTCTCGTATAACTTGGCAACGGCAAATATGGGAATTAGAAGGACAGATTCGGGATCTTAGAGCCGAGATTGATGACCTGAAATCAGGAGACGTCTGTGAAGTATGCGGTCGGGGAGGATCGCTATCCCAGGAGAGGAAGGTTTCCAACACTGGCGTGCTTCATCGCCCCCGAGCTAAGACTGGACACGGAGCCAGATTTGCAAGTGGTAACGACAGTTAAAGCAATTCCATGGCCCATTATTATATTTACTTTATTCTATCTGTAACTATCTTGTGTCCCTTTCGCGCCACAGAGAGCTTTTCATTATTACTATTGGCTATTTATACCCTTGTTTGCTTTTCGTCCTTACCCGCTATTGTTGGGTCACGGTTTGTTGCCATTACTATTTTAGATGCGTTCCTTTCTATAACATATTAATACTCATTGTTCAGTTCACACTACTTGTGTTTGTTCTTTCTATTCTTGACTACTGGCCATTTCAGTCCTTTCTTGACGAGCAATTTGCTCACGCTGCATTCAAACATATGCATTTTCACATACATCCAATGGATTCGGTTGCGGAACATGTAAGACAGTATAATAACCTAAGCAATAGTTCATAGCTCGTCTTCGTCCGCACCAAGAAGCCACCCAACACCTTTCCGCAATGCATGCCGAGCCTGAGATTGTACATCTGGGCTGCGCTCTCGACTGCGACTCCTCTCTTCGTCTGATCGACCATGCATCCCAAAAGGAAACGCAGCGGCTACGCGATTAAAGGTGTGCGAAGCCAGAGCCGACGCACTAGGTAGTGCCGGAGATGGCATATGAAGATTCTGAAGTCTGGACGATAAATTTGATGTCCTGTCTCTGGCACGACCAGCCCGTTTGATTGTATTTCCGTCTCGCGAATGGCGTAAGCTTGTCTGTTCTCGTCTTAGTTCGATCTGTTCTGCCTCGAGCTTACGCCAGGATGCTAGAATGTCAACAATCTTGTCCGCTGGACATAATTCCAGAGCCCGGCCCAACAGGCTCATTTTCTTGTCAACGTCTTGCGCCTCTGATTGTCTACCCAGCTGGTAACAAGCAACCCAGCATACTTCGACCGCTTCTCGTACTGGTTCGCTATCCGCTCCAAGAGGCGCATTTTGTCGGAGACGCAGCACCGCTTTGATCATACGGTCACTGACCTCGAAGGCACGCGGGAAGTCTTCTGCCTGAAGCGCAGTGTCCGCAACCATCGCCAAAGTCTTCACTTCGGCAAGCCCGTCATTTTGGTAGCCGAGCTTTCGAACTAGCTCAAGGAGGACCTCAACGTGCCTGTACGCAGTTTCATTACTGGATAAGATGCGCGAAATGAGGCTCAGTTTGTCCTTGGTCAGACGAATTTCGATTGGTAGCATAGGAACGCCTGATCGGGACGTGACATTGAAAGAAGAGATACGACTTGTTGCCTCGATGAAATCTCGTTCTTTTTGTATTCTGTATGTTTGAGGCGCAACAGACAGGCTGCAATTGAGACTAAGTCAGATGGTACTGTGATATAGAACTGTTCTCACCAGTCGTAGGCAAGCTTCATGTCACCATGATTGTAATTACCAGAGCTTGCATTATCGTAGAATTCGCGTGAACAGTCAAGACAAATATCGTCCGCCGTATGCGGATCAAGTAGTCTTCCGCCGTGTCGCGGCTGAATCAGATGCTTAGCGATAGCGAATCCTAAAAGAGATCATCAAGCATATCCGCATTCAAAGCTTTAACACTTACTTCCTGTGCTTAATAGTCCCCTGAAAAATATCTGCCGGATAGTATCACCGGACAATGCGCCAAAAGCGGAATAAGTATCTGTTTCCTCAGGTCGAGCCAGTTTCAGCATATCTTCCAATAGGGACAACCAAATGTCCTCGCTGTCAAGATCTCCAATGGGGGCATTTGTCTGCCTGGCCATCTTCATCGCCCAGGCGCGCTGTTGCACTTCGTCACGAGCACTCTGCAAGAACCAGCGCAAAGGGACGCCGACTCCCCATCTTGCCAGTATTTCACCAGACTCCAGATGCACATCAAGGATGTCAAGTGCCCGTGAAAGAGATTCTACGGGCAGAGGCTTGAAGAAAACGAGTAGGTTGATCGGAGATACTTGAGGGCGAGACGTGGTCGGCGCGAGGAATGAGTTGAGTGACGTAACCGTTGTGTCCGCTTCATCCTCCTGGTCTTCGTCTGGTCCGAAGCTCCACGCTGGTAAACACTCGAATATACGGCTCATATTTGTCCAGTCATCGACGCTATTGCTGCCATACAGACATGCCAATGCTAGTCGCGCGAGATCTTCATCATCCGATATCAACCTTTGTGAAGCCAATTGAGTCGGCTTCGACGCCTCGAAGATCGGAACAATCATGCCAAGCTCTGTGCTAAGAATCCAGTCGTACAACAGCCGCCGTACCAAACAGGGATCTGGCTTGCCGGCGCGTTCGCAGCGTGACTCGAGTACGAACAGGTACGGCATAACGAGTCTGCGAATATCATTGACCACTGTCTCCGGTGTGCTCTGTGCGAGATATAGGCGGACAACTTCTCGAGGCTCGAGATTTGTCCATTCGGCGAGACTAATAGGTTCGCTTGGCTCGTCATCTTGTCCTGAAGCGTCATACGTAAGACGCGCAAGCAATGTTAGGTCTTCTCCGAGTTCATCCAAGCCAAGGATACCCTGAGATACTCCATGTTGAACTAGACTGAGTGCCATGTCAACCATGCCAGTTGACGAGACAATGTCTTCAACGCGCGCCTTGTACCACGATACCAACTCTTCGGCACTGACAAGTCCAGTCCTCTTGCAGAACACTTGTTGCATAATGAAATCCGTGATATTTGACTCCTTCGGAAGTCCATCAATTTGCGACAGTGCCCATTCAACGTCATCCGACTCCGCGAGATCTGGTTCCGCTCTCCAGGGAGTTCCCTGAGGTTGTAGCTCCTTCCCACTCTGAACATCAAGCGCCGGAAGGAAATCTCGGTACTTGGAAGGATCAATAAAGAGAGGAAAACGCGAAATAAGTTCGAAACGAAGAGGGAAAACTTCCGAAGAGTGGCGGATGGTCAATACTTTGAGTGCTGCAAATTGAGCTTGGGATGCCAGCGACAGACATATGAGGGATATATCCTCCGTAAGAAAGACGGACAGCGGTATTGGTGGAATCGCTGGCTTCTCGGCGGTAGATGATGGGCCGGCTTCAGGATTATCATCTCCCCACGGATCGTCCCAAGCTTCTTCCTCAATGTCTGCTGCTCTTCCAGGACCAGTTTCCGAGCAGCGTTGTGTCTCCATATTTTCCATGATCTCTCCGAACGTCCTCAATCGGTCTCGACGTCTCAGTAAGATTGATCGGATTCGACAAAGGTGGGCGTCCGTAAGATTTTCGTTAAAGTAGCTCATAAGAGAGCTCGGAGCCGATTTCGGATTCTCGCATCCAGAGCGTAGCTTATGAATCGCATCTTTGACGCGACTAATAGCAGAATTCGTCCTTTCGAGCCCAAGGTCAACCAGGGTACGTTGTGCATCAACGTCATCGAGTACGCGGTCTGCACACGCTGCGGCTACCCAAAGATCGTCCTGCACCGGACAGAGCAGATCTTTCACGAGCGAGCTGGAGACCTCATCATCCTTGAGTATTATCCAGCGTTCGGTAAGACCAATCCCGGCCATGTTTGCGGCGCACTGAAAGGAGAACGGTGTCGGCGACGCGTAGTTTCTTCAATCAGAAGTTCGGTCACGTGTTCAACTCAATGGATCGGCGCTAGCGCTTGGTCGTGAGGACGATCGTGAGTTACCCAATAGGGTTAGATAGTTCTTTGTGTACTGTACATACAAGTCTTTTCGTCCTCAAAACTAAACCGAAGAATTATTGAAGAGGTGACCGCTTTTCAGGGTCCAGCCTGCTCGGATGGCTATTCATGTATTGAAGATGAAATACCTTACTGAGTAATTCTGGCCCTGAAGAAAGATCTCGCTCGGGAAACCAGAAGCCAACGATACGTTCGATGAGGTCTAATGTAATCCATCCAAGATAAGTTAGTTGTTTATCAGCAGGGCATCGTTGACACAGTGAAGCATACTTCGTCACCGATAAGAATTCTCAGGCTGGTTCGATCGTGAAATACAACGATGAGCGATAATTATTAGAAGCAGAATAGGTTCGAATTGGACGGAGCTTGAACTGGAACGAACGGTTACGTTTGATAGATAGGAATCGTATGAATAGCAAGCGCATCGACTCACATTCATATCAAGGCCTTGCCAAATACTTCAGCACCAACCAAATCAGCAAGTCCACTCAAATGCTCTTTGATCCAACTTTTGACCTTCTCCGTCTCAGTCGCAGCTACGCGAACGACACATCCATTTTCAATGCGACTCGTAGACCATATCAAGTCTGGAGGAGATGCTTGCTGGAACACCGATATTTCTCGGTAGATTGCATATATTGCCTCCACTACTGCACGCAGCTTGGGACCGCATATAATAAGTGTAGCATAGCAGGAGTATATGCCCATCCGATCTTTCAATGATCTCGTACTGGACACATCTTCATCGAGTAGTAACACATCCCTTGCTATTCGTTTCTTGGCCAACCAGACCTCATTTATGCTGTAGTAACGAGAGAACCGCCACTCTTCTCCCCTAGACATTCGTCCCGAAGTGATCCAGTCCAGCAAAACCGCTGAAGCATCTTCTTCGAGATGAAAATTTTGGATTTGGTTATATGCGGCAGCTGTGAAACATGTAACTGGTTCCGGCAGAAGTAACAACAGCCCGTTTTGTCGGACATGAACGTCCAATCTCTGCACCGTAGATCGTCCAAAGATATCTTCAACAGATTCCGCCGTTTTGGATAGCCTTACGCCAGGTCTATGCTTGAATACCTTCGTAGAACCCTTTCGGATAGCTGTGAGCTGAACAAAGGTTGATTGGTCCAGATTCCATACGTACTTGAGTAAGGAGAAGCAGCGACGCGCCGAAGCCGACCTCGACCTGAAGGCCAATACGATCTCCACTGACAAGACCTCCTCCATACGTCAGGATGTACGCGATAGTAACAAAAGGCACGTTGACATGAGGCGAAAGTAATTTCAACGGATAGCAGTACGATAACTGCGAGAATACTGCATGGCGTCCATGCAACACGAGCTCGATGCGCCCCGATCCTGCAACATTGGCGTTGTAATCATGACGGTGGCTGTCGGTGATCATGAAGTTCGCGGAGGGACGCGAGGACGAAACCGAAAGTGTCGTGACGCGCGCTTGTTGTCGGTCTGGGTCAACGCGTCGTCCTTCAACCCTCTTCGTCTTTATCTCTCCAGCTCTTAGGTCTCTTTCGACATGTCTGATGTCGAAAACATACCTCCTTCGACTACTGGAGATGTTGAATCCGATCATGGGCCAGCTGAAGCTACTGACGTAAAGTCTGAACATTCTGAAATATCTCACGATGTTACCGATATCGACACATCATCTTTGCATGGAGAAAATGAATCCCATGCAGCTCAAGGCAATGTTCACAGTGTAAATGAAGGCGAGGCCGTAGACAAGCCGTCCGAAGTGACTCATGAAGGCGGAACTGAGCCTGCTGGCGTCGAGGAGGCATCAGGCGTGTCCAAGGAGATTAGTGAAAAGACCACCGTAGTTGCACCACAGAAGTCTACTAACGACACGAGCAAGGTGAAGAAGACATCCGCAGCTGTAAAATCATCGCCTGTAAAAGCAGGCAAAACGACTTCAGGGCCAACTCCGCTCGCGAGAAAGGTGCGTGTTGAACATGTTGTCGTGTATCATCTATCCTGTAAATATATATTAACTTTATTACTCGTCGTCGGTCTCCAGGTTATCAATTCTGGTTCTGCCGGTGCCGTAGCCACTAAGCCTGCAGCTCCCGTCGTGTCAAAAGCAGCCAGTACTACTGCAGCTACTGCCAAACCCTCTGCTTCAGCCGCACTCAGGAAATCCACAAGTGCCGCCAACGCTCCCGCCTCTAAAACGACAAGCTCTCCAACGAAGGCCGCCAGTACAAGGACTTCTGCAACTGCGAGCAAGCCCGCTATGACGACTCGCCCTGGAACTTCATCTTCCGTTGCTTCCTCAACTACTACAGCGACACGTAGACCATCTTTGCCTCCGAAGCCGCCTTTGTCAGGCTCAACATCAAACCGAGCCTCATCTCCGGCTCGTAATGCGGGCCCACCGAGGACTACAACGCGCACTGTCGTTCATCCTCTAGGATCTGCGACCGGATCTACTAATGCAAGCCGACCTCGCGCTTCCATTTCTGATGGCATTCCTGCAACGAGACGGACGTCATTGGGCCCGAGGCCAACTCCGCCAGCTATGACGGCAAAGCCTCCTCTGGCGACCAGACGGACTACCGCCGCTGGGTCGATATCTTCCTTGAAAGATATTAACGAGGATACCACCGTGCTCGATCACTTGCAGACCAAGGTACATATCCTGTATCTTCCTATGATATGGATATGTTTTCTCATCTGATTTGTCTCAGCTTCGCGAGGCAGAAGCATCCTTAAAGGGTCAAGCAGAGCAGACTGAGGCTCTTCGAACTGATCTAAAGTCGACACGGGAGCAGTTAGAGGCCGCATTAGCGGACACGAGTTTGAAGCAGGCTGCACTCGATGAGCTGAAACGAGTGAAAGATGATGTTGAGACTCAGCTGTCTTCAGAGACAGCCCTTGTGCAGCAACTTCGCGCAGAGATAGATTCTATCAATAGCGACATACAGGAAATGAAAGCAAGGGTAAGCATCCACGAATCGATAACAAATCCTAACAATATCTTGCTAACTACTGGTTTCCCAGTTGGACGAAGCACAGGCAGAAGTCTCATCGAAAACGCAGCGCCTACAAGCTTCAGAGAATCAAACGGAAGAGCTTCTGAGCGAGAACACGGCCGCACAGCAGGAATTGGAGATTCTGAGGAGCTCCTCCGCCGAGGCTGCATCCGCCGCAGAGGCTGCCGCAGTGGAACACGAGGCGTTGCTCAAGGCTCGCGTTGACTTGGAGGCAATCAAAGCTGAGATCAGTGCACTTACTGCCGCACACAGTGCTGCACTGGAGCAAGCAGATGCGAAGATCCATGAACTGGAGATCGTAACAGCTCGTGCTGAAGAGCTTGAAAACCAGGTAGCCACGCTCAGAGCTGAGAAAGAGGAAACGGCTTCCAAGCTTTCGGAACTTGAAGTCGATATTCTGGAGCTTAGGGATACGGCAGAGACAGCTGAGGATAAGGAAAAGCAAGCTCTTGCCAATATCAAGGCCCTCGAGGAGCAAATATCCGACCTGAACGCTCGGCTAGAGCAGGCGGCAATCGAGGCGAAGAAGAAAGACGAAGACTACGACTGTGCGTTGGTCGAGATCCGACAACAGCACGAGCAGACGTTGAAAGCTGCTGCGGATGAGAAAGGACAGCTCTCTGCGAAACTTAAAGAACTTGACGAGCAACTTTCTACGGCTGTCGCACAGCACGAGCAAGCTCTCATTGACGCAAAGGCCGCCGAGGAGGCCCATTCTTCGAAATTAAGCGAGTCAGAGAAACTCCATGCTGAGAAGGCTGCTGAACTTTCGTCGGAAATTGAGCGACTTGCGAATGAATTAGCTGTGAGTATTTTATTTACTTGCAGATGCTGGTATCAACGCAATTTTGTCAGGGTCAAGAAGCTCAATACGCTGCGAAGGTTGATACTGTCAAGGAGGAGCACGATCGACTTCTACAGGAAGCGTATCAGAGGGCAAAGGTTGGTGTGTCTATCGGATTATCTGGTTCAGGCGTTGAACATACGTGCGTAGGCGGACGCCGGAGACACCCATGCACAGGATCTGAACGCGCTACGCACTCAGTCGCAGGCGATGATCGAACAGCTTAAAGCTGCACACAAGTCCTACATCAACGAGCTTAAGGCGGAACATGAGGCGGCTCTAGATGCCAAGATCAAATCTCTCGACAAGACCATCAATAGTCAGGCCCTGGATCTCAAGGCGACAAAGGATGACCTGGCGAAAGCGAAAGCTGCGCTTTCTTCATCTATGAACGAGGTTGAGACGCTGAGGAAGCAAATCGAGGAACTTGAGAAAACTGCAGCCGAAGTCGCCGCTAGTTCTACGTCAGAGCATGCGGAGGAAGTGCTCCGCTTGAAGCGAGAGTTATCTTCTGCGCACGATGAGGCAACCGCGCTTAAGGAAGTGCTAAACGCCCAGAAAGACTCAATCTCTGAGATGTCGACCAATCATTCGAAAGAGCTGGAGATTGCCGCTAAGGCTCGGGCTGAAGACGTTACGAAATTACGTGCTGAGCATGAGGAAGAGCTCTTCTCGTCGCTGAAACATAAATCTGAACTTGCATCCCGTGTGACGGATTTGGAAGGTGAGCTTGCAACGCTGCAAGCAACAGTCGCTGCCCAAGCTGCGGTTCCAGCAGCCACCAAGGGCAATGGCTTCGTGCCCACAGATTCGGCGGCTGTGTCTAAGGAAGACTTGCAGAAGTTGCACGAGGCACATAATGCGAAGTTACACGACCTTGAAGCCCAGCACGAGAGATCAGTTACTTCTCTGCGAGGTGATCTAGACACAGCCGTCACGAGAAGTGATGAGCTGCAGAACGAGGTTGATCGGAAGTCGATGGAGATTAATTACCTCGAGTCAGAAGCAGAGGAGAAGGATGATACTATTACCAGGTACGTAAAACTTCTGAAAGCCTTTCTTCATGTTAAAATTCCGCGTCTACGCTTTCTCTTTCGCGATTGATATGCACAATCCTCTTTCTCTTTCATACTAAGCTTGCATCCTAAATTATTCCCTTTTCATTCTTTTTTGCGAACTCACTGCATGGCATTATGTTCTTTCAAATTTGCAACCTTAATTATTCTCATTTCATTGTTGTATGGACACATCGCATGTTACCAATGTTCTTTGCATCCTCATGTATACGATTTATCATCTGTTGTTGATGTTCTTGGTTTTCTGCAAACATCACTTGTTCACTTACGGCATCTGTGTCGTTTCATTTCTAACGCTTTCTCTTGGATGATCACATTCCATTCTGCACTTCATGATGCTTCTTCCGCGTGCGTGCAACATTAATCTCACATGGCCCGATTGTTTTTACAGGTTGAAGGAAGATATCGCACAGCTTACGGAACGGCTCGAGAAATACAAACAAGGTCAAGTTACTGCCTAGACACCAAGCGGACTATCGTCACAAAGCATGTGTCTCGGTTCGGCATCAGCATATACCCTCCGATAGTCTCGTCTCAACATAACATGCACGTCCCTCACGATTGAGCCTATGCACTTCCCATACATCCTCGTTGTTTCTTCATGTCGTTAATATCCGTTGTTTCGCCATTCAGCTACCCGGATTGACAACCACCATCCACATCATGTCCTCGCAATTTATACATTCCCCCACCCACATCATTTCGTTACGGATGTACGTACGCTTTTATACCCTTATGTAGCTCTTCTTGGAATTCCGTTGCTTGTCTACTAGCATACGGACCGTTTAATCTAATCGTTGTGGTATCTTATTTACTCATGAGTGATAGCGCCGCGCTTTGTGTTTAGGATGTGATCATTGTGTCCTCCGCCGCCAATTCCTTCGGGTTGCCGATCCAAAATTAGATGCATAAATTTATTCAAAAATAGAGTTTGCACGTGAAATGAATACTAGTACTCTTGTATTCTCGGAGGCAAAGAACACATCCTCGGCGAAAAAACAAGAAATTCAAACATTTTGCAAGCGCTGTCGAGACTGATACAGAGTCCGATGATTAGACCTGAATGGTGTAGAAGTATTGGGGATCCAATGAAAAAGTGAATAATCCGGCGTCTGACGATTTTCAAGCGCACCACGATAATTCGTGGGACTGATTTCCCCAATGGCGGCGTCCCGAGCTATACTCCGCTCTTGTCCTTCTCCTCTTCCATCCCCACCCAAGTCATCATCTCTCTTTGCGTTGACACTAGCAAGCATGGCGCCAATGGCGAAGGAACCTGGCCAGAAAGGCGTCAATTGGTCTAACATTGCAGTCGGTAAGCAACCTAGCAAGTTTGGCGCAGACGCGTCTATGAATTGCTAACGTACACCGTTCAGGCGCGATCATGAACATGGTACTATGATTTTCTCATGCCTTTACAGTCATTCTGACGGATCGATAAACGCATCTGAAACGTTGTAGTTTGTGAGTTTTTGGTTCTAACTTGACTTTGTGGTCGTAACTTCTCCCTGACGGCGCAATTACTTTACAGGAGGTGAGATTGGTTTAATTCCGCAAATCTAAACCAGTACGATTAAGCTGAATGAGCTCCCAGGTCACGACTTTGGGTCAGCCCTTAGAAGTCATAAAGACCCAAATGGCCGCCAACCGCAGTCAGACGATGTTACAGGCACTTCGGACTGTGTGGAGCCGCGGGGGCGTCAGAGGGTTCTATCAGGGGCTTATTCCTTGGGTACGTTCTTTTTTCTTTCCGTAACCACCGGAAGTGGCGCTTATCGTTTGAGCCAGGCTTGGATAGAGGCGTCAACGAAGGGCGGTGTACTATTGTTCACTGCATCGGAGATTGAAACAGCCTTCACGAGCGTTGGTGTAAATCCCGCAGCTGCCGGTCTCTTGGGGGGAATGGGTGGTGGCATTGCACAAGCCTATGCGACTATGGGTATGTTTTCTACCGTCGATGACAGTTGCGTTTCTGTCTCATTGCTAACAAAACTTCAGGCTTCTGCACTTGCATGAAAACCGCTGAGATCACGCGACACAAGCAGGCAGCTTCCGGGATCAAGCCGCCGTCGACATGGGCTGTGTTTGCGGATATCTACCGCAGAGAAGGTATCCGAGGTATTAATAAAGGCGTTAATGCGGTGGCCGTCCGGCAGTGCACGAACTGGGGCGCACGGTACGTCGCATTCTGGATTAATAAGGGCTTACTGCTGATATTGTCTCAATAAGAATGGGCTTTGCTCGCTTGGCAGAGAGCAGCATTCGTAAAATACGCGGAAAGGATGAGAATACCAAATTGGGACCGATGGACAAGATCCTCGCCTCATCAATAGGAGGTGCTCTTGCGACTTGGAACCAGCCTATTGAGGTCGTTCGTGTCGAGGTAAGAATAGATGTTCAATGCTCTTTATCCTTGCTTAACCATTCTCTCTGTAGATGCAATCTATGATTAAGGACACAACCGGCAAACGACCTGCTAAGCTGACCATCTTCAACACACTTGGGTACATTTACAGAGAAAACGGTATAAAAGGTCTGTACCGCGGCGTCACCCCTCGTATTGGACTTGGTATCTGGCAAACGATCTGCATGGTGTCTTTCGCAGACTATGTCAAAGCCTGGTACGTTCTCAGATCTCGAAGCATCGTTGTAAAGCTGTGCTTACTTCAAGTTCTTGCTTGTAGGATCAAAGGCCAGTAAAAGTACTAGAGTTGCCTTCGTCCTTTCTGGGAGTACATCACTTCTTTTCTTTGTCGCTAGCATTAGACGTACTTTACTTGTCAATTATTGGATCCTGTGTGTGATTCGAACTTTGAACTTCAAGGCAGCAAATTCTGAACCTCGGAAGAAACCCAAACCCCCGAGATGATCGGCGTCCCGGACGATCCAAATTTGGACGCGAGCCTTGCTCGGCAACGTGCTAAACGTACACACTTGTAAATAACGTATCTCCTCTTGCGTTCGTCGTTCACGGCCTTAGCTACAAGCCAAAATGACTGCGAGCACAATAGCAAAGAAGGGCCCAAACCCGCTTCTAGCAGCCTATATTCATCAACTTGCAACGCATCCTTTGCGCACAAAATCCATCACTGCAGGTCCGCGTTCACTTTCTCTTTTAGAACGCGCAGACATGGAATGCTGAAACGACTTGCGGCCGTTTGTACTACCAGGAACACTATGCTTCATACAGGAGGTTCTAGCATCCCACGTCTCCAAGGCCCCAGTACAGCGGCCGGCAAAGGTCTCGCCGCGCGTTGCAGACGCGTTGAGTGTGCTGAAGATCGATGTGAAGGCGTTCAAGATGGCGCTGTACGGCTTCCTCGTGTCGGCGCCGCTCGGACATTATCTCGTAGGGTATTTGCAGCGCGTCTTCGCTGGCCGAACGAGCAATCGTGCCCGCGCGGCGCAGATATTGGCGAATAATCTGCTCGTCGCGCCGATACAGGCTACAGGTGAGTAATCACCGCTAGTCAACTTTATTAGTCAAATGATCATGATATTTATATTCCTTACTTCTCGTGCAGTGTTGCTTGCTTCTATGGCAGTTGTCAACGGTGCCAAGACCGTCGACGATGTTGTCCGCACTGTCAAGAGTGGGTTCATGTCGGTCATCCGGGTATAGTTTTTTACCGTTCAATGTCTTCGGTTAGAAGACGTAACTAAAGCAATCTCTCATAGTTGCAATGGGTCACGTCGCCGCTTGCGATGGTCATTGCTCAGAAATTCATTCCTCAGGAGGTCGGTACAATATAACTCCCTCCAGTTCCAGTAATCTAATCGTAATCCACCTCATCCCTCTCATAAGCTCTGGGTCCCGTTCTTTAACCTGGTCGGCTTCACGATGGGCGTAAGTCGTTTCTTTCAACTAGCGAAACTTGGTCATGTGCTTCAACGAATTTACATTTAACAGACATACTTCACCATACGCGTCAAGCAGGCCCGACTCCAGGCAGAGAAGGCCAAGAAAGCCAAGGAAGAAGAAGAGAAGGAGAATAAGAGCAATTGATTCGTTGCATCCTATCTGCGTGTATCCCCACTGTGTTCTTAATCTATGCCCACATCTCATCGGATATTTATTGGTCTAATTTTCTGGCTGTAGTCTGGTAAATACGCTGTTGTTGTCTGTGTGTTGGAAGAACAAGTTCTGTGTTTATTTATTTATTTTGTCTAATGATTCTGTAGTCATCAACAAAAAACAACCATACGAAGTGAGCATACTCGGGCATATAAATCTCGAATATTTGCAATCCTTACGCGCTTTCGCGCCAAAAACAACAAAAAAGCGAAAACACTACTAAAGGGTATTAAACGAAAAGGAAGGGGTAAACTAGGTGGTGTTGTGACATGAATGTCTGCATACAGTACAGCATGAGTTCTTCCGTGACCAAAAGAGAGAAAGATTAAAGTCTGAGAGAAACAGAGATTGATGGCGAGAAAAAGTCGTGTCATGAGAGTCCATGAACTAAGTAGAAGTATGCAAATCGTGCAAGTGATGAGAATAGATAATTGAACGAAACATATGGAGACATTCCAAGGCATTGTCAGTATTGACGAGTCGCAACAGTACGGATTTCATAGAGGTATGAGCGATCCGGTTCGCTGAACGAAGACGAGGACTCGTTACGATGGAGAATCCAGCCCTTCATCTCTACTTTATGACGCGCCTCAGCCGCTCGACAAAGCTCGATAAAGTTGTCTTCCAATTCGAACACTATGGATGCTCGTGACCCATGATCACTGTCAGAACGTGCAATTGACTGAGCCCTTGACCGAACGCTCGGTGCAGGGCTGCACGTCCTCTTGGAAGAGTCCGACTGAGAACCGGTATCGGTAGAAGTACTCGGACGGACAATCGAAGCTCTTATCGTCCCTCCCTTCTTCTCCCAATCGCCATCCTCATCATCCGCGAGGTCCGCAAAGATATCTGGTTCTTCTTCTTCAGGTGGTAAGGTCGACATCCAACACATGCGTATTGGATCAAAGACCATATTCCCTACCACTCGTGCAGCAGGTGCAGAGATTCCTCCAGGTGATCCGTTGACGGACGACCCAGTAAGATGAGTGATCAACGCAGGCCTGGCAGAAGCAGGATCGAAGTCACGTAACGCCTGGTCATTCCCTTCCCATCGAAGCGTCTGTGGATTCCATCGCATTTCGCCAACAACTATCAGGATAGTAAGATCAGGAACTTCAGAGTCTCGATGTATTATCCTACCTTTGGGTGCACCTACGCCGCCCAAGTTCCGAATAAGGGTGGGCTTTCTCCGAGTCTGAGCAGAGGAAGGTTTTCTTTTTTGAGACTTCTCGTTTTTAGATAACCCGTCAAGTCGACTATGTTTGTGCTTTAGGGAAGTTGTTGCAGGCTGTGCTGTATTTTCTAATGAGTCGATAATAATGAGCCTTTGAGCCACAAGTAAAGTCGTTAAAATACTGTACCTGATTGCTCCTTTTTTCTGCGAATAATACCCTTTGTAGACTCTCTCTCCGTCTTCGTAGAGCTCGTACTAGGTATACGATTTTGCGTTGCCTTTGGCTGCACCCTAAATTTCGCTTCCTTGTCCCGATCAGTTGGCAAGTCTTCGATTGCATCCAATTCTGTCCCGTCACCAAATTCCCGGCGCTTCAGCCGCCGTGATGACTTAACAGGCGCCGAAACTGGAGCCAAAGTGCTGCTTCGTGAAGCGGGACGTTGTTGTGGAGGAATGCTGGTCGGAGTTGGAGGTAAAGGAGGCGTGGGCGGGGGGAAGATCCCAGAAATCGAAGGTCGCGTCTTTAGACGTGAAAGACAAGTCGGCATCGTGAGCCTCAAAGCAGTCGGATTCTCGGAAGGAGTCGAGGGTCTTGTCGGAGGCACATGCATGCCTCCAACTTGCAAGCGACTTATAGAGTTCGCGTGCATCCTCGCTCGAGAAGCAGCTGTTGCAGCTGAATAGCTAGGTTGCGGCTGCGAAGAACTTGATTCTGGCACAGAATTCTCTTGCGCGCTACTCGTCTCCAGCAATGCAGATAAGGACGCCTTCCTGCTGAGCTTTCGCGTATTTGTCGGTGGAGTTTTGAGAACTCCGTGAGATTTCTGGTTACGAATTTTATTCTGCCCTTGCTTGGGAGGGACAAAAGACGACGGAACCGGTGGCGGCGGCGACGGGAGGGCTTGCAGAGTCTGAGTACGCCTAGACAACGTGGGGCGGAGGGGCGGAGCAAATGAACTTCGCGATGGTGCGCGGTTCATTAGGTGTGGACCTGGAGTCTTTGGGCGGTCGCCTTTTAGCCGCGAGGGAGGTCTGCTCAGAGTTGGTGTACGCGCGGGCATGCTATTGCTTCTCGTAGTCACGATGCCTCCGCGCTTCGTTTCTTGCGTCTGCGCAAACTTGCTTGGGCTGAGATCGTCATCGCCATTAATAACCAAACCAATCTCGAAATCATCCTCAGGATTCGGCGACGCCACATTGGATCGTTCCTCAATCTTCGGTATTTTCTTCTTTTGATCAAGTATCTTCGTCAGATGCTTCCGGCCCTGATCACTTTCGAAGAGACCGGTCGGAATGACAAGACCATCTAGATCTGTCTCATCATTATCGTTGAAGTCAGCGTCAGTGTCAGGTAACGAAATAACCGTGGAATTATTCGAAGGATGGAAACCAAGAGTAGAATACGCGTCTGACGAAGACGCAGAGGAGGTCGTATGGTCGCCCCATTCAAATGAAGCTTTCGAGCCTCTGTGATGAAGAGACAATGGCCGCAGCGACAACTGAGTGAGCTCAGACGGAAGAGCAAAGTCAGCTTCCATGTCATCGTCCGCCGATGGCGCTCCAACACCGCCCGTCATCTTTGCCAATGTGGTTGGAAGCTCGGAAAATTTTATCGTTGAAATGCCTTCATCGTCATCACCATCGACAGGAGAAGCAGCTTCGTTAGCCATATTCAGCGGAGGACGGATACAGACCATGGAACCCTTGGCCAAAGGGCTACTACGTATGGACGCGGTGCCTGGAGGGACTGACACCTTTGCCTTTGCACCTCCCGTCTTTCCGAAACCCATCTCCATGTCCCAGTCCTCTTCGTCATCATCCTTGTCCCAATCGCTTGCAGACGGGGGAGTGATATCCGCACCGTCTGGGAAGTCGAAATCCGCGTCGGGCCATTCCTCACTTACACGCGTGGGAGCAGGAATTGTGAGCATTGTGGATGGCGATAGAGGAGGCTCAGACCAGCAGTGCCCCCAACGCGACGCGATGATGGTGATTGTTCGTAAAAGATGGAGTATTAGACCGACGTCTCTCTCTCGGTACTAAATAGGGGCAGGGCAGAATAGGAGGCGAGCCGGGAGCAGGAGACAAACGGGAGATGGCCTTAGAGAGAAAAAGAGAGACCGAGACCGTGCATGCGCGACAAAGGAACCACAGAACAAAACAAAAGAATAGCGACGGAAAATAAGCGAGACGACGCGGCTGGCGACGCGGGCGGCCTGAGAGTGAGGGGACGTGGTTGGAGCAACAAGAGAGAGAGGTCCTCGAGGCAAGCGAAGTGTACACGGTAGGTGACAATTGATGATGATGCGTGCCACTGTCACTGTCACGCTGTTTGTCCCCAGTGTGCAAACACATGGCTCCCACGCCTAGTTATTACTATCTAATACGGCATCAATCTCTTCCTTTCTCTACTCTCATATTCAAGCTCATCCTCGTATTCATCCCCACTCTCGCTTGTATCTGACTCCTTTTCTCTATCATCTACTCCGTGGATCTCCAGCACTTCTCCCAAAGAGTGTCGAAGCCGTATTCCCCGTTCGGCCATCGTGTCTGAAAGCGTAATCAACTCCCGTCGCGTATATGCATTTCGTAAATCATCCTCGAACGCTAGGAGATAAAGCTCTGATATGCCCGGACGTCAACTCGGAGATATCGTAAATACCAAAAATAAATAACAATGATACCTTTTACAAGCGGACATTCTTTCAGTGCCCTGAAAAGAACTGATTTCGCTCTCTTCACGTTGCCTGCCGCGATTTCAAATTTGACATAGACCTTCCAGAGGATCGGACTGCCTTTAGTTCTAAGAAAGACAGTTATGTCAACGAAATGCATCAATTTATGCAACGATGCATTACCTGTCGGAAGTAACAGCAGCTTCAAGGCCTGCTCTCACCCTCTCTACTTCGCCCAACCACCGGCCTTCCTCCCACTGCGCAATCCAGACTTCAATGAGTCGCCTTGCTACAGATTTTTCTCGAAGGGCACCAGAAGGTTTCTCGCTCATCATCGTCCTCACTCGTCCCCACACGCTCTCACCTTTTTCGCACTCCAAGAACAAACCAATGACAATGCTGTTACTTGGATAGTCTTCCAGAGCTTCTCGCACGAGGCCTCGGAGGATTGAAGGAGGAGCTGGATTGTGTAGAGTCACGGTGTGATGGTATACCATGAGTAAGGATACCACGGTCATAGATTCGTGACGCAAGGTTCTGGGAGTCTCAGTCGCAAGATACTTTTGCATCACTTCAATAGTTGTGTCGAGTGTACCGACTAGACATTCCAGCAATACTCGCAGCTTGATCCATTTAAGGCGATGCCTCCACTTCGGAACCACGTTTTGTTGACAAAGCTCTTCAAGCCGGCGTTTCGAGCGAAGGACGTTGATGTCAGATCTCTCATTTGGTTGACCCGCGGAACGGAGGACGATCCCCAGCGCTGCATCGTTCTTCGACAAAAGCCACTCCATTTCGGCAGAGTCCCACCAAAGATAGACGATATCGGGATCATTACTTTTTGCAAGAGATTGAAGCCCAACACGGTACACCTTTCGTGCCTTGTCCCACTTTCGTCGAATGCGTTCTAGGTAAGCATGAGAAGCGAGAAGCTGCGCTGAAGTACTGTTCTCGGAGAGCAGGGCCTGCGAACGTTTCAAGGCTCTATAATGACATGCTTGAGAATGACTATGCTCTACGTGTGATGAATATACTCACGCATCACTTTGAGGTAGAGCGGCTTCAAATGCAAGCTCCGCGACGTTCAACTGTACTCCAAAATCATTTTCATGTCTGACATCTCTCAGGATGCGTCTGTGAGCGTAAGTCCCTTCAGCAAGAAAGACGTATGGTTCAGGTTGAAGGACGGACCTCATAACATCAACGATCTCAGAGTCAACACCATCCAGTGATCTCTTAATCCACATTCTGTACTCCCCATCTACCGTCAGACCTTCAAACGGCTCAAGTACGCCTAAGCTCCAAGACTTGACAACATCAAAGCTTTTCGCGTAGGTCTTTTCGCGACCAATGACGACACCAGTCTGTGCATCCGCAGTGATCACGCCGCGGTTACTCGATGGTTGAGGCAGAAGTGATTTTAAGGACGAGGGCTGTAGGAAGTGCGTGTCGGCCCAACGGTCGTCCGACGCGAAGCTATCAGTTGATAATGCCGAAGACAGTCCCGGGATGTGAAGGCCGAGATAAGAAAGCCAGATGAGTCGCAGCTTATCTCTTCCTTTAGCCGTCCGCAAGTCAACGAGGAAAGGTCGGATATCTGAGAACAGCACGGCCGCATACGGGTCGTCGTCACCATCTTCGTCACCATCTTCGTTAGGAATGTCGTTGCTGCCACTTGGCATGCGGGATGGATAGATCAGACATCTGTCCGACTCTGCTTCCTTGAAGTACCAAGTTGCAAACGGATCGCTGCTTTCGCTCTTTCGAATCGTACGCAGCTTCGTAGTGGGAGCGATATCTTCGCTCGTTCTCCATGCTCTCCAGCCTTTCGCTCCAGCTTCTCCTATTCGGGGAACTTCTGACTCCCAGAACTCTTCCAGAGAGTCCAGCTGCTTCTCAAACGGCAATTTTTCGATCTCTCGCGGAATGTTGAAGGACCTTCAATTTCGGTGATTAGCAAGGTATGAAAATATCTCAAATCGAAGTAAACATACAATTCGGCCTGAGCTTGAAGTAATGCAAATCCGCGTTCAACATAGCCTGACTACGAGTTCAGAGGAACAGATACATTCCACTACGGGCTTTCGTTACTCACCAGCCTGCCTGAAGGAAGTTGCTACTCTCCAAAACACTCTTAGCTTCGCAAAGTCGGCATCCTCACCAGCACCGATATTGGAAACAAGATTGGTTGTCTCGATTGCATACTCGACGACAGCACTGAAATCTGGAGTTGAGCGTATCGTCCAGTCAAGCCAATCGACATGCATATCCGCCGTCGGGATGGCCTTCAGAGCTTTACGCCATTCGTCTTTCATTCTGGTCATGTCCCAAATGACTTCCCCAGCCTTCAAATACTTTAAGCGGAGTAACGGAGAACGAGCATTCGCTTGGTGAGCAGATAGAGCGCGTTCCAGCACGGAGACTGAAATCTCAGCGCGTGCCCTATCAGCGTTCTTGCTCGAGGGATCAATGCCACTGATGGAGTGGTGTAAAAGAAATAACCACATTGATTCAGAAGTAGGATCATTTGCCAGACGTTGCTCCAGATTGCGTAGCGTTTCTTCTCGAGCTGACATGGGCGACACGTCCGAGCCCTCGGCTGAAGATCCACCTTCGTCTTGTGACGAAGAATCAGAATCTGATTCGTCCTTGTCGTCAAGGGAAATCGCTCGATACGCCTGATCCTTCTCTTTTCCCTTCCGTTTTCGTGAAGATACTCGGATGAATCCGTCCACTTCTTCGTATTTGAGCCTTGTTCTGTTAGTCGCGGTGAGTCTACGCGTGTCGCCCGAAGCAAGAAGCGAGCGAGAGCGAGAGTCTGTTAGTTGCGGGGACTAGAGAAGCCATGTTTAGTCAATCCAGATAGTTTCAGTAGCTGAGATGACATACTCTATTGAACCATCCTGCTTCACCAATTTCAAGACCTTTACTCCCTCTATACAGGACTGCTAAATGTGGCTCCAATCCAAGGACCTTCTTTCCGCCTTTTACACTCATGAGTATACAAGTAATTATAACGAATGCAACTCACGAGAAACATGCCAATACTTCGGGACGTCCCCAGAGTGCAACGAGCCGTATCTGATGTTCAGCTCATCTCCTTTCCTGCCAATGTAGAAGAAGCGGTTGAAGCTCTCTTGAGAAGTAACGTTAAGACTTCCGTGCGGTCCGTCTTCATCATATAGCTCGCTCCGCTTCTTCCTGTGTCTGGAGGAATGTTCACGTTCTTCGTCATCCTTCCTGTTGTGCTTCTTCTCCCTTTTTCTTTTGCGTTTGTCTGAATCATGGGTTCGTTCTTCCTTCTCCTTCTCCCTAGATCTTTCCTTCTCTGGTTTTCGCTTCTTGATACTCGGATCTCCATGTCCCGTAGATTTGGATTCCTTAGGTTGACGATGGGAACTACTAGAACCAGCTTCGAGGTCGGGGAAAGAATCAAAGACAGGAGGAAACGACGAGAACGACGGGGCACTCATAGTGCATGGATGAGATACTACTCTTTAGGCCGCCGGACGACTATTCTTGAGTAGACTACACATGAGCCGTGGAAGTCAAAGTTCAAGTTGAATCGTTTTGAAAGAGCGTCGATCACTCGCGTCACTGAGATCCGCGCGAAGGCAAATTTGTTGGTCTTACCAACTTAGATCTGACTACAAATTCTCCTTAAAGTCCGATGAGACCTCTCACGGAAGACGAAAGCAAAGCCGTCTTTACGAAGCTTGCCAACTATATTGTGCGTCTTCGCGGTCATTTGGCTCGTACTCACAACTGACAAATTCTCAGGGGAAAAATCTTGTGCACCTTATTGACAGGCCGGACGAACCATACTGCTTTCGACTACACAGAGATCGTGTATACTATGTTTCCGAGTCGATGATGAAACTTGCTATTTCTGTTGCGCGACCTAACTTGGTCAGTCTCGGGACATGTTTTGGCAAATTTAGCAAGAGCGGCAAGTTCAAGCTGCACATAACATGTCTCGATTACCTGGCGCAGTATGCGAAATACAAGGTACGCAAAACGTCCATCATGTAAATTTTCACCTTCTTACCCAATGAACTAGGTCTGGATAAAGCCAAACGGCGAAATGCCCTTTTTATACGGCAACCACGTCGTAAAAGCGCATCTGGGGAGAATAACAGAGGACACTCCGGAACACCAGGGTGTGGTGGTGTTCAGTATGAATGATACTCCCCTTGTATGTCTTTTACGTCTTCCAAGAGACTACAATAGAATTAATATTTCCTCAGGGATTTGGTGTCACCGCGCGTTCCGCACTAGATACACGGAAATTGGATCCGACTGGTATCATCGTTTTCCACCAAGCGTAGGTCCTTTTATCTTGGAATATTACAGTTATCTGATATCGGCCATAGGGATGTTGGTGAATATCTTAGAGATGAGGTGCGTAACAATCGTCTGTTTCTGTCGGAAGATATCTACCTTCGTTCCAGGATACACTCTTTTAGTTTCTCCTTGGTTCTCTTACTGTCAATATTTTCGGAACCTTCCATTTTGCCTTGTACGAAATACAAAAGTATGGCAATACCATACTGATATATCATTTCCTATCATTTCCGAGCTTGATGCCGTTGCGGATGTTGCACCGTCCTTATGCACTACATCGCGCTGTCTTCGTAATTGGCCCACCACTGCATTGATTCAAATCTTCTCGTCTCCTTGATCTAGACCATCTTAACGGCACTGTTCCAGGGTCGAGCTTAGCTTTGTTGCCCGACACCAACGGAAATTCATAAATTTCAAGCTTATCTGGATTATCTGCATCAGCTATCGGGACGTGCTTCTGGTCAATTTAGTCATGCTGTGCACGTCTATTTATGGCGCCGTTCAAGGCACTGGCAGACCACAAGCATAGTCGCCTTCTGATATGCATTGCGAAGGAACAAAATTTTGGCACGCGCCGCGAAGGATGCCAAGTATGGAGATAAGGTGCATATCGAACAGAAAACTTACCGGAGTTTGTTTGTCTTATCAGCTGTTCATAACCGACTCTAACAATTCTTCGTCATATATAATCACTCTTCGATACTGCGCCATCCTTTGGAGCCGAACCTTCCGTTATAACTTCTCTCTTTACTTTGGCGACCAGACCTGAACATGCACGACTCTGGCGCATCTGCGAAGGATAACTCAATCGATGACAAGCGCTCTCTTGATCGATCGGCTATTGTTACGACGCCAGTGAAGAGCGGCGATGACGATGATCATCCTCTGGAATCTGCAGAAGCTTTGGGAATAGACGAAAAAAAGCTTTTACGAAAAATGGACTTCTGCATCATACCATGGCTCGCATTGTTGTATCTTCTCAATTTTCTCGACAGGGCTACGATTGGAAACGCAAGGGTATCTGCTTTTAGCCTTCCGACTAATAACAAATCAAGCTAACATATCAGCCTAGCTCTATGGTCTGGAAACTGATCTGCACATCACGGATCGGCAATACCTTATTGCACTTACGTGCTTCTTCTTTCCTTATGCCTTGTTTGAGGTGCGTGGTGCTATTGAGAGTCATGTTTGTTTCTAGATCACCGACATCAGTCCGTCATAGCCACCAAGTAACATTATGTTAAAGAAATTGAAACCATCGAGATGGCTTTCCTTCCTCATTCTGTGCTGGGGCATCGTTCTGGTGAGTGTCTGATAATGGTCTCTACGTCGATACGATATGAACAATGGTAACAGGTAATGCACGGTGTCGTCAAAGATTATGGAGGTCTTGTCAGTAAGTCAGTTTGCATTGTAGATGGTGCATGATGATTCACAGCTTTTTCAAAGCCGTGCGAGTCTTACTTGGACTTTTCGAAGCCGGACTTTATCCTGGTATCGCGTTTTATTTGTCCTGGCAAGTATCTTCCACGATCAAACCTGAGTTGTTCCTTATATTCAGATAGTTGGTATAAGCGTTCGGAGTTGGGTACTCGCGTTGCCTTTTTCTTCACCTCCGCAACGGTTGCCGGAGCCTTCGGTATGCCTGATACACTAGTAGTTTACTTTCGCTGCCAATTAATTAATCATGTATCCCGTTCCAGGCGGTCTTCTTGCTGCTGCCATCGCGGAGATGGATGGAATCGGTGGAAAGAAGGGCTGGGAATGGATTTTCATAATCGAAGGACTCCTGACTGTAGTCGTCGGAATCGCTTCTCCGTGGATGGTTCATGACTTCCCGGATACAGCCAGGTTCTTGAATGAAAGAGAAAGTCGGTGGTCACGGCACTTTTTCTCGATCCTTGCTCGACTTTATTAACTATATGATCAGGGCAATTCGTAATTGAACGTTTGCAAGCTGACCAGCAGTTCAGTGCTGGAGGCGAAAAGTTCAAAATGAAGTACGTCAAGCAATGCCTGAAAGACGTGAAAACGTATCTTGCCAGTATGTCAACAAGACCTTCCAAAGGGTGACTTGTGCTGACGAAATTCATCAGTGGGAATCTACATGGGCTTGTAGGTCATAAGAAACCAAAATGGTATCAGATTTACTCATCTCGTTCGCTAGTGACGGACCCTTGTTTGCATTCTCGCTCTTCTTACCGACCATTATTAACCAGGTGAGGTTCTTGGTCGCTTGTCCTCTTGCCGAGTTAACGTCACCATTGACACATTCGTATAGATAGGTGCGTCTCGGCATTAGTTACTTACAAAGGGATCGTTGGCTCATGCTCAAGACAGGATACACTTCCACAGCAGCAAACTTGCTTTCTGTCCCTGTGTATGCGTGGGGCTGCCTTGTGACATTATTCGTCGGTTTTTTTGGGGATAGAATTGGAGAACGAGCATATCTCAACATGTAAGTTATCCGTCACAGGATAGCAGCAGAAACCTAAATTAGCACATACTCTAGGGCACTTTTTGCTGGTGGTCAGTCTGAGCTTGTAGCCTCGGGACATGGGAATATAGTCTAATTGATCGGTAGGCACGATTGGATATATCATCCTCATTGCATCACGCAGCCCAGCATTATCATACTTCGCCTGCTTCCTCGGCGCATCGTGAGTACTATTCAAGATTAAATGAAGAAGAATCAAGTGCATTGATATGGTATTTACCTCGTAAAGCGGGATCTATCCATTAATTCGTATGTTCTACATGATTTCTGAGATATTGAATGTCTGATGACTTCTCCATTTTGCAGCTAATTCCGTGTAAGTAACTGATAGACCATCAACTTCTATCATAGGTTACTAACGCCTCGCTGTCAGCGCTTGGGTCTCCGCGAACACCGAAGGTTCATATAAGCGCAGTGCTGTTCTCGGCATGGCCATTGGATGGTACGTGCTGTCATTGATATTATTCCCCGATCTGTCTTTTATTGACCTGCAACTTTGAAGGGGAAATCTGAATGGTGCCGTATCTTCGAACGTGGTAAGCTGCGCCTTCTCCCGTGTCCTTCACGACCAAGTGCGACTAAAGCATTCTCCATCTTCAGTACCGAACAGAAGACAGACCATGGTATTCCCTTGGACATGGCATCGTGCTGGCATACATAATCATCGGGTTCTTCAGCTCCTGGATCTTACGCATAGTTCTCAAGGCCGAGAACGCACGACGAGAGCGTGGAGAGCGCGACGAAGCCATCGGAGACCCGGAGATAAACGCGGAGAAGGGTGTGCGTGTGTACGAAAGCGTCGAGGCCGCAAAGATTGACAAGGGTGATTTCTGGAGTGGTTTTAGATACACGCTGTAGAAGACTTGTTAATTCGGAGCCAGACAGATATAGGTATATTCTCTAGTTAACCTGTGTGTGCGCGTTAACCGGCGCCTTTTGTTCCATGTCTAGTTCATAATGAGGTGTGAATTATGACGGAGATGCGTGCATTCTCTTGCAATTATGAAGACAAGTAACATATTGTATGCTACAGTATGAGAAGGAAAGGTATGCACACTTATTGTCATGGTTTCTCCTCCCACTTTTTCACAGCAGTATTAGGTAGACCTGGAGGTATTTCGTCAATAGGAGGCGGCGGCGCGCTTATTTCGCCCTTCTTCTTCGATGAGTGCTCGTCTAACCATTTGTCCATATCGTCTGAACGGCCCTCGAATGGTCGCTTTCCAAGCATCTCTCTCATGTCTTCACGCGTGAGGACCTCCTTGCTGAGCAAACGTTCCGCGACCTTCTCCACATCCGGACGGTGCTTGATGAGCAAACCGCGTGTACGCTCGTAAGCCGTTCTATAGACGAAGAAAACAATCAGTTGCCTGTAATTGGATAAGAGAATAGTGGTTCACGTACAAGATCATTTTGCGGACTTCGCTGTCCAGCATCTCACCTGTCTTCTCGCTGAAGGGCTTTTGCCAACTTTCTCTGCTGCCCTCAGTACCTCCGTAGCTGACCGGACCAATGACATCGTTCATGCCATAGTTCGCGCATGCCTCAAATGCCATTCGCGTGATCTTTTGTAAGTCATCTTGCGCGCCAGTCGTAATATTCTCGGGCCCAAAGAAGATCTCTTCGGAGACTCGCCCACCAAGGGTCATACAGATCCGATCCATCATTTGGGGCGTGGAAAGCAAGTACCGGTCAGGAGGCAGATACTATAGAGTCCATTAATATTCGGAAATGAAAACGAAGCTTAAAACGTATCAACGTACCTGAGCATAACCCAATGCACCGACTCCGCGCGGGATGATACTGACTTTTAGCAGTGGATCAGCATGCTCCAGGAACCAGCCGCAGACAGCGTGTCCGGCTTCATGGTAAGCGACAGTCTTCTTTTCCTCCTTGCTCAGAACGCGACTCTTACGCTCAAGACCGGCGATAACGCGTTCGATTGCACTCTCAAAGTCGGATTCTTCTACGAATTCATGCCCCTTGCGTGCCGCATGTAAAGCTGCTTCGTTCGTCACATTTGCAATGTCTGCACCGGAGAACCCAGGTGTGAGAACGGCGAGCTTCTGAGCAAGCTCATCCGGCGGCGGGAGCTCGACAGACAGACGGAGAGGTCCAAGATGAACCTTGAAAATACCCTTACGACCAGAAACGTCAGGTCGGTCGATAGCAATGTGACGGTCAAATCGTCCCGGTCGCAATAAGGCAGGGTCCAGAACGTCCGGTCTGTTAGTACCCGCCAGTACCACGACATGCTCGCGGGTACCAAATCCGTCCATCTCGACGAGCAACTGATTAAGTGTAGACTCGCGTTCGTCGTTCCCGCCAAAGTTACCACCCTTTCCTCGCTTCTTCCCGATGGCATCGATCTCGTCGATGAAAATAATACATGGCGCATTCTTCTTGGCTGACGCGAAGAGGTCACGGACGCGGGAAGGACCTACACCCACGAACATCTCAACGAACTCTGACCCAGAAACGGACAGGAAAGGCACGTTCGCTTCTCCGGCAGTCGCTTTGGCCAAGAGTGTTTTACCAGTACCGGGTGGTCCGGACAGAATCGCACCACGGGGAATCTTCGCACCAAGTTTTTCATATCGGGCGGGCTCCTTGAGGAACTGTACAAACTCCATGACTTCCTCCTTCGCTTCGTCCATACCAGCGACGTCAGAGAACTTGACCTTGACATCCGTCTCCTTGTTGAACAACCTGGCACGACTCCGTCCCATTCCAAATATACCACCAGAACCTCCGCTTCCACCTGCAGCACGTCTTGACATCCAATAAATCACACCAACAAGGAGCAACGTAGGCGCAAAATGAAGAAGCGTGCTGAGCGCTGATATCTCGTCATGATAGAGTACCGGGATTCGCTCGTGACTCGGAATGCTCAGCTCGTTCTGAGCATCATCAAGCCTGCGTTCGAAAGCGTCGACGCTCCCGATAGAGAAATAATACTCTGCTGGCACCGTCGCTCCTGGAAGCCCGATTCCGCCTGCATTCGGCTTTAACTTGACACGGACCTTGTTTCGGTTAACGACGATGAGCCTGTCAACCAGTCCCTTTTCAAGCAAACCAGTTCGGAATTCTTGCCAAGTAATCTCCCTAGACGTGGCATTTCCAGAATTAGACAGGGCCCACAAGAGGCCAACAGCTGTACTGAGTAAGACGAGCTGTTGGAGGTTGTTATTCGGAGGCGGAGGCGGTTTCTTCTTGTCGCCATCACGTTCGAACTCGTTTTCCTTGTCGAATTTTCTACGTTCTTCCTCGAGATCTCTCATTTGCTTTTTCAGCTGCTGAAAAAATCCCTCGAGAGGAGGAGGAAATC
Source organism: Sanghuangporus weigelae (assembly GCA_033182465.1). NCBI lineage: Eukaryota > Fungi > Basidiomycota > Agaricomycetes > Hymenochaetales > Hymenochaetaceae > Sanghuangporus > Sanghuangporus weigelae. Next base: position 2,492,026 of record CP137318.1, on the reverse strand, counting down.
CCTTTGGCTCGTCCTTGCGTTCGACATTGTCTGATTTCTTTTCCTTGTCCCCTAATCGTTTGTCATCGTTCTTGGGAGGTTCGGAAGGAGTCGCAAATCGTCTGTACCATTGCAATCGCGAAGTAGGGATCACCAAGCGACGAGGGGCGATGCTGTAAGATAGACGAGCGGCACGAATCGACCTTGGGATCATGGCCGATGTAGAGTAAAGTAGAACAACAGTGACCTGCCAGTGACCTCCATCGGTCTGACGGCCGAGAACGGCACGTTCTGCGTCACCGTTGTTATGCACGTGATGTCACACTACGGCTGACTAACGTTAGTTATTAATATCTGTTTTCGGTAATTGCCGGATTTGGTTGATTGATCAATGGTCTCGATGACGACCGAAGGTTCACATTCCGTTTGTGAGTCGAAAGTACGACTATCACGGATCCTGATTCATTCATTCAAAGCGCCACGAGCAATTCAGTTTAACAGAGCCTTCATGATCCCCAGCCTCGAGGAAGCACACGAGCGTGGAAAGAAGATGGCTGGGCTGGGATAAGTATTAGTGGAGAAATAAAGATCGGAGCAACGGACCATGCCTTCCGTTGCCGTCGACGTGGAACAGTTTTCCATCAGTTTTTCCATGCCATCACCACTTGCCCTCTCCATTAGGTCAGACTACAAACTCGAGGGATATCCCTCTACGAGCATTGGGAATCGATTAAGCTGGAGAGTGAGATGTCTTGAAGGGGAAGAGATAATAAGAAGGAAGGGGAACGAGGATCGAAGCGGAAACTAGTACTAATTCGGGGAAAGACAAGGGAGTGGACCCTGAAAGGACAAACATGGACACACAAAGGTCTAATGGTCGGTCTCGTTTGTTTCAACTCGTTCGTTCCGTACAACCACCCGCGAGGCAAGTCAAGGCAAGGCAAGGCGTCTCTCCCTCCTCTTCACTCGACGCCCGCCTTTTCTCCTCGTTCCCATCTTTCCGTGTATAATCATCTACTTGTCTTGTCTTCTCTCTCTCTCTCCACGCTGGTCGTGTTTACTTTCGATTTCTTAGATTTATTACTCCTTCTCGCCCATCTCTCGGTCTCAGGCCATGCTCCTTACAGACCATGACCAGACCCCTCGCCAGCGTAACGCAGTCCAGCCACGCAGGAAGGGTCCCCCTCCTTCCTTGCGCATACACACCCCGCCTCAAAAGCAGCAAGTTTCTCTAGTCCTCGCCGATTCCGCATCCGCATCTGCATCTTCCTCCCTCTCTTCCGCAAACTCCGAGTCAGACAACTCGCCGCAAATCCCTCATCCGTTACTCACTAAACAGAGGCCGATGCGGAATACCAAAAAACTCTCTCTCACTCTACCCGCCGTCCACCCGAACAGATCCGCACATTCTCTCTCCCTCTTTTCAGACGCAGAAGGCGGGCACACCACCGATGATTCAACACGTGCAGCATCCGCCATCGAGCCTAGAAGACGTGCTTCAGTAGCTTCCATCCCGAATGTCTCCTTGTCATCACGTTTGCATCGGAAAGACGAGGACGAGATCCCTCTATCTCCGTACGCCGATGGTCCAGTTGAGATACTTCCCGGCGTCTGGCTAGGCAACGAGGACAATGCTACGGACTGGAATGGTCTAGCCTACCGCGGTATTCGCGCAATATTAAACGTGGCCAAAGAGGTCATTTCACTCTTCGACTCCGCGGCGCTCTCTCGAAGTGTCAGCGCTTCTAGCGATGCAGGTGAAACATTCTATCCCGCCCATGGAACGCGGCCGGCAATGCATTACATGAAGCTCTCTTGGTCTCATGGCCAACCCGACCTAGTCAAGGACGGCTTCATTACCGCCATGGCTTTCATTGATTCCGCGTTGCATCGTGGTGATGGCGTGTTAGTCCAGTACGTGCATGCTCTTACTCCGACCTTTGATATTACTCATAGACATGGATGTACAGTTGCCAGTGCGGTGTTTCGCGGTCGGCTACTGTCGCTATCGCGTTGGTGATGCGTGCTGCTGCCCAATCGTCGGCGACTAGTCCGCCTGAGATACAGGCTCTCAAGGGTACTGGGTTTTCAGGCGCTTACGATTTCGTTAAATCGAAGAGCAGCTGTATTGGCCCGAACATGCTGTAAGCGTTAATCTTCCATATTGGTACTGATGCTCATATGTTGTGCTTTAGTTTAATATACCAGCTGCAAGACTATCAGCAAGTACTAAACGGTGTTAGTAAGTCGCCGTCGGGGTCTGAGAATTCATCAGTCGCCGGAGACGAAGAAGAAGAATGGAGTCGTCGCAGACGAATGCTTGACGAGGAACCTGAACATGACGATGATCGCGAAAGTGCAGAAGTGCTTCAAGAGGCTTACGCTCTAGACAAGGCAATGGAAGAGCGGAGAGTTGCACGAAAGGCTTCTGGATCGTCCGTGGGCTCGTCTACAGGGATCGGCATGGGGCCTGTTTGGAAAGCCAAGTATGGCAATCGCAAGCGTACTGGGTCGATCGCGAGTAACTTTACTGTGAACAGTATTATCTCAGAAGATCTTGTGGAAGAAGACGAGAAGGAAGACCTGCTAGGGATCGGAGGTGGCTTCGATGCTCCAAGCATATCTTCACGTAGCCATAGTGGAGAGACGACAGAGGAAGAGCCCAACGTATCTCCTGACCTGAAGAAGGGGAACCACCTAACCTTGTCTTCTCAAATATTTCCGCCTAGTACTGCTGCAAGACCTGCATACTCTGCGAAGCAGCATTCTCTTGTTTCTCATCCTCCGCCTTCTGCTCCTGCTACGAAGACGTCGTTTGGGTTCACAGCACGACTTCCGTTCAAGCCTCGGGCTAAAGCGAGACCACCTCCTTTGAACTTTCTCCCTCCCGTTCCATCGTCTCCAGATGTGCTTGGTCCGTCTGAAGCGCCTTCACCGCTTGAGCCTGTCCCCAAGGCTGAACCCACGCGGCGGCGCCCAGCTCCACCTCCGTTGCGTCTTAGCGAGTCGGCTACTTCTTTGCGAGTGACCGATCTTGGAAACAGCCGTCCAGGATTGGGTCCAGCGCGCGAGTCCAGTCATCATCGGACAGTTGCCACGCGCTCGTCATCCCGATCTAGCAGCCAGTCCCAGCTGTCACACCTGTCAGTCACCACGCCTTCTCAGACACTCTTCGTATTTCCGCCGTCGCCGACGCTCAAGTCACACTTCACTCCTCATATGGTCACCGTCACGTCCAATCTGAACAGCCCCATGCCATTCGCGGCAGCACCGACCCCTCGCGTGTCGTCCTTCAAGACGACGCAAGGTAAGAGGAGGTCCTTCATTGGTCTCTCCGTCCCGCCGACGCCGACGACTGCCTGCTCACGTGTCGATGCGCGCGGATGGGTCGGAATAGGTACTCGGGGTCCATAATGCATAATGGCATCATATAAGTTATACAAGCTCTAGTGCACTATGTTCATGTTCATTTTTCTCTTTTTCCGTTATGTTTCGCCTATGCCAGTAGGTATCGTTCGTCATCATCGTATTTGTTTTCTCTTCACCTGCATTTATATTTTTCGGCCCACCTTTCTTCGCATTGTTATTATCTTCCTCTCTGCCACAACCTTTCTCGGACGTCGGACTCGTTTCATTCTTTGTGCACGTCACTCAAGTTCAAAGCAGTTTGTATTATCTAGCTCTCGCGTTGCATGCATTCGACTTTCCGCTGCACTTCGCATTTTTCCTCCCGTTTCTTTCAATGTTTAATATTTATCACATTCAAAGTCCTTTTTTTTTTCTTTCATTTTCAGCGCTTTTCACTATTTTCGTACTTCGGCCTCAAAAAGGGCGTGCTTCAAAAAATTCTTTTCGGCTTCCTGTTAGTCCCTGCAACTTGTTGTCTGTCCGCTCCGCAGAGCGGATTGTCGGTAGAAACACACTCGAAAAAAAAATGCACATACAATCTGTATATTCTCGGCGTGAAGAGAACTAATGATTGCACGTATCGAATGAATGAATGAATGAAGGGTATACATGTGTCTAAGCTGCTGAAGAAATCAAATCAAAATTATGCGAAAACGCGTCCGACGCTGTTCTTGACGGCACTGCCTATAAGCTGGCCGCCAATGCTGCCCAGGCCAAAATTCCAACCGGAAGCGGCCATGCTATTTGCCCATCTCTGCTTCGCGTCTCGATCGCTATACACGCAAGGCGCACGGGGTATTACAATCACCACAAAGGAGAAAAACGTAAGCGACCTCTGTACTTGAAAGACTAAAAAAGGAGATAAGAGGATACGCACGCATACGTGAACCCTATCGCGTTTGTGACGTTGAAAATAAGCGCCAGGAGGACGATGGGCAGGAATCTAGAGATTTCGACAAGGGCAAAGTCATGCACGACCGTTTAGCATCAAGCATCAAGGATTCAGAAAGGAACAGCAAGGGAAAGGTGCGCTCGCGTACGTGTTCAGTTTCAATATCGAAATAAACAGGAGGACTAGCCAAAGCACCGGGAAAGTGTATATCGCCACCTGGAGAACAACAAAGGGCATAACAGACATCACTTAAGCATGGTATAGATACACTTCGAAAGGCGTAAAGAAACACACCCAAAACATCCTGACATTCGATCATGTCATGCATCAGAAACAAGGTTTGTTTGGTGAGATATACCCTAGACCAATAACCGGCTTGAACTTACCGAGAGTCGATAGGGTTGGCTGGTCGTGATGGCTGCGTGTAGTTGATGGACAGCTGTTACGACGACGGACATTACACACCGCGAAGTAGACAGTACTTACGTCGCGGGTCTCGAATACCCAATAGCTTTCTCCATCGTCGTCAACCTAAACCAAGCGTGAGCTGATATAACACGCGCGATACACATAAATAAAAGGCAGACCTGATTCCAGTATCGAAGGCCGACTAATATTCGGCCAGCAACATTCTTAAGGCATCCATTTAGCCAATGAACTGCCAATTGAGATCCAAAGCATACCCTGCAGTTCCAGAAGTCCATAGCCAGGAGAACCACGACGACCACACTCTAAACGCAATGTCTAAACAACTCATTGAAAGCAAGTTCATGAAATCTGCTTACCGAAAGGACATAATTATCGGTGAATATTCCGGATAATATATAAACTGCTAGCGCAGTTATTCGGAAGAAGTAAAGGAAGAACAAAACGAGGGGATGCGAAGACTAGGTGGTAACGAACGTGCACTGTGTCAATGCCAGCACGGTGCTGTTATAATAAGCAATTCGCGTACTTGTCTGAATATTCCTGCTATGCCTGAAATCACGACACAATCATCAGTAAGTCCACTGAGAGTACGACCCGGAAGTGCTGACCAGCTTCAGCATCACCAGGTGTGGAAGCCATTGCAGTACGGTTTGTCGGCACAGCAGGCTTTGGTGCTGCGGCATTTGCTGAGCTAATATTGCCCGAAGGTACCTGCCCTGTAGATGAAACATCATCCGGTTCGATAGTTTGCAGGAGAGGAGCAGATGCGCTCATTATTGTGGCACCTTAGTAGAAGCAGAGGTACTTTCTCGAAGCGTTACCTACGACAGATCTATCACGTGCTGTACATTCTTTCTATGATTTATTTTATTTGTCTTTCTTTTTCTATTATTTTTTACGGGCGGGAGGAGGCCAAGTGTGGTACATGTATAACCTATCAAATCAGGACTGATATGATGACCGAATATATCATCGAGAGCTGAAGTTTGCGTGGATTACGAGTCGTAAATGCAAAGCTGTGAGAGATGTTTCCTTATAAGGGTGCGCCATCTCAGCTGCTGCTAGGTCAGCCCCAAGCTCAACTGTTCAACACGCTCTCGTCACGACGACCATCGGCATCGCATCATCTCTTTCCATACATTGCCTGCTCGCTACTCGTCACCTTTCTTATTCCTACTACTGACAACGACGCACACGATGGCGGCCCACGAGGCGTCAAGCACGATCGACTTCCCGTCTGGGTCCGATCCCGATGCCCGGCAACCAGTTGGCGATGCCCGGCGGGTTCTTCTCGACATGCTCGACCTACCAAATGAACTCATGGATTCTAGAGACATTGTAGACAATCCGCAGTCATCTTCTCCTGCTAATCGAGATGCTTTGCTTGTCCTTCTCCCACTTCTTATCATACTATCTTCTCTCCTCTTTCTTCTTTTGCTCTTTCTCGTCTGTGTCCTACTCTTACGACGACGCCGGGGTATCTCCCTTGGCGATAATGATGGCCCGATTGATATGAGCAGGGAGGAGCTTATTGATGGCGAGGGTGGTTTCGAAGGCGTGGAAGAACGATGGTTGGAAACCGTCGATGAGGAAACACAAAGACAGTACCGGAGAGCCAAAGGTATGTTTAAATGCTAGCTGTCTTGCAAATTTCTCACAACCAACCCTCTCTCTGAAGAGTTTCAAACTCAATATCCTCCAAACTCGTTACCGACGGACATCACACTTTCCCAGTTTTTGTCCATTCAGGAGAAAGGAGTATCGGCGTGGTCGTTTGAACCGGATTATGAGACTAATGCCTCGATTCTTGTGCACTCACGCACAGAGCTGACATTCTTGCCCGATCCATTCTGCTCATCCAGCGTACAGTCAAACCTCCCGCTACCAAAACTCAACGAGGTGTATTATTGGGAGATCAAAATGTTCGATCTTCCAGAGTCGACTTCAGTTGCCATCGGACTCGCTACGAAGCCTTATCCTTCATTTAGGCTTCCAGGGCACAGCCGGTTTTCCGTTGCATATCACTCGAATGGTGACAAGTCTCACAACTATCCATTCACAGCGCAACCGTACGGCACTCCTTTGAAGGAGGGCGACGTACTTGGTGTTGGATACAGACCCCGCACCGGCACCGTTTTCTTCACTCGCAACGGCCGGAAGATGGATGATGCGTACATCGGCATGACACGCTGGAACTTGTTTCCCACTGTGGGAGCGGATGGTCCGTGTAGCCTGCACGTGAACCTTGGACAGGCTGGTTTCGTCTTCATCGAGGCAAATGTCAAGAAATGGGGATTGGCTCCTAGCGTCGGTACATTGGCTCCTCCTCCAGCTTATGGCAGTGAACGAGGGAGCATTCTGCTCGAGGCGGGAGGTGGGATAAGACCAGTTGAAGGTCCGCCGCCGCCTGATTCTGCCTCTCCGTCATCATCTAGGCGCGGTCATCGCGCTCGCAGACTTAGACCTTCCTCTGCTCCGCAATCATCGCCTCTACGGAACAGCGCCGTAGTCGAGCCATTGCCTCAAACACCTCCACCGCCGATTACGCCCATCGAGGAGGAGGGACCTGATAACGGACCAGCCCCTGGTCGGTACATCTCCCCTACAGATACGCCGTTCCATACTCCTACTTCTACAAACCTCCCACCTTCCCCTCCAGGTCAAAGCGATGGAGAGAGCTCCGAGCAGTCGTCCAGGACTGTCTCTCCCTCTCGATCTCGTTCGAGGTCTCCTATATCGCATTTCTCCACTGCCCGGTCTTCAGGGCATAGTCGTAATAATTCGGCAGCTGAAATGGTAATGCGTTTGCAACCTCCTCCAGAATCGCCTATGAATTTCCCCGAGCCGTCGTCACCTGGGGCGGCGGCCGATATCCATCTCAGAGCATTGACTCCTATGTCTTCTCAGACAGGTGCAGGTGGACAGACGAGAGCTGGAGTTGACGATGCGCGTCCTCCCCCAGCGTACTCTCCCCTTGATGCGTTCAGATACTCGGACGGGGTTGAGGTGGACCTTCCCGCTGAAGTCATTGCTGCGGCATTGAACCACGAAGCGATTCCCGAGAGCGCTATTGGTGTAGGGCAGAATGAACGGCATAGAAGTAGAAGAGAAAGGCGGAGGTGATGATAGTACGAATATCTTGACCTACGAGAAGCAATCAATCTGTACAGACGCCATATTACTTATCCTCACCATATTGTTGCAAATTTTGTGTATTTGTGTCTGTCGGAATTAATTATGAATCACTGTTAAACTCTTACGTAATAGCCATCTCTAAGCCGAACTCGGTTATGGCTCCTGTCTCCTGCGTGCATGCACTCTGATCATGTCTAGCACACAAAACGCGACACTCGCGCCGTCGAGCCCGAAGGTACGTCGCCAAGCATCGGGCCGTCGGCGAGCGCCCTCGCAATTGCCTCCAGTACAGACGATTGAATCGCACGAAGCGGCTCTCAAGTCGATTCGCGCACATTTGAAGAGTCGGACGAATTACGATTCGTTCCCTGTCAGTTACCGTATTATCGTTCTAGACACAAAGTTAGAGGTTAGAAAGGCACTTCAATGTCTACTGTACAATGGTAAGATCCTTGATATGGTTTGCGCAAGTAAGAAAGAGGAATCTCACGACACTTCGTCAGGCGTTGTATCTGCACCACTATGGAACAGCGAGAAGGGCAAGTTCGCCGGGATGCTCACAGTATCGGATATCATTCATCTCATACAATACTACTATCACACCGCAACTTACGAATCAGCGGCTGCTGATGTTGAGACCCTCCGTCTAGAGAACCTACGCCGTATGTCTCTTCTCGTTTCATTCGCGTTGCATCTTAACCTTTTTTTTTTTTCAATAACAGAAATTGAAACCTTTCTTAAGGTTGCGCCAGTTCCTTTGATTCGCGAACACCCTACGAGCACCTTATTTGAGGCTGCGAAGCGTTTGATCCAGACGCATGCGCGTAGACTTCCACTCCTAGACGAGGATACTGAGACGGGTCACGAAGTGATCGTCTCCGTTTTGACGCAATACAGGTTACTCAAATATATTGCTATCAACGTAAGTCAAACGCATTTTTTTTCTGAATGCTCGCTGAGTATCCCCGCAGTGCGCCAAAGATGTACAGCACCTTCATCTATCCCTGCGAAAGCTGAAAATAGGGACATATGTCGCCTCTTCGCCGAGCGTAACCGGACAGTCTTCGGAAGACGCGGAGAACAAGAAGACTCGAGAGAATCTGTACTACCCCATCGCAACGGCCACGATGCAGACAAGAGTCTTCGATGTGGTGCACATGTTCTCCGAGCGCGGTATTTCTGCTGTGCCCATCATTGACGACAACGGGGTCGTCGTAAACCTGTACGAGACAGTCGACGTTATCGTAAGCCATCTATTGATATCTCTGGTTGCAACGGGATGCCTGAGTTTTGAATGACAGACCCTTGTCCGATTGGGAGCATATCAGTCCCTGGATCTGACCATCGCGGAAGCTTTGAACCAGCGCTCGCCTGATTTTCCAGGCGTGGTTATATGCAACGCATCGGATTCACTTGGAACATTACTTCAGCTCATTAAGAAGAGAAGATTCCATCGTCTTGTCGTCGTAGAAGGGGAGGTGAGTAAACCAACTTCTCTCATTCACTTCAGCGCCCTGATCGTCTGGTAGGCTGAGGAGAAACAAGGCGGAAAGAAAGGCCGATTGTTGGGCATAATCACACATAGCGATGTTCTCCGGTACGTCGTAGGTGAGATCGGCATTGGCGAGTCGATTGAAGAGTGCGAGCCGGAAGAGATCCGCTTCGACCCGTAGAGCGGAGCACCGAGAGTCTTGCCCCCGCTGTGATGCATATTGCACGTACGATACTGCATGCTATCGTGCGCCCTACATTGCTATTTTCTCTTGGTTCCCTCACTGCTGTTCCTCGTCCTATCCCCTTTTCCTGGATCTGTACTAGATATCACTGTATTTGTATTGGTAGAGCATTCCGTCTGTGTTTTAGGTCAATTCTTGTTTTCCATCTCGCTGTCGTTGCTTACATAACCGATATTACGGCTTTATAGTGGGTCCATATGCGTGTATGTACTACGATTGGAACTTTATCTACACACAACACCACACACCTCTATCTAGCACAAAGCATCCTTCAGCAACAAAATCGATACATGGTGATTGACTGCTACAAGGATGAACCTGTCTCGGAGTCAAAGATCTATCTAGTTAAATACCGGAGATGTCTTTGTATAAAGTCAGAAATAGCAAGAAACGAGCATATCTCTATATATCAGTGCACAGACGGAAACCATGTCAGACACACTCGACGATATTGTGCGAGTCGACCACAGTGGTCGTTGGTGAGGTGTCTCTTTGTCGCGATCTTCGTTCCTCGGCGATATCGTCAGTTTCGTCTATCCGTTCCTTCTCATCATCACGGGCCTTTGCATCTTCAGCGTCGTAATTATTGTCGCCGTCGTCATTGCTCCTGACTCCGGTTTCCACCTCCCCAGCCTCATCAGGATTCTTCTGAGCCGTGCCCTTTCCACTGCGAACTGTCGTGCGTTTAAGCGTGTACTTACGCATGAAGAGCACGAGCACGAAACATAGCCCGACCATAGGAGTCACTGAGACCCATATCGTTGTTATCGCGCTTGTGTAAATGTGTATGACCTGACGGAGCTGTGATGGATTAGGGTACAAGCTCCGTAGGGACCGCACGCTTTCGGCCAGTGCGTTTGGCGAAGTATTAATGGATATACCAGATAGCTTCTTTGCCTTGCTGCGGATTTCCTAAAAGGTCATGCGGCCAGCCAGGTGTGAGTCTACCTTCATAATTCAATAAATCTATGGCTTACTGATGACCATATCGCCTGACCTATAGACACTCCTACGGTACCACCGAGTTGTCGCACAAATATGAAGGTCGAAGTGCTCGTTGCCATGTCCTTCAACGGCATGGCGGCTTGTAATGCGATAAGTGGTATTTGAAAGAGACACCCAGTTCCAACAGCAGCAATGAGAGGATAAAACACTCTTTCAAGTCTATTCGCAATATAGCACATCAGCCAAGCCACTTTCTGACCGAATCAAAGGCCAGTTTCAACCCACCCTTTGGACGTATCGTCTAACATGATCATAAGTCCGTATCCAAGTGTCATAATCGAGAATCCTGCCCAGATAATAGGTCGATAACCGGTATGTGCTATGATCTGTCCGGATAGCGCAGAGAGAGCGGCAGATCCAAAGGAATAGGGGATCATACTGTTTGTTGTCAAGCAAAGTAAACATGAGTCCATCAGCAGGGACTTCGGAAAAAAAGACACCCACCGAATACCAGCACCAGTCGCGCTTGATCCTAATATTTGGAAAAACAGCGGAAGATAGTACGTCGCGGTGAAAAATCCAATTCCATGTAAGAAGCATGTCACAAGTATTATCGTCGTAGTACGGGTCTGTATTTAACGTCTTATCAGCCCTTGTTGCTTCATATTCAACCCATGCGTACCTTAAACAACCGAGGAGGTACAATTGCTGCTCGTTTAGTAAATATTTCATTAACACCAGCAAGAACGAGTACCACTGCTCCGACAATTATCAAGGCTATAGTCTGCGGTGTTGACCCTGTGCGCATTACAAGAAAATCAGCGCTAAGTATAATCTTTATTTCTTGGCAGGAAAACACTCACAGCTAGTCTCACTGAAGTTGAATCCTAGGAGCAAGCATACGACACCGCTTAAAACGAGAATCAGACCTAGAAAGTCAAGCTCGGCGATGTTTTCTCGTAAGGGACGGCCATGATGGGGATTAAGGTTGAGGAAGAAGAATAAAATGACAGCGGCGAGACCCCCTGTGGGTAAATTCACGAAGAAACACCTGTATAAGAGAAAAGCTTAAAATTCAGTATATCAAAAGAAGCGTTGCAGATCCAACCATCGCCAAGAGACGTGATCTGTGAATACCTTTAGTTACATCCGTCAACATAATTCAATGCAAGTCTAGGGACGATAGGATGTAGCTTACCCCTCCCACAAGTGGCCCGACTACACTGGCTATACCCCAGGTCGAGCCTATGAGACCACCGTATTTGCCTCGCCTATGAGACCAGAAGGTGAGTTCACAAGCAGAAGCATTGGCATATATATTAAGGGAATAAATCGGGGAAATAGTACGTCCGATAGACACATCAGGCAAACAAGGCCCCACGAAATAGTGAAGAGTTCTATGTTCACCAGAAGATAGGTAAACAATAGATAAAAGAAGCTTGCTTACTCTTCCAGACTGACGATGTCCGATATGGTGATGTGTACTAGCTGCAGGATGCCGCCTCCGCCAATGCCCTGAATTGCTCGGCAGACTATTAGCCATGTCATGTTTTGTGCCGCACCGCATAGGGCTGATGAAACCAGGAATATGGCGATGACCGCAAATAAAAGTGGCTTGCGCCCTGTCACATCAGAAAGCTTCCCATATAAAGGCGAAAGAGTTGCTGCGCCTAGTAGGTATGCACTAGACAGTTGTGGCAAAGAGTAAGAATCATTTTTGCGTGAGTAAATGCGCTTGAGCATCCGCAAGCGAGGGGCTAAACGTACGATCCGACCCAGCTAAAGTTTCTTCCCCCTTGAAGTTGCTTGACAATCGTAGGCAAAGCAGTCGCTACAATAGTCTGAATGGCGTTAGTAAAAATCCAGTAAACCTTTACGACGAATCGGGAATCACCTGATCTAAATAATTGGATTTTATATTCAATACATTCACATAAAACAGTGTGTACAGGACTTACCAAGTGCCGCAAGGAAGACACAAAGCATTAACCCAGGAAACACGATGAGTAAACGATTTTCTGGCAGAACGTGCTGCTCGTTTGCCTTCCATGCTGCCCCTGGTTTTTGTTTGGGTGCAGGTGGATGAGCAGGGGACTCAGATATAGTTCTTGAGGTTTCTTGAATAACAGAATGACTCTGCTTTTCCATGCTTGAGATCTATACAGCAACTTTAAATCCGAATCGATGGTCGCGCCAAGATTACAGACTGGACACAATTAGGAATACGGGAGCCTGAAGCGATATGCGTCGGGGAAGGAGAGAAAGAGAGGGATGTGAGAAAAAAGGAGCCGCGGGCGACGACGAATCGAAGTCGAAGGGAGTTGTTTGAGTAGCATGAGCTTATAAGTTATACATATCCACTTTACTCGATCCACCTTCCGGCACTCCTCCATCGAGGGGGGATTCTTACATCTGCCGAAGTGCCGTCCAAAGAGGCCGAAAGCAAGAACTCCGATCCCCGCTCGCTTCGGATTGGTTATCAGCCCCCGGATCACCCGGCAAGGGTCGCCGATATGTTATTTTTAGACTCCACGCCGAGATGCCTTTGGTCCCTTTTCAAGATGGCCGAGCAAACGTCACGGATCAAGGCTGAACACGGCATTAGTTAGACGCTCCTCTTGTAACACGCCTTTCACTCATGGAGAAAAACGGACGACTGGAAGTCCAATCAAGAGCAAAAGACTGATTATTGACAAACATTAAAGATATCCAAATGCTTCGACCGATCCTGATTTACTCGATCGAGAATAACAAAATCATGATGCACGAGGTGGGCCATCGTCGCCATCGCGAAGCAAGAAGAAATGAGGGGGCGCTTTAATCGCACTCAGCGCAAGAGCGCATTCTTAAGTCGCACAATTGCCGATATACAAATAAATCCATGCCGACATGTGTATGGTATGACGACTGCATCCCGCTTCGTGAATCCAGTTTCTCGTCTCGGCCGTTAGTGCTGCATCACGACGCTAAACAGAATTGATTCTAGTTACCAATTCTCGTCTTTCGGCATCTAAGACGAGACAGTACGAGACTGGCTTCCGGAAGGGCATGTACAGTGTATATTCATGTGCGGGTCCATAGGCGGAAGAACAAGGACAGATATAGCACACAGTACACGTTCTTACTTATCAATAAGTACGATAGTAGCGGAACAGTAACACAGTTGACAAAGCAATCAACTTCTTTGTGACATTACCAGCCGGACAACATAAGAGACCCTGCCGCAAAAAGATGTGTTGAAGATGCGCCCATTTCACAGAAATGACTAGACAGAAATTTCCAGTCGTACAACAAAAACGCAAGACCTACGGAGATTCTTCATCCGCGCATACGATCATGCGACAAAGAATGATATACAGGAGTACGCCCAGAATAAGTTAGGAGAGTAGCGGTACAACAAGCAACGTAGTGTGAGAAAAGAGGGTAAAGTACGCAATCAAGGGATTTCGCTGCTTCGATCGAGGAATAATTGAGTCAGACACCATCTCGGCGGCTCATTTCTGCGATATTTGAATGAATCAGCAGCCGCTGAAAAGGAAGAAGAGTTATTCACCAATGACATTTGGAGGCGCTTTCTCATCCCGAACCCATCCCGCGGGTCGATTAAGCCAATCACCAACGGGCTTGCTTGAGCGCCGTTGCCTACGAATCCAGAAGATAGTCTGAATGATCACATGAGAATCAGATCCTGACCTCTTTGCAAGGACGGGGGTGTACTCACTGCTCCAATAAGAGCTGTACCAAATACAGATCCAATAACTGCACCCACAATGGCACCAGTTCCGATCGATGAGCCAGAAGAAGACGAAGAAGCTATTCCAGAAGTCGATTGTGGTGCTACGACGCTGGCCGAGACCGTAGAACCATCCTCAGCAACAGTGAATCTGAAGACGACATGAGATTCATTGAATTGGGGGGAAACGCTCTACGCACAGTTCCACTTCAATAATATGGCCAGATGCACGGATAACCTCAACGCACTCCGCACCAGCAGGCTGAGTAGATGCCTCAGGACTAATGTTTTTCACAAATCACGTCAGTGGAAGGTGAACAGCACAGGGTCGATGAATACTTACTCCAGAACCTGCTTAGTTCGTACTGTACCAGTAGGAGGAATAAAGCACGTGGTCAACGTCGGTGGGAAGGTTGGTTCAGAGCTAAGAAAACGGAAGAAAGCACGACAGCGACTCTTGAGATTCATTCCTAACAAGGAGGTCATTTACTTACAGGCCAAAAATTGTAGTTGTAGGTTTGGTCGAAGAGCCCGTTCCCAAAGAATCAAAAGATGACGAAGGACCATTAGGTGTGAAGAATGGCGAGGAGGACGTTGTGATTGGAGTCAGCGGTCGGCTAATAATGGACACACTTGCATCCGTCTGCGCCCGAGCTACTGAGCAAAGGAGACCAAGGAAGGTGAGACTGAGAACCGATTGGATCGTCATTGAGAAGGAGAGTAATCAGAGCAGGTCGCGGTCGGACGAGAACTTAGTTTTCAATGCAGAGTGGAAGATACGGCCTTCGCGACGTGGGAACAAGCCCAACACTGTCAGAAGTGAATCAGACAGAACGTGCGGAGTGATGAAGGCGAGAAGGAACGGTGTGAGAGAGGAGGTGCATCTACAATACATGATTATCGCGTGCCCCTTTGGGCACAGCGATCATGCTCGACTGGATCGACGCTCCAGAGTCACCCACTCTCGATTCTTATGTATGGCTGCCATCCAGTCTGTGCGCATCCTTGGTCATGAAGAACGCTCGAGTCCAAAGGCACATGTCGTGTACAAAATCGAAGTGCAGGCTTCTGTCCGCTCCTGGTTAATGTGGAGACGGTACTCAGAATTCGACGATCTCCATACTGAACTCATTAATGCCGTTGGCGAAGCTCCTCCGCATCCACTTCCACCCAAGCACACGTTCTCATTCTTTCGATCAAAGGATAATCCAGATGTCTTAAGAGAAAGGGTGGAAGGCCTGGAACAATACCTCAGAGCAATCATCAGCTCGAAGGATAGCCGATGGCGAGAGTCCTACGTCTTCAAACAATTCCTCGGTATCCCCACGAGCAAGAAAGATGGTGTCGAGGGAGGCGCTCCAACAGAGTTCACGTCTGCGTCGTGGTTGGATGAACATTTGGACCTCCAGAACCGCGTACGTGACATCCGAGCGGACGTGAATAAGCGCGACGCACTCGCCGATCGGGGCGACGTTTCATCTGCTCATTCCACAAATGTCCAGGCAAAGAAGAAGCTCGCAGCAATCCTTAGCCGTTTAGGCAACTTGACGAAAGGGATCAATGCGTTGGCCGCTGCTGGTCTGAGCGAGGGAGAGATCCAGCGTCGAACGGACATGGTCGCTCGATTACAAGACGATTGCGAGAAACTCAGCAAAATGATGATTGCTGCCCGAAGTTCATCGCGGGCATTCGCATCCAGCGTGCCTGCCAACAAGAACCCTGCTTCGGAGGCCGATCGTTCCGAGCTGCTCGGTGCTGCGCAAGCCGCGACAGACAGACCGTTCGCACGTGTGTTCGGCGCTTCCGCTCCGGCAGAAGAGACGGAGCAGACACGTCCACTGGACGATTATGGAGTGTTCCAGCTGCAGCAAGCGAAGATGGACGAGCAGGATTCCTATGCATCCCAACTTACTACAATACTCGCACGACACCGTCAACTCGGATTAGCCATTAATCAGGAAATCGCAGAGCAGAACGAGCTGCTAGACGACTTATCAGGCGATGTAGATCACGTCGGCGGCAAACTCACTAGTGCAAGAAAGCAACTGAAAAGGATCGACAAATAACGGCATCAGCGTAGTTGATAGATTATGCTGAAGGCGGATTTGATGTGGCTTTCGAGTTTTACACGGAGTCCAGGTTGATTTAGACTTCCCTACACATTTACACTTTGGCAATGAATTTAAACTTCTTGCGTTCTTTAGCATTGTACCATAGCATATCCATCATACAGCCTTGTTGCTTTTTCTAGGCTTCGTCCATGTACTTACAATTAGGCTACGTAACTATCTAGGAAACTTTCAATGTTTCGTGGATCTGATATTTAGCGCATGTTTAGAGAAGTAGAAATGCGAAGGCGACGCCTAGAAGCCCTGAGGTAGTAATCGCAAGCCGCTGTGCGCCACTATCCGCGCTCTCCTCATCCTCTGGCGTGGACGACGCAGCCGTGTCTACTGTGCCGTTCACAGTGCGTTCGCAGGTAACGTTCGACGGCACAGTAGCATTGGCATGAAGTGTGACATCTACACACTGAAAGTATATAATGTCAGGGCTCAAGGGTCTTCACCAGTCACATGTAAGCTCTAGAGGGATGATATACCTGGTAAAGATTATTGTGGCCACCAGTGAACATGGTCTGTAGGGTGACATTTGAGCCGTCACCTACACCCTCGATATTGACCGAAGCGATGTCGATGGGAATGCAAATTTCTCCTGATCCAGTGCTCGAGAACCAATCCACTGCAAGTGGAAGCTGAACCCCGCTCGAAGATGTGTTGAATGCACTAAAGTTTGTGGGGTTCTGATCGATTGAGATGAGTACAGATGCTATAAGAAGGTCAGATATGGATAAGTATTATCATCGCGAGAAGTGTCTCAATGGGTAACATTACCTGCCCACTCGGTATGATGATTTTCAAGCTTTATCAAACCGTTTGAAAGAGGGAAGTCGCTACGATTGCCCACGACATCAGTGTAACCGTCTAAAGTCCTTCAGACAGAACAAGAAACCCGGAAGAGTATTAAGCGACCTACCGCAGAAACTATTCTGGTTGTCGCTGACGTAGACGCCTCGAGGCTCTGGATAGGAAATCGAGTAGTGAGCCGCTGCGAGAGCTACCAAGGAAGTGAGTGTGAACATCGACTGGAAGGCCATGAATCGCTTATAGAGAGTGCGCATAAGGATGCGTGAATCCGGGAGGGCGGGTTGAAACCTCACTTCAATCGAAACCGACGAACTTTAACCTTTAAGTACGAATCCAAGCAAGAAGTAGGACAAAAACAGCCCAGACGAATTGACTGGAATGGAGATGAAGAAGAAAATTTTCACCAGAATTGTACGTTGTTTGTTCAGATGGCTTGGCCTGATCGATTAATTTCTTGGCTCACTGAGGAAAAACTGGAAAGTCGATCCTTGGTCTCCTTATGGTCTCCTACGGTCTTACATCCTTCCAGCGTGCCCGGCGAGAGTGGACGAACCCGGAAAAAAGCTTCTTGGCGATAGACTTTGAGAGACTTACCCCAAGATGGAAGAGGCAGTGTGCTCAGTCGTTTTATCGTCCAAACAGTGCTGGACGGAGCGATAGATGAAGGTTGAATGGGACTGACGTGAGAATGAGGTGGCTTTGGTCAGAGCAACATCGACGTAGAGACAAGTGACAATCTGCCTGGCTGATCTGAAACTTCGAGTGGTACTCGTGGTAAGTTCTTTGAACCCCAAAGCACAGCTCCAGCATGATCATCACTAGTAGCCATACACAGTCGGCAGGATTGTTCGGTGGGCATTTAGAGATATTTTCTTCAGTCGTACTACGCACTCGAGATACACACATGTGCCGTTACATTTTACTCGCAGCGCGAAGTCACGAACTTTTGCCCTGTTCTTTTGCTGTCCAATCCAGCCAAGAACCTTCATAGTTGAGCACGCTGAAGTGCTAATGAGTCAGATTTGGGAATCCCCACAAATCGACGATTATTACACGCACTTCGTATATCCGTATCTCTGAGCTATATCTGCAGCTGTTGCACTTCTCTTCCCACTCCGGCAGTAAAATACAATTTCCTGATTTCGCTTTGGTTTTTCAATGCTGTGTCTTTCCTTGAAAGCCACAGGGTTGAGGTGCAGCGAATCGGCCAAAACCGAAAGCGGAACGTTGACGGAAGAAGGGATAGAACCGAGTATAACCTCGTCGGGTTCCCGTACGTCAATGAGATAGGCATCCTGCCAAAGAAAAGACATCAGAAACAGGGAGATTGCTGAGAAAAAAATGTGATATTACAGGGCTGGGCTGTTCTGTGCGCGGCTTTACTTGCTCATAAGTGACAGTCGGGGCATTCCAGAAAGGCTCTGCTTTCGAGGCAGGACCAGAGGATTGAGAGGATTGACCAGAGTTGAAGCGAACGTAACTGAGAGGCAGAGGCAGAGAGCGCTTCCGTAGTACGATGTTAACGGGTCTCAAAGTTGTCGCAATGGCATGACGCCTCGCTATTGCAAGTCTAAGCATATTTTGCAAACGATGATGAAGGATTACAGGACGCGATCACACAGCAAATGGGAATGAATTGCGAAAGAAATTAAATTCACACGGAGTCGTGATTGGAGTTCCGGGGTCCCTGACGATGAGCCATTTTAGCGCAGAAATGGCTCACTCACTCACTTGCCTCCATCTCTCTTTCTCACTCGTGGGTTGCGCACATCGTTCCGTACCACCTTGCTCCCCTCCGCTCTTCAGTATGCCGTTTGGTTCAAATGTCTTCTGTGCTCTTCTCTGTCGGTCGGGTGAGAGCGTTGTCCTCACGAAGCTCGATCGTCGGTCTTGCCTGCTCGTGTGCGTCTGCTGGATACGTGGATACGTCGTTCCTGTAGCTCTGTATCTCTTCCACACTGCCTTGTCGCAGTCTCATGGGAATTCTACATTCTGGCTTCCTGAGTACGCCGCTCTATATGTGCAAACCACAGTGAGATTTCCGGACACAAGGAGAGCTGGTGTGAGCGAAGCCTCAGGAAACCAGCTTTCTACCCTCACTGTCCTCTTAGCAGCTGGACTAGTGTGAACTAGTCGCTTTGCTTTGGCTTTGGGTTCTTGTACGCACTCAAAATTCGCATAGGCATTGTACCATCCTCTAGATCAAGAAGGTCTCAGCTCATACCATTGCGATAGCGGAGATGTTCGCTTCCATCAGTCAATCAGTTTATGTCCCCTTTACTACTTCGATTCGATGTGGGTGAGGAAAATGGACGGCTTTGAGGTTTTCCTTGGCTTGCTAGTGGATTATGTAAGCCATGGACCGTGGTCGTGGTCCAACAGGCCATGGGACCCGGTAAGTATATCTTATCCGACTGTGACTGTCACGTTTTCCCTCGCGATCGTGCTGTACTACCCATACTTATAAACTAACGCTCGCCGTCCCTACGCCCTCAGCTTCAGATTTCCACGATGGACCACTCTTCAAGCGACTCATCGGACTCAATGACAATGATGATGATGACTCCATATCTTCACTTCTCTGGTGGTGATAATCTGTTCTTCAAAGATATCACCCCCGGCTCTAAGGGCGCCATCGCAGGAGCTGCTATCATCCTTTTCTTCCTCGCGGCCTTCGAAAGGTACATTGTTGCGATGCGCTCTGTCATGGAGGCCCGGTGGAGAGAAAGGTCTCAGTCTATTTACTCAATGATTAAGAAAGAAACTGATGGAGCCATAGGGCCAGAGCGCTCGTGCAGAGCCAGGTGTACTTGCAAAATAATCACTCTGCGGATGTTATTAAGACCAGTCAAGCATCACTCCCTCCACCGTCTGTGTCTAGAAGACGAATTATCCCTCCTTTCATATGGTCCCACGATATCAGCCGCGGTGCCATGCACACCTTGCAATCGTTCCTTCATTTTGCACTCATGCTGGCTGTTATGTAAGGTCCTTCTATTTTTCTCCACTCAGAACGCTCAACGTTCTATATCCTCTGTCGTTTGATGATGTTGCTCAGGACGTTTCAGGCTGCATATATAATTACGATTATCGCCGGGTTAGGGGTTGGAGAGATTGTGTTTGGTCGTCTTTCAGTTTTGACGATGGGTGCTCAAAGTCACTGATAACAATCTTATTCGCTGCTATGCTGGCTGTCGGGCCGTTTGATCGTTGTTGGAAGGAATAAATGCAATGCCAACTTGTTGTGCTCTCTTGCTATTTAGTTTGTATTTCCGTTTCAATCAATATTTGTCCAAGATTCAATCGTCTCTTAATGGAAGGTCGACAAGTTGATTGCATTCAGAATATAAGAGTGTTTCTTGTGGAATGCCTCTTCAGTCGCGTATAAAATTGTTCTTGTTAGACTTGGTTTCCGTGATCAGGGGGCCTTCAAACTGCCCAAGAATGCAGAAGTGCTCTGCGCAATGGGCTGGCTTGAGACAAAACTTAGAGTGATTGTATCCCATTGACGTTTTTCTATGAATTTGTTTTGCAATGAAGCTGTTGTTTCCATTCCGATTGGGATCATACCTCGTTGAGATGGAGAGGACAACAGCCGTGAGTAAATCATGGTTATGAAAGGAACTGTGAAAAAGTTTTAGCTGTTACCCTTATTCGGAAACAGGGACTTTCTTCCAGTGACAAATAGTCTGAATATATAATACGAAATGCCTTCTCCTCCTACCTACACCACTGCAAAATTCCCCTCTGTGAACCTCAGGTGAATCCTCGCGATGCTTGCCAGAAAGTCTCTTCTGTTATATGGCCTTCTCGCCCTCGTGACGTCCTCCTATGCACATTTCCAGTTGCAGTTCCCGGAACCCCGTGGACCTTTCGTTGAAGACGATGAACCCAACTTCTGCGGTCAGTCTCCGACGTTTAACTATGACTATGATATCCTCTAACAGCAATATTACGCAGATGGGTATACAAATGCCGTCGACAATCGTACGACTTTCCCTCTTGGACAAGGCTTCATCACCATGAATAGTGAACACCCCAACTGGTCTAGTAAGTGAGATCCCGCTAAATGATGTTGACTACCTCTTAAATGTCTTTGTGCATAGTCCAGGTTCTCATCTCCGTCGAACAAAACCCGACCAACTTCTCGGTCTTCAACACCTCGACGTCTGGTCAAACATTGCCGCTGGCCGTCCAGCCCTTCCAGGCTAGCGGTGAGGGATTGGCTTGCTTTGCGATCGACATCCAGAACCTCGGTATTCAAGGCGTCCAGGATGGTTCGAATGTCACCATCCAGGTAGAGTTCAACGGCGGTGATGGCAATCTGTTCCAAGTAAGCACTGGTTTTATGGGCTTAAACTGACCTTCAACTGACGATATCATGGTTTTATTGTCACAGTGCGCGGATTTGACTCTTTCGAGCAGTGCTACTATACCATCCAACGTTTCATGCACAAACCTCGTCTCAAACTCGACCACGTCTTCCGCTAATAGCACTTCAACGTCAACGTCTGCATCCTCGACCAGCACAGAATCTACTAGTGCGGCGCTTCCTCTTTTCCAGAAGACCGGAGGACTACTCGGGCTTCTTGCGGCTGCTACATTGAGTCTCCTCTGAGATTTCGGCCCATGCTTTCCTTTTCCCTGAATACGTTGTCCGTCTCATCTATTATCGTCATTGATATTTAACGCTGTTATGGTCGCGACTCGGACGATCTTGACTCGATCTTCAATACAATTTGATTAGCTATTGTGTAAATATGGGGAGAAACGACTCCAGTGACCCGCGCATTGAATAGTTATTGCCAAGAAGAAATTCGAATTCCTCGCCATAAACCCCAACTCTATTCTTGAAATCGAATTCGATTGAAGAGGATAATCCTAGTTCTGAGAGTACTATAAGCTCTCGCGAACAATATGGACGCTGAACTACGAGAAGTATATCCTAAGCGGCAATCCTCGATAGCATGACATTTGATTCCCGCATAAGCGTAAGACCAACTGCGTTTGTCATTAATATTGTGGCCCAGTGGCTTTCTTGGACGATCGTCGATCCCTGGGCCAAGCCGTTTAGCATCTAGAACTTGGCACGCACTTTACTTCATCATATACATGTAATCACCTGTCTCGGAGTGCATGTCTTTGGCCATTTCGCGTTTATTATCCTTCGATGGTGCCTATGCACGTAAGTAACGCAGCTTAGAAGAGCCGATGCCACTCTCACTGTAGTAGCCACCCGGTGAGGATATCGGCGATCGAACTGCATACAAGTTACTTCCTGCAGATGCCATGTCGGATCAATGCTCAGTCAATTGAAACAAATGCTAATGTTTAGGATAAAATCAATTTATACAAGTCGGACACGACCGCACCGAAGCTCCTTACTATTTAGCTATTTAGTGCACTACTGTATGCTTTGCTCATGGCAAGGCACATCGTGCGGTCTGTCCGATCAGCACGAAATCCACTACTGTCCGCGACGACGAAAATACCGTAGTCGGCAAATCTCAGGCCAAGAGCCCAAAAGTTTTCGTACGCCGCGACGCTGTATCTCGACACACTCCATGTAGGAGCCTTCTAAGTGATGCAAGACGAAGGCAACTAAGTAAGTCGGAGCATCCGAAAATGAGAGAATTTATCGCTTCGAGAATCGTCGCCTAAATTGGCTTTCACTAGGATGTTTACAGTTATGGAATGCTTGTACGGTGTCATCAATCTCCAGGATCATGGTTACGAGTGATTAGCCATCGTTATCCTCCCTGGATGATCAATGAACATAATAAAGGAAGAACTTGAATTGTGATATGATTCCAAATAGAGTCTGCAAAGAAAGACGACTGCCGACAGCGGATGAAATGGCCAAAGCGAGTTTGATATCGCGGTGAGATCATCTCCGCTCAGGGGAACCGATGGCACCGTGTTTGCACCAACAGACGGATCATTAAACACTTCTTGATGTCTTTGAGAATACATGTGGTAAAGTAACATGCACGTAGGTTAAACTAAGGATGTCTCATCATCATGATATACAACAGAATTACCGCATAAGGATCTCAATACTCACCATAAATCCTCGAAAAGTGAGGTGAGAAAAAACATCATTGGAGCCACTTTTAATTCAGCACACACCAATGGTAGGTGGAAGTTTATATCCTGCTAGCTCAGCACAATCAAAACCGTGGAAAACAAACACTTGAGTATGGGGAAGCGGCACTTCGTCACTCGAAATCCGTTTGTTGTTCGAGCATACGTCCATGACGCGATTAGAAACCTCAATTCGATGTTCGCAAGAGCTTCATACTTGCAGAGCAGCGAACACAATTTTCTTAGTGCATACGTTTCAAGAACATGCAAGTGTTTTGACGGAAGAAGTGAGAAATATCCCTAAAATTTCAAAAGCACGACGATAATCAAACGTGCAGTCACGTGCACGACTCGGGTCCGTTCTGAATTGGACTTTGAAAAAGATCAGCGAGTTCGAGCTCGTTAACTCTCTTCATTCTTGCGCGATGCTCACCAGAGGGCTCTCAAGAACGTTGTGTCGCGCTTGCGCATCAAGCGCCTTACGGACGCGACGGCCGGTAACTGCAAAGCAGGTTCTGTTTGCCCAGCGCTCCATGCATGTCAGTCGACCTGTGCTGGTTACGCCGCCGCCAATGATGAATGAAAGGTCAGTGATCCCACTCTTTCGATCGAAAAGCTGACTGGTACATAGTAAGCAATGAAGTGATCTTTCTGTGGAGAAGTATCATCAACTATCGGATGCTACTATGGACATACTCTTGGAGTCGCTAGAAACACTGTTGGATGAAATAGACCGGACGGAGTATGAGGTCGAGTATTCTGTGAGTAATATATATAAATATATATTTTAATTGCCGTTGGAGATATATTCAGCTCACGACGAATACAGAGCGGGGTTCTTACATTAAACCTTGCCGATAAGGGAACGTATGTTATCAACAAACAACCGCCCAATAAGCAAATCTGGCTGTCTTCGCCGTTTAGGTATATTCAAGTTTGCTCGCGGGGTTGGCCCTTACTAACATGAAGTTATAGCGGACCAAAACGGTATGATTATGTCCCGGAAAAAGATGGATGGTATTATTACCGGGAGGACCGTTCAATGCAAGCTTTATTGAATGAGGAGCTTAGCAAGGCGCTGGATAGGGAAGTCGATGTAGGTTTGGACAGAGTTTGACAAAACTTGTGTAAACTGGATGGCATTTTTCGTGCATATTTGATTGTCCTATTCCGTTTAGAAATGCCTATTAGCGTAGTAATACATATAACGTTATTCAAGCCATGCACTAGTGTACAATGATTGTGATGTCAGAAATCATTGCATGCAGTTCCTAAAACACAGGAATCGTAAACTCATACACGGTAGCCATGGCGCTGAATAGTTTGGTCGATAAGTCAGAAATCATCTGGATTGCCGTTTGCAAGGGAACAACTCATAAAAGTGATCGCATGCTTACGAGTAAGGTATAATATGTCAAGTCAGATGTTGCAATTCTTGTTGTAAGAATTTCTCTTCCTTTCGTCTCCGTACCAATGAACCCAATAACCTGTCCCTTCTGCATTAGTGGTGATAGCATGTAGAGAAGTTAAAGTTGTACCTATTGTGTTCTTCATATCGTGCACGAACTTGACTTAGTTCTTCAGCTACATTTGCGTTCCCCGAATTATCGATGGGAGTTGACGAGCGTAGTTCTTCAGGAGATCGGGCCGGATTTCCTATGTGCGGGAACTTCCCGAGTTGTCCAGGGAAAGATGGAGCGCTATTATCGCTGTGGAAGTGGCGGTTCGATGCATGGGGTAGAGTTGATTGACATCGGCGCTGGTGTTCTAGGTGAAGTTGGTGAAGCAAGGCGTTTGTGTGCTTATACTGGCCAGTCTGCTCCGTCCACTGGGGGAGGTTAACAGCAGCATTCGTTGAACTGTTGGACATATCCAAGCCTCCTCCCTCTTCCTCCTCTATCCAAACATCATCAATATAATCATCATCAACAGGTTGTGGCCCTCTTTCCCTTCCGTCCAGAACTGGTGCTACGATCCGTCTGCGTTTCGTGACATGAGAGAATGAGGTACCCGGGTCGGTCTCAGCAAACTCTGAGGGAATGGCTAGCGATGTAGGTGGGGTCGAAGGACGTTGTCGTTTCAGCATATTGACCAAGAAATATTGTGTATATCAGGGCGAACAGGTGAAGGGGCAGAGGAAGAGACAAAATATATTGGCCGTGGCTTATGGGATGAGACGCGTACAGGAGGATTCGTCATTTTCAACGCGTTGACTTCGCCGTCGCCGATCACGCGGATCGGAGGACTGCCTCGTCACGTTACCTCAGCTCAAAGTTCAGACGTTGTCCTGTTGGTGAACAAACAACATCATGGCCGACATGGATATCATGGCTGCCATGGGAATTGCTGGCTTCGGCAAACAACAGAAGAAGAAAAAGCCGATCGTGGATTCCAGTTCCTTTGCAAGAGACAAACGGGCGAGTCTGATATTTGTCTCGAAGTTATGACCATATTGACCTTACCATCTACGCAGGATACAGCAAGCGCCTCTCCTGTAGCTCATGGCTTGTCAAAGGAGGCCGATGAAAATTTGGAGGAGAAGCGCGAATTATCTCGCTCTGAGTCTCCTGAGCCCGGGCCGCCTGTTGCTTTTCAGTCAGTAGATGGGCAGATTGACGACGAGGACAAAGACGAGCCTGAATACGATCCGAATGCTCTAGAGACCGAAACGGACTTTCCCATATCGCACGAACTATCCATGAAGGATCACACCAAAGTTGTATCGGCGCTGGCCATTGACCCATCAGGTGCTCGTTTCGTATCAGGTTCATACGACTATGACTGCAAACTCTGGGACTTTGGTGGAATGAGTGCAAATCCGAAACCTTTCAAGACATGGGAGCCGGCTGGAACTTACTATGTAGGTTTTCACAGTTGAGCGGGTTCATGAGCCTGACTTGACAACAGTACCCAGGTGAACGATCTGAAGTTCTCGCCCGATGGTACCAAATTCCTAGTCATTTCTGGTACGATCCAGCCAAAATTGTATGATCGGGATGGGGAAGAATTGTAAATGCTTTTTGTTCCTTTTCCACTTGCCTTTGTATATTCAATATTCGTTATTTTGCTAGAGCAACATTCGTCAAGGGTGATATGTATATTCGAGACATGAAGCATACTGCGTAAGTCATGAACCTGGATCCTACTACGATATACAATAAGGCTGACTTCTCTAAAGTGGCCACGTTGGGGAAGTTCTCAGTTGCAGCTGGCATCCGAAGGAATCAAACACATTTATAACTAGTTCGGCCGATTCAACAATCCGGTAAGGAATTCGCCTAGTGACTTAAGCACCAACTTAACGTGGATCATCAGAATATGGGACGTCGATGACAGGCGAAAACAGAAAACGGTGATTGTGGTGAAGTCTAAGGAACGCGGTGCACGGACAAAGGTCACTGCTTGTGCATATTCGCATGATGCCAAGTATATTGCTGGTGCTTGCTTAGATGGTGCTTTGCACATGTGGAAAGCAACCTCGAACTACGTCCGGCCTGATATGACCATTGAGGGAGCTCATACGAAAGGCACCGAAACAGGTTCAATCGTCTTCTCAGTGGATGGGAGAACAATATTGACACGGGGTAGCGACGATACGGTGAAGCGTTCGTGCAGTAATACCTTTTTTTCCTTGACCTGTATTAATGCTGGTACAGTGTGGGACTTACGATCGTTCCGTAAACCTCTCGTGGCGCGGAGTAGCATCACCACACTCTACCCTCCGACAAATGCTGTTTTTAGTCCAGACGAAAAGTTTGTTGTGACTGGATTGGGTGCATCGAGTAAAGGAGCGAAAGGCAAGCTAATGTTCTTGCAAAGACATGACTTGGAGCCTGTCAGAGAGCTGGAGATGGACAGCACGCCGGTCAAGGTGTTCTGGCACCCCAAAATCAACCAGGTAATATAAGATAAAATTATCCGTTTATTACAAACGAGGCTAACTATTGGGCGCAGATTTTGGTTGGGCAAGCGAATGGACAGGTATCATGTTTGTATTCGCCGGAGCACTCGTTGAATGGCGCGAAATTGTTGGCAAACAAGTCCGCCGTCAAAAGGCCAACTGTCGAATCAATGGCTTCCGCACAACTTCAACCTCAGATTCTTACACCGCATGCGTTGCCTATGTTCCGGGATGGTGAAGAAGGGAAGAGTGCCAAGAGGAAGAGGGATAAAGAGCGGATGGACCCACGAAAGAGCAAGCGACCAGAGTTGCCTGTCACAGGGCCTGGGAAGGGCGGGCGCGTCGGTGCAAGTGCGACTCAACACGTTGTACAGAACTTGTTTAGGGACACGACTCGCGATCAAGACGTGAGTGCCATCTGTTTCCTGATGTTTCTGATCTTGTCCTTTAAGAGACGCCACCGCTTTCAACTCGTATTTTTTCTGCGGCGCCGAGGTGTTTCGGTTATTTTCTTGTTTTCCTTTCTTTTAAAAAATTTTAAACCTTTTTTCAACTTTTTTCTTTCCATTCTTTTTTCGATCTTTATCCACGGGGAGTGACATGCGCGTGAAGTAACGCACTTGGTATTACATTACGAGTGACGTGTCATGCCGGCATTAACCTCCGATGGCAATGTCCGTCGGCCCCCCTATTTCATCAAATGCGGACATTGAATGCGATGGCTAACGAAAAATTGCACATAGCCCCGGGAGGCATTGCTGAAGTACGCAGAGGTTGCGGAGAAGGATCCTCGATGGACAGCAGGTACGTGGTTGGGTTTTCTTTCCTCCAGTTGGCACGGTTGCTGATGTGGACCATATCTGGAAACCTGTGGCTGTGATCTTTTTCAATGGTCTGTCTCGCAATCTCACTCCGGTGATCGCACACAGCCTGGAAGCAAAACCAGCCCAAACCTGTATTTGCAGAGGCAGAAGAGGAGGAAGAAGAGGAAAAATAGGGGCATACGTGGACAGAATGGGTGTATGTACGGTGTAGATAGTGGAGAGAGGGCAAGAGGGGGTGTCACGTGCGAGTCCCGGGAATTGAAGCTCCGCTTGAAAATCGGCCATAAAGTGCATAAAGTCCTGGTCACGCCCCGAAAACATTCTCACGCCTACGTCTCCTGAGTCTCCTGCATAAAAGCCTGTCCTCCCAAGTCGCGTTCGTGCCCCGCAGTCTGTCACACTTGCTCTCAATCCTGTTTTTATTTCTTACGTAATAATTCTAACAAAAATTCACCCATGGCTGAGCTCGCAGTCCAGCCTTCCGCACCACCATCGGCAGTGAATGGTATACACGCGCACGGCTTGGGAATAAATACAAACGGTGTCAGTCACACCGTGGACAACATCGACAATGGTGCGCTCAGCAGTGCTCCCGACTCTCCCGCTCTTCTTTCTCCACCCACCAACGCTGCATCGCCCCCAGTCAAAATAGATCTCGACTACGCTCAGCGCGAGTCCGATGTCCGACACGAGCCCCTTTCTATCTCAGTAGGCAAGGGCGACGATACGTCTATTCAGCCGCAGCTTGATTCTCCCGCGGATCCAGGTACGTTGGCCTTTTCCTCCGCTTTTCGCATGCGATTGACGCGACCCCCTTGTCTTAAAAGCCTCAATACCCATTGCACCGCCTAAGGGGACACCACCACCGCCGGTGGGGCAGCTGCTGGATGACGTTCGAATGGCTGAACAACCGACATCGGCGACGCTGGCCGATTCTTCAGTTGCGAACGCAGATGGGCTCAATGGGCTCAACGGCGTGAAGGGGGAGGAGGTAAACGGTGTCAATGGTGTGGCAGGCGCCGCAGGCGTGGATGATATGAACATTGATTCTCCTATCGACTCCATCCCGCGACACTCTGATTCACGAAACGCGGAGCACGGCGACTCCAGTCAACCCCCGCCTGCAAAACGAGCGAGGAAGCTTTCTGATGCCGAGCAAGCGTCTCTCGCTCATGTAAGCACATACAGTTTACATGGCGCCTTTCAATGGCGTGCTAACTGTTTAGCATTTTAAGTCGCCTGCCCCACCTCCTCCACCTAGCACTGCTAGCTTATCCGACGGCCGATCTGCCACACTGTCGCCTCCCGCAGAACGGAAAGCGACGTTGAGCCAAGCTCAGCATCGATTCTGCATCTCAACGGCCCGCAACTTACGAAAGCTCAAAGATGCTGGCCCTTTCCTCCTTCCAGTTGATCCGGTTGCTCTGAATATTCCTCATTATCCCAATATTATCAAGCATCCTATGGATTTTGCAACTATTGAGCGCAAGCTTGCTTCTTCAAATCCTGCTAAGCCTGATCCCAATCCGAATAATCCGCGATATCTAAACGCCGATGAATTCGTCGCAGACGTGCGTCTAATGTTCCAGAACGCCTATACTTTTAACGGCCCAGAGCATGCTGTAACCGCGATGGGTAAACGCGTGGAGGCGATCTTTGACAAGCAGATTAAGCAATTGCCGCCCCCTGCTGACGAGGTGGGATTCTTCTATGTTCTTTACCAATGCATCGTTTAACGTCTTCCTACAGGTGAAACTCCCCGCGCCGAAGAAGGCTGCAACCCCCCCGCCCCCGCCTCCACCAGTGAAAAAGTCTCCTGTAGCTCGGCGTCCTTCTACATCTCTTCCTACAATTAGAAGGTCAGAGACTGGCGAGACGGCTCGGCCGAAGCGCGAAATACATCCCCCTCCTCCCAAAGACCTTCCGTACGTGGAGCAACCGAAGAAAATGCGTTCGGTCCGGAAGTCTAAATTGGACGATGGAACGGAAGAGCAGCTGAAGTACTGTGGAAGGATTCTGACTGATCTACACAAGAAATCATTAACCACGGTGGCCAGCCCGTTCTACGAGCCTGTTGGTAGGTCTCGTTGCTGATATTATTTGCTCAATGAGACTCAATGGAAAGCAGACGCGATTAAACTCGGCATTCCCCATTATCCTCGAATTGTCAGGAAACCGATGGACTTGGGCACGATGCGAAAGAAGCTCGGAAATGGGGAGTATCCAAATGCGGGCAAATTCAAGGAGGATTTTGCGTTAATGATTAGGAACTGTATGTCATTCAACCCAGTGGGCACACCCGTACATGATGCTGGTGTGGAACTCCAGCGGATTTTCGAAGAGAAATGGGCACATCTTCCTCCTCTTCGACAGCCGAGCGAGGACGAAGAGGAGGAGGAAGACGTGGAAAGTGATAGCGAGCGTCTGCGTGAGTGTCACCGAGGCTCATCAAAGTTCAGGAATACTAATGCTATCTTTACAGGTGCCATTTCAAATATAGAGACTCAGATTGAGTCGTTGAGGGAGAACCTAGTTGCGCTTAAGAGTCAGGTAAAGCCGAAGAAGAAGAAGGAGAAGAAGGAGAAGCGTCCCGCAAAGCGTACTTCGCCTCCTGCACCCTCATATTCAAAATCTAGCGCAAAACCTGTGAAATCGGCTTCTAAGAAGAGGAGCTCGAAAAAATCGACGGTTCCTGACGACGATGTACTTTCGTTCGATCAGAAGAAAGAACTCAGCGAGACCATCCAGAATTTGGAAGGTGATAAGCTCGAGAAAGTAATTAACATCATTCACGAGGGTGTTCCAGAGATTCGCGATGTGAGCAGAGATAGTAGACCTAGACCGATCTTTAGAGTATGAACTGATCTTCTTGCAGAGTTCGGAAGAAATCGAACTGGACATTGACCAGCTTCCGGCACACGTACTCTTGAAGCTGTATAACTACGTGGTAAGGCCACTGAAGGTGCCGGCAGTGAAGCGATCACGAACGGGTACAGGGACGGGCACAGGTGGACTGAAGCGCAAGAGTATGGACGAGGACGTTGAAGCCGAGAAGATTCGACGACTGGAGGAACGAATGAAGATGTTTGACAAAAACGCGACTGTTGGCGGTGGAATGCCGAAGCACGAAAACGACAGCGATCATTCGTCAGACGATAGCTCGTCGGACAGCTCAGGCAGCGATTCCGAATAAACATTTTGCTTTTATTTTCGACCTTCTCACGTCCACGGACGGTTACTAGCAGATGCTGCTTGCATCGTAATCACCCCTTTACTCTTCGTCTGTCGCGTTGTCTGGCTTGTCTGTCGCTGTTGTTAGCAATATCTTTTCTCCTCTTTTCGTCCTGCAAACTTGATATTGTGTGATAATGTCTTATAGTTCCCCAACTGTATCAAAATAGTAAAGTACTTTATGGCGATTACAAATTTATTATCTTTTATTTTTTGGTGACTCCAAATAAGGAAAGAATTGAACTGACAAATGTAACGCGCTCGTTTCGTTGAAGTCAAAGCACCGCCGTCTCGTCTCTCTCCAAGATTCTACCACCTCGTCTCAATATCTCTTTTCGTTTGCGAAGTGTGCGAGCAGTATGCTCTTTGATCCATCGACAACTCCCGCTCTTCAACAGTGGCTTGTCAAAACCCTCGAACCAATGTTTGTCACTTTTATTCAAGGTTCCTGCGTTAACTTACCTGTTTGGCTTCAGATGCGACGCTGAGCCAGATGCACTCGCCACCTATGTTCTCGCTCTTCTTAAGCATGAAACTACTGAATCGGACCTGCGAGAGGAGCTCGTGAGGCAACTGGACGAGTTCTTCGAGGATGGTACGTCTATCATCTATTTTGCGACTCCTACATTTTCTTATATTCTTGAAAAGGTGCAGCTCGCTTCGTTGACACACTCTTTGCGGCTCTTCGCTCAAAATCATATATCCCGTACACAACTAGCCCTTCTTCTTTTCCTCCTTCGAGCAGCAGCTCGCAAGATGTCGGAATTCCCATTCCTCTCGACGCACTTATATCTCCTTCCTCAACCTCTCCAGGTCGAGGTACTAAAAGGGTTCACGATGGTGATGGCAGTGATGCTCGTGGACCGCCAAAGGGCCCGCGCTTAAGTAACGAGGGTTACTTCGCCAGACAAACAAATGGTTATTCGACGGATAACTGGCAACGAGGGACGGATGTGTTCAAGGGGGATACAATGAATGGTGGAGGGCAAAATGGCTTTCCACAAGGCCAGAGGGTCATGCTACCCAAGGGCGTGTGTCGAGACTATCATCGTGCGTCTATTTTTCTGATTGCGGTCCGGCGCCTGCTAATTTTCTCCTCTTCAGTGAAAGGGTTTTGTTCTCGAGGAGCAATGTGCAAGTATACTCACGATGAGGGTGCCTTTGCCCCTCAAATGCCCATACCGACGAATGTAGGCAGCATGCCCTTCATGGGCTTGTATGGCGGGATGCCGTTTCCTGGTTCTCCCATGCCACCGACTGCGTACGATCCGAATGATCCTGGCATGGATATGCGTCAACGGGGACCATACCAGCGTGTACCTACGATGCCTCGCGCCCAAAGCGGAGCTGACGCATCGATAATTCAGGACCTTACTCCTGCGCCAGAGCCATTGTCTCCCATGGATGTTTCTCCAATCCCCAGTCAGACGTTTTCGCCGGGTGCCGGCGATTTGCAGATGAGTCCATTTCCATCAGGACCATCCAACGATTCTGCTGTTAATGGATCCGGAAGTGGAGGTCGCTTTTTACAACCCAACGGTCGTCCAAAGAGGGGTACTAACCCAAACTTTCGCGGTCGTGGTCGCGGCGGACGAGGGACGTTTACAGGTGACCACCAGAGTTTTGGTGGAAATGAAACTGGTCGCAACAGCAAGACTATCGTTGTCGAGAAGATTCCAGACGACAAACTTTCGCTGGAAGCAGTCAATGATTGGTTCAAGCGATTCGGCACCGTTACGAACGTTGCAGTTGATGTCCGTGGCAAGAAGGCTCTTGTCAGTTTTTCTTCTCATGAAGAAGCACGAGCAGCTTGGTCTGCCGAAGAGGCCGTGTTCAACAATAGATTCATCAAAATATTCTGGCATCGGCCGATGGAGGGACAGGGTGCCGCGGGCGCGCGAGCTCTTGAGGCATCTGCGTCGATCGTGGCGAACATCGCAGCTCGGGAAACCGCACCAACGCCGACTACCAGCGAGGCTCCAAAACCTGCATCATCCAAAGCACCAAAGCCTACCACTGCAAAATTAACTGCCTTGCAAGAACAGCAGCAACTACTCGAGAAACAGATCGCGGAACAAAAGGAACTGATGAGTAAACTTGCCACCGCTTCACCAGAAGAAAAGAAGAGCATCATGGCTCGATTACGAGAATTATCTGCAGAGATGAAAGCACCTTCTGTCGATAAGACTTCTCCGCCTCCGCACTCAAGATCAGTATCGGTTGTCTCTGATGACAAGGATCGGAGAAAGAAGGAGCTGCTCGACATGGAGTTAGATATTCGGTCCAAGACTGGCGAGGAGAGTGCTTCCGCAGTAGAGAGCGAAGAATCCCGTGAAACCCTTCAAGAGAAGCTTGCGAAATTACGTGAAGAAGCTCGTGCGTTGGGCATAACGGATGTCTCGCCTCCACAGCCCTCGTATCGGGGTTTCCGAGGGAGAGGGCGAGTAAGGGCAAGCTTCCGCGGTGCTGTACGTGGTGTTGTGCGTGGTGGTCCCCCACGTAGCAGTATGAAGCTCGACAATCGCCCGAAGGCTCTTCTCATAAAAGGCGTGTCGTCGCATGATCCAGACGTTGTACAGGCCGTGAGGACGTGGTATGAGGTAAGTATTATTCTGCAGAAAACCTTTGGTCCGTAAACTAATTGTCATTCACAGGCTGGTGGTCAATTAGCATCTCTCGACGTGGATGGCAACGAATCTCTTATTGCTCGCTTCCATTCTCGACCGGCTGCAGAGCAGGTGCGCTTTCTTGTCGTTTGTTGGCTATGTCTATTGTTTGCTGAACCTCCTTTCCGTAGGCTCTGGCCAAGGGACCCAATATTCCTTCCGCGGGTGCCGTGAAACTCAGTTGGCACACCGAAACTGGAGTTGCTCCAACAAAAGGCACCTCAGTTATTTCTCCGGCTGCACCAGAGAAGAAGCAGACAGCAACGAATGAAGACAGACCCCCGTCTCCTCGACCAGAAGAAGCAACTGAGGAGATTGGTTGGGGCAATGAAGAGGATGACGGAATGGGAATGGGTGGTATATTTTGATTTACATATTGGCTTTCGTCACTGCACAAGTTTTGTATCTTTATCAATGTCTTGTTCGTGTGCTGCGGTTACACAGTGCGGCCAGAACCCCTTAGCTTGAAAGAGGAACTGCTCTTATTGTGCTGTATTTATGCGCAGCCCAGAAATATTTGACTTTGCTCGCTGCACATCCTTAGAGCAGCGGTCCAATCGTCTATTGCTCGTGATGCCAAGTACATATGGGTCAAGAACTACATGAAATAAAGAATTATGGTGGCGGCGATGAAATAGAGAGGATCTTTCCAGACTATGGTTCGCTCGATCGTTCCAGGATCATATCGTCATCCTGAACCACAAAGCTACCCATCTCATACTCGTCAGGCTCGCTACCCCGCACTGGAGATGAACTCCAATCAGGCGGTTTGGAAATCTGCGTTCTCCCACCTGCGAATGGTCCCACTCGCTTCTTCTTCGTCTTGAATAACGGGCCGCTGTCATTCCCGGGTGCTTGTGTCACGAGTCCCGCACGGTAAGCCGCGATCTGGTTATAAGACGGCGAGACCTGCGTTTCCGGAAGCTCCTCAAGGAAGTGGCGATCCGAGTCTGATGCAACCATGTCTACGTCTGACCCGTCTCCTTCAGAAACTTCATCTCCGGAATGAGTGGCCTCGACGTCGAAGAGCATTGGGTTATCAATCATCTTGAGCTTGGGCTTCTTAGGCTTGCGTTCTTGCAACGGCGAAACTATCGGAGGTGGCATGAGCAATGACGAACGGCGACGAACCAGGCGACGAGGGGCTTCCTTTCGCCCGTCTGTTGGCGATGATGGTGGAGCGTCATGCTGGACTATTCGTTTTCTTGTGGCTCGTCGACCGACGGCATAAGTAGGGTCGGGAACACTTGAAGGAATATCACTGCCATCTTCCTTCTTCTTCGCCAATGGCGAGCTAATGCCTACATCCGCTTTCGTGGAACTCTCCTCCTCCAGTTCGTCTGGAGAACTGACGCTTTCAATCACGCCTAAACTCTTTGCGCTTCGGAAGCCGAATTTTACACCATCAGACTTCTGTGATTCTGGTTCGACCCGTCGGGGCGACGGTGAAGGGCCAGAAAGTACTTCTGCTTCAGATCCGCTGTCCAACAGCCACTTAGTCTTCTTCTCTTGACCATTTCGTGATAAAGCTAAAGCCGAACCCGATGAACTTGCTAATGAAGTCACTCCAGATGGTGCGTGCCCCTTCGCAGTATCGTTATCAGATGATGATGATGAACTAGAAGCGATGCGGATCCGTCGGTGCTTCCGAGGTTGCGCGGATGAAACAGGAGAATCGCTGCTATCAGAGAAGTCGCGATCCTTCCGCCTTCTGTGATTCGGTGGGGTGAGCCCGTTCTGAATGTCAAGATCATCTTCATCATCCTCTAATCGATCTGGTATTGGAGCATTAAGCAAATCCAGCAAATTGCGTTGGACAAGCTTCTTGGACTCCGATGACTTTGATTTTCCTTTCTTAGGCGTAGAGATGACATCGCGAAGCCCGTGGGCAATTTCTTCGTCATCACTGTCGTCCTCAAGGTCCGAATCGCGCAGATCTTTTGCTTTCTTCGCTTTCTTTGTCCCCTTAGCTTTCGGACGCAGCTTGGACGCTTTGACAAAGCCGGTGAAAGCGCCAAGAGGAACATTGCGATTGATATCATTATTGCGTTTCCGTTTCTTCTCGGTGGTACCTTTCCTGCTTCTTGGTGTAACATTCGCTTCCGGGTCATATTTCTCGATAGGCATTGTGATCTGCAGACACTCGGGTTGGATGTTGTCAGGCAACAGGCGCTCCACGTCGGTATATAGCTCTAGCTGATTTCCGCTGATAATGGTCTGTTGAACGTCCTGATAATTTTCTTTCGATTTGTCCCAATTCCGCTCTTCCCTCTCTTCCGAGAGCAGGACGTCCACGTAGCCTGTTCTCTTTCGTCCCGTTCGCCCGACACGTTGCAGCTGAGAAAGCATAAGATTTCAGCTATGGAACAGATAAAAGTACAATTGCTCACCATTTTAATGGAACTCTTTGAACAATCATAACAAATAATCCTATCTATCTCGCCAACGTCAAGTCCTTCTTCGCCAACAGAGGTTGAAACAAGTACGTTGATTTCACCCTCCCTGAATTTGCGCATTATCTGCAACAATCACTGAGCAACAAAGTTCGCGTGCTCTAGTGGAAAGCACCTACCTCAAGCTGCTTCGCCTGTGCCATGCCTTTTTTGCCCTTCCTATCTACCCCCTGACCAACGAACATACTCGCACGTAGCATAGGCTTGTACTGATCCAGCACACCAAGGACTTCATCGACGACCTCTCGTAGTTCAACAAAAATCATGACTCTTGTGTCCGATGACGTCGTGTCAGAGGTTTCCCCGGCGGCGGGCGTGTCTGGATTGTTTGGTGGACTGTTGAAATGCTCCATGATTATCTCAACGAGGGCCTTTACTTTCGGATGAGGGGAAAATCCCAGCGATTCTTGGCGTTCGCACTCCTCCATAAGTTTCATGAAGTCGGTGTTCTTCAGGAGGTGGACATACTTGTCGTCATTCTTTTCTCCAGTGCTTATATTCTCTTTGAGCTCCTTCAGAGTGCGATAGCAAGCTGAGGCGCTGGCTTCCATCTAGCTTCAAGTTAGCACAGGTTTGGACCATTGAGCTGCTAGGAGACTCACCAGATACGCCATCGCTCGTGACAAGGTTCCAAGCACTCTCAAATAGGACCACATCCACGGAGCTTTTCCGGATCTGCGTTCATTGAGGCCTTGAATTGCCATCCTGCACGAATAATAGTGCAACATTATCGCATTTCGAGCATACAATATGCCGTCCTTCCGTACTCGATCCAGGAGAGGCTGGACAATTATAGGGAGGATATGAGCGGTCGGATTACATTGGAACAAGAAACCACTAACATTCATGACTTTGCAGAGTAGATCTTGTATTTTACGGACCGGTTCATCCATTTTTATCACGCGAACTATGGTTTCCTACGAGGAAGTGGCATTGGAAAACACAGCCGTGAGTCGAGTGATGCTCATACCTTCTGAAAAATATACTTCTGAAGATCAAAGCTCTGCTCGT
Source organism: Sanghuangporus weigelae (assembly GCA_033182465.1). Classification (NCBI taxonomy): domain Eukaryota; kingdom Fungi; phylum Basidiomycota; class Agaricomycetes; order Hymenochaetales; family Hymenochaetaceae; genus Sanghuangporus; species Sanghuangporus weigelae. The sequence continues at coordinate 2,454,675 of CP137318.1, read as the reverse complement.
TCCGGATCTCAATGTGGCTTATATGCAGCGAATCGACGATTCTTTGGACAGCTTCCACGGTGTTTCCAGGAGTCGCACTAAGTGCTAAAATCCGAAAATGCGGATTCTTGGCCATCATGTAGCGCACGACCTGAGAATACGCATAGTCACCACTTCCTCTATGGGCCTCGTCTGATTTTCATGCCTCAACTCAGCCCATGTGTCTCTGAGACTCGATCTATATGCTCACCGATCACAATAAGAATGACACTCAAAGGATCTATTAAACCGGATGCCAGATCGTTCACAAGGGTCTGGGGTGTCATATATACAACACGTTTCTGCGACAGCTGCAAACGCAGGCCAAATAATGAATCTATGAGAGTCCTCTTGAAGTGCATGAAACTTACAATACCGCTCCTCTTTGACTTCGGCACTTCTCCAGTAAGCAGAGCGGCATCGCTACCAGGAATTCCACAAACTTCGTGGCACGCGGAAATTTGCTGAGCAACAAGAGGTCTTGTCGGAGCGACGAAAAAGATCTTTCCTTCAGGAAACCATCTGTAATCTTGAGCGAGCGTTTAAGCTCCGTGTAAAATCCAGGCAGTTATATACTCACAATTTAGCATGACGACACCCGCTATGAATGTCTTCCCTAAACCAGTTGGTAGCGCAACTAGAGTATTTTGAAAAAAACATTTTTTCACAATGTTGAACTGGTAATCTCTACGGGGATGATTCAGGGGAAAGATCCAGTCCTTGGCGGCGAGTAAATCAGGCTTCAAGCGCATCGGAGGCGGCTAATGCAAATATCGTCAGTTGTTCTCAATGGTCCCAGAAGGTAAGACTTACAGGTCTACATGATTTGTGATGTGAATTCAACTTTCTTAGTCGATCTAGTGTGTGACAAAGGAATCAATAGGCTTACATACCCAACTATGGAATGTGAGAAAGAAGTCAGCTCATGAGTGTCGATTAGAGAGAAGAATGTAGTCTGACCGTCAACGTGAGGCGACGGGAACTGCTCAAACTCCATTTCTTCATCGCCGAAATCCTCGTCGAAATCTTCATCACGAGTCACATTCTTTCCTTTTCCCTTGTCTTTATCTTTATCCTTCGCTTTTACATCTTTCTTCTTGGTCGACCTGAAGCCGGTCTCCGAAAAGGTCGTACGGTCCCAGGTCTTCGCTGTTGGCTCTTTCGGTCCGGCTGATTTGGTCCTCGCAAAAGTTCGCTTTACCTGAGGCTCCGTAGCAGGCGGCGGAGAAAGAATCTTGCCGTCCAGAGTTGTCTGGCGTGTTCTACTTGGTCCGGCCACTGGCTGCGCCTTCCCCGCGTACGAATCTGCGATGAATGCGTCAAGACGGTTAAGCTCTTCCGCATCGATGTCAAAAGGTTCATCAAAGTCATCAGAAGAAGCCTCTTTTCGAATTGCAGGCTTAAATCTGGGTCGTGCGGCCTGTTGAGGTAGTGATTCTGAAGCAAGAGGTGAAGGAGCTATGGAGACTGATGGTTTGGGCGGTTGCGTCGATGGACGTCGGGATGCAGCGGCTTCGATGACATCCAACTCTTTAAGAAAGGCTGAATCTGCGAACTCATCATCATCGCCTTCGTAAAAGCTGTCAGACATACTCCAGGATGAAACCAAGCTTAAGGTGTTGCCCTCAAAGGCGCGTCTCGCGTTCGTGACATCAGTGACGATAATCACAGGCACGGGTCACGTGCAACTCCCACTACAAAATGGGCTGAAACGTGCTTGCCCGACGTTGTACCACTACACTACCATGTCTGCAAGCTCAATAGCACGCTGGAACGCGATTCCGATGTCCAGAGAGCCGGATGACCAGTCGTCAAACAAGGTATTCCATGCTTACTATCTTGAGGCCTGTTCCTCGTAACTACCCCACGCACGCCGCTCTACCAGCGGACCAGGTCAGACGATGATGACAACAGTTCAGAGGACAATGTCTCCCTTGTTTCGAGGACTCCCTCACCGCAGCCCGACAGAGATGTCGAAATGAAGGATGTGTATGGGTATGATGAGCATGTCCGAGGCGTGGCGCGGGAGATCATTACTGTCGAGACAAAAATAAAGAATACAAACAAGGGCTTCGCTATGCTTGCGAAGATGGGCTGGGCGGAAGGGACGCCCTTAGGTCTTTCTGGTGATGGTGAGTGGTCCACGCAAATAACTGATTTCCATATTATTGTCTGATTTTGTCTCTCCTATAGGTCGAGTGGACCCCGTACCCTTCACAGTCAAACAAGATTCGACTGGTCTCGGGAAAGCCACACAGGATTTCCGAATGATCGAGACTACCGTTTCTCAGCGTCGTAATCTTGACTCCGAGCGAATGCAATTCGAAACTGCAGAGCAACGCCAACAACGCGAGGCAAGTCTTACTGGTGATGACTGTGACAAGCATGGCCAAATGACTTCCTTTTCCTTGAGTGTAGGCCGCCGTCGCTCAAAAAGCCGCCGTGAAATCCGAGCTTTCGAATGTGCTACGTCCGTTTTATTGCGAACTATGTGACAAACAGGTAATGATACCAAGTTTTGCTGGGAATAAACTATATCTGAATTTCGTTTATTAGTTTCAGAACGTAGCTCAATATGACGAGCACACCAATTCCTATGCCCACCACCACAAGGCACGTGCGCGTGATATGAACGCTAATCACCCTGTGCGTGCTGGTGGTCGAGAGGAAGCTGAGCGTCGACGCGAGAAGGAGCGCAAGCGCGAAGAGAAGGAGCTCCGCAAGCTTGCGAAGGCTGCTGGGATTAAACTCAGTGCGCCACCTGTGAAGCCGAGTGTTGAAGACAAAGGATTCAAGAATTCTGGCTGGGCGTCGGTTGGTGATGCATTGCCGAGTTCGACGTCTGCCATGCCTGCATCTTCGACCCCTGCAAAAAGTTGGGCGCCAGCTTCTGGTCCAACACCATCTGCTCCTTCCGGCTCACCTCCTCCGCCTCCACCTCTCTCTGCTCCTGCCCCACTGCCTCCCATTCACCAAGGATTTCGTTCTGGCGGCTGGTCGACCTTGGCTACGCTTGGTGAATCCCCGTCCACACCTCCACTTCCTCCGCCACCGCCTTCCACGTCATTGGGACCACCCCCTCCTCCTCCGAGAACAGATTCATCGCCATTGCCGCCGCCGCCGCCAAGCCTGCCTCCTTCAACGCCATCTTCGTGGTCCCGCCTGCCATCTGCTCCTCCATCTGGTCAACCACAGCATGCGGACCATAGAAGCTGGGCCGTCAGACCATCTACAGAAAGTGCTCCTCCTACAGGTATCACGCCTACGTCAGTACCAACCTCTCCTAATCCGCAAAATCAGCCAACCAACCCGGCTACCTCGAATCCCAGCTCGGAACAACGCAAATCAAAGTCGAAATCAAAGTCAAAGATGACATTCGACGAGGAGGCGACCGCTCAGTCTCGTGGAAATTGGCAGAATTTCCAGAAGATGCGAGGGCGACGTTAGTTCTCAAGTAGCTCATGGGTATGAATGGCTTCTTGTTCAGAGTATCATTCATGTATTTTGCTTGACCATGCTGGATCTCTAAAATTCACTCTCCGGATTATTGCACGCTTGTAGATTGCTTGGTATTCCCGCTCTGATTTGACTTTCCACACCACCCTTAACCTCCCCTTACCTGCACGTATGTTAGTTAGCAGGGGCTTGCTACAGTGCATTTGTAGAATACCGCTACTTTAAGAAAAAGGTGATGCTGGATATATGCATCTTCAATACTTGTCAGAAGGATAGGATGCTATCATTTTTTTTTCTTTTCATTCCAACCTACTGGAAAGTCGCTGAGTAAATTCCAATTATTTCACGACAAACGCTCAAACAGTGTTTTAAACCGAAACAACTTCATTCAAACGGTAGAAAATGAACTAGATACAATTTGGTGTATTTATAAACCCTTCCGAAAGTTGAAATCAAAGTAATGTTAGATATTGAGAATTCCTGATTCATTCTCATCCTGCAAAACTGGGATTCAAGACCGGGCAGCCCAAGTGCCAGGAAATCGAGACGCCCACTTCCGACAAGGTTCACGAGCCCATTTCGGAGCACAGTATGACATTCTCACCCCAATAACTCACCCTAGCGATGAACCCGGAAACACCGACAACATCAAAAGTCAGACCACCTTCAGCATGCCCTTGCAGCCAATCGTCTATTCGCAATCATCCCCGAGCCAAGACGTGAGCCAGCGAACCGTGGCGCTATTGATGAACAATACCCCTGACTCGGAGAACGAAGTAGGGGCATCAACAACACGGACCGTGAAAATTTCCGATGATGACGGGAACGGGTCATGCGGACAACGACGCGGATGATATCGGAAGAACGTGGGAAACGATTGGAGGTGTTGAAGAGACGGGACGGGATGAGGGGGAGAGATGATGATGAGGAACGAACAAATTGTTTGACAGAGCAAAGCGCTAATGGTATTGATGGAAGACAGACTCCAGTGGGACGTCAACGCTTGGCGCTTAGTAGATAGGCTAGACGAAGAGTGATCTTCAAGGTCGAAGAGATGGAATACCATGGTGTTTAGAGCAGAGCACGAGCAAGAGGAAAAGGAATCGCGAGTGTTACCACGTACAACAGGTGGGAACTCCTCTTGTTCTTCCAATACAAGATGATAGGCGCAGAGCAAATAGAGCATACAACGGGACGAAGCAGCCAATCTGTAGAGGAGGTCGGTATTAAGGAGATTAAGGGAAGGAACGTCTGCGGAATCGAAATCCGGATGCAGGTGCAGCTATCGATGCATCACGAACTTGAACAAGGAAGAACGTGACCAAAGTCAACGCAAGGAGATGACAAGGTCAACGAGTAACATCAGAGAGGTAGAGCAGAAGTTGCTGGGAAGGAAACGAGGAAGGGGAAGAGTAGTGAAAGCAGGAGGAAAGAGGAAAGGGCAATACTGCAACGAGACAAAAGTGCGAGTGATGGTTTATAAGGGCTGGGATCACGGTGTTATGAGCTATTTGTGCGAGTCGGCATTTTGCGATTGGCCCATCACTGGGATCAAAGCCCCCAGACACTGCTGACTGAGTCTGCTTGCGTAATTGACCTTCGGAGATGGATGACGATGAGTGACAAATGGACGTGAGGCGGAGAAGGAGCACGTTTACGGAAGAAGCTGATGACGCACCATCAGTCGATTCGCGATATCAGGGGCCGTTGCCTCCCCGAGGCATTCCATCGCCGCGCCAAAGATGTCGAGCGAGCGATGAGTGGGCATATGAGCTGGCGAGGGATGGTAGCGTAGCGTAGCGAAGGCTATGATAGTAGATAGATAATTGAAATGAATTGAATGAATGGGAGATAGTCTAGAGCTGGAGCTATTGCTCACGCGGTCCTCTTGCTGACGTCAACACCCTACTCTCGACTCTACTAATAAACCCCTTCCCATCTGCTATTCCTTTTCCTCGTCTATCCCTCCTCTTATTAAAGCGCCCTCTCTATACACGTCTCCCGACTTCACTATACTATGTCTTCTCCGACCTCAGATGCCTCCTCCTCTCGCGACACTGATGACAACCGTGAGCAGAGCACAAAGGAGCGTCGCCGCGAGCGCAACAGGCTCGCCGCTCAAAAACATCGTCTCCGCAGAAACGAGCGTATGTCCCAGCTGGAACAACAGGTGCTCGAGCTCCAGCAAGAGAAGTCCCAGCTCGTCGTACAGCTCGACAATGTGAATGCCCCTGCCCACGCTGCCGCCTCCGTCGCGGGGGCTCCGATGCCCACTTCAAGCTCCGCATCGCGCCACTCTATCGATTCGGATCTCCGTGTCGACATGGGATTCAGTTCAGAGCCCCGAGCCAAGCGGCCGCGTATTAGTACGGTGACCTCTGCTGACCGTGATACTCATCCTCAGCTCTACCATGACACCGTCCGTCGCATGGAGGACCGCATCGTCGAGCTTGAGCGATGGTCCGAGGAGCTCAATGGGGACCTCGCCGACGCGCTCGACTCCGAGTCGCATCTCAAGCATGAACTTTCGCACGCTCTCCATTCTGCTGATTCTCATGCGCGACGTTTAGCCGACGCGCTTCACCAGCTCGAGACCGAGAGAGTGCGTGCGGCTCGTGAGCTGGCGGATATGACTGCAGCCCGCGACGCGGAGGCGGCCTCTGCACGCACGTTGCGCGATGCGAATGCGGGCTTGCGAGAAAGCGTCGAAGCCGCGGAAGTGACGCTTGATATTCAGCGGGTGGAGAACGAGCGGCTTCGCGATCGGCTCGAGGAACAAAATGCGCGTCATTCACGCGTTGCCACCCGATTAGAGGACGAGCTGCGAGAGACGCGCCTCGCGCTCGAAGAGACGCAGATGGAGAATAGACGGCTCCGCAAACTGTTACGGGAGCAGGAATCGTTGGAAGATGCCGTTTTGGCTTCTCGACTAGAGGCACGCGAACGGGAACGCGAACGCCTATACTCGCATTCTCCTTCGCTGAAAATGTCCCGATCACCTTCCCGGCCTTGATTCTCGTCGAGGCGAGGCACGGTCTGAAAGCATACCTTTGCGCGGATGACAGACAGACGAACGACTCATGCGGGACATGTAAATTTATTATTTATTTTTTTCGACTGTACCACCATCGACACTCGTCTGTTGGCATCCAAGCCAAACTGCACATTTGCTCTCTTCAATTAAAAGAAAAGGAAACTTTGTATTATTTAGCTATCGTATTTTCTACCTGGCTTCTTATTCTTGTTTTCTGTTCATCTCTCTCTCTCTCTCTCTCTTTCTCTTCCTTACTTACTGCCCCCCCTCTCTTTCTTTCTTTTTGCATTTGACTTCTGACCACCCCGAAAAAACTTCATCCGAGTCAGATCCGGGACTTCATGGGATAATAGCTGTGTTTGTTTTCATTTCTCCGCCAAGTTGACGGGTGCGGGTAGACTATTCATTCAGACGAGCGCCACTTATCTATTATATCACGCATACATACGTTCGTACCGTACATACATACAGTACCATATTCATCGATCCGTATCTTTCCATGTCACTCCCGCAACATCACATTGTAAAAATGTGAAACACTGGTAATACTGACCAGCTGTTCTTGCCTTGCGATTACGATAAATTTTCGTGCTCGTATAGAAGCGGACCGGAAGGGAGGACTTTGGCCCGAAATTTTCGAGTCAGATGATGATCAGAATACGTAGGTGCAGCATGCGTGTACCCTGTTTTGGGGAAGATTGACCTGATGGATGACGAAGGGTGTTGTTTCTTTTCTCGAACGAAGACGATAAGCGGTACTAGTTTCGGTGGGTGGAGCGTTGGCCGAACGAACGTCGCAGAATCAACTATTCCCTTGGCCTCGACCACCCGTTTTTGGTAGGCGCCACCGACGGCCTCTGTACACGTTCCCCCCCCTCTCCACTGCAAAAGATAATCACCAGTCCAGACCTTTCACTTGACGTGATTTTGCGAAGAGAACACGTATCGGTAGGTAGCGGTGGGGGACCAGGCCATCTGTGCCTTTGGTCTATTATCACACTGATAACCTGCTCGGTGCTCTCTCTCGAATCTGGGCAGATGACTCGTGATACGGCGTTGTTCTCCCTTTTTCAGAGAGATAACTTCGGACCACTCGAGATTCACTTGGTATCGCCGAATTGACGTCGGGGGTCCATCTCCAATCCGCGCAATGCTTCCAGCGGGAGAACCAGGCGCGCAAATAAGAAAAACAAAACAAAACTCCGCCCCGGTCAACGGTGCATCGCGCATGGTGTACATACATGATCCCGGAAGCGGTATTGAATTGAAAGGGCTATTCTTTATGCGGGCATGTGTCCGATGACGATGACGATGCTCGGCGGCGGATGACGCACGCATAGCGCAAGAGGAGAGCTCGACGAAACGAGTTTGCACGTAACTGGCTGGGAAAAGAACTCAAAATTAACACTAGTACTAGCACTGCCCAATATAGTGCCGTATCTTGTGCTTCGTCTGCGGGTCAAGTGAGCGTGAGCGAATAACTGAATAGCAAAGAGAAAAGGAATACATCATCATTGTTAGTCGAATTGGATAATGGACTTGCTCACGAGCTGCTGACGTCTTGAGAAGTCGCAGGTCTAAAATCTCTTCCTTCTCGTTCGTTCTCATGACGATTCACCACCTACAGCATGCGGCATGCTACGCTTCGTCGTCGGACTTCCCGCATGTCCAATCGTCGTCGCACTGGAAATGTCGAGTTTTTTTGAGTTTGATGCTGCGTGTTCTGTTCCGCGGGGTATGACGTATGCATGCCAAACGGACAGACTTAAGCTTTTCTTCTCTTCCTTCTACGACCGTCTTCCATTTCCATCGCTTCGTCATATCAAGGCCCGTAGCGCCCAGAGTCCAAGCCAAAAACGTCATCTGCCGTTCGATCCGTCGGATCTTGTCCTTCCCGTCTCTCGTACGTACTTATCCGGCTCAGGTGACGGTGACAGTGACGGTGACGCAGTCGATGTCATCTTGGAACTGCCTTCTCTTCCTTCCACCATGAGGACTGCCGTGTCCTCCGCGGATCCTTCCACGCCAAACTCAGGAAAAAGCGTGAGGACAATCAGGTCAAGAAGGAACAGCACAAGGTGCACGTTGCAGGCACTCGACGAAAGAGGCTCAAGAGCTTCCGTTATGCTTTCATGCTTACTTGATCCCGGTCCTAAAGCAAGGCTAGAAAGAAGCACTATACATTTGTCAGTTCAGCCCCCCGGACATTCAGTATTCAAATGCAAACTTACGCGGAGCACAATTCTCGATTTCTCTAATGAGTTGCTCCTTTATGACAACTTGTTCCCCAGGGGTTGGAATGACCAACGGAGGACCAGGATACCCATTGGGAAACAGAGTTTGCTTCGACAGCTTTACTATGGTAATAAGCTGCTCTTCCGTCATTACATACGTGTGCAGCATATAAACCAGAAACCTAGAATCAATATTAATCAATACTGGACAGATTACCGCGTTCCCTTCAGCATACCTGTCGGCAAAGTCCTCACCAAGCTTCAGCGAATAGTCCATGACGTCAAAAAGGACAGTGGATGCCATGCGACTTCTTGCATTCATAATAACCGATGAACAGCTGAGCAAACTTTGGGTAAACTCGCGTCGCGGGTCCGGCCTCGCAAGCTGCGGGGACGCGTTTACGCGTTTTACTATATTCACTAGTTGTTTATACCAGTGAATCAGCATTAAAGAAAGACCAGACAAGTATTGGACCATTGATAGAGCGAAAACAACTACGTTGTGTGTGGATGGACTTGCAGTGCGCGTTTGGGGCACTTCGTTTGCCTAAAAGAATAACGTTCAGAAAATAAAACTGGAAGTCTTCCAAACTGCATTGCACCAACGAACCTTCATAAGGGTCGAGCTCATCTCATGACCGGAAGCTAACTGGTCCAACATGAGTTTATATATAAACCACGGCTGGGAGAGCAACGGGATAGCATCCTGCATGACAACCTTCACGATAACTTCTCGGATTATCGCACGCTCAGCATCGGATTCCTGGTCTTCAGCGGGCAGACACTCGTGCAGAACGAGGTCAAATAAATGCCGGATATAGGCAGGATCAACATTTCCTTCGGCGTCAATGGCCATGTGGCTCTGGTATTGGTGAAAGAGCTGCGGTAGCGTCGTCGCACCGCCGTTTGCGTATGCTGAACCGACTTTCGCGGCTGCTGTCCGATAGTCCGAATAGTGCTGCGCCACGACGGCTGGAACGGCTCTCAGGAGAAGTCCCTCAGCGTCGGCCTTTTCGAACCTCGCCGCAAGCTCGCGTATGACCGCGCCAACGACACACGCGACTTGTGGGACAAACTCATTGTCATAACGCGTGATTTTACTCCACCATGGGGTGATATACGCGCGCAAGGCTAGCGCGATGAGGTCGTAAAGCTCTGTGTTGAGCTCTACTGATGCTTGTGGGAGGATAGGTGGCACGGCCGCCGTTAGTGGAAGATCGGGAAACAGCAGACGCCGGTAGAGAGGAATGCTCGATGGTTTCGTTGAGGACTTGGAATGAAGACTTGACATGGTGAATGGCACGTTCGCTCGGGTGCGACAAGGATCCTCGCAGAGGCGATAACGACGGAGACGAGGAGCCTCACGCCGGTCCGACGTGCGGATGGAAGCGTGTCTGGCTGGCAAAGTTCAACAAGCTTCGATGCTGTCGATCACAAATGATCGCTATTGATCGACATCGCCTAATTAGAGTCAAAGTGTTCGCCTCATCAGTTCTCTGATCCCTCCTGGCTGCCGCCCGTTGTTAGCTGGCCCCTTTTATTCTCTTCTCTCTTTTCTCTGGTTCGTCGCGCCTCCCCACTCCCTGCGCAGATCTCTCTCGCATCGCCCTCGTAGGCGCGCGCAATTACACACTCATTTACAAGACTCACGCTCATTTAATCATCCGCCACCAAAGGCTCAAGAGATGTCCGAATCCTCTGAACCAAGCGTCTCAATCGCAGTGATCGCGGCCTGCGCTGGCGTCGGTGGTCTCATCGTTATCTTCCTTGTATTCAGAATAGGACTCTGTATACGCCATCGACGTCAACGCAACTCTGTTCCACTTCCTCCTGCGCGTCCACTCGCGGCACTCCACACTCTTCCGTGGAGTGCTAATCCCACTGCAAACGCAAGCACGACCAATTTCAGCTCGAGCAAATTGGATTTATCTACGCCAACTTCCGCGTCTCCTACTATTTATCACTCTGAATTTGCAATGATGCAGCACGCAGATGCGTCTGGACGAGCCAGGAATATATACAGGCAGTACAGCGGATCGACGTTAAATACTGAAGAAATGCCTTTGAAGCAGCCCTCCAGCCCTATTACACGTGTATCGACGCCTCAGGCGGACGGACAGCTTGTGCCCCCACAACCATCCTTCTTCGCCTCGCAGGGGACAAGCAGTAACCGGTCGTCAGCGCAGCTCTCGCTAAACTCATCAACGGAGGAGTCGGACATTACCTCATACCCTCCGCAGCGACACCAGAGCGTCACGGCCTTCCCCATCGATCCTTGGTCTGACGATCAGACCAATAGTTCTCCTCACGGAACGCCTCCCCCTCTTCTAAACTCTTCTCCCCGAATGAGCGGAGTGCATTCCCGGCGTGTATCTGTGGCCGCGTCGGTGTCGACAATCCAGACGACTCGGAGCATGCGTAGCACACGCACACAGTCGACTGTTCGCGGTCCACCTCATAAGCCATTTAGTCGGGTGGAAATTGTTTTACCTGCGCCTCTAGCACCGCCGACTCAGCGTGATTCGTCATATTTGCATGACCTAAACGAAAGGAACAGTTATGTGGGTTATGGAATGAGTTCCCGACAGAGTGTTTGCGATCCTTGGCTAAAAGTCGGGCGGGAAAACACAGATCCAGTTACTACACATCACTATTCAATCAGAGAGGGAGAGAGGCGACATCGAACTGTCAGTTCAGAGTCTCAGTCAGGTATTTACCCAACTCGGCTCGAAGAAATGCTCCAATTTATTCATCCCCTTTTTCAGTATCTCGAGGTAGACAATCCAGACGAGTCTCAGTCTCCTCGGTCTCAAGCTTCACAGCAAATGGCAGTCCTTACATTCCTTCTAATCCGACTCCTTATCCCTCTCGCTCCTCATCCGTCTCGTCGCAATCGCGAGCAACGCGAACCAAACCCTCCGTTGACTTGTCCGAACTCCCTCCCGTGCCACGCGTTCCCTCGATCTACACCAATCCAAACAACTCACCTTCATCTCCCTCGCCTTCATCTCCCTCGCCCATATTAGCACTATCAGACTCGATAACAGGGAACGGTACTCTTCGTGGATTGGCCAGCGATTCTACTATTCTGAAGAGATCGTTGCCGAGTAAATTGTCGTTAAAGCCACCAGAGCCAAAGATCTCAGAAGAGGGAAGGCCGGATTCGATACCAGTGGAAGCATAATTGTATACCTTGGATCTACATCGGTTCGGAAAGGATTAAAGCTTTGTATTATCTGGTTATGGACTTGTCTACATAGGCATGACTAAATGGTCTTTCGTTCACAGAACAAAGTAGTCAATCGAGTGCGGCGTGCTAAGATGCGAAAGTACCGCGAGTCTCATAAATAACGACTAGAGACAGAATAGGAGCTGGATTTCTTCTGGTGCAACATAACTAACGTACAGTATACAGGTCCCCATAGAGAGAAACTAATACGTCTATGGGGTCGCAAAAAGGAAGGCAGGGCTGAAGAACTAGCGGAAATAAAAAATTTCATAAGATCATATGAGAAACAGTTACCCTCAAAGCTTGAACTGGGCACGCTGGTATTGAACCTTCGAACTGGCGGCATCGTCCACGAACCAAAATACCTGACCAGGAGAGGCGGGGCGAACACGCGAAGCGGGGAGTCCTTCCTCGGGCTTATCGAGTACAGTGTGTAAGATATCAGCCTTTTCTGCGCCCGCAGCAACAAACGCGACGCGCGCAGCGTGATTGATGACGAGATACGTGAGCGTGATGCGTCTCGGGGGCGGTTTGGGCGAGTCGTCAATCCACGCCACCCAGCGGTCCTCCTCGGAGAGAAGCTCGTGGCCCGGAAAAAGCGACGCGGTGTGTCCGTCCGGACCCATGCCGAGGAGGATAAGATCGAAGACGGGGTAACGCGCGGAATCTTTCATGGCGAATTCGCGGATCAGCTCCTGCTCGTATGCATCTGAGAGCTCGTCAAGGTCGACGAGATAGTTGGGATCAATCGGGTGGATGTTCTGTGCCGGGATGGGAACTTTGGAGTAGAAGACATCAGAGCAGAGCTTGTGGTTTGAGTCGGGGTGATCAAGCGGGACGGCACGTTCGTCAGCGTAGTATACATGCCTATATGCGTGCAACTACATCATCAACAAGAAATGCTTCGACACAGACTGATGGAGAAACAGACCAGAGATCCCACTTCAAACCAGGCTTTCCGATAAGGCCATTGAGTTGCTTTGGGAGCGATCCGCCGGAGAGAGCAATAGTAAACCTGCCTTTTTTCTCAATCGAGTCCTTCTGAACCTTCATGACGAAACTGGCGAGGGATTCGACGAGATTGTTGGGAGAAGGGAAGGAGTACAAGATAGGATCTTGGGGCGGGCCAAAGACCATAGCTGAGAGATGACGAGAAGAGGATGGTTTCGGACGATGATATGGAAGTGAGACTGAAGAGAAAGAGAGTGAACGGAACGGACGTCACGGTCTGGGCAAACACCACGCTTGTGTCGCACGCGGATGAGCTCATCTCTCCTGATCGACCGACCGGCCATACAATTTCGTTCATTGCCATCTTTGGTATCTCTAAAATACTGCCATCTATAGGTCTTCAAAAATTCACAGCAACAAGATTGAGTACCAAATGCAGTTTGCTTTTTACTGGCTTCATTCGCAGACATCAACCTCTCCGAGTCCGATACCCGGTCCGAACGGAAGCGTCGATCTCGTTTATCGGCCGAGTATGGTCTTTTGCTAATTTAACGCGTCCGAGTCACTCGCAATCCCAACTCTGCCTCAGTCCTCGTTCATAACTGGACTGGACTGGAACCAGACCAGAATGGTGCTCACCGTCTTTCGTGCAGCCCGTCACGCGCCATCAATAATAGCTCGTTCTTCTTCGTCACTGTGCAATAGAAGATTTCTCAGATTCTCAGCTGTGCGCTATGCTGCAGATGTTACCCGCGATCCCATGACGGGCGAGCTCACGTCCCTTCCGGACATTGAGGTGAATAGTCCTTTCTTTTATCTATAGAGCTATTCCCGACTTTAGGCACAACGTAAATATTGTAGCCCGCTCGATTAAAATTTATCAAGAACACCGATCCGCGACCACCTCCGCCTTCCTCAAGCTTGGTCTTTGGTCAGGTCTTCGTAAGTTGTTTTATCAGTTGACTGTCGTGTTCTTTAGCCTCAATTCCGCGTTAGACGGACCACATGCTCACTATTCCATGGTCTGCAAATAGCGGATGGGATGCTCCCAAAATCCAACCGTGTAAGCTCAAGTCATTTCCAACTTTATAACTCATCGCGTTAAATCTACTGTTACTCTATTTTCCAGACGGTCCCCTACAGCTGGATCCGAGTTGCACAGTATTCCATTACGCACAGACCTTGTTCGAAGGGATGAAAGCCTATCGCGACAAGAACGGCAAAGTCACAATGTTCCGTCCGGACATGAACATGAAGCGCATGAACCTTAGCGCACAACGGTTAGCCCTTCCCGTACGTGATCAAACGGCTGGTTTTCTATTGTGTGAGGTCAACTGATTTGGGTTGGTGACGAAATTGTAGACGTTCAACGGAGATACGTTACTTGAGCTCATCAAGAAGCTCATTCGCGTCGACAAGCACTGGATTCCTCAGGAGCCTGGGTACAGTCTATACGTCCGACCTACACTCAGTAAGCCTGCATATTCACTTGATGTACCGGTATTGATATCTGATATTTTCCTCAGTTGGGACGCAAAGAGCTATCGGCGTTGGACCGCCAAACGAAGCGCTGCTCTTCGTCATCTGCAGTCCTGTAGGGCCGTACTATCCTGAAGGATTCAAACCCATTGCTCTGTACGGCACGACGGAATACATCCGTGCCGCCCCTGGAGGTATGCGTGTCTTCCTCATTGTGCTGTTTTTTGACTTTACACCTGCGCTGAACGTGCAGGCACCGGCGGATACAAGCTCGGAGCGAACTATGCTCCAGGTGTCGTCCCTCAGAAAATAGCAGCAAAGAAGGGATACGCGCAGAACCTGTGGTTGCACGGACCTGAGCATTATCTCACTGAGGTATCGTTTAATCTACAGGTCCATAACCGAACAATCACTGATGGCTTGCTAAGGTTGGCACAATGAACTTGTTTGTGGTCTTCAAAAAGGACGATGGATGTAAGCATTCCCCATCAAAAAAATCAAGTTTCGAGTAGTAATGATCAATGATAACCGTTCTGACAGCTATCGAACTCGTCACCACACCTCTGGACGGTATGATCCTTCCAGGCGTTACACGAGACTCCGTCCTCGCCCTCGCACGGGAGCACATCTCAGGAAAGTCCAAACTCACCGACCTCCCTGGCAATCTCGTCGTCTCCGAACGACCCGTGACGATGGGCGAGGTCAAGGCTGCAGCTGACAAGGGCCAGCTTGTTGAACTTTTCGGTACAGGCACGGCGGCGATTATATCGCCTGTTGATAGGATTGGGTATTTAGGAGGGGACATACATATCCCGACTGGTCCGGATGGGATGGGGCCCGTGTCGAGGGTACTTTGGAAGGAGCTTATTGGGAGGCAGCTTGGGACTATACCGAGCGAGTGGAGTGTGACCGTTTGCGAATCTTAGAAGGAGGGAAGGCATTGCTCTTTCTTGGTTGTTTAGATTTATTTCACCAATATGTAGAGGAATCGGATGGTTGGATAACAGGAACGAGGAGAAAGATCCCTTTATCCTCAAAACTCACAACATCACCATTAACATACTGTCATTCGTGATTAAGTATGGACAAGCGAACAGAGAGGGAGGGAATATTGAAGCAGCAGCAACAGCAGAGAATGTCTGAAAGTGGTGGATGGACATGACGAATAAACAAATGTTGCTCGTAACAGTGTTGAACGCGAATGGAACAGAGGGAAGGGGCATGACGAATGTATGTGTGTAATGAATACAGAAGCAAACACATCGGTAGTCTAGCGAGTTAACAGTTGCATCCGTAGCTCTGTGACGTCTCGGAGTCGATCTTGATTGGGTCTGGGTAGTCCGCGAAACTGCAATCCCATAGAAGTCAGCCTCATGAATGATAAGACAGACGAAAGCAACGTACAGCTCAACTTCAGCTTCCTGTTGTAGAGCATTCTTCGCCACGGTCTGGAAAGCTTGCTCAACATTGATGGCCTCCTTCGCCGAGGTCTCAAAGTAAGGAATGTTCCCTTTTGACTGGCACCACGTCATCGCACGCTTCTGAGATACCTAATTCCATATACATAAGCATTACTATAGAGTAGACCGGGGGAAGACTACTCACCTGTCGCTTGCTCTCTTCCATATCAATCTTATTCCCCAGTACAACGAAAGGGAAGTTCTCCGGTTCTGTCGGGCTCGCTTGAATGAGGAATTCATCCCGCCAACTGTCAAGCTGGTCGAACGATTTGGAGTTGTTCACGTCGTAGACGAGTACGCAGCAGTCTGCACCACGGTAGAAAGCAACACCGAGTGACTGGAATCGTTCTTGACCCGCTGTATCCCACAGCTAACGTCGGAGCAGCGTAAGCAAAACAACCTTCCGCGTCTGTAACGGTATACGAAGATGATCACCTGCATTGTTACTAAACGGTCATCAACCATGACCTCCTTTGTCAAACTAGAATTAGATAGGCGTGAGCGTTACCACCTCAGAATCAAACATGATAAAGCAGTGACTCACAAGTCCGCGCCGATAGTGGCCTTGTACTGATTGCTAAACCGCTTGTTGACATACTGGTTCATAAGAGACGTCTTTCCGACGCTGTAGGTATGCGTGAATAAAAAGGACGGTGTAAGTAGAGGTTATCCGAATTACTGACCCACTATCACCCAGAATGATGACCTAAGGACAATGTGATGAGACGTCAATGTATGGCCAAAGAGAATAGCTAATTGTAAATAACCTTAAGCAAAACTCGGCGCATGTTGATAAACAACAGCACAAGGGCGAAGTAAGATTGAAGAGGGATGCGTGACGGACAAGAAGTGCTGAACGAGGAGAGACTGAGAAGTGACGTGACGAGCTCAGCGCACATCAGCTGACGTACAACTTCCTTTTCTGGGTATTCCGTCGATTCTGGCGATGTCTCTTCTATCGCACGCTAACTAACCCCTTCTCGGTCTGCAATACTTTTCCCCCTCTCCCTCTTCGTCCTTAACCGCGACAAAGACGCGTACGATGGCAGAGGCTTCGTGGCAAGAAATTTTGCGACAACGACTAGTAGAGCGAAACAGCAGAGATGTTGCTTTTGCACCAATCATTGACCAATGTTCGTGTCGTTACTTTCTCAGTTGCACGTAGAAACACGCGGCGTCCGCTCACCTTGAAATTTTTTTGGTATAGACCGTCGACTTGCACAGCAAACCAAGTTGCTCAAGGAGCGTAATGCATCACTTCTCAAGGCAGTCGGGACCGTTCGATCGAATCCCAATTCTTCTACTGTCTTTGTACCTGGAGCAGACGAGTACGCATACGTAAATCCGCCGTCCTTTCTCGCTGATAATAATACAAACTCTTAGCAACCCCGTACGAGCAGCATATGTCACGTCGCTAGAACAGCAAATATCTACTCTACGTGATGAACTAGCTACTGTGTACAAGACGCAGGGCCAGAATGCTCAACGATTACTCGCCATGACAGAGACGCTTCGGGAAAAGGAAGAGCTGGCGCGTTCAGAATCAGAAAACTTACGACGCTGTAGAGATGAAGTCGCTGTGATGCGAAGAAAGGTCGATCAGCATAACGAGTTAATGGCCGAGAAGGATAGAACGGCCCAGGTTCGTATTACACATTGCGGATATTCCCAAGATGTCTCGCTAATACAAATCACTATTAGATCTTACACGACGAGATCAACACCCTCCAACTTGAGCTTGGTCAAATAGAAGAGCGGAACACCCAGCTTAGTCGAGACAACGCCAAGCTCCTACAACGCTGGCTGGACGCAAAGCAAGCAGAGGTAAACAGGATGAACGAAGCGAACGACTTCTACGAGGACATGCGCTCACGGCATCAGTCCGTGCTCAGCTGGCGAGAGAAAAACTCGGCTCCCCCAAGTTCTGTGAGCGGGGACGATCAGCAAGACGGCGTCCAGTCGGGAAACGGGAGTGCGAACGGCGATCGGAGAGCGGGGCAGACGAAGAATGGGACCAAGTCTCAGCCGGAACCGGCGGCGAGTCTGATCCCGAATGGCTAAAAGTGGACGATGAGTAGAGTCTGCGTTACTTCCCCACCGTAGAAAAGCAGACTTTACGACTCATCGGTATACCCCCTTCTTCCCGCATACATATATCCGCATCGTCGTTCTTGCACTTTCTCCAGCTTTTCTTACTTTGCTTCTGTACATACGGGGATCTCTGGTTTATGGCAACTTCGCCAGCAATAATTCTTCGGTTTGGCGTGTGCTTAGTGCAAAGACTACACCACTTTTATTTGAAACATCCTTCTCGATAAAAGGAATCATAATAAGAAGAGAAAGAAGTGGGGGGAGAGACATGGGAAAGAAAATCGGTAGAGTAGTAACTCATCAGACGGAAAGAGATGTGAATAAAACAGCAAGAAAACAGACTCATGGATACTTAATGGCAGGCACCAATACAGACTGATGTGCTCGAGAGTCGCGAGAGCCGATGTGTGGACGAAAATAAAGAAAAAAGGCAAGAGAAAAGAGACGAGAGTAAAGAAAAGAAAAGAAAAAAAGTGAAAATTCGCTGGACTACAACTTGTCACTTATAAACATTTTGTCAGGCAGTGCATTGGGGAAACGATTGTGAGTAGAACGAGTCAATCGAAACATGTGCGGGTTCAAGAAGTCTGGTTAGCATCAGCTTGACCGGCCGCGGTGGGCTGACCGTAGTAACCTGTAATGGAACCAAGTGAGAAATAGCATGGAGAGAAACAGCAAGTGAGTTATTGCGAACCACCCCAATAATTGTAATATTGGCTAGGGTTGCTACCCCATTGCGCTTGCGCACCTTGCGCGGCGCTGGCATCAGCTCCCGGGGCAGCAGTAGCACCCGCTGCGGCACCAGCGGCAGCACCGCTCGCTGGTGCAGGCATACCGGGCGCAGTACCCGCGGCGCCAGCTGCGCCGAAGCCAGGATAACCAGGGAATCCATACTGACCATAGGTATTTGCTTGCGGCATACCATACGGTGCAGCACTCTGTAGATCCTTAGACGATAATTAATGAATCGAAAGAGAGATTGATAACATGGGAAAGACTCACAACATTCCCGTAGGGACTTGTTGCAGGGCTCGGACTGATAGCAGCGGCAGTAGGCTGCACAGTTCCTCCGTCTGCACGGTCCTTACCCCAACTACATTTGATCGGCCTTCCATGTACCATTTGGCCTTGAAGTTGAATGATCGCCATCGCAGCATTCTCGTGTGTATCTAACTTAACGAACGCAAATCCGCGATCCGCTTGCATGCGAATTTCGGACAAATACCCAATTGACTGGAAGAGCGGGATCAAATCGGCCTGCGTGGCGTAAGGCACAAGGTTTCCGACGTAGACCGTAGAATTGTAAGCGGGTGTCTGCTGGACCACCTGCTCGTACGAAAGCGGACCACCCTGAAAGTTAATGGGCGCTGGAGCAGTACCAGTATTGGTGGGGCGAACGGCTGCAGCGCCCTGAGTCTTCTGGTTAGCCCAGTTGACGCGAATCGCACGCGAGCCAAGCCATTCGCCGTTCATGGTCGCGATGGCCTGTTCAGCGTCCGTTTTGTCGCGGAAGGCGAGGAAACCGTAACCACGGGACTTGCCAGAGTTCATATCCCACATGACTCTAGCATCGGAAAGACTGCCGAAGGCGGCGAATGCCTTGGCGAGAACGCCATCATTGACCTCCGGAGAGAGGTCGCCAACGAAGACATGGTAGTGGCCAGAGGTGTCCTCCTTTGCGGCGCTGCCTTGATAAGCCCAGTTGACACGGATCTCTGTCTCGAATATTTTTCTTCCGTTGAGAGTCTGCAGAGCAGTCTCGGCGGAACGCATGTCCAAGTACTCGACGAATCCGTAGTTGAGACCGCCATGCTGATAGTTGCGATCGGGAATGATTTTGACATGCTGAACTGGACCGGCAACGGCGAAGATCTCTGTGAGCATGTACTCTGTGACACGGGGACTAAGGTTTCCGACGTAAAGATGAGCACGCCTCTGGGGTGAGGAAAGAGATCGGTTAATGAACGCCAATCGCGACAGAGAAGAAGGAAGAGCCTTCTTGGGGGAAGGTATGACGCACCGGAGCCTCAGCGGGACCAGAACCAACCATTAAGGGATTCATGATAAAAGACGAGAGCTGGGCGTACGTCTGCGTTAGCAGGCTGTAAAAATTGCAGAGTGGATGAAGATGTGATGGGAAGATGCTTACAACACCGAGCGAGATATGGTAAAGAGAGATAAAAAGAGACGAGAAGAGGAGAGGAAAAGAGAAGAGAGATAGATCAGACAGAGAGAGGAGACGGAGACAGAGACGGAGACAGAGACAGAGACAGAGACGAGAACGAGACGAAACTGTACTGTACACAGACACCAATAACACCAATAACAACAAGACCGTCGCTTACACAGCATTTCTCACGCTTTGATTATACACTTCGACACAGAGTCGAACAAGACCGTCGCTTACACAGCATTGATTATATCATATACACTACTTGCGTGTAGGCACATTCAACAAAATATTACCGCCCCCGCTCGGAATATACGTCACGTTCGGGTTTTGCACAAGCGACGTAGCGATCGCCTTCGACGTCTCGATCTTTTTGAACGCAACAAATGCCTCCCCGGCCTTAGTCAACGCCTGGGAAATCACAGACGCAGCTTCTGCCTCTCCCTCCGCACGGATGACCGCAGCCTGCCGCTCCTGCTCCGCCTTCTCAACAATAAACTTCGCACGCTCGGCATCCTGCTGCGCAATCTGCTTCGCCTCCACGGCCTGTGTGAACTCCTTCCCAAAAGTCAGATGCGTAATCGACACGTCCTCAAGCTTGATATGGAACTCGTTCGCGCGCGCCAGAAGATCTTCTCGAATCCGCGATGACACCACTTCTCGCTGCGTGATCAGCTCAGCGGCATCGAACTGCGCGACAATGCTCTTCAGCACTTCGTTCCCAATCGAAGGTAGCACGCGCTCGTCATAGTCCAATCCGAGGCTTTGGTAGATCCTTGACAGGTGGTCGACGTCTGGTCGGGATAGCACTCGCAAAGTCAAAGTCACCATTTGCAGATCTTTTGACCCGGTCGTAGTAGAGATATTCTGTCGTTTTTCATTATGACTAGCTGTTACCTTGACCAAGACATGGTGAAGATCACGCACCCGAGGTTTTATACGAACATCGTAGAGAATGGCTCGTTGTAACCAAGGAACTAAGAAATGTGTTCCTTCGGTCGACGCCTAGCGACAAAGTCAGTCAATTGTTAAAATAAGTCGTTCTACAGCTATACCTGTGGTTTTACACCCTTAAAACGGTCGAACATAACGGCGCGATATCCTCCAGGAACGTCATAAATGCAAGAGTCCACAAGGAAAACGCCCGCCGCAACAGGTACTTTTCACAGACTTATTTAGACAGCTCCTCCAAAGCAGCATGCGTCTCACTCACCCAAAAGCTTACCAAGGGTGTTCACGATGTTGTTTGCCAAAGCCATGGCGGTTCGAGGACAGGTTCAAGTCACAACGGTGACGCGAAGTGCAGTTTCAGGTCTTTGTCGATCACACATTTCCATAAATAAATATTTTCATGTCGATCACTCTCAAATTCATCAGAAAAAGACTATATACTCAATTGAACTGGACGGGAAAACACCCAGAGAAAACCTGTCGCGGTCGCAAGAATCAAGCGAAAGTAGTGATAAAAATTCGGAGCAGAGTTCGGGAACGAAAGTTTTCCTCCCTCACAGATAAAGAGCGGATAAAACGAGTGGACGCCGCAAAGGGCATATACAGCTAAACTACTGTTGTCCGAGTACAACTAAGAAATTTGAATGGATCCAGTCAAACGAATGTCTCTGCTACTCGCTCCAATCGAGATTCCCGTCGTTCCCGAATGCAACTCGTAGCGCTGAGTAACGACGTTCCAAATGGACAAATCAAAGCGAGACAGATGCATCGTGACCGTCTTTGATTCACCTGCAGCAAGAACAATGTTGTCGAATCCTTTCAGGTTCATCGGTGCCGTGTTTGCCGACGCAGCAGGTGAAGTGTACAGCTGCGGGATCTGTTCCAATCAGTCAGCACGACGCCCCTTGTAAAGTTACATTGTAAAATATACCTCGGTTCCATCTACAGTACCATTGTTCCTTATGGTAAAAGTAACGGTGATAACCTTTTCATGCAACCTACATTCTTTCAGTCGCTTTGTTGTTCTTTGAGCTTAGAAACACTTACCAGGGATCGAGAGATTGGCCAGCGCCATTCGGTTGACGTGTACCGCCAGCAGCGGATCCGCTAATGCTTAGATCGGAATATTCGAACGTCGTATAGGATAGTCCGAAGCCGAACTCATAGCGCGGCTGTATTCCAGCCTGTGAAACCAATACATAAGGACTAATTATGTGAGACAGTAATGCTTCGTACCTGGTCAAAATGACGGTAATCGACAAAGAGCCCCTCCGTATAGTCGATCTGGAGGTCAGAACTTGACTCGTAGATAACTTGCGCAGAGTAATCACTAGCATTCCTCGCGATTGTGTACGGTAGTCTGGCGCTCGGATTGACAGCCCCATAGAGAACATCAACGAGAGAGTTGCCTAAGTGTACAATTCCATCGTAAGTAATTTCTCAATTATTATATAGAATTACGCACCTGCTTCTTGCCCAGGAAGTCCCGCCCAAACCTAAAATAATCTGAGAAACTCCTGTATGGAACTTCATGTAACTGTACTTACAACAGCGGTAACTAACAGAATCTTCTTTGTCAAGAAAAATATTTGTGAAAGATTCAAAGTACTCACCGTTCGGATTCGTGATCCACGCTTCCATTATGATAGGTCCAACCGCGTTGACAACTACTACAGTGTTGTTGTTGACAGAGGCAACCGCCTCAACTAAGGCATCCTGAACAAGCAATCTCTTTGAGTCAGAGTGATAGGAATCATGATGCATCAGGCTCACCCCTCCGTGCCATGCGAAGAGATCATTACGATCTCCAGCATTGCCTATCGAGACAAATGTGTTAGACAATACTATCATCATACAGAGATATGAGACTACCTTCGACAGTAATATAAGCTTCTCCGCTATCGGAAGTTACGAAGACGAAGGCGACATCTTTTTCCGAGGAAACATTTCTTGCTCTCGTTAGATCCGTATCGCTCAAAGAGGAAAAGATAGTTGTCTTGTCCGCTGCTGCACGAGTCGTGATAGCGTCGATTGGCTGCTCAAAAAAGTCGCATCATTAAAATACCACAACGAGGATTAAGAACTTACAGAAACAAGATACGGGAAGTCGCAGGATCTGAATACCGTGGCATTATGGATTTTTGGAATGAGTTCAAATGCAAAAGTGACATCACTTACCCGCTACCCCAGCCCATTGCAAGTACGCCATCATTGCCACCTCGGTCAGAATATCTGCAGAAGATCGCATGACTCAGCATAGTGGAGAGCATATCATTTATGTCACGGACCCGTTGGGACCTCTCGTCGAATTACCAGCACCAGTGCCAACAATTGCGATTGTAGACGGTGCTTTCAAGGGTAGAACATTCCGATCGTTCTTGAGCAAAACAGTAGACTCTGCTCCAATCTGCCGAATCAAACTGAATAATTACTCAATGAATAAGAATAGTAGTTCTAGATGGAATTTACTTGAGTGCTCACCTTCCATGGCCGTCTTGAACGTCGACATGTTGACCTAGGAATTGCAACCACGCATTGAAGTTTACGGCCGGATAATCCGCCGAATTCTGTCCAAGTAGGTACCATCCTGAAAGAATGCGTGTCGCCATGTCCTGGAAAGAATAATTAATCGAAACAGCTCTACACGCAGTATTGTAGTCCAATCATTGGCTTTACATACATCGATTCGTTCTTCCTTCACTTGACCTAGCCCAACAGCGATTTCCAGAGCCAGTCCAAAGTAGCTATGAAAGATGAATAGTGAGATCATGATACTAGAAGACCATGAAGAGGCTCAGTACCTCCCTCCGAGAACGGGAATAAGGTCTCCTGGCATATCCATCTGGAATAATTATTAAGTAAGAATATACAACAATCGAGAGCGTGGATCCACGAACATCCAAGCCTGCATTGACGGATAATGTCGAGTGAGTTGCCAACCAGTCTGAATGCCCATTAGTCATTTCAATAAAATCGAAGGACTCAATGACATGACCATATGACTCACCGGACATGACGTCTTTATGAATCCAAGCATCTTGAGTAATATGTAACATAAATGGATTGGGATGGCTTACATCCGGGAAATCCGAGTTCGCCCTTCAGAACACCATTGAGCATCTTGTCGTTCTCGCAAGCGTACGTTCCATTAACTGTGATTCCATCGTGAAGCACGTCACAAGGCCTTGCCTCTTTGGAGTGGTCGCTCACTCACCTCTGTCTATTTTGAAAATGCTGTCAGTTCCGTGAAAGTTATAAGGCAACGTGTATCACTCACTGTAGCTGCACATAAACGACGCTACTCCAGCTTGCACACTTCGAATAAACTAAAGGCTCGGTTAAGTAATGTGTTTGAAAATTACTTCATCACTTTACCGGACGCAGATAGATTTCGTGTTGCTTTGAAGAAACATTTCAGTGATCGTACGATGGCGCGAAAATTTAGGGAAATGTGTCATACCGTCCTAGGAGCAATCAGTAAAACAGCCTAACGCAAGCTGCATATACAACGTACCTGTCGTCAACATTCGATGATGCAGATTCTCTCGAGTGTTCCTGCTCACTGGCGACATCGTCTACAGTGTTATTTATCTATAAATCCACGGAAACTTACTTATTGATGAAATGCTTTGCACACGCTTGGACACCGGACGACTGCATGCCGATTATCGTCTCATAAGCGGCTTCGCCAGAAAGATATGGATCTCCTCCAAAGCCTTCCCAATTCCGCCCGGCGGCCTTTAGGCCATCTCACTTAGCAGGATATCAGGCATGTATATTTCTGTTATGCTTACGGGAGCGCGCATGATATTCCTGCAAGGTTTATTAGCTATTAATGAACAAGCAATAGCGCTTTAGACTGACATCATAGGACCAAGGGCTACATTGACCCCTTTGCCTTTGTGTTCTGCTCCAATTGCTGCGCCACGCTGCCGGATCAAGTCTCTATTGAAACTATTGGATTGTTTCTTCAGTCTAGGTATGTCTGTAGCAAGGGTCACTCCTACGTTGCAGCAGCATTTATTCCGCTGTACATTGTACAAGCACTTTAGTTTGTTTCACTAAGCTAGATGATTCTCCTCTTCACTTACGCGGGGAAAGCGGAGACCTTGTCTGCGGACCGAACACCAAGGGGGCTATCTGTTGTCAAGAAATAATGAAATGAAGTTTTAGAAGCTGTCAAGGAATGAGGAATATTAATCTCAAAGAAACTCACCTTCCAAACAGAAACCCGGGAAATTGATTTTTGATATAGCCGGAGTGTTTCCAACGCACGGGCCTATCCACTTGCAGTAAGGAGGGAAAAGCGCATCACGCGAGTCAGCTTCTCTCACCTCTCAATAGGCCAACGCCTTCCATGCAACCAAATTAAATTAAATTCACAGAACTTTGACGACGATCAAATAACATGTGCGTACCGGTGCCAAGGTTGACTTTGTCAGAGAGTGTCAAGTTCTTCACCGCGTTTTTCGCTTTGGAAATAGCTCCGACCCATTCGGGCGAGATGTTTGCAGCTAAGCCGAACAACGCTTCGTGAATTCATCAAGAGACTTGCAGGGGTTGACAAAGACTCACTTGGTACCGAGGGGGTGGCAGACAACGTTGTAGTACCTGAGGCCGACAGATCAATGTCGGTGCTCATGAGAGTTCAGATATACTTACCCTGGGAGTAAACGGGAGACAATGAAGAGGCGATGAGCAAAAGAGAGACAGCCCTCATTACGAAAAAGAATGGGACAAACAGAGGAGGGAAAGTACTCAAATTCGATTCGTGACTAGAGAGACTTTATAGGCAACTTCCATTATCATGAGATATTGAGTAGCAGGCACATACACAAGGCAGAACGAAGAGAATCTGCGCAGACAGTATAGCGATGAAGAAGGGCCTCCAGGACCGGATGCAAATTCAGCGGCAAAGTCTGCACAGACAATTAATGGTAGATCAGGAATAGACCAAAAGAAGACATCTAGACGAACCGAGAGACATGCTTTGCCGCCATAAGAAGCTTGATTCAGGCACTTACATGAGGAGATGAAACAGCGAGAAGCAATATGTTTCCGCGTGAGGGGGTGGGCAGAGTCTCACCCCGATAAAGAGAATATTCCATCCGCTAAATTATCACCGAGAACACCTTCAGATCAAGAAAAACTATCTGGCGTGGCAAATGGCTCATCAAGGATGGAAATTAACCTGTCCGAGTTTCCCATTGATTAGCAATGTAGCGTAGGGTAGCGTATATACATTTTCAAGAAGGCAAAATCGGACATGCGGCGACAAAGTCAGCGACACAGAGGAGAACTAAACATGTGTGTGTACGGACCGCCACCTCTCATTGTCATTCTTCGATCACCAAAGAGGTCTTATATCCGTGTTGTTCCAACCGGCACGTCGTGCTTCCCAGTACCCACCGGCATATCCCCACTCATCCGTTCCGTCGACTTGCCGGAACCAACGTGGCTTTGGGTCCTGTCCTTTCTGTCTGCGCTCGCGTTGCATCTGTTCAACTCTGACCTTCTCCCGGTCAGCACGCTCGATATCACCCTCCTCCAGAGCTCGCACATCTGGCCGGAATCGCGAGTCTGTGCACGGAAGCTTATCCTTGATATCGGGCGTTATCTCGTTCAACGTGATGGCAAAGTACGTATATCCGTAGTAGATCGCGGCGTCCCTTGGAAAAGGTGTTACGCGCCACAGGATCTTCAGGTGATGAGAATCGAGTTTCTGGGCCATTTGTTCGTCCCATTTACCTTCGAGTCTGCTCACGAGTTTATCTTCTGGTGAATATACGCTCCCTGCGACGACATTGGGAGTCGAAGCCCAATAGCCCGTCTCCTTGAAATCGAGAATGCACCGTGCCCCGGTGCTCAAGTTCCTTATGATCATCTCTCCACAATGCTCAAGATACTTTGCGCCCATCATAAGATTTCGAGTGAAAGACGATGGTTTATTCCTGTTTCCATCTCTTAGACCAGCCAGAAAAAACATTCACATGCATTTCGTATCGCACTGACCATTCAAACTCATCGGTTCCGATGTGTAGTCGAGTGACACCAGTAGGCATAACCTCAAAACTTTTTCCTGAAAAGGAAATAGATTCAGATTAAGGAACATACGAGTGATTGTATTATTGTTACGTACCCCAGAACTTCGTTTTCCCGGAGGAAGTAGCGTTTAGTTCCCACCCAGATCCCTGAGCATGATAAGCAATAGTCAATGGCTTGTGTACCACTTTTTCTGCGCTAAAATCGATGATCAGGCAATGTGACATATTTCAACAGACAAAATATATTCACATGAAATTCAATCTCGTTTCTTCAAAGGTCTCACCGAGTAGTGGTGTGCTGAAGTTCAAGTTAGTGACAGCTCGATATATCCGCAGATGTCTATGTCACTGACAATCCTTTGCGTCCTCCTCTGTGCTTGGTACACGCGTAGCCCGAGACGGCAAAAGCTGCGATGTAACACATACGTTCAACCCAGTCTGAAGTTGAAGCTGCATTGTCAAGTAACTCGTGATATTCGAGCTCCTCAGCAGCACGTTGTAATAAGGTTAATGGCTCGTTAAACGTGACGGGAAATGCGATATTCGCTAGATCCTGTCAGAGTCATCAGTGTGTGTAGACTTGGGTCTGTCAAAATAGTGTCTTACCTGCCCAACGTTCTTCTTCAGGATTGTGAAGAGGCTCCCTTCATCGGTAGGAGCTCTAGCTGGTAGTCGGGTCCTCCTGTCAATAGGAAGGCTTGGTGTTTCTTCTGGGGTATCATCTTGGGCTAGCGTGGAGCCGGATTCCTCATCGTCTGTCTCTTGTACCGAAGTGCTCTTGGTATCAGTCGATGGAGTATATTTCACACTGGCCAGCTCCTCTTGATCTTCTTGAACTATGTACTCTTCAGCACCATATCCTTCTCCGTCCAATGCGTCGAAGAATACACTGCCT
Source organism: Sanghuangporus weigelae (assembly GCA_033182465.1). Classification (NCBI taxonomy): domain Eukaryota; kingdom Fungi; phylum Basidiomycota; class Agaricomycetes; order Hymenochaetales; family Hymenochaetaceae; genus Sanghuangporus; species Sanghuangporus weigelae. The sequence goes on along the minus strand of CP137318.1, from coordinate 2,426,663 downwards.
CCATCGGTGACTGTTGACACAGATGATCTATATGACTGCCACGACGGTTGGTTCGGAGGTGCTGAAGTGGATGTGCCTTCTTCGTCGATAGGCTCCTGGAATGGCATCCTGTGGTGCATATGCACAGGGGACATGCTCTGCAGAATATCTGAAAGGGCACCGTGCTGGACGCGTAAGTTGGACAAAAGAGGAGCCAGTTGTTCTGGTAAATGTGACATCGTTGCGCTGGTTGGGAGACCCTCTCGTGCTGCTGTGCTTGGTCTGGGCGAACTTCCTGGGGACAGGTGTGTAGCTAAACATGCGAAAAGGTCAGTATGTAGGTGAAGTGAAAGACAATGCAAAGCATACATTTCTTGAAAATCGAAAGAAGAGCATGAGGCTTTTCTTCCTTGATCTTGTTATTTAGTACTCGAGTCTTGTCTGTACCGGACACGCTTGTTCGCTCGTTCTCATGTTCAGGATAACATAGCATGGTCATATCATCAATGGTCTATAAAAGTCCATCATTTGAGTCAAAGGTTGGATCAGTACAGTGCTTATAAGAGGACGGGTACTTTGCCGAGCTCATCAAGAATAGCATTGGCCTGGTGAAGCCTTCCTGTCTGTAACCGAAGGCTCATACCCCTAGATACCGAGCGCCTAGTCATCACCTTTTCCAATTCACTTCCTGAGGGAGTGAACTTTCTAGAGGTAGAAAATTTTCATCAAGTCAACGATACAGAATCAAAGATATAAATATACCGGAGCGCTTGCATCCAACGAGCAAAATCACCTTCGCCTAAGCATTTAATATGGAACGTAACGCGTCCGGAATCGACATGAATGTCTCTTCTGCCAGGACTAGAAGAAATAGCGGCAGCTGGGACAGATATTTGGTCACGGATAGTTGAGCCAGGTTCGAAGGAATAAGCTAGAGTTCCATTCGCATCTAAGATGAAGTATCGTTTCGCGTAGCCTGCAAGTATGGAATCAGTATTGTTACGCCTTTGCTGATCGATGCGAGACGATGCTTACCTTGTAGTTTCTTTCTGCGCTTCTTGAGGAGCCAACCTTCGCAAAGTATAGTACCATGAGGGGGCCGGGAGCTAGACGCCACAGGATGAGCAGGGGCATTCAACGCAAGACAGGAGGATGCGAGAGCCTGCTTAGCACGCGCCATGTAGTTCGCAGAATGAGTGTAAACTAAATTGTAACCAGCAATATAAGCTCTGGGAAAAGATGTCTGAATGCTGTGCGACGAGAAGTAGAATCACAAAGTCGTAGCAAATTGGAGAGTAAGGGAATGCGGAAGTTGTGGGGAAAGGTGACGCGCACAGCCGCGCTGAAGCCGAAGAGCAGCGCTGAAATTAGACGCGTCCAGTTTCAACGAACACGTTGACGCGCTAGACGGTGGCCTCAAACCTATACTTCAACATCACAGATGACCACCTCACTCAAACATGTTCGTCTCAGCCTCATAATCAATGCATGACTGTTTGCTAATGCTTGCAAATCTAAAGGCGTCATCAACCCTGCAGCAGGCTCAGACGCATGCCATACTGCGCCTACTCAATCTGAACAAACCAATCGATACACCTACGGATAGCTCACCGGCAACAAGCAAAGCCGGTCCACAACTGAAGATTACACCAGCGACAGGCTCACCCGTTTGGAAGGTCCTTATTCTCGACCAGAGGACGAAGGATGTGTTGGCTACAGTTTTGCGAGTTCAAGACCTTCGCGATGTAGGTGTGACACTGCATGTGTGAGTCCCATCCTTCCGGTTCACGTTCAGATAATAGTCCTCGTTGATGAAAATTTATTGTTGATATACAGACAACTTCATTCTACACGCCCAGCGTTACCCGATGTACCGGCCATTTATTTCGTATCGCCCACGTTGTCAAACGTACGACGTATTGCCGAGGACTTGGAAAACAATCTATACGAGTCTTTCCACTTGAACTTTGTCGAGCCTCTCCCAAGAGCACTCCTTGAGGAACTGGCAGCCGCTGTAGCAAAAGATGGGACGAGTGACTTAGTCGAACAGGTAGATCGTTATTCATGTGGTTTCCTCTGGTGATAACTGACATCTCGACATCTACAGGTCTTGGATCAATATTTATCTTTCATTTCGCCGTCTCCGTCTCTTTTCTCCTTGTTACCGTCTTCTGCACCGCCTGCGCATTCTAGCCCTACACCTGGCCCATCTTTGCCAACTAATTCATATACCATCCTTAACTCACCTTCGTCGTCTGACCAAGAAATCGAAATGGAGACGGAACGCATAGCCAACGGTTTATTCAGTGCGGTCGCTACGATGGGTACGCTTTCAATGACTCCGTGACTCGTATCCATCTAACAATCTTATTTTGTGAAACTAGGCCATGTTCCGTATATTCGTTGCCCAAAGGGCAATGCAGCAGAAATGATAGCCCGGAAACTGGAGACAAAAATCCGCGATGCGATACTGACCTCGTCGCGTTCGCATTCCTCTGCGGATAGTACCGCGCCGTTTTCGCAAGACTCGTCTGGTTTGTCTACTCTTCAGCGTCCACGTAAGTATTGTATCTCGCTTCGGGATAATAAATGATGTGACACTATTTGTAGTTCTCCTAATTCTTGACCGAAATGTGGACCTCGTCTCTATGGTCTCTCATGGGTGGACTTATCAGGCGCTGGTGTCCGACTGTTTGGAAATGAAGCTTAACCGAGTGACGATTGGACCAACGAAAGCACAAGCACAGAAGAAAGCGTATGATTTAGATGCTAAGGACTTCTTCTGGGCAAAGAACGCAGCTAGTCCATTTCCACAGGTGGCTGAGGATATCGACGCAGAACTGTCCCGCTACAAGCAAGATGCCGCTGATCTTACTCGTGCGACTGGTGTGACGGATATGAATGATATTTCCAACATGTAAGCTGAATTAGGATCGGCAAAATGCCCTGTACTCACCAATTGCCTTTAGGGACCCTTCCGCTAACACGTCTCATCTCAAGACAGCTATTACTGCACTGCCAGAGCTCACAGCTCGGAAGGCTACGCTGGATACCCATATGAACATAGCTACTGCTTTGTTGGAGCACATCAGGGATCGCGGTCTGGATGAGCTGTTTAGTACGGAGGAGGCTATCACCAAGCAGGTGAGGGGATCATCCAATTGCCCTTATATCGGACTGACTCGTCTCTGCAGACAACTCAATCAATCCTGGAGCTTCTGCGCCATCCTAAGTCTGATGGGAAGCCTACGCCTGCTGATAAATTACGGCTTGTGATCGTCTTCTACCTGTCGTTACCGGATAACGTGATTTCAAAAGAGGATGTAGCAGAACTGGAGAAGGAGCTGAAAGCCGCAGGTGCAGACGTTTCTGCGTTTGAATATATCCGACGTACGCGAGAAATCTCCCGTATGTCTGTTCCAGGAGCTCTTGGAGGCTCGTCCACCCCGGTGGTGGGTGGTCAGCCTGCAGGTGAACTGTTCCGGGGATTCAGTGCTTTAGGGAACAGGGTGAGCCACGAGTACATGATAAGGTGGTCCCCCTTTGCTCATGCATTCGTCCTGTTGTCCATTTGACCAGCTTACAGACCGTCTAAAGGAAGGGGGTCTTGAGAATCTGCTTTCTGGGGTCAAGAACTTCCTTCCCACAAATAAACTTCTTCCAGTCACCCGATTGACGGAAGCGCTGATGGATTCATCATCTGCATCCACACAATCCTTGCAAGAAACTGATGACTACTTATTCCTTGATCCTCGCGCAGCACGGAATGCCGGATTAGGATTATCGGGCTCATCAAGCGCATCTAGTGGACCTGGAGGGGCAGGAGGTGGAGCTAGCGGACGCAGTAGGCGAATGCAATTTAATGAAGGAATCGTGTTTGTTGTAGGTGGGGCCGGGTATGTTGAATACGGGAACTTAGAAGAATGGGCGGAGCGGACTGGGAAGCGAGTGACTTATGGCGGAACAGAACTCGTCGATCCTGGCTCATTCGTCGCAGTCCTTGAGCAACTGGGTGAGGCCAGATGATAGTAGGGTAGGACAATGGATGATGTGGTTTTTTCGATGTCTATTTCTTTATACGGACAACAGTGAGAAGGTTTATAAGTACTGATCGGCCTACGTCATCGTTGTTAAAGACGTTTGAAGTTTGTCTTTGTTTGCCAAGCGCATCAAACCCGCCTCGGTAAAGTCTCCGTCGCGGAATTAGAGAACATAAAAGGAACCTGTGCCGAAAGCTTAGAATTGCTTCTCTGGCAGTGTTAATAATAATTCTGTAAACTGGGGTCGTGGAGACATTGCCCCACTTGTGTATTGTATGTTGCTATACTATGCATGAAAGTGACTTCTAATTTCTGGAATGGGACCGACGCTCGTGGAATTTGATTCCATATTTGAGATGGAGAACGGCATGCCGAGAGAATTTGACCCTCAATCATGACTGTCAGCCGAGGATTAATAGTGGGGCCGTCAAGCCGGCGCATGTGAGTCTTGAATTGAATAAATCTCGCAGCTCGCTGAGTCTCCTCTCCTAATTATTGTGTTCCATCGACAGTCCCCTTTCATCCCCCGTCGTGCTGCCCATCACCCCTTGCGGGCCTTCTTCGCGCTCGACTATACGTTAAGCTTCGTTCAACATGGTCGACTCGACAGCCAGGCACAACATACATACCATTAATCAGTCGCTCGCCAACTACTCACGGTCGTTGCACGAGTATACGCTTCGTCTCTGGACCGAATCACGTCGAAAGGTCGAGCAACAAGCACAAGTACGGGCCAAGTCAGAGAGGATCTCGTCGAGGAACCCAGAGAAGAAGTCGAAGTGATCGACGAACGCAGACTGACTTGGATTGATTACCTGTGAGGGTGATGACATCTTGCCAATTCCACAGGAACTGAATGCATTGCAGGACCGGTCTGCGTCCATGGTACCCACCTATCCATATAACCCCTCGCCACCTGCAAGATGATTGCTCTCTAATAGACCAGTGCAGAGCGAAATCAATGCTGCAGGAGGAAGGAGTATTCATGAATGGGCGCTTCCATCCTTCAGAATGATGGTATCTGCCATCTGTCCTATAACTTTCCGCACCCGGTTCCTTTGTACCATTCATTTACACATCTGTACAGCCTAACATGTCTTTTGTCGTCTTCTTTGGAGCAAATTGATTGTATAGCTGCCTGCCAGGTTGATTGTACATGCTATAGTCGGCAACCGCCTGCTCCAGTATTTATCAGAATGAATCGACGATTGCTGTGCTCCGTTAAGAACATAAGGCATCGGACCATCGCCATAAGTAGATGCAACGCACATCGAATTTGATTGTTTCAGAAAAAATCAACAACAGTTTGGCCTGCGTGGAGTGCGTTATCCGATGTTCATCAATGCCATTTGTTGAGCGATCGATGCGGATAAGAGCGGACGGAGCTTTCGAGAAACGCAGTCTTACGCGTGGGACGCGGCAGTGCGAGATACATGACCGATACGCAATGATGCATCTGCGCCTGCAACCCATAGTTAGCATGAATCGATCAAAAATGGTTGGGTGGTTTTCTTTGACGAAGGCCCGAGAGATGATTTGTCTTGTTGAACTGCTTACAACGTGTAACCAGCATGGCACAGGAAGAATGAACTCCGGGACGGAAACGTAGAGAAAGTCAGTGAACGGGTCCCACTCTTCGCAAAGGGGTGTGGGGCCAGTTTATTCAGATTCTGAATACAGTATAAAGGACGCTTGCAACTTTAGGAGCTTCAGTAAAGTGCGCTAGTCGCCCCAGACGTTCGTTCATAACGGACACTATTTTGCCTATTCCCTTCCATCTTTCACGTGACTCTCTAAACGCGTCGTTCGGATAGAGCCACAGCCAGCACCAACTTCAAAACTTCTGGACTACCTTCATCATGACGTCGAAAAAGCTCTCGGATGTGTTACCTCCGCTACCTTCAAGCCTCAAAGCAATATCATCCTATATTCAGCGCGCTGACGAACTCCGACAGAAGGATCCTGTCATGGCTTACTGGTGTACGTGCTCGCCACTGTGGTTTGAACCCCTTTCTGACGCGTTACTTGATATTTAGGTACATATTACGCAGCCCAGCTGGGGTTGGACCTAAAGTCTCATGAAACTGGAGCTAGGGATTACCTATTCGCGTTGATCACCCTACTTGAAGAAGTGAATAATGCAATTGCTCGCTTTCCGAGATATCTGATTTGAACTGGTTATTCAGATGAAGAAAGAGCTAGAAGGGAATGACGCTATCGAGCACGAAGCCGCCGGTGCCGCGTACGTCGAAAACTTTGCATTAAAGGTCTTCGCACTAGCAGACAACGAGGATCGTAGAGGCGAACTATCCCGGTACGAATTGTCATTAAACAACTATATCGTCAGCAATGCTCACTGTCCTGTAGATCAACCGCAAAGAAATTTCTGGCAGCTGCTAACTTCCTGGAGCTACTGAGAGTCTTTGAGAAGTCCAATAATGCTGAAGTCGTGAGCAACCATGTCCATTTCTCTCCTCTATCAATCATCTCATGTTTGTCACTTAGAACGAAGAGAAAGTACGATATGCAAAATGGAAAGCATCTGAGATTGCGAAAGCTTTTCGAGAAGGTCGCCAGCCAACGCGCGGGGCAGCCCGGGAGAATGACGGCACAATCACTCCTACTGATCGTTCTGCTGGTGCCCCGCCTGCCGTACTTCCACCAGAAGCAAGTTCAGCGAACATACCCTTCCGGACGCCTCCATCCACGCTAAATCAGCTTCCGGACTCCGTTGAAGTTCCACAGAGTGAGATTCCGGACTCTGGCACTTGGAGCACCGTCGCAACGCCAGGATCCGAAGCTTTCGGCCCAGCGTCTTCTGTGGCGACTAAATTAGCATTTGCGAGCGCAATCGATCGCTGGAACGCGGCAATAGACGCAGACGCATCGCAACCAATCAGTAGATCTCAGAATTATCTGATTGATCAAGGTCGAGGACCAACAGGTTCTGACACCACAAAGAAGGTCCATTTCTCTCCTTCTGTCGTAGGCGGTCTCTCGTCCACTGATGGATCACCTCCACCTTCACCCGATGTCAGACGCCGCGAACCAGTAGGTTCGACCCCCTACTCCAACTACGCGCCTGCGGTGCAGCCACATAGCATTGTATCCGGAGCATCATCTTTCGTCAGGCCGGACCCGACAATGGCGCCGCTACCTGACTCATCTCCATCCGGATCATCGCATACAAGTCCTGAAGGATCTCCGCACCAGGGTTTCAGGAAGCCGTCTGGAAGACCGAGGTCAGGATCTTCCCCATCGATGGACGTGGTCCCAAAGCCAGGTAGCTCCCTGCCAGGTACGTCTGGAGCTTCTCGCAACTCCCCACCGCGTCCTAGACGGAATTCCTTACAAGCATCGGCTTCTCCGCCGCCGCCTCCTGCTCCTCCTGTCTCTTCTATTTCTAACGAGAGACGCTCAAGTGTCTCGACTCGGAACACCCTTCCCGATTCTATTAATCCGAATCCACAGTCATGTCCTATTTATCCTCCTCCGCCAGTCTCTCCCAATAGTTCGAGCTTCCCAACAACATCCACGTTGACATCACCGAACCTTGGCAGGACCAGTGGCTCACCAAGTTTGTCGGCGATGACTGGGCTCCCTCCCGCTTCTATCAATAAGCCGGTGTCCTCCGCATACGTAGGGAACTATGCACCTAAGCCACCTTCCCCGCCGACTCGCTATATACCTGAGGCATCTCCGCCATTTGAATTAACGCCGGCGTTGATTTCAAAGGCGCAAAAGCATTGTCGTTTCGCGATCTCTGCGCTGGAATACGAGGATGCAGAGCAAGCTCGCAAGGAACTCCGTGCTGCGCTCGCTTTACTGGGAAATAGGTAGGATAGTCGGGAAGGATATTTTCTATTATCTCACATTTGTGCTTTTCTGGACATTCGATTTACAAATGCGATCGAGTGTATCATGATTTATACTTGTTACCATTATTTGTCCTTGCTATCATTGCATGATCTGCTGTCTGTTCCTCTTCTCATACTTGCAATCTTTTGCATCCAGCATGGCAACCTTTTTTCCACCTTCATGATTACTTACATGCATAACGTATATTCTAGTTATTATCACTACATTAATATTTTAGTGAATTTAATGATCAACTCCAATAGTCATTCCTGTGTGCGGGGTCGATCCTGGTCGATCGATGCAATTCAAATTTGAATACCTGCCTATTATGAAACGCTGATCAGCCCCTTTGGTACCGTACCGGAGGCAAATAACCGGGTCCTACTCTTCACTCTTCCTCCCACCTTCCTTCCACTTATGCAGAGCGATATTGTTGATCTTCGTGAATGTATATTCAGCGTGGTGCTGGTTGCTATCGAGGCCGAGAGTGAATATAATATATGATGGCCAACTCAAAAAGGAACAGACGTCACCAACACGTGGGCGGATCCCTGTAATAAACTGCGCCTTGTTTCCTCACTGTGACACTAGCACTATTGCTCCCACTGCCGACAACTGCTTGCCCTCACTAATTTCTGCTTGTTCTATTCGCTTTTCCCAAGCACACTGTGTCCCCACTGGTCCCGTGTCCTTTTCCTTTCCTGTGAAGCGCTCACCTTGCGCTGGGTGGTACGAGCATCATGGTGGACAGCCTCGCGGCGCGCGAGCAGGGTTGGCCCGTCAAGCGCGTTGATCCACGGTGGACCACCAGCAGCGATTCAACTTTCCTTCCAACCCAGTCGCACTCTCAACTCTCTACCGTGGGCCACACCACCGCGACCTCTGGTTCACAATCCCACTCGCAAGGGTCGGTCTTGTCGTCTACTACGTTTAATATACCCGATTCAAATTCAGGCTCGACCGGTGTAGCTACCTCTCCTTCTACTGGAACTAATATTGGACAATCGGGTGTCTCTTCTTCATTCGTTTCTAGTACTATTGTCACGTCTATGCCCTCTATAGTTTCGTCTCCTTCTACAACGTTCACGACTTTCATGACTACGACTATTACGACCTCATCTGCTGTCCTCGTTTCGCAAACTGCAGCCGGAAATGTGGGGTCTATCTCCGCAGCTGGCCAACCCGTGTGTATAGGATATGGTTTGGACGTATCTGCCGTCGGCTTGATATCTACTCTTATTATACCCAGTGCTATAGGATTGATAATCTGGGTAAGCTTCTTGTTCTAAGGGTTCATACGGCGGTTCTATCTCATTCCACTACCCAGCTTGTTTTTGCTATTCTGCGGCCGCGTTTTCGACAAGTGTATTCTGTCCGAGAATGGTTTCCCCCTCAAGAGTACGTGGTTGTACTCGTAGCTTAATCACCGTTTAACGCCAGTGATATATTTTTAGCCTTCGACCTCAGCCATTACGGAATACTCTCTGGGCGTTTCTGTTTCCCCACATACCATTCGTACCGTCAATGCCCGACGAGTCTGAGCTAGCCAGTCCAGGAGCAGCTGCAAACATGCCGTCTGATGGACAACTGACCCAGAGAGTATTGTGGACATGCTTCCTAATCGTGCTTGCATGGTCGTTCGTTGCGCTCGCAGGTGCACTTCCGTTATACCTCGTCGATACACCGTGCTTGGAACAGTCGGCTTCGCAAGCTTCATTCGGTGGACTATATTCCACACTTCAAGATCTCAGCGTTCTCCGTCTCCTGCAACTTCTGGAAGATAATAGTATTCAAACGACAAATACGATTGCTCCCAGAGCTATCGTAAATGGAACAGATGTCACCTCCAATATCAAGACACGCCTAATTATTCTGACTGTCATCGTCCTGGTACTTGGCATGCTCCCAGCTTTGATTAAGCTTGTGAGGGAGTTTACGAAGCTGGTGAATTATCGCAGGCGTTGGCTAGATATCCATTGCGAAGGCCTAGAGTTGGGTTGGCTCAGCGCAGACAATGCTCCTGGTTTTGTCGGTTGGGGTGAGAAGCGTATCAAGGATTTCATTATGAAAATAGGACTGAGCTCGTCGCTCGATCAAAACGGCGGACTGACCACAAGTGGAGCCATGACTGGAATTGGTTCGGGGCATCGAGCGCGAACTAGGAGCCATAGGGATCGAAGGCGAGACGATCGAACGTTAAGTCACGAAGAAAAGCAGGCACTTGAAGTCGACATCCGGAGTCTGTTCTCCATTGGGTGAGTTTAACGATTTCGACCAGTTTCGTGGCAATCGTATTTATCCTATACAACCAGAGATACTGGTACACTTCCTGCGTTGATTCACGAACGCGATCATATACTTGAACAGCTTGAAATAGCCGAAGCTCAATATATATCATCTTTCCGACTCACAACGCCAGACCCTTCAGTAGCAGATCTGCCATTACTCCCGGAAGAGAACACTACAAGACTGCACATAAGTAGACCAAGGGCACTTGCAGGATATAGCGTATGTGAAGCTACTCGTCCTCAAAATTGCATCTGTTTGAAGAGATCTATTTCTCCAACAGACTCGAAGCCGGCGGGGACGCCAGACTCGGAGTTCTTCTTCCGCAGCACCGACGTCTTACGTCGCCCCTTCTCAATATTACAAACTACGAAGTCTAAGAGGTATAAGCGGTGGCCGTATTTATTCTCAGTCCGGAGATGATACGACCACAGAAGGTCCTTCATTCGGCGATAGTGTTCACTCAAGGATAGTTGGAAGTCGCTTCCAAGAATTCAGTAGTGATCACGGCGATGTTTCTTTGCCTATCGGAAGCCGTGTCACCTTGAATCAAGGAGAGCTTGAACCGGTCGCCGTGCCAGCATATGGACCGAATCATGGCACGGATCCTTCTTCGGGGAACGAAGCGGATTTAGAAGCATCCTCACGAGGGGTGTCGAAGATGGATGACGACTTTGAACTCGTCGATTCCTCGATGCGTTATGACTCTTCTGTGGGGCCCGACTCTGGCGCCGAGGACAGTGGTAGGATGCGTAAAGCCCAGCAACAATACCCCACGGAGAGACGCGAGACTTTTCCCAGGCGTGCTCCAGCTGATGAAACGCAAAGTGAGGGACATGTGCCACTTCATTTACGATTACAGACTCAAGGGCCATTTGTTCGGCCACGTTCTGGCGTGGATCATGACTATTTGGGGTCTGTATATGCCTCCATTCGTGAATGGCGGACTCGCCTCAAGCAGATCAACATCGAGATCTCGGAGGAACAAAACACTTGCTACAATGACATTGCGGACGGATTACGGATCAAAGGCTGGCTAATTACAGGTCGCGGGCTGCACTTCATACCAAATATTGAGATAATCGAGGGTCGCTCGAAGGATGATATTTTATGGGTTGAGTTGCAACATCAGGGGAGACTAGAGAAGAAAATCATTTTTTGGTCTTTTGTTGTAATGATTAGTATCTTACTGGGAGCAGGGTGTGAGTCGATTTATCCTCGTGTCAATCGTGTCTCTTACGAAACTGTAACCTTCCAGTGATCGCTGTCGCTGGACTCGTCGTTGCCACTGCACCAAACATTGCCCACTATCTTCCCTTATTTGGGACGTTCATCGAGGACGAAGATAAGTGGGGACCGGGAATCGTTACCACGCTTGTCCCAGCGATTGTAGCCACTTTGTTCTTTCTTGCAGCGATAGGGACTGTGAAATGTACGTTATCGACTTTTTTCTCATCATCATTTTTTCCTCAATGATTATTATAGATACCTCGAGGTCCAGTGGCGATATTTCCGTCGTGTCTGCTCAACTAACAACTTACAAGGCAACCTTCTTCATCCTTTGCATAATTGGCGCGATGTGGTTTACCGCAGTCGGTGCTGTAGTGTTCGCTATTGATGCTTTTGCTACGGGCTCTTCGCGATCCAGCACTGTTGCAAATGGATCTATTTATATGTCCGCGTTCTTCCTGGCTTTAGTCATCAATGTAGCCACAATAGCTCCGGGACTATTGCTACTCCAGCCCGTAAGACTCGTGGACGTTCTTGCACACGAGCGACACGCTATTACTCCTCGGCAGAGGTTTCGAGGTAAGCAAGTCAACTCTCGCAATAGCCCTGCTCCGACGAAACTTTGCAGCTTTGTACCCGAGAGCCTACGATCCTACGTATGGAACAGCTTGCTGCATTCTTGCGGTCATACTTGCCTCAATGTTTTCGTTCATCTTTCCCCTCATTGGTCCTGCGGTTGTATTGTTATTGCTTCTGACGATCGTAGGTACGGAACGAAGCTTCGCATTGCAATTTACTTCTATTCTGACGACCCGCGTATAGCGCATCGCTTCTTGGTCGGGTACGTTTATGGTCGTACACAACCTCAGACCGGTGGTCTTCTCCAGATATGGCTACTTAAGCGCTTTGCATCTGTCGTATCGTTTCAGCCGATACTTCTGGGACTTATATTCTTGTCAAGGCGCTTGTGGACCGAGGGCGGCATCCTCATTGGCTTCGGCGTCGCTATGATTTTTGCAGTTGAACTCTATGCTTTCTGGAAATTGAGAAAGCCAAGCAGGAAGTCTCTCAGCGCTGTGACTTTGAATTCCCTGAGTCGTTTCGAAGAGCGCGCAAGAAACGAGGACCAACGAGAATCGGAAGGTGTCAGTCTCGTTAGTGCGCCGCGAATGCGGAGCCGAGGATCACTTTCATCGGTACTGGAAATGATGTCCTTGACTCTAGCGGTCATGCCAACTCCTCATCAGGCACGAGGTGCCGTTCCACTCGGTAGGCCTTCTTAATCTCATGTAAAATTGTGGACCAGTTTATAATCGTTAATCCGAATCAGAAACCGAGTCTCTCGACGACCTTGTAGCAACGGACCGCGCAGCTCGCACGCACCCTGATGCACCTCCTCATCTTCCGCCTTTGTCTTTTGCGGACCATGCTGAAGAAATGGCAGGGATTCTATACGCTCCCGAACTAATTGCGCCTTCGCCGACTATATGGCTTCCAAACGATACAGCGGGTATCGCTCGCTCGGAAGCCTACGACCTCTCACGATATCATGGTTTACGGACAGTCTTAGATGTTCGATCTGTTAACGATGTGACTAATCCTCGACGACCTTCTTCACGACGCAGAGTATCTTAGACTTGTCTTCTTATTCTTTAATCAACTATTCTAACGAAGTAACCGGGATTTTTACGAGACTGATCACTTATTATGACTTACATTGACATTTGTTCTACGATACCATTTCTTTTTACTTGTTTAGGCTTTTTAAACTGCGACGAACACTTAATTCATGATAGATAACGTAACGGACCCCAAAATCAAATCAATTGCGGCGATGATGATTATGATGACAAACAGATCGTACGGATGAGAACAAGGACATGTCTCGTGCAGATACTCTATCCCCACAGGTATAATAGAACTAGCTAGAACTACAGGTCTCCAACCTAAGTTTAAAACAAATAAATGTACATTAAAGATTCACGAATGCCAGCAAAGAAAATAACAAAACCACAATCAGGCCACCTTGACGATTGCTACTCGGCCAGCCACTTCTCACCCTTCTTGGCATACTTGTCAAGAAGTTGAGAAAGATCTCGGATGACGAAAGTCAGAACGACAGTGGCGAAAAACTCGGACGAACGCCTCAGTCTTGCTTCAAGCACCACTCGAACATCAACGGGAAGGGCTGCGTAGACGGGAGCCATCGGCTGCGAGTCAATCGCCATGGTATGTTCGTCGAGAAGCTGCGAAAGAGTGAATAATTTTTGTAACCCCATAACATAGAGCAAAGGGGAGTCCAAACTGTTTGCTATCCAATTAGCCCTGATTCAAAATCATCGTTGCGGAGCAGACTTACTTTTTCCCGTTCGTCAATTTGTCCAATTGTCGGCTCAATTTGCCTCCCCAGGAACCAACCTAGACCATCAAATCAGACTTAAATACGCTTGATGAATGCAAAGAAAGTTCTTACTCCTGAGTTCTTCTTCACGACAAATCCCTCGCCAACACCAAGTTTCTTGCCAAAGTTTGACACAACATTATCGCAAACCACAGAGAACTCCTCGAGTTTCATGGCCCACATCTCTCCATCTTTTCTAGTGATACTTCCAACACCCATACCCATTCCGCTGGCTACGCTCATAGGACCAGCAAACTCCACACTAGCATTTTGTAAGTCGGTCAATGCATCACACAAGACCTCAACTACGCGAATCTTCTCCGGGAGATTCGTGAGTTTTGCACCTCCTTGAGACCAAACTTCGTAAGGCACATGTAGTCTGCGAGTGATATAACCTCCAGACCTCGACGTCATTGTATGCTCTAGAAGGTTCATAAGATGGTAAGGTCGTCTTAATGCATCACTCGGTGGCATAGGAGGTAAAGGCGACGTCGGAGTTGTTGGTAATTGGCCTGGCAAAATAGGTAGTGGTGGCACCAGCGTAAGGCCATGATTGGGGAATGAGGATGGAGGAAACGAAGGAGGTTGCTGCGGACGGCGTGGCTGAGGGCTTTGTCGCAAAGAAGACTTTCGAGGCTGCGGAGCACTAGTGATATTACTGCTTTGACCAGAGATTTGAAAAGGTGGTCGTATCCCAGATTCTGGAGGCAAACCAGAGACAGGTATGGATGCTCGAACGGGATGAGATGACGCTCGGTTTCGACCTCCACTTATACTTGATGTCGTATTCATAGGTAGTCTATTTGGCAAAGACCCGTCGGGGCCGTCCAACGATCCCTCTGTTATGGCTGATGCATTAGACTTATTCTTCTCCCTCCTCTGAGAAATAGTCCCCATTCCGGGCGTCTCATTTATAAGCCGGCGAGACGCTCTACTTCCTGTCGAATCAGAAAAAGTACTTCCGTTGCGCGGCCGAGCATATGCGTAGGAATCTGTACTCGATGTCGCCGGTCCACGCGGAGTTTCAGAAGAGGCTTGCTCTAAACCTGACGGTGAAGGCAATGCAGGCAATGGAGGGGAATCGCCATACTTTCCATTCATCTGAGTTCGACGAAGTTCAGCGTCATAATCATATTGAGCTCTCTGTGATGACGGGACTCCAGCCTCCTCTTTGAGGGCCTCGAGTCGACTACCAGAACCCACTCGTCTATGGCTGACAGAGCCTCCGCGGGATCGGGTACCATTGCTCGGTGGCGGAATCATATGAGGCGAGGGGGGAGTAACAGAGGGATCGGCACGTGACTCTCCAGTAAGAGGAGTGGAGGGAGGAGAATTTGAGGGTGCAGGAGGACGTGGAGGAAGGTTTGACGACGATCTTAGACGCGACAAGTTCTGAGTTTGCTTTGATATATGTATAGCAGATATTCGATTTGACTCTGGGAAATGTGCACCATTAACCGTCTCGAGAGTGCCATTCTGAGATGACGTGGAAGGACCAGAGAGTGACAACGGCTGGGAGCCGCTGGAAGAGACAGACTGATTTGATGATGCTCGCGATCGTGTTTCCACAGTATGTCGACGCTCCGTGTCGCCCGCATCATTGACTACGGTCGGCTGTGAATCCCGCGAAGCTTCAGAAGATGGGGACCCAGGCCGAGAGTGTCCAGTCGATTCTGGGGGCTGACCATCCGTAGGGATGCTGTAGATTAGGCTCAGAATATTCATACGGTCCGCATAAGTATCGTGCTGCACATGAAATATTAAGTTCATGGTATAAATCGACAAATGATGGCGAACTTACGATGGATCTCAACCTTCGCAATTCCTCCTCCTGAGCAACAATACTTCGCCGACGCCCATTCCTTCGCCGCTCTGTATCTTCACCACGCATGACACGCTCCATCACCTCATTAAGCAATGCTACACTTTCGCCATAGGCTCTGATAGCCCCGTGAGGATCATCGTTGGTTGAGTCAAGTCTAACTGCTTCTCTTGCAAGCTCAAGAGCTCTGTTAAGCGCACGACGTGACGAAGGCCTAGAGGGCGCCGGATTTTCTCTTGCCTCAGGGGGTGATAACAAAAGCCCATCTGGGACAATTTCTCTTGATGGAGCTTCAGGTGGTGGGTGCGTAGGAGGTGGCGGAGGCGGTTGAGAAGGCGCAAGCCGAGGTAATATTGAGCGAGGCGGAGAATCCGATAAATTATTTGGCAACCGGGAGTGTGGCGGGACAGAGGATGCTGCTGCTAGTCGAGCTTGAGAGAACTGGGCGACTGCAGTCAGCTGGGACGACGGAGCAGGTCTTTGAAACGGGTTGAGATCAAAGACAGGAGGGTCCGAATACGCATAGGAGTCGCTGATGTAGTCAGAGTCCCCGGCTGTACCGTATCCATCCTCGTCAAGGTCGGACGACGTGTTTTCCGATAGCGCCGGTAGACTTGGAATAGGAAGAGTAGGCGGCGGGCCTGCAGGAGGAGTCGAGGCAGCTGAGGAACGTCGACGTGAGTTCAGTGAGCTGGATATGATACTAGTATGGCCGGCGCGACTTGATGAGGGACCAGGCTCGGACGAACGCCCGTTCATGCTATACCATTCGCTACTGCGGTATACAGATAATGGACGCGTCTCGTAGTCAGCCATAAGCGCGTGAGTTTAGCGAGAGGAGGGACGATGACTCTCGGTCGGAAGAAGCAAGCGACGGCGCAGCACGGCGTCTGCAGTGGCAGACAGACCTACTCCTCAAAAGCCGGTTGCTTCAAGGAGACGGGCGAGAAGAGCAGAGTTCAAGTGTATGCTCTAAACATGAAAACTATTAGCATACGAGGACTGAGATGTGGGGAAACGCGTACTGACGAGACGGACGCAGACCGAAGGGTGATTGACAACCGAACAATGTCACGCTTTCCTGACGACGGAACACCGCACTTTGTCTCAAAAAACACAGCTCAAAAAATCAATCAGCGTCCTTGGATCTTGACGGAAGAGGGCAACGGCCGACAGAGGGACTGCGAAGAGCGAGTGAGAAAGAGAGAGAGCACGATATCAATATCAATATTACTTATTTACTCGCGCTGACTGACGGCTCAAATCACACCTTCCTCATTCGGACACTTTTCCGCTCGCTCGTCTCTTCTTAGCCCTTTCCCTTCGTATCGCCAACACTTAACATCGGTGATTGCCTTGACATTATCAAAAAGAAAAGAGCATTCCATTCAGCAAAGACAAGTCTCACGAACGCAACAAACGAGTGACAAAAAGGTCGGTTTAGACAAGGCACTATAAGATAAACCCACTCATAGAGTACGACAAATGGAAGCAGCAAAAAAAAAAAGTCGGGTATACGCATTTTATGAAGCGAGAAGAAGCTGGAATTGTCCAGGAACACAAGCTGAACGAGCGACTTTCGGCGGGATCCATTCGTTATGGTCCCGAACAAGAAAAGCACCAACGAGAGAAATGGATTTGGTCAGACCAGGATAACGCTCAGAACTCCCCCTGAGATCCCTGAGCGGCCAGACGACTCTCGAGGTTCCTGCCGTTCAACATCGTAAGAAACACTATATTTCGCCAGCAGCAAACACAAGTACCTGAGAGACTCCTCTTTTGCCAGCAGCTCCTGGCGCTTTTCGTTGATTTCGCGCTGGACCTTCATCTCGATCTCACGCAGCTATTACAAGGACATGGATCAGTTCGGTTCAAAGGCTGTCCAAAAAAGGACACGGACCTTCTCTTCTTCCCTGCGAAGCTGTTCTTCCTTGAGTCTGACACTCTGAGAAGCCAAATCCTCGGGCAAGATAGAAGAATCGCTGTGAAGGAAAAACATAAGCTTTACGTATTCCGGACAAAAGGAAGGTACGGACTGCGAGTCTGAGTGCACTGTGCGCGACAGCTTCTCAGTACGGTACGATTCCTAGGCATCCATCACTGTGAGCGCGCGATCAGACTAGAATACAGCGACCGTGCTTACATAGAGGACGTCGTGAGTCAGAGACTTCAGATCCGTAAGATGTGTACTAAAAGCGGAGTTAGTTGCAAACTGATGAACGGGATGCAAAAATACCTACTTCAGCAAAGCACTGCGGAGTTTACTGAAGTCGGAGTGCTTCGGATTGTCAACCTCCGCCGTTCCCCAAGGATAGACTCGAGCGCGGATACCGGCCTCAGTCTCGACCTCAGAGCCAATAATAGCGAAAGGCAGAAGGGAGCGAAGCTCAGAGTTGTCTTCAATAGTCTCTTCATCATCCTCTTCAACATCGTACGGGAAGTTGTAAACGGGAATGTCATAATATTCAATGTCTTCCATAATCTGCAGAAGGCTAAGAACAGCGAAGAGTGTTATCTAAAGTCCAGACTCACCCGTTTCTTGAACCCCTTGAGCTCACTCGGGGTAAGCGAATCGGCCTTTCCGATAACAGGAATGACGTTGACACGAGGAGAGAGACGGCGCATCAGCTCAATATCCATCTCGCGAAGGCTGAAATACAAGTGTTCCCAATCATATAACCGTCAGCATGTTTTCAAAAGACCTACGCATGACCCGTGGGAGGAATAAAGTAAAGAAGTGCATGGACACGATTGTCCCTGAATCGCGGATTACGCCTGATTCTGGACTCCTCCGCAAGGATGTCATCATATTGGCGCTCGAGGTAGCCGACAATCTCTTGGAAGCTGCATCGGAAGAACGTGTCTCAATGGGTATTCGTCGACACAATTGCAAACTGCACTTACGCAAACTCATTGTCGATGTTATCTCCGAAGCCTGGAGTATCGACGATCGTCAAAGCGATGCGCACACCATCCTCCTCAAGCTCTGAGAGTGCAATTCGCATCAGTTGCGCCCGCAAACCTCACGACCCGAACAAGACGTACCGACGTTGACTGGCTTGATGCGAATGCCTTCCTCAATGTGTGCTGTTTCTGCGTTGTCGGAGACCTTGTGCGAAAGGACCTCCGACTCGCAAAGGGTGTTGACGAACGTTGTACGACCAGTACCCGAGGCACCTGAAGACGCGTCGCCAAGATAGAAAGGAAAAATCAATGAGAACAGCAGTCGTCGAGACGCGAAAAAAACACGAACCAACGACCATTACGGTGAATTGGACACCCTTTTTAACCTTGTTACCTCTGCGTCTTGCGTAGGACATGATGAGACTGCGCTTTGTGTGGGTTAGAATGAAGGCGGCAGGAAGCAAATGCGAAAACTCGCACAAGTCGGTTGCTGTTCGCTCTCTGCCCACTTGGTTAATTCGGGAAGTTATTACTCACGCCTCATCACGAATTAAATTAGGGATACCTGCTCAGCCTCCTGCTGGTTTAACTATTCCTGCACTCGTCGCGTCACCTCTACTCCAGTTCTTCGTCAAATAGCTTGCATCAAGGTCAATCATGAGATGATCTGTTCATCGTCTCGCAAAATATTGCGCACATCTCTGAGCTGGGCTGTATTTTTCGCGCCATCTTCAAGGCGTTTTCCCTGTCGCGCACGTTTCAGCTCAAGTTCTAAAGCCCCAGAGCAAGATTCTTCAGGTCGACTTATCTCCAGAAAACGAAATCGTTCTACGAAGGAATTGAAGACTGTGAAGGAGTATTCAGCTCTTCCGGAAAGGCTAGCCTTGATCAATGGAACCTCCGCGGAACCTCTTCCACCTTGGGATGGGGGTTTAGGAACGCCCTCACATAACAAACATGAAAAAGATGTGAACAGTAAGTAAGCAAAAAATCAAACGATACTACTGATTACTGATCTCTCGCACCCTACTCTGGCGACGACCTGTCTTCGTGATTAGCGGACTCAAACGAAGAGAACGCTCGGCTTCTCCTTTCGGAAAGTTCTTCGGAGCCTTCCTCGGATGCAGAACGCGAAAAGCGCGTATCTAAGAAGCGGAAAAGGAAGACACGCTCTTCGGATACTTCTCTTGGAGATGGAACGATCGATGCTCCAGTTCTACATGTCCAGTCTTCAGTCATTATGCAAGGTATCGCCTATCATTCGATTATTTTGATATTCAAAGTTTTAAAATGAACGTGACCGTTTCCAAGACGGCCGCCGTCCGCCGCAGAACGTACTCGCCAGGGAGATATTGGAAAACTTGTCTAAGTTTCCTCATTGCATTCTTCTGACTCGTGTTGGTCAATTCTATGAGGTGCTGTCATTCAGTGTACTTTACTCGATGGAACTCACAAACTGTTCATATAGTCATACTTTGATCAAGCCCAAGAGGTGTCACGGTTACTCTCCATTAAGCTCACCCAGAGAACTTGGGGTGGTCAACGCATATGGATGTGTGGGTTTCCATTCATGCATCTGGACAAGTATTTGAAAATACTCGTCCAGCAACATAATCGCCCTGTTGCAATGTGCGAGGAGTTTCGCAAACCGCGGGATGCCAATGACGATCCCAATACCAAGGCCTCGTTTGAGAGACGCGTCGTCCGGATTCTCACTCCAGGAACATTAATCGACGAACCGTTTCTCAATCCGTATGAGAATAATTTTCTGCTTGCTATCGCAAAGGATGATAAAGCATCACAACATGGCGTCGGGATGGCCTGGATTGACGTCTCAACCGGCGAATTCTACACGCGAAGCACTTCTTTAGATACTTTAAGGAATCACATTGCGCGCATATCACCTCGCGAAGTCGTTCTTGATACGGCTTTCGAATCTGATATGGCAGACCCGATCCGGAGTATACTGCAGGATTCAAGTTGTCTTATCTCCTTCTCTGATAGGACAACGGGGAGTCTAGAGGATGTCATTGCTCCTACAAATGAAATTATCGATGATATCGTTGATTTGAATGATTCTTTTTCCGTTTTTTCCTCCGCTGAAACTGCCGCTATTGCAGTGCTCAACAGCTTTCTCCAAGCAAACTTGCTTGAGCACGCGCCACATTCCCTGCGACCACTCCGTGAAGACAAGGCCCAGCGCATGCAGATAGATGCACATACCCTGAAAGCCTTGGAGATTCGCGAGAGCATCCGTGAAGGTGGCACCTCCGGAAGTCTTATGAGCACCATCAGGCGAACAGTAACGAGCAGTGGAACGCGTCTTCTTGCGCGCTGGTTGTGTGAGCGCTCTCTTTAACACACGTGGCCTTAGCTTATTTTAGATCCGACCCAGGTTCTCCCAGCACATCCTTGGACGAAATCTTGGCCCGCCAGTCACTTGTGAATCTCTTTCTTACACGACCGACCTTGCGAACGGACCTCATTGAACTCTTGAAGGGAGCTGAAGATGCCATGAGGATCTCGCAGAGGTTTCTTCTTGGAAAGGGAGGAGTAGATGACTTGGTTTCCATTCGTAATACGATAGGCACTTGGAAAGCAATCCAAAACAGGGTGATATTAGAAAAAGAATGCGAGAAGAGCGAGAGCGAAGGCAGATATTCGCCTGATGACTGGCGCAATCTAGATCATCTTATGAACAGAATGACTGATCTTTCCAGTCTCGCTGAGCGAATCGAATCGGCTATAGATCCCGGCGAGATCGAGAAGGAAGATGCAAGTGACGAAAGTGAAGACAAAGAGTTGCTTGTACCGGGCCCGCTTGCGTCGGATGGATCGAAATTTCTCTCGTTGCCCGGTATTGATATGAGATGGACGATCAAACCTCAGTTAAGAAGAGCAATATTCTAGGTTGATAATATCTAACAAAATGTTACAGATTTTCTGAGCGACTTACCTTGCTTCATGAACGCTTTTATCAGCTTCAGGACGAACGAGAAAAATTGCTGAAGAAGTACCAAGAACAATACGGTGCGTTCGTCTTCCATGACATCAATAGTCCCCAGACTCATGCTGCTCTCCAGATGCTTCTTCCCTGACTCTGCGTCATAGCCCTAGCCACGGCTTGCATGTTCATCTAGCGAAACCACGAAGAGATTCGGAACGACTGGATAAGTCTCGACATTTTGTTCAACTCGCCGAGAGTAGATCTACGAAAACTTATTTTAATCAAGTGAGTTTATCGCTTCCCGTGATATAATCAGCTTCTGATGTTGTCTTCGCACAGGATTGGTTCACATTGGGGAACGCGATACTCGAAACCGTTTCAAGCATATACAATGAAGAAAGAGATGCATTCCTATCACTGCGTCACGAGGTTCGTCCGTGGTTAAGAGAGCAGATGTCCGTTCTAATGAGGTGTTGTAGACTAACCTGGAAGCGAGTGCCATACGAAAGAATGCGCGTATACTCGACGAGTTGGATGTGACATCTGCCTTTGCCAGTCTTGCTTCTGAAATGAACTTCGTTCGCCCTACTATCAGTGAAAGGTAAGGCGGATAAGGACCATCCAGCCATGACTCTTTCTGACGTCTGGCTAGCTCTACCTTCTACATCCAGAACGGAAGGCATCCTACAGTCGAGCTGGGCCTTCTTCAAACAGGTAGGATGTTCACACCGAACACTATGTCGATGTCGGACCGTTCTCGGTTGCACATTGTCACAGGCCCCAACATGGGCGGAAAATCAACCTACCTTCGCCAAGCTGCTCTAATTACTATCCTTACTCAAACTGGTTCTTTTGTACCTGCTGACACGGCTCACATCGGCCTTGTCGATAAAGTTTTCTCGAGGGTCGGAGCTAAGGATGATCTTTTCAGAGATCGCAGCACTTTCATGGTAGAAATGCTTGAGAGTGCTGAGATTCTCAAGAATGCCACTGAGAGAAGCCTGGTAAGTACCGCAGATGTTACGTTACTATCATAGTTCACCATCTTTGAAGGTAATCATGGACGAAGTAGGTCGAGGAACAACCGTTCAAGACGGACTCGCCATCGCTTTCGCAACAGTTCATCACTTGTACTTTGTCAACAGAAGCCGGACACTCTTCGCAACTCATTTTCATGAGCTCGTCGACATGCTCGGATTTTCAGAAACCTCTCAAAATAGTGATTTATTCCCGGACCTCGGATTTTATTGTACTGACATAGACGAGTTAGAGGTAAGCATAGTAAATTTTTGACTAGCACCAGTATTGTTGAGGCTTCTTTAGGATGGGCATTTCACATACTCACACCGGATGAGACCTGGTGTGAATCGTAATTCCCAAGGGCTGAAGGTCGCGCAGCTCGCTGGTATGCCAATTCTTGCAATCAACATTGCTGAAAAGGCTTTGTCTACGTTGAAATCTCATAAGGAATCATCATCAACCTTCTCCCTTCAAAATCTCGGTCAAGAACTCGCATACATACAGACTTCGATCACCGCACACTGACATTTACTACAATCATAATTACGCACAGATATCATTCCGCATTTTTGTTTATTAAAGAACGTTCGTTGTCCTTTCTAGCTTTCGGTCAAAACTTCTTGATTCTTGTCGACTTTGAAGTTATAATACTTTCATAATCGATGTGCTTCGCATACGCTTTGGAACAGACTCTTCGTCTGAGCTCTCTCTTTGTATCTTGATCCCAGTCAATTGGCTTGGGAAAGTTACGTTCTACTTTCATCGAGCCTCATTCCCTGGGTAGAATGACATCGTTATCGTTTCTTCATCCACCTGCTGGAGATATCCACTCAACCGCGGGAACAGCATACGATCAACGGACATCTGTTCTCATTTACGCATCCATACAATATCTGTTCTTGTGTCCTCATTGTGATACAAGTAATCAACTTGTTGGAATTCTGTTTTGATATATACATGTGGCGCGAGTTCGGGTCGGATCCCTCCTCACCTGCAGAGATTGGTTTGACGAACTACGTTCAACGTTCGTTGGAGTGTATTACTTGGGCTAGAGAATCCCCGTTCTTGCAGTATCAAGATGATCCTGCCATAGCATTGTTTTGTGCAGGAGCACTATAAGAACAAACGGTCGCAGCTATTTCTTTTTATTTGTTCATGTACAGATATTGCCTACTTGGAAAATATACGCGCTTAAAATGTATCCCTGGAAGTTGTAAGTCAAATCTCCCGCGCCCTTTCCTTCCCTAAGTGAGCAATGCACAGCTTCTTTCCGTGCAAACCTGTAGCCTTGATCACTTGCGGGTCCCCGGGCATAATATCGACTCCGTTGTCCGACCATCTGACATTCTCTTCCTCTCGCACGCTAAAGACGAGTCCTTTGACCGGTCTCTGAGCAGTTACAGTAATCATTTCGCCCTGTACAACAATATTCAGGCCAGGATCAGGAGGAGAGTAGTACCGATAAGGCTGAGGCCAATCCGCAGCGCGAGAAAGGACCTCCCCGCTTTGGGCATCCAAAAGTTTAACGCCAACAACGACTGTATGTGTTCGTGTGCGTTTTGGCTGCCACTGGATCAAATCTGCTGAGAAAGATGACGCCTTTACAAAAGGTGGTTCTGGAATGTCCATGGATAATATCTCGGTGGTTTGATTCGCAACAAGCGTGACCTTCCGAGTCTCTGTCGTTTGCCAATCGCTCTCCAGATCTTCGAAAGAAAGCTCGAGTACGGCATCGCGTTCCGAAAGTGCCGAATTCGTGGCCCAAATTTCGACGGTTGCGGAAACACATGGGAATGTATTGAAATCGTAGAATTGTCGCGGTCGATCACATTCCCTGCTTTTCTTGACCTGGGAGAAAGATGTCATAACCTGAAAACTGAACGGGATGAAATGTCAAAGCTTACTTCACGGAAGATCCCTACGCTGCATTGCTTCAATTCACGAGCGATGGCATAATATGCAGGTTTCGGCCGCTTCTGTTCATATACAGTAAGTCAATGAGCAGTCATATGTGACGCAACACGCTCACGAAGTAGTCTACGATAGCCCACGAGGTAACTGGCCAAGAGTCATTGATTTGCCAGACTATTGCACCGGAAGTCTGACATGGGAATTGAATCTTCATCATCTCGTATGTCATCAGGCTACTCACATATTCTTTGCCGGGGCCCCTCCATTCTCGTCGCCACATGCGATAAGCATAGCCCATAGCATCCGACTGAAGCATCTGTGTGTTGTATACATGTCTGGAGAAATAATGAAATGAGCATCTCACGAGAAGAGCTTTGTATCCACCGACTCACGTTTCTAATTCCGACGTATATCTGAAATTATCGCCTAAGCAGAACGCAAAGCGCCGTTCGTGACTGCCCGCTTTGTCATGTTGGGCCATGATCTTCGATTGCGCGTATCTTTCAGATTCAGGTGTATCACACAACCAGTGATTTACTGTTCTCATGTCAGGCATCGAAGGCATACCGAATTCACTTATGACCAGTTTCAAGAAGGGGGCAGCAAGTCAGGAGACTGACACATACCTAACAAATCGTCCGCCCAAAATATCATAATCATGATAGACGCGTGTCCCAGCCCAGACATTCCATTGATGCACATCACCAACAGTGGGGTCGGCGGTATCCCAACCCTTTCCACCATACGGAGAACCTCGATGATATGGAACTTCATCTTTGGTAAAACTACTGACCACCTTCGGCAAAACTTCCTCGTAAATCCTGCGTGCAGGGAAGTCGGTTTCAACTGGAGCAAATATCCTAAGCACGATTCTAGAAGACTGTATCAAGACTTACCATCCCACTGTAGAATTTGCTGATAGTCTGCGTACAGTTTAGCTTCTGAAGCAGGTCAGTTGAGCCCCATTACCTTCATTGTTTCCACAGAAGAGGGTTATACACGGATGGTGGCGAAGACGACGAACATTATCTTCAGCTTCCATCTCCACGTTTGCGACGAAGTCTTCATGCCCTGGATATATTCCGCATGCAAACTGGAAGTCCTGCCAGACCAGAAGTCCCAGTTCTATCGTTTGTCATGTCAGAATAAATCACAGGCCAGATCGCAACCAGTGGCCTACCATCGCAGATCTCGTAAAAGATGTCCGGCTCATAGACACCACCTCCCCAAAGACGCACCATGTTTTGATTACCATCTTTCATCAGTTGAAGCCACGCTCCATATCGCTCCGGTGTTACTGTGGTCAGAAATGCATCTCCGGGAACCCAATTCGAGCCTGCGCATATAAGCATGGATCATTTTGTTTTCAACGAAAAGCTTCTCATCCTACTTACCACCAATGAACATACGAACATTATTAATCTCGAACAGAAAGGTCGTGCCTTTGCCATATTTATCCGCCTGAGTAAGAGATTCTTGTATCAAGCGCACCCGGCGGAACCCAACTTTCTTGGTCTGCCTGTCTAGAATGGAAGAGTTCTTGTGCAAAAAGTACTGTTAATCTATTGTAGTGCGGAGATTCTGGTCACATACTTCACCGAGAAGGGTGACTTCCACTTCATACAGCTCTTGTGTACCGTAGCCGGTCGGCCACCAGAGTTGCACCTCGCTCATTCCGAACGACCAAGACACAAGCTCCGCAGACGCATTCGGTCCTGGAAACAACTGATGTCCGTTGATGGTCTGCTCCTTTATGATTCTGCCTGATCGAGTGCGTAGAGCAACAGTGACATCTGCCACGGACTTGACGTTTCCGCGCAGTGCCAGCTCAACAGCTAAAGAAGGCAACAAACTTGCAGAGACGACCGCTTGAGAATTTAAGTCTGATATTCTCGTAGTGTATGTGAAGAGACTGATCGGCCTGTAAGGCCCAGCAGTGAGTAGTTCCGGACCCTATATAATGGTTAAAAATATTAAAAATAAAAAGGACAGTGGATAAAGGACCACCTACCCAGTCCCATCTATTGAAGTGAAGAAATAAGCCCTCATTCAGAATAAATCGCAGTACAAACATACCTCCAATCGTATTGTGCCTTCCTAACGTAAACACGGCTGGGATGCCCGAGGTTACAAGAACCGGCGCGAACACGACCATATTTTGCCTCTTCCGAAAGTGCGATATCCTTTGCGCATTTAAAATGCAGGAGAAGGGAGCTTTCGTTTTTCAAGTTCGCTGGAACCAGTTGAACCTTTGACATCAAGCAATTGTTATGAGTTGTGAATGACGTAGGGACATAGGAGCATAGACTAACCTGGTAAGTCCGGAACTGGTTATTCGTCTCCAAGAGCAATTCTCCATCCTTGATAATATGAGCGAATTTACTGTTGTGAGTATGGATTAATTAGCTCACAAGATAAATGGAGCAGAAGGTATCCAAGCCTTCGAACTCGAGTTCCGCAAATTCGATCGACGAAGGCTTATCAAATGCTAGTGTAGTCATATACATCCATTCTCGCTCTCCGACCCCTTGAATGTAGTTATTAGACAACCAGCAGATGGTGTAAGATATGCAGATTACCTACATTGAGCTTTATGCTCATTGAACCCCTCGAAAGGGTGAGGAATGAGGTTTGCGTGCATTAATTCGACGTGTATCTCGGAAGGAACTCCAGAATGGACCGGCCTCCAACCTTCCGAGGACAATTCTTCAAGGACATTGACAAGCTTGTTGTCTCGCTCCTTCCATTTCCAGCTGGAGCTGAGCACGACTGTTTGACGTCCTGCGTGCATTGAATCAAAACAGAGGACCTTGATAGACCTTCAGAGTCATGGTAGGCGCATTCGATGGTTTATATAGCCCATCGAAGCGGAACAATATGGTTGGCCGATAAAACCAGAGGATTGTTGATATTCATCCCACCGCGTTGGTAAAGTTCAAGTAGTGCACGGGTGATCTTGCCGACCGACTTGCCGGCTTTCGCCCGGCCCGCTCTTCCGCCATAACATTCTTCGCTCTTTACCAATTACTACAATCTGAAATGCGACAGAAACGCACCAAAGCATACCGGAAGCTCATGCATGTATACTGCATGAGCTTCGGTTTTCGGCAGCCTTACCAGGTACTAGGTAAGAATACACACATATCTTCATATCTAATTGTCTGAAGATGGAATAAAGACATGAACTGACCTTCGTTCGGTTTCATATCGTGTGGCCCTTCAACTCGAAGTCGATTCTGAGATGTGTTCAGAGGCAGTATCGTCAAAGATCGATCTTGCGAAGCAGTTGACAGTTGTCTTACAAGGAACGGTAAAACCTAGTGTGTCAGTCGTGCTTCTCGAAATGCTGGACACTCATTCTGCTCAATTCTCAAAGTGATCACACAATGCTGCATCAATCGACTTTATCTTGCAGGACGCACTGCTCAACCTGCTGTCGATCTAGCAAAGAACTTTGAGCGAAGAAGGTGTAATCATAGGGAGGCAATACCAGAAGTGGACTGCTTGAAGGAAGTCATAGGTATGACAATCCCATGTCAACACCTTTGGTTTTCTCTATTCATCTCCATTTTACCTAGGTCAAACGAATAAGCACCGCTATATCCTCTCCGCTCAGTCGTCTTCAATAAGACAATATGCCCGCCAGGTTCCCGGCGTTCCGCTGGTGCACATAAAACGAAGCGTAATAATCCTTGAACCAGCTAGTGAAGCAACGGAAAGAGTGAAATCTATGGTGCGTAGCTCTACTTGGTTCCCAGGCTACAATGCTCACCATGTTACTAGATGGAGATTGAGCGTATGAAGCCCTCTGAAGCCGAGTCGAGTAACATCGTTTCGACGCTCGAAAAGTCAGATGCGAACACAGATGCGCCGCCGATAAAGAAGAAACAGGGCCCTAAAGGTCCGAATCCGTTGAGTGTAAAGAAGAAGAAACCGAAGGAGAGCAACAGGCAAACACAGTCGAGAAACCATCAGGAACAGACTCAGTCCGTTGGCTCGAAAAGGAAGCATGAGAACGATGACGATGACGGTGATGGTGATGCTCGGCAGCAAGAGGATGTGGACAATCGGTCTACATCGCAAACAGCGTCTAAGCGGACAAGAAAAAGAGTTCGAAAGCGTAAACGCCTCGGCGTGGAGCAGAGTGAAGATGGCCTGGGATCAGCAAATAATGCGGAAGCGGCGACCTCCTGAGCGGATGTCTGTTACCCTGCTTTTATTACATAGTGTACGGATTTTTATTGGATGACAGTATACTGGAACTGGAACTGACGAGTAGTAAAAGTATCATACTTTTCGTTTAAGCTATCCAAAGTCTACAGATTGGGGAATCCACGCGATGTCTACAACTACCAAATCTCAGAGCTGTGAGCGAATGTAATTCAGCGCAGATCCAGCTCTCAGCCACTTAAGCTGATCATTAGACATTGTGTGTCTCGTGGGGATCTCGAACGTCTGTCCATCTCGTTTTGTGACTTTCAAACGAATGGTTGAAGTTGAGTCACCGTTCAGAAGATCCCCCAATCCGATAGTCTCGACAACGTCGCCAGACCCAATCCGAGAGTAATTGCTGCTCTCAACGAACCAAAGAGGCAGAATGCCTTGTTTCTGCAGGATGGCAATATCGTAAGATCGCTGCCATGCGGTTGTTCATGATGACGTGGGGCTTACCTTGAGGTTTGTCTCGTGGATTCTGGCGAATGATCGAGCAACGATCAAAGCGCATCCTAAAATTTCACGAGTTTGGTCGAATTCGAACGTGAATAAACTAAGTGAACATACCATAGAACCGCGGCTGTAATGCAGCATGTTCTCGTGCACTACCTTCACCGTAGTTTTCGTCTACAACTAAAGCCCAAGGTTGACTACGAGCCCGAAGTCGCTTGGCAACGTTTGGAATTGTATCAGTCAACGACTCGCCTGGACCATGGTCGTGATCAAATGCCACATTAACATCGCCGCCTTCATCATTTGCGGCCTTTATGGAAGAAGGATGAATACGACTATTTCTACGGTCACGTTATCAAACCTACCGTTATCACTACATTGGAATTGGTTAGCAAGGATCAAACCTCAACTTTCGGCTTTACTTACAAAGATTCTCAGAGATGTTTGACAAGTGACCCTTATACTTGAGCCAGGGCCCCTGGCAGATGAAGTCAGACCCAAATTTCTGGCATTATTCATAAACATGAGGATACGTACAGCTGCAGATATATGGTCTGTTGTGCACTTTCCTCGGACCCGCATGAGCACTTTCAGTGAAGGGAGCTCGAGACCTCGTGGATTCTGAGGTCCGAAGTGACTCTCAAAAGGCTTGAGAATCTCTAGTCGAGTAGATGTCGGTGAAATAGCTATCTCAGTGTCGGGGTGAGAATCCGGATTTGGTCGCGGATATAGGGAAAGATCCCCGGGTGTGAACCCTTCAGAAGGTAGATCCTGACCCTGAGGAGGCCTGAACTTGAATAACTCGCCGGACGGAAGCTCTATAGGATCAGTCATGGGATTGAAAGATAGCTTCCCCGAGAATGCCATGGCGGTAACAATAGTCGGTGAAGCAAGGAAGTTCATAGTATCTTTGTTACCATCGTTGCGAGAACGGAAATTCCGGTTAAAGGATGTTAGGATAGCTATGTATAACAATGAGTAAAGGCGATAGCATTCTCAATCAGACAGAAATACCATTTTCTTCGCCTTTTTTATCGTCACGTTTCCATTGGCCGATGCAAGGACCGCAAGCATTTGCTAGGACAGTGGCTCCAACTTCTTCAAGTGAAGACGTAATGTTGTCCCTCTCCATAGTCGCTCTAATTTGCTCGGAGCCCGGTGTGCAGAGAAATGGTACCTTCACTTTCAAGCCTGCATCCTTTGCCTGATGAGCGAGGTCTGATACGCGTGTCTTGAACAGAACTTTTAGCATGCACTACGAGGAAAAGCGAAGACGAAGCATACCATATCCTCATAGGAGCTGTTCGTACAAGATCCGATAAGGCTAGCAGATATTTCGTCCTTCCAACCTTCCTGTTTCACGAATTCACCGAACTTCGACAGAGATGTCGCTAAGTCAGGCGTGAAGGGACCGTTAATAGTCGGCTCAAGTTCCGAAAGATTCTGTCGCGTGTATGATTTAGATCGGGATGTTATATGGGATCCGCTCTAAGAAAACGTACAATCTCAATCACTTCGTCATATTCAGCCCCTTCATCGGCGCTCAAGAAGCCCTGAGAAGCAGCCTCATCAGCAGCTATTGCAACAGCAGATCGTCCAGTCGCTCGTAAGTAGGACCTCATGTTTGGTGTATACGGAAAGGTCGAGGAAGTCGCGCCGACTTCACATTTCAGTTCAATCGTCGCTCTTTATAGACGAACAATTCCCAACGTACCTTCTGCACCCATATTTGCAATCGTCGCGAGACCTTTCAAAAACATAGCTCAATTTAAAAGCGAGATAAAACAGCGCCTTTAATCAACTTACCAGTGCACGACTGGCTGAAGACACCAGGCCCAAAATATTCCAAAATGCGTCCTGTACCGCCCTATGCTGGTGTAATGAAGACGGACTCAGCAATGAAAAAAGGGGAAGGCGCTTACTCGGACAGTCAGGAGTCCAGCAATACTTAAAATGAGATCCTTACTTGTCGTCCATCCATTCATCTGTCCGGTAAGATGGATGCCTGCCAGGATATCAGACAAATCAAACAGAACAGGCCGAAACGAAGCAACAAACCAACTATGTGCGGTGCCTTGAGCTCCCAGGGAGTTCCTGTCATTGCGTCCACCGCGTCGGCGCCTCCAACGCCAATAGCTATCAATCCGAGCCCTCCTGCATTAGGTGTATGCGAGTCTGAGAAAATAAAGTTTATAGCCAGCCATCTGCCTAAATGCAAAGCAGAAAATTATACCTGTTCCCAGCCTTGCAGTATTAAACATTAGCACTCGAAGTCATTGCAACTGAAACAGACATACATGAGCATTCCTGGTGCAGCATAATTCTCTAATACGATCTGATGTATGATCCCAGACCCAGGACCCCAAAACTCGATACCTGAAAGAAAGTTATAATCCAGATAACCTATGACAAGGTCGCGATGAATAATACCGTATTTCTTCGCAGCACTTTTTAAGAAATCGAAGACCTCTTTGTTTGATATTATTGAGCGCTGTATTTCGTATCATGAGATTGACCAATTGGAATCTAAAATACAAGCAACGCACTTTGAGATCAGCCTCAGCACCTTCAGAAGCTTGTATTAGATGGTCACAGTGGATACTAGTCGGAACAGCACAGGTCGGTAGACCCGCGCTCATAAATTGTAATCTAAGAAGTACATAAGGATTGATAATTGTCTTAGACCTAAAAATCGACTTACATTGCCATCCTCCAAAAAAGTTTATCTTAATTCAGCTGATTTTTCGAGGAGGCCTATAACTACTTACTGGGCGGAAGCATCCTGCATAGCTACACGCTGGGGCCGAAGCTGCAGATATTCCCCACGAATGTTTTTCTTCCCAGCTAGGGTCTTCTCCGGCTCGTGAATATGGCTGTAAAGGATCTTTTCCGCCAGAGTCAACGGTCTATCATCTAAGATTG
The DNA here is from genome assembly GCA_033182465.1 of Sanghuangporus weigelae. Classification (NCBI taxonomy): domain Eukaryota; kingdom Fungi; phylum Basidiomycota; class Agaricomycetes; order Hymenochaetales; family Hymenochaetaceae; genus Sanghuangporus; species Sanghuangporus weigelae. The sequence continues at coordinate 2,394,675 of CP137318.1, read as the reverse complement.
CGCGAACCCGCTTGAGATTATCCTGCAAACGAGCATAAGGAGGTGTAATTGTGGTGCAGTCCTTTTCGAGGAGTGAGGCATGGGTTGCCAGTGACCTTGCAAGAGCTCGTAGGCTCGCGCGACCTAAGGCAGTGGTCGACGAGAATGCCATGGCTTGCGACGCCTGGCCGGCTGCACGGAACTGACGGGAAGACGAAGACTAGGCAGTTGGTCAAAAGGAAATATTTTAGTTTAGTTTTAGAGTTGACGTCGATCGGCCGATGGATCTTCAGCCAATCAGGACCAAGTGCTTTCCGAGTGATCGACGGATGTCGATCTTATCACACACAAGAACTTCAAGTTTCACCGTTATAAATTGTTCGACAACAGTATTTACCTGCGTAACCAAAGTCCAATTTTCTATTTATTTCTATAATAATGAGATGGCCAGATGGCTTAGCTTGTCTGCTAGCTCCTACTGGGCTCAGTAGCTACAGTCTCTAAGAGTATGAACAAGTCTTCAGCAAATAGCATCTAAGCATGAGGCGGTTAGATCGTGACCTAGACATCTGCTTGTCTACAGACAACAGCGGATTACGGATGCGATACGCTAGCTCAGAATCAGGTCGCCTTTCCTCTCGGACCCTCCTGACTTCATGCGTGCCGAGTGGCTACCAAATTGCATCGCCCTCTTCTTCCGTGAACTTGCTAGCTCAAGTCCGACCTTTCTCGCTGCCAGCCGAAGGAGCATCTTGTCCCCAAGCCCAAGTGGCAGGCGAGGATCCAGTTTATAATGAACCGGGAGTTTTGCAAGATAGTTAACGACGGACAAGGAGAGGAACGGATGCCGTGCTTCTTTGCCGTGCGATGAGATTATACGATCGTCTCGCCCCAGGTTACGAGCCGGTATCCGATCGATCTCCAGCTGAAGCTGTAAGTGGAATCCGTTTCAGACATCAATCTGACAAATGTGCAAAATATCTCAGACCTCTTCAATAAGAGCTGGCCAACCGCCTGAGTTATAAACAGTTCTATGTCGCCAATAACCCCCGAGGAGCTCATCCGCTCCAAGCCCGTTAAGCTGATCGTATATAAGCATAGAATCAAGGCGCAAAAATTCGTGACAGCAATACCAATACTCGAGCTGTGCTGGCATAAGGGATTTTCTGAGAATCTTCTGTCTTAATGTGACCAATGCCTCTGGATGCAAAATAAAGTGCAAGACCCAGGCTCTTTCAAATCATCAGCTGCTAGATTGCCTTTCAATATATAGAATTATCTTACTAGATCCATCACCGTTTTGCAGGGATGCATAACATTTTCAACGACTGGTCGGTTACTTGTTGTCTCCTGATCTCTCGTCAAAAGTGAATTGGTGTTTGGAGATTCGAGAAAGCTAACCTCAAACGTTACATCTACTTCAACCTTGCTTTGGCTAGTCAACAACAATGAACTCTCAAACATATCAGATGCTTACAAAGTTCCATTGTCGGTGTGGGCAGGCTGTCCGAAGTTCAGCCAACTCCTCGAGGCCAGTAACGCGATCTGGTACAAGATAAGGCTCAAATCTGCCATCGCCTAGCACGGAGACTGGATCTGGTGTGCTGCTCCGCGCAGATTTTCTTTTCTTCTTGATGTTCTCATTACAGTCCGACCTGATCTGTATCTTTCGAGGATTCTCGAAGGCTACGTTCAGTAGGTCTATGGGCTCGTCAGGAGGAAGATGCCTATAACAATATTTATCTGACACAAATCATGTCAAATACGCCGTACGAACACTAACCTGTCAGCAAGATATGCTAAAATTGTGCAGTCGATCCCTCCGGAAAACAATACTGCAACTCGAGCTTGCTCTTTCTCCCTGAAGGTTTGTGAGGTAAACTTAACCGATCGATCTGAGGACAATCAACGTACGCATGATACGGGATATCTTGCACCATCAATCTGACACTGCGATCAAGTTGATCGAGCAAGTTGTCTACCACATGCAGTAACGTAGGTGGTATGTCTGTCAGAGAACTGACAAGAGGGGATGTATTTGTGATAACGTTGTTTACTCTCGCCGGCGTACTCTACGCGCTTTGCTCAGTATTTCAGCATCAGCATATTGAACACAGCAGCGTCTTACAAAGTCCGTTGTCTGACCGGGATTGTGGCTGCGACCGAGCGTCTGCAGAAATTCGCTGCCTATCTAGAATTACCAAAAATAAAATCTTCAGCACAAAAAAATACTCTTTTTCAAATGGAGACTTACTCCAGTACTCCACTTGTTCAGATCAGCATAATGAAACTGTACTGTATCGATCTCTTCAAAATCATAGAACGGATTCGCGCCGGCAGATACAGAAGCAACGATCAGATACGGTTTCTGGCTGGTCGGTCGATGAATCAGAAGCGACCGACGTCCGAGCGGATCTCGTCCGAAGTATATCCTCTTCAAGGCTTTCTGCAAAAACAAATTCAACCAAGAAGATGAGCAAAAGACAAGCTGAAGGTCTAGTCGATTACCCACATGAAAGTAGCAGAATGCATAACTCAAGCAGAAATCAGCAAGCACATCAAAGTTGGAAATGAACAGCATAGGGCCACTTACGGACCCTCGATCGATTCAAAGATCGCAAGAAGTTCAAGGCTCGGATTTTCTTCTATTTGCTTGATCGTCTCAAATAGTTTGATTCCATCATTTTCAGACGCTTCCATCTAAAGTGGAAGCCTAAGAACGCCCTGTAGTAATGAATGCGCACGCAATCGCTAACCTCGATGCCCTCAAAGACCTGTAAAACACTAGTTATCGTGTGATGGATTCATCTTGCGTGCGGTGTACAGACTTCTCCGTTCCAGCATAATACATTACCTGTGTCCACATGCGGTTGGACGACAGGCTTGTCTCCCCTTAGTCTTAACTCACTGGCAAAAAAGCGGACATCTAGAGGAAAGCCTTTATCGGAAGAAACAGTGAAGCGAACGCTCTTCTGTGCGTCTGGGCCTGATGGCAGCGATGCACTGAAAATTGTATGATAAAATTTCTTCGTGAACGGGCAAACCCACCACGTGCAGAGTTCGCTGTTTCAAGCTGTTTCCATACTGGCTCGAAGTCTGTTGCGAGGTCTTCTTGTCGCTGGATAGCGAGTAAAATTCCACACATGGTGGATAGAGACAAACGTAGATATCCCGATAGGGACTTTTCTCGGCTAATTTTCGAGTAGATTACGGCACAATATTGGAAGTGAACTTGTTATTCTATTTTTATATGCATACATGTAGCTGCGTATTGCTCATCCCCTTTCAAGGGTCGTTGAAGCTGTTAAACAGTAGTCTCTATATGGCCTACTGTAATTACACATTATAACTGGAGGCTGATACATTTCCACCGCGACCGGTCCAATTGACGTCTGAGACAGTGTAAGTAAGCTTACAAACCACGAGGAAAGAACAGCTTACGGATATCCTCTCCCGCCTTAAGCTTCGCATTTTCCTTTCCTGGCAGAACCTTGAAAGTGTGCGCACCGAAGTAGTCACGCTAAAGTCTCATCAGTCGACTGATGTTGCAAGAAGATGGTTTACTAAGCCCACCTGAGCTTGAATGAGATTGGCAGGCACGATTTCACTTCTGTATCCATCAAAGAATGCCAAAGCAGTGCTGAACGCTGGAGTCGGGATGCCCCAGAGAGTGGCCTGCGCAACGACACGTCGCCAGCCGGGCTGAGCCTTGTGAACCGCTAAAAATGATGTTCTCGTTTCAATAGGGTAATGTACCAATCGTCGTGAACGACTTGCCTCTATTGAAGAAATCATCGAACAGCAATGTCTCGAGATCCGGTGTCTTCTCGTAAGCTTTGGTGATATCGTTCAGGAAGACGGACTGTTTTTACGTCAGAAAGTTACTAAATGCCCTGAACGTAGCGATAGTACAAACTTTGATAATACAGCCACCACGCCAAATACGAGCAATGCCAGCATAGTTAAGATTCCATTTAAGCTTGAGTGAAACGTGAATTTAGTTCATGCAACTCAATCGGAAAGAAAGGCTAACCTCTTTGGCAGCTTCCCTCTTGAGCATGAAACCTTGCGCATATGAGATGATCTTGGATGCGTAGAGTGCTTGCTCAAGATCGTCGATAAACTGTTGCTTGTCACCACGGAACGGTTCCTTCTGCGGACCAGCAATGATCTTGCTCGCGCGAAGGCGTTCCTCCTTTATGGAAGAAAGGCAACGCGCGAAGACAGCCTCTCCGATAAGTGTCACTAGTCAATGATGAAAACGAGGGCCTTTTGCAAGAAGTCTAACCTATAGAGCTTACCTGGAGTCCCGTAGTCAAGAGCGGAAATGGCAGTCCATTTGCCCGTTCCCTTCTGTCCGGCCTTGTCAAGAATCTTTGCGACAAGAGGTTGTCCATCGTCGTCGTTGAAACGAAGGATATTTGTTGTAATCTCAATAAGGAAGGAATCAAGAACGCCTTTGTTCCATTTCTCAAAAACGGATGCAATTTCATCCTCATGCAGGCCTAGACCGCGCTTCAAGATGTCATAGGCTTCCGCAATTAACTGCATATCGCCATACTCAATACCTGAGAACTGAATTAACGGACGGATTCTGAATACGCAACATGCATAATTACCGTTGTGAACCATTTTCACGAAGTGGCCGGCACCAGTCTCGCCCATCCAGTCACAGCAGGGCACACCCTCGACTTGAGCAGCTGCAGCCTGGAAAATCGGCTTGATTGCAGGCCAGGCGGCCGTTGAACCACCCGGCATGAGCGAGGGTCCGTAACGTGCACCTTCCTCACCACCGGAGACACCACAACCAACGAAGAGAAGGCCCTTGGATTCAAGTTCGTGCGTCCGCCGAATGGAATCGGGATAGTGAGAGTTGCCGCCGTCAATGATGATATCACCTTGTTCAAGATGAGGGACGAGTTGTTTGATAAAGTCGTCAACGGCAGAGCCGGCTTTAACGAGGAGGATGATCTTTCTCGGCCTTTTGAGCTTCGAACAGAGCTCTTCGACGGAGAAAGCTCCTTGGATCTTAGTCCCTGAAATTGTGAATGACAAAGATAAGAGGAAAGTCGCGCATATAAGCAGTATGAAATGGATGACCGTACCCTTTGCCTCATTCTCGAGGAAATGCTGGACTTTGCTGGTGGTACGGTTGTATGCCACAACGACGAAGCCCTTGTCATTCATGTTAAGAATGAGGTTTTGTCCCTGCGTATATGCGCGAGTTAGATGGGTACAGGCGCGTCAATGCGCGTTGGCGGCGTTGATGACGCACCATGACGGCCAAGCCGATGAGACCGATGTCGCCACTGTGAGCGGCCAGCGATGATGAGAATGTGTTACAGGGTTTACTTGAATGAGAGCTTACATTGGATCAGCCATGATTGTACAGGAAACAGACAGGCAAGGATTGCAAGATGTGGTAGAAGAGTGAGATGTGGGAGCGACAGGAAGACGCGATGGAGGATTGATAATATAATATACTATACGATACGTATCCGTTCGGCTTTGATCGGCTAGTGGCGGGCCGAGTCCGAGGCCGGGACCGATTGTCCCACACCTGCCGCCTGCTACCGATTGGAAGTTAGCACATCCTTTTCGCAAGTGGTAACCAGGCAAAAATGATTTTAATCGTTGATACTGACAGGTTGAGAAGATGGTTCAGTGAAGTTTGTATTTAATTGGCCTCGCGCAGTATCGTATCGGTGGAATGACGTTGGGTCGTGGAGTATTTCTATCTACTAATACTCTGCAGCGTGCGTGTCCACCCATGGAATGGATTTTTTACCTTGTCTTCTTCTTGCCATTCACCTCGTCCTCATGAATCTCACTACGCTCTGATTTGTCGACTCTACAACTCCTGATCTTATTTACATCTCGCGCTCTCTTCGTATCATGCTTGTTCTCGAGTGTCTGGTACTCTTGGTCCTTTCCCTTCCAACTATTGTCTTCGCTTTTGATTTCTCCTTCACGGCTCCATCCTCTTGTGATAGCCTTACCGTCTCCTGGTCAGGTACGTTTTTCCTGGTCAGAATTGCGTGCCCTCGTTCAACGCTGTTCATTCGTCTTCTGATCTAGGCGGCAACGGACCCTTCTCATTGCTTATCACGCCAGTAAGCGTGCCCGACGCATACCTATTTCACACGTTTTAATTCTATTCACTCGTTCGCGTGTCTTGCTAGATCTTCAATGTGCCTCAGGACATATCCATACCAGATTCAGCAATCGATTCGAGCTCGGGAAATGGATCATTCTCATTTCAGCTCTCTCTTCCTCCAGGTCGAGAGTTTCTTCTCACCATGTCCGACTCAACTGGATTCGAGTCAGGAGGTACATCCGACGTACTCACCGTGGGCTCATCCGTAAGCGGTGCGAGTTGCAACACGACCGAGCCCAGTCCGGATTTTTTCTTTGACGCGAACTCGGCCCTCCAGCAGTGCCGGTGAGATTATTCGCACGTTCAATCGTTATCGGACGCGGTTAGATCATGGCTGAATTATGGTTCTCCCAGAGCATTCACGTTCAATGGATACAGTGAAGCAGTGCAGCCTGTTAGGATTTTGGTAAGTACGGCTAATGATTATCTTCTGGCTAGGCATGCTCTCTTTACATTCCTTCTAGGGCCTGATTCCTCTCGGTCAATCCTTTGAGCTTGATCCTCCAACAGGTTCCTCAAGCTTTGATTGGATTGCAAATGTTGCCAATGGAACGTCCATCGTGTTCATCATGACCGATTCCCAAGGTCGACAGGGCGGCAGCTCCAACCTATTGGTATGAAATTTGCAGTATTAGTCTGTTCCGGGAACCTGACTGTTGCCTTTCTGAAAGACGGTCGGTATGAGTGGCGACCAGTCATGCATTGATGCTTCATCGCCTCGCTCAACAGGTCAGCGTCAACCAGTCTGATATAATCAAGTTTAACTGATAGGCGCGGCGTTTTCTTACTCAAAGCGCAAGCGACGTCGACGCAGACGGGGGTTGTTACGGCGACTCAAAAAGTTCAGGACTCATCAGCCAAATCGACTTCCAATATCGCCGTGATTGCTGGTGCAACCATAGGAGGAGTCACGCTCTTTTCCGTTGCCCTTCTCGTCTCGTTCCTTTGTTTCCGCCGGCAGAAGCACGCGAAGTACCAAGATTCGGATACTCGTAGACCACCGATTACCTTCGTTGGTTCTCGTTCATCGCTTCTTGAGCGCATGCGGAACTCATTCATCCCATCAAGCGGCCGCATGAGGCGTGCTCATTCTTCATTTGATCTCCTTCCTCCCGCTGCTTTGCATCGTCCTTCTCGGCAAAACTCGCCACTTCATCAGTCGGCTATGCCAATTCCTGAGGAAGACTACATGCCAAATCCGTACGTACTTCCCTCAGATGCAAGTGCTGTTGATGGCCATTCGGCGCGTGCCTCACCAAATGCATATCCTCGTGAACCACCCTCGGTATACCCTCCTCGTGACGCGGGCACACTGGGCTATGCTCGGTCCCACTCGCGATCGTATTCTCGATCAGACAGTGAACCAGTCAGCCCGCTTTCCGGTCTCTCGAATCCGTATTCTCAAGGCCACGCTCGACGACCATCTGCTCCATACTCCATCTCGTCTAACGGTGCAGGTCCAAGATCTTCGGGAAAGGCATCTAATGCGGGCACTATCCGTAGCGCACCCCGTCTGATCCTTCACACAGATGCGGATGATGTTGCTAGCATTGACGAAGGCGAGGAAGTGATTGAGCTTCCTCCGCGATACACGGAACGCAGAGCTCCGAATACAACACTTGACCAGACGAAGGGCGCGGATCGGGAATCCAGCTGAGAGATATCTGATTGATTTCTTGATGATCTTTTTATTGTTCGGTTTCGGGTTTTCGAGTTTGTCATTCATACACGTTACGATCTATGTATGCTTTTATATACGCCTTTTTATCGTATTCATTCTTCAAGTAGACGCCATTACCTTGTGCATCATCACTCCGCATTGTACCTTCTATCCATTGCATTCTTCCTTTCATTCGGATACTGTGATCTATCGAGAAGGCTTTCTGTTATCTTACATGACTTAACAAAGGAACATCAGAAAAGCGGAAACGGTTGTCAAAGGAATCATGGTCAACAGGCTGAGTTCCCAGCGTAAGTATGAGTACAGAGTTTAAGTTTCCGACGACACAATCAAAGCAAGGGGAGGTAATATGAAAAGCAACAATGAAAGCATGTCAGAAGCCACCGTATCGATGTTAAATAGAAGACGATCGACGGAATACAGAAACAAAAGCAAGGAATACGTCTATGTCAAACCACCAGCTACATGAAGTACTCAGTTGATTTGTGCCTTGCCGAACGCCTCGACCATGGCGTCTTCGTCTTTCCTTCTGCGGTGCCTCCTGCGGCGGTCATCCTTGATAACTCTTTCAATTCGTCTGCGCATTTTGGAATGCATCTTGGGATCAGAGAGCGCCTGGCGGCATTTATAGCATGCAAGCTCGATGCTAGCCAGCAGCCTCAACGTATCCGCACTGTTCATAGTCTGGGAGCAACATGTGAGTTCTTCGATCAGTTGAAAGGATGAAATGACGTACAGTCAGCGACCACGATACGACTGAAGGCCCTTCAACGCACGAGACCACCACGAAGTTGCCCCGCCTCTCTGCCTGCAAGTCGCAATTCTATGCAAACGAAGAGCGAACATTAGAAATACTTAGGACTAGAATCAATTGATCTTGAAAGGTTACCTCTGAGAATACAACCATGAGCTTGCCAGATGCAGCAGAACGAACGACTATATAGAATGTTAGTGTTAGTGTACGCAAAATCACACGACCAGACATGAACTACCTACCAACACGAGACGATTGTCCGATAAATTCCTGAGTTACAAAGGCCCTCCCTAGATACGTCCACGAGTCTCTGCCCGGTCGCCTTATGTGGACTTTGGCGCATAGTTCACGAATGGGGTCCTTTTGTGGCGGGGCTATAAAGTGTAGATTAACTTCAATGCAACGACGGACTACACCAACCGGAAGACAAACATTGGAAATCTGGTATCTCTGGTGGTGGCTGGTAGAATCCCTCAGGTAACGTAGCTGTAGGTGGAACCGAGATTGCAGGTTCTTGGACCGACTCATCCACCGAGGTGATGCTCGGATCTATCTCCATGTTGTTGAACATAGCCAAGCAAGGGTGAATATCAACACAAGATTTGACGGTTTGCAAGAGCTTAGGATGTACGATATTTCGGTATGCAGTTATTTATGTTGTGATGACGGTTCAAGTTCAAGAGAGGCTGCGGTCAATAGTGAGTGACAGAACGCGCCCGTCACGCTGCGAGACGAAAGATCGACACCAATACACTCATTTATTGCTTCCTCTGTGCGTGGCTTGCTCCTAGCTCTGCTTCCTCAAACAAGACAGGTACATGAACGAAAGAAACTACAGACGAAACTACTATCGCTGGTCCGGAGACAAATAAGGACCTGATACAAGGCATAAGTTACGTGGGGTAAAATGTACATTAATTATTGGTGTCCGTTTCGTAGGGAATGTGACGAGGAGGTCGGAACTAGACGGAGGTCTTTGCTCAGAAAACAGTCCGGCTGCATAGGAGAACGAGCTTAACTTACGTTTCAATCCCATCTTCATCGGCGTGGTCTTTCCCCCCTAAAGTACCATTGACGCCATTGACGATGCCATTTTCTCGAGGAGCTCGAGAGACTGGACCTCCGGATTCCTTCACATCCCAACATCGGACCGTCCAATCAGCACCTCCAGACACAAGTACAGAAGATTCGCTGCTGAATGACATAGAATACACAGATGCCGTGTGACCTGTCATTTTCTTCACTCGCCGACCAGATCCAAGGTCCCAAAGATTGATAGCAAGGTCTTCTCCTGCACTTGCGAGGTAACGACCATCCGGACTCATCGCGAGAGCAGTAATTGGTCCTTGGTGTCCTATAAAAACGCGCATGGCAGTTCCCTTCTGAACGTCCCACAATCGACATGTCCAATCACTGGATCCAGTTGCGAGGTACAGTGAGTTTGGGTGGAATTTAACACACTACATCAGAACGTAAGCATCTACGTCAGTATAGACCATGGTTCCCATGTACTCACATCGACATCGTTCAAGTGACCAGCATAGATTCGTAGAGCAGATAATCGATCGGATGACCATAACCGTGCCGTTTTATCTCGACTTCCGGTGGCGAAATAGACTCCTAAAGGACTCCAATGTACGTCCCAAATTGGACTTTGATGACCACGATATGCAGCGACGTTACTCATGGTTTCCAAAGACCACAGCCTTGCCGTGCAATCTGCAGAGGCGGACAGCAGATAGTGAGGAGGTGCTGCAGACCCGCCTATCGGATCAAAGGACAGCGAATAAACTGGACCACTATGCCCTAGAAGTTTCCGAGTAGTCTTTGCCTCTCTCTCCCGAGCTTTCTTTAAGCCCGAAGCTAAGGAATGCCGTGGATATCAGAGAAGAAGAAATAAAGTAGAAAAGAGGCTTACGGTCACGAATAGAACTTGGATCGAAGTCACTGCGCATGCCTCTGAGTTTCTCGCCTTTTAAATTCCAAAGGCGTATGTAACTCTCTGTAAAACCAACCGCCATCAATGACGAATCTTGAGAGAAAGTTGAACAGGGAGTCCTTTGTGCATGATGTAAGTGGTACAGTCAAGAGAAGGGACTAGTACTGTGCAGCATACCCATCTCCAACGTCATGTAGCGTATAACAACAGATACTAGGAAGAGCTCTTGCTCGCGCAGCAGCAGCCTGAGGACTGTTGCTATCCTTCTCAAGTGGCGTCAGAGCAGATGGTTCCAGCCTGATTTTCTTTCGCGCGTCGCGAATTCGCTCCACTTCGCGTTTGACATCTATCATCCTGAATGAAGATGGAAGGGGGGGCATGTCGGAAGGCTGAGGAGCTGTCAAGCCTGATGGGGCTGCAGGACGAAGAAGCTGAAGGTCCTGAGCGGATAGTTCGTGTTCTGCTCCAGCTAACACCTGCTCGCGATAAACTCGCTCTATCTCGTTCTGCAGGGCTTCATCAACTGGTGGAGGGCCAAGCTTTAAGTCTCCCCTTGATAGATTATACGCAGAGGCATCAATAAGAGGTCGCTTGTCACCACCTCCCGATTGTGGAACAAGTGAGGATAATAGTCCAGTTGATTCTTCCCATGCATACGATGGCACCGAAGTCGAACTAGATGAGGTAACTGTCATGATATCAGCAAGGATCAGCAGTTAAAACTAGCTTGGCTAACCATCAAACTGCAGGTGGTTGTTTACGACTCTCATCACAGCTGCACGGCCCCGTTTTCCTTTCTCCCCGGAAAAGCCTTCTCCAACACCGGCTCCCTCTCCACCAATACCTTCCGTTAACCAACCGACCAAAAGGTTGAAGCCCGAACGGCTCATGCGTAGCACGTACTTCTCATTCCGAAATCTTTGGGCGAGTTCATCTTGCTGCACATGCGAAGGGAGGAGAAGCGTAGAAAGACGATGTAACGTTTTGGTGTGGTAAGGCACAAGTGACGGAGAGAAAGTTTTGAAGAATTCCAGTCCTTTAAACAGAATCATGTTAATACGAGAAAAAGTGCGGTGCAACATATAAACTTTCCAGCATCGCGGAAACCAAGTTGAATCAAGTCAAGGTAGAAATGACAGAAGATGGGAAACAGAATTGGTCTGAATTCCGGCTGAAAGAAAGCATCTTAGAATGGGGTTCCAGTAACAATGATCTAGCACGTTCACTTACCTGGTACATGTCCAGAGAACCCTCTACCCAGACCTCCAAATCTCTGAAACCTTCGTGTCTATCCGTTGGGTCGAGTGTAAGAATCTCATCTGCTCCTCCTGGGTTGATCGACTCGAGCAATTGCGACACACTCGGTGTCGTCACCCCACCGCTCATAAGACTTTGCATCGCAACCTTCCCGTCTGCAAGCACATTTTCGCCTGGCTTATCTTTCTTCTGCCAGAAAGGAACGAGATGCTTGCGAAGTTCAGCGTCCGACACCGTTGGTTTAGGCGGTTCGGATGTCGTGGCCTCATCTTCAGTGGGAGGGCTAGGTAAGCCCAAAGCATCGCGGAGAGCGCGTTCAGCATCTTTATGACCGTGGTGACGCAGATATTCGATGACCAGCTGGTCCGTGTTGGCTGAGCCATTCTGAATTGCAGGTTCTTGGGCCGCAGGATCGTGCTGCGAAGACTCCTCCGAAGGCGGATTTGAGGGGGCCGGTGTCGCTGCTGACATCTTTTACAAACCGTGATATACGGTGTCGAGCTCAACGATTCTCCAGCGAATATTCGGGACTTGAGGTCTTGACTAACAGGGACACGCCTGGTAAACAAGTCCAATGTACGAGATGCGTGTGGCTTATACTTTCTTATGTAAGCAACGAACACTTGAAATCAAATCGTTTCGAGACGCATAACGATTGTTAGCCTCCAGCTAAAGTAATACACGACATAGAATTCTTCGAATGCAGTATCAAGAAATGAGACTTGGAGATAGAGAAATATCAAGAAAATTATCAAGAAATAGAGATTCTCGTGATCCACCACAGCAGATTATCGTCTAGAAGTGCTCCTTAGCAAAGGTGAAATCGACCGTCGAGCAACGCGCTTGCATGGCAGCATCTCTAACAGCGTTACCAAGCACAGAGGGCTATAAATGAAAAAGATAAGTTGTGTCGTTCCTCAGGTGAAATCAAGGACGTACGCCGCAGAAGTAAGTCCCAACTGTTGTCCTTAACTGGGCTTTGCTACCTGGCAAATACTGGCCAGACTCAATAGCAGACCTGATCCTCGTGTAGACCGTCCTCCAGTCAGGGCGACCGTACATCGTACGAGTACGCAGCAGAGTCAGTGGATCATACTCTGCACCAGCGTCATTAATCGCGATATTCCAGAGCATGTCCTCTCCAATCTTCTGCGTGAGATAGATATTGATGCGCAAGAAGTTCGCTGCAGAACGTGTCAGATCAACAAGGAGTGAAATGATATAGTGGACAAGCGACTCACGGTCCATCTGAGCCGCTTCGACTTCCTGGAGCAAGGTCTGGAACCAACCAAAGGATGGTGCATCGCGGCACACCCAGAAGAATTCAACACGAGAGAGAGCACCAAGATTGCCACGCTTCTGACGGTACCAGATGTGCTTAAGAATAGACGCGAACGGCGTCACACCAATACCGGCGCCCACTAGAACAGCAACCTCGACGTTGAAAACATCTTCAGCGGGAGCACCATATGGACCGTCAATCCGTACAACAGGTAAACGACGGGTTGAGGGATCAATCTCCAGATAGTCACCGCGAAATCCATACTCCTTCTCATCCTTTTCCTGACCTTTCATCGCCTGCTTGGTCAACTCTGCGACTACTGATGGTCCGGCACCAAGGAGGTCACCCAGAGCATGGGTCCAGTCACCAACTTGTCGAATGTGTACCGATACGTATTTATCCTCCGGAGCGGAAGTGATAGTAAACTAGACAGATAGGACAATAAGCTCCAAGCATGAAAATTATGAGACAAAAGATATTACTGGATGCCACTGGAATCTAGACACCTCCGGGACTTGTATGAATAGCCATTGCCCAGCGGTGTACTTGAAGCTAGGTTTGATGATGCGCAATTCCATAGCACCACTCGGATGCACTATAACTTTCGAGAGCTGAGTCGCCCGTCTTGCTCTAAACTCCCGGTACATCCGTTCACCGAAGTAAAAAATGGCGGGCCAAATGATGAATCTCCAGCTCAGATAACCAAGGCAGTGCTCTGTCGAGTAGAACGGGAATGCCTTAATGTAGTCCGGCTCGACACTGTCCCGTACGAAACAGCCCGTCGCATGTGTGAAGAGACCGAGCATAAAGAAGAATGCGAGATGGTGCGTATACCAGAATGCTTCGAAGCATTGGTTGCGGATTTTCTTGTGAGCGGTTGTGTAGATGAGTACCATGATGAGTAACATGAAATGCCCGGTAATACCACCTGGTTGATGATAATGGATGTCCTGAGCAGTTTCCTTGCGAATTTCTGGAGGGAGGCATCAGTGCGAAATTACTAAATTTTAGACGAAATAAAAAAGGACACACGCGTTCGCTCGACATTAATGAAATTCACGTAGTGGGCAGTCGTGTGCACAACGGACCAGAAGAGCATCTGATAAGCTACCTGTCTATGAAACCAGATATTCTCGTCGGCGGGGAAGGCCCACGTAAGCCTCGGTCTGATAACCTTGATTATGTTGCGCAACATGGGTAAAAGGATGAGACCGCCATCGAACGCAAGCACAAGGCCGGCACCACGAGAGATCCAAACGGAGTACTTGAGTGAGTTGAGACCAGCCAACTTGGCATTCGTAGCCTATACACGGTGATGAATGGGCCGAGGGCTGTAGGGATAGATACTAATACTAACCTGACTGTGCCATCCATAGATGAAAAAGAAGAGATGGAGGCCGTAGAACAAAACATTGAACACGAGCCTCCTCGGGACCATGAACTCTCTCTTAAACCATTCTTGGAACGACATGATTGCAGGCTTGCGACGTCAGTCACGGACTGACGGTTAGCGCGAAAGACGATAACGAAGCTAAAAGATGTGAAGTCGGAGTCGAGGACCGGCCAAACGACGGAAAGAAAGCGGTGAGAATAGAGGCAAAGAAAAGAGAGACGAAGAAAGAAAGGAGGGCCGACCGAGTCAACGGGGCGTGGATTGAGGATGGATAGGGAGGTGGTGGTAGAAGATGAAGAGAAAAGGGCCCGTGGATGAGTGAAGTGACGGACGGCACGGCGTCCACGACGGTTGCCGTTGCTAGAAGTGGTAGATTTCTTCACGCGGCCGTCCATCACCATCATGGAGATCGACGGTTAGTGCTGTGCGTGCGCCGATTTCTGCTTATTGTCTCCGTATCCCGTAATTATGGGCATCTCGGCCACATCAAGCAACAGCAACAAAGAACAAGGCTCACACTCTAGCTTTCAAATTTCCTGGGAATAATTCCTCTCTTTTGGCTCAGGTACGCACAACCATACAACAATGTTGTTTTGTTGATGGATAATCAGTAAAGTGGCGCGCGCGCAACCAATCTTTCCGCTCATGTAGGTAATCACATAATACAAGCGTATGACGATTTCAGGTCCACTACTATATCTAGTCTACCCATCGTAGCGGTACGCCACCATCGCTTCTACCCTGTGAACATCAGTGCTGAAGCTGCGTAGCTTCACTTGCTGACTCTTGCTAGCCTCGATCGCAAGCGGGTCCGTGTCCACCCACTCATCGGCAGGGACATCAGCTGATTCCGATGTGTATGCCAGGATATTGAACACGGTCGGCTCGTTCATCGTCGGCAGAAATGTTACCGTAGATACAATCTGTTTCAGGATATCCCGTATTTCTGCCTGGATTTGTGATTCTGGCTTTGAACTGCTTCTAGATTCCATGCCGTCGTTAGGGACACCCATGTCACGGGCTTCATCATTTGTTTAGCAACGACACTTACGTCGGTGTCTGATCGTCAGATGCGGGCGGATTTTGAAGATGCACATCAAAGACCCATCTTTCCAACGTCGTCCGGCTATCTTTCGCTATGATAGCCAGGATAAGTTGCGTAACACCGCCTGTGAGAAGCCATTCTGCCAAGAGATTGTCAACAACCACAAAATAGACGACGCAATGGAACAAGCTGACTTTGCACTTGGTTCAGTATTCTAAAAGGGAATCGGTTTTCATGTGTATTCGTTTGTTTGGCGCAATTGACTCACTTGTCTAGATACGTTTCTAGAGCCAGATCCTGCGTTAGCATGACAACCTGTCCGTACTTTTTCACAAGATGGAAGTCATCTGCAGGATAGACCCCGCGCTGGTACAAGATCCTGTCGGTCTTTCAGGAGACTGTAGTTAGACTGATTTCAGAGAGAACGAACGTGTTGACTGCGAATTTGAAGAAGTCAGTGACGATGGCTGTTGAGCCTTTCAGTGTAATGGCTTGACGTGTTGGAGCGTGTCTCGTAGCCATAGCTGAGGTACACTTAAGAAGGTACAGAAAAAGAAGTTGAATACACAGCAAGCTGATGAAAAGGTACACGAGGAATGCAATGGATGGCTCTGAAGGAGGAGGGACGATAAAAGTTGAGCCACAGCGGGATTTGAATTCACCTACGCGACGCGTTCAACTAGCACGTGATGAGAGTAGTCTCGTGACCGCCGTTCTTCATCTCTTCGCTTCTTCGAATTCGACATCGACAAGGATTTCTGTTTTTGAACCTTTCAACTACGACATAGAGCTCAAGGACTCAGCGACGGCGAGTGGATATAGGAGGAACTCGCGATCATGTCACTTTCGTCATCTTTTGCCAGGTCTGGTCCATTCGGAGCTTTTTCTGACGCGTCACAAACGAGTACCCAAGCTTCTACCTCCCGTGTTAAAGTCCCACCACCTAGGCCTTCGCTAGACCTACCTGCTCTGAAAGAGGCGGGTCGCCTCGTGCAGGACCAGATTATTAAAGATGCACAGATAATTCCAGATCTCGCAGACATGCTTACAATACGTACGTCCATCAAATTATCTCGTCCTTGTTGACTTCTGAAGGTTTGTATTCAGCCGGGGGACAATCTTCTGCTTATTATACGGTCTTTCCTGGAGACTTTCGTGTTCCCTTTCAAAAGCGCAAGCACGTCGGCATACCACCAGCTCTCTGGGAGCACTTCCAAAGTATGTCTGTTCTTTGTGGCTCGATAGGTCCGAGCTCATTTGGATGTAGCGCCGCAAGTGGAATGTCGTATGGGAATAGTGCCAGAAATAGAGCGCGCTTGGATTACGATGGACCATAAGCTCTTTCTTTGGGACTATGTTGAGGGGTACGTATTTCTCCACATCTTCATACGTTCTGCCTCAACTCTTGTGGATTTAGTCAGGAACTGAGCTCCTTCATTGAGCAACCAAATACAATTGTACACGTTGCACTGGTGAAACCGAAAACGAATGTGTTCATTGACGAGATAACATACCTCTTAGTTATATGCACGCCAGTGACTGTCATCTTGCTTGGTCTATCGACACAAGCAAGTACAGGTCCTGAATTCCGAAAGCATAAAGACATCAAACTTTACGCGACCGACATAACAGTTTCCACGGATGACATCACGATGACTTCGGTCACGAGTACTAGTGACGGGAGAATCTTCATGTGTGGAATAGGCGATGGTTGTTTGTATGAGTTGCATTATCAAGAAAAAGAAGTCTGGTTTGGGAAACGTTTTCATCTAGTAAACCACTCCGCCACGTCGATGCCTAGCTTTATTCCTCTCTTGAGAACACCGCAAAATGAAGGTATGTTCTTTTAACCTCATCAAACCTATTGTGGTTGAAACGTCCGCAGAACGAATTATTTTCCTTGTATGCGATCAAGCGCGAAATTGTATCTACTCGCTCAGTGAACACGACTGGATCTCAATATGGAAGCCAGAACCTAACAAGGGCCTGCAAAAAATACAGACGCTGGGAAACCTCCTGAAACAGGCGCAGGATAAAGCACCTGGTGCACCAGCACTTTCCCAGGGCCTCCATTTGCTCTCGCTGCATGTCATCGATCAGCATGAATCGAAAGCAGGGGTCCAGCTCATGGCGTTGTCGCAGAATGGAGTCCGTTTATACTTTTCGCCTGCCCCCGCGGGATACAGTGGGTATGGCTACGGTTCTCCCTACGGCGCGACGGATCCAAAGCACTTGCATCTCTTGCATGTTCGATTGCCTCCTATGAATTTACTCCATCCGGACGAGCAACTTCGATCGCAGCACATACAACTTAATCCTTACGGGACAGTTCCCCAAAATATTCCAGCACCTGCAGCCTGTTTCGTGAAGGATCTGATCTCAGTGGCTTACACTGACGGTGTACTTGTCGCATCGCAGCCAGGCGATATAGAGGGGAAGGATTTCCTTCTTGGAATAACTCCTGATCTTTCAAAAATCGGGACACTAGGGCAAGCTCAGGCGCCTCCTAATCCACAAGCAGCTGCACAAAACTACTATCTTCAGGGCGGATATGGTCCTTCGACAGCGAACACGAGACCACCCTTAACGGAGCAAGCGACGATGCTCTACCTTGAGGGTACTGTTTGCTCTATTGCTGCGGTGAAATCCGCTATGCCATCGGCTGGTGCCATACCAGCAGCTGCTCCGGAACCTCTCAGCACAAATGAGCTCGCGACGCAGTTCTCGCAGCCGCAGCTCGAGTTTCTTATCCTGTCAAATGTCGGAATCAGTCATCTTGTCAAGAGAAGAGCACTTGATTACCTCCGTGATGCACTCGAGGAGGCCCACGCTGAAGGCAATCTACAGCAAATTATGGACTTTCGCGATAGCTTTGGACGTGATCAGACGTGTGCGATGCTCTTGGCGCTTGCCAGCGGCAATACATTCTTGGCCATCGATAGGAATAGGTATTCGCTCTACGAGGAGGTAGGGACTGTAGGTCCTGACATTGCAGGGGTTGCGAAACAGGCGTTGTATGATTTAGCAGACCGGCCGATTTGGGTAGAAAGAGGGTACAGCGGAGACGCACATGGCAATATTATCTTCAGTGGTCGTCGAGAAGGCCTTGCGCTATATTTTGCTCGACTAGTCCGGCCATTATGGAGAGCCAGAGTTGCGAAAGCAGGGTACGCGGATTTCCTGTCGGTATGCTCATCATGACTAATATTTATGTTTGTAGGCCATCCGGGTTGAGCTCAAACTTCGAAGACAGAACCTTGGTTACTATCCAGAGGAACCTCTATGCTCTAAAGAACCTGCTCGACAATAATCCACAGCTTTTCAGCTCTGCTCCGGGTGAACAAGTGAACACAGGAAGTCGGCAACATGTCGAACATGACGCGTGGAAGGCGGAAGCGGCTTCTTTATCGCATCTGCAAGCTCTTCTTGGCCGAACGGTAGAGGCAATCTCATTTGTCTTGCTATTGATAGACTATCATCTCGGAGAACTGGTGGCACAGTGCGATAAAGACACACAAATCATTCTACCTACATTGACTTATGAGGAGCTCATTACCTCGGAAAATGGTCTACGAGTGTCAAGAACACTTGTTAATGTGATTATCAACAGTCAGATTGGACAACAGATCAGTGTGAGAAGTTTATTAGTTTTAATTCTCAGAATTCCTACTGAATCCATTCTGACTATCATAAGATCGATACCGTTAGTGAAATTCTACAGCAACGGTGCGGCTCATTCTGCAGTGCCGACGATGTCATGTTGTACAAGGTCAGAAAACTCCAACGACGCTCGACATTGACCGTTGCTAATTTAGGTCAAGGCACAAGAAAACGTCCGCAAGGCTGTGGATATTAGGGATCCCAATGAGAAATTAGTTGTGTTGGGAGAATCCCTGCGGTATGTCGTTATTAACTCCCACGATCGATCATACTATCTGATGAGATTAGATTGTTCACACGGGCCGCTCGAGTGATAGAGTTTGAGAAGCTGCGAGAAATTTGTGGCGACTATCAACATCTAAACTATGCTAAAGGTACGGCAACCTTGGTTTAATATTCTATACGCAGCACTGACGGTCCCTAAAGGGACGGTCGAGTTGCCCTTACAATGTGCTATGGTCACGGATGAGGATAATTCGGGCCTCAACTATTGGCTCTCGGGGTCACCGTCAAATGATCCTCGATCAGAACTCTTGGAGAAGCGGAGGAGATGCTACGACCTGATTCTACATTCTTTGTCAGTATTTGGCGAGCAGTGCGCAAAGAATCCGTCGAGACAAGACTTCGAGGAAACTCGGAATTACGCATATGATCTTGCGTTCTCCTCCGAGGATCCTGTGTTCCATTCACATCTTTACGAATGGATGGTCAAGCAGGGAATGACAGATGCTCTTTTACAAGTAAGTCCATTCTTCATAATACTTGTACGAGATTTGATGAACATGGTTCCCAGATTCGCCCGCCATTTTTAGAAGCCCACCTGCTTCGCGACCCTCCTTTCGCTGACAAATATCAGCTATTATGGCAACTGTACGTCAAAATGGGCCAATTTTTGAGAGCTGCTGAAGTACTTGCCGCACTTGCCCGATCTTCTGAGTGAGTCGTCGATGAATAATCGTAGAAGCATCTGGCTAAATTCTTCATAGATTCGATTTGACATTGGAACAGCGGCTTGAGTTCCTTACTCTCGCCGTAAGTACGGCTAAATCACATCCCGTATCCCTTAACGATAAGCATGAGACTGCAATAACTTTCCTTTCGGAGCTCGAGGACCAACTGGAAGTGGCACAAGTGCAGATGGACTTACTTATTCAGTTGCTGCCCCGTATCAACGATCCTGACGTCGGCGAGCAGATCCAACTTTTGCAGAAACGGCTGTTCAACGTCACGGAAGTAAGTTTCGCAGCAATTCAGTCAGTGGTAGTGTACTCATCCTCGTTCCTCTTGTAGCTGTATCAACTCTACGCGGAACCTTTTGACCTTCCGTCTATCAAGTTACTTATCCTGCACGTGTCCGAACATCATGACGAGAGTGTAGTAAGGCAGATTTGGAACGCAATGTTGGATGAAGGTCCGTATCAGGTGTTTTACTCTTGTACGATGTAGAAGTTTTGACCTTTATACAGTGTGCTCCTCAGGAACACCCGATGAGCAAGCTGACCGGATTTCCTCTCTTGTCATTACACATGGAAAGAGGTTCTTTCCTTCAGAAAGTGCCTTTCCTCTTCGTAAGTATACCAAACGCAACCAATGACCGCATTGACTAATCCCAACTCAGGTTTTGTCGCCGAGTTGCTAGTTCGATTCAGCCTCAGCAATATTGGTGTTCGTGCACCTGGCTGGGCCCCCAGGGTACTCAAAGAATGTGGTGTTCCATATCCGGAGATTTGGGATATATTCCACGACATGTACGAGTCGCAGGTAAGCAAATGACGCGGTGCTCTGCTTTAACTCGATAATTTACATTGCCAATAGGTTCCGCCCTTCAACACGCAGAAAAATATTCAAGCAGTCTCCTCAGACATTGCCATTCTGCTGAAGGACTGGATTGAAGGTCGACAGTCACACTCGGCCCTCGCTGGAGGCGACCTTCCGATTGACCTGCTGGATCGTGCTATCGCGAAATATATCGGGGAGCTGGCCCCAGACAGGAAGGAAACGAGGGAGATCTTTGAGGACGTTAAGCGTCAACTACGGCGCCACTGGTGATATCGCTATATAGTTGCTTTCGATCTGGATTTCAATCATCATCTTTATTATACAATAGAACGAGCGGGGTGAATATACATAATCATTGGACTTCAAGAATCAGACCTTCCGTCCTCGTAAGGCCCCACCTTACTGCTCTCTCCGTAAGACGATACACGCCTCGCAGTGCCCTCGATGCAATATTAAGTACGAAGAATTGACTTGAGTAGGGATAATAGATATCACCTTAAAGCACCAAGGATGATCGCTCCGAGGATGATCAATGTCGCGATGTCTCTGCTACTTTCTCGCCTGTTCCGGCCCCTTCCTAGGCGTCTTGCGAGCAGGTTGACCGGACCCAAAAATGACATCGACCAAAAAAGTTGAACCAGTGATGCAACTCCTAATACTGGGATGCCGATGATTATCCTGTGAATGAAGTTGGCGAAAGCGCCAAGCTTCCGAGGTGTGATAGGTTTAGTCGGCGCTGCCCGGAGAGGAGCGCGAAGAGTGTTTTCATCGATGATGATATCTTCATCCCGTAAGATGCGAAGAACTATCCGCATGAGATTATACGCAACCTCGTCTGGAGTTACCCAGTTCCAACCGAAGAAAAAGAAAGTACTTCTTGGAGTATAGTCCTCACTCATGAAGAAAGTCACAGTGAAAGATGCGATGTAAGCAAGACAAGTGAAAAGGAATACTGAGAGCGAGGCGATGATAACTACCAATAGAATCGTCAGGAATTAATATAATAAACAATGGAAAGAGAACACAACCTGGATTCTCCGCCAGTCCCAGGACACTGAATAACGGTCAATCGCAAGAACACGACCGCGAAAAGTTATCGATCTCTCACCTGGTGCGAGCTGTCCTGTACTTTCAAGGCGTCAACTCGTTTGCAATAAAAGCCGAAGAGTATGTTAGGTACCTTATAGTGACATTGAGGGCATCGGTAGAAAGCAGATTGCGATTCCCTACGCCATCGTTGCAAACATTCGACGTGTATATACTAGCACCAATCATTCACGACAAACTCTCCACAAATGTTCGTTAATCGAGGTGCTTACCGCAATGGATCCCCTACAATAGCAAGGACGAATGAGCCGACCACTTTCTGGACCATCAAAGCAAATTCTACATTGACGTTCGTCCTTGTCCTCATTCTCCGCATTCATGGTCGGTAATTAAGATGGGCACAAGTAATTCTCAATAATGACTGGAGGTAAAGATTTACGCGACCAAGGACAGTCGCAGGGATTAAGTTCAAAGACTCAAAGTGCGATTCGTGATGTCGTGTCCATGTCGTGTCAGTACACTCACGTGCGTCATGGCATGCGATATTATGTAATATATTGATTTAAGCTGTGGATTCGTCACCCCTTCTTCCTCTAATGAGACCGCCAGTGGGTGCTTGCTGCTGACGGATGGGCCAGGTCTCGAACGATGGTCACTTAAGATTTATAGGCGTGGTTGCTGGAATGGGTAGTGGTAGGTATCCTCTTCTTCTTCCGTCGTGAGCAGTTCTTTCCTTAATGTTCTAATGACCAGGCTTGACAAAAGTATGTTACATGCGGTTGATCTTTCTGATCTTACTGAAAGTGGATTTATGAGGTCTCGGTTGGGCAAGGGTATGAACTCATACTATGACTATCTCAATGGTAGGATAATGTGGACTTGAGATTCAATCCCGCATTAATATTAAAGTTAACTCTTTTCCCTGTTAAACAGATTGCTGACGCGCCGATTGCAATCAAAGATTTGATACCGTCAAGACTCGCCTACAATGCAGTCCTCCTGGACTTTACAATGGGGCATTGGATTGTCTCACGAAAATCGTTAGAAACGAGGTAAGACCATGCTTATGATATACGGCGCTCGAGGTTATTAATTCTGATGATGCGATAGGGTATTCGTGCCCTCTATAAAGGGGCATCACCGCCTGTTATTGGCTGGTGTGCTATTGACTCCGTACTTCTTGGCTCTTTGCACAACTATCGCCTGTTCTTGATCAGACAAGGCATGACGGAAAACAAATCGGGATCTGACACAAGGAGACTTACACTTACGGCTCATGGCATTGCCGGTCTCTTCGCAGGTTGGACTAGGCACGCAGCTCAATCTTTGAAATGATCTGAATTGTTTCTCATGGATGCTCTATAGTGCTCCCGTAGCTACACCCATCGAGCTTGTTAAAGGTATATTAATCAATAGGACGTTGCTTAAGTTCTGGTTCTGATGGTTTGAATTGACGTTAGTGAAGCTACAGTTGCAGCGGGAGAGGTTAGCAAGCGACCGAGAATTCAAAAACCCCATTCATTGTGCCCGACGTATTATTCAGGTGCAAGGACTTCCAGGACTTTGGACAGGGCTTACTGGGAGTTTGTTATTCCGCAGTAACTTCATGTGGATGTTTATGTCTTATGAGGTAAATGAATTGATTCTATCGTGTCTTATAATCGCTCATTTCGGTCTGACGCAAGGTTCTAATGAGGGGGTTCGATGAGCTGTCGGGCACACGATTGGAGGTTAGTTCCACGTCTGACCGACAGATGCGACCTCGTGACCTCATTCTTGACCGAATAAGATTAACGACGGATTGGCCACTTTCATGTCCGGCGGCCTCGCTTCATTCAGCTATTGGTTCATGGCCATCGCAGCAGATAACGTGAAGAGGTACGTTGACATACGTTCTCCGTGTGTCTTGGCTTCTTATCTCACACCCGGTATCCGACACAGTCGGATGATGGCCGCACCCCTTGATCTCCCCCGGCAGTCCGTAGCTGCTGTAGCCAAAAGAATTTATCACGAGGATGGATTGAAAGGGTTCGCTCGAGGCTTAACACCGATTCTTTTACGTGCATTTCCAGTCAATGCCAGTGCTCTCTTCGTATACGAAGGACTCATGAAGTTGATGAACGCGGAGAAGGTGAGTGTGACCATCTCAGTGCATCAGAGAACTCGCCATGAAAAGTGTCTCGGAACCAGACTAGAGCCTAACACCGACCATCAAAGTTTCTAGTGGGTGGACTTCCTCATCTATCAACTAATGCATCTATTGGTCAGTGATCCTCGGGCTTAAGTTTGGTTGACACTACGTCAGGATGGATCAAAATGAGATAATTACGATCGGTGATCTGGTATTTACAATATTATGTGCATAAGTTACATAAATGACTATATACATCTATTTCGAGCCAATGAAGTATTGATCGGCAGTCAGGTTTGAGCAAGAAAGGGCGTGGGGGACATGAATTGCGAAAGAAATAACTGTTATGAACACTTACAAACATGCAATGTACAGCGGGCATCTGCAATGCGGGGTCAAACTATAATACTGCAAGAAGTCTGTATGCTAAATGGCCAAGAGGCACAAAGCAAGTTACAGGTAGCATCTAGAGTAAGTGCTCGGGGGCAAAGCACAAGGCCACTTTCCGGTCGCTACTGTGCTTTCCCAGTTGGTTGCGTCGGAACGGTACAAGTCCAGTGCAGCTCGAGCGTTCTCGACCTAAAAGAAGAAGAAGCCCATATATCAATATAAGTTTGGACAAATACTGATCCGGAAGCGAAGTTAAGAAGTACTGACAGAGTCAAGTTTCCCATACTGAATGCGCCGGCGCATCAGGTGCCAAACCAAGGTTTGCAAACCGACCACCTGATTGGGGGATTGAAGCGCGTTTCTGAAGGGCATGTAAAGAGCAACGTCTCTGGTAGCTGCAGAACGGAGGTGTACGTCGGGACATTTTTGAAGTTTAAATTTCAAATACAGTTTAGTCAATATATTTCAATTCAGTCACCGGACGCAGATCCAAAGTCAAAGACTCACCAACTGCCGGGTGCGGGATGCCGAGAACTTATAAAGCGGGAACCTTTCAGATCAACAGTCTAAATGCGCCAAGATTGAGTATATTCGTACCTGATAGGTCATGCCAGAGTGAATGGCCTACGAGAACCTTTCCTTTGATATGCTCGGCTAATAAATCAGCCAATCCAAAAATCAGACAGATAAACGCAAATAAATGAATAAAAATGGAGAAGAAACTGACCGACTATTGATTGAACTGTATTAAACGGCATCGCTGAATCTGGGGATAAAGCGCGTGGAAATTTGATTTGAATTAATTTCCCAGGCAGATTTAAGCGTTCGTACTAACCTGGAAGCAAGTGCTTAGCCTCTATACCGGTAGTAGAGGTTCTGTAGTCAGTTACGTCCATTGTTGGTTGAACGTAGACATCGAGAACAATGGTTCCCCGATAGCTGACCAGAGATACTCTCCTGAAGACAGAGAAGAAGTTAGCTTGGTGGTCGAATTCATCCCTCGAGCTCTCTTGAATACTGACGCGACCATCGACGTTGAGCCGCCATGTCCGACGCCGACGCAAATGGTGCCAAGGGCAAGGAACGTGCTAAACAAAGATTCAGAACAAAGCCATGTTGCCTGGATCCATTCATAGCACGAACTTGTCCGGGTTCTGACTCATTGCGGTGCGAATCAAGCTGAGTTTCGACTTGAGTTCCTTTGCGATTCAGAAGAATCAAAAAGAGGGAATCAGGAGACGAGACGAGGTTGACGAGGAACGAAAAGCCAGATCTTTGCGAGTTTTTGTACTCGATTGAGAGCGCCCGTGCTGCCAGACTAAACTCGAAAGATGCACTCTGTCGAAATTGTAAACTGGCACAGCGGTGGATACATGCAACAGGAGTTCACGACCCTGACAGAGACAGAGCACGAAGAAATGTCTAAAGGACAAAAGGAGGAAAGGTCGAATGAGTAATGAGCGACGTCCCGTCCGAACATTGACAGAGGATGAGCTCGATATGGCATTGAAAATGGTTAGACGGACACAAGTCTTGAGCAATGAGATCCATTTCGACCGATAAGGCAAGGTAAACAGCAACGGAATGAATGAGGCCTCGTGCAAATTCCGAGGAATAGAAGGAAATGATCTGCAGCGGAGCTCGATAGCAGGGAAATTAAGCCACAGAAACGCAGATAATAACAAATAATAAGAAAGCCGAGCGAGCAGGAACGACGGACACATGGATAGGATGAGAGTCTTGCCGAGGGTCCTTCAATTTCTTCGTTTCCTCGAAATTATCAGATCCCGTCGAAGATCACTTGAGGAACTAAAAGAAGAGCGACCACTAGTCCCGCGGTTGAAAAACGGAATGGTATCACAGGACCTGATTTTGATATTTTTTTTCCTGAAAAAACGACCAATTGATGCCATTCGCATGGAGTCTTCGATTAAAAAGATGCGATCATCTTCCACTCTGGGGAGGTCGAGGATCCATTAAAGGGCATCCAGGTCGCAGGTGACGATACTCGTATCGATGCTATCGGGCCAGTCGTGAGAAACACATGACGATGCGACAGGAAATGAAGAGAGAGAAATAGATAAGAAATAAAAAGAAAACTGTTTGTCGAATATTGGACGTGCCGAGGCAAGGGAGAAGAGAAACCCACGTAGAAAACATAAGAGAAGCGGAGTCCATGGCACAATGCTCGATGATCGAAGATGGCCGGGAAGAGGCTGACTTAAGCGAGAGGAACCAGCATCTGCAGAGATTGTTCGAGTAAGGCCACCACCTATCTATCTGTGTCCAATGCTGCAAGTGACCGCCTGTCAAGCACCTGAAGGGCGCCACGGATGCAAACAAAGACTCAGACTGGTGCAATGAATCCAAGTCGAATGAGAATCAAGATCGACAGTCATCCTGTAAGGATCCCATTCCAAAAGGTCGTTGCAGATTGTTTCTTTCCCCGGTTTTTTGAACGAGAATCATGAGCCCAGTAGAAGAACAACCAGTCCGTTGATGTTGATGATGATGATGGTTGAAGTTTAGTAGTTCCCCAGCTTCCACTTTCCCACAGCTGTTGCCTGCCTAATTTAGTCAAGGGTGCCTAGAACACCGCGCGTCTAATGCTTAGTAATAATAGCAACAATTCAATTTCAGCCCAGCCACAGGGCGTCTTTTGTATGTATGTATGTATGTCGTACCGTGCTTCACTGCTTGCTGAAACAGATATTAATATTGGTACTATCTTCACGGGCTTGTCGGCGACGTGTCCGAGTCGGTGTCCAATGGAACAACTGGGCTCCACTCGATTTCCATTGATTGAATCGCCCTTTCTGTTTTGATCGAACGAATGGTCAGAAGAACTGGGTCTCGACCAAACTTAAATCATACTTAATTCAACACCACGGCTTTGAATAGTACTAGTGTTCTTTTTCGAAGAAGCTTAAGCACGACTACTCCGCTTTTCACGATAATTCTACTCACCTTAATTTGTCCCTCAGACTTGTTGTCACCACATGGGGTACTATTTGTCCACATGGGTGAAGGTAGCCGAGACGGAATCAATTCTTTACTTTCGACTTTGGCTAGATCTCGCCCCTAATTGGCCAGGCTCTTTCTTCCTCATAGGGCGATTATTGGATCGGTGATTCCAGATCGCAGCCACTAAGTAGTTTTAGCTGACTAGCACTTGTGGGGAGCCAACGAGGTCCCTTAGCCCTAGTCCGTTCGGATCCGTGCACTCGTGTCTTCATCCAACCTGAATGTCCCGGTATCCGACGATCAGGCTAACACTGCTTTCTCGCATGAAGCAAAGTTTAACCGTCCCGTCTGCAGTGCTCCCCTCCTCAATTTATCATGAAAACCGAGTCTCTGGCGATCGAAATCGTAAGAACGGAAGGCCGGAGCGGCTGTCGACGGAAGCTTTCCCGTTCAGCCATTCTCAGCTCTACTCAACGTCGGTCTTGATAAACTAAACAACGGGGCATTGACCAAGTCATATTCACTGTTCAGTGTGATCAGCGAGCCAACAGCGTTTATGTTTCACATCAGTGACTGATTTATTGCTACTGGATGCGATGCATTTGTCTTGCTCCTACCTGGTAATCTTACCGTGGCATCCGGCTACTCATTTCTCGGAGCAGACTTCCCATATTCTTGAATATGAATATTAATTGAAAACACCACTTCTTTGCTCGAGCGAGTGCCCCTATTGATAGAACGACTAACCGAAGTTTCCAACGAGCAGTGTCACCCCGAAACTGAAGAATGGCGTCTTGGACATATATCCGGCTGCCCTTGGCAAAAGAAGCGAAAAGGGTTCAGATTGGTTACTATGAACTCAATATAATCCGCTTACCTGGGCGGGCATCTTAGAGGCCGATATCTTCGCAAGATTCTTAAAACCACGATTGTTTTG
Organism: Sanghuangporus weigelae; assembly: GCA_033182465.1. Classification (NCBI taxonomy): domain Eukaryota; kingdom Fungi; phylum Basidiomycota; class Agaricomycetes; order Hymenochaetales; family Hymenochaetaceae; genus Sanghuangporus; species Sanghuangporus weigelae. Next base: position 2,366,280 of record CP137318.1, on the reverse strand, counting down.
ACATAAATTAATAAAAAGATATGTGGCTGAGCTTATCTAAGTTCAGTTTATCGGTCCGTGTCTTGCACGATGAGAAACATGCTTAATCATAGCGATAGATATGTTCCATGCATGGATTTCTCTAGGCGAATAAGTGATCGATTGTCGTCTGCTGTACACATGATGTTTAGGCATTGTAAATGGTATGCAATCCACCGAGAGTATGTTACAGAGTCATTCTAGCTGCTTGCTCGATTTTAGACATCCATAATTGGTCCATGCGCGACATGCTTCTCGTCTACTGAGACCAACATACTAGGCCGAGTCTGTCTTGACAATCTCGATTGATTCCGCCTCCAAAAGCGCCTCTTTAGCCATCGCCATTTGCGATTTTCATCGTCCACGCCAGGCATCAGCTTCTGGAATGACATTCGTCGAGTCTTTCGAGGCAGCTTGACCGCCTGCTCACCGACGACCACTCGTTGTAGAGCCATCAGTTTTCTCCTTCTTGATGTCCGATCCTCTGCTTCTATCCACGTGTGTGCCACATCCAGACGTCCTTCGCGAAGGGCTATATGAGCAATACGCCGCCGAACGCGCCTATCAATCAATCCTGGACCCCACTTCTTCTGGAAAGCCCGAACAAGTCCAATGGCGTGGTATGTCAGCTTTCCCTTCGCACGCGTCAGGCTGCGTAAAAGTAGAAATAGAGTTGTTGAATTAGGCCGCACATCGGGCCGTTGTCGCAGATACAGATCAACGAATTTGCGATTCGAGAAATATGATTCCAGTACTTTGGATGAGAACGCTAGATGCAAGTGTAAGAGACACAAACAATGGCGTTTGCGGGGACGGCTGAGAACTCTGGGCAGATGGCAAATCCACTCCATTGTTACTGCCCGAGCGGTTTTAATCCGAGAATTCCTGAGCAGATGGCGTACGACGGTCAGGATGAAATATACTGGAGGATGCGCATCCCCTGGGAGGTGATTCGGAATGCTGCCGAGAATGCTTTTCTGCCATTCGCGAACAAGCGAAGCATGGTAGCCATCATCGTGTACCTCTGGAGCAGTCCGCATCGGTCTAGAGACGTCTGGCAAAGTCTTCCTGCTGAATTCCCTCGGTTCGTGGAATCCGAGAAGCTCGAGTAGTAACGGTAAGGCAGATTTTTCGTTTCCAGACGCTAGCCCCTGTCGAACGTAAGACCAGGCGTGATTCCATCGTCCGATTCTGACCAGCAGTCTGATATGCAAAACCTTGCTATACGAACTAGGCTTAATACCTACTTCTTCCATACGTCGCAGGAGTTGGAATGCTTTCGAATATGATGTATGGCGTATGGCAAGCTGCACCAACAAATCGTAGGATGACGCAGAATGTAACGATGGAAATGAGTCATGATATTTGATCAGGCGAGAAAGGGATGGCAAGGGCTTGAACGTCAGAGCTTGATACAGCCTGAGTTCAAGCTCTTGAGGAGTAGCCGGATGCGTAAGGCTATGATGAGTCCTTTCGAATGGTATCGGCATTACACCCTTGAGAACTCCCTGAAGCTCATTTTCTGGAATAAATTCAGCTTGTATGTCCTTGCTTGAAGCTTTCATCTCGTGGGGTGCAAGAGAATTGACATCCACAGTCGTGGAGACTAGAACCGACATTTTTGAGCCCTTACGCGTGGAACGACGTGGGAGCCGGGATTTATGTCCGTCAGGAGAGTCGCCGCCAATAGTCGTCATCTGCGATAGAGAAGAATATCTAACCTGGATCGGAACACGTTGAGTACTACACGTTTCTGAGGACGCGAAGGGTATCCTGGCAGAACTTAGAACTGAAAATGAGCATGAGATCGCAACAAACAAAGACAAACAAGCCTCACCTATCAACAGAAGATTCAACTTTATTTTCTTCTAATAAGCGAGGAGTGCTATCGTCGCGAATTCCTACGCTCTGTTGGTCGGAGCGCAGGGTCATCTCGACAGAAGAAACCGGCGCTGTGGACGTGTTCATCACGCGCGACACCGGAAAAGACGCGCAGAAATGTCTTCGCAGCCCGATGCGAAGAGCATATTGAAGCATTCATGGGTCGAAAGGGCGCGACTTGGTCGTTACACTCGATTATTTGCTTTACGCACGAATAGGTGCTGGGCTGCTGGCTATCTGACATCGACACGTCGATTGGGTCAAAAATGAAACACGTGCACCGTGGCAATCTGATGCTCCGTTTGGATCATGACAGTGCTTGACTAGCAATTTTTCCGTTCATTGTACTACACAACTACATTTGTCTTCGTCGACCGAGGATCTAGCAACTTCATTCGCTGTGAGGTCAGAATGTCGGATGAGCAGAAGAGTAAGGCGTGGCCTCTGGCGGATGCAACCCTAACGAACCAGGTATGTCGCTTTGGGCCATTTACTTCCTGCACCGTTGCTCAAAAGATACTGTGTTTCTTGCTTCTTTTCCGCAATGTAGATTCTTGATCTCGTTCAGCAAGCTTCGCAATACAAGCAGCTGAAGAAGGGTGCAAATGAAGGTATAGCCTGGGCCTCTTGTTTGGTCTCGACTTGGACTCATTTTTTTTTCTAGCTACGAAGACGTTGAACCGTGGTATCGCCGAACTCATCGTGTTGACCGCAGACACAGAGCCGATTGAAATTCTCTTGCACTTACCCCTGTTGTGTGAGGATAAGGTGATGATGATTTGTTTTGTTATTCAAATGGGTGTGTAGCTAACCTTCTGGATCTAGAACGTCCCGTACGTGTATGTTCCTTCAAAGGCGGCTTTGGGTCGTGCATGCAACGTGACGAGGCCCGTTATTGCTGCGAGTATAACGACAAACGAGACGAACGAGCTCAACAGCCAAATTCGTACCATCAAGGACGCGGTTGAAAAACTCATGATTTAGTATCAGTTAAACACTATATTGTGACATTATTCTCGTCGATGCATTTCTCCTGGTCTGCAAACATTTGTGATAAATGACTGTGTTGCATGCTGGTATACATACATCATGAAAGCTAAACAGAACAAAATGAAATATCTGTGATAAGTTGCTTGTCTACAAGGGAATTGAAAGAATGTTGTATGCTAGTGCGTTCAGTACAGAATATCGTTAACCAAGATAGCTGAGTACACATGAGTAATAATGAACGGCCACTAAACTGTCATCTAAAAGGAGCATTGCGACCGACAAGCCAACCCGCCACGGCGACCCATCTGTCCCGGACGCTCTTCAGGGCATACTTGATGTTTTCGTCAACTCCCTCGACCTTGGCCTCCGCGTATCTGTCTAGTGCTTCGATCCAGCTCTCCGCTATTCCCGACCCGATCATTCCACCTTGCTTTAGCAATTCATCAACTCTGTCCACCCACGCCATCCACTCCTGCAACAACCGCGGGAGAAGAAGAGGAGCTAAGGATGATTGACAGAGAGCCGGCTGATTCAGGAGATGGTTTGTTAACGCGGACAGATATGCAAACGTCTCCGAAGTATGCGGGTAGACCTTTTCCTTTGTTGTAGCCAGCGGGTGAGTGCCCGAGGAGCCGGATAGAAACGAGAAGTACGGCATGTACGAGAACGCTGCCGAGACAAAGTCGGATATGACGGGCCGGAGTCGCGAGAGGATGTAATCGTCTCGCATGCCTGCATTGTTTCCGTTCGGCGCTGATGCGCGACCGAAACCAGTCGTGGAGCCCGAGGTCGAGGCATTGTACGAGCGGTTGCTGCCGCCAAAGGCGCCACTGCCGAACCCGAATGAAATTGGAGTAGATGGGTGTGAGAAGGGAAAAGATGAAGCGGAATATGGGTATTCGTCTACCAGCTTCTTGGCGGCTTGATTTATGGCATTTAGAGCGGTATCCAGAGTCGGCCGGGGTATCAGTGTTAGGACAGTTGGTTTCAGGGAAGGATGTGTCGAGAGCAGGGAAGTTAGAATGGGAAGCAAGGACTGAGGGGGTAGACTGGCTAGAGAACGAGCATAAGACGGGAATTTGGCTCACTCCAAACACTGAATAGACACACCGAGTAACATTCCGATGTCAATATCGTGTCCCGAATCGGCACGGGAAGATCTAATTTCCTTGCCCGCTTTGTCGTGATCTCCAACAGCGTCCTGAGAGCGACCTTCAGCCGAACGCACACGCATCTGTTTTATTGGCCTGACGGGTCTCCGCTCGGGAGTCGGACTACGGTCCATCAGTTCGTCATTGTCTGTCTCGTCATGCCTCCGCTTCTGGGCTGTTTTGTGTGGGCCACTGAAAGCGGAGGGAGCGGGAGAGAAAGGAGCTGCCTGCATGCCAGGAGGCTGCCAACCTGGAACTGAAGCCGCTGAAGAAAGGCCGAAACCAAAGCCAAGAGGCGACGGGGAATGGTCTACAGCAGCAGGACGAAAACCGAATTGAGGGGTGATTATGCCGGCCATTGCAGGGCGGGAGAACGACGAGCGACTGGGCCGTTTGTGGCTGCAGAAGCTAGGTGACGAATGCGGAGCTCGTGCTCGTACGCGTGCCAAAGTAGGCAATAGCACACGCACGCACGCGCCAATCAATCAGACCGGCCCTAACCATAAAATAAAATAAAATAAAACCGACCACTCGTGTTTGTTTCCTTCTACAACCATTGTGAGTATCGTGATATCTTCTTCTTACTTACATTGCGGCGATGAGACAAACAAAGAATCGCTACTCGGAAGCTGAGGGCTCATGACCATCTTTAATATACCCAAATTTCTGAGCTCTTCACTCTTACGTTGTCTGTCCTTTTCGGCATTGTCTGACTGTCTGTCTTTGAAAGGTGCTTTCACACACACAGCAGATAGCGGAGTGGAGCTGCTCTGCCAGATGCAGGGTGAGTGCCTTTACAATTTCATACCCGTTACGAACGTGGAAGCCGCGATACGGTCGCGGTGTGATGAACCAAATAGAAGTCAAGCCCTGATCCTCGTCTCAAGGACGAGTGTTGATGAGCAACCATGCTAATACTGACTTGTTCCCGTCTGCTCTCCGTCAATGTCGTATGCTGACCCATTTTTTCTTTCTTTCTTTTTCCCGCAGATCGAGTTCCTCATGAATTGTGTATGTAGTCTATCGTCGTACACACATGTATATCAAATGCCAATTAAATAATAAACCCCCTCGTTACCTCTCAATCTATCCCTCTTCCCCTCGCAAGAGTGCGACGATCATACTCATTACTCCCTTGAACGTCGTCTGCTCACCGGAACTCAACCCTGTATCGTGTGCACTGACGTCTTGCGAATTTTTGAAAGCAAGACCGACTATTACGTTTCGTCGCTTACCAGTCTCTTCGGACTGCGCAGTCATCGTCCAGACAAGTGTGGCAATGTGGGATGCATAGAGTGAGTGCAACGTCGTGAGATGTGCCGTTGGAGCACTGCCGAAGATCGATATCAACTCGACAGAAGGAGGAGGCTCGATGAGAGGCAACCCGTCATCTTTGGGGGTTGGCGGGAGCAAAGGCACCGTCGATGGAATTGACGCCTGAATCTGGAGTAACGCGCGTTCAGTTACTTTTCTCTTGATTTGAAATAAGAAATTTACGAACCATATGCCCAATTTTGCCCAGCTGAGTGACGAGCACAAGAACTCTGTCGGCATAGTTCAGTATTGCGACTTCTGTTTCAACGCCGTTGAGGGAGCGCGACAAGTGAGTTTGCGAGGACATGGCGTCGGCACTCGGCAAAGGTCAAGAGTCAAGACGCGATCAGAGCGACGCGACGCGAGCGCGGTGGAAGTGAATTCTTGATTCTGACCGTCATGGTCGACGCACCAAGGCGTCCGCTGCCTTATTCACACTCACGTACACACTCGCATACTCTTGCGCACACTCTTGCTGCAGCTGATCTCAAGTTACCAAACACAACAAAGGGGAAGCAGAAAGAGACGGACGACTTTCGTTTCGGATGGTGGGACTTTGTTCCTCTCTTCGAGCCACGCCGTCCGTGAGTTATAGCTCAGTGTTTTATTAGCTAACTGTCTGACCTAGTCCGCAGACCGGTTCAATGGACAAGCTCATCTCTCATCCTCACCGCACATGCCACCGAGCCACGGGTCGCTTGCTTACATTTTCCTTCGAATAAACACTTCACTCTACCTGATCCTCCCGCTCTATCAGCATCCCCGACCTCCTATGACCCTCCCACTATCATATGTGCTTCATCTAGAGATGATTGGATCTTTGCTTATTTTCCCGGAATCGATGTCGACGGTGTTGGGTGTTTTTGGAGCAAATCGCGGACTGTAGATGACTGGACTATAAGAGAGTGGCAAACGTTTGCTCGAGGTGATGGCGTTGTCGCAGCTCGCTGGCTGGACCCAGATAGAAAGGTAACATACACAACATGCACATTAATTCCGTATTCTTATAAGTAATTGCATTCTCAGTGGTCAAGCTCAGACTCGGGAACGCCCGTACGCCTTCCAGCTCTTGGGCCGTTCATTCCTTCACTTCATCCTGTTTTGATCGCTGTAACCGAGACGCGCCTTTGCGATGTATTCTATTTGCATCCCCAGACTGAGAAACTTCATATGCTCAGCGCTTCCTTAGCGCGCCGTTCCGTGTCCAAGGAAACTCAAAAGCGCCCAACAGGAGAACAAGTCGAAGGGCCACGAGGCTTGGGACGCTGCGTCCATGCAGCTATCGGCGTCGGTTATGATGGTGAGCTCTTCACCTTTCAGCTTCCGAAGAGCTTGATAAGATGATGATGCAGAATCATCCGTTCTTGTTTCCACGTATTCGTCTTTTGTCCCTGGTGCTGCACCCGAGTCGCAACGGCAAAGATCAGCAGACATGAATCTATCGTTGACTGGGCCAACCTTCGAAGAACCCGAAGCAACATCTAACTGGGAGACATGGAGAGACGAGAACGTCATCGACGTTTGTGAAGTAAATATTTCGGTCGAAGGATTTTTCCTATGTCTGTCGATCAGGATCTCTTTAAGATTTTGACAAATTACCTTACTGAAGACTTAATCAGCTCTTGTCACGACTCCTTTGCCTTCGATCCGAGATCTACCTCGGTCGGGTCGTTGTCTTATTGGCATGACCTTTGTACCTGCGCTTCCCTCGAACGCCCTGACTATAGCTCCTTCAACTCCCACGCAGACTCATCGACGCGTAACGCCACAATCATCACCCGCATCCGTTCCTGCACATGTCTCTCAATCTCCAGGTCGTTCTATCCTCAGATCACCTGTGAAAGCTGCAGCTGCGAAACCAATGCTTGAAAAGGTCAGAGGAAGGACTCCTAGTCCGCTTTATCTCCTTTGCACGACGCTTGAACATGGACATTGTGAGTTGGACGTTCCTCAGATTGAAACCGTGCGTTAATGTGTTTCACTGTTACAGTTTCTGCATCCCCCTCTTCCGAGCTAATCTTGTACATCTTTTGGAGGAATCCGGTGGATCCTCAGACTTGGGTGTGTCTGTTCCTTTGGCCATTTGTCCTGAAGCTTACTTTGATGAATCAGTATTTCAGACGGATGTCGCAATTGACACTAACGTCGAGTGTCGTAGTCCACGTGTCCCATTTCCAGCCCATAAACACCTCGCAATACACTTCTGCGTTAGTTGGCACGTTGAACCACGAAGGTCAGCCTATGAGGCGGAAGGGTGAGCAGCGTGTGACCGTTGGGAAGCTGCAGATATTACGACTGTAAGTGGAAGTTATTTCGATACTAAATAAAATTGGTATCTTACGACAACCTCTCCATAGGCCAGAACTTCAGATAGATGATGGTTGGGAAGCCATAAACCTCCTTTGTCCGGTCGGCTCGTACGGCATTGAGTGTAAGACGATCCAGATTTATAAATGTCTATCTAAAGTATTTGACAACAGGTTCAGTGCCTTTCAGCTTCGCTGTTTCTCCGAACCACTCCCTTGCCTGTGCAATCTCCACAGCTTCTTTGACGTCGTTTAGGGTAAATGCTTTGGCCTTTATACATCAACATCCGAGCAGAACAATGCACAGTGGGCAAGAGCACGGTGGGCTTCTGATATCCTTGTCTTTCATTCTGCGTCTAACCAGCTTCCTTAATAACACGTAGTTTGGCAGAAGCCAAAAAGGCACTTGGCGACGTGCGCTGAAATTGCCCTTCAACGACGAATTTCGCCCGGCGATATCATCCACATTCTGTGTACTCAGAGCGTTCCGATATCGGCCGTCGAGGATGCTTTGGCAACTGTTCTTCTTGATTTTGAGACTAGCCATGCTGGGATGGCAACTATGTGGATCATCGAAGTCACCGGATTAGCGATTGAGTTATATAGGTAAGTGGCTTACTGAGTTATCCATCACTTATTTGATAGTTCGCTGCAGGAAAAGGAGTCTATTCGCAAGGTCCGATGCTGAAACTGGCGATTTGATCTCTCGTTATCAGACCGGCCTGGAAGTATGCTCTTTATCAGCTTGCAGTGTTGTATGGGAAGAAACTTTCGGTACTGCTGGTTATGATCCTGGTGAGTTAACCAATCATTATGGAGAAGGCTGAAGTTCTCACCGATGCAGACGCAATCTGGTATCTGACTGCTCTGTGCGGCTATTTTATGGAGGAGTTCCTTGAGAACTTGCTCAAGGATTGTGTTGAATTTGCCAGCGAGGTCAGTCTTGCGGAAGGCTTCAGTGACTTTGTTGATGGTAGCAAACGAACTGAGTTTCCAAATGGTACGTGGAGCGATTATATCAATCAACAACTGCGTGATCATTGTGACTCGGTAGGCCAGGCTTCTTCCGTCCATCTGAGTAGTTCGCTTCTTCATCTTGTTCATCCATACATGCTGGGGACGTTGCACAGGTTTGTACAGCACGTGCGCCGGTTCCGTGGATTCCTCGGGTCGAAGATGAGGGCAGAAGAACACTTGCAAGTGGCGAGAGAAATCCTCATTGATTGTGTAGACTCGTCCCCTGTCGATCTGGAAGCTCTGGACAAAGTTCTGTCGGAGATCAAATCAGAAGTAAAGATGAATGCAGGTTAGTCGGCATTTTTATTCGAACGGAACATCGTACCAACCGTAGGCATGGTAGAGCATTCTCCAGATATCGCTCGCCGTGCTCTGGTGTCTTTGAAACCTCCAGCTCAATATTCATCGTTACTGCAGAAGATTGTCTCCAAACTCATGGATGCGAAGGTGGTGGACAAGCTGGCTCTGTTCATCAAACCCACTGATCTCGTGGACGGCATACTGGGCCTATCCATGAGCTCATCCGGGAAGACGCATGACCGCGACATAATCACGAAGGGATACCTTACGGGACAAAACCAGACGCTACAGTGTTTGAGATGTGACGGGAAATCGGAGATCGGTGCTAAGATGAATGTTGCCCAGGGTCATTCGTCCATTCGATGGGCGACGTGGGAGAGAACCTGGCAAACGCATTGTGTCTGCGGCGGCCTGTGGTCAAGCAAACCCTGACCGTGAAAATAATGTTGATCACGTTGCTATTATCACATTGAATAGCATTTTTGTAAGTCCGACAATGCATATTGATTATAAAGGCGGAAATGCTTGCACCCATCTATAATACTAATAGTCTCCTCCGCGCATGGCGACGAGAGTCAGTACATAAAGAAACACAAAGTTCGTGCGAAGACTGCATCGAAAAGAATCCACAAGAGTCCGTGATGACGAAAAGATGCTGAATGAAGACGCGGGAATAGCAAAACGGAGCAAAACAGAGGCAAGCTTTTCAAGATCGGTGTTTGGTATACAATAAAGATGAAGAAAGCGCGGCCAAGGTTTACAAGCTGCTAGTTGTAACTGTCGTGCCACTTGAGGTGGTGGTGGTGGTTGTCATTGTGATACCCGTGCTATTACACTCCCGTTAGCATCCCACAAAATACATGACTGCATTCATGTGACTTACCCTTTGCAATAGTTGTTTGAACTCATCGGGATACATGACAGATCTGGAAAGAATTGTCAGAAAATCATTGCAAGAAGACATATAAGTCTGCTTACATCTACACCAACTGCAAGCTGAAAGAAAGCGTCAGTGCAGATCCAAGAGTAAAAGAGAGTCTGAACGTACAAGCTGAAGGATCATCCGTATAGAAGTTCTTGGTGAGGACAACAAACAGCACGATGATCAAGGGTAACGCCGCGAGTCGGAATCCCCAAGTGATTAGCCTATGACGCTTTGTTTCACTAATGACTGGGTAGAACACCAAGCCCACGAGTAGACCCATCAGCATGCCTCCGAGATGTGCAAAGTTGTCGACGTAAGGAATGAAACCCATGCCGATACCGAGAATCAATTCAATAGTCATGTAGATGAGCTGTATAATCCCGATGGCGTCAGCAAAATAAATTATCCTCGAAGTAACCATGCAAACATACTTTTGTCTTTGGTCTATAGTGATATTTCCAATGAGCGAACAGATCTACCCAGTTTACCTTAACGCTTGGCTTCAGTACTCATTTAGATAGCTTAGAAAGAAAGAACCTACAGCAACAGTCCCGAAAATGGCGCCGCTAGCACCGACGGAGGGCACACCGACGAGTGCAAAATTCCCGCCCAATACATTCCTACAAGACATAATCCTCAGTACATCCTCAAAAGGCAAACGATCAATACCCATACCCAAAGATACCAGCGGCGAAGTAGACCAGGAAAAATCCAAACGAACCCATGTCTCGTTCCAATTGACCTGACACGAACCATTGCGCGATCATATTCAGTCCGAAATGAATTATTCCAGCGTGTAAGAATATGGGCGTGATGAAGCTGAACGCTGCGTCAGACAGTTCAAAGCAAGACTATATGCCAGAGGAACGAACCGGAACCACTGATTTGGCTCTCCGCCAGACGGTATACCTCCAAACCCACACAGATCAGAAATAGGACAAACGCGATCCGGTGGATTGGCAGTATCATTCATGCCTGGACACGTCCTTTCAGCATGCATGGAGATAAATGAATACTGGGAGAAGAACATACAAGGAAGATCGAGCGTGACAGGTACATCCGGCACATCTTTCATACAAGGCGGGAAACGAGCGCCAACAAAAATAAGAGCTGATTCTGAAGGGCCGAGCATTGGGTTGACAACAGGCTGAGAGAGGAATGTAACACGCGTCAGTAAAGGGGAAGAGGACTATCAGTAAGTCTACCTACCTTGAAGGAAACGGGAGTTCCTTGCTCCTGACTGTTCTTGACAAGCTCGTAGATTAGAACTGCCGTCATGGTCAGCGTCAACGCCCATACTACCGCCACAAAGTAAGTAGCAGATCGATCAGACGTAACATTTGGCATACCAAGAACAGGATAGCGTTGTCGTCCAATGCCGCGCTTCTTATTCTCTATGCGCTGTTCCAATGGATATATTCCGCTGTGGACAAGATGAATGTGAGCTTCATGGGACTTGCGTGCTGAATGAACATACCCGAGAAAACGTGCAAGTGGAGATTCCTTCTTTGCAGGCAAGGCGTTGTATTCACCATCCTTGTTGTACGGATCCTGATATTCTGTGAAAGAAAAAGTAACTCAAATCAATCTTACTTAGGAAAAGTTTAAATTATTTACCTAGATCACCCATCCCTCGTGGTTGACCTGCACTGCCCATGTCAGCCGCATTGTGCACCAGGGAAGCGTCGTCATCCGCTCGAAGCCCCTTTACGCGGTCCGAATATGCGTATCCTCCATCGACGTCGACTAGTGAATCTTTGCCCGGAGGCACGTAGCTCGTGTGAAGCGTACTAGCGCCTGATGCTCGCCTCTCCAAGCCACCTTGCGAATAGATCGAAGGATCCGACAAATATGAGCGGGCTGCCTCTGGAGCTTCGCTCTCGCCAAAGGGGCCGGACTTCGCGACTGTAGGACTGTCATGCGCGAGGAAGCCAGATGTCGTGTGCGAGGGTGCTACGGAGACGACGTCCGCCCTGGACTGAGCATTGGAATCGTAAGGGTCATATTTTGGTGGCGTATAGGTCGAGTAGCTATCGGTATGGTCATTGAAATTGACCCGCCTTTGCTGTGGCGAATCCATTATTTGGAGATGAGGTGGAGGAGCAGAGATAGTCGACGGAGGCAACGAGTTGCTTTTGAATTGAATTGATGGAAACAAACAACTGCGCAGCAAATGCTGTGCACGCACTCACTACGCTTCACACTGCTTTAATATCAATTTAACGCCAAGACAGTAGCACTAGTACATAAATTTTGCAAAATCAAACATGGTGCTTCTCACTCAAAAGGCAGCCGTTTTCAAGTAACTGCCAGTCTTTACTCGATGCTCTTTCCTTCGCTTTCCCTCCACCTGGCCATAAGATTATTGCTCGGTCGACCGTAAGGATCGAGAACCTTTTGCGCTACTTCCTTGCCGGCTACTGGGAGCTTATCCGGATCCAGAAGACCGAGCTGGAAACGTCTCTCAGGTTGCCATCGTCTGCTAATCGGCATAGCGTTCTTACCTGAACTAGTGCCGATGCCTGGTCCCAGTATCTGTAGTAGCAAAATGTTATGTAAATAGCTTTGGGGCGATGGAAGATAATGATTAACTTGCATGTGCCTGTGCGGAACATGGAGGTCTAGATCAATAGTCTGCTGCGCGTGATCGTAAATATTATTACTTACTCGAAGCAGAGTTTATCACCTCTGAAGGCTATGACCCCGACAACTGCTAATTCAAGCGGCTTCCCTGTTGGCTATGGAAAGTAATTCATGTACTCTTACCTGCACTCTAACAGGACAGTGTAATTTGTTGTTTGCATACCTCGATTCCCGGAAGGAAATAGTCAATCATCTGCACCGTTGTTCATGGTTATAGAGGATCTCATCAGGATGCCACACTGTCTGCTTACTGTAGTGTGAGTGCACTTGAAGATCATCTCGTCAATAATTCGATCGGCTCCAACTACGATATTCTGCATCAACCCATCGCTCAAGCTTAGAAACGAAGTTCAACATACTGGTTCTCGAGACCGTTATCATTTCCGAGTCCGGTGGAGTAACCTGACGGACGTAAGACCGCGGAGATCATGACGCCGAAGCTCGCGGAACCCACCGTATCCGCAGTAAAGTGGTATTTATAAAACCGAGCCAGCTCATCGTAACCGACACCGCCTGTCTATAAGCTTTGGTGAATAACATGCGGTCGGGAAGCTGTCTGTCTGCTCACCAGCGTCGGAATGTGATTCACGTATGGTACCTTCACCTTGAAGACCACGATTGAGACATTAGACTGCCTGCAACAAGCGTCTGTGCACTGACCATTGTGGACATTGTCTCTATTCTCATCTCGTTAGGTAGGGAAGGTCGGAAAGTTGTAGCGTATGATACGACTCACTCAGCGCATCCCTAATGGAAAATTCCTGCAAGATACATCTGTCTACTCGGCAGAATGCTGGAAAGGTTTGTAGACACTCACATAGTATATGTGCTCGCCCCAGATCTTTTCTAGATCAAACCTAGGACCTATTTCTCTTCGCAGAAGCTCCAGAGTCTTCGAATACGAAAGATTGGTTGCAGATAATACATGCGGATCGACCACTCTGGTCTTGCCTGGAACAACGGAGGCGGGAGCTGTCGTCAGAAGCGGGAACGCCGGGGTAATCGGGACGAGTGGATATGTATAAACATATATTGGCGGGAATTGGGACGGTTTCAACTTGTATGGCAGATTTGAGACATCCGTCAGAGGAAGCAAGGAGGCATGGAGTTTCTCTTGAGCTGATGGAATATGAAAAGTAGTACTTGGTTTTCGTAGTTCAGCATCCCTCAATATATGAAACATTATTTCTTATCACTCACGGCACAAATTTCCCCTCGAGGTCAACGACAAGCAAAGATTTCCCGTCGTCCAGGAGAGGCGCATAATGTATACACGCCTTTAATCCGAGATCAATGAGCAGCTGTACCGAGCTTCGGAATATTTCCGCGCCCTCCCCAGGAAATCCATAGGATATGATAGCGAAATCTTGTTTTGCTTGACTGAGCTTCGCTGTGATCTGCTTCAAGGTATCCTCCTGTATCGGATAAGAAAGTTGAAAGACATTGTATCCTTCCTGCGCGTACTTCAATCGGAACTATTTTAGAATAAGAAACTTCTTGAAAGTCTATAATTTACCTGCTCACACCAGTCGGGTATCTGGCCCTGTGATAAGAGGATCAAAGAGGAAGGTTGAGAGACGGATGGAATCGCATTCTTGACTTCGAGATAAGCCATCAAGTAAGATGATGACAAACGAGGCCGGTAGAGATCTCGGCTCGCGAGTGTTCTGACGGAGAGAAACAGACTCAGGGAGAGCTAATGAGAGGTCCTGGATGAGCGTCAGAACTCAAGAACACCTTTTATCAGAGCGGACGCACTTGCGCGACTGAATACTACCTTCACATGATGTGTAAGTCTGTGAGAGTTCAACTTCCGATCCACCCCTCTCAGTAGATCATGATTTGTCAAAGAATGCATTGCAATGAGACTACAGACATTTGGTAATGCTACAGAGAATCAAATTCTCGGGGTTTGATAATTGAGTAGGAAGCCAATTACGTGCGCAGATTGCGAATCTCCGTGTCAACCTCTCTAACTCTATGAGTCCTTTCAAGCTGTTCAGGAAGCAACTAGAAAGGAACGTCAGTAAGATATATACGGAAGTCGACATGGTTATTGACGTACTTGTTGAACTTCAGCACCGAATTCTACTAGCTCAGGATTTAACGTAGACAGGTTTTGCTGGCCTAGACACAGTTAGCGTGATCATGACCATAACAAAGCTCAGTCAAACGTACCTTCAAGCGCTTCCTCATCCACATCCATGTCTCCTTCTTTGCCAATCAAGAGATCCTCATCGTGCTGCCTTTGTTGGGCTATCAAATCACGCATCAGCGCTTCCACTTCCATGGGCACGCCACGTCGTTTCAAGGCGATTTCTAGATCCCACTTGAGGCGTTGATCGGACAGAGACCAGACACGTCTGTCCAGAGCCTCGTCGAACTGGTCCATGTCTTGCCAATCAATTGGATTAGTTTCGTTCGGGTCATCCGAAAGTAATCCGACACACCTTGTTCGTCATCATCGTACTCGTCAAAGTTACGACCATTTATGCGAAGATTTGGCTTTGCCATCTGAAATGTCCTTTCTACATACTATAGATATACCTCATCAGTCGAAGTAGCGAGATATAGGGAAAGCTGCTTGCCTGTTTAATGTGAGGCAGGAAGACATGCCGCTGGTCCTCCGATCCGCGTTCAGCAAGTCTGGATTCGAGAGCTGCGATACTTGCGCTGGTGAAGTTTTCTCTGACACGAAGCCAGTCTTGGAGTGTCTCTACCGATACGCGGGGTAACTCGTCTCGCACAGCGTTTCGGTCCGCTTCCGCCATTGCATAGGCTACGCGGCGAGAGACAAGTCCTCGTCCTCGATGGCCTCACGTGCTTAGTCGCGTTGCGTCACACGCGTCACAAAGAGCACACACGCGTTCGAGCCCGAGTCCAGCGTGGATTCAGTCATGTACACTCATCCTCATTCCGTATAGAATCTTTCATCGGGTATGGAAGAAACAACAATGCGCAAAGTTTCTGAGGGAAAGATGGATAAGAAGTACAAGGATTCAGTTCTCAGACTTGAGGAAACGGTAATGTCTTACTGTATCCATAGGTGCGAAGGAATCTCAACGTAGCTGCCTTTCAGATACGCAATGTGCGCTTATCAAACGATAAACTTTCCAAACAGCTGTTTGCTCTCACTAACAGAGTGATTAACGTTGCCGAAAGAATCGGATTTGCTTCCTTCGATGACCTAGAAGAGGCGGTACTTGATGAACCCGAAGTCTGGAAACTGGAGACCATCAAAGCGAATCATGATCAGACTAAGGGCACGCAGAAACCACTGCTTTCCAAAGAAGTGGAGCCTTGTCACATATCCTCCGGACTCCAGGAACAAAAGGAGGAACTTAAGCAGTCGAATCATCAAGTCCATTCTTTGCAGCAACGCTCCGTCAGAAATGCATTTGACATCTCGGCAGTGTAAGGAGATGCGTATGCTACTACATGCGCGATCTGACCAATTTTGGCCCTTATAAATAGAGCATCAGCTGACTCGAGACCCACGACACGCTCCCCCTTGTCACCATTAAAGTCAGTCGGGAACTCTGGCCCCACGGAAACATCTAGATTGCGCGCACAGCTTGACAGCTTATCCTACAAGTACGACTCCCTCGTTGCGGCCAAAGAAAGCGCGGAGAGTAAATATAAAGAAGATTATAGGAAGTGGCGACAGTTTAAATTTTGGCTTTTCAACAAATCAAAGCACGCCAACGTATTGCGTGCCCAACTTCCCGAAGACTTCGATTTCGGGGCCGAATTTCAGGACGGCATCGATGGTGAGTCTCATATTCGGCACGCTATCTCTCGAACAAAGCGGCATTCTTCTCCCCTGCCGAATGAAGGTAATGTAGCTGACCGTCAGCAACGTGAAATATTCAGCTGATTACTTTCGTCTAAAACAGAGAATGAATATCCTTCGCTATCATCTTCCAAACAGAGCGGTGCATTTGCAAAGGTGACAATGTATGTCCGTTCGAACTGATGGCACGGACTTGGAAACTCACAACGGTCAACGCTTTTCTAGCAGGCACCAATCAATCAGCAGTCCACGGGCAGTGAAATCCAAGAGAAATTTACCGGGAGCATCTGCCCTTCGTTCGCAGTCTGCTTCTCCAAGTCCGACGGTCAGGAAGCGGAAGAGTATTCATTCGGATGCACCAAAGCCTAATCTTATTGAGGAGAGCCTGCTAGACATGGGAGACTTGCCAAATGTTTCGTCTGTTTCAGGTAAAATGAAGGGCAGATATTCCGATACCAAGTGAGTAGATATTGCTTCTCTTTCGTAAGTCTCCTGATCTTATTATCCTGTAGGGAGGCAATCAACGCGCTCTATGCTATCGATACATCGAAAAACAATGGTGTCGCCTTTCAATATGACGAAGTTGTGCGAGGTAAAAAACACAGACAAAGGCTAGAAGCAGGGGATTGTGATTGCTGCAAAGAGGTAATTGACACACTCCCAAGAACGAGATGATCACGTTGACACCTTCTGCAGTATTATGATCGTCTGGAACCCCTTCCAAGTCGTTTGGCGCCGCCTGCATGGCTATCTACCTCAAAAGAAGTCATGGTTTCTGGAAGTGAAAATCATTTGCAGGATAAGGTGGCATCATCGCACAAAAAGCGAATATCTCGCCATCGATTCCAATGGTCGCCGGCGAAAACTCCTCCGGATTATTGGAACATTGGCTTCCCTACAACGCAAGAAGCAGTGGAAATCAATCGAAGAGCGGCAGAAATTCATGCAGACAAACGCAGACGCGTTGAGAAAGAGGCTAAGTAAGTGTAAGACTCTGTGAACTCGATAATGGATTCTGATTTCTCAAATAGCTTAATTGGCGGGAGATACATCAGACGTCAAGGCCAATGAAACATACTTGTGACGACTCACTACTCTTGATACACCTCAGCCACTGGGAGCGTGCGTACCGTAAGAGTAACGGATTGAACTGGGGGGAATAGGATCTAACGGATTTCCTTTTAGCAGCTCCTTTATGAGACGGCTCGGGTTATAATGGGTTCCGAGCTTTGCGCCTAATGCATCTATAGGACTGAGCGTAAGCATGGAACGACTTAGCATAATAACGCCTACAATATTGGCCGAATATCTTCGACAATGTGATCGGAGAATTCTAGTCATGTTTGCGTCAATGTACCGGAAATGCAGAAGACCCTAGCTTACCTGTGTAATAAAACTCGGTTCTTGCTCGTTTAGCCTAGTCGGACGATACGGACGGAAGACAATTCCACCTGCGGAAAACCACGATCGTCAATCATGTGAATAGCGAGGCGCAACGATAGTTACCAGGAAGCCTCCAAGGATCCTTGATTCGAAGTGTGAGTGCGAACAGGGGGAAATGATTCAGAAGAGCCAACGCGATTTTTATTCCGGCTTGTAGCGCTTGCACCCCGAGTCTAGTCTAGAGCCATGTCAGGGATAGGTAACAGTACCGCTTTTCGAAGGAGACAAAACTTACGAGTGCGAAGAGCATATAATATACAGTGATAGTCGGAAAGAGGAAGTTGATCAAAGTGAGGAGCATTGCGCCGAGCAGTAGTTGGTCCAGATCATAGTCCCAATCATCTACGCGTGCTCTCAAGACATTGTAACGTTTCCCTGCGTTTGAATAAGTGACAGATTCAACTGAGTAAAAGAGGACAAGCGCACCTCGAAACAGATTGAACAACGACTTAGCCATTAGAAGTTGCGTTTTGAAGGCGACTCTGGTGATAGCGTAGGATATGGATAGGTGAATGCTTAGGAGACTAATTAAATCTGACAGAGACGCCAGGATCATGGTCATTCCCAGAATTCCAGAAATGCCGATGATGATGATAACAGACGGAAGTAGACCGCCAACGATTTTCAGAACAACTATCGAAAAGGATTTATCAAGATTAACAGCTCCTACTGACAGTCATATCAGCCGCGTACCTTCCCATGAATCGAGCAAAGCATTGAAGACGAGGAAGAGGAAACGACTCAATTCCGTATTCAGCTTGAGTCCAGCAGGCCAGTTATCTAACCAGTGAATTGACCCCCTTATCGAATCAACAATCCATGTCTATGATTCGAAATCAGAAATGAAATGAACAGCAAAACATCTGAACCAGTTTACCTCGACAAACGTATGGATCATTCTTGCCAGATACTTATTATTATCCGTCAGGAAGATACCGACAGCACAGCCGATAATAACGTCATTGAGGATCAGCCAAATACAGTTCTGCGTGCTACACGTCGATCAATAATGGCGTATGAAACGAAACACGAGAATGAAAGGAACCTAATGTAGTGCGCAGAAATCTTGTCATTACTTGTCTCCTTTGTATGGTCGAGAAGCCAAGCTTGACGAAGCACGAAAACAGTTTGTTCACAGCGCAGATCAAGCTGCTGCACTAATGCCAGATCAGAAAATGCTGACTAGCCGTGTGTAATCGAGATTCACTTACCCGAACTTGCGAGGGAATACAAATTTGTCCCGACTCCATAGAGACGAGGTACACTGATCCGTAGAGAATAAAGAAGATCTGCACAGATTTCACATAATCTTTTGACCACAAGTAGCGCATGGCTCGTCGTGGGTGAGTTCGCGCTTCGTGGTTCCGAAAGTACACTGCGTTCTACAGCGCTTCTCAACTGGGTCATAATTCTGTCTGCACTGTTCATCTGTTGACATGAGAGTAAGTGACACTGGATCGGAAATATGGGAGATGATAAACCTGGTCTATACTACATGAATCGATTCCGCGTTGAAAGCAAATTCGTTTTTCTGTGAAGCAATCTTGTGATGACTGAATTTTATTATGTTGTGCATCCAAAGACGTCGCCTTCTCAGCACTCGGAATCGTCAGAAGCAAATCGAGATCGATTCCAAGGAGACTATAATGGCGCATTGAACCATACTTCGGCCTTTTATAGTACACGATTTCTTTCCTACTGGATATTAAAGCTCAGAAATCGCTTGCATAAGAAACAGACTTACTGATCAGGCCAATCGATCGTATTCTGCCAAATTACTTCAGTAACGAGGGGTTCTTTTCGACTCGGGATGGTACCAAGCAGCTCGAGGGGTCGAGTTGATGTACTATCTTGAGAGAGGATGCTATTTACTCGGGTCAAGATGCTTTCCGCGTCGGCTTGCTGAGAAACACTTTCGACTTAATACTGCTACTTCGAGAGAATAAATAAGCCCAACGAACACCTTCGAAGGCGCAAGTTCCAGATACGACAGTAGTGTCCGTGTTTTTCCAGCCGAACACAAAACCACGCCTCTGAATATCTGCTGGCCAGAAGACCGTTTTCGAACGCGTCATGACAGATAGGATAGAGACAAATATGAACAAACTCAATTTTCCCGCCTGACGATCTTCTTATGTAACTTGATAGGCACAAGTGCAGAGAGTACTACAAGTCCTTTCAATGAATGGATTAAATCACTATAAAGCTCATTAATGCTCGAATTGAATCAAAATGCGTCGTAATTAACAGCACAAGCGAAAAATTGCAGTAGGATGTCCGATAACAAAGATAACGCAGTAGAGCATAGAAAGGAAAAGAATTATCATCTACCATGGAACAGAAATAACCTCTAGCTTCCAGATGCCCGACCTTGCCTACTTCTAGATGATGCAGCTCGTGCAAGACTCGTCAAGTGAACGTGATTCAATCGCGGTCGTTCCTCGTCGCTATCACGACTCGTCGAGGCACGACGGGATTTGACGCCCTCTGTTGCTTCCTCATCTTGCGTATCAATGTCTACCCGGCGTCTCCAGCGACCGGATCCCGAAGAACCATCAACATAATCCAATATCTCTGTACCAACTTCCCTCATGTGCCTTCCTTTGGTGACCCAATCAAAGACGCGGCGATGCGCCAGCCGCACAGTGCTTGACGCTCGCATATGCTCTCTTCCGAAAGAGACTCGGTCCAGGTTGTTCGGGTTTGATCCATGTCCGTGGTCCGTCCTTTTCCAGATGACGGCTGAGAGCATACGTGGGTCGGAAGGTAGGACGAGCGGCAGCATGTACCTTGACTCTAACAGTTCCCCGAGTACTTCTGGAGGCTGTTGTGGTGTCCATTCAGACATATCAGATGACTTATCAAAGAGCATGTCGACGTTGCTTCTGCTCGTTGCGAGGTCATCAACAGAGCTAGCAGAGTATGACTTGTCGCAAGTTGAAGCTTCATTCGTCTCTGCGTTTATTGAGGAGAAACTGTCGTCATCGTCATCATCGTCCCCACGATCAGTAATCTGGTAGAGGAATGATTGGCTAAATTCCTTGAAAGAGATGTGAGCTAATACCTCTTTCCTCATTGCCTCAACTCCGAGCCGTACTCGTTGTCGTTCCCAATCTTTCTGCAGTTGCATCAGATATTGATTGCAGTCGTCACTCATCCTCAACTCGTTTACTTCGTATCTAAAGCCAGTGAGTTCATGAAGCAAAGTATATGCATGCAGGCATACTCACTTGTAATCCCGAACAGCTCGCCGCATCTGATAATGTGAGCCTTAAGCGTTGAGCCCATTTCCACGATGGAACATACCTGTAACGGATTCAAGTTTTTGAGCGTTTGTATTGTCGCAATCAAATTCGAGAAGTCATCCATGGATGACAGACACTGCACATACATGAGCAAAAAGATCTATAGTACCACCGTTCGAAAAACTAACCTGCAGCCATAGAAGGAGCTCTCGTACGGGATTGAAATGCGATGCAACTCCTCGAGGCAGACCAGCGTCTGCCAGCCATTCCTCCAGAACACTGAGGTTCATGCCAATTTGCAGTGCACGGGATCTACGAAAGCGAGTCAGAATCACTAAGCCCGAGCAGGTCTATTGCTCTTACCTGCACAAATATCGCTTTCGAGTCAGGATTCTATTAAACGTCTCAGCTACGTGACTGTAAGCCATCTGACGCTGACAAACGTGACTTGACTTACACGACGTCCAATACAAAACTTGCGACCACAACTGCGTGATGATCGCAGGGTTTACGCCGCTATCGACCAGAAGCTCATGCAAGGCTGACAAGAAAATAACCAGCTCTTGAGGAGTCTGTGATGGAGGAGGGCCTTCATTCATAAATGATTGCAAAGATGCTGTCGATACAACTCTATGGCGAGTCATTGTGTTGCCTATGGAGGAAAAGCCCTTCAGTGTCAGTGGCATAAAGCTGCCCTGTTGAGGGACGGGAGATGTCGGCCTAGATGTACCTGGAATAGGAGAATCCGGTCGGCTACTTCTTATAGATGCCGCCGTTGAAGAGGGTGTGATAGTTTGAGAGGCCACTCTCTTCTTTGAAAACGGGGATCGGAAAATGGACCACTCTGATTCGAACTGCACTTGTTCAAGCTCAGCTTCAGGAGGGGAGTAGTCCAAGAGCGCAGTATCGATGAGGCCATCAATACGACGTTCAGCGACTCGGATTATGAGGACTATAAAAGAGTGATGGTCAAATCAGTGCAATGCCAAAGACGCAGAAACACTCGCCATAGACCGTATTGATGATTTCTTCAATAAGGTCAAATGATCCCACGAGTTCACAAGTTTCACTTATTGCTGAATCGCAACGCATGAGGTGTAACCAGATCGTGCAGTTGTATAACCAAAAGATTGAGTAGGTTAAATCGTCAGGGTGGTTCTAAATTGTGTTAGATGTCTTGGAAGCTTCGAGATAACATAAGATACTCACAAAAGCGATGTCTTCAATAGCATCTGCCGCACCCATTACTAGCTCTTCTAACCATGTGTGGTCACAAGTTAAACAGGCAAATCGGGCTAGCATATATAGACCGTTTGCAGGAGTAGCATTTCGTCTCGAGGGCATGAAATTCGTTATTAAAGAATCAAGGATTCCAGACAAAGATGCCGGTGAGAATACCAGCATGGAGGAGTAATCCGGGGGAGGGGTCTGCAAGGAGATCCGTCAACTCAAGCAGCGAGTCCTGAATAGGAGAGAACAACGAACATAAATGTCATCATCTTGTTCTTCACCATCACCTTCATCCTCGGAGTCCTCTACCGAAGACTCGAACATGCCATTCTCCCTCCACCAATGCATATCACCGCTAAGTTCCAAGATCTTCGAGATTGCTCGTCTCTCCGAGTATCTCTTCTCCCTCTCCTTCAGCTTCCTATCAACCACATGGCGTTCGGCATTCAACTTGCTTCCCTGCCAGCCTTCGCCCTTCATAGCTTCTTCCAGGAATAAGGCAATATCTTCGCGTCCTGGAATGACTGCATAAGCAGTTACTATATCCAATGCGGTCATTCCTCGTGATGTTTTCAGAAATGGAGAACAGCCATGAGTAAGGAGATACGAAATCAGCGTTGGAGGAGCAAGTAATGCGGCATGGTGAAGCGGAGTCCAGCCGGCTTTAGGCATATTAGCTGAAGAATCAAACGAGACTGGAGCTCATAAACTCACCTTTATCGGGTATATTCACATCTGCTCCCTCAGCGATAAGTAGTCGGACACACTCTTCCCTTTCAACGTCTCTTTCTGACTCTGATCCGAAACCTTCTATGATGACACTGACATACACCAGCCCATCCTCATCCTGATAATTGAGATCGAGAAATGGGTGTGCTTGAGGGTCATGAAGGATATACTGGAAGAAGGAAAGGTCGGCGAAAATACAGGCACGCGTCATACAATGCGTGACAAGCGTGGACTTCTGGGTAGGACTCAACCCTGAGTTGGTAGACAGTAAACGCGCGACCTCAGTCGGGGCAGGGTAAAGCGGGTGGAGATCCGGTTCTGGCATGAACTCGGATGGCTGGGAGGCAGACGGCATCTTGTCACTATAGTCTGAGATGATAATCGTTGGGACCTTGACGAGCGCGATTGGCCAAAGATGCACGGACAAAGGGCGTTTGTGATCTTTGGCAACAGAAGCGGCAGAGCGCTGCGTTGAATATGATGGGTCGGACGACTTGAATAATGTGCCCAACCGAGATCTTACGCCAGTTAAAGCCACCTTGTTGGTATCGGTATAAATGCTAGGATAAAAATCTGATGTCTAGAATATGAGGACGCTTGAGGCTGGAGGGCGGTGAGAGACGTGCATGTGTGCCGAGTGAAAGTGAGTGAAAGTGATGCGGCTCGCGTCAAATGGTTCCGCGTCGCGTTACCCTCCCGATTTTATTTTTTGACTTTGACGACCACCGTTTCGGTCTCTCCCACAAAACCATTGTTACACATGCCTCCTACTAAGCGTCCAAGGCTCTCGGGCGACGGGAATGACGATGCGGCCTCATCTAGCTCTTCTGATGAGAGAAGCTTCGTAAATGCAGACTCAGATGCGCCGAACTCTTCTGCTGAGACCGACTCGGACGCCGAAAGTTTGCCGACAGAGGATGAAATTACTGAAGCTCACAGAAGCGTCAAATCACGGAAGACGCAAAAACGTAAACGACGAGCGACCTCCCCATCGCGTTTCGGGACAGCACTACAGGCACTGCTGAACACAGATGCACCAACGAGTCAGCCCCTCGCGTTGAAACCGTCGGTCGCAAAACGACGAACAGATGAGAAACTCGAGACCAAAGCAAAGAAGCTTTTAGAAGGTGAAAAGAAGGAAAGGGAAGAGAAAAACCATATTCAAGACGTGATTGGAGGATGGGGGACAGAGCGCGAAAGGTCGCTTAGAAAAGTTGCGCAGAGGGGAGGTGTGTATTTATTATTCGTATAAACAAAAAAGATACTGATGATGCTGCCACTCAGTCGTAAAGCTGTTCAATGCAATCCAGCAAACGCAAGCAGCTGCTGCAGTTGCTCAGAAAGAGACCAAAGCGCAACGAGGATCTGGAAAGCCAACGCTACCAAAACCCACCCTTGACTCGAAGAAGAAAAAGAAGAATGCACCACCGTCAGGAAATACTGAGAAGAGTATGTGTCCGTTATTACTTATTAGATCGTTCAATTGACTCAAGTTATGTTTTCAGCACTGAATCAGGATTCTTTCCTACAGATGATTAAGGCGGGAGGTGTGGTCTCTACTGCGTAGTGTGCTGTATTGGAAACGATTTAGAGTGCATTTGCTTTACTTATTGTACAGTAGTTTATCCACCCTGTATTTCAGTTTTCTAATTTTTAGAAAAGCATTCGCAGTATGATTCGCGTGGTTGACAAAGCTAAGAAGCCAGATCACCGGCCCTGAAGTTACATAAAGGTTTAAATTTTCCTCCATGGTCTGTCACATCCTCTTTATCCTCTGGATCACCAGTTTCACTCATCTTGCCATGTATTCAGCCGCCGAATGCGCAGAAAATTGCCATCCGTAAAGAGGAATGGGATAAACGCCTACACGAAGTGCAGATTAACAAACAGTGAGTCGGCTGGTTTCTTGTCTTCAGTCCTTTGCTGCCCATCCAGAGGATGCGTGCACTCAGAACATAAAGGATGAACAACATATTGGGAATCTCTCTGATAGCCTTTGTTACTTGATGATCCCAAAAATTTTGCATGTATTATCTGAATTTCTTCGTCCTTTTATTCTGTTCTTTGTATGGAACAGGATCTGACGTCAACGTTTCAGTGACCTGAACAGGCTCGTGATGGACTACCTAGTCATTGAAGGCTACAAGACTGCAGCGGAAGAGTTCAGCAAAGAGGCGGACTTGTTGCTCCCTGCCGATTCGCGAAGCATTGAAGATAGAACTATCATCCGAGAGGCTTTGCAGCGTGGGGATGTGGAAGAGGCGATTATGCGCGTCAATGAGCTGGATCCGGAGGTTCGTTTTTCTTCCTCCTGACTTTCCATTTTCCCTGCCCTGGTCAACCAGGATCAGATGATTAAACTGTTCATGCACCATTCTGAGGCATCCATGCCTCTGAGGAAACACAATCACCATACTTCAGTCTTCAATATGATTCTTCAGTCTATTTGCAAATCTATCCTTTCCGCATTTTAGTCGGGCTGACGATATATTGTTACAGATTTTGGACACGCAGCCAAAGTTGTACTTCCGACTTCAGCAACAGAAGCTCATTGAATACATTCGCCAAGGCCATATCGCCGAAGCGCTCGAGTTCGCGCAGCAGGAACTTGCGCCGCGTGGCGAGGAAGAGCCCGAGTTCTTGTTAGAGCTTGAACGTACGATGGCGTTGCTAGCTTTTGAGTCGACAGCTACGATACCGCCGGCCATCGCTGAGTTACTATCTCCGGCTCAGCGGCTGAAGACTGCCGGCGAACTGAACGCGGCGATATTGGAGAAATTCAGTCACGGGAAGGAAGCGAAGCTTGTTGCATTAATAAAACTTCTATGCTGGGGCGAGGCTGCGCTCGAAGAGAAGGCCGAATTTCCGAAGGTGGGTGCTTCTGGGAAGGAGAGAGAAGTCTATATCCGAGTTCATCGCTGACTGACTAGCTGTAGGTCGATCTGCGGAATGGACTGCATCCTGAGGGATCGCGATAGGCTCCGGATGCGCCTATAGTGGACTTGTGCTTGTATGATAAGAGAATGAATGTATTGAGCTATAAAAGTCGAGGTGCTGTGAAGTGTTGGTAGTCATAGTGTACATAAGCAATGCTATGCTATGATAGTGTAAGAGAGGGTGTCGAGCATACTGAGAGAACTCGCTACATGCGTCGCGTGAACGCCATATGCAAGATGATATCGATAGAACTAACTGATATTAATTAATAACAAGGATCTCAAAATGGGATACGCCACTTACTATTAATACTCCATTTGGAGATATACATTTTAATATTGAAATGAGCGTGACAACCACGAGTAACTGCTACTTGCACTGCTACCAGGCCGCTCAACCTAGCACGACGACAGGCACTACTACTTACTACTACCACGACTGGCCCGCTCCTACTTTGCTGGCCCGCTCCTTCCTGCTCGCCGTCCATCTCCCCCTGCTTCCGTCTCTTCTTCTCCGTCGTCCTCTCATCCTGTCCATCACGATCGTCGCTGGCGGCGACTTACAACTCCGTCCCCCTGCTTTAACTCCAGCCGCCATATCCTTCGGTTCTAGCCAGCCCTTGCTGTTACTTCTTCTTGTCTTCGCCAGCGTCGTCCGAGATGGACGATAGTCATTCTACGATCATGGGTCGTAGGAGGGCTGCCCCAAGACCTCGGGGTCCTTTCGTCGTAACAAACCCTGGCAACGAGTCCGATGAGGATGTATCAAACCGCCCTACCACTCTGCGTTCAAACCATTACAACGTACACAGCATACCGACGCTACCTAGTCCCATCTCTCATTCGCCCCACTCAGAACAGTCATCCTTACCGTCCACGTCTTGTCCTCCCCCGAGCCATATGCCCTTCAATACTGGTATGACTGAACCCACTCAAACTGCTCATGCCGGTCAATCCAATCCATCTTTATCGTCGCCCTCGGGGTCGAGTTCTCCGGCGGTAGAGTCGACCCCTCCTCCGAGCACGCCGGGACAAAGTGCTCCTGCAGAAGATGGCGGTAACAATGCTGAGAGATTAAAGTATGCATCTCCGGACGAAAGGCAGGAAACTCGCCAACACAATGGTTTCTCGCGAGCGAGTGTGATGGACAAGATCAGAAATTTTCCAAGCTCGCTGCATACAAGAGTCTCAAAACAAGCGCCGGTAAGTACAACGGAAATCCAAACTCCCATATCCTTTCAACTAAAGTCGACATTTTTGCACAATTGCAGACGCCGATCGTGACAAGTGGCCCATCCTATGTTCCTCCTCCTCCGAATGAGCCTATCAGTCATAAAGTTTTGCTAACCGTGACCGCTGATTGCGATAATTTCACATTTCTTGACATCTCTGGTGCCGTCAGCGCAGCGATGATCAAGGAAAAAATGTTTTCTAAGGTATGTCATGTTATCTAGAGCTATTTTCGTTTGCTGATCCTCGTGCAGCTACAAATAGCAGATGATCAACAACCCTTTTTCTCTATCTATCGTACTGAAGTTGGGGAATTCGCTTTGAGCGACGCTTTGTCCGATGACCAGCTCATGGAGATGTGTAAAAAGGAAGGTGATCATAAAGGAAATCTGAAATTCTTGGTGCAACATTCTTCTGCTCCTATGCATTTACCTCCACCTCCCTCGCGTCCCGTCATCGCAAACCATGTTCCTCCTGTCCTCCCTTATCAGGACAGCTTCAGATCACCAAGTCACCGCGGACGCTCGACCAAATCAAATCACGAGACGGTGTCGTCGACGAGTGACATAGATCAGGTGGTAGTGCATACTCCTGATGACCAGGAACAGTATGAACGGGAAAGAAATCGAAACACTATCCGACCTTCCCAACAGCCTTTGTCCACTCAGCACTTCGGGAGTCCTATACCCGCTTCTCCACGTCGTCTTGGATTGATGAACATGAGGGAACCCTCTCCTGCCGGACCTCGACGGCCTATTTCTCCGATCAAAACGCAGCCGGTCGAATCTGGTACGAGCACTTCATCTGTGGCAACATTCTTCGGTGATCGCACTTGGTCGAGTGCTACACAGCCTCTCATGTTCTCGCCGAGTGGAATGTATCCGGACGACAATTCCATTATGTCGCCTCCAAATCGGAATAGACATGCGCATAGTCCTTCCGATTCTGCGGCAGATCGCGAACGTATTTCGGAATCGAAGGAAAGGCAACAGCAACTTCAGGCGGAAAAAGAAGCGAGATACGCCCGCAGAGATGACAGAAATAAGGAAGCAGGCAGACGAAAGGCGAGACCTGTAGACACCACCGACACTTCCTCAAAGCGGACGGGAGATCCATGGGTTTTGGTGCCATCGCCAAATGCTCCCAGACCTGTCCAGCATTCGTCTTCATCGTCTCAACCGAGCTCGCATCCTTTGGACGGTCCTGGAAAATATGGGCCCTACGGGCAGGGCGTATATTCCTCTTCACGTCCTAATTTGCCGCAGGTCGTTGGTCCTCCTCGACATCCCCCACCTCCTGTCCCTCCGTCTTCAGAAAGCGGTCGGCAGGGCCGTCGCCCTGCTCAGCAAGTACCGCTGAACTGGGCAAATAAATGCGTACCTGGGGACAAGACCGATCAGCGTCCCAATCGCTTGTATAATGCGAAGAGCATGGATAACCTACGCATGGGCAACTTCCCATTTTCGAGTAGCAGCGCGGTGTCGCAGAAGATCAATCAGGGACTTTCTCGTCCGTCGATGGATAAGCTGAGGGAGACATCCATTTCGCAAGCCTCGTTCATGAATATGGATAGTTCTCCCCGCCGAGATCCTCAATCTCCTGGCCTGCCAAGATCTTATGATCCACGGAATGCTAGCTTCTCTCCAACAGCATATGCTCCTACACGTCCCTCTCCCATGAATACTACACAGAATCAAGGAAGTTTCGGCCAATCTCCTTCGACACAACCTCGGCCGTTGCCGACGCATGGACCTGTTCCAAGCTCTAGTTCAAATTATTATTTGAGTCCAAACTCGGGGCCTTGGCGACAATCTCCTGAAGACGTCCATCCGCGTCCACACTCGGCCCAGGATGATATTGGCGCTTCGCCTGTGCCACCACGACCCCGACCTCTACCCACAATTGGTGCCAATAGCACGAACTCTAGCACGAATTCATGGGTCGACGTTGAGGCAGCCCTTGATCCAGAAGATTCGCGCTCACCTCGCGTTGTCTCCCCTCACCATCCTTACGCAGCTCCAGCATCTCAGAGCATGCGTTCCTTACCATCCACATCATCGGCTGCAAAGACCTCCGCGTCGTTGGGCAGTACTCTTACGGATTCGACGGAGGTTCAGACTGTCACGCTTGAATCACCTGGCAGTCCTCGCCGTGTACCTTTGGACAGAGATGACCTGAATGCAGAGAGACGTTCAGATCCACCAAAGTCTTTCGTACAGATCCAAGATTCTCCAGTTTACGATGGCGATAACGAATCGGGTGTTCCAACCTTGACTCACGAGAGGCGTGAGGAGCTATCCTGGATCAGTTCTCGAATACCTAGCGCGTCGTCTAGCGACGGAACGTTGAAGCCCATCGTTAGTCCCGGTCGTGGACCTGATCTGATTGGCACCGCTCCTCCTGGTTTATCAAGAGAGGGTTCGTCGACCAGCACGCGCAGTACACTCGTGACAGATGACGACGATGGCCGATACTCTGACGACGATGATGACAAGAGCTTATGGAACAAGCCCCTCAGACCGGATGAACCACAGCGGCCGAATTTGACTCTCAATACAGAGACCGGAAAGACATCAACTATTCCTGGCCTACCAACTGCATTCTCGCGTGGGAGCCCTCACCTCACTCCTGCGCAAGCGAAAGGAATTCCTTTCCCTCCTCCTCCCCCGCCTGACTTCCCGCCGCCACCTCCTCCGGCTGTGCGTATTCGTAGGACCACACATGGGAAGAGCGGTGAAAAGGGGTCCAGATCGAATCGCGAGAGTCAATTTATCAGGGCCAGTCAAAAGACTGCAATGAGCCGTCCTCTTCCTGAGGAGATCACTGATCACATTGAAGCGTACTTCCCGGACCACGACGTTGACAAACCCCTTATCGACTCCTCTTCCGGCGGATCCTCGCCTACGGCTATTGAACCCTCAGGAAGAGCCTTCCAAAACTCGTCATCAGATAAGGACAAAAAATCATCACGGCACAAGAAGTCTATTCGATATGTGGCTTCCGAGGCAAAGAGGAGGATTGATCAATCGTTGCGAGGAGATTCTTCTTCCATTTCAAGTAATTTGCGGCGCAGAAACACTAAGCTCTGGGGAGGTAAGCTCGAAGAAGTCACCACGACTCAAGCCCAAGCAATTTCTGCTTTACCCGAATCACCTACAAATCCCACACCGAAACGTGAGTTCGATGATTTGGAGAATATTCGCATTCTAACTTGTTATCATCCAGCTATCTTCAAGTGGGTGCGAGGCGAACTCATTGGGAAAGGGACTTATGGTCGCGTATACTTGGCACTGAACGCGACAACTGGCGAAATGATTGCCGTAAAACAAGTCGAGATTCCCCAGACCGATGCTGATCGAGATGATAAGCGTCAAGTCAGCGTCGTCGAGGCGCTGAAGCTTGAAAGTGAAACGCTTAAAGACCTCGACCACCCAAATATTGTACAATACTTGGGATTCGAGCAGACCCCTGATTTCCTGAGCATGTGAGTTCCCCTCCTCTGTGGTCGAGAGCAGTGTTTTATGGGTTATTGCGTAGTTTCCTTGAATACGTTCCTGGTGGATCTGTCGCAGCCTGCTTACGAAAGCACGGCAAGTTTGAAGACCAGGTCGCCCGGTCGTTCACGGGTCAAATTCTCGCGGGATTGGAATATCTTCACGCCAACGGCATTATCCATAGAGTATGAGCTGTTTCTGCCTTTCTCTTGGAGCATCCTCTGACAACATAACAGGACTTGAAGGCTGATAATATCCTCGTCGATCCTTCAGGAATCTGCAAAATTTCTGACTTCGGCATTTCGAAGCGTACTGACGATATCAACGAAAATGGGATTCACACCTCTATGCAAGGCTCGGTATTCTGGATGGCTCCTGAAGTGGTCCAATCTGCGAGAAAGGGTGAAAAGCATGGTTATAATGGGAAAGTAGACATCTGGAGCTTGGGGTGTGTTGTGCTCGAGATGTGGGCTGGACGCCGGCCATGGCAGGACACGGACGCCATTGCTGTTCTCTTTGAGGTAATCAGTGCCTTTCATTGAGTCAGGGATTTTACTGATGATTGTCTCGACTATGCAGCTTATTACGAAGAAAGAAGCGCCTCCTGTCCCCTCGGATGTAGTGCTCAGCCCCGACGCGGATGACTTCAGGAGGAAGTGTTTCGCCATCAAGCCAGATGAGCGACCATCGGCGACCGAGTTACGCCAGCATCCTTATTTGATCTTACAACCGGGCTGGACCTTTACTGGATTCAAATAAATTTGCGATACTCGTCCTCTCAGTTTTCTGTAGCATTCTCATGTACCGTCTTGTTTCCCTCGCAACTTTCATGTTGTTCTATCGTCCCCAAATCCATTCATTTCTATCGTGACGATGCTTTCTCCTTCCTTGTGTCTTGTATTAAGAGCTTGTCTCGGTAGGGCTACTGTACACGCGCCTAACGCCTATATCAAATTTGTTATGCACATCGAGTCCGATTGGCTGAGACAAAATAAGTATGTTAGATCCGCGTGCGACCGAAATGGAAACAATGCATCCACGACTTCAACATGACTCTCGATGTGCCTGAAGGCACTATCGCGAGAGAGAATGCTGCTCTCAAGATCCAGAGGGCCTGGAGGAGCAGAAATCAGAAATCGGGGTCATTGGACACCGACGAACGCTGGCAGGATGCTGGTCTTCATGCTAAAATGCAGGTACAATTGGTCCGATGTCCTCGAAACTTGTGATCACTGACAACAGCGAAGTCGATGAGGAACGACGCTGAGGAAGGCAGGAACAACCCGACTGAAAGATGGAAGCGAGCCACATTCCTAGTCAGCCGACTTCAAGCGGACAGCACCGGGTCGAAAAATGACACGACTGAAGACTCGCTCAAACCTGAGGATGAGAAAATATTGGAAACACAACACTGGCTGGAATTAACGGATAGGTAAGTCTTTGAGTGTTTTTCTTCAGTGTACGTATATCGTTGAATTATCCAACATCAGCAAACATCGATATGGTTCGAATTGTTGGTATAATCGACGGTCCACTTTGACTTTCTTCGGCTGACTGTCTACTTTCGATATAATATAGTGAAGGTGGGAGACGATACTTCCTGTTG
Organism: Sanghuangporus weigelae; assembly: GCA_033182465.1. Classification (NCBI taxonomy): domain Eukaryota; kingdom Fungi; phylum Basidiomycota; class Agaricomycetes; order Hymenochaetales; family Hymenochaetaceae; genus Sanghuangporus; species Sanghuangporus weigelae. The sequence continues at coordinate 2,334,029 of CP137318.1, read as the reverse complement.
TTATCTGACTCATTTCTGGGCTTTCCAGTATTACCATAGAAAATGGCTTGAAGAGGATACGGAGGAGAATTTCTTCAAATGGTTTGCCATTTACTTGTGGGACCATATGGAATTGATTGATTGACATTAATCTAGGTTAGATCGCGGCGGAGGGAAAGATCTTTCACTTCCAGAATGCTCTCGTGAGCAGCTTGAGAAAGAGGTAAGTTGATTAGTTCTTCATATGAACGACAATATAAGGCTAATGCGTCCAGAGAATTATGTACGCGGCGTTCTTGCTTCCCGTCGTTTGTTCTTGATGAATTGATGAATTTCCAAGCTACCTCTCGCCTGAGCAACGTCGGTTGATTCTTGCTCGCCTTACTACATTCTCTCTTAACGCGACTCTTTTTAGGCTTGAATTATAAGGTCAAAGTCGACGAGAAGGGACTCCTTCGTTGGGAGAGGAGTAACGAGTTAGTTGATACAACGGCAGGGAGATGGAGGGACTCGGGGGATGGCTCTGGTATCGTCCCATTCGACAACGTGGCGAGCGATACATCAGTTATTCACCGAACTAGCTTCGAGATCGAACCCTCGCGGTCAAGAAGGTCATCCACCGTTTCAGCCGGGAGTCAAGACAGTCAAAATGCTACTCATTATGTTGAAACTTCCAAAAAGAAGAACCCCATACAGCGCTGGTTAAGGAGACATCTTACCGTTAAGGGCTGGACTGAACTACTTCTTCGGAAAACTGTTCGAAGAAACACATGGATTTACGTTGCTGACCGACAATGTGTGTTGCCACATATCATTCATTGTTGTTCTACAACTTACGTTTTTCGTGATACAGTCAACTTGTACATCGGCATAAAGGGTATGTTGCGTATGTCTATCCTAGCAAGTCGTCTATTAAATGTTTATCGTTAGATACGGGGACGTTTCAACATTCTTCGTTTCTGGCTGGCGGTCTTGTAATTTCTGCAGGATTAATTTCCGTTCATAAAGGTCTTATCCACAAGCTGTCGCCACTTTCCGGTCACTACAGGCATGCTTCTGTAATTCTAATGCACAATCGTTTACTGATAATCTTATTCTACAAGAACGAAAGTAGACGTATGTCCATAGAATGCAAACACATTATAGGAAGATTTATTCGATCCTCTCAGAGTTTCAGGCATTTCGTTAAAGGGCTCGACGAAAGGAACGTGGATCTTCATCGCGCGGAGATTTCTAGAGCGGAGCTCGCATTGTGGGGGTTAGTATTTAGATTGTCTCATTTTCGATCAGTCACTGACTGGAACTAGCATTGAACACATCAAGAAATTCGAGAAGAAGAAAGGCGAAGCTCAAAAGAGGGCTAAGGAGAAGGCAAAGATAGTCGTTGACGAGTTAACTCCATCGGGGGAGCATGGAGTTTGGAATACTGATTCGCAGTGGCGTAGGGATATTTTATTGGGCAGAAAGAAGTCATCTGGTGCGACGGGTGGTGACGTTGGCGATGAAAGCCGTGTGCCTGAGAAAAGGCCGGCGGGTGTGAATGGTGCACAGGATAGTCACGACAAGGAACACAGTTGATCTGGCATTTGTATAAGTTATTGCGCATTTTACGTCCATCCTTGCTTTATTACAACAGCTACACTTCTTGAACATTTATATCAGTTGCAGTCATCACAATTGTCGCTCGTAAAGGAACATGTGTGGCATGCCTCCCGGAAAGGACAATTCATGCTCTGGACCATTCACTTTCAAAAGCCATGATACCGACGGGTTGAGATGCCTGGAGCATATTTAGTCAACTGAGACTCCAGGAAATGAATATACTTGCCTTTTCGTCATAATCGGTCCATTCGCCTTCTGAGAGATCGACTTCGGAGAAAGCGGTGCCGGACTCCGTTCCATTGCACTTCCAGATACCCTGGAGGGAGGGACAGTCAGTTGGATAACTAGAGACTGAGGATGCTCGGACCTTTGGATCAAAGCCTATGAACTCTAGACCTCGACAGTCCAGCGTGATGAAAGGGGCGAGTTGCCCATTCGAGTCTGCAGTATAGGGTCGAGGAGGGACAGATTCGAACTTTGCAGAGCTTTCTCTCTGGTAATATGCACAATGAGAACATGACGATAATCAAATGGAAGTTCTTCTATTCTTACCTTGCAATTTGAGCAACGCCAGACAAAATGAGCTGTACTTCCCTTTCCTGAAGTAACCTCGCGCTCTTCCTTTGAAAGATTGGTGGATAAGCAGCAATGTCAAAGTCATCAAATGATTCCTTGACTCGCCACGCGATTCATTGAAACTTCCTTGGGATGAACTTCACGGCAACTGGTGCATTGAACCTTTTAACAGATATCCGAAATATCAGATTAACGATATCCCAATGGTCGATCCAAGAGAGTGCCTACTTGAAAGAAGAACTCAAAGTCGTCCGTGGCCGGCTCCAGGTCAGTTACATTTTCAAGATCAGCTTTGATTGATAATTGCAATTTCTGAGCGGAGTGAGATTCGATCACCGCTCCGAATATGAAACAGCAAGAATGTAGTACACACAACCATTATTGAATCTTTTGGAGTTGGTAACCAGTGGCTGAGGTGAGTTGACAAAGATTCTTGTGGCGCATATTTGGAATCTCTCTCTCTAATTTATGGTATGCACGTGCCACAGAAATGCCAATTACGTACTGTGCACCGAAATGAATCCGTCGTGAGTGAACCATTGCATTGACCTATCGCAATAGGCATTCCCCCCGAGCTGTTGAAACTATGGCGTGACCGGTTCCAAGGTCGTCTTTTCCTCCAGTCAGCTCAAACATTCCGACTCGAGGATTCTTCGCCATGGTCAACCAACGAATCATTCGAGCTGCCGTTGTCCAGGCTGGTACATCGGCGTATTCTCTGTCTGACACACTACAGAAATTGGAACAATTCTCGAAAGAAGCTAAGGAAAAAGGTGCTCAAATTGCTGTTTTTCCAGAAGCCTTGTGAGTAACGTATAATTAACTTTCATGTTACATGAGCTTGACGAATAGTCTGATAGCATTGGCGGATATCCTAAGATGTCAACCTTCGGTGCAGTTGTCGGAGACCGTTCCAAGGCCGGAAGAGACGAGTTTCTGAGATACTATAATTCAGCCATTTCGATCCCTTCCGACACAGTTGCAACCATAGAGACAATCAGCAAAGAATTGGATATCTTCCTTGTTGCCGGCATCATTGAAAAGGACGGCGGAACGCTGTATTGCACGGCTATATTTGTAGACCCAGTCGAAGGCTTCGTGGCGAAGCATCGAAAGCTGATGCCGACTGCTAGTGAAAGACTCATCTGGGGATTTGGCGACGGATCCACACTTCCAATTGTTGAAAAGTCATTCAAAAACAAAAGCCAAGGTTCGGAGATATCGACAAAGATTTCGGCAACTATATGCTGGTAAACATTTGCTACCAATTCAATCTATGATTGATCCTAACATATCTAACAAGGGAGAATTACATGCCGTTGTGTAAGATTGGTTTCTTTTCTCGCGAAAGCGTACCGTACACACGACTTTTTACCCAACAGTGCGCACATTTTATTATTCAAAAGGAACAGAAATATATTGCGCACCTACCGTCGACGCACGACCGGTGTGGCAATATACGATGAGGCACATCGCACTTGAAGGCCGATGCTTTGTTCTGTCGGCATGCCAATTTACCAAAGAGAAAGATTATCCAAGCGACCATGCTGTGGCCAATCCGAACAATCGCAACCCTGACAATGTGATGATTGCGGGAGGCAGCGTCATAGTGAGCCCTTTCGGTGAGGTGCTGGCCGGACCTCTGCTGGATCAAGAAGGTGTACTTGTTGCGGACCTCGACTTGAATGACATAATCAGGGGAAAGTTCGATCTGGACGTTATGGGCCACTATGCCAGACCAGATGGTGAGTTTATTTCATGTTGTTCCGTTGTAAATGGATTGTAATACGCCCTGGCAGTGTTTCAACTCCACACGAATGTTGCTTCCTCTTCGGAGCAATGAAATTGTGGTAAATATGATGAGTGTTTAAAATAGAGCTGTCATGACACTTGGTCAAGCATGCAGAATACTGATGAAAGGATCAAAATGACTTGAAAGTCCCGTGGCTCCAAGATCGACCTAGTCTCCGTGCTGTGGGCACTTGTGGCACAGATAAATGTTGAGACAGGACTGGATTCTGGTGACTTCGAGGGCATTGACAACGAGATCGGCCACATATGAACCACGAGCAGCCACCTACCCACAGCTCAAGAATTGGGTATATAAGTCAGATGGATGCGTATCCTTCCTCTCTATACCTTAATCCTTTACGCTGTCGTCTCAGCAGGACGCTTCCTCATTCCCTTCCACCTTCTTAGATCCATCCATTCTCTCTTCGTCTTCTTTCGAGTCCATTAGACTCATCACCGAAAAAGTAGTGCGGGTCACTACATATTGAATGTACCCTGATCGAAGCAAGGAGCCCTCGAACGCGCAGGCAGCCTTCTTTGTTTCACTTAAAAGAATGAAAACGCGCAGCTCGTCAAGAAGCACTGCCATCTCTTCTGCAAAAGCGGCCCGTTCTTCGACGTCCGGTACGCGTGGGACTTCGAATCGTCGTCGTCGCCCGAACAGAGACGACTGCTCGCTATCGAAGCGAGCTGATCCGGGAGGCAAAGGAGCGGCCGCTGCTACACACTCATTGACACAAACCAGTGTAACCTCCGGCACGCCTGAGGTACAGACACCTTCAAGTCCGCCTCACCCAACCTTTAGCGTGGACTCCGCTGACAATTTCGGGTTGGGTGCTTCTGACTATTACTCTCTGATTGAACAATGGCTCGAAGCGAATGAGCCACCCAGGAATTCTCTGCCAGAAAGGCAGGGTCCGGAGGACGATGAGGTATACGAAGAAATGCTCGCGAAATATACAAATCACTCCGACTTGATGGAGTGGGAGTGAGGATAGAACGCAGAAGGGGAAAAGATGTATTCTAGATAGAGTTGTATATGATGAGCGCCTTTGAGTTTTGAGATTGAATGAGAGCGCTGATTGGGGATATACATTCCCACGGGAGCAAACAAGTGCAAATGAAAAGGACGCGTTCTTCATCGAGAGACCCATATTCTTCCGCCTCGTCGCAGTCGCCAACGACAACGTACGGTCCCCTCCGCTCCTTACTTACGACATTTTTCTAGCTTATTGTCATATTTGCTCCTCTTCGTCGCCAGATGTCTGACGCATACGCTGGCACTCCCAATGGCGATGTCGCCCCGTCTCTCAACGGCTCGGCCAACAGTTCGACCCCTGCCCCTTCCAGCGCTGGTTTCCCGCCCATCGTCCGCAAAAAACTGATGGGCTACGTTGGGTTCGCTAACCTGCCCAACCAGGTCCACAGAAAAAGTGTTAGGAAGGGTTTTCAGTTCACCGCTATGGTTGTCGGTCAGTCCTCTCTCTCGCTGCCGTTTTAGAGTTTCGGTTGCTCATATTCGCCTGCCACGCTTTTTTCTGTAGGTGAATCTGGTCTGGGAAAATCGACGCTTATAAACACACTGTTTAATACCACTCTGTACCCACCCAAGGAAGTTCTGCCTCCGAGCGCAGAGAGGCCAAAGACCGTGGCAATTGAGAGTATCAGTGCCGGTAAGTACCCCCTTTTTTCTCACACTTCTTAATGCATGGGTCTAATTCTGTGTCAATCAGACATCGAGGAAAATGGTGTACGACTTCGTCTGACTGTTGTTGACACGCCCGGTTTCGGAGATTTCGTCAATAACGAGGACAGGTATGTTTTCTCCCACTATATTGCTATCATGGTGTGTTGATGATAATTCTGCGTCAGCTGGAAACCGATCGTCGAAAACATCGAGTCCCGCTTTGATGCATACCTGGAGCAGGAGAACCGTGTCAACCGTCAGAAGATTGCGGATAACCGTGTACATGCCTGTCTGTACTTTCTTCAGCCGACGGGTCACTCGTAAGATTATATCCTTCATAACATTCCTTCGGCATCTTATCGCCTTCTTTTGATAGGCTCAAGCCGATTGATATTGAATTCATGCGCCGACTGCACGCCAAGGTTAACCTCATTCCTATCATCGCGAAGGCAGATACCTTGACGGATGAGGAGATTGCTAGCTTCAAGCAGAGGGTGAGGATCAACCCAAGCGATTCAAGAAGAGGCACATTAAATACAATGATTTTCTTTAGGTCTTAAATGACATCGCGTACCACAAAATTCAGATCTTCCAGGCACCGACATATGAAAATGAGGACGAGGAGACCCAGGCTGAACAGGAGGAAATTGCTGTGCGTGTTTGCCTTTCCTCGGTGCTTGTATTCTAACACAACCGTTGCATGTAGAGCAAAATTCCTTTTGCAGTTGTCGGTTCAAATCAATTGGTGCAGACGCCGGATGGTCGCCAAGTTCGCGGCCGAGCTTATCCATGGGGTGTTGTTGAAGTAGATAACGAGGACCATTGCGATTTCGTCAAGCTTCGCCAGATGCTCATTCGGACATACATGGAGGAACTGCGCGAATATACCAACTCTCATTTGTACGAAGCTTACCGAACCGAGAAGCTTCTCGGCATGGGTGTTGCTCAAGACTCGAGTGTCTTCAAGGAAATCAAGTCCGCATCATCGCTATTTCTTTACTGACAACGATACTAAAGCTCTCTATTTTTGTAGCCCTGCGCTTAAGATGCAAGAAGAGCGCACGCTCCACGAGGCTAAACTCGCGAAGATGGAGGCCGAGATGAACCTGGTCTTCCAGCAGAAGGTTGCGGAAAAGGAGTCGAAGTTGAAGCAATCGGAAGAGGAGCTGTACGCAAGACACAAGGAGATGAAAGAAGCGTTGGAAAGGCAGAGGTTGGAGCTGGAGGAAAAGAAGAAGCGTATCGAAAGTGGTCGGCCGCTCACACCAGAAAACAAGGTAAATCCTTCATGGTTTAACCATGTAGTCATGTCGACTTATCCGTTTTGGATTCACAGACGAAGACCAGAAACCGCTTCTTGCGTGCTTAGGAGCGATGAATACGGGGCTCGATTATTTTTTTGTCTTTTTATTTTCCTTGCTTTCCTTCCGTTTTATTATGCGTCGACTTTGCTATGTTTCTTCTTGCGATCCCGTCGCTTGGCCTTTATCGTCCGTCACCGGTACAACACTCCTTGACATTGGAAGTCGTCCGCTCCTTGATAGTTATAGTTTTCCTGTCCTCTTCCTCCACGTGACGAACACTTTTGACCGAGACCTTTTTGTCCACTGATACCTATTTCTCTCCTTTTATTATGTGACATCTTATTAGTCGTTCTATGGAGTTTCTTTCTCTGTCTTGTGCGGGATCTTAATGATTTTGCTTTGCTGTTGCGGGAGTAGCCGAATATTTCGATATTTAGGGTTGAGTGCATTATAGTCTGCGCCTGTTGACTTGGACGGAGAGGTCTTAGATAAAGATTGAGTCGATCTATTTCCTTCAGTCCAGGTGCAAGTGCATCTCACAGCTGCCCGCGAACATGGCGTCTGCGAGCGCATTAGACACCTTGCTGAGTACGTACATCAATCCAACTTCAGACACCATCAAGGGATTCGGCACCTTTGATAAATAACGAAGGTGAATTCCCACATACGCCCTTTCCCTTTTGAGGTAAAAAAAGTGACACTGCGCTTGCTTCTTCGACTTGGAAGCCCAGAGTCTCTTCCGCGCCGGTGACTACGCCGACGCTGAGAAGCTCCATCTCAAGGCGCTCGCGACTAAAGAGAAGTCATTCGGAGAGCGCTCAATTGAGGCGGCCCTTACAAGAAATGCCTTGGGCGAAGCGCAGCTTAAGCTCGGCAAACTTGATGAGGCAAAGCGCAACTTCGTCCAGATTAGAAACGAGGCTAGCTTCCGAGGAATGGACGCCGCATACTCGCGGGAAAACTTGGCCCAGGTCCTGGAAGGCAAGGGTAACCTCATCGAAGCCAAAGAAGTAAGGCGTAGTAGTGGTGCACCCGATGCGCTCGTTTGTACCAACTTTTCGGTAATAGCCTCCTTTAGAAATACATGGACTAAGTCAAATGCCCTAGAGGACGTCTCAGTCTCAAGAATCTTCGTCAGTGTACCATTGGCAAGGTTGGCATTCTGGCATTCTGTATTGTATTTCGCTGTTGACAATCTCCTTCAGAGTGTCTACTATTGCTCGGAGACCTGTCAGAAGAAAGATTGAACAACGCGCCATAGGTCTCTCTGCCGCGCTACTCAGTGACCATCCATAGGTTGCTATCCGCAGATGCACGAGAGGTTACTTCCTCTATCTCTCCTAATTTTATAACATATTATTGTACCTTACGTGCAACATCTCATACGAATCATCTATATACAGATGTGTATATATAGTATCATATTGAATGGCGATTTGACTGCTTGTGGAATCATTTCTGCCTAATAACAGTAAGAGGATGTTAGATTAATGGAATAGTCTCAGATAGCTTGATTAGAATACAAAGGACGTATTTCTTTCCGAAGGAAGATGTGCTCTCTGGATTTGTTTTCTGTTTATACACATTAACCAATTGGTTGGTAGGAATGTAGATATGCAAAGGCATGCGAAGACTGGAATGAGGAACGGAATTGAATGAGTGAAATAAATATACAGTCCTTGAGAGCCAAATACAACAAGAAAAGGGAGGATAAGATACTCGTGTCGAACAATGCAGAATGTAGCACTCTACTACTGTTTATAGCCCATCCGTCTGGCATATTCCTCTTCTTCATTTATGGTCAACCCATCAGTCCCTGCCCAATTCGCTGAACTTGTCCTCGCTCGGAAGCGGCTGGTCCTGTTTTTGAATAGTTCCTCCATCTTCAGCGGCCTGATTGCACCGAAGATATCATCAGGATTGACTGTCTTCTGAGACTCCAAAGCTTCGCGTAGCTCCGGAGACTGTGCCCAATCAGGCGGATCAAACGTCCGGACACGGGTTTCATCGTCTGAATCGGAGTATTCGCTGTTGATATCTGGGAGCTCAATCGACTCTGTGCGTGCTGGCGGGGGCGGCATCTGAGCCTTTTGCGTGTCTTCAACTTGCGCATGGTACCGTGCTTGCAGTTGGGAATGTATAAGCTGCGAAGGCTGCTTTGATCCAGAATCCGCGTCTTTGATCTTTGCTTTGGCCTTGCCCAATGCGGGTTTAACGTCGCTCGCCATATTCCCAAATTTAGTTATGGTGCCTTGTACGACCGTCGTCGAAACATGTTTGAACGGTTTGGAAGACGAAGCTGTTGTGTTGGAGGTGGACTGCGAGCTAGTGGGATTAAACTTCCCGATTTTCGTTGTGGGCGCATCCTTCTTGTCTTTGGGTAGTATTTTCTTTGCTTCTGTCTTCTTGTCGGACTCTGCAATCTTGCGCTTCTTAACCGGGTCTTCCTCAAGCTGGGCCAGACGATGCATATCAGCACAAAGACAATTGTGGCATGATGATACAAAATGAAGCACACCTTCTTGCCCGGCTGCTTGATCATTCGTCTTTCGGTTGTATCCTCTTTTTCTCTCTCCCGCTTCCATCTCTCATTCTCTTCCTTTGCCCTCTTCTCTTCGCGAGCCTTGTCTTCTTCAGCCTTCTTTTGCAAAGCTTGCTGTCGACGAGTTTCCATCTCTTTGAGCCTGATGGCCTTCTTTTCTACTTCTTCCTGTTGCTTAGGGGACTGCTGTCAGACTGAGAAGCATGCGAAACCTCGTCTTAGAAAACACACCTTCTTAGCAGCAACAGCAGCAAGTTGGAGACTTTTGACGGGCTCTGCTCCTTTCTTACTGCCTCCCAAAACACTTGAAACAAGTTTCGAGGCAGAGCTGAAAAATCCTCCAGTGTTGTTGGATGTCTCTTTGTTCTGTTCTCGACCGTGCCCAGCGTTGGACCATTCCTGTGTATGGCTTAATGAGCAAGATCCTGTAACTTCAATGGTTGTGGGAATTTCACGAACAGAATAACGATCGTTTTTGGACTGTGGAGCAGGAGTCACAAGACGAACACTCGCAATATCCTCATCAATATCGACTTCCATATCCTCATCGTCTATTTCATCAGTGTTGGTATATGGCGGGTTGTCCGAGGGCATCGCCTCAAAGGTAGCGTCCAGTGCGTCAGGATGTTCTTCACTATTGGTCTTGGAAGGAGCGGGTGGTACAGTACCGTCAAGAATGTCCGTATCGGCGCTACGAGTACTTCGTGTTGGTGCTGTACTCCAGGTCATATCATCATCCTTCGCGGTGTATGCAACAGGAGTCCAAGTCTCGCCAAACTTCTCATCTAGATGCCAACTCTCATTCGCATCCACGTTCTTCTCCTGCGTCGCGGCTTCATCATGCAATGTGCTTTGCGCAGGCCCTTGATCACTGAAGTCGGTATCCTGGGTGGATGGTACCCATGCCGGCATTTCATGATCAAAAATAGCGTCTGAAAATGTGGATTGAGTAGAATAAAAGGTTGATTGAGAGTGAAAAGCCTGAGGGACTCGCGTTGGTCCTGATGGTTGTGGCTCGACGCGTGAGAATGCCTGGTTCGGGGGAGGAGCAAAGAAAGTCTGAACTGGAGGCAACTTCGGCTTTTCGGGAAGAGTAAAGACTGGCGGGCGCGCCTTGGGGGGCGAATTAGGAGGTGTTGTTGAAGTGCTACTATTAGCCGTGACATCGATGTGGCCTGCTGTGGCTGTGCGTGGCTTCGATTGTCCTGGTGCAGGCGGGTGAAAGACACGTCCACCTTTCGTAGTCTTTGCATCGAATTTCGAGGCAAGATCCGAGACGCTGAGGCGTCGATCCCTCTCTTTCGAGCCACGCTGACCATTTTCCCGCTGCGGTTCGGTCGATAAGGCGGGAACAGAAGCTGACGTTGTAACTTTGGCATCGTTTGGTTCGACAGGTAGAGCAGAGGTGGGTGCGGGAACAACACGGCCCTCAGCAGCATTGCGTTCTGCTACCTTTGCCTCGGCCGCGGCTCGAGCTTCGGCAAGGGCTGTGGCTGCGGCACCTCCGAGTGACTTGCTCATGCTCCTGCCTGCTCGAGCACTGAACCCGGCGACAGTTCTCTTGAGCTTATCAATCATGCCATCCGAACCATCTACAGATGTTGTGTTTTCGCGCATTTCTTCGCCGAATATGGAGACCGTCTCCTCTCGGAAAGGAGCAAACGGATGCTCATCCTGCTCTTTCAACATGGTTAATATAGGGGATGTTTCAGTAATCTTTGTGAGTTTTTGCGTCCGACCCATGTCATTGTGGTGGATGCCCGTCTTTTCAGTGTCAAGCATGTCACCGCTTTTACGTTTGCTTCCAGCTGCAGCCTGGTGTGAAAATGTCGATAATGTCGTATGTCGCCTTTTACCATCTTCCATTGCCTTGGCCTCCCTAGCCTTGACCAGCCAGGAAGAACGCGCAGCAGTGGACTTGTTTACGGGTGGTGCATACGCTACGGCCGATGACTCCTTGGCCACACGAGTCGATTTGCGCAAGGGTGAAGGAGGCCCGATAGTCGGAAATTCTGTAACATGCGGCAGGACAGCATTTTTCTCCTCCATAAGACTTCTAGCAGAACTGCGAGTCGGAGCTTCATCGGAGGGAAGAGGCGCGGTTGAGTATTCCGCATCATGAGTTGAGGAATTCGGCGATTGTGGAAGATATGTATCATCAGTGGGACTCAGAGCAGCCACAGAGTCGCTGGTAATTTCGACAGGACTTCCGTGAGCGGCTGTCGATATGGCGTTGAGGTTCATGGTTTCCTCGATGTCCATGATGTTTTCCATGTCGATTTTAGGCGGTGTTCGATGGAGATATGGTTTGGGGCTCCTGGAAGGCTTGGTCGGGGGGTCGCCCGTCGGCTGATTTTGAGCCAGTTCTTTTTCATCGGACCGCTTTGCAGTGAAATTAGAGTCGAGTTCAGCAGATTCATCGGCCTCCGCAATGACAGAAAGTTCGGTGGCTGCATAGGTTTGGGGTAGCTCTTGATGAGTATCAGGCGAGTCGGCACTCAATACAGACTCTGGAGGGCCCTCTACGTGACTCTGCGGTGCAAGAGACCTTGGGCGAGGGGGTGTTACCAAATTCTCCACGACGTTCTCTTCCACCTCTTCATCATCAGTGAGAATTTGCTCAACCATCGAACGCGCGGAAGTCATATCGTAGTCGACTCCCGGTTTCTTGCTAAGCAGAGACTTCGAAGATGGTTCATCTCGAGGTGAGACTGTCTTCTTGCTTGACTGTTGCATCTGTGTTAAGGAACTTTGATCATCCTTTGTTTGTAATAGTGCTTTGTGAAAGGCGTTAATGGGTGCTGCCTCTGCCGGAGGAATGTCATTCTCCTTATCTGAATCAACCTCCTATGAAATGAGAGTCAGAAAGTCTATGCACGAGCGGAGGACTACACACTTCTAGATTCATCGAGACGGTTGGTTTCTCCATCAGCGTAAGGTCCGTGCCACACTTCATCTTTGGTACGTTCCTCCTTCGTGCAGGAGTCTTGACTAATTCAATGATTGGACTAATGGTAGCAAGTCAGTGAAAAGTTATCGACATGCGAGCAGATATGCTGCGACACTGACTCGAGTTTAGGTCTAGCCAAGATGCTCTCAAGATAGTCTTCAAGAAACAAGAAACCATCAGTCTGAATCTGGTCTTCAAGAAATTGTCGTCCGGGATCATTAGCCATGGTTGTCCTAACCGATGAGACCCAAGTCATCATCCCGGAACGGCCTGCGATCGCATTAGACATGTTCTCGCGCTGTCGTATGAACAAGAAATGGCTAGAAAGGAAGGGATATTGGGAGGCGCGACGAACCACTCAAAAAACTGTGACAAGATCACGTGACCGTATTTCGAGGTTCATTCGCACACGAATCGCTAGGCTTGATAAGTTTGACCTGCGAAACGCGTACAGTCGCTTCAAGTTGAATCGGATACATTCAACTTTTTAACTGTGATATGCAGTTACATCTTTGAAAGGAACGGGAGTAAGAGACGGGTAAGGCGTAACGTTCGCGCCTCCCACGATCACGCGCGAATTTTTGGAGCCATGAATGAGCACGTGATCCTCCGCATGGCCTGGTTAACCCAAGCCAATGTTTGATTCTCTTCTTAGAGGCCTTTTTTTACTTGTTGTATGCGTCTAGCTTGGCACTGAGAAGACTCATCGACTTGCTGCAGTTATTCCATCATCGTCAACCTTGGAGCACTTTCATGGTGCTGCGGTGATTGCCAGAGCAATCCGAGAACGACATTCAGCACTAGTGATACTCCGAGAACCCAAGGGATTAACGCAATATTTCACGAAAAGGGGAGCATCGGTAACGGATGCAGATCCGCAGGAGACAGAGAACACACCGGGCAAAAACTCATTCCGCGCCCTTAGAAATTTTGATCGGAACGGGCGAGCTCTCATCCGATTGGCTCTTTTTCCATTCTGGGTAACATTTTCACGGTTCGGAAATGAGTTTTTGCCCGGTGTGGAAGCGAGTTTGAATATGTCATAAATGTGCTGCCTCCCGCTAGAAGCTCCCGTATGTCCGTTTTTAGCGTTCGCGAACCCCAACCCGATCCAACGCCTCTCTCGATGCCCGCCTTTCTTATGATGCTTCGTATGATGTATGTCCTGACGGACTTTATGACGAAATTTAGTGACGCAGGTAGCACACAGTGGCCTACGTGAGAGGTATATAAACTCGTCGTTCTGCGCTACTCTTTCCCCCATCTCGAGTACACTTAACCAACATCTTTACGCGTCTTCCACTCCCAACTCAAAGCTTAGTAATCATGCAGTCCCAGAAGAACACTGGAAACGTATGCCTATATTTGACATTTCTCTTCGTCAATATTGATCCATGTTTGCACAGATCGCTGGTGGCCACAGTATGTACTTTGAAAAGGCGCATCGTTTTCAACTGACATTCTCCTACAGAGGCTACCCTGAAAAACCCGAACGTCTCCGAGGAGGCGAAACAGCACTCTCAGCAAATCCTTGACGAGTTCGAAAGCAGTGGTGATCTGCCGGAGCAGCAGTTCGATACAGATGCTGGCAAGAACACCGGTAACTTCATTGGCGGTCACAAGGTAATGTCTTTGCGTTTATTTTTCCACAGCTTTCTTAACATTTTTTCATAGGCTACATTGAAGAACCCCAGGGTCTCCGAAGAGGCCAAGGAGCACTCCCGCTCTGTCTTGGAGGACAATGACGCTATTTGAACAAGGTTTCAAAGGAATAGACAAATTGTCTTCATGTACACTACTATTGGTCGCGAGTAAATTGTAAAGCCCACGTTGTCTAAAGCCCGTTATTCTCGCCAATGCTTTGCCGAGTTTGAGTCAGTCGCCTTCTAATCATAAGGGGTAGGGCATAGTCAAACATTTGAGTGCCGATATAAGACGTAAGTTCTTTGCGCCAAATAATTGTGAACCCATTTCTTAACAACAATTGACGATACGGCAAATCGCCAGGTCGCGACGATCGGAAACTTTTCAGTATAAATGCTATACTCTCAAGGTCGAACTTGCCTATGTAGTGAGCTTTGCGCGCGTCTTCTTGTATTCAGCTTGCCGGTCACAAGTCATGTATATAGAGCAAGTTTCATACGTAAAACAAGTCAAGTAACTACCTTCATATAGGTTATTACAGCCCATAGTCAGCGTACGTCGGTTCGAGGCTGACTTTTTTTACCTTACGCAGAGGTAGTACTCAGAAATCCGCGCACATCAGATGAAGCTAAGGAACGCTCCAATCGTGTGCTCGAGGAACTCAGCGACGCAAGTGACGAAGAAGTCGAAACAATAAGCTCGACAAAACCGCTATTCGCGCGAGGTATATGGCGAGAGTATACAAAGCACATTCCGGATCAAGGCTTGAGAACACTGCTGACTTCCCCTGATCATTCTTCCCAAAAGGCCGCATTGAAAAACCTCAGAGTTTCTGGAGAGGCGAAGGAACGTTCCCGTCAAGTCCTTGATACAGAGCTTAAGGTGTACGGGAAATCCGATGAGAGTCATGAAGAGCGTGTCATAGCTGCACACAAGGTCAGTTGATCGAACCAACAGTCTTGAGTGATATACAGCGCTCACGACTGCGACCGTCAGGTATTAATGCAAATCCCTCGCGTGTCGGATGCGCCGAAGGAGAAGGCGCGTCATGTCCTTCAGGAACACGGTATCCAAGTTTGAAGAGCCAGCTACCACCATCTCTGAGTCTTCAGGACACGTAGCATAACACTGTCCGATAGCAGAATGACGAAAATTTGATCGTATTCACCAAGAGCTTCAAAAGAGCATAGCATCATCCATTAACGATCCTATCGTCTCATCAACAAATAAACAGGATCTCCGAGAACAATGCCAGTCATGTGTCGGTATGAGCCGGTCAACGTCATGAGTAAACCACCAAAGGACAGATACGCCGTTCTTTGAAACAAATCAGCGAACGACGCTAGTAAATGGACATGCGCCTTACACAACTTCGGCGGCTCCACCATCAAACTTATACACCTATATACCGAAAGTCAGATTCGCATAGACTAAAGGCATAGGACAGTTGAACGCACCCTCCCATACATCACATACTCATAGTCTTCTTCCAGCCCTCTTCGTCCCTTCCCATCTGGTCTCCAAATGTGTGTGTCCTTTTCGTCGTCGGCTTCTGTGCCGTTTACTGCACCTCCTTCGACTCCGCGGACGAGGGAAGAGGCAAGTACGAGAGAAAAGCTTTCGTCGGTTTTGAGCGGATAGAGCTCAGTGTTGTAGTCAAGGGTCAACTCCATGTCATAATTTGACGAATGTGCAAACAGTCGAGAGACTAAAGATTTGGTGAAGTGAGTTAAATTGTGATTGTCCTAGCTAGGCAAGACAGCACCTCTGTCGAATTTCTTTCCATCTTTATCTATCGAGTTAATTTTGAAAAGGTCGTCAAAGACTACGTTTGACGTTGTTGTAGCCATGCTTTTGTTAGGAGCTGAAGTCGACGAGTCGAAATTTATTGATTTGCAGTTTTAGTCACGTGATTCCACTACTTCATTGCGATTGCATGCGGTACGACAGCATTATACATTGTGTAGAGACTAATCATCGTCGAATATGACAGATTCTTCTCTGGCCATTTCTTCCTGGACATCCTCGACGGTGGTAAGCCAGGGCATTACCACTTTCCATGTCCCACGCTCAGCAAGTACTCGACGGACCTGGGCCTGGATCATTTCATGGAGCTTTGGAACGTCCGCTAACTTGGCACGACTTCCCATGAGCGAAGTAGTTTTCAGTTCAAGAGTGAAGTCTGCAGGCAACGATACAGTAAGAGTCGGATTGGTGGATAGAGGATCTGGAGGGGTTAAAGTGACCTGAAAATGCGAAATTAGCAAGAAAAGTCATTGAGAATTTCCCTACTTACACTAGCAGAAAATAATGATAATGAAACATGGAGCGTTATGGGTAGTCGGACAAAAAGAGGCATCGGATAGTGAAATAACACGGAGGTCGAAAGCGAAACGGACAGCGAATCAATGTATGTCATGTCAAAAACAGCCTGCTGTTCAAAATAGGACCAGTAAAAGAGTCAGTTATATGAAAGAGCATTGCACAAGTACACACATCAAGCTCTCTGAGGCGAACATTCCGATCTTTTATTCTGGGATTTGAGATCTTAGGCGCGGATGAACCCAGGTCCATAGTGAGAATGCGTATGGGATCCTGGATCAAGCAGTGTTGAGCGAAGAGTCCACAAAGTTTGCTCTATACCCACAACGAAACTCGCGGGACGAATCGCGTTCGCGTATCGCTCGATTCTACGCCGTGCGATTTCATCGCCTTCCGACCCAAGCAAGTCATTTCGCAGCTTCGACCGATATGTCTCAACGACCTATACTTGGATTAAGACAAGCAATACAGGATATCGTTGAATGAATGCTACTCACCTGTCTTATTATCAAATTGAACCATGCTGTAGATTCTTCGCCCTGCTCAAGTCCCGACTCGGCAGGAAAACTCTGTCGAGGCTTATTTTCACGCTCTTGGGTGAAGGAAGCAATGGAGTATGAGAGCGGAGATTCCAGTTCTTGCGGTCCAGAGTCAAGGAAAAGGTATTTTAGGATGAGCGCAAGCAACGCGAGAATGGATAGTTGGCCAAGTAAGAGACCTTGGGTAAAGGTCGGCGTTAATGAGAAGATGTAGTTTGAACCCATATATGCAAACACCAGCGCAGGATACACAAGTACGTTTGGCTGCGCCGTTATGCCCGATGAGTACTCAGATGTGTACGCTTGTGGTCATAGTTGAGTACAGTATGAGTGTATATGGATCCCGGAAGAGGTGGTCGACGCGTCGCTCATACCATACCGTTGTCAAACACACGTGTCGAACGTGACACTGGTCCTGACAAGATTTTTTTTGTGAACTTGGATCTTCGATCATCCACCGCTTGCTTTGTATTGATCCTCTAATGGAAGTCCAAATTTTTGTAAATTGGCCAGGAGCTCCCTTAACCGAAGCACTTGTCTTGAGGGCGATGGACAGACTAAGACTTTCGTCAGGCTGGCGCCTAATCACTGCTGATCCGACTTCTGATCATCCCTGTTCAGAAAGGTCCCTTCTCCAGTGGGCCACGTACGACTCTATCAACCATGAAGCCACACTGTCGAGACCATCTTCTGTTCTTGCTTCTTCATACGTTATCCGGAAAGCTCTGATCAGGAAGCATTTTCTCCATCGCTGCATCCTCGCCTATACGACGAAGCATCCGGACTCTTCCCTTAGTCAATATGTTCCGCGAACCTGGGACATCGAAATCTCATATGCCGATGAGCTAGATGAGCTGTGGAGTGATGAGCTTTGGGACTTGGAGAACGAGATGAAGTGGGGTGCAGACAAGTGGTGGATACTGAAACCAGGGATGGCCGATCGAGGGATGGGCATCCGGCTCTTCAAATCCAAGAAAGCACTTCAGCAAATCTTTGAAGACTTCGAAAATGAAGAAAGCGACGAAGAGGCGGACAAAGACTCTGTCAATGGAGGTACTGGCGTTATTATCTCTCAATTGCGACACTTCGTCATCCAGGTTTTTTTTATATCAGTAATCCCTTCCCATTTCGTGTATTGATTTTATTCCCGTCTAGGAATATTTGGAAAATCCGGTCCTTGTAGATCCCAACCAAACTATCATGAACGAGAATTCTGAAGTACGATTGCAAGGGAGGCTAGAGCGACGCAAGGTTTGCTGATCAAAATCATTAAGATGGAGTGGAAAAAATTACGTTTGTCTTCCAGTTTCACCTCCGCGTTTATTGTGTTGCATCAGGAGCCCTTACTGTCTACCTGTATCCTCGAGTCCTTGCTCTTTTTGCCCCGGAGGAATACAAGGAGCCCTCTCAGATATCTGACAGTGTAGAGTGTTCTGATCTTCGACCTCATCTAACCAACACATGTCTACAAGAAGCCGCGGGCGAGGAGAATGTTCGTTTACTACACGAGCTCATTGGTTGCAATATTTTATCCGGAGGTAATTTCGAGGCCAATCATTTATTCTCCGAAGAAGACGTGGCTTCGATCATGGATCAAATTTCAGATGCACTTTCAGAGACTTTCAAGGCAGCGTTACAAATGCCAGTCCATTTTCAAGTACGACACTTCGCTCAACATTATCGAGATGTCTACATTACTGATACGTTGATCCTTTAGCCGCTGCCGAACGTCTTCGAGTTGTATGGCGTAGACTTTCTAGTGAGCCATCGCCCGTGCAACAGAATAGGCGGAAGATTTCTGGTGAAATTGTTGGAATTCAACTCGGAACCAGCAATCGAAATGACTGGGACTAGACTCAAGTGGATTCTCGAAGACCTTTTCGAGCTTATTGGCAAGACCTGTGTCGAACCATTTTTCAATAGGGAGAGCTTTGGCGAGGTCAGAATACCATGCCGTACCGGACTTGAATCGTCCTGCGCATTCCGAAAATGTTTAACAGTTAATCTACGCAACTAACTCATGTGTCGATGGACAGAAGCATTGAGATGTTTGGAGATACTTCCGTCTTTTCACCTTATAATGGAGAGTCGGTGATACCCTGTAGTCGCGGGACTCCGCCTCTACCGTCTGCTGTCCCGAGAACGGATCTATTTTATGATGTTCCCCGAATCTTTACTTAGTTCGACTCTTACCTTGTTTTGGCGATATGTTTTACTGTTATAAGTTGCGTCAATTCTGGCTGGTGATCCGCGGACCCAATGGAAGACACGCAGTAAATCCGCTAATAGTATTGATCGATTTTATGGTTTTATAGACTTGAGTAGCTTGAGTTCGAAAGTCTTCTCAATCAGATGAAAACTTAGATCAAGTCTCCTATATTGTATTAGGTCACGGTACGGTACACATGTATAAGGTCCGCAACACAATTAGATTAGGAGACCTGAATTATGAAGATTTGAATATGCATCATTGATATTTGACGGAAAATAAGCCAGCCTCATTGCACCTCTTAGCCAAGCTTTTGCCACATGTCGAGTGAATCTGTGTATGGGCGTCCGACGGGACAAGCCGGTTCGGATGGTTTCGCGCCCCATAGTTATATAAATAGTGCAACACCAATGACGTTTTGTCTATAACTTCCACTCACTGCATACTGCGTTAGTCTCCTTTACTCTGTACTCGTGACTGTCGCTTCACAATCAATGCCGTGGCAGAGAGAATTTACGCTTTCAGAACATTCCAAAGGCTGCCATCTAGTTACAGACGAGATCATCTTCCATATACGAGCAGGATTACGAGATGTTAAGGTCTGCATTTCTTATTTGAATCGACTTACGATGCTGATGTTTAGATCATATCAACTATCTTCCCATGATCTCTAGATCGGGATTCTCTACCTATTCATGTAGATGTTTCGGCATGAGCCTGCCTCGCAAAGCAGAGTTCTCATCCAGTTTTGAACAGACAGCATACATCAGCAGCTCTCGCCATAAACGAGAATTTTGATCCTGGTGGGCTAATCTCCTCGGGTACAAAATCTGCATTGCGTAGCTGACATTTTCGTTCGTTCTAAAGATGTTCGGAAAGGTGCGCATATGCCTGAGATCTCTGATTGCGATTTTATTGAACATGATGCCCAAAGACATGGATATGGCGCTTGATAATATAGTTCCTGAGGCATTGAACTGGAGGCATCGAGCTGAAGGTTCTGAGTAAGTAAATCTTATAGGAACCATTATCTGATTAACTGATTCTGTGCTTTAGCGACTCGTAAGGACAATTGATTTATCTGCTCGGCAATAGATTTAGATTTACTTTCCATGATCTAGCTCATCACATACGAAGACTGCTCTCATCGGGACGTCGCTACAAATTCCAATAACAGATGGCCGTCTCAATCTCGGCACTTGGCAAGGTTAGAGAGCAGACTTCCTGCACATCTTGACGCATCCGTAAACTGACCTACTTGTTCTAGGTATCTACTTGACTGAATTTCGCGAACTGCACCACGTTCGCAAGGTTGTCGCGACGATTTTGTAAGCTGAGAATTCATCTGTGCTTTGAGTTCCGCTAACTCGCCGAATGCTCAAGGCCCTAGCTGACTGCTTCCTCACTTGTCTCACTTGTTGCATGATAACGTACAAGATTTATCAATGTACAGAAGCTCCATTGTACTCACCTATCAGATGATAAAGCCATTTGCCTCCGTTTCCTAGCTGGTACTCCAATGACTAACTTGGTCGCGATGCTATGATTCTGGTCCCTCGGGCATCTCGGTCGCATTACTCTCCGTGACTTAAGAAAACGTGGGCGACCCAGAAGCTATGACACATAATTAAGTGCCTACCAACGAGAAGGTCGATATGTCTCCAGCCGAGCAACACGCAGACTGTCAGTATCAATGCCGCTCTTGTCTGAGACTCTGGTAGTGTAGTTATTATTACGGTCTACAAGGCACAGAGAAGATAGAATAGGATACTCTTTCCCCATGAGTAGCGTTGTCCGGTCTTGAGTTATTGCAAGAGATGAGCCGGGATGGTGAGAAGACGGGCCCGGGATATTCCAGGATCTTCTGGGGAACGGATTTAGATAAGTAAACTTGAGGGGAAGATAAGAATTCAAGTGGCAGAATACAAGAGATCCGAGCTCTCGGATATATGCCCGAGTGAAGCAATACGGCGTTTCAGATGGAGTCGAGGCGGGGCTGAAGAAAAACCGTTACTGTTAATGTTATGAAATTGCGGAAGGAATAAATACTGAATTTCGGCTTACGCCGGATCTACCAAATGCTGCACGCGTTGTCATGCCGCGCCGACAGTAGAAGAACGTCCGCACCATAGCCTCCCTAGGGTCGTATCCGGCCGGCTACAGCCTTATTAACGAGCACTCCGCTCATCATCTCAGTTACTACTTCAATCTCAGTGCCATCATCATCTACGCCTCTTAACAACTCGTCCCATCTCATCAAAAAATGCCTCGGGCTACCAGCTCTACCCCAACTCTTCGTAGAAATCAGGCATGTAACTCTCTCTATTGCCTTGCGCTCCACATCCACCGCTTTCTCACATACAGCTCGTTCTCAGGCATGCCGGACCTGTAGGAAGAAGAAGCTCGTGAGCTAACCCGTGTGCTCTCTCCTCCATTTGTTGTTGCTTACTATCGCAATGTCCAGAAATGTGATGCAGCAAGACCACATTGTGGACAGTGCGTTAAACATTGGAAGGGTATCATATCTGTACCTCCGCCCGACGGATATGCGTGCGTTTTCCCAGGCTCTGAGCTTTCAGTTCAGCCACGTTTGCACAGCTTGCTCAGCTCCTCTTGTTTAACAGGCATCCTGAGGAGCCTCAGTGCTCGTACGATCCCATTGAGGGGCTTACGCTTGCCGATTCTATCAATCCAGGCGAGAAGATTCGACAACTAGAAGAACAAATCGGTATATGGACACCTTAAGATTCGCCCATCGCTTTGCGTCTGATTGTCTTTATCTGTAGCTGAACTGAAACGCAAGCTTCAAGAAGCCGGAATTGCCAGTTCACCTTCGCCTTCTGAGTTTCCAAACGGAAGGAGTCACTCGCCGGCTGAGAAGCGTCTGTCTTCACTTGCTCCCCCACAATTTGACCGGCCAGATATCACTCTTCCGAGAGCTGGTCTTGACGTAGCCAGGCTCGGAAGTACAAGCCCCTCTTCTTTGCCCCGTAGTCAAACGTCTTCTCCGGACACAAACGGCCAAGGCACAGAGTCTATACTGAGCTTATTTGCCTTTGGTTGGAATCCCGACCTTCCTGATCCAGCGGAGATGAGAAGATTGTCAGTACTATTGCTTGTGGTGTGTGAGAGCGTAAGCTCACTGACGTGACCCGATCTTACCTAGAATTGAAGTCTTCTTTCTGAATGACCCGTGCGGTTCGCGGATTTTACACATGCCGACTTTTCTCGTGTCTATGGCCCTCAGTCCTAAAGACGATCGGTTTCCGCACTCGGCGATCTTGCATGCAATTGTTCGTCGATCTGTTGAGCTCTCCGAAGTCATGAATCTCATGAATCTCATTTTAGTGCGCTTCCGCTTCACGGTGGACGTCAACAAAGGCCTATATGACGCCTGATGGAATCCGCCGAGATACGTTTGCAGGTCAATTTGAATGCCAAATATTGAACAGGGATTGTTCCTTACTTTAATTATTTCTCGTTCCATGACTTCATAGATTATCATGCCGGAAAAACTAGGCAATACATAGACCGAACAATGGCCAGCGGTGCCCACATTTTCGACGTACTCCAAGCCTGCATTATCCTTTCGTGGTATTTCTATACAGAAGGAAGATGGGTTGAGGTCTGGATTTTTTCGGGATTTCAGACTCGCGTCGCAGTGCCCCTTCGGCTGAACCATAAGGGCACATTCTCGACTCATGGCGCCGGTTCTCCAGGCGCCTATTTACCTGCTCCCAAAGACCATAAAGAGCTGGAGATGAGAAGAAGAACATGGTGGATGTCAGTTGTACTGGATCGCATAGTATCTGTCGGGGGATGGCTCCACGGAGTTGAATACAAACATATCGCGACCGAACTTCCTCTGAGGCGCACCGAATTTGAGTCTGAGGTTCGTTTGATCCTTTGAATACCGCATGATTGCTTACAGTAGTTATCACTGCAGTTGCCCTTTGCTAGCAATCCGCAAAACCTTCGCACTGAAAATTTCTACATCACGCATCCTCCAGACTATACCGACTCTTTTCTACTTTTCATTAAAGCTGTCATGCTTTTCGGCCTCGTCACGGACCTGAATACGGAAATTCAACTGAAGTCACAGCTAAAATCAGAGGCTTTCTCGCCTCTCCGGTATCTCGCTTTTTTCAGATGAAATAAAGTATCGTATTGACGCCACGCTACAGAGACCATTCTTTTCTAACTCTGGACAAGCTCGTTGCTGTTGACTTTCTGCAGAATCTACCTCTCGAATATAAGCATTACCTGCAGAACATGTCTGAATCCCAAATTGATACAGATTTATACATGGTGCATCTAATACCTCACGCGTTAGTATATATGTTCGCTTCTTGATGTAACAAATCTGACGATTTGCATAAGTGCATCAATTACACTTCATAATCCATACTTAGACTTTAACGATCCTCACTCTCTATCGACAAATCGTTGCATTGTGGCAGCTAACGCAATTTTGGAGGCTTACTATGCCTTCAGCAAAGCCACGGTATTTAGCTCTGGTTATTCGGCATATCCTCCTATTGTAAAGCTTCACCCTTTTGTTACGGTACGTGATTCAAGACCTATCTGTGCGACGACATCAATAATTTGTATTCGCCAGATATGTTGGTATTTGGCAGCAGTTGTCAAAATCCAGGTCTGCAAGCATATGATTAATAACAATCAGCCGAGTGAAGAGATCGCCATCTGGGGCGAAATCAATGCAATGAGGTTGGTCTTCTCGTCAGAGCCGCAATGTCCCTTGACTGACTGGGTTTCAAGGCATGCCATGTTAGATTTTGGATCAATATCTCCAATTGGAAGTGAGTTCATTGTGCATGTCTCCCAGGCGCAATCAGTAAATTTTATTCTTCACAGCGCGCCAAGAGAAGTTGCTGGGGACGCTCATGGCTGAGATTGTCCGATCAACATCGCAAGATAGACCCCTCGAAATCGGCGGATATGCGATCAATGGTACAGCGTCGCGTCTGTATCCGCATTCTGCAAAAAGTGCTTTCCAGAACGCAGATGGTGCAAGCGCACCTCTTCCTACCTCTCCCCCCATGGAGCATTTCGGGACCATTGAACCGTCGCCACTAGGGATGTCTGGTATCCATGCACATGTACAAGCGACTTCGCTTTATCAGAACGTTTTGCCAGGATGGCTTGCGCCTCATACGGACATATCTCGGTCTCCCACTTCTCACTCTTCGTCGAGTTCTTTCATGGCCTGATGTTGGTTAGAACTTTTCCTATAGAATCCATTTTTCGATGCGTGTTATCCTGTTTTATATTGTCTCATTGTAGCGTAGTTGTCTGCGAGCGATTAAGTACTGCTTTCGTATTCCATGAATGTTCCACTCTACCATCCTTTCACTGGCTTTATTACCCTTACGGACCTCTCGTTATCAAATAGACGTTCAAATCGGATTTACAACGGACAATGTATACTACTCTGGAAAAACTATAACATTATGAAATGGTGGTTTTCCTTGGCCAGATCCTCGTACGCCTCCTCGAATTGCTCAATAGAATAAGTCTTGACCATCGATTTCACGCCTGATGTGCATCGTCAGAGCCTGTCAGTGACCTTTGCCGGGTGCACTTACCTGCAAGAACTGAGAATTCAATGCATTCGTCAGATTCATAGCCAGCCCCGCAAGACCCGTAGAGTGGCACGGTTCATATTCAACAGTAGATTTGACACCTCAATGTTACCATCCACAGCCGCAGAGACGAGCGTGATTGTTCCGTTTCAACCAATAGCACGTCGAATTGAAGATATGTGTTTAGCGCGCGGTGCAGTGCAGTGCAGTGCAGACAAGCTTTGCTCCGCCCAGAGCTCGGAAGTATGCCACAGCATCAGTTGTCGAGGCGTCGATATGTGCAACCGCTCCTAGTGACTGCGCCAATTCTGCCTTCGATGATCCGGAAGAGACCGCGTACACTTTGAGGCCGAGCTTGGCGGATACTGTAATCCGAACAGTTAGTGGCATGAGTCGACGACACAACAAACTCTAACTGAATGACTAAATGTCCAAGTCCGCCTGAGAAAAGCAAAATAAGGAGCTATGCACGTATAACAGTCTCTGTAAACTCACCTATTCCCTGTACGATTGCAACATATCCAGGGTTCCAATTGCTTGAACGTATTGCACCGTACACGGTCGTGCCTCCGCAAAGTAAAGGAGCAAGCTCTGCGCAGGAAGCAGTCTGGAGAGCTTCTTCCGGAATCTGTATAAAGCTCCTCCTTAACGGATGTACGCGAGATATCGGGAGAAACGCCTACCTGTTTCTGGTGCGTACATGTATAATATGATGTATTCACCATGGCCATAGTCAAACGTAAAGCCACTATACTGACTTGTGATACATCCAGCGAAGTCGCCTTTGCGACATCTCGCACAGGATTTGCAGTATCCTCCGCTCCAACCTACTCCAACCAAGGAACCAACTTTCAAGCGATTAAGTTCAACAGCAGATCCAAGGGTGACGACCCGTCCAGTTACTTCGTGACCGGGGATGCGAGGATAATCGACAGGCCTTGTGAAGTAAATCAACAACTCAATCCTCTGACACTGAGCTACAGTTACTAACCATGTTCCGTTTTGTATGAAGCAGTCGGAGATGCAAAGTCCAGATGCTTTCACTTTGATGAAGACCTCATCTGGCTTCAGTTCTCTCAGTTTCACGTCTACCACGGTCCAACCTTTGTTCGGTCCCGGGCAAGACACTCTGAACAAGTCACGGTATCAGATTCAACTTCGTGGCTCCCCAGCTTTGTAGGTGGTCGGTAGAGGAGACATGTCTGTCTTAAGCAAGAGTGAGTGAGGACCTTGCTATTTATTCTATGAGGAATAGAAATGTTCCGTTATTCAATGTCGGGTGAGATCAAAACGGTTGACTGAACCATGGAGCAACTAGACACTAGACGTTCAGCGGTTAGCATTTAAGTCATACATATATCGAAGACGGCAATGTAATGACGATTATCATTGGCGGACAATTACTGCAGAAAGTCACACTATGCAGACGTGGAATTAGGGTCAAATTCTAGTCCTCGTTCCCGCCATATTTTCTCCGCTCCATGCCGCCGCGAAACCCTGGGACGTTCCTATTTCGACAATGGTTTGCGTAATGTCCTTTCTCACCGCACTACAAGGAACTTATTGAGCTAGAAACCAGACAAATGATGTAATTTGGCACGCACCTTGAAACATAAAACATCATCGAGATTTCGCCTTGGTCCACCAGTAAAGCCACTTTGATGGCTCTGCGGCACGGGTGCCGACTGAAACGATGTATTACGATCAAAGTCAGTATATCTTCCGTATCCGGGCGGAGGAGGACCCAGATCTTTTGGTGATGGCGGAGAAGGCGGTTCGTAATCCTTCTGAACTGGCAGATCGGGTTTTGGACTGGAAATGCGTGAGCATAAATATCAAGATTGAAAATCTGGCCACACTTACTGTCCGCGGGAACACTCGGGCCCTAAAGGACAGAAGCCAGTCAGATAGTTTTGGCAAGCAACACGACGGACATGCTTCCGCGGACAATAAGGGCCTGATTAACGTTAAACATCGTCTCTAATTCTTTCTAGACTAATTACCAACCGAGTTTGCAGAACCCTCTTTTGTAATCGGGACATTCAGTCTTTCTTTCCTTCGGATGGGCGTATAGACACTCATCGCCTGCCTGACAATATCCGAATTTCGCATACCACCAGCATTCGGGCATGCGCCTCAGATTATACTCATGTAAGAACTCGCATGCATCACCCTTCTTGCATAGCCCACGAAGCCAGTGCTTACAGACTGTAGCAAGGCGTTCACGTTCTCGTGGGTGCAAGGACTGTTGCTTCGGAGGCTGAAAATTCTGAGGGGAAGGATTCGTATGGCGTAGAGGGCAATGCAATGGACCCAACGGACATCCTGCTGGGGTTAGCGCGAGGCGGCAGATCTGGTCATCTGGATTCAAAGGAGTTGTTTTAAAGCAAGAGCAAAGGATTGCGGATGACTAACGGACTCACCTTTGTCTAATTTGAGACCGATTGTATTTTTGATGAAATTTTCGGCGCTTAGATTGACTTGATGGAACTGCGGTCGAATAATGTCTCTCAAGGTAGAAGCACCTGCTAAAGGGTCTTGCATTGTGTGATGGTGGTCGTCACGGAACAAGATATATGTGAACCGATGCTAAGCCTTCAGGCTCGTGACTTTGATCAGTGGCGTATTCTCAGTCCTGCTAGCTAGAGTCATCGTCCTTTGCCCTTGCTTAACTTCATCTTCATCGCTCTCTTTCTCCCTTCTCGTTCTCTCTAACAATCGCTACCTTCAAGGCAAGATGGCAGACGTTCAGGCTGTTCTTTCAGCTCTCGAGGCTCTGGGTCAACCGACCGCAGATAAGGCCTCCTTTATGACGGCAAATACATGGCTTCAGGAGTTTCAGCATTCCGTAAATAATTTCGCCTGGTCGCGTCCACGAAACATCGACTGATTCGATCGCCCTCAGAACGAGGCATGGGCAACGTGCAATATCCTGCTGCTCAATCCAGAGATGCCCCTGCTAGCCAAAATTTTCGCTGCTCAGACCTTCAGAGCAAAGGTACGTATGTGGCTTGATGTGAATTTGCCATCGCTCAATAGCGCTTTCAATTTTTGAAGGTCACATACGACTTGCATCAGCTGGATCCCTCGTTTATTCCTTCTCTGCGGGATAGCCTAGTGACGGCGTTAGAATCTCTCACTGGGAGCCCAAAAACCATCATTGTCCAACTTAGCCTCGCGTTGGCAGGACTGGCTCTCCAGTTTCCTGATTGGCAAGATAGCGCAGTCCAATCTATGATCGACAAGTTCGGGCAGAATCCAGCAACAGTCTCGACTTTGTTGGAGTTTCTGACTGTTCTACCTGAGGAGATCACAAGTAATACAAAAATTCCGGTCACTGTGAGTCTCGCGTGTCTCCTGACAACTCCGAATTGAATTTGAGTTGTATATAGCCCGATGAATACAGTGATGGCTCCGCTAAGCTTCTCACGGCCAATGCACAGACGATTGCCAGTCTTCTAACAATGTACTTGACAGCTCCAGGTATGTTATATGCGTGTCCAACCTATGACTAACAAAACCTTCTACCCAGGCGTAACTTCTGCCGTGCAGGTTGAAATTTTCAATTGCTTACGCAGTTGGGTCATTGCAGGAGAAATTGTTCCAGCAATGGTTGCTGAGACGCCACTTTTGGGTTTTGCTTTCGACGCTTTGGAGTCGGAAGCTCTTTTTGACGCTGCGGTCGACGTACTCTGCGAAGTCATCCACGAAACTCAAGAAGTTGACGACAATATGGCTGTTGTACAAGTCATTGTTCCGAAGCTTGTCCAACTCAAGCCCAAGATCACGCTTTTAACGGACGATCCCGAAAAAGTGAAAGGCCTTGCGAAGATATTCAGCGAAGCTGGAGAAGTTTATCGAATGCTGATTCTCCAGCATCCGGAGACGTTCTTCCCCATTGTCGAAGCTATAGGAGAATGTTCTGCTTATCACGATCTCGACGTCGTCCCAATAACCTTCCAGTTCTGGATGCGGCTCGCTCTAAGTATCGGGAAGAGGCCATCCGTATCACCGTTGTTTCTCGATGCGTACAGGTCCTTAATGCGTGTCATGATCAAACATCTGCACTTTCCGGAAGATCCTAGTCAAATGTCTCCTCAAGAAGCAGACGATTTCAGATCATTCAGACACGTGATGGGAGACACACTCAAGGACTGCTGCTATGTTTTAGGGGCCGAAAGCTGCCTCACGGATGTGTTGACTACTTTGACGCACGCATTGGCAGAAGCAAACGCTGGCAAAGCCGTGTCTTGGCAAGAAATTGAAGCACCTCTGTTTTCACTACGCTCTATGGGCGCCGAGATTGATCCTTCAGATGACAATGTCATCCCGAAAATCATGGATCTAATGCCCTTGCTTCCGGACCACCCAAAAATCAAATATTCTGCGATCATGGTCATGTCAAGATACACCGAATGGACGAGTCGTCATCCAACTTACATTCCGTTTCAGCTCCAGTTCATTTCAAGCGGTTTCGGCGATGTGGATAGCGAAGCTGCCGCTGCGGCGAGTCAAGCAATGGTCTACCTTTGTCTCGACTGCAAGAGGGTGAGTTCTAAATAACTTCTATCCTTGGACTCTGCTAATGTCTCGCGACATGACCGCCAGGATATGATCCCATTCTTGCCCCAGTTGCACTCGTTTCTAACGTCCCTGGAAAGCAAGCTGATCCAAGATGACAGACTACGTCTTTATGAAGCTATCGCCCATGTTATTTCCGCCATGCCTATGGAACAGGCTGCTTCATCTCTCAAATCTTTCGCTGTTGATATCTTGAGCAAAGTGCACACATTGATTAGCAAGAATATGGCCCTCACCAAGCCAGAGTTACAAGTTATCTCAGGTGGGTTGAGATCTGCCCGTTACTCGAACGTGTTCTGACTATCTCGTGCAGATGGTCTTGAGAACCTCGAAGCCATGTTGGCAGTAGTGGACACTTTTGGAGAGGAAATGCCTTCGGCTTGCCGGGGTACCTGCGAGGAGACATGGTCCATTATAGATGGTCTCCTTTCCAAATACGGCTCACAGTATGGTGTAGCGGAAAGGTCGACGCGTGTACTGCGCGGAGGTCTCAGATTGTTTGGCTCAGCGGCTTTGCCAATAATACCGTCGATAATGGCGCGAATGTCTTTGGCCTTTGAGGCAACTGGATTTGCTAGCTACGTCTGGATAGCGGGAAAAGCGATTTCTCATTTCGGAGACGAAGACAACTCTGATATGCTAGCGGCGATAAAAGACATCTATGAGCGCTCAACATCGAAAGTGGTTTCATTGCTGCGACAGAAGGCCATAGGAGAAATTCCCGACGGTAAGAGATCTGCTTTAATATGTCGATTCAGTAGCTAAAAGATGGACGCAGTCGTCGAGGATTATCTGCATATGCTCCTTCACTTGTTCGAGAAGAGACCTGATGTTTTCATTGAGTCTCCGGCATTTCCAACGGCCCTCCGCATCGCGATTATTTCGCTCACGCTCATCCACAGTGACATAATCTTCGCTTCTTTAGACCTTCTGCGAGGGATTGTCACACATGACTCATTAGATCCGTCGCTCAAGAATCCTCCTCCAAAATTTCCTAGCTATGCAGCAGCCATTCGGCAGGTCGTGGCTGGTGAAGGAATGGAGATGACTGCGAAGCTTCTCGGTGGGCTCATCGACGACTTCCCGGAGGAGACCGTGTCCCTTGTCGTGACTATCTTCCGTATGCTGGCCGTATTATGGCCAGAACAGCTTCTGGCCTGGTTTCCCGAGGCGATCAACAGTGTCCCGATGCCAGCGTCGTTCGGACCTGCGAAACAGCAACTATTGAGCGATGTGACCAGGTGAGCATGTTCGTTCGCCCCTCTTTAAGCCCGATCCGTTAACTCTCCCACCAATAGCTCAATCAACAGCAGTGAATTTGACAAAGTGAAGAAGGCTGTTACGACGTTCCACCGGTTTGCGATGAAGACGAAAGACAGACGACGTGTCAATCCAATCGGTAGTGATTGATAGTAGTTGCTTGTAGAGTAAAGGGGAGCGATAGAAGAAAGTACGATTAAGAAGTGAAATATGTGTACTTTGAGAATGAAGACCTGTTTATCCTCTTGTTCCGATAACTTCCACGGCGCACTAGCTGCGCACCTTTTCTGAGCGGGACTCCGACTCCGGTAGGCCGCAGTGCCGCACTCGGGTTACGAAAAGCACCATGAAGAGACTGCGGCATTTCCCGGCCAGGCATCTCGTCGTCAAAAGTCAGAGTTCAAGTCAACGGTCACATACCTTATATAACTTGAACCGCTATCACTATCCTATACCCCTCTCGTCTGCTTAGGACACAATGTACAGGCGTGCAGCGCAATCTGTTGCGAGAAAGGGTGAGCTGCCGCACAAACATGAATATTTCATTTACTTATAAAGCGCATCACGTCCATCATTCCTTGCAGCCTCCGCCAGGTCTTTTTCGCATTCCGCTCCTCGTCTTTCTTATGCGGATACTGCGCGCAACCTGTTGATACACAAGGACACCAGAGTCCTCTGTCAGGGTTTGACTGGGAAGACTGTGAGCAACTTTATCTATTCTCTCTCTTGCCGTCAGCCTGATTGTTGCTTGTTCAGGGTACTTTCCACGTCAAGGAGGCACTCGATTATGGCACCAATATGGTTGGCGGTGTTTCGCCCAAGAAAGCTGGTCAGACACACTTGGGACTTCCCATCTTTGGCTCAGTCAAAGAGGTGAGTGTGCAGGATAGTATTCTATTTATATCTCTTTTGACCAGCGCACAACTAGGCTGTCAGAGAAACTAAACCCGACGCGTCCGTCCTCTACGTCCCGCCTCCCACCGCTGCAGATGCCATCATTGAGGCTATTGAGAATGAGATCGGGCTCATTGTCTGCATTACGGAAGGCATTCCTCAGGCTGATGAAATTCGCGTACGTGTCGCGCACTTTTCGCTTAAGGATGCGACGTTTAATTTAACAATGGCCTTCTCGAATGCAGGTTATGTCGGCTTTGAAGAGCCAGTCAAAGTCGAGACTCGTAGGCCCGAATTGCCCAGGTGTCATCAATCCTTTGGGATGCAAGATGGGAATCCAGCCCGGGCACATTCACAAACCCGGCAAAATTGGTGGGTTAGACTATTTCGTTGTTTTACGTCTTGGCATTCGACAGTCCATCCGTTGTAGGTATCGTGTCGAGGTCGGGTACGCTCACTTATGAGGCTGTCGCACAAACTACGGATGTCGGGCTTGGACAAACGCTGTGTATCGGTATCGGAGGAGACCCATTCCCTGGCACTCAGCATATCGATGTCGTGAAGATTTTCCTCGAACAACCGGAAACTGAGGGTAACCGCAGCTTCCATTAGGCACCTTTGTCTCTTTAATGACGCTTCAAATCAGGTATTGTTTTAATCGGTGAAATTGGTGGAACCATGGAGGAAGAAGCCGCTGAGTACTTGGAGAAGTACAACAAAACGAGCAAGAATCCTAAACCTGTCGTGGCATTCGTCGCTGGTCGCACTGCGCCCCCTGGCCGACGGATGGGCCATGCCGGTGCTATTATTGCGGGTGGTAAAGGTCAGTTAAGGACATTGTGACTAACGCGAAATACTCACTCATTGGGATTCCAGGTAAAGCCTCGGATAAGGTGGCTGCCTTGGAGAAGGCCGGTGTTATTGTCACTGACAGCCCAGCTAAGATCGGAATAACTATGCTTGATGTAAGTGTATTTTTTGCATTTCTAATTGGGCATAGAGTTATATAAATTTCCACTTTTTCCAGGCAATGAAACGGGCTGGTCTAGCATAGTTTATACATAGTATGCTTGTGTAGATGCATTTGTGCGAGTACCGTAGACCATAGACACTCTTTCTGGGGCCTCACCGAACGGACTGTCCAATTGAGTCTAATATTGAAGACTGATCAGCGCCACTTGAAGCAGGTCTGCGAATCACTTTGTTTTTTGTTCAAAACTACGATGTCTGAAGTTGTGGCGTATTCACCAACGCCATCGTTCAAAGAGGCTGCCACGTATTTGTCAAATGCATCAGGCCTGCGAAAGGTTTCGAATGAGACTAAGCTCGAGGTCATAATTCTTTTAAACACAACAGCCTTGTTAAAGTTCTGATTGTGCATACGTAGTTGTATGGAATCTACAAATTCTTGACGGCATCCCCAGAGCCCACGACAGCAAGACCATCGATTTTCTCTCCTACTGAGCGTGCCAAGTATGATGCATGGAAATCTGCAGGAGCAACTTGGCGAGGGAAGGAGGCTGAAGCGGAACAACGGTACATCGAACTAGCACGCAGTTTAGGATGGACGCCTGGGATCGCCGTGTCAACATCACCTGGGCCAACTAATGAACCTACTGCGGAGGAATTACTAGCAGATACTTCGACCGATCAAAGTAACAACGGAGCGGCAGGCAGTGGATTGGGACAAAGTGTTAGTATTATGCAAAGAGATGAAGCAGATGAAGGAGAGACTCTACACAATTTGGCAATCAAGGGAGACGTTCAAGAACTAGGTGCATTTATAGGATCTCATGCCGGCATAGACGTGAACGCTATAGACGAATACGTGAGTACCGTTCATTGCTCCTGCCAACGGCACACTTAAAATGAAATAAAATAAAAACAGGGCTTCACAGCTTTACATCTGGCTTGCGATCGCGGCAATGTCGAATCTGTGAAAGTATTATTACGAAAAGGAGCAGATGCGAGTCTCAAGGTATGTTTAGTGGAGTCTTGCGGTGATAAATCGGTCTGAAGGTTTCGCATAGGATAGTGACGGGCTCTCTGCACTTGAACTGGCAGAAGAAGCCGGTCATGAGTATATAGTTGCGTTACTAAGGACCTCACAAGCCGAGTGAGTTCTAGCAAGCTAGCTGCTCAGCTTTCTTCTGGAGATGTGAATGGTGCTAGTGCGCACTATACTAGAAAGTGAATGTAGCTTAGCAATACATGATCTAGAAAAGTGTATAAGCATTTTCACACATCGCAGCTGCACAACTCTGTCCTTCGTCACTCGTAAGAAATCGGAGCCATACGTATCCCGCCGCTGCGAATAATCGCGTCCTGCACCTCTGCTTCAGCAGTTTAACTTCTATCGCGTCGAGCTTCTAAGACAACTGCGGTTCCTCTGAAGAAACCTGTCGCCTTTTCGATGAAGGATGATATTTTGAGTCCGGCGGTAAAATTCCACCCTTCAAAATACTTCTCAGTTGGAGTGCTCTCAGGAAATCGGAAGTTTGTACACACCTGTGTAAATAGTCTGATCGCCGACTTGCTCGGCTGCGCCCCAACACCAAGCCAGTACTTTATCCGTGCGACACTCCACTCCACCGATTTGGCCGTTCGATCTTTTGCCGGGTCGATGGTATGTCGGAAAACACCGAGCGTCTCGATTGGTTTTGCGTCTCGTCGTTGTTTGGAGTTTATTGCGACGATACGGAATAATTTGTCATGTCGCGGGCCGTGCATGGAAAAGCGTATGCGGACGACCATGGCTGCACTCGCCTAAGTGAGGACAACAACGGATATCGAGGAGGGATTTTCTAACCTCGTGACTTTGATCGCGTCCTCTTCTAATCTGTTTCAAACTCCGCTTCAACTGACTGTTCAAACTTGAGGCTCCTTGCCGCTTGAATGTTCAAATTTGACACACGTCATCGCGTGACCAACCGACAATCAGGCAGGTCTTCAGCATCCTTACAAAATACATGTATATAGTAACAAGCTTCAGTCTTCAAAGGCATTCGTAACGATGATATTGTGATTAGAGTGTTGATTCTGCCAGATATCACGATCGCGTGATATTTTATTCATCACATGCAGAAGGAGCGATTATGGGAATTAATTTCACTTCCGCGTAGCGAAATGCATTCTTTCACCGAACAGAATTCGTAAGCAGTGAGAAATAAGACGAGGAGCCAGATGTCTGATATCAAATGTTGATGCTGCTGAGGAAACGCAGAAAACACAAGAGGTAAAAGACGGCGATCAGTGACAGGGTGCCCTGGGCAATGGCGAGTTCTGGTGTCCAGTTAAGAGGATGACTAGTGATACAGTCAGGGAACCTATCATGAGTCTTCGGGTCCGGCACTTCCTGGAATCAACTAGAAACACCAATTAAGGCCCTTAGGTACTCCAATGAAAGACCTAGTTAGTGAACGTACCATGCATATGTTATTTCCGTTTAGTAAGGTCTGCCTGAGTTTGGTTGCTTTTCGACCTTCTGGCGTTATTTCGCTGAGGATTCCAAATAAGTTTGAGGCCGAAGAGTTGCTCAACCTGTGAGTTTGCTCACTATTCTGTTACATCATCTAGAACCATATCTTTGAAATGACAAAGAAAATTAAGAGTCAAAACTGAAGAGAAGTACAATCAGGCGTACTTACTGACAAAGTCGTCGAAACCCAGCAGGGTTCCCGTGAACTCGCGGTCACTTTTCATGATGACCCAAATTCGTGAACCGATGCATGTATCAATTAGCTCTGTTTGCGGTTCGTTCGACTCAATTGATAAAAAACAAAACATAGGAGACAAAGTACCGAGCGGTAACACTTGAGAGGCCATGGTAACTGGCTAAGTTTATTTGGAAAAGGGTGAGAGGAAAATGTCGTGGGTCTCGGCCAAAGCTGCAGATCTGTGACCGTAAAGTCACGTTTTTCTCACCCCCTTGCCCAGTTTGTTCATACCATACCACCATCATCGACGCGTCTCCCTTCATCCCATCTTTTAACTTCAACTCACTCACGCGTTTCTGCTATGGATCGGACGATGGATCACCGCAGAGCCAGTTAGTAACTACAGTCTTTCATCAGTCGTTCGCTGTATTAACGTCTTGGTCTGTTTGTCTTTCTTTTTCAAAAGACTTCAAGAACAAGGGCGGCTTCAAGCAAGATGATCTTCGTCGCCGTCGAGAGGAGCAGCAGGTCGAGATCAGACGTCAGAAGAGGGAGGAGAACATTACAAAGAGAAGGAACTTCCTTCCCTCTGCTACTCCTGACTCTGATGATGAGGCCGGCTCGAGCAATTGGGAAGCTCCTGTATGTTTCGTTCCTTTGGCTATTATATGCGTCTGTGTTTCTTATATTTGTGGCTTGACAATGTAGCTCGCTGAAGAACTGGTAGCTGGGGTTTTCTCGGATGATCCTGAACGTCAGCTCGATGCTACGACGAAATTCCGTAAGCTTCTCTCAAAGGAGAAGAATCCGCCTATCGAAAAAGTCATTGAATGCGGTGTTGTGCCGCGATTCGTTGAATTTCTTCGCGGAAATCACTCTATGCTTCAGGTGAGAGTGCCCATTCGCGTGAATCTGAAAGCGGACCTGACGGAAATTCAGTTCGAAGCTGCATGGGCTTTAACTAACATTGCATCTGGTACTGCGGAACATACGCAAGTCGTGATCAAAG
The DNA here is from genome assembly GCA_033182465.1 of Sanghuangporus weigelae. Lineage (NCBI taxonomy): Eukaryota > Fungi > Basidiomycota > Agaricomycetes > Hymenochaetales > Hymenochaetaceae > Sanghuangporus > Sanghuangporus weigelae. The sequence goes on along the minus strand of CP137318.1, from coordinate 2,297,881 downwards.
CTGGTGCTGTTCCGGAATTCATAAATCTGCTATCCTCCCATGTCTTGGACGTTCGGGAGCAAGCGGTCTGGGCTTTGGGCAACATCGCGGGAGACAGTCCACAGTGCCGAGATTACGTCCTTCAGCAGGGCGCGCTTCGTCCTCTTCTCGCTCTACTGAGTGAAAACCATAAGATCAGCATGCTGCGGAATGCTACGTGGACACTCAGTAACTTCTGCCGAGGCAAAAACCCTCAACCTGACTGGGAACTAGTGAGCTACTTTGACTTTTTCTTCACGGCAAGGGTGCTGACCTGTTCCCAGATATCACCCGCTCTGACCGTTCTCACGAAACTGATCTATTCCATGGATGACGAAGTGCTCATTGATGCCTGCTGGGCAATTTCATATCTCTCAGATGGTTCGAACGACAAAATTCAGGCCGTCATTGAATCCGGTGTCTGCAGGCGGCTCGTAGATCTTCTCATGCACAGCTCGACTTCTGTACAGACTCCCGCTTTGCGCTCAGTGGGGAACATTGTGACCGGTGACGATCTCCAGACGCAGGTGATGATTGCTTCTGGCGCTCTTCCGGCTTTGCTATCGCTTTTGTCTTCCCCGAAGGACGGGATTCGTAAGGAGGCATGCTGGACGATCTCAAATATCACAGCTGGCTCCCCGCATCAGATCCAGGCTGTGATTGATGCAAATATAATTCCTCCTCTCATAAACATCCTACAGAATGCCGATTTCAAAACAAGGAAGGAGGCTTGTTGGGCCATCTCTAATGCGACATCGGGAGGTCTACAGGAGCCATCGCAAATCCGATATCTCGTCAGCCAGGGTTGCATCAAACCACTCTGCGATCTACTACAGACGATGGATAACAAGATAATCCAGGTGGCACTTGACGGTTTGGACAATATCTTGAAAGTCGGCGAGATGGACAAACAGGCGGCAGGACCGGGCGCTACCAACCAATATGCACGCTACGTAGAGGAGTGTGGCGGCATGCATATGATTCACAATCTCCAGCAGCACGACAACTTGGAGATCTACAAGAAGGCCTTCAATATCATGGACAAATACTTTGCGGACGAGGAGGAAGACACCAACATCGCTCCCGCGGCCGTCGATGCGTCTGGCCAGTTCGCTGTATGTTGCGTTATTCATGATTTGTCTGCTTTACTGACATATTTCCCCAGTTCCATTCAGAAGTGGCAGCTCCACAAGGTGGGTTCAGCTTTGGTCAATAGACGTGATGTCGGATGGTCAGATCGGTGTGATGGGTACTTGCGCAAATATAGTTTGTAGAGCGAGATTGTTTCGGTGTGAGGATTAGCAATCCAATGTTCTTTGTTGTATCTGCTCGTCTGTGCAAATAGCCTTTTGTTACATGTATTGCAACAGCGATTCTTCTTGATGCAGAGAATGAAGTGAATGGACGAAAGGCGAAAGATTTGAGGAATGATTATCTTATGTCAGCGCTTTATGCCCGCCGTCAAAACAGTCCAGTCAGACTGTTTCAACCACTCGTTACTGCGACAGCCGCGGCATTCCGCCCAACTTTCTTGACCACGTATGCCGAAAGTACCTAGCGAGACATTCCACAACCACTCTGGAGTTACACAGCCAGCTTCTGCGCCTATCCTTAGACGCAATCAGGTAAGTGCGAGTAGAAGCGCATTCGCCGCGTGCGCTGCTACTGACCAGCGTTATTCTCGTCTCTTTCTCTTGTAGGCATGTCACCAATGCAGACGGAGGAAGCTTGTGAGTAGAAACGTGTCCTGCCTTTTTCTTTTATCACTTTCACCCTTACTCAAGTGATCGGCAGAAATGGCGAGTAGAAGACCGATGCCCGTGCCCGAGATCGCATTATTAACCTCAGCTTGCTTTTAGTGATGCTCGTCGTCCATGTTCAACATGTGTGCGCTCCCACAGGAATACTGTTTCTCATGCTCCGCCGGGCGTGGAGGTTCCGCTGCTTGAGTGTACGTTTGATGAGCCGACAGAAAACGGGGTACAACAGCATGCAGCTCCCAAGAATAAATACGAAAGACTCGAGAATAGAATAAGTACGTTTCACACATATCGTTTAACTAACCTATAGCAGTGACTATATCCTGATCATTCAGGTGAACTTGAAGCACTTCTGCGTCAGAAGGATGAAGAAAGCAACCGCTCGCGATCTTCTATTTCTCCACCCGGATCTTCCTCTTCTGCCGTTCCAAGTAACTCAGGAAGACTAACTTACAATAATTTACCGAGCATTTCAACTGTTGCAACATTAAACCACGGCTTGCCCTATGCGCAACCTCCTCAGCCATTTTCTCCGATAATACCTGCTCATATTTCTCCTGTCAACACACCTCCATTGAATTTCTCGTCAGGGTCTGCGGGTGATTCAAAAAGTGCAACGAATCATACAACGCAGGTCCTTTGGCCTAATTGGCCTCATGACTTGCCTTCCTTTGACTTGCTACAGCATCTGTTAGCACGCACTGTCCCTGCTTGTAGATCTGAATACTAATGCTTGACTTTAGAGTAGAGGTCTTTCTCGCATTCCAGCCCCATGCTGGCCGACTATTTCATGGGCCGACTTTTCTTGCGTCACTGTCATTACCGGCAACGCATGCTAATTTCCCTCATATCGGTGCGCTTGTCGAAAAATAAATCTTATCCAAGTACTGACTTCAGTTCCAGCTATTTTACATGCGATATCTGCTGTCGGTAGCTTATATACACCCGCTGTTCCCCCAGCACCCTTGCCGAACTTCGCAGAGACTCCGGCAGGTAAGTACAATTTAGAGATACTTGAGGCCTGTTCGCAGACGTTGAAATTTTCCAGATGACCTTTTTCAGAGCGCGTACAAGCGTCGAAAGGCTCTTCCGGACTCGTTTGGCGAGGTACATGCTAAGTTCGCGATGGCGGCCGTAGAGGAAAGTACAAGCCTGGGTGAACGGCTTTTTGAATGCCAACAGGGTTCGCTAGTTTTGCAGTGGTCATATCACTTTTCACTTATCGCTTGTGTCTCAGCGACGACCATCCTTACTTGGTTCTACCATGCACATGCAAAGTATGTCCTCCAATTTCAATAAAGTGTCTGATTCTTACTCTATGCACAGATGGGCAGATGTGCGTATGACATTCTCGTTTAGGAATAATTTTTACCTTTTATCTTCAGATGTTTCTGACGACTGGGCGAGCTATGAGGTGCGCGATTGATCTGTCTATTTGAGAAGTCCCCTCTGACTGATAATCGTGCATTCTTAAGATATCTCGTCCCACTTGGGTTGAACATGTGTCCCCCGTTCCATTCGATATCAAAGTCTCTTCGAGCACCATCTATAATTGCCCCCGCGCGGACTGTAATAGAAGACGAGATGAGGCGAAATACTTTTTGGCTAACCTACGCAACTGAGCGACTTTACTCCTCCGGAAATGGTTGGGCCATGTCCCTAGACGATGAGGATATTTCACAGCTACTGCCAGTACGAGGTGAAGAATTTGACCAAGGCGTATGTAGAGCCCAACGCTTTCGCCCGACCAAGAAAGTGCTAAGCTTCGAGTCCCGGTTCTCTAGATTCTCGTGCCTCCGAAAGGCAGGCAATGGGCTCATGTCCCCAACATGCTACTGAATCATCCTCCGGAACAAACTGACTCCTTCGTATTATACATCAAATCATCAATCGTATGTGCTTTGATCATTTTCTTATGCGCGTTGGGCATTGCTCACAATGCGTATGAAACAGCTTATGTCACGCGTGAAGAATTTCAACTTGCGCTTTCGCTCAAAACATTTTGCTGGGGATCCGGATATGATTCCTCCCGCTGGAACTTCTAATAAAGAACAGAGTGCAACCGCTCAATACATTGATCCTCGAGACACTCCAGGTTTCATCAAGACTGATCACTTGGTCTCTGCATTCATTCCAAGCTTCCCGAAAGGGTTGAGGAGCGCAACGCGAGATGGTGTTGTCGATATCCACTTACTTCTTGCATTCCTTGCACCGAACGTGTCAGTTTCTACCCTTCTCTGAAAGTAGAGGAATCTGATTGATAAGGGCAGGGCCAAAATTCTACTGCACGAGCCTCATATTGATTTGCAACGGAGAGGGTGTATTTCAGTTCAACGTACTCTGGAGGCAGCTCGAGCGATTCTCGACCAATTATACGCCATATGGTCAACAAGCTTTGACCTGACTTTATTAGAAAACTTTTGTTGTGTGAGTGATAGTTAGACCTGTCCCTCGTGTTTCAGAACCGTTGATCATCTCTCGTGCAGTTCGCCTTTTTCATGGCCGGCAGGGTTCTAACGCATGTTATGCGACAAGCTAAGGAATCAGGCGATCAGATTCAAGGTCAAGCTATTCGGACAGAATTAGAGTACATTCGGTGCGGTAGATCTTTATTTCCTATTCCCGGTTCGTTCTAACTATTCCATAGTATTGCCCTAGTAAAAATTGGAATGCGTCTACCGTTAGCCTGTACGTCTATTGTGCATATATTCTTGTTATTCTATGACTCGACTCAGCAATCAATTAGATCGTTACGCAAAAATGCTTGACGACATTATCTTCCAGAATGTAGGTATATTGGAAGACGTCATATTGCCTAATTTCCAGAATCCGTCGTTCCCCACGAGCCCGGAATTCGCGATGCAAACCATTGCTCAGGACAGTTTGGATTTTCTAATGGGTGTTGGGGCACCACCTTTAAATTTTGACTGACATTTTCCTCCGGGTCTATCATGATGTCTTTTTTTTTTTGCTTTGCTCGGGTTCTCGCACTCCGTTAAACATAATGCTTGTAGTGAAAGTTTTTGTATTTCGTAGCTTGGTATACAGCTGTTCCAATCGCATCGTGACGATTCGTAAGGAATTATTACTTACTCACGCGACACGTCGATCCTCTGAACCTTCAACTTGGCCAGTCTCTAAGCTCTTGCGGCCGTCATGTCAGTCAACATTACCAATTGGTTTCAGAGTCATCCCTCGACCCGCTTTCCTTTGACCATCATCATACACTATCAAGCCAGTATAACAACTCAGGCAGTTAGGTGAGGTGTTGCAAGGTGTTGAAAGTCATTCCTTGGTATCGTAGATGTCACCCATCAGCGTGGTGGACAAGGTACCGCCAAAAGTCGCGTTCTTAGGTCCGGAGGGAACGTATACTCATCAAGTAAGCATTGCTGGAACGTCGCGGTGATGCACAGTGCTCATGCAACTTGTTGTCCAGGCTGCTTTTAACCGATTTGGCACTCGGGTGGAATATATCGCAAAGGAGTCCATAGCAGGTAGGTCCGTGCTTCAATCGTGTCCGCTAGTCATTTTATTAGCTACGAAGAAACGTTCAGGGCCATTCCGTTGGAAGCATCGATAGCTGTGCTCCCTGAGGAGAACTCGATTTTTGGGACTGTTATCGAGACACTTGATCTTTTGCGTCTGCCGGAAGTCGGAAAAGAAAAGGTGATAGCAGGAGAAGTTACCTTGCAAGTTCAACACTGTCTGCTAGCTGCACAAGGCACGAAACTTGAAGATATCAAGAACGTGCTTAGTCATGAGCAGGTGAGTGCCCACGATTCTCTAACTGTGAAGCCACAACATATGATGTGTCCCTTTCTAGGCTCTAGGACAATGCAGTAACTACTTGAAGAAGCATCTGCCTGATGCTACGTGCACGAAAACACCATCTACAGCTGCAGCTGCGGAGGCTGTACTTGCTCCAGACGCAGGCAATAGTAGCGCGGCAATCAGCTCAGAAATCTGTACGAGCGTATATCCAGGCCTTGTGTTACTCGAGAGGGGAATACAAAACGAACATGGTACGTTGCACCATAAGCTGCAAGTGCACGGTGCTGATGTGGCGTTCAGACAATTTCACGAAATTCTGGATCATGACAAGTCCATCATCAAATCCTATACCATGTCTAATGCCTGCGAAGACTCATAACGCCCTTATTCGGATATCCTCCTCTTCAGAGTGTCCCGTTGACCTTAAATTGCTAATCATGGAGCTTGGACTTCTGGTTCTGAGCATAGACCGACGCCCATCAATCCAGAGCATCCCATTTCATGATGTTTACTTCTTCCATGTGTCGAATAAACTCTCCCAAACGGGGATTGATCACCTTGAAGATACAGTCCCCTGGAGGGATAGGGTGGAATCCGCGCTGGGAAACGCTCGGGCCCAAGGCTGGCAAGCGTGTATTCTCGGACTATGGTAGCATCTTGTAGACCATTTTGTGTTTTAAGTAGTCCTCTCCCAACTAATAATTGACAAGAGGGATGAAGAACTATAATTTGGCAGAGGGAGTAAGATGACTAATCTGTAGATCGACGGCTATCTAGATCTGTTTCTGTAAGTTAGATTTGATTCCGAAGCCAACTCCGTCACGTTGATTTTGAACCACCGAGAGATGTCAACTCTGGCCGAAAGACCAGAACAGCTATCTGGTCTATATAATGTTGTCGACATTCTTCAGACCCGGAAAGGTTCACGAATCACCCTGACGCTTTATTCTGTAGCCTTCAGGCAAGGAAAGGAGCTTGTTGGGTATGTCGCAAGAGCCTATCAGGATCCCTTCAATAACGTATATCTAGCCTTGACATGATGGATAATATAGCCCTCAGAGAGCGAGGTCCTGTGCAATTCATGGGTACTCTCAAGCTTACGGAGTCGAACAGAGCCTGCCTATCTGAGCAAGGTAAACACCGCCTGCGGCGTGATTTATCCAGGCGATTCGGGAGGGAGGGAGAACAACATTTCAATAGTCCAAGGTTTGAATCAAAGATAAATGTATGTGGCGAGCTCTTTGCTGAGCCACAGGGATTAGACTGTCAGTTCTGTACCTTGATTTTCATTTGCCATGCTCATTCTTACATTTATTTTGTTCAGCTTCCGATGTCTTTACTATCGTGGCTCGCGATACGTTGAGTATATCTGGTGACTCACATAAAAATCTCATTAACTAAGTTCTTCCGCAGCTCAACAATGCTTGAACACCAATTCGAAGTTCGATCATTACATATTCAGACCTATGCACTGTCGAGGCAATATCTTGCAAAGTGGAAACTTCTCAGGCAAATAATCTCTATAACTGACAGCAACAAAGGGACACCAATCATCGCGCGGACGCCCAGATGGCTTGTTTCCGAATACCTTGAAGCAAATGCAGAGCATTCCAACGAAAACAGCCAGAATCCTTCGCTCGCTGTGCGACGTGTACATCGCGCGGAAGTCTATAACTTACTTGCTCAGTATGGCCAATGGCTTCTGAACAAAGTATCCAAGGCGAAATTACTTGACAAGCAGTCTCTAAGTGAGTTCATTGAGGAAGCAGGGAAACTCCGCCAGGGCCAAAGCGCCGGTAACATTGATGATTTGGAACAACGTTGGCCGCAAGACGAGTTGATGTCAGACCAAGAGGAACAAGCTAATCAAGAAATTTCTATGGAGCCCGAGGATATACTGTACGAGCATGACTATCAACACACAGTAAGGGTTTATTGTTCTTCTTCTTGATGGCTGCATTGACCAAACTTCATAACTCTCGATAAAGTATCGCCAAGTCGGTGGAAGGCAAGCGAGCAGTGAGCTTTTGGAAGACTGGCAAATACTTCCCGAAGATGAAGAATTCGCGATGTATACCAAACCCGAGGTGCTTGCCGCCGTACCAGACGCTTTATTCTACCAAGAGCCTACCTTTCCCGCCGGTTCCAACTGGTATTGCCCCGTCGACACTTGCAACTACTCCATTCATCTTCGAGAGGCTTACCATATGAATTTCAAGTGGATGGGCGACGATGATAGGAAGTTTCTCCGGTCTGGGTTTTGGTGCCCCACGACTGATAGAGCAGTCGAACTGTTTAACGACATCGTCGAACATCATTTCTACGAACATTTACGAATGGCTGGAATAAAGCATGTAGCTCGCCATTGTCATGGTCGAGATGCCATGGGTAATCCGCAATACGAACTGATTGAACTGAATGGACCAAGACAAGTGAAGCCGGAGTACGATCGGGTAAGCACACGTTACCTTGTCCCTGACGACCTTCGATTATGACCTCTTCTCAGTTCAAGTTTGAGTGGGTTAATGTCTATCATCATTAAGCAGTTTTCTTTCTACCATCACAACCATAGATCATGTTCTGCTGTAACATCAACCATCTGATCCAACCCAAACAGTTTTCTAATACAATCATGTCCGAGCCTTCCATCTTTATTTGTTTCCTTATGTACTGCGATTCGATTACGGTTTCTCTGATTTGACGAATAATATTGCATTTGTATTGATACTCTATTGTACATTGGTTGATTGAAAGCTAATTCTATTGGTACAAAATCATGCGACAAGGACGAAACAGTAGAGGCGTGCTACGCCTGATCAATTAATCGAAAATCACCAGGAGAAAGGCAATATTAGAACAATTCAGTCCATCTCTTCAATCTCGATCTCATCGTCCGCCCAATCTACGTCCATAGATTGACCCGAACGCTCGTGATTGGGAACGATAACCAGACGGTTATGAGGTCCATCAAATTGTACATCGATGGCCTCACCATCACGAACAGCATTCTCCAGAATAAGAATGGAAAGAGGGTTGAGAAGCTCTTGCTGGATGGCACGGTATAGAGGTCTGGCACCATAGATCGGCGAATATCCAACAGAGGCGAGATACTCTTTGGCCTCCAGCGACACACGTAAAACCATTTTCCTCTCGCTAAGACGCTCTTGAACTTCCTTAAGGCGAATATCAACAATCTTGGTGATGTTACGACGAGATAACGAACGGAAGATGACGATTTCGTCGATACGGTTGATGAACTCTGGAGGAAAGTGTCCCTGTATGGCGTTCATGACCAGCGCACGTGTTTCGGGTTTAACAAAGCCATCTCCCATGTCCTGGAGATATGCCGCACCGAGATTAGAGGTCATGATGATGACGGTATTGCGGAAATCGACCACGCGGCCTTGGCCATCGGTGAGGCGACCGTCATCGAGAACTTGCAGGAAGAGTGTCACAAACTCGCGAGAAGCTTTTTCGATCTCATCAATCAGGACAATCGAGTACGGCTTGCGGCGAATATATTCTGTGAGCTGTCCTCCTGCATCGTGACCCACGTAACCCGGAGGAGCACCAATGAGCCGAGAAATCGAGTGCTTCTCAGAGTACTCCGATGCGTCTATACGGATCATGGCGTCTTTGGAGTCGAACAGGACGGAGGCAAGCGTCTTGCTCAGCAAAGTCTTCCCAGTACCAGATGGGCCAGCAAAGAGGAAGCTTGCGATGGGACGTTGTGCGTTGGCTAGACCGCTCCTCGAAAGCCTGATTGCATTTGCCACCGCCTTGACTGCCTCTGGTTGACCCACTACTTCCTCCGAAAGAGTCTTTTCCATCTGAATATTGCGAACATATCAGGAGGGCAAATTTCTTACACTACAAGCAAACATCACTTACCCTAAGAAGCTTCTCCTTTTCTGTTGACATGAGTCTCGTTACAGGAATGTTAGTCCAGCGAGCCACGATCTCAGCGATTTGATCTGAGGTCACCGTGTCGGTTCCGCCACCAGCACGAGCGTCTTCCTCGGCCTTCTTAGCCTCAAGCTGCTGCATACGTTGCGTAAGGTCCGGAAGAGCGTAGTATCGAAGATCGGATGCGGTTGCGAGATCGTATCTGTAAATAACGAAGTTAAAAACTTCTCCTAGACAATCAGTTCAGTCAAATTAACTCACCTTCTCTCCGCCTCGTCGGCCTTCGCTTTCAATTCGTCAATCCTACGGCGTAAATCGTTTATCTCGTCTCCGCGCTTCTTTTCATTTTCGTATTGAGCCTTGAGAGGTGCAAGCTTCTCTTCCACGTCTGCGATTGCTTTACGAGCTACAGCAAGGCGTTCCCTGCTGGCTTCATCCTTTTCGCGTTCAAGAGCGTGTATCTCAACTTCAAGCTCGAGCTTGCGTCGTTCGAGCTTATCGATCTCTTCAGGTGCAGTCTCACGGGTTACGCGAACACTGTTTGACGAGTTAATAATGGAAGTAAACATAAGTCAAGCAACAGAAGACTCACCTTGCGCAAGCTTCGTCGACAAGGTCGATAGCAGCATCCGGAAGCCTCCTTGAAGTAAGGTAGCGATGCGCCAATTGCGCTGCGCTGATAAGAGCACCGTCATGAATCCTGACACCATGATGCACTTCGTATTTCTCACGAATACCTCGAAGAATCGAAATTGTCTCGGGCACCGACGGCTCGTTGACAAGAACTTGAGCAAAGCGTCGCTCGAGCGCGGCGTCTTTCTCGATGTATTTGCGGTATTCTGCGAGTGTAGTGGCACCAATGCAACGTAATTTACCCCGAGCCAAGAGAGGCTTGAAAAGATTGGCTATATTGAAGTAAGTTTAGCTTTATCTTAGAAGGCGAGAATTTAGGGTAACTTACCTGCATCCATTCCAGCACTTTCGTTACCGCTTCCAGCCATAATCAGATGAAGCTCATCAATGAATAGTATGACGCCAGTGCCCTCTTCCGTGGCCTTCTCGACTTCATTCAAAACGGCCTTCACACGTTCTTCGTATTCGCCCTTGTATTTTGCTCCCGCCATCAAAGCGCCCATATCTAAGCTGTATAGGCGGCAGAAAAGAGAGGCTGGGACGTCGCGTTTAACAATACGTTGTGCTAGTCCTTCAGCGATTGCAGTCTTGCCGACACCAGGCTCTCCAATGAGAACAGGGTTATTCTTCGTTCTAAACGAAAAAGTCAGAAATGCAAGTGCATATAATAATCGAATCATGCATACCTTCGGCAAAGGATACGGATTACTCGACGAATTTCATTGTCTCGCCCGATGACAGGATCAATTTTCCCTTCCTCAGCGAGCGCGGTGAGATCAATAGCATATTTCTGGAGAGCATCAAAGCCTTGCTCTGCTTGTCTGCTGTCGACGCGTCGGTCGCCTCGAATTTGTTGAATAGCAGTCTTTACAGTATTTTCGTTCAAAGAACATTCCTTAAGGACGGTCTGGATTGAAGGATCCTTGATCAGAGCAAGGAGAAGATGATCCTGGGCGATATAAGAATCATGCATATTCTTCTGGATTGATTGTGCTTCGCGGAGCACTTTAAGCAGAGCAGATGAGAGTGAAGCGTCATCTGGAGGAGGGTCCTGTGTGGGAAGGCGGACAATTTGCTTCTGGAGAGCGCGATTGAGGAGTTGCTGGACAGAAGAACGCCAGTCAGTACACAGTAGCTTGAAGATGATTGCGGAGTGAGAGGAGGACACATACCGGTTCACCACCAGCTTTCTGGATAACGGAAGCAAAGAGAGAATGCTTTGAAGTCTCCTCACCGACGCCTTCGTTGAGAATAACGAAGGCTAGGTGAGCAGGATAAACCTGTGCATTCGCATAGTCCTTTGTGAGTTGAATAGCAGCAGCAAGAGACTGCTGAGCTTTATCGGTGAAGTCAAAGTTGGACATGAGGAAAGTACGTTCTAGAGTATAGACTATGAACAGGGGAACATGGGTATATATACCGAATTTGATACTGGTCTGCTGAGGACGCAGAGAACATTCTTGATTCAACTCGAGAGAAGATGTGACATTAAATCACCTGACTTTACGTCACGTCACAAATGGAGGGAGTACGCAAGTGACTGCACTGCACTGCAGCATCTACTATACCACGCCTTCTCACTTTCTCCTCTCTCTTCTTCTCTGTTGTATGCACCTATGGCATCTTCATCTTCATCTTCCTCTCCAGAAATATCGCACTCAGCGCCCGCTTTCGACCCATCATTCTTCTCCTATGCCTCCCTCGACGACGTCCTTGAGGAACTATCCACGTGTGTTCTCTCTGGTACTTTCTACCACATCCTTCTAACTCTCCCCTTCCTCATCCAGCCGGTTCATCATGAACTTACCAGATACTGAGCTGGAGTCCGTGGAGCGGATGTGTTTTCAGGTCGAACAAGCGTGAGCCACAGTCACAGTTTATTCCTTAGTATCACGCGCATTCATACTACGTTTCTCCAGGCATTGGTATTATGAAGATTTCATGCGAGAAGCAAATCCAAAACTACCCAGTTTCAATCTCAAGAAGTTTTCTTCCATCTTTTTCAACTCGTGTCCTCTGTTGCGGCAGTGGAGTGCCGAACATGAGCAATATTTCAACACCTTCATGCAGTACAAGGTCCGCGTCCCTGTCTGTGGCGCGATCATGCTCAACGATAAATGGGACAAGGTACTACAATCCGCAGATCGTCGGTTATGTTTTGCGACTGAGTTTACCGTGGTTTTAGTGTATACTTGTGAAGGGCTGGAAATCTTCCGCGGGTTGGGGGTTTCCCAAAGGAAAGATTAATCAGAATGAACCAGCGCATGAGTGCGCTGCACGAGAGGTACTTAGAAGCCTTTGGTGTTTTGCATCTTAGTTGACGATGAATCAATATTTGCAGGTTGCGGAAGAGACTGGTTTTAATATTACTTCATTCATTCGTCCTGGCGACTACATCGAGATGACGATTAGGGAACAAAGAGTGACGCTATTCATCGTTAGTGGGATACCTGAAGATTATCCATTTCAGACTCGCACCAGGAAGGAGATCAGTGTACGTACCATGCTTCTTGTCGTTCTCAAGTACCATCTCTCATGTCTCTCTAGAAAATCCAATGGTTCAAGCTTTCGGATCTCCCTTCTTGGAAGCGAAATAAGCAGGTGCCGGGAAAATTTTACTTGATTTCTCCCTTCGTCCAGTGAGTTGTTTCTGCGATTGCTTTGCTTTCCCTTGTTCACAGAGTATGAAGTGCCCTCAAAGAGTTCATTCGAGCAAACAAGCCGAGTAAAAGGCGCCAGAACCATCGAAAGAACGGTAACGATTCGGCCGCAGATCTGAGTATTCAGACAGATCCTGATAACGACGATGAGGTTCAAACTAACGAGCCACGTCAACAGACTTCAATCAGAGCCGTCAGCCTCGATAGAGATGTCCATGGCTATAGTTCATCGTCTGTGGACAACGGAGAGCCCCAAACACCTTCTCCTCAGGCGATTGAAGCTTTGCCTGTCGCAACAGAGGTCGATATTGAGGGTCTTGAGAATCCAATGGATCCGCATTTTGCTCGTTTGCTGAACGGACTTACTCTTTCCGCGAGCAAGGCAGCTCTCAATGATGACGTTGAAGGTCGACCAACTTCTATTACCCCGACTTCCGCGCAAAGTAGTCTACCATCCGCTAAGGATAGTGAGGAAAGCAGCCTGGATCAATCCATTTTGCCTAATGGTGGAGGTGCTCGATCGTCATCTGATACTTCCGGGAACCCGCTTGAGTCGTCAGGTGTGAAGTCTCCGTCGAATTCTTACAGGTCTGATAGTTCCGTCATGACTATCAGGTCTCAGAGCACACAGCCAACATCTTCAGCGGCTCTATTGCCAATCCCTGCTTCCGACCGCCATCGCAAGCACCTAGCGTTGCTTGAATCTGTTGCCCGGGAACTGGCCTTGTCGACTCCCTCGCCAGCAGCACGTCAATTGATTCATCCTGGCCAGCCATCATCTGTCCCACCGATGTCGTTCAACGCGGAGAATTCGTTTCATAACCCGGCCGGTGCTTTACCGATTAACGGCACCTTTTCCCCGGCGTCATTTAATTCTGCGGGAAGGCCTCCTCCTGGCTTGAACGACCCATTCGCGGTTCGGCCGATGACGAGTCAAGCATTGTTTCCGTCCTCGCCGTCCGTTCCCCGTCATGGACCTAATATGAGCATGCATCAAGGCTCTTTGCTTTCTATCTTGACTGGTCCGAACCATCTTGCTCCGAACGGGCCAGTTCCTTTTCGCGGTGCCTTGCATAGTCAGGGACCCGTACCATACGTCGCCGGTCCATTGCAACCTCTTCCCTTTGCGCCGCCCGCGCAGATGCATACATATGCGCCTCAGCCACTTAGAGTTATGCCTCCTCCTCCGGGCTCTTTCCACCTCAATCCTGGTCCATTAACCGCTCCTTTGGCACCTCGTCCTGGACTTATGCAACCATCATTTCCTCAACACGGACGTAATATGACACTTAATACGCAAAAGACATCCTCGCCTAATGCGTCCCAGCTCCTTTCGCTTCTTAACTCAAATGCTACCGCAAGACCTATTAGTACCACTACGTTAGTCGCAGATGCCAAACGGCCTAATTTCCCGTCCGGCAGCTCTGCCGCGTCGTTCCATTGATGTATCGAACAACGACGTGCATGCATACACTCTGTTCAACTGTCTTCATTGCGTATATATTCTGCACCCCTGTTCTGCTTTCACTTGCGTTTGACGCTGGCTTAGCGATGTTTCTTATGAATTATGATTCTTTGCCGCATCTTTGTGTCATTATTCTATCTTGGTTGCATTTCTTCCTTTTTGAATTACTCTGTATATTGTCCCTAGCGAACTGCAGACTCGTGTTTCATTCATCTTCTATTCCCTATATCCATTTTACCCTTCTGTCATTTTATCTTGGGCATTACTTCTATGTACATCATACAAAGTCGTCCAATATCGCTCCCTTTTCCCTGCCTTGTTTCGTCTCGTCTCAGTCGTACGTGCACTTGTATTGTTGTAGCAGCAGTCCTGTCTCTGGGCCTGTCATATGGGCCGTCAGTGTGAATCAAAGAACAAGTCCTAGTCGTGTCACCGATTTGTATGTATGTATACGTATGTGTGTGTGTGTGTATATAAACATCTCAGAAGGAACGTCGAACGTGCGTGATCCGCGATGACATAATTGCCGGACACTGGGCTTGCTCCGCTCCGTCATTTACTCTCTCCTCTTCCTCTTGTTCCGTTCTCCCTCAGAGTCTCTCGTTACATGGAAGGCCTTTGACGGCTTCCAACAAATCTTCCCAAGTCGTCTCTCGACTGCCGAATCGTTATTTTATTTTCTCCTTGTTCCTGTTCTATCGACGGGCCACTACCATAATGCTGTCTGCGGGTGGACTCAAAATTTTCACCGGTACATTACCCACCTGACACCATGTTCACGGATAAACTCACTGTCGATTGCTATAGGGACGAGCCACCCTGAGCTTGCAGAGATTATAGCACGTCGGTACGATATCACCTATGTCATTCCTGTCCAACCGATTGATGCTCACTGTGAACCGCATACACCCCGCCGGCGCTCAACTGCGCAGACTTGGGATTCCTGTTTCCAAGGCAGAAATAACATGCAACGGGATCGGCGAGACTTCTGTTCGAGTTGCGGAGTCAGTGCGCGAGCACGATGTATACATTGTGAATACTGGCTACGGGCAGGTGAATAGATCACTTATGGAGTTGTGCATCATGATCCATGCGTGTAAAATTGCGAGCGCGAAGCGCATCACCGCGGTGCTGCCGTTGTTCCCGTACGCGCGACAGGACAAGAAGGACAAGAGCCGTGCGCCGATAACGGCAAAGCTCGTCGCGAACATGTTGCAGAGGAGCGGTTGCGACCATGTTATTGTACGTCAGCGAAGCTCAGCTCTCTTCGGCTATTGGGTAGAAATAACTCTGTTGTATATCATTGGACGCGCTGCTTTGGAGCAGACGATGGACCTGCATGCGTCGCAAATCCAGGGATTCTTCGATGTGCCAGTGGACAAGTGAGTGTCGAAATTGCACACAGTGAGACAAGAATTGATGAGTGAAATAATGATATTATGCAGTGTGAGTTGTATATGGTTATAAGCTATTAGAACTGAAAATCACACGCATGTCATGTCACGAACGAAGCTGTTTGCGGAGCCATCTGCCATCCTCCACATCAAAACACACTACAACTTGGATGATGTCGTAATCGTCAGTCCGGATGCGGGCGGTGCTAAACGGTGAGGAGGTCTAGACCGCAGCGCCCAACGTCCGGCCGTCCGTACTTATTTTCATTTGCTCAGAGCTACTTCGATTGCCGACCGACTGAGCGTCGATTTCGCCTTGTTCCACAAAGAGCGCAAGAAGGCGAACGAAGTCTCGCGGATGGTGCTTGTGGGCCGTGTAAAAGGAAAGACGGCGATCCTGGTGGACGATATGGCAGACACGTGCGGGACATTAGTGCTCGCAGCGAAGCAGTTGACAGAAGCGGGAGCAGTAAAGGTAGTTGCGATTGTGACACATGGGATATTGAGTGGGAACGCGATCAAGAACCTGGAGGAGAGTACGCTGGAAAAGCTGATTGTTACGAATACGATACCTCAGGATGCGCACCAGGCGGCGTGCTCGAAGATAGAGGTGATCGATATCGGGATAGTGCTCGGGGAGGTCATCCGACGCAGTCACTACGGAGAGAGTGTGTCCAAGCTGTTTGACGAGGTGCCATTCTGAAGGATGCCGATGAGTAAAGAGGACTATAGGAGTACTAGTCAATATTAATGACGATCAGATCAGACAATGATCGGCAAAGCATCGGGCCGAAAATGATTTAGCCGGGGGTGTCGTTGGTCCTGATGCGCAGATCGACGCGATTCATGTCACGCTAAGAAGCTTATATAATATATATTTGTTTTTCATTATGTTTTCACCCTTCTATTCCATACCGGGCAATCATTCGCCAGCGGGTCCTCCAACGTCTCCCTCTCCTCTTCTCAGTCCCAAGCACGCGCCAGCGACCAGCGCCCTCGGTTCATCTCCTCCTCGTCCTCGTCGCCGTCGCCGTCGCCGTCGCCGTCGCCGACCCCGCGCTCGCCTGTGCAGACGGTCTCATATCGAGGCTCTCGGTCCGACCCCGGTCACCAGTGTTAAGCCGAGCCGACACTTGTGTCTGCGTCTCTCGCTTTCTCGCCTCTTAGTCTACAGACGCCGTCTCTCTCTCTCTCTCCTTCTGTCTGCATAGTCCCAGCTGTTTTTGTTATTTATCTCTCATTTTTCATGTCCGATTAGCTTTTCTCATCCCACCCAAGTCTTTCCTCTCCCAGACTTAGGGCAATGCTCGCCAATCCAGCAGTATCATGTACGCATCCTCAAACAATGTTATCCTTGAGCAGCAGCACAACACCAACACCCAAATCCCAAATGGCCATGCACACCACAATCATCACCAGCACCAGCACCAGCACCAGCACCAGCACCAACAGCAGCAGGCAAACGGGGCACACCATCCTCATCCGACACCCTCTCACAGAGCCACCGCCGCGTCGGCGGCGAAGGAGCCCATTCGTGTCCAGGCGATCCCCTCCATCGTCGTCGATGGCAATCGCCCCATTCATGGAGATGCGCAGAGTAGTGCGCATATTTCCTCTTATGTTTAGAAACTTACTGAACCCATCTTCTTTTCGCTTCAGGTTCCGAACGTTCCTATACTCCGATTAAGGTCGTGGGCGATGGTTCCTTCGGTACCGTATGGCTCGTCGACTGGCACTCGGCCCTCCCGCCAAACACGTCGTTATCCCCTATGCAATGTGGCGCCGGCGCTAGGCCGGAGTGGGCAGGGAAAAGACTTGTCGCTTTGAAGCGGATGAAGAAGCGGTGGGAAGGAGGTTGGGACGAATGTAAGAAATTGAAGGAGTTGGAGGTGCGTTCATTATTTGTGTCTGTATATGCTGTTTTTTTGGACTGACTCGCACTTTTTGTGCGTGTGTTCGCAAGTCACTACGCGCCATACCATTTCACCCTAATATTATCCCATTATATGACTTCTTTCTACTCCCTACTACCAAGGAGCTTTACTTCGTCTTCGAGTCTATGGAGGGCAATCTATACCAGCTGATAAAGTCCAGAAAGGGGCGGCCTCTCGCCGGAGGCCTCGTCTCTTGTATATTCCGACAGGTCGTGTCTGGACTCCACCATATTCATGCCTATGGTTACTTCCACCGTGACATGAAGCCTGAAAATCTTCTCGTTACAACGACCGGCCTTTTCGATTACCGAAACGTTTCACCGGTGGCAGCACCCAACGTTCCGCCTGAAAAGGATGTCGTCGTGATCGTCAAACTTGCAGACTTTGGTCTAGCGCGGGAAACGAAGAGCAGACCACCATACACGGAATATGTTTCCACGCGCTGGTATCGTGCACCTGAAGTTTTGCTGCGGAGCCGAGACTACTCAAACCCTGTGGATACGTGGGCACTCGGCACCATTATGGCTGAGCTCATTAACCTGAAGCCTTTATTCCCTGGTTCAACGGAGATCGACCAAGTCGCGCGCATCTGCGAAATCCTGGGAGATCCTTCAGACGAGTATGGCGTTGACGCTCGCGGTGTCGCTAACGGAGGTGGGAAGTGGGTGCGAGGAATAAAGATGGCTCGTGCTGTGGGCTATCAGTTTCCGAAGGTAAGCAAGCATGGTTGACTATGCGTTTATCATATGTCAAAAGTTGCTGATATGCTGTTTCAATCTGCTTTCTAGCTCAAGCCTGTCCCATTTCAGTCACTCTTTGACCGCAATGTACCACGCAGTCTGATTCAGTGTGTATCGGACTTACTGAAGTATGATCCTGATATGCGTTTGACCTGTCGGGATTGCTTGGAGCATCCTTACATCTCGGAAACAATGCCAGGAAACATACCGCCTGGTCCGCAAGTACCTTTGCAGATCAGCATCGACTTTTTGGCAGTCAAGACGGCGCCGAGCATGACATCTGTATCTCCCCGCAGCCTTCCTGTTTCGCATTCGCATTCTCCTGCAGATAGCAAACCGGCATTCAATGGCGGCTTGCATCCGCATAGAAAACCGTTCTACCCTCAGTTTGCTGAGCACAATGGTGGTGGTATCTTACCCACTGCACCTTCGCCAGACTTGCTGGAAGCATTGCAGATTCAGAATGACAGCAGCGTCTCGTCTCACCATTCAGCCGCACCAAGTTCTGTGTATACAGGAGCAAATCATATCCAAGGTACCTGGGTGGATGGCAATGCGCAGTCGCAATACGGCCAAGGAGATGCTATGGATGTTTCTCCCTCTTCTCCGCCGGATGCTAGGCGACAACTTCCTGAGCCTCAACCTATGGAAGTATCACCGTCGGCTCCAGAACCACCGAAACGTCTCCCTGTACCGGAACAACCAGTGGTATTGCCGCCCGTTCAACAACCACCAAGCAACTCCAGACTGGGCTTATTCCGGCGACCCGGGAGATTGGGCCGCCTCATGTTTGGAAATGCGGAGAAAGGGCAGCAGAGCGTTCTTCCTCCTGTGGACGAAGTGCCTGGTCCATCGTCATCGTCAACGCCTTCTCTCAAACGTACGCAGACATCAAGTACGGACAGCCACGTCGGGTCAGAGATGTCTTCCATTGGCGAACCGATTGTGGTTGAACCTCTCGCTCCAATGGATGCGAAAACCCGCAAGAAGGAAGCAGACCGCATTGCATTGGAGGCGGAAAAGGCCCGTCGTGCTCTGGCAGAGAAACGGAGTCGTGAACAGGCTAGAGCTGTCATGCAAAAGCGTAACCAGATGATCAAGCAGAAGCACGGTTCTGACTTCGATTGGGATTCGGCTAATGCGACCCAGTTGCTCGGGGTCCAGAAGCCGAAGTCTAAACAGCGATCTAATATCGCTCAGGCGTCGTCTTCATCTGCGACTATCAATGCTGCCGGTGGTCGATTCCGCGGAGCAAATGAAGCCCCTAATCCATCGGATTATGACAATTTCCGTGAAGCCGAACACCGGACAAAGGCAAGGCGACGCGATTTAGACGATGATCATTCGATGTCCTCGTCTGACCTGCAAAGTGTTGGCAGACTGTCTGTCATGTCTTTTGCAACCGCCGAGAGCGATCCAGTCTCAGCGCGTTTACGACATCGACCGAGTCTTTTCGGGGTTACACGCATGCAGTCCGCGTCCTCTCTTCGTACCTCATTCGGAGACGACTTCTCTGCTTCAGCTCGGTCGTCCAACTCCCCATCATTTGAACAACAGCTTGTTAGCGATTTTGATTCAAGGGCATCTATGTCATCTTATGATGCTGCTCGATCGTCAATGTCTGAAGCAAGTTCTCCTTTACCACTACATTCTCTATCTCTTTCGAGTCCGCAGCAACAACAGGCGCATCTGATGAATCGACATCCTTTCATTACGTTACCGTCGCCCCTTCCCCCAGTACAGCACCAGCCGTTCCGTGCTCCGACTCCGAGCAGTCCTTACGAATATGGGCAATATGGGCAGATCCAAGCGCAGCCGCCAAGTCCTGCGATTGCACCCCACTCCGCCATAAATCCTATATTCAAAGTCGTAAGTATAGCTTTTGTATTGCGTATCTATTTTGTCTCATATTTCTCAATTCGTTAGCCTCCGCTGCCGCCACAGACTGGAGACGGTGTTAAGCACAGTCCTTTGCCGCCCTTCTCACAACTGGAATCGATTGCCGAACCTCTTCCCCCTTTAGGTCAGACTGAAGGTAGCTGACATCCCACGGTCCTTACTCTTGCGTATGCACTCTGCGCACTTCTTTCTCACAGTCTTTCTTTACTTTCCTTCGAGACTTCTTGTTCATGATTTAAGTTCTCTTATTTGCTAATCGCATAGGCATTCCTTTTCTCTCTTCTGTCTTCTGTCTCACCTGTTCCTTTCTCCTCTTCCTCTACTCTCGTTCGCATGGATTGCTTCCGTTTCCCGCGCAGTATTAGTTGTCTCTCCACTTTTTCTTTTTACTTTACAACACCAAAGGTTTCGTTCAGTGTCCGTAACTTTAGCTAGTATCCCCCCCGCCATCAACAAACTCACATCTTGTTAACAAGCTCGAAGTGTGGAAATCCCGGAGCGAGACATAGTAGACATGTAATGTACAAGTATTTCTATCTCTCTTAGCGGACATTACACGCTTTTTTATTCTCATCTCTCACGCTTTACATTGCGATTCGTGGGACATGATAGGCTCGTCCCGGCTGATTGAATTGTGCGCCTTCTGATCAATGTTTCCTCCCGCTTATACATACAATGAGGCGAACATGGAATTTGATTGAAGTCTTGAGAATGGAGTTTGTCGAGAGCTATCGCCAATTGAGTTTAGTCCAACGAAAATTGGTTCAATACCAAGATGAGTAACAGACATGCTTAGTCTAGCGTCGAGTTAAAATAATACTGCCTAATGATCATGCGGTGCTTGTTGGAATCGGAGACCACTGTGAAGCCAAAGAACAGGAAGATAAAACAAAGCAAGTCAGATATCGATGATAAAAAGGGAAGAAGGTTGGTCACCAGTATCTGTGGGGTGTGCGTGATTACGTAGAGGTAAGATTTGATGGGACGTTGGACGTGCGTGCGTGATGGCGGCGATCGATGATGGTTTAGTTTCAGTTTCAGAACGTTAAGTGAAGGTTTTACAGTACCCGACAGGAAAGGCCGGATTGGGAATGGGAAAGAAAGCGGGCCCCCGGTCAGCTTGGAGTAGAAATTATAGGAAAATGAGTGACGTACCCGCAGGGTTTCGGTTTAGGTTGGTCCTATATATACATAACGATACGAAAGTGAGTTATTTTGCAAATGAGATGTTTGCGCGCGCTGTGGAGGGGGAAGGGGAGTACACACGAGGTTTATGAAGATCTTTGGATGGCCTAGTGGGCCTTTGCCTGGTGTTGCAATGAGTTCGCATGAACGGGTAGTCGGCAACGAAGGAACGCGACCGAATGTGCAATTATTGGATACAAGCAAGCAGTCAGCAATCCACCAAAATCAACTTTAGAAAGAACTCGAGACGAGGAATGAATCCCAAAAAAACGAAACGCACCTCCGTCGCACTCCGCGATCCGTCCGCGTACAAAACGCACCGGCTCCTGCGCAATGAGATCCATCGCGCTCAGCGGCTGGGGCTGCAGCTCCAGAATCGTCTGCTCGAAACGCGCATCTTGGTACGCCGCCGCGCGGGACTGCTGGCTCGTCGACCACGTCGTGGGGTAGTTGGGCGATTGCTTCGTCGCCGGGAGAGCGGTTCCCGTTGTCGATTGGGTCTCTTCTGCCGGGACGTCTGAGGATGATGTAGAGGTCGAAGGAGTGGAGGACTGAGAGGCGAGGGTGCGAGAGATTGTTAGAGGCCTTGAAGTGCGCCCGGCGCGGACGGCGGCTCTGCTTAGCTTGAACATGGTCGAGTGTCGACTGACTTGTCTGTCCAATTTTGGAGCTGAATCGCACATCGCTGACATGCCTGATTTGGATGAGTGTCGATCATTTAAGTCAGCTTTTCACAGGAAAGTAGCATGCAATCTGATTGTACAATGAATGTACATATATAAATGTGTGCAAATGAATGTTCTACAGCATATCTAGGACCAGGAGTCTTTGTCCGAGAAGACACTTCGTAACCACTTCCACCGCGCTAGACCTCTGGTACGTTGCCCACGATTTATATTAATATTAATATTGTTCTCGTTGGAACCGGATTCTACAGGACCACCAGGCCTGTCAGGTAATCCCGATTCAGTGGTACTTCCTTGAGCAAATGCGACTCTGTCCGGGTCGGCGTCACTGTCGCTAACCGTCCTGCGCATCGCAGCACGTTGCACAGCACGTCTGATTCTGCTACCAATCCTGCGCTTCGGGACGATAGCAAAGCCGGGGCTGGCAGGTGACAAGCCGATACTAATGCTCCCACCAGGCATCGTCGCTTCCGATGGCTGTAAGATGGAAAACCGATGGGGACGTCGACGTTGATGCTGCGGCGACGTTCTCGCGCGAGAGGTCGTCGGCGAGAGCGAAAGCGACTGCGACAGGTCACCCTCTGAATGCTGGCGGTCATGCTCGGCTGAGTCGGGTGATGTAGGGAATGTAATAGTGTGTGGTGAAAAGGGGGTTGCATGGTGCATTCCGGAGTCGGATAGTGCTGATTGAAGGCCCGAACGCGCGAGTAGGGGCGAATGGTAGCCTTCGGGAGACCGGATGGATACTTCATCTTCTTCATCCTCCTCTTCCTCTATGTCGTCGTCGCCCTCTTGCCAAGTTCCGATGTCGACCCGCCCGCTTCCTGCCTGGAAGGAGACTATCCATACGCCTCCAAGAAGAACGACCATCCCAAGCGAAACGAGGGATAGCTGAAGAGACGAAAGAAGCGAGAACTGATCGAAGTATACCAATCCATTCACGATAGATGAAACGTTGTAAAAGCAGAATGCGACTAGCAGCGAAAATGAACGAAAAGTCTTTCAATAAGCGAGTAATGTAATAAGACCCGATCGATGGGACTTACGCGGACATATGATTGTCGGGTCTGCATAGACTAAGCTTTTCTGAAGGTACCAGAGCTGTAATAGTGCGAAAGCGGCGAGGCCTAGAAGTAGGACCCATGCTTCCCAACGCCAGAACTGATTCTTGCCACCGATAGTAAGTACAAGGAGCTCAACCCCACTCTTTGCAAAGATTAGGCACATCCCGCTCAGAATACCGGAAGCTGAAGCGTATGAAATAGCTATAAGTAACCTTGTTCGCACCTTCTTGCCATTACTGAATGGGATAGGTGTTGACGATCTACTCGGCGGATGCTTTCTGTCCAAAAGGGGTGTGTTCTCGGAGGCGGCGGCAAGAACGTGTGAAGGTGGAGGTGCAAAGGAAGGGGGGATGGCCGACTCTAATGGACCAGGAGTCAAAGGTGGAGTTAATGGAGGAGTAGTTTCATGTCTCTTTAAAGAGAACTCGGCGATGTGTGTCTATTGCACAGAGTTAAATAATACTATAAAAAGCAATGGTCTTAAACTCACGATAATCAAGCATACTAGAAGAGCTACTCCGAGAAGAGAGAAATAAGCAATGAAAGCCGGGCGTCTGAATAGTTGAAGGAGATCTTCGAGGGAATGTGTAGGTTCTGGTACGATGCCGAATATTGCGATGAGGACTGCACCACCCGCGATGAGTACAGTGCCTAGAAGCATCCATAACGAGAAGACATCTCCAAGCTAGAACAGATGGAGATTAATAATTTCCTTCTAAGAGATTGATAGGGAGAACGTACGAGGAATCTAGCAAAGAAAGCGTTCCATAAGAGAGAGACTGCGCCGAGAGGGGCGAGGATTACGACAGGGAGAGAAGCTATTTGGAAAAGAGAACCAAGGATGTTCGAAGATATGAAGATAGTGAAACCAAGTAACCAGAGGCTGGATGAGAATTGATCAGAAAAATGGAGTAAATGTGTCATGAATATAAAGCTGGACTTACGGTCTCCGGTAGTAAGGGCGCTGGTGAAGGTCGGATAGTTGATCGTTGAGGACATGAGATTTCCTCTGGATAGTGAGACCAAGGCTTTGGACGAAGGAGGCGAGGAGGCCGACTGTGATGCCCCAGGCAATAGAAAACTGTGAGTCTATGTCATTGGCAGAATACATGCTAAGGAGGTAGAATGTGGGTTGGGTGAAGTGAAACTGGACTGGTGTAGGCTGACACGGATCGCGACGATCCCTCATGGCACGTGGCTGTACATATATGGAAATAAATTCTGCAATGACGATCGAAATTCTACTTTTTTTTTTCATTTTGCGGCCAAGATTTTCTCACCCACGCTTTGTTTTGACATGTTTTATTTCATTCTTCCTGTTCGTTCGCGTCTGTACTTATCTCTGATATGTGTCCTGAATGCTCGGGAGTAATACGGAGAATGGATATGGAATGTGATTTGCTGTCCTACTCCTACTCGCAGCCTTAGCGACGGCTATCCTCCTTCTAAGGAACTCTGGAATTCCCTGAAGAACATGTAATACAAATATTCAGCCCGGCCTAACACTCCTACTTAACAACCACTCCTCTCGTCATCTCTTCTGTTTTTTTCTCCTTATTTTCACACCGCTCTCCCGCCAACAGCATCGTCATCGTCGTCGTAGTAATTTGTTTCAAAACTAGAACGCCAATAGGTCGGACATCAGAGCGGCCCGGAGAGACTATAAACGGCACAGCACTAATCCATTATGAGTGTTGTCAACAGCACCAACTCTTCCTCCGGTTTTCGTTTTTCGTCCTTTACCAACCCCGCTCTAGCGGACTCCGCCTCACAGCGTCCCCAGGCGGCACCCGAGCCCGTGAGCAAGCAGTCGGGCGGGAAGCATAAGTCTGTGCTTGACGCGTGGACCTCTTCGAACGCGTCGCCGAGACGGATCACTGAGGAGTTTGAAGACGACGTAGGAGCCGAGATCAAGTCTGTTACTTCTGACCGATCTCGAGGCGGACGCTCTGGTGGTGGTACTGGTGCAAGACACAAACGTGAAGACAGCACTAGCGAATTGACGCGTGAGTAGTCAGTGATGATGGCCTTGTAGACTTATAGACTGATTGTTCTCTTCCCGTCAACTATTTATTTCATACATAGTCCCGAACCAGATCACTCACGTCGCACGCAGAGACAAGGCGTCTATCATACTCGGTATCCCCCACCGTGCCTCCATGGAGCCAATTCCAGTTAGAAAGCGCAACTCAATCATGTCCACCCGCTCAGCAGGCGCAGTCCCACCTTCTCCTTCCTTCACTCCTACCATGCCCCTCGCCAGTTTGTACGTAGTAAGCGGTCTGCCCAAGCGACCTCAGACGTGGACTCTTGCCGATCCAGACGCGGTGGCCGGCCTTACCCATTCGGATGGTGCAGTTAACCGATGGTGGAGGGCCGAGGTGCTTGGGAGCACAGTCAGTCCCGGCGTCGGCGGTGGGAAAAAGAAAAAGACGATGAAGGGCACAGAGACGACTAAGGGCCCAGGGGCACTCTCGAAGCATGAAACAGCAAAGATGCTCAGTAAAACTCTGAAGGTACGCGTAAATTAAGTTTTTTTTTAATTCTTGAACTTTGCTTCCGTTATCTGAACTGCTACCGCGACATTTAGCTCTCCTTCTCGCGCGAAGTCGAAATCATCGCTTCCACTCTTCAGCCGGCTTCGACGGTGCACACGTTCACGTTTACACTTCCCGCACCGTCTACCCCTCTTGCCCCACCTTCGACTCTTGCCCTTTCCGGCCTCAGGAACTCCGTCCTTTCGTCTTCTACGGGTGATAATAGGTACTCGAACGCACTCGCTTCTTACGGGACGTTCCCGTATTCCTATGCAGATGCAAATGCGCGCCCGTCATCAGCCTACCTTGGTCCAAGCAGCGTTTCCGCTTTGGATGGGAACGTCGGTACCTCTGCGACCTCTCCGGATCTTGGTGGTGCTGGGACCGAAGGGCGAGGCGCCGGGAGCGTCACGTATCACGGTGTTTGCCTAACGGTATGGTCGCACGCTGATGCAGAGCGCAGTGCCGCAATTCGGCGTACTCTGGAAACGGGACGCTCAAGGAAGGAGAGCGCTCAGAGTGTTGTTGCGAGCCGTCTCAAGGCGCTCCGCGTGGACATGGATCCGGCACAACTTGCGCGTCGTACCGTGCGCAGCGGGCGCAAAGGTCCGTGGAGTGTTGCTGACGGCGAAACGGATGGCGAATCTGAGGTTGGGGATGCTATCAGCGAAAGCGAGTTTGAAGTCGCGAGCTCGGCTCATGGACCGGGCGAATCCACTCTTTTCTTGACTGGCGATACCGTATTTTGGCTACCTTATGCGCTAAGTGTGTTCTATTTACGAATATTCGCATTCAACAAGACAACTTAATCGTTTTCCTTTAGCCTTGGTTTCTAGACAACCGATCTATGATCTCATGCGCGACTACCTCACTCTTTCTTGGGCGCGTTTCAGCAAGGACGTTGCATCGCATACCCTACAGATATCCAAAATTCTCTCCCACCCTGCCCCACGAGCAGGCGAAATTGTTCGCCTTGATGCTTCGCCGAAGGAGGGCGGCGATAAAGGTGACGGTAGTTTGGAAGTCGTCGCGCGATTCCCCGGTGGCCTGGACTTTGGGCGTGGCCTCGTCGATATAAATGTATGTCTATATATGCGTGAAAAATTCATCGAGTAAACGGGTACTGACGGTCATTTATAGTTCACCATGTGGCCACTGTTTAAGTGTCTAAATATAGATAATATTTTGACTATTTGCGAAATTGCACTTGCGCCTACAGGTCGCATCCTATTCTTCTCCCGTCACCCTGCAATGCTCGGGGTGAGTCTTCACATATGTTTTATCTAGTGACTATCAGAGGGCTCATGCATAGACCACAGATTGCGGTGGCTACCATCAAATACTTGGTCGAACTACGTGGATGGAACGGTATTGCACTTCCTGCAGTGCACTCCAGAGATGCACGTATCTACATAGAGGATCCTGGACCTTGGATCATTGGTATGGCTTCCGAGATGCGTTATGCAGTCCGTCCACCATCAGAGGTTTGCATCTGTGATCTGTACGTATATACTATTCTTCCGATCACCGAAGTCTCGACTTATGACACGTGCTTGCAGTGATATCAACTACTTGAATTGTGCTTCACCTCCACCGGGATGCCTCTCTATGAAGCAGCAGAGAGACAGGTACAGGCAGAAACTGCTCGCGGCGTTCGGGGAGTATTATCATCCTGATCATTCCGTACCCATGTGCGTTCTTAGTGTGCCTTGACCAATTTGTGCGGCTAATAATTGCGACCGCACATGCAGTGAATTCAAGGAAGCCTTCCCTGGAGGACGTTTTCGTCCTATTTGCAAAATCCAAGCGAAGAGGGGCGCCTCATCATCGGTCATCGCTGAGAGCATCAAACCTCCGGAATGGTGGCATTCCACGAAGATCATTCAAGCCTTCGATCAGGTCCTGCAAGACAAGGTAATGCATCGTGTTCATTTCCTTATTTAACTTTCTTTTACTCAAGAACTTTGATGGTACACAGTTCAAGAAGCCTTCTCTCTTCAAGCGCATTTCTTTGTTTGGTCAATACAGGCGTCCGCCGCGCCTGAGCGGCGCTGAGCAGCAAGTACAGTCTTCGATTCGCAAGCGTGCCACAGCGTTTGTGGATGCACGCGATGACCTCGAGACGAAGATAGGCCGCCTGTCGCGGCGCCTGAACTTCCTCATGACCGAATCCGATCTGTGGCGCGACAAGTTTGTGTCCTTTGAACAGTTTGCTGAGAAGCTCAGCAACGAGGCGACGGAGCTGAGGAACAAGATCAATAAGGAACAACGTGAGAGCAAGCGCTTGACAGGCTTGGTCTCGCTTACTGCGGCGGAAAAGGCCAAGCTAGAAGGCCGTAAGTCTTTTCAACTCCTATTCAAGCGATGCACTTTCCTAATTTGCTTTGCAGAGCTTCGTGATACGGAAACTGCTCATAGAGATGCCCTGATTGAGCTTGAGAACATGCGTTCAGCGATGCAGAAGATGGAAGACGAGCGTGACAAGCTGGTTGAGGAAGTCGAAATGCAGATTGAGCGCGCTCTGCAGTCGATGTCAATGTCTATTGAGATGAGCGATTCAGAAGAGGACGGTTCTCAGCTTGGCGGGCAGAATTCAGCCGTCTCATCACGATCCTCGTCCAGAATGGGATCAAGTCATGCAACCCGATCACCGATGCGCACGCAGAGCATCGACTCTGCTACCCTGGCTGGAACCGCGGAAAGCGAGGAGATCACGAAGCACTCTCTCGAAACGACGACAATCGCGGAGGAAGAAGAGGAGGAAGCACCGGTTTCTACGACGATGGATATCGATGCTACTGAGACGGCTGTCGATCGCTCGCAGGATGCTATGGTTGCTGTCGACGAGGGCATCCATTCCAATACTGATCGAATTGCGCAGTCTGTTCTTCAAATTCAGCAAAAGGTATGTTTCCATTCTATTATATTCTCAGCTTGCAATTCTTAATAACGTCTTTTTTGATCGAATTAGCTCGAAGCTCTGGCTCATCCTCGTGTGGCTCAATGGCGACCCTCGCTCGACAGTGAAACAGAAGGCAGCGATCGTGAGCGCGGCAAGAAACGCCGCTCACTGGGTTACGAGAGCGGCGCAAATAGGACCCGTAGCAACACTGTTTCCTCCTCTCAGACGTCTACCCGTACCAGCAGACCGAAGGCCCGGGCAGGGAAGCGCGACAAATCCATGACTCCCAAAGCCGTGGATTCTCCTGTAAAACCTCACACAGTGGTGACCAAGTACGAGCGTGTCTCTTTAGAACAGCTCAAGCAGGTACAGAAAAGCCCAACTTCAGCTTCTCCCACAACTACGCTTAGCCCGGCAGTTTCAAACGTTCCGACTACCCCATCAGTAACAATAGCTCCGACGGAAGATTCTGATACAGACTTCCAGAGCGCGTATTCTGCCAGTCCTCGCGAAAGCTACTGCGACTCGGATGACAACGCCATCCAGAAAGATACAAATTACCCAAAAAAGGAAGAGGATGTATCCAACGAAATTCCCGATGAAGGTAATTTCAACTTTGAAGACCCGCCCTCCATCGCTAACCGCACTAGGGAGAGGGCAGCGAGCGAACTCACAGAGAAAGGAGCAGTAGGACGTGTTGCCGTTTCTCCTTCGATTACGGTCTAATCTACGGCTCGGCGTTGTTCTATAGTATTTTATCTGTCTTTATCATATCGATTGCAAAAACAATTGGTGCTCTATGATCTTGTCGATCTGCCCCTTGTGGCCCATATCCATTCCATTCATTCGTTCGCTACTTCTTGTCCCACTCTTTTCGACTTTCTTTCCGCGCCATCCCTTCGCACTCTTGGCTACGCTTTATTTCTTCGCTCTAATTTCGCATCTCTGTTCGTGGATATAATCAATTAAATAGGGGAATAAATACTCGTTCTGCTAGATGTTACAACTATCGCTCTAGCCTACGCCGTGCATTGAATGACAACACCACTGCCTTGACCTGCTCAAAGAACCACTCGCGAGAGCTGGCGTCCTGGATAACAACAAATCTGTCATGATCACGTCCGTTCTTGCTCACAAATCTAATTCCTGTTTGTTCTCCTTGAACTCCCGCGATGCCAGTCAAAGTCATCTCCCAGTGCAGGCGGAGTCCCCTTGATGAGAACGAAATAACCCTTACATTCGTCAGTAGTACAATGGTGTCGGTTCCTAGAAGATCTGAATGCCATGGATTCATAAGCTACAAGCCGAGTATGTTTCAAGGTCTTCCATACCGATGTGAGCAATGTAATAGTCTTTCCGATATACGCCGTCCTGGATGTCCCGCATCCAGGCTTGACCTACTGCTTTCCTCGGAGAGTATGGCTCTAACACACCCTCCAT
The DNA here is from genome assembly GCA_033182465.1 of Sanghuangporus weigelae. Classification (NCBI taxonomy): domain Eukaryota; kingdom Fungi; phylum Basidiomycota; class Agaricomycetes; order Hymenochaetales; family Hymenochaetaceae; genus Sanghuangporus; species Sanghuangporus weigelae. The sequence goes on along the minus strand of CP137318.1, from coordinate 2,267,884 downwards.
AAAAACATGTCGAGGCTTGAGCAGTTGTTAATGCCGAATCGTCGTGGAGATATCTTACCGCTCACCTTTCGAACACGATCTCGTTGAGGAGCATCAAAAACCGTCGTCGTGTTTCGTATACCTGAGGAGAATTTTAGGTTCTCAATACTCTCATCGCTATCAGATCTTCCAGTTCTGACTCGCCTTCACTGACGTTAGCCGCAAGGTCAAATACACCCACGACAGGCTTTGTGACCGCGCTGATGGCCCACGGTTAGATGATAAGAATGAAACGAAACGGGAAAATGCATACCCCACGAAACCCTTGCCAATGCCTTTGAAAAAACCTAGTGCGCCTTCCGCATCAGCGCCTTCGAGAGGCTTCATCTGTATGCAGTATGGAGACTTATATCAGCAAGAAACGAATGACAGGACTCACCAATACGCCTTCAACACCACTAGCTACACTAGTGGCTAATGCTTCTGCCCCTGAAGCAACCCCGATGCTTACGGAGGTAAAAAGGTCAGGTTTGAAACTAAAAAAACTAGTGTCTGATTGGTCGTACAGTGCGTGTCTAGGTTTGTTCCGACGTTGAGTCAGCCGACGTCTCGCTTGGAAGTCAGCATCGAGCGTCGCCGCGCTAAGACCTAGTAGCGTCATGTGCATAAATTTGTTGAGCATATACTTTGCATGATCACACACCTTTCCCAATAGTCGAAGTGATCTTCGTCACGCTGTTCGAGAGACCAAAGATGGTCTTCTTCACGAAGCTAGCCGCACCCTAGAACCTCATCGTAAGCAACAGCAATGCAAGTCCGATGCGAACTCACTTTCGCGATGCCTATCCCCAGTTCTCCCCCACCATGCTGAATGACTCCGTGCCATGGTTCATAGAATATATCCGCCACACCAGAACTAACGTTTGTGAATAGTCCAACTGGATTCCCCAGGAAGTCTGCCGCTCCGAGCACACGATATATCTGACGTAATACTTCCTGCCGGTAGTGATATATAATGCGAGATTGAATTTCTGGCAGTGTCAGTCGCACGTCGGTTATTCCGAGCGCATTCAATTGCAATTCGATCCCTTCGGCATTAGCAAGCATCGTCGTCAGAACATCCAAAGCGAAAGTAAGAGGATTTGTACTCGTCATTCTGAAAATGGGTAAACATCTACTCCAGGCCAGAACAAGTTACACTTACGCTCTTGGATTATCATCGGATGCCACAGTGTTGCGAACAAAAGAAACGGAGAGGATTACCGGTTGCAGTTCAAGGACTTCAAAGTAAACGTCCTGTCCAGGCTCAGGAGGCGATGGTTCCGGTATTTTGTCCGCATCTCGTATCAGAATACTATACGAACGTGTCAGTGCAGGCAAGGAAGATAATTAATAATAATCTGACTTCTCTGATTCTGGCTGCCAATTGACATCGTTCAGAAAATCCATCATCGCATTCAAGAATGCCTCCTCGATCTGGATTGTTAAGGCCTGTATCAGGATTGAGGAATACTTGATAAAGAGAACTCCATGCGCTAGATGGCAGTGTCAGGTCATAGTAGTCTCTCCGTACGAGACCAACTCACCGCTATCGTTTAGAATAATCACTGACGCCTGGACCGTCGGCAGGGCCGCTAGACCTCTTTCTTGCTCAGAGATAGGGGTTGGCTGCAGTAAAACAGGGAAGAAGGCATCGTGAAGCTGGTCGTCTATCTGCAACGTTCCCAAGGACAAGTTGGCAGATTGAGCAACTGGACTGTTGTGGTATTCAAGTTTCAGGTTCTGAGCTGAAAGGTAAACGACTTCGATCAAATGCTTTTTCATGACCGAAACTCCAAGACCTCTCAGATCAAGGGTTATAGAAAGAGTAGGCGGAACCTCCACTTGCACGGCTTCGAACTCTAGGGTTGATGCCATAGAATCACTACGAGCAATACTCTCTCCGGTATTGCGACGCTTTGGTTTATAGATACTCGTTTCTTCACGATAATCGGTAATAGTCAGCAGCTGGGATGGACCCTCGGCACGAACGTCCAAAGCGATTGCTCCAGAGTTATGCTGAGGGCAAAACAATCAGCAAAACTATTGTGAAACAAGATCATCGCGCACTCGTAAGGGAGGAAGCACTCCAATTTCCATTATGTCAATCTTTCTCGCCCGTTTGTTGCAGCTGAGATATAATTTCTTCTTTTCCATAGCCGGGAAGTCCCATGCGTAGGGCAAGTGACTACCCGCTCGTACTTTAAAAACATAATCGTTCTCTGGCCTCTCGTGGGCCTCATCCTGTACAAATTCATGAACTTATCCGAAGAAGATAATCAAATAGCACGTTACTGACAACTTGTCCAACTGAGATATCATGACCACTTCTATTCTCGATCACGAACGGCCAAGGCCCGTCGTGGCCAGTGAGGACGATGAAGATTGTGGCTTTTTCAAGAATGACATTCATATCAATCAAGTGGGCGTCTTGCCCTGATGTTGCACCCGGAGGATACATCCGTACATGCACTGTGCCGATGGCTTCCATGTCAACCGGGGCGGACCTGAATGAACATATTATCAGGTCACTTTTCTTCCGACAAGTAAAACGTTCGATTGTACAGTACCATTGGGCATTTAGACCTGGATATGCGACGCGCAGCAGCCTACGATCATCAATTCGCATGAAATGCAATGGTGCTCGCTCCCCTGAATTGAGCTCTGAGGGTCCAGACAGAGGTGCTGCGACCTCGCGGTACCGAATGGCCTGAGCAAGTTTATTGTATATGAAGAATCTTGGGGTGAGCTCGATGACCTTGGTTAGCTTGTACTTCCCACTCCCTTCAGACCAGGAAAGCCCAACATGGATCTCCGATTTTTGACTCGTGTGTGGAATGACCATTGCAGTTTCGGCGCTCGGTGCATCAAATCGGATCACCTATCCCAAAATGACATTGAAAGGAACAAACTAAAGATATGACACGTCATTCTCACCTGTGACCAGCTTGAGTCGCCGACTTTGAAGACAAAGTCGTTTCCTTTCTTATTCACATGAGAAAGGACTGTTTGAATTTGGTTTCAGAGCATTGGCCGTATTCAGTAGCACAGACTTACGGAAGGGACTGCCCGCCGTTAATTCATCTATATCCTAACATGAATATGCTTATATCGAACGGGCAAATATATTTACGCACCTCTGGATAAAGTTCCAGACACTTCCTTGTACATGCCAGCAGATCGAACACATTTTACGAAGAAAGGAAGTCCCGTCTTATTCACGACGATGAACGGGCTATACATCTGGATCTTGAAGGCTCCTCCAGCGTCTGGGAATTTGCTATAAGACATGCATTAGATGAGCACTCTCCCATGGTACTTCTACTGCGTACACGTAGTTTAACATCAAATTTAACCTTCTGCCTTGCGGATCAGGAAGGGACACTTGATCTTCCTGGTCGAACTCGAATCTCTTATCGGCGTTTATGATGGTGAAATCACTGGCTTTATAAACTGTTGCAAATAGATATCAGCTTTCTTTGCTTAAGGATGCTGTTTGCAATTACTCACCAGTGTCTAGAACAGTGACACTTAGTAGAACCGAGTGATTTAGCTCTACAGAATGAATCGGTGTATTCCCGCCCTTCCGTAGGAAGCTATTCCAGTTGTGATTTGTGTCTTTGTCATATATTTTGTACTGGACATCGAATGGAAGCAGATTTTCTAGCTCTATTGGAGCCCGGAGATGCAACGTCAATTGAGGATAGTCCCTTATAGGAGTGTCTATGGGTCAGTTGGCTTAAATATACAAAGAAGAGTATATACCTTGCATGGGTGCTCCAAATTGGGCTGACTGTGAAATGAAACGGCGCTTCTTTTTTGTCCACATGCGGACAGCGAACTGTGATTCCACTTGAACGTCTGACTTCCCTGAGATCCTCCCACTTTATTGGATGAGACCATCTATAACCGAAACCGGCTTCAAATTCCGAGTTCAGTTATATCTGTTTTTCAGAAAGCATAAGCAACTTACCGTCAGGCTGAATCCTTAGTCTATTTTGGCTGACAGCCTCTATTGGAAGGAAGAAGTCATCTCCGGGAACTTCAAGGGAAACGTGAGTTACGAGCTGATGGTACATTCGTGTCCCTCACCTATTTTTTCAATCGAATAGACAGGATGCCCAGTATCGTCAACTAGCGTTATCTCCAAAGGATAGAATGTCTGGTTTTCAACTTTGTACGTCGATCGAAGGGTAACGATTTTGACATTGTCTTTGATCACGATTTCGCACATGAGCTTGCTATATCCAGTTTTTGCTCGTGGTCGTAAGGAGTATATGTACATTCCTTCCCTGTCCACAGGAACGCTACGCAATTGTTCCCATGGCTTCGCGTCAAACTTGATACCGATGGAGTTCGTGCCCGATGTAATACCACCCTACAAGAAAGGTATAAGACGTGATGTACGAATAAAAGAATGTCTATCATACCTCTCTCATCTTTTTCCAATCATCAAAGCGCCAGTCAATGACGCAACCTTGATCGATTCGGACCGCAGCAAGAGAACTGTTATTTGCCACGTCATTGGAATCTATCCAGATGAAAATAGGCGCTCCCGTCTTATTGGATATCCGATAAGGTGCATGACTTCCCCTCGCTCGTTTTAGAACACGATCGCCTTCTTTGTTCCACACGTTAATCGTCGCCAGTGCCAGCTCAACAAAGGTTGAACTTATGTTGAAATCAAGAAGCTCAGGAGAAGCCATGTTAAGTGAAATGCCTCCTGACGAAGTGATCCTTTGCATCTGTGTAGGAAAGCTTATGAGATGAAAAATTGCAATATGCAAGATTGTTCGACTCACCGTAACGGTAAAACTCCATGGATCAATGAACGGTTCCCAGTGAGAATTTTTCAAATTCCAGTATGAAATCGAAAGCGGGATCGTCGTCCTTGCTTGAAGCTGGATCCGGCTAACTTTCATTTGGTGCTGAAGTAAGAGACAAAGCAAGAACTTGCCTGAGATGACCAATCGGTTACTGATACTGAGAATGGTTTGGTGGTGAGCTGGAGTACCGGAGCCTCGTGCAGATCACCAATGAGGACTAATCGGAAACCTCTTAATGCAAGTTCTAACTGAAATAGTTGTCAGCATTCCCTGCCATTGCCATGAGGTCCAGATTACCTCTTCTGTGGTCACGATGACTTTTGCGCCCACACTTGACTGTGACTGACCCGTCAAGGTGTTTGAACTCCGACCATCAGTCTTGGTTCGGGAAGCCACCACACTTGCTGCATTGTCGAACGCGGCTTGCTTTGCAACCTGAGCCTCCTTGGTATCCGAACCCGAGAATAGAGTTGTAGCTCTGTTGACTATCGTCTGGATAAGCAATATGTCTCGATATGATACCCTGAGGACGAGTTCTTGTTCCACAGTTACGTTCACGCCAGTGAACAGCCTATTCCATTCAGAGCGGGATTCTGAGGCCAACTTGATATCGACGTCATCCAGAAAACGGACAGCGTCTGCCTGTTTGTTCATGCGGGCCAGGGACATGCCTAATTTATGCATGTCGAACACCATTGCATTCTGAGCCCTTTAATCAGATAAACGTATGCATAGAAAATACTTCCGCTCGTACCTGTTTAGAAAGCGATAGACGTGCCAATGAAAGCTTAATGGTCTGAGCATCATTTTTCTGGTCGTCTTCGAGAAGATTGACCATCGCATCGTAGAGATCGAAACGGAAACTCATTGTCGGACTGGAGGGAACTTCGTTACTAACAGAGGGCTTCGCGGTCTGTTCCAGAGCCTCGTTTGTAGGCGGGGCCGAACTTGTAGGGTTCTTCGCCGGGTCAAATGCGCTCGAAAAGAAATTAAACAAAGCAAATATAGGCTCGACTGAAAATATTATGTGCGGCGAATCGAGAGTAGCCACGATTTGCGAGGATGCCTCCGGACCCTCTGATGACGTGAAGAGACAGTGAAATTGATCGCGGTCGTGATCTGCGGCAGGAAAGATTTCTCTGAATTTCGAGGGTCCGGGTTTTGTATTGCTCATCGTAAACGATTTGATCCAAAGCTGGCTCTGCAGCGCGCCGCTCAGAAGCACATCCAACGTCATGGTCGTACCAGAAAGCGCAAATTTGGCGATACCGTGATCACTTAGGCTGTCCTCGGTGAGTGCACCTGGGCCATACAAATGCAGCTTCACCACTCGCATTGATAGAACAAGATCGAATTTTTTAATCGTCAACTTCCCAGAAGAAGGCAACTTCGGGCTCAGTTCAGGAAGAAGATCTGTTTGCGCGTCGGAACGTGGCAGCTGTGGTTTCACGAGCGCCTGGCTCGTTGCCGTGTCAACCTGCGTGGAACCAGCAAACACAGCAGGAATCGAACGTGACAGTGCGACGACTCGACAGTATTGTAGTTCTGTTAGCTGAAGACGGACATCTGAGACGTCGACTTTTACCTATGTTCACAATTTAGCAGAATTCGACGACAGACGGAAGTATCTCGCCTTAAACTCCGGAATCTCCGCTTGGGACTGATTATCGGCAAGTTGAGACTGAATGACTTCCGTAGAGATGTTTACATCGTCGATGATTCTCAATTCCGATTTTCCGGCAACGTAAAACAGGGATGCCAACTGGATTCCACTTAGGCTTCCAATGATGAACTGAGCGGAGCCCTCGTACTTGTTATGCGCCTCCAGTTCTCCCAGCTTAAGCGTAAATACGTCGTCCAATCGGGATGGATCGGCTGGAAATATTATTATTGGGGACCGCACATTTAGTTGGAAGGCCATTCGCTCAACCTTCGCTGCTTGTTGGACGGCAACTTCGGCGGCCGCATCATAAAGCCCTTTGAGACGCGCAAACTTCAATAGAAACAGGTATATGCTGTTCAAAGGAGCTTCGAGGAAGTGTAGCTTCAATGATCCGGTCGTTAAGTCGACAGAAGAATTGATTCCTTTCTGCAAAGACTGCGCAGGAGTGAAAGATTTGTATCTCAACTCAGCAAATTCATCTCCTTCGATCGAGAGAAGGTGCTTGAAGTCAGCGGACTTCGTTTCCAATGGAGATTCATCCGTAAGTTGAAGCTTTCCGAGACGAGCCACGACAACCATCCCGTCTTCTCCCAGGTCAACGTCCACGTTTGCCGTTGAGAGAGATAAATTAGCCAGAGTGGCAGCGTTATCCAGCAGTAAAACTGTGGTAAACTGTAATTGAGCAGGCATCCGATGTAGAAATGCAGGGATCTGACCTTGAAAACTGGCCAATCTAGAACGTACGCGAATACGATCACTAGAGACCCGATCAGAAGGCTGGTCAATGGGACTCTCAGGCGAAATCGGTCCTTCCACTTGCTGGGAAGCAGTGCCGTTATTATTCGGAACGAATGTAGTCATGATGAAGTCATATAGCGATAAGACGTGCTCTGGCATGGAGCGTAGAACAAACGTGGTCAGACTAACGTCCACGGACTGGTTGTAACCGTCATATACAGATATAAAGTCAGGAGAAGCCTCTTGAGCGCGGCGGTAAGCGATGTTCATCAAATTCGTTCCCATCGAAGAGTCGGATTCTGTTGATATGAGTAGAAGAGGTTCCAATCCGGGAGGTGAACTCTTCAAGTTGATGGCCCTAAGATAATAGTGAGTGAAAATTCTATGTTACTGACTGATCGCCTACTTGAGGTTTATGTCAACCTTCATTTCGAATTTAGCCATCGCAAAACTGAGAAGGAAATGGTCCAAAACAAGACTGCCTAGTGCTCGCTCAGTGCCATCCGCTGCCGTCCGCGACATTGTCGCTTGCAGCGAATCCACTCGAAATGAGAATTCAAACTGGTGCTGACGGACGTCCGATAGCTTTCAGGGAAAGAACGTGTTACCAGGTATTGCATGTACCAGAAATAACATTGTACTCACCATTTTATTTGATGACTCCACCTCATCTTCAGAGGCTTCTTTGACGGATACATCGTCCACAATGTACTCTTCCTGTTCAGAACCAAACAAGTTGACCGAGGTCTGAAAAGCTGGTTTCGTCTTTGTGGTAGGCTGTGGTGCTCGCTTGTTCTCTGAATCATCCCCAAAGCGGGGCAGAGCAACGTCAATCAAGCGCACGAGTGTCTTGTACTTGCTATCTGAAAAATTGACATGCAGATTGGGTAGTCTTCCAGAAAGTTTGAAGCGGCTGAGACTACGTGCGGAAGGCACAATGGAGTTCTGCGCCATTAAGTCGATGTTAACGCGCTCTAAGATGTGGAGTTTAGGGTCTGGCTCTTCTGATTGTAAGGCATGTCGACAAGCCTCAAGGCTATTCCCGATGACAAACTTACACAAGATCAGCAGAGGCTTTTGGGACGGAACACACAAGATCATACCTGGGCGGCAATAAGCTTGACCGAATAGTTGTCATACATCATCGACTCCAGTCGTCTATAGTCATCGTCCGTATATTTGCTGTTGCGCTTTTTCTCAATCTCGCGAATCATTTCTTTATTCGCCAACGCGCTCTCCACAAGCACTCTCCCGGCATCAATAACCAAATGATTGGAACGTTCTGTGGTCGAACTAACGATTGCAACCATGTGTTAGAATATGCCCTCAGACTCGCAATTCTATGAATCGACGTACCTTTCCGGTATAATGATGATAGGAGCGTGCATGTCGAGACGAAGATCAACAGTTTTGTGAGTCTCGAGAGCATATTCTAGACCCGCACGAGTCTCTCTCTGGAAACCCTCAAGCGTCTCTCCAGCCACATTCTGCCCAGAAGTTAGAGCTAATAGTCGAATAGAAAACACTTTCTTACCAAGAGTGCCTCCACAGATTGCAGTTGACTCTCTGGAGGTCTGAAGAACTCAATAATAGCCTCCACATAACCCCTCTGGTAAAGGATCTCCATCGAACGTAATTTGACGGTCAATCCATTGTCAGCACGCTCGTCCAACGGCTTATACTCGTATTTCATGTAGAAGAAAGCATTCTCATCCGTATCACGGCCCGGCTCCGTTGACCTGGACATGCTGAATCCATCTTCGCTCTCCTTGACATGCACGATCTGTCTATAGGCCTCATTTGATGTAGTCCCATCGAAGACTCTGAAATTGCCGAGAGAAATCGAGGCGTCAAAGTTGTCCCGTCGCTGAGTTCCGTTCATATTGAACGAGTCAAAGACAAGTGAAACGACATCACCAGATCCGTCTAAGGGGCCTTGCTTCAGTCGTAACGAACCCTGCTTAAGATGCATCTTTATGCGAGCAGAAATAGTTTCGCGAGAAGGATCAAACGCTTCTGCCAACTCCGCTCTCTCATCATAATCTAAGAATTCGTTCAAACCCCTTTTCTCTTCTTCCGTCATCTGGTCTAACGGCCTGGGTGGCGACTCAGCTGTTGAGCCCCACAGCCATGACGTCCAGCTTTGTTGCTTGTTCTTGTTCTGTTCCAGGTCTTTCGCTGCATTCTTGTCCTTCTTCAGCTGTGAACGAGCGATTGATCGATAAAAGCGAATGTCATTGTAAGGAAGCTTTCTCTCCAATGCAGCCAGATCATGAACGATCTCCTGTTATTTCTTCAGTCATTATGATAATGTGCACTATAATAAACCATACCTCGCTCTTGTTTGCAAGCTCCTTTTGTTTAAACAATTCAACATAACGATGTCGGTCATCGCGGCGCGTTCGGAAATGATCCCACGTCCATCTGCTATTTTTGTCGTGAACTTCTTCGTGAATGGCAGTTAACGCGAATTTCCATAACGCCTTTGGTTTGTTCTGCTCGAATTCCGATTCATCTGGACGATACCGCCGATACTTGGAAACAGTAAGCGTCAGAGATGATATAAATGTATATTAAGAAAGTACCTTATGTTGCCTCGCAAAGATATGATACTCGTCCGCCAACGAGATAACATTGCGGTATTGGAATTTGTCTAATATGAAGCCTAGTTCGTTGAATAACAGCTGCACATCGTAATGCGGCAATCCGTTCTTTCCCCAGCGCTTGTTCAAGATGTTCTATATAATACAATTTCCGGTCAGAACCGATAATGAAGAATAGACAAGATAGACATACTCGTCCTTCGCCAGAGACAGGCTTGAGAATGAAGTGGTGGTCGACAGGATGAGCTTCGGATGAAATCTATGCTGGGTCAGGTAAGAAGAACAATGCAGATCAGAAGTAGAGTCGAACCAGTTCTCTGAAGAGCTTTTTTGATTCTTCATAGGGTAAACCTGCGATACTTTGGGAGTCGGTATTGAAGTACACGGCAAGCGAATCTAGGCTAACAAGCTAGAGACCATTGGCTTCGAGCAAGTAACTGTGGAGTCGGAAATGCACGTACCTTATGGATGGATTGTTCGGAAGCATCCAAATACTTGGGCATCCAATTCTCATCAACGGATACTGCTGACAAGCTTGCTAGTGTAATTCCGACCGCAAAAGGGTGCTGAAGCGGATAATAAGTATTTTCGCTTCGTAACCCAGCTTTAAACGCACCGATGGGACGGTCTGTTTGTCTTCGTATCGCAAATGTATATTCGTGATTTTTATTTGCACGTTGTTGACTATCCTTGCGACGAAAGAATCAAAGAAAGAAGAGCTGGCTGTAGCTGAATCTACGAGAGTTCAGTATGATAAGTAGCCTCGCGCGGAAGACTCGGGCTACATGCGTACCTGCCACTTCGCCCATGCGCATTGCTTCGGTTCGCTCGAGACGCTCCATCTTCAGCTGCTGTTCTCTAACCTCCTCGTCCTCTCGACTGTACTCCGTTGCAGAAGATGCAGCTATAAGGACTTGCACGTCCTCGATTTCAATTGTGACAGGTGTTTCCTTCTTGGCCCAGTTTATAGAGAGCATGAAACGTCCTATGCGGCCTAATAACAAATAACTTCAGAGAGAGAGAGAGAGCATGAGTACATCCAGATGTCAACGAACCTTCAATAACGCTAAATGGTAAATCAAGTTTATCCAGCACGCTGTTCTTGAGCTGGAGATCTCGCAAGTCGATGTTGCCTTTCATGTTAGAGTGAGCCTGTAGATACTACCGACGCATTGACAAAGAGTGCCGAACCATTGTTTATACCGACAGATAGCTGGTCGGGTGATAGATTCTCTACATATGTGCCTATGAAGCTCATCAAGAGCTAAATGAACCGCCACTTTCAGCAAGGCCCAGAATTTGGGAAATAATCAATACTCACCCTATGTACCCAAGGCTTTGCATAACCTGCGAATATATCCATGTTTTTCTGCCTTATTTACTGATGGATAAGGACCGAGAGTTGAGAAGGAAAGAGCGCGCCACGCATGGAGCCGAGTCGTGATGATCTCTCACTGAAGTTGCACCCGTACGTCACCACCCGGTACGCGTGATACTAAAATTGGACACGCAGCACAAGCACTGGTGCGGAAGCAACCATATTGAAATGGTTTCTGTGCGAAATTATTCGTGAACAGAGACGAGTCCATTCAAAATTGGACATTGATGCTATTTCTGAGGGGTCTTATGAAGATGCTGTGAATCATAACAAGCAGTAGTATCGTAATAAATTTGAAGAGACGTTGTCACGACATTGTGACGGAATGCGTGACGCTTGTCACGATAGTCTGTCACTCTGAAGTGAGAATCAAACATAGTGTACATAATACTGTATATATGTTCCTCTTAGACCTACATCGTGTTCTTAAAGACACGCGACAACAGTTGCGCGCGTGTGGTGTATTTTGCATACAGAGGCCAAGAGATACAATTTCATTTTGCTATCACAGGGATCAATACACCTTGAATAAACGTAAGAAGTCTTCCTCCCAGCCAACGTATTTTGGAAAACAGTTTCCTTGCGATGATTCCACAGTTCCGAGGGGCTTGTCGATGGGGATACGCCGACTGGCCACCACCGTCATCCTTATACTTGACGTAACTTCAATTCTTCCGACTTATCAGAATTGTTCCGTCCGTCTAGTCTTTCCGACTCTTCTCAGGCATGCGCGCTTCCTGCCTTGCTGAGATGAAACGTCGGCTAATTTGCAGACCCTGCACTGGCCTTGCCTGTGACTGGACATGGTCGGTACAAGCGAAAGTTTGACGAATGAAAGGTCATATGCGACGAAGTTCCCACAGCAAGCTCAGTGGTATCGTCGTGAGAGACTGGCTGAAATCGATGTCGAAGTCTCTCATTGCCAAATACGCAAAAGCTGGTGCTGAGGACTATTCGCTAGACCAACGGACCGCTGGACTTGGACCAGCTCTGGGATTCAGACGGGTTTCTCGGTACGGTAATTCTTCACCCTCAATTACGAGATTTCGTAAACTGGTGGCCTAGATGTCATATTTCCTGCCAGAAGAGGAGATTTATTCAAGTCGAGAACGAATACCCGGCACGGAACCTCGGAACTCCAATATTTGTGTTGCCTACTACATCGAAGCCGGTATCGTCCGATCTTTACGGTCCGTATTACTGGCACGCGCGCATACACGCCGCTGCAGAGCCTCTTTCTTGCATTTAAAGATGCGGGTTGTCACCCCACACTTTGAGGTCTCCCCCAACCCCACCTCAGAGCCAGAACCGTTTTGCAAAAGCAAAAATCAAAATGTCAGTGTCTATCGCATCTTCGTCAGGCGTTCTTCCCCAGCGACTCCCTACGAGACGTCGCGGTTATGCGCGTACGGAAGAGGTCAGACTGAGCTGACCACACTCCTGTTGTTTACCGTGAGACTGACAAAAATGATCAGGTGTCCAATGCGGAGGATGCTGTGTCTTCGTTTGAGCAGTGAGTGTGCCTCTGCTGTCTGTTCATCTGGAATGTATGGACTGTTATACCCTCCTCAGAGTAACAGCCAAAGTTAATGGGCAGTCTCTGCGCCTCCTCTGCACCGTGCCGACCTGGAGCTCATCTCCTATGCATTGTGAGTTCCGATATGCGGGGTTCAAGGTCGCCAATGCTGATCGATTTACAGGCTTGGACTTGCATGATCTTCATGACTTGAGAAGTCGGTCAATCGTCTTCGTACACGAGCTGCTGAAGTTACTGCGAGCTAGCGGAGTGAGTGTATAAGATTTGCAATGGACTAGAATTTATGGCTAATTCTCGATGTGAAAAATAGATTCAGGCAACATACCGTCTGGTTCCGTCAAGCGTCGATCTCGCTACTATTTCAATATCAGCTGGCGAGACATCGAAGCAGCAGCCTCCTATCGACCATGATCTTCTGGCCACTGCTCAGGATACGGAGCATGGAAAAACGCTTCTTGCACGAACGCGGGAAGGACCTGTTATTATTATGACATGAAAACACATGGACATTCATACATACTGTTTGCTCTGCTCTGCACCGTTCCCTTATGTATCAAGTAAGACATGCTTACGCAAAATAAATATATACCTGCCTGTGTATCGGATGAAGCTGAGACCGGAGATGTTGTAATCACGCGCTATGTAAGAAGAATGATTGGGTGGTAAGCGATCGGCGTTTTTTTCGCTGTTTTGTGTTTTCCCCCGTCAACAGCTCTCTCTGTCCTTGTCCTTCGTTGTGTCGCGTCTCGCCCTCATCATGGCCCCGACTGCAGACTTCATTCTCGCCCATGTCCCCCTCCCGACCCTTCCCCACTACCTCACCAGCTATGAACGAGGCAAAACGCCCCTGTCGACGTCCAACTCGGTCGCAGCGGCCCTCGCATCCTACCTCGCCATCGTTTTCGGCATTCGATATCTCATGAAGTCGCAACCTCCGATAAGGCTTCAGTTTCTTTTCCAGCTGCACAATATCGTTCTTAGTGTTGGAAGCGGGATATTGCTCGTCTTGATGGTTGAAGAAATTGCTCCGATTGTTTGGAAGCATGGCATTTTCTATGGCATCTGCAACCACAACTCTTGGACACCTGTACGCGTTTTTTTTTCTTTTTTTGCTTCACGTTTTCCTCATGTGCAATGGATGTGAATCACTCAACAGCGCATGGAATTCTACTATATGATCAACTATTATATCAAATACCTCGAGCTCTTGGATACAGTCTTCCTCGCTCTGAAAAAGAAGCCGCTGGGTGCGTATTGTGCATATTCGGGTGATGCGATGTTGACCCAAATCTCAGCTTTTTTGCACGTGTTCCACCACTCTGCTACGGCATTGCTTTGTTATACCCAACTTAATGGACGTACCAGTGTGGTATGTCTAAAAAAATTCTCTCGTCTCATGAGCTCAATCTCATTGCTGATTTTCATGCAGTCTTGGGTAGTAATCACGCTCAATCTTGCGGTTCACGTCTTAATGTGTATGTTGGAATGATCTTGTTTTATCTCGCAACCATAGCTCACTTTAAACAGATTACTATTATTATGCAACTGCTGGTGGCGCTCGTATCTGGGTTAGTTCTCATCTGCTCTTGTTCAAGCTCCTTTTGGCTGACAGCGGATGTAGTGGAAGAAGCATCTTACGACCATGCAGATTGTTCAGTTTGTCATTGACCTATTTGCCGTGTACTTCGGCAGTACGTTCAATCTCTGCACTCCTGGGATCACATGTTTGCTAATGCCGGGCTTTCTAGCCTATTCGTATTTCGTTTCCGCTTACATTCCTGATCAGCTCCCGGTTATGGGAACTTGTGCTGGAACAGAAGGTGCCGCACTCTTCGGTTGCGGCCTACTGACAAGTTATCTCGGTCTCTTCATCAACTTTTATATCCAGACATACAAGAAATCAGCCAAGGGGAAGAAGCCAGTCGCGAATGGGAATGCTGTCGCAAACGGAAGTGCGAAGGTAAATGGTGTTGCAAAGTGAGCTTCGGATCGTCACCGCCTGGATCTGAAGCAGCTGACTGTGTATTCATTCATAGCGGGAAAGCAAATTAGATCACTGCTCCGCGTAGCATTTCATGAGCGCTCTATACGTCAAACACGAACAGAACAGATGACCTTTTTGCGGTATCTACGGTGGCACAGTTGTCTTAATTTCGTGTCCCGTACATATTGATACCTTTCGCTTTTCTTTTCCCTTCTGGTGTTTTTGTTGTGCTTTCGCGGACGTCTAGCCTATATCTCCTTGGGTTAGATGAGGGACCACCATCGCTCGTTGTTCGCTTGCTCCACTATTGATCAACTAGCATACATCGTAATATAGCAGCAAATATGTCTGTTTTTCTCATAGATATTTATGATTGAGTCGCGGACGAATTAGAGAGTAAGATATTTTCTGGTGGTAAACCACATAATGTGCTGCCTGTTCGTACATATAATTCTTTGTTTCATCGTCACCGCGACAGGAAAACATCGCGAGAGTTGCGGCTATCGAACATATCAGCGCGCCCCTGACGTGCGATGAGATTGAATTGAAACTGTTTACTGAAATAGCTCCGCCGTCCGCGCTCGTTCACCCGAGAACCCCAACTTCAAACTCGACCGTCATCCGGGTCGCCCAGTAAATGGCTGCCAGCGGCGGCGACGTCGTCTCTTTGGACTCCTGGTATGACGACTCGTCCTGGCAAAGTGGTGGCCTACGCGAATTCAGTGCCCCAATAGAACTATGGGTGCCCGCAAAGACAGCGAACTCATCCGCGCGAAAGGTAAGCGCTCGTGCACCTTCCCATCGTTTCGAAGCCTTCGTTTTGACTGCGTCGTTCCGCTCAAGCCTCACCTTCCACGCAAAGCATCGGAGAAGAGAGAATCGATAGGTGCGGTCCTAGGCGGTGATGAGCGTAAGATTAGAGGTGCGTCTGTCTTCACGTTTAAAATAGCAATTAATATCGATTCTAATATGTCACAATGTTCACAGAAAAGCCTAGTTGGTTCAGGAGCCACGTAAACAGCCCGACCGCGAATGGACTTTGGAGACCTGCGCGTTGTATCCTGTTAGAAGAACATGATAGATGCGCTTTGAATATCTACGTCGACGTAAGTGCCAACTTTCAATCAGGTCCGAATTTCCTTCTGATGATAAGCTTTACGGACAGGAGGCTATTCTGCAGCATTCAATATATGTACATTTGTTGCGCTGCACGGACATAAGGCCTGCGGACCGTTCACTATTCTTCCGTAATGATTGCATCGGGATCCATGTCAAACCGTGAGCCGGCAATATAACCTAGCAAAGTGTGTTCTGATGCTAACGTATTTGCCTTCGTAAGTGGCCAACGATGGCTGGACCAGAACACGGAGGATATCATATACATGAAATTTTCAAGTTCTGGTTCAATGAATACTTGGATTGCCCTTCTCCGTTCCTACGCTGTTGCAGAGATATATGGGAGGAATCATGCTCCGGACGAGGGCGGACTGTATCGCATGTGGAGACAGGTTCAACTTGAGATCAACCAAGCGCGAAATCTCGGTTCATCAAGGTCTCCCACCGACTTCACCTCCAGTCCTATGTCCTCAGATTTTGACGGATCTAATGACGGTGTCGACATGGAGGTTTCCTGCGAAATCTACATAAGTGATGCATTATGCGGTCGCACTACAATTAAAAAGAGCTTGGGCTCACCTGAATGGCATGAGCAGTTCACATTCAGTGATTTGTCACCTTTTGGCGATCTCTTGATTCATGTGTATCGCGAGAAGAGGGTGTTCAAGCCGCAGTTATTGGGCACGATCCAGATTGACCTTGGAAATTTTCGCAGAGGCGACATGATTGAAGGCTGGTTTCCTGTCATAGCAGCGAACCAATCTGTCAGTGGCACACAGGTCGGCGAACTTCGCCTCAAAATAAAAGTTGACGAGTAGGTTGAACTCGATCCCTGAAATTATTATGAGCCATTATTGATCTGAGCTCTAGGGAAATCGTGCTCCCGACGTCTGCATATGAATCCGTCCTTCAGGTGAGCTTCTACCGTGGCATTAGGCACCGGTGACCCACTCCATTCTGTCTTCCAGAGCATGTCAGACAGGAACCTGCTGGATCTTCTGCATGATCTGGAACAAGATCTGAAACTCGAGCACGTCGCAGAACATATTTTAGCAATCGCTGTCGCGAGAAATGTCCTAATGCGTGATCTTTTTGAGCTTGCGGAGCGAGAAGTAGGGGGTAGCAGTGAGCCCCTGCATTTCAAATCCTCACTAATAGATTGTTTGTTCTAAAGTTTTGATATCAGATCAAAATACCTTGTTCCGTGGAAATTCAGTTCTCACAAAAACAATGGAGCTCGCGATGAACTGGTTCGGAAAATCCTTCCTTGAACTCAGTGTTGGCCCAGTTGTGAGGCGCCTGATCTCTGAGAAGGTTATTATTGAGGTCGATCCGGTCCGGAGCGGTAGGGGTCTAAAGGATCAGGAGAAAAACGTTGAACTTCTAGTATTTTGGTGCAATGAATTCTGGAGCCACATTTACTCTGTCCGGGAGGATTGCCCTCAGTAAGCTCCATCAATCATTTGTATAGCGAAGTATCCCTTCATCGTTCTGTAGGGAACTGCGACAACTGTTTCAACACATACGACAGCTAGTTGAAAGGAGATTTGAACAGGGCAATCGTGACATGAGATGGCAAAGTGTCTCTGCTTTCTGTTTCCTGCGGTTTTTCGTCCCGGCCATCTTACACCCTCATCTTTTTGGGCTCTGTCATGGTACGTGTGGAACTTGGGAACGTGGTGTCGACTTAAAATTGAACCAGGCATGCCTCCTGCACCGATTCAGCGATCTTTAACCCTGATAGCAAAAGTCTTGCAAAGCCTAGCTAACCTCAATACAGTACGTCATCTCATAAAGTAACCTATTTAATCTGCCGGCTAACATTATGAATTATAGAACATTCAGAAAGAGGAGTTCATGCGGGGAGTTAAGATCTTTCTCCAGAACAGCCTGAGTGCTATGATTGATTATATCAACGTGGTCTCAGTGCCAAACCCAGAGCAATTCAAGGTTTCGTCTCCAACGAATACGGACAAACACGATCGTATCTGTGTCATGAATGCTCTTCGAGAACGGAAGTCAACGTTGCCTACACTTCATCGTGAGGCTCTCCTTTTCCTCCCGCATCTCCTAGACATCCCGAAACACCTTGCCATTCTTACTTCCGCCGTCGTAAGAAACGCGAGATACCAACGAAGTAGAGGACTTTCTCAAACCGACGAGTCTTTACGACAGTTTACGAAGTGCTGCTTAGAAGTCGAAAACGTAGCCCTAAAATACGTCAGTCAGCTACGCCCACGTACTCATGGAGTTCGATCGCAGACAATCACACACGTAAATTCGGCTCATCAGCAGACCCCCGCTTCTGTAGCATCTTCGCAAGGACTGTTCTTGAACGAGGGAAGCAAACGTGCCGGGAAGAGGCGTTTAACTGCGAGAATGCCTCGTCCGTCGTCACCTCCGTCTACTCCCGATGCCGTTTCGGTTTCCAATACGCATCTGGAATCTAATTCAAATAGTCCTCCGTTGCCATCTAGTCCGGCGGATGAGGTCATTCCTCGGAACTCGCTTGGCGCAGGAAGTGTGCGGACGCAGCTGACACTCACTGCTACCCGGACAAGGCAAAGTATAAGCCTGGACAGGGATGAACCACGAAGAGCCGGAGATGAAGGTATTTCTGTACACACTTCTGAGGCGCCCGATGAAACCAAAAAGCGGAAGGGATTCTTTCGGGGGTTCCTTACTAAGAGATGACTGGTTCCGGTAGGTATATGCTTCTCGTTATTTGTTTCTCGGTATCTTGTTTGAGCTGTAATCTGCCATTGTACATTGTAGACATTTGCTTGTAGACATTCGCTTGTATATTTATCAGTTGTACGATGTTCATCACGATCAATTATTATAATAATGCAGCAGAACTAGGGAAAACAGTCGGCGCTAAACTAGAAAAATCCACAGCACAGAGAATCTTTACAAAATTATTAGGTAGTGTGAGCACGAAGTGGTTTTACCAGCAATTGCAATACACCGGAAGCGACTTCTTCTGACGTGCTTCTCACCGTCAGTCGGCAAAGCTGATTTCATTGACTCGTGAACAAGAATAAACAAGGTTGAAAAGCAGTATTGCGACGAACCTTTGCTTCACGATTAGGTTCCAGTCGGAGTAGACAGCCCACCTTTCCCGTAGCCGACGTGTGTAGGACCCCAGCACCGACGAGATTCAATGGGTTAGGATCAATATCATCCAGAAGAGCGAAACCATGGCCAGAAACGATTAGCTTGTTTCGCGAATTGTCGATGTGGCCTGCATTGTCGAGATCGATCGGAAAGACGAGCTGTGCTTCTCGGGGTGGTCCGCCTATAATCTTCCAGCGCTCAAAGAAGTCCGAAGGTGCAAGTTTGACGGGCTCGAAGAACTTCGTGATAACTACTGGTAAGCGAACTGTAACCGTCTGGTGAGCTCCCGCGAGGAACGCGACGCTGAGAAGGGGCGATTGATTGAACATCTTCTTGCATTCGACGTTCAACAGTTGTTGAACTTGCGTTCGTGAAGCGATTGAGCTAGGTGGCATTTTCAGAAACGTAACCGAAAGGGTATCTGGTTCCAGAACATGAAGGGTAGCAGTGAATGAAGTAAGCGGTGCAGACATCTTGTTTCCGATGTATATGGCCAAGCGTCCCTCGTGGCTATGGTACTCCGATTTAATTCCCATCTGAATTTGAACGTCCTCGTATAGCACGCCTTCTCGAGCGCAGCAGAGTTTCTCAAACCAACGATCAACGTTCGCCCCGTGAGTGATAGGAGGAACAGGAGGTTTGACTTCATTGAGAGGTGGTTTAATCTCGGACGGCGAAGTAAGATCAAGACCAGCAAGCGAGTTTAGTATATCACTGTCATCGCCAGCTGCAGTCGCCGATGAAGCAGATGCACCGTTGCTTTCTGGAACACTGACAGTTCCTTTTCGGACTGTCTTTTGTCGAAGAAGTTCACGATCTAAGTTAGCCTCCTTCCCTCCATGAATCCAGGTGCGTTTATCTTCCGTGTCACCGAGTTTGCGATTTAGCCTTCCGAGAAGAGCGGACTCCCGCGGAGGGAAGGGCGGCATTTCTTCGCAAACGTTTTGTAATAGTTCGTCATCGTCTGGCCGTGACGCCAGAGCATAGTATTCGCAAGCACGTTGTTGTAGATCCGAATCCAGTACGTATCGATAGCGTTCAAAGACTGCGACGAGATGCGGCTTTATCTCGGGGAACACATTGACCCATTTGATGTAAGTCGATAGAAGAAGCGCGCGTGTCGGAGCGGAACAGAACTGTGACTTCGCGTGTAAAATCATGAACTGCTCGGATGGACTATACCCTGGCTCATTCGCGATCAAATGCCCGTATTCGCCTAGGATATAGCCTTTATTTCGAAAATTATTGTCACCTGTCAATGAATCATGCGATGTTCTACTCACCGCCAACCTTGATGAGACTTTCATGACTTGACGGCGATCGCAAGTGTTGAAAAACAACTTTCGCTGCATAAGGTTGTAGGTCCTCGGTATTCGTCGTAATTTGGACAACACGGTACCACACTTCTTCGCCAACGTGGTCTCCAGCTGCACTAATGAGCTGAAGGATGGTATCAACGTACCACTTGTATGAAGTCGAGTACTTTTCCGTTAGAATGGCTATCTTTAGAACCATTTCCTCTCGCAAGCCGTAATCGGCGACTTTTAGATACTGAAGAAGCTCGCCAACTATAAGCTCTGCATTATCGACATCGCACATACTGTATAGGAGATCCAGAGCTCGTCTCCTGACACTAATGTCTTTATCTCGCAGAGACAGGATGATCGTACCCTGGTGTTTCTTGATGCTCTCTAGTGAGTCTACTCGCGCAGCAAGATGTGCCATCGTATCCAAGCCGAGATACCGAACGTTCGTCTCCTTTGAGCTTATGAAACGAGCAAGGAGGACCGCAGCTGTCCCTACCAGCGGTGAATTTGTATCAAGATGAATGGCGAGGCCAATCGCCTCGAACAAAACAGCATTTTGCGCATTGTTATGCTGTACATTACGTGACTGTTCGGCCGAGTTGTTCATAATGGTCTGAAGAACTTCATGGAGGACGGATCGTATAGACGGGTCATCTTCCGGATACAGCGTTAAAAAGCGTGCATGAACATCGGAGAAAAGACATACCAGAAGGAGGGTAATATTGCAGGAGGCGGAGCAACTTCACTTGCAGCCATGGGGAAGGAACTTTGTAATAAGCATAGGTCGCTGAGTATTCTCTCTCCATGATGATCTATACGGAAACATGAGCAAAGAAATATCTGGTCGAAGTTAAAAAGTCTGACCCGTCGTAGCCTGTCAACAGCCTTCTGGTAGCATATAGCATATACATCCAAGTGATCCTGAGCCATTGCCATGATCAGACTCATCACACAATTCACAACTCCCTTAACAGACGTCGGCCTCAATAATTCTTCTTAGCCCAAGACAACTAGCGATGCGCACCAAGTCCATGTCATCCATGATCGCCACTATACGGAGAGCCCATTCCACCGCAGGGATGACATCTGGATGCTTACGATACAATCGTAATAAGGTAAGAGCTGCCTTCTTCTTAACCATGCTCTGCGAAGTCCTATGATAATGTTCAGCATCCGCTGGAGCTAGACAAAGCAAGTTCCTTACGGAGAAATCAGAAGCCGATGGACATCCTCTGCCAAAGCTTCCGCCATCTCCCCACTACCAACATTAGCTATAGCATGAAGAGCCAAACAATTGTTGATTTCGTTATTGTCATCGAGATCCTTTTTAATCGAATTCACGACAAGGCGCAAGAAGTCCGAATTCTCGTGCATAAGCAAGGTCACAGCTAGATATCCCTGTATGTCCAACCATAAGCTGAAGTTTTTAAAGTGAACGACAGTCCTTACAATCTGCTTCTCGCTATATTTATGACTGGAGATGAGATTGACGGCTTCCATATGTCCAATATCCACCTTGTAGCCCAAGATATATGTGAATATAATTTTCGCCACATATCTGCAACAGAACTAAGCCGGCGTTCAAGGGAAGCTTCGTGATACGGACTTCTTTTTCTGATATCCATCAAGGTTTCCGTCTGAAGGTAGAGGTGCGTGAGGGATCGTTCGCACATCGACAGGCAAAGCTCGCACCTTTGAACTTCTTCCGTATGTTTGCCATTTCCTTGTTTATCCTCTTCTCCTCCAACTCTCTGACTCGCGCACCTCTAATATCCGCTATAAACTAGATTCGGTCGGGGACAAGCGCGTCAGTCTGCAGTCTGAAGGTAGCAGACAACGCATGCAGAGATTACCTGTGTCAATCCGCGCATCGTTGTCGCCATGGCTGAAGATACGATGCCTACAAAGGCGGTAGATATGTGGAGTTAAGCAGTTCGGAAACGGGGAGGAGACAGTGGACTTGAAAGGTGCTTGAGCCAGATTTCTACATAGACCGACCACAAATGTATTGTATTATGTAATGACATCATAGATTAATTTAATTTCTAGTGCATCATCGAGCGACATATAAGCAAAACATAGAGTGGGGATGGAATTTGGAATGGGCCAGCTATCAGCCTCCCTTTGCGCCGGGCCAGCTCGGTGTACTCGGCCTCGACTCGTACCTAAGAGGTGTGGATGTTCCAGATCGCCAGCCTGAACCTGGTAGAGATCTCGATGCCCATGACGGACTGAGCGTTGGTGTAGCAGGCCGTGAACTCATCCGGGACTGACTCTGTCGTCTTTCATCAGCATATCTATCCAGCACGTCCACAATCGCCTGTGTGAAGCTGTCCAGTTCTACTATCTCTGCCTCCGTTAATGGTCCACGGGACTGTCCAGGCGAGTCTTCCTCATCGCCGGACTCGTCTTCATCAATGTCCCGATTCTGACGGAGAGCAGGCGGGATGTACTTGTTGGATGCAAACACTTCGCGTTTCCGCCGTTGTACTCCCCTTGCATTACTGTTATTAATGCCCTCGAAAACGCGAAGCAAGCATCCTTCCATCAACAATTTCAAGCGACGAACTTCATCTAGTGCATCAACATTTCCGGTTATTGGCAGCCATTCGTCGCATTCAAGACCCTTTGCAGACGCCTCAAGATTGTACGCGCCAAACAAAACATAAGTCATCGGATCGAGACGAGTCGTTCCAATAAGCGTCATTTGTCCTGGTCCCTGGGCAACCGAGGACAAATTCTGGCGCTTCTCGGAATAAGCAAATAGTTGCTTCTCTCGATAAATAGGTATATTATCATCTTGCACACGCCTTTTGTGGTTGACGCTCGAAGGGTGCATAACCGTGAACTTCGATTTTGAAACAGTCAAATCGTTGATAGGTTGCGTAGGAAGAGAAAACTCACTTTATCTTGAGCAGTTCTATAGGTCATCTGACCAGTTCGAATCGCAAATTTAGGCTGGCTTGCGATTGCAATCAATGCAGCGAGGAGCGGTAAGGAATCCTCGTTGGCATTAAGTTCGGGAGGCACGGCAGTAATGCGACCAGAAGTCATGTTGCTAGCCCCACCAGCAGAAACACCCAGAATGCCTGCCTTAGCTAGTGACTCTAGCAAATGCTTCTTCACCTTTGCAGCCATGATAAGCGTGGATTTGGAGAGGAAATTTTCTCCACAAAATCGGGCTGCTCCTCTGCGATCGCCCCGCTGCTCGAATTCATACCACGCGTTGAATGCTCTCAAGCATGCCAAAGCGTCTGATCGAAACTCTTCGGGGCACCACGAGTCCTTCACAGCCTGCGCCTCTTTCCTCATCAATGGTGGAGAAAGGAAAGGGTCACGACTCGAAAAGATAGCAACAAGTGTGAGTGCCTGATCAAGACACTTGAAAAAGCTGCCATAAAGGACAAGGCGGCCGAGTTGAACGTCAACAGGAAGCTGCAGAAGTATCCTGCCCAATGAAGTCAAATTCTTCTCTTCGTCTAGAGCGCCGACCATCTTCAAGTTCATCATGGCCGCGACAACGCGGTCCTCCGAGGGAGGTTCAATCGTTCTTGCCAGGACGTCTTCGGTGTCCATACCAGGGAAATCGAGCGCCTTTACATGCATGACAACGTTGCTCAGGTCCATTCGCTTCATCTCCACAGTCTGGTGCGAATGTAGATTATCAGCACGCTGCTGGCTTAAAATGCCATAGTACTCTCCAGGTCTGTGACGACCAGCTCGACCAGCACGCTGATTGAGATTCGATTTCCCTACCCAGGCTGATACTAGCGAGGAAATATGTCTCTCTGGATCGTATCGGTTTTCTTTTATCTTTGCGGTGTCGACGACGTAAACAACGTCGGGAATCGTAACAGAAGTTTCTGCAACATTGGTCGATAGGATGATGCGGCGAACACCTTCAGGAGGTGGATCGAATATTACCTCCTGCTCGGCTAGAGGAATACTCGAATGCAACACATGAAGTGAGAACTTTGATCGGTCGTTGAAATCGAGTCCGAGCGACTGTGAGGATTCCCGACTTGTCAGAATTTTCTGCACGCTCTGTATCTCTTCCCAGCCTGGAAGGAAAACAAGAACATGTCCCGAATCCGAATTCCTGAGAACATGAGAAACGGTCAGTGCAACAAGGGCGTAGGGTATTTCAAGCTCTTCGTCCCGATCAACCTTCGTGGTAAGAACAGAGGTGTCAGGGAGAAATCGGACAGCGTCTGGAAATTCTTGCTGGATGTACCGGGCTACCTTCTCATCTCTGAAGACCCATTGCGATCCGCTACCACGCTGCATCAACGAAGGGAGGAATTCGTCAAGGAAATGCTTTTCCACCGGGAAAGACCGTCCTGGAATCTCTATAAGACTTGCAGGCTTCCCACTTGGGTCTGTGAAGTAGCTTCGGAATAATGTCGAATCAACAGTAGCGCTCATCAGAATGACCTTGAGCGGATTCCCTTTCGCCTTCCTGTCTTCGATTAATCGTTTGAGGACGACTAGCAGAAGATCGGTATCGATATCACGCTCGTGTACCTCGTCCACAATGATATGTGTTACGGCATCAAGGATCCTATCATGTCCACGCTGTAGAGCCGATTGCATTCGCCGCAAGAATACACCGATAGTGCAGAATGTCACTGAACCGTTTTCGTCCGGAAGGGCCGACTCGAATCGGACCTGATATCCTATTGAGCTATTCTTTCCGGCTCGTTCTCCACGTTCTTTAGCGACACGCTGGGCTACACTGATAGCAGCCAACCGCCGAGGCTGAGTGCAAAATATATTACATGTCGCCCCTTCGCTTTTATCGATAAATGAATCAAGTATGAGCTGGGGAATCTGAGTCGTCTTTCCCGAACCGGTCGCCGCCATTAAAACGGTCACGTCGTTCTCCTCGACGTGTTTTAATATATCTTCTGCTTTTGAGTAGACCGGGAGGGCTTGACGGATCCTACGCATCGCATCATGTGCCGGATCCGATAGGTAGGCCTTTCGACGTTTCAGAAGTTCTGCTGATTTCGCCGTTAATTCAGAGGTCGGATATCTGTATGGACCCCGCGCAGACGAAGGATCCTCGATAGGTCCACCCTTTGTCGCAGATATCGTATCAGGCATGTTACGGAAGAGCGTACTCCTTTTCATTTGCAGATTGACGCCTCGAATGTCATCTTCCAAACGCATGGACATTTGCAACCAGACTTCGGGAGCAGGTCCCAAGTCCTTTCCTGTCTTTGCTTTCTCTGCGAACTCCTTCCATAGTCCTGGATCACATTTCTCCAAGTAGCAGACAACGTCTACGTAAGTGTTCTTCATCGCGTCTTTCTTGCTCTTTGCGGTGCCCATTCCGATCTTGCGTCCGCCTACTGTCATAATAGCTTCCCATCCCTGCGTTCGCTTCCCCCCAGTCTCTTCGTATTCAATAAAAGGTTGACCAAACCGGAATTTACGACAGTAGTAGTCCATGAACTGCCGGGCCTTTTCATACTCAATTCGCGTTCCATCGGACAGTTTGGCTTCCATCAAGCCAGCGGAGGCTGAGGAAGTTGTTTCCGTTGGCCGTTTATGCTGTGGAACGATGACAATCAGACGCTTTCCGAGGTTGGCATACAGGACTTACCAGGCCATGAGTTATTACCTCATAACAAGCCGCTAGTGAAGCCATCTGTTCAGCATCTCGTTTGTTCGCTCCGTCTCCCACACCAACAACGTCATCAGTTACTTTTATGGTTGCTCTACACAGATTCCATCACTACGGTTAATACACCAGATTATTAGAAATGTATCTACGCACCTTGTAATTTTCCTCCCATGCAATAGGCCTGTTTCGATCTCGCAATGTGCATTTTGACCAAGTCGTGTGGACATGAAGTTCGTAAGCGAAGCTTTTGGCTGTTTCTTCCACTCTGCACCAAGTCCAGACCCCTTCAGGCTAACACCGGCACCGACACCTGAATATTTGCCGTGTATGTACGCCTCATCCATGAGTGGCTCAGGAAGTACTGCAAGTCTTCCCGTGTCTCCCTTCTTTGACTGGTTTCCTCGGCCCCGTCCGGGCTTCGGATGCGAATGCTGAGCATGTCCAAAGCGATTTTGGTGACCAGTGGCCGAAGAAGCCCCTTGAATCTGGTCTGCAACATCATGTGCATCGACTCTGGCATGCTTTCGTGAGTCGTCCGTCTTCAGAGCTGCAGCGGCCTGGCTCGCGGACCGTTTCGGAGGAGGTACGAACCGCCCAGCATATGGCACTGGGGAATTTCCTTTCTTCAGATCCATTTGTCTGAGAAGCTGGACACGCCTTTGCCGAAGGAGCAAAGCAATCCGCATGGACGTTTGCTCAAGGCCTGAAGTGAAGAATGCAGTCAGCGAATAGACATTTATAGAAAGTGTAGATTGCAGAACCGAATATAACGTTATGTGAAAGTTTTCTTCGCTTACGATTTTTTCCAGTTCAATCTAAGCCACAGCTCTCGGTCGTCGGTAGACGATGTCGGAAGCAAAAGACAGAGAGAAAAAAAACTGACGGAACCCCGTCGTGATCAGCATAGCATAGCGTCGATCTTTGGGACCTCTACATCGAAAATATATTTCTCATCCCTTTCATGTATATGGCTACTAGTACGGTACAAGTTTAACTGAGTTCATAATCTATCGTGATAGTGAATCCCATTTATCTTTGGCAGCAAATTCATTACCCTCCAAATACTTCAATTTTACCACTGCATCCCTAGCATCTTCCCATCTTCTACCTTCAATCAAGCTTGTTAGTCTTCCTATCAACTCGTCCAGTTTTTCTGTTAGCGATAGATGTTAACGAGGTTTGGGGCCTAAGCTATATGCCCTACCTTGATTTTTGGATCGAATTTGCTCGACATCCTCTAGACTTTCGGCCTCGTCCAATTCTTCCCGTTTCTCCATTATCTCCATTATCAGCTCTCTATCCGTCAGTTTATCTGTTTCTGAGGGAGGATAGCCTTCTTGCGTCAAAATGTACTGGGCTCGTAACACTGGAGACTGAAGAGTCTTGTAGGCTTCATTCAGAATTGAAGATTGCGCAGCTGCTATGTCTTGCTCTCTCTTCGGCCCAACATTGTTCGCGGTTGAGTTGGTCGATGACAAATGCAAAGGAAAGAGCGCACCTCTCCCTTGCCTGACCAAGCGTCAGGATGGCAGATACTTTGAGCCTGCAGAAAGCGGCGTCTCAAGTCCTTGATGTCTATTTTAAATGGATTCTGAAGTCGCTGGAGGCCAAAGAGATCAAAGAACGTTGACGATGACGGAAGAGGTTCAATGTGGCAGCATTTGGGGCATGTTGGAAGTGCTGTCGGCAAGGGCGCAGAGCATGCTGAACAGATACGAGACAATGACGAATAGAGTCGCGACGTCGTAGTCCATCTGTTCGCTGCAGCGCGTGTCGTTGAACGCCAAGCAGCGAGACGGAATGCATTCATGTTTGCGGTGATCATGATCATGACTGAAGAAGGAAAGAAAGACTCGGACGTCAGTCGCGATTCAAATGTGCGAGTCCGCGTCGATCAATGGTTGGTCTTCTCAGGTCTTCCACATTCAACCATCACTTTTTGAATATGGAGGTCTCAGTCTCTCATGGAGCCTATCCACCTTTGCCTGAGTCTGGGCCTCCAGAGGACTCTGACTTGGCCCAGAGGAATTTCACAGATAGAGAACGCCTCTCCAAGTCGTGGCGCATTCCTTTCTTCTCAAAGGGAAAAGCAGTCCCGACGTTGCTCGAGAAACGTACCCGTGTTCTAACCTTTGATTCTGAAAGCACTAGCTCCACCACATCTCTTGATGTTACCCGTGAGACCGTCGATATCGTGGCGGCGACCAATGTTCCGGGGCCAGGTCCATCTCAACGCACAGAAAGCACTGCTTCTGACGCCCGTGCTAACCAATCGTCAGATACCGGTCAGATATTGATCGACGTACTCGACGAGCAAGATCCTTCAAAGGATCAGCATCTATATAGCTGGGCTATGGTCTACGAGAACCAGAGAGGGTATGTGAGATTTATTTATTTATTGAACTTCACTCAACCGAACATGCTTGCTTCCTTTCTTGTAGTATCTCACGGCGGTATTCAAGTCGATCTCTGCTTCCCAGGGATCCGCCAGCATTCTCTGTAATTGCTCCTGCTTCATCTGTAATCAACGGTCGACCAGTCCGGAAGTCACTTCAACCCGATATTTCACTGGTAGACTTCCCCCTTCCGGACGAGAACTGGAGATGGGCAAGCAAAGAATGGATGGTCGACATGCGTGACGAGACCGTTCAGCATGATGGTTTTGAGTACAACTGGTTCTTCCGATTCAAAGGGTGGCGGTCAAATGCCGGTCGTTTAAACGCGGGTGCTTGGGTGAGAAGGCGCCGATGGATACGTCTTATGGAGCGCCCGCCGCTGAGTGCACTGCAGAGCGACGAGGAACTTATAAAATTTCATGCGGCTAAGGAACCAAAAGCGCAGATCTCTGTGGATTATAATCATGTCTGGCACGGAGATGATGAAGACTGGTCCCGCTTATGTCAGGTTATGCACGAGCTAGGGCGCGATGGCAGAAAACTGGACGCCTGGAAGGACTGGACCAGGGCTGCAACGAAGAGCGACTCGAGCAAGGCGGTTGCTGAATCGATGTCAAGACTTCTTCGAGCTCACGTTAGTACTTTTGTAAACAATTCGGTTTAATAATTAACGATTTCTTTAGAAAGACGAGATTTTGCACTCTTTCATCTATCCTTACTCCCGGATCCAACTATTGGCGCTGGTGACGAAAGGCGGTCTGCTGTCTGAGACTGAAGTGCTGGGTATAAGCAAGTCGAACCCGTCCTTTGTTGATCTTTCCCGATTGCAAGAAGCCTTGCGATCATAACTCCAACTGATAATCACATCGTTTACTTACCTTCATTTTATTTCGAGATAGTACATACAATATCTATTCCTCTTATTTATTGTCATATTGATAGTAGATTTTCAGGATAGCATTACGTATTTACGGCATACATCGCATGTGATTTCGTACAACGGTTTTATTTTATGTTATTTTTGGTTCTAGTTACTCCTTCACCCGCTTTCGCCGCAACCTCTACATGGCTCCGGACAGGTTCAAGTCTTACCCCAGTCTTTACAATATCCTCAATAGAATTATACCAAAAACATTTCAGCGGCTGGAAAATGACCATCCAGCGCGTATCGCGGTGCGAACTTACGCGCTTTCGCTCTCTTTATCCCTCGGTCCTGCTCTCATTCCGTTGCTCAGCGGAGGCGAATTGAACAAGAAAAGAAGAAATAAACTCCCTTCGGTCCTTAAAAAGGAACTGAGCGTCTCTGGTTTTGCATTTGCTATGACGGCTGCGGCCGGTGGAGGTGCCGCTCTGGAGTATTATTGGAAACGCTTTACAAGAAGACTCGGACGAGCGGCGCAATTCAAAGCTGAGGCGCATAAACTTTCAGCGCTTTCCGATGTTCTTCTGCGCGGTACAGAAGTCAGCCCGCTTTACGAGACTTTCATTTGCAATGCGATAACGTCCCTTTTGGCGATTTTCCTCATGCATAGCCGCCGTCGCTCTTCACACACGCGCAGGGCCGATATTCCACTCACGGTTCCGATTGATGAATTGGGAGACAAGAAGTCCTCACCAACGCTTGACCTCACCTTGCTGTTGCTCGTACGATCTCTGGACGCGTTTGCTCAACGTTTCTTCCATCAACATGCGGAGAAAGTCGTGGATAACGGACAAACGGAGATGTATGGTGAATCATCAGTCGATAGGAAGCGGTTATTACGGAAGAAGGTTGCAGTTCTCACTGACAAGCTTGATGCTTTCGTTTTCTGGGCTGCTTCTGCAAGGTATGAGAATCAGCTTTTTTACTTCATATACATGGGATTGATTGCCCTTGTGCTAGGATAATGTGGTGCTTTTTCTATCGGCCTGAGAGGTGATAACCATCAGCTTGATATCCACCGCCTTCACTGATCCGCATATCACAGACTACCCCGTAGCTATGTCAGATGGTACGAATCCTGAATATGATTTCTGTCCCAATCTAATGGGTTTCAGGATTGGAGCTCTAGCAAACGTAGACGAGCGGCTCTTAGAAGCACTACGTAGGCTAAGAAAGGGAACTTGGGGATATGGTAAACCGGAATCACATACACT
The DNA here is from genome assembly GCA_033182465.1 of Sanghuangporus weigelae. Classification (NCBI taxonomy): domain Eukaryota; kingdom Fungi; phylum Basidiomycota; class Agaricomycetes; order Hymenochaetales; family Hymenochaetaceae; genus Sanghuangporus; species Sanghuangporus weigelae. The sequence goes on along the minus strand of CP137318.1, from coordinate 2,237,436 downwards.
GCTTTCGACAATGGCTGCGGACCTAGGATACCCGCCTTCTTGGGGCGATTCTCTTCATCTGCCAGAATACGGAGGAAATGTATCGGAGGCATCTTGGAAGGCACTCGGCGTACGTGGCAGGAGCGATGTCGGTGGACTTCCGTGCGAGATAGTGCATGGAGGTGTTGGAAGCTCTGTTATCCCTGGAGGTGTCGGTGGCAGTTGTGCTGCAAATTCGCTGGCGAGAGGCGGACTTGGTTTCCTGGAAGCTCTCGCGCTTTACACTCCTGTACGTGCTAGATACGCCGTCCGTTCACCTTTATTCATCGAACTTTCCGACAGGTTCATTTCTTACCTGTCTTGCTGACCAGACCAAAAGAGCTTCTTTCCTCGGTCGTTCTGAAGAAACTCATTCTGTCCTTACTTCGTTCGTCACTCTTTCTGTCCGTCTTTATATCCTCCATCTGGTCAGCAGTATGCTTCACGCGGTCATGGGGCATCGCACGTCTCTTCCCTCGATTATCGCACAACTTTATCGACGGCCCATTCGGATGCATCATGGCAGGGTGCATGGTTTGTGGAGGCAGCATCTGGATAGAACAGGGAAGACGACGAGGCGAAATCTCTCTTTATGTACTTCCTCGGGCTCTCCGAAGTCTTCTCAGCGAGTCTTGGCTGAGGAGTGGTACTAAGAGCTTGATGACCATGGAACGGTGCGTAGTACAAGGTAATGACCTAAATCATCATTTTGACTGACTAGCTTGGCTAGCCTTGCATTCGCACTATCTTTGGCGTCTATCGTCTCCGCATCGAGGCATTGTCCAGAAACTTTGCGCGGATTGAGCCGCTGGACAGCTATGTTCATCCTCAAGGGCATGCCAAGAGGTTGACTCGAATAAGAGCAAGGCATAATTTGAACCGAATAGATCCAAAGACATAGAAGAACAATCTATATACCAGTCTCTTCGTCCTTGATTGCTACCCTTTCCAAGCATACAGAACATGATCGTAGAACGAGCAACTTGCGATTAATGTATCTTCTGCGGTTACTCCTCCATAAGCCCAATCGACGCCATATGCGAGACTCTCATGTGCATCAAAACGCTTTAACGTTTCCCACTCTTCACTGTTCTCCGACTGGGCATTATTCGAGGGAATAATCGAAGGTGAAAAGCGGACGAGCTTGAATCCATCATGCATACATGCGACTAGGAGATCTGTGCCTCTTACAGGACTCGGATGCCACTTGACTCGCCAAGCGCCACCTCCGACATCAGCCTGCGTGATAGGTACCAGCGGCTTTCGGGTATCGAAAATGCGCACAGTGGCATCATAACTATTTATTTGCCTGAGATTCTGAGGTCTGATTGAACCTCGGATTAGCCTACCTTCCAACGGCAAGGATATTTTCGTTGTATGGATGACATTGAATAGACGTTACTCCGGCATCGAACCTATGCATAGAGTTAAATACTCTATCAGCGTGTAATGTACCCGAGACGTACCTTTTGTTAACGAAAATTGGTGAATGATCATCTTGTCGCATATCCCACCCTCTCAACTTCAGGTCATCGCCGCCTGTAGTCACCGTCTTGTTATTTGAGCGTCAATAAGAACGAAACGCGTACCAGAATAAATAATATTGGTATTCCAATAATCCCATGCAGTAATCCATGCCTCGAAGTCATGAGCATGCCAGGATCGCATTTCAGCGAAACATCCGCTTGTATCTGGCTGCAATACTGATAATGAGCCGTCCGAGCAGGAAACGGCTATGCATCCGTCACCTCTATATCACATCAGCTACCAGAAGAAAGTAAAAAGGGAAGCTAACCTTGCGTTTCGCCTGTTAGACCAGTCTAGTGATAAGCACAACGTGTCCTTCGGACGACATTGTACGTTTTGGATCTCCGTGAGTCGGGCCTGCTGTGTTGGTACTTCGAAGCCATACTTTCCAGTCTCATAGTCCCATACGTTTGTGCCCAGCCCATGAAGCGAGACGTGACCTTCAGAATCCGCAATGGCCAGCAAGCTAGATGAGTGAGACCTGTATATAGTACTTCCTTTAGCGTCCGATCCGCTGGAGCCGAAGCTTGCGCATTTGAAATGTACCATTTCATGTCCAGTATGGCTGGCATGTCGATTTCTTGCAAGATTTCTCTGACGAATTAGAAATGATTTGGCTGAAGGGAGATTTCCGAGCAGCTCACAATCTTTCATCCTCTTGACTTGAATGAGCCTTGAGCAAGATGCATTTGCCTATCCTCTTCCGATGAGATGTGGTAGTAGTGGATTCTCCTGATTCAGACTCTTGTTCAAGTGAGGTAGAAGGACCCTCAATGAGTTTATAAGTTCCACAGGCGAGGATATCATTGTATCCTTGTACAGGGCAGAATTCAACAGAATCGGCTGGATAGATGGTATCGAGCCTCATTGTAGTTTTGATCAGAGTGCGTTTTAGAAACATGACGGTAGGTTCTGGATCGGCATTTTGCGTGGCGCGGCATCAGCATCAAATTACAGGGCGCGTACCAACGTGTCTCCTTTCACTGCGTCTACCACCTCGACAAAGCTATGGCAGACTACTTGCAAAGCTTGGACCCACGAAGCCTCGTTATCCTCGAGGCTGGTCTTTCCTTCATCATTAGTCCGTTCACCTCGCCGACATACAATCTCCCGATATTCCTCTTCGGCGTGTATGCACAAGAGAGCACAGAATCAAACCAGTCGTTGAGGCTGGTACGCGCGTTTTTCCAAGCGCTCGTGGTGCATTTTTCTCTAATATCCATACAAGTTCACAGGTTTGGTGGCCTCGTCGGCAGTGTTCGACATCATCTGGATGACAAAGCATCATCAAAACTGGTTCATCAAGCTGATTTCCCTTCTTATTCTGATCTTGAAGGTTCGACTCAAGAACTGTAAAAATTCGTGGTCCTTTGATGACTTTGCTTTACTTTTCAGGCTCCCACTACGCTTGCTTTCGTGGCTGCTCTTCGTCAGCGCGGTGACCACCTTTCGGGATTGAACATCCGGGGCGGTGACCTCGGTGGTCCGACAGGTGATTCATACAGTGAATTATACATATTTGCGACTAATGAATGTAATCGTTTAATCTCAAGTCTGGTCTATGCCTGGTGGTTTCACTTCCCTTGCAGGTGGCAGGAATGGCTACCAAGACGTAGACGCCGGACGTGACGTAGAGTCGCACCCCAGACCTCCTGCACCTCCTGCTGCACCTCCTGCTCCATTGCATGCTGCCCCGCCGCCGCCTCAGGCACCCGGAGGATACCAAACGACTAGTCCACCGCAGCCGTGAGGCGACAATCACACAAGTATCTTTCTGCTTCACGCGCGCACACATGCTAAGTAGTAATTATGTGCCTTCATCCCGTATCCAAATAAAGCCATTACATCGCTCATAGCGGTGTTGAGAGCCGCCTTCCACATTGAAATGTGTCGTGGTTCCACCGCGGACCCACCTTCTCCAAGCTTCGATGTATCCTGCGATGATTATATGGTTAGCTAAAGCACGAAGACTTGGTCACGACGAGCCAGACCTTTTTCAAGGTTTCGCGTCCACCTCTGACAGTCAAATAGAGGCATGCGTTCGCGATTCTTAAAGAGATTGAATCGCAAATCAGCAAGTTCTCCCAGTCCTGTTCCGCCGCCAAATCTCCCAAATGTGGAAGATGTCACGCTTAAGGCCAGGCTTACTGCTCTTTCTTCATAGGCCTTCAGAGAATCTACCACCATTTGGGACCCGAAACCTGTCGCAAATGCGATGCTTGCTCCTACTCGAGAACACATCTTGAACGTGTATTTGGGCCATGTTATGATAGGAGTTCCTCCCCAAAGGACGCTTGAAATCCTGTATCAGCGAAATAAACTGTGTGCGAGAGACTAACTCACTCTGCGGCTACAGTATGAGCATTGCACTTTGCGAAACGATCAGATGTGCTTCACAATGGCTACTCCTCAGGACTAACCTCAACAGTATCTAGAAAGATATCTGCCACCCTTGCTCGTTCAATATGTTCATCCTTCAAGACTACATCTGTGAGGTGTACACGGGACGCGATTTCTGGTCCTGCCCACTGTGAGGCGGTACGAAGGAGATGCTCCTCTCCAGCAGGTGGAAAACGTAAAAGCCATAGGATGCTATTTGGTACGCGTTTCAAGATGCGCAACCATGTTGCAAATATGGACTGAAAGACGGGACTGCCTGAGGATCAGAATAGCCAGTAATCTAGATCACTTACGGGATCAAACTATATGAACATAGGTTGTTTCGATCAGTGATGCCGCAATTTTGAAGTAATGACGCTTCCTACCTTGTACATCTTGATAGAAGTCAGTGCCAGCGCTTTATGAGATGATTGTCGCATACCTGGTTGAAATTTGCAAATATTATCGTTTCACTATTGGTCGACAATTAATGTTAGCCGCACGACTAATCGTCAAAGAAGGACGGTCGTACTCAAAAATGTCCGGAAATAATTGGTGTCTCAGTTGAATTCGCTTTTCCTCTGCACTATTCCATTGCCCATGCAGGTCTTTTGGTAGTTCAGGTCGCGCGTTAGTACCGTATGTTTGCTTGTGGTCCGTCACAAGGTACGTATGCTGTTCTATAGTTTGAGATCGGGGAACCATTTGACACATCTGCTTTCATTTACCGGCATATAAATGAGTCTTTCAATACTGTCGAGAGAGATCAGATCTACAGGCACAGGAGTTGTCGAAATGTCCAGATGACTTACTATTTCCACTCTGCCATTGATTCCGGATCCGGTCCGAAATCGTAGTCAAGGCCGTTCGAAGTCTCTGCATTCTCTTCAGGCAAGGCACTGGACATAGAATCTTGCTTGTCGCAGAGCTCGCATGCGCGAGTGCTCGGCGGACATGCAATCGGGTCACAAATGAGATAGTCGCACCAACCTAAAGGCTATATCTCGGTATTAAATTGTAAAAATAAAAAGACTGCTTGACTACCGGAGGCGAGTGTTCCTGCAAATCCTAGAAAGGATATCTGGACTGGGCAAGGTCTCGCGGCGAAGATGTCATTGCGGGCGCCCTTCGTGTAGCCATTCAAGTTCACAACTAGGAAATAGTCAGCAGCAGTCAGTAGCTTCCAGTCGCAGACCCAATTCAATCCATACGATGCTACTGACGTATGTGGATTTGATCTTTGACTATTCCTTCAACAATCGCTTGTGTAGACCAAGTGGATACGTCCCGGAAAGTTTCTACTTGCTCTTCGATCTTCGCTCGATATGCCGAGCCATCGGACACACTCGTTGCATAGGCGAACACAGAAAACTTCGTCTTGTCGTGCATGCCAAAAACGGAACTGATAAGATGTGCCGTAGGGTGGTCGCTGACAATCGTCAGTCAGATTACCGATAATTGCAACTTGCGCCTAGTGTCTTATACTCACGCGAAGTCACTCGAAACATAACCCACGTTGATCTTAGGATCAGGTGGCGGTGGTGGATAGACATATTCAGGGAGCCAGGAGCACGTAAGTGTAGAATGAGAGACACGAGCAGCGTTCCGATGCGCAACCAGCCTGATTTCTCGAGCACTCAACGGATAGATGAACTTCAGGACCAATGACATCAGACTCTCATAAAGTATAGATACACCAAACCTACCGTGTGAAATGGAAGAACGGAAGGCATCAATGGAAGTGAAGCCGATGGGGGTAATTGAGGTCTATTGTATATGTTGCCCGTATGACGAATAGCATTCACGTCGAGTACCGGCAATTTCTGGCTTGCAAATGCAGTACTCCCGAAGGTGTCAATAAACCATCTCCATTGGAGATGACGCGTCAGCCACTCTATGACTCGGATTACGAAGCTCCCCTCATTGAGGCCTTCTCTCGAGACCCTTTTTTCCGGATTATCAAAAAATGGCTGCAGGTACGATATCCAGCGCCTTCGCTGCTCGTCAGAAAGGTTTGTATTAACGCTTTCTTCTATCCAGGCTATCCAGTGTTCCAATGATCCAATCGTCTTTACTAGTCCCACATTCTGCTCGTATGCCGCGGATAGTTGTCTCTGTGTCATCAGAATGAGCTTGGGCATCAAGCCCGTCTCTCGAGTACTTCCGGGGTCTTCCGAAGACAGGAAGTTGCCGTTTGTATCAATAACGACTTTTGGGTCGGTATGTCCGAAGCCCCGCCAATCGCAGATTGACCACGCCGCATGTGCCAGTCCGCATAATGCTTCTGGCAATTCACTATTGATCGCTATCGCTTGACGGTAAATTGCAAGAGACTCTGGCAAACGACCCTGTTTCGAAACATCAACAGCAAGTGATCCCGATAGCAAAGTCGCAAATGGGTGACATACCAGATCCTTTAGAGCATTAGCAAGATTGGCCAATGCTATGTCGAACGTGGGATTTGCTTGTACGGCACGCGTATACATCCTATCAAGCCGTCAGAAGTTACGATATCTTCAATTATAGAATGAACACCAAGAAGCGCACTCTACTGCACTCATGGTTTGACCTGCCTCTTTCTTGGAAAGGATGCATAAAAGTCAGCTCTGATCATGAAGAGCTGGTTCGTAAGCAAACATACCAATAATGAGCCCATATTCGTTAGCAGATGGGCATGGCCGGGATCAAGTTCGAGGCCCTTCTCATAATATGCTCTTGCAAGGCCACATGCATCGGATGCCTTTGCATCCATCCAAGGCGTGGTGGAGAGGATGATCCCAAGATTATTGCACGCAGACGGGGATGGAAACACGGCGAAGGCAAGATAGCACAGTAACAACGAAAGCGAAGAGCCTACGTGGATCAAATGGTCGAATCTCGGCAGTTGTACTGTGGCTGACTTGGTCTCCTGAACGACTTTCGCGATACTGAGCAATATATTTGAAGCCAGCTCGCTGCCCTTACTTGCCACGTCTTCGGGAGGTCTCTTTAAACGTTTTTCGGCTTCAGACCATGTGCAGAGCGAGGGGAAAACGCCGAAAGACGTTTTAAATATCGCGCCAGTCAAGCTTGACGTCTGCTGTGGAGACGCAAAGAATGGAGGGAATGTCCCGTCACCTTCGGCGATGATGAGTCGCCAAAGTCCATCATCCGCATTCCGCGCAAACTCTAAAAGGTCAAAGCTCGCTATCTGTGCTGCCTGAGACGCAGTCGCATATCCCATGCCTTGCACAAGCTGGGCGATGGACGCCGGTACAGATGAGCTGACCACGAGTCCTCCCAGACAGCCGGCCAATAATAGGTGCCGGAAGTTATAACGCGTTGTTGCACCAGGGCCTTTGACATGAAGAAGGACCTCAATCGCTTGGGTAAAATCGCGGAGTCCATTATGAATTGATGCATGACCTGACAGGCATCGTATGCTTCCGCTCACATAAAAGATGTTCTGGAGATGGTGTAAATCCCGAGGTGCAATCGACACCAAGAATTCTCCGTTACTACCGAGGAGCCGCGTTTGGATAGTTTCACAAAGTCGCAGAGATTCAGCATATTTCCTTTCGAACGGGTGGGATTGTCTGCTCTGCTCTTCCGCTACTAGGGCCCCGAGGAGATTATTCTAAGTTCTCGTGTCAGCAGAGGATTCTTTCACAACGTCATACTATAGACGTACTACAGCATCCCAATAGTGAGGTCTCTTGTTCACGGCCTTCCACCACCATTGAATTGCATCTGCCTGTCGACCCATTGCATTCAATGTGGTTCCTATGTTTGACATTGCTTCAACCTGCTGGATTCGATAAGCAAGTCGACTGGAAGTGTCTATTTGGCTTACAAAATTCGCGTCGATTTGTAAAATTCCTTCATTGACAGCAAGACTTTCTTTATGATTTCCGACGGCATAATGCACACAGCCTAGAAGAAGAAGGGTTGGAAGATGTTCAGGATGCAGAATCCGTAACCGTTGCAAGAGAGGCAGTAGCTGGCTGTTGTACGGATGGTCAGGCGATGTGACGTCTGAGGGCGCGTGAGAATTATCCACAGTTGACCCAGGGATAGAAAATGAATTAAAAATCTTGTGCGCATAGATTAGGAGGGAGTCTCGAGCAAGTGTACTGGCAAGTGGATTTGGTACTGTATGGCCTGACGAAGAAGGCTGAAGAGTATTGCTCTGCATTAGCATTGGCAATGCAGTCCTGACAAAGCTACTCGCGGTGTATCCTGCTCTTAAGCTCCCGGAGAAAGGTCCGGACAGCTGAGGAGCACTTCCTGGATACGGTGTCAAAGGCAAAGAAGTCTCTGTCGGCACGGTGTTTTCTTGACTTTGAGCATCACGTTGATCCCTAGCTTCGATGGAGGGATTGTAAGATCTGGATGAGCTAGGTGGATGCGAAGCGACAAGACGAGTCCCGTGGGACGCTTGAGACCTGGAAGACGAGGTAGCCTCGCTAAAAGACGAAAGAGACATGGATGTTGTGACAGGGAAATGGCCGAAATGCAGGTCTGGCAAGACAAGACCGATAAAGTCAGTTGTACGGGCATTAAAAGGAGGAGAATCGCATGCGGTGCTGGAATACATTTGGTCAGAAGTGAGCCGCGTGTATTTCTCTTCCTTTCCGAGGCAAACAAAGGAGTTATTTGAGAGAGATTGTAAGGGTGCTTAATGTGGAAAAAGGAGATCCGAGAGGAACAGAAATATATAGACCTATGACGCGCACGAGAAGACGAAGCAGGAGTCTAGGCGGAGAAAAATCAGCGTCATATCACAACATGTGTTATACGTTGATGCAGGAGCTAAACTGAAGCGAGAGGGAACAAGTCGGCGGAGGGAAGAGGCAAAGAATAATACAAGGGTAATGGGGAGAACCACAGCGAGACTACCGCGGTGGGAAAAGGCAAAGCATAAAAAAGTGGAAAATAAGGTAATAAAAGGGATGAAGCGCCGCTGCTGAAAGCGTCAACGAACGAGAGCAGGCCTAGCTAGGGATGAACCCGATGACGTAGGGCATTTGGAAACTATATACAATGTTTCCTGACGGCTGTGCCGTTCTCTTCCGGCAATCGGTGTGGTTGCTTTTCCTATCCTACCAGCCAGCATTATTATTTGATCCGTACTCGGCCCCAGACAGCATCTTGCTCCACTCCAAACCCGTCTGGGTCCCGGTCCGCGGCAGGATAGGGCAGGACATGTTTTTTTCCACAGAGATTTGCCGACGTGATGGTGATGGTAAGCTTAAGGGAACAAGGAGCTTGACGCGTCGTGTCACTGTCACGGAGCTCGGCCAATGAAGAACGGAAAAGCCATCAGTCACAGCACAGCGTCTAATTGTGGCTGCCAAGCACCGGACCGGGAAGGACTTTGTCATTTCATTTATACCTGACTTGAGGTGATGTCAATCCAACTTCCTCTGCTTCTACGAGGCCGAAGCACGGCTAGGTCTATTGTCCTCCCGTTCGATGACGTGGTCGACACCCCTGATTCTGAAGTTTTTCCTAAGTTTGATGATGATGCAACCGGGCCGATCTGTTGTTGAAATGACTATGTTGTGTCATGATGTATTTTCCTTACCTTACCACGTCTGTCGTCGATCGACATTATTACATAACAATGCCCTGATCGGCGCTACGTAAACCTTACTTACACTTACGAACGTGCCATCATCGTTCGTTCATGATGTTCAATACTCCGTATTGTGCTCGTCCCACCAACGCAGTCTTTCTGGTTCGCATCCAATGGCGGAAAATGATGCACTCATACGTCCTTACGTTCACGACGATGAAGACTATAAACTAGTCAGGTTCACAGTCGCAAAGGCAGTTATGGAACCTCTTGCTGTTGCCAATCGAAAAGGTGAGAACAGCAGACATCAAGAATGAGCAAAGTGTGGATCTAACGTTCATTAGTATGCACGCATCCTATGGTATTTGCAGCATGGTTTGCACTGTCTTGCATCTTTATCCAGTTGTTGAACTGGTGGCCAGACCCGCGTTTCGGGTTCTGGGGCTATTTGCGTCCATTGCCTGGATTCGCCGTGTTGTCTTTACCTATAATGTTCTACATCGACTGGTATGTCTCACGTCTCGTATCCCAAATTTGCCCGTTTAACTGTAAATTTCCAGGCGCCAGCGTCCCGAGTTCGAAAAACAGTCAATAGAAACCCTTAAGCGTACCGACATTGCCAACATCAGAGAATACTACTCACGGTCGCCGAGCTCTGGGTTTTGGATCTATGATTTTGGCAATCAGTTTGTTGGGCTGATCGCGGTGGATGCCTCGACGGACTCTCTTTCGGACGATACTGTCTCGTCCTCACAGGAGGAAGCAAGAGAGACAGCCAGATCAATAACCCGGGGGAAAGACAAAACCCGTAGGTTGGATACTTCACCCATCGCTGTCATCCGCCACTTCTATGTCGCGGAGTTATACCGAACCGCTATCGCGCAAAATGATCTCATAACGTTTGCCGTGAAACGCGTCTTTGAGTCGTCGAGTGTCGTCGAGCGGATCAAAATGACACCGTCGCCACTTATGGACTACATCGGACACTCTTTGAAGAGCGCTGGATTCGAAGTTGTTGAGCAGGGGCCGAAAGTTGGTCTGCTAGGATGGATGACGGTTACATACGAGCTCACTAGAGAAAAATGGGAGGCTCTTATAAAATAAGCAATGCATGTGTATTCCCATCTTTTGTTGACGTTTTTTCTTTCCTCTTCTGTATGTGTTCGTCGATCGCCTTCACGTGGATTTACTACCTTGAGTTGCAACGGTCATGACCTTCCTCTCGACATTACTTTCGTCCAACCAGACTCCCTCAAATGCGTTCCACCTCGTGCAATCTTGCTCCGCCCAGTCCGCTTTACCTGTTTTACGGGGCCTTATAAACGCAGAAACAAGACGTACATTGATTTTGATTTGCTTCTTATATGCGCCTTCAACCCTTCTCGGTCAATTCAATGAAACGACGAAAAGCAATAATGTAGAATTGAAAGTCATCGATTGGACGAATCATGTTCCTGGCTATGGAGATAGTCCTGTAGACTGGAAGTGGCGAATCGATGAGATACAAAATGCGATTAAAGGTGTGAGTCGGGATAGTTTCTGCTACCCCGAATATCTGCTGAGTGGAATGGATCATATTGTATAGAGTCTTCGCGGGATGCGACAGTTGTCATAGACTCAGTAGATGCGATTGAAGAGGACCTCGAATCCCCAGCTGAAGCATGTCAATTCCTTTCAAAAGTCCTGTCTTCCCTCACTTCTCGCAAAGGCACGTCCAATCTTACTACTTTTTATGTTTTATTGAACTGCGTCTACAAAAGCCTCCCGGCTCGTCTGCCACATTACCGCTTTGTCTCCCGTCCTCTCATTCCTAAAAGAACCTCGTTTTGCACCTTCCTTCATCCACTTGATCGCTCACCCACCCGCCCTCCTGACGCATCTCTCCCGAGCCTACCTCACTTCACCACCATCATCCGCCTCCAGCTCCTCAGACTCACCCGACGCACTCAAATTTTGGCGCGTCTTCGTGCCTCTCTCCGATCGACCACTAGAGGTTGAGGCTCTTGTCTTCGGTTCTGATGAGCACGCGGAGGGTGGTAGCTCACCAGACGAGTTTGTCGTGGAGATCCTAGTGCGCGGACGCGGTGCGGATGTCATCTCTAGCGTACCCGTCTCCGGGTCTGCTAAGAGGAAAGGCGTTGAACGAGTACTAGAAGGCTGGTCTGTCTCGAAGGGCGGACCAGTCCCGCTTGAAGAGCTGGACTCGCTCAAAAGCGTGTGGAGGAAGAAGATTCTTAGCCAGCCTGTACGTCACCTATTTGGACCAGTCGTTTGCTTGTGTATTGACATGCACTGTATGCTCCCGTTCGTCTACAGGAAGCACCAGACCCTACAAAGGATCTTACTTTCAACTTGAGTCTCACAGATTCCCAGCAAGCCTCACGCTCTCAAGTACCCCTTCCATACGAACACAATGGTGAGACAACTTAAAGATCATTTCTATCAAATTCTCATTGGACATGTCCGTAGGGAGAAACACGTCCAGCCAGAATCAAAGCGCTCATATTTTCTATGATCCGGATTCTGCAGACGATTTGGATGATGAAGACCCTGATGAAGATCTTGACTTATAGTAATAGCACAAGTACCTTTACTTTCGACATCGTCGTTGCATCTGAATCATCATGAGACGAAACCATCAGGACAGTTATTGCTATTGTTGGAGAAACCACATCATTCGCAGACACAGACAGAGGATAAATGAGATACCATGGTTTCAATACCTATCTTCCCGCACATTAGCGAGCCGATAAGATAAGAATGAAGGTGCGAGCACACAGTGAGTATGGCAAGCGTTACAGAGGGCACGAATGAAGTTAGAGACGCCAATTATCAAAATGGACTGATACGCGAGTCGAAGGGGAACACAGATCGAGTAGTGAAAGGAAAGGAGGGAAAGCGACGGACGGACTACGATAACAATCACGCATGAGAGACGCGAAAGGACCAAAAAAGAACAGACACAGGATTATGTAGCGTACGGAAGCAGAAGAGGCAGAGAGGGGAGTTGGCGTTTACAGTGGTAACGCCCCATTCAAGACAGGAGGAAATTCATTTTTGACCTCGAAAAGAATCACAGTCTAAGGGTGAGATTAGATCTTTGCTGTGACGGGGGTGACGGGGACGACGCAGGATGGAAGCCGAGAGGACTGCGCGCCTTACGAAGGTGGCGAAGGTGGCCTCAGATCGTCTCCTTCTGCTGTGCCTCCCGTCCAACCCTCCTCTCTTTCTCGCTCTCGAGCTGGTTGTAAAGAAGGAAGAGGGCCTTCTCATTCGCCTCGGGAGTACCGACGATGGTGAACATACGTTCGCCAGTCTCATCATGAGGGGTCTTTGCAATAGAGATCTTGCAGCCAGACAGACGACGAATTTCCGTTATTTTCGTACCGCCACGACCGATAATGCAGCCCACCATGTCGGAGGGAATAGCAATGTTCTGTGTGCGCAAATTGGCGGTCTGCTGAGGGCTAGATGGAGGAAGGGACTGAGGCGGTGTCGGAGGCGGTGATCCGCCACGCACACGATCCCCATTTGCATTTGCACGACGCGTTCCACTAAAGGAGCCGGACGGGAAGCCATTCGAGGAACGCCGGCCTGCCGACGCACCATCGACACTTGGACCCGGATGGTAGAGTACGGTGCCTTGACCACGTTCCCAGTCCTCGAGCAAAGACTTGCCGATTTGTTCTATAGCAGAGCCAATAGAATCGGCGCTGCCTTGGACTTCGACAATGCGTTCAGTGGACTGGGGTAGCATATCCTTGGAAGCGACCATACGAGCACCAGAGGCATCCTGAATTGCTTTGATTTTGAGACCGCCACGACCGATGATGGTGCCCATCAGATTGTGGGAGATGAGGAGGCGAATGGACGTGTTTGAAGAGGGAGAGGGGCCCGTAGGCGAAGGGGGGTTAGCTTCAATCAGCTGGGAAATTATGAGACGATACGCCTGTATAAAAGGCATTAATAATACAAAAATACAGAAAATATAATAACTGAATAGTAACCAGCATACATACCTTTGCGACACTTTCGACATCACCGCTGACGGTGAGGACGCGCTCATGGACACCAGGCACGACCTTGCTGACACCGGCCTTGACGCCAGTTTCCTCGCGAAGATCGGCGACGTTTTTGCCACCTTTTCCAATGATGACGCCGGCATCCTTGGTACTCACAAGAGCACGAAGAGTGAGGATCTCTTGAGCCGAAGCGGAAGCTGCACCAGACTGGTCACCAACAGAACCTGCTACCGGAGGATGTGGACGAAAAAAATAAGGTGCAATCAGTGACACATCAAGGGGGAGTAGAGGAGAAGCGAGCGTACCATCAGCCATGGTAAATAAGGAGAACCGGATACGGGGAGAAGGGGGAGAAGAAGGGGGCGAGAAGGAGGATGAGGAGGATGAGGAGGACGAGAGGAAGATGAGAGTAGCGGTGAGAGGGAGGAAGGGAGGACGGGAGGGGAGACTGGAGGAGACGGTGGTGAGTGAGTGAGTGAGGTCGAGACCCGGAACAGGTAACAACAGTTTCTGATTACAGGCGCATTTTGTATTCGTGGGAACATCGAGTCAGCCCCGCTTCCGAAACTACGCATGCATCGTTGCATTCCTTTCTTGAAAGGCAAGTCGTGATCACCTTCTCGAAATCAACCGTAACCTCGCTTCGTCCTCCCTAAGCTTGGATCTAAGTGAGAGTCTCGTTAGTAATGCATCAAAATTGAACTTCATATCAAGCTACATCTGTGCTCTTGTGAAATCTTGACTTGCGTTTACCTCATGTCTTCGCTTACTATGACTCCACGTCGACTACATGCTCAACCGACCGTCACTCACCTCCTTCACTATCTAACTTGTTGCTAGTCATCAAGACAGGACTCGCAACTCGATACCCCTGCAGCTATGCGAAAGGCTTCGCAATCAGTTCGCTACCACCCGTTTTTCTTTCTCTTGATGGCGCTCGTGGCCATGGCCGAGCTTGGATTGACCTCTTTTCTCATAAATGCTGGAAATGAGAGCGATACCTGGCCGAGCTCCCGCTACCACAAGCTGTACGTCTTCGATTTGTCTTTGCGGATACACCAGCTGATTGTGATTGGACTTTACGTAGATTGATACTCTTTTGCTTTAATGCAGTATGGACGACGTTGTTCTCTACGTCCTACGTGGTATGGGTCATAGATGGTTCGGTGCACCTACTCGCAGGTGTCGCGAGCTCAGTAGCGTGGTTGTTCCTGAATAGTGTACTATGGGTAGGCTCTTTGAAAGTGACAAACAGTTCTGAGGAGATTAATGGGATGTTTATTTTCTCCAGGCCACTGCATCAGCTATCATGCTTCACACTCGCGGAGGAGGGAATTGCGCAGGACGAGAAACCATCTCCAGGTCCGTCATTCTATGTTCCTGTCGTCGTCCGACTGATGCTGAATAAAACTCCTAGGTGTCGACAATCTTTGACAGTACTCGCTCTCGGCTGGACCGAGCTGGGAATTTCTGCAATAACTCTACTTACGACTTGCTGGTGGGTAAGAGCCAATAGACGAAGGAGCTTTGTGAACGATTCGAGACGTCTCGTCTAATTTCGCTGGACGGAAGTCATCAAAGATTGTATTGTTTCCTATGTATCTCGATCGGATTCATCTATATGTTTTCTTTCTATCTGACTTTGTACTCTCGCAATGTCGCATCGCGCATACTTCCTTTTTTTTCTACGCGCTTATCATGAGCTGCGCATACCGTACAACACGTGTACCAGACGGATAGATTTATATATATGTGAGATCGACGGATTTCAATCCCTAACGCTTTACATCAACATACTTACGCTGCGACCATACGGTTGGGGTCATCAAATTATATCATAAAAATTTGCTCGTTCTGAATGTATCGCGAGCTTGGTCTTGTTCTCCTGGCCTACTTTCTCAAATTGCTCCGAAGAATACTATTCTTGTCTTCAAAGCGCATGCCTTTCCGCCCATGGCGACCTCAAGCCGCAGCGAAGTCGTCGAACAGCGGCCAGGGAACATCCACCACCCCTTCTCTTCATCCGCCACTCCGAGCGCTCACGGAAAGCCAACGACAGATGTACGAACTCGAAAAGGAGGAAAACTTCCGCTGGATGGCACGCTTGCTTGCCTCCCCCTCGAACCGCGTGCTGACAAGCGATGACCTCGTGTCACACGACGTGCAGCGTGAGATTGCGGACATCGGACAGTATGCGGAGGTCGCGCATGGATCTATTGACCCAGTCTTTGTTTGGAGGAACTTGAGCCGACTTGTGAGACCGACGTACCCGCTCGAGGGATACGACGCGCTCACGGGATCCCAACTCGTGTGCGTGTTTCATGGTCGGGTCGCAAAGCTCCAGGGATACATCGCGTACCGCCCGACGAAACAACAACTGATAGTCGCGTTTTCGGGCACATCGTCTCCTTTACAAGCGCTCCATGATATAGACGCCCGTATGGTCGAATATCCCGTATCTGATGAGAAGGCGAGCAAATTAAAGGAAGCATGTAAAGTCCACAGCGGGATGTGGCGACTCTACCAAGGCGTCAGACAGCTTGCTTTTGACAACTTCGCGAAGGCGTTGCTTTCTTTGGACATAGCCGAGCTTGTGCTAACAGGGCATAGTCTCGGAGCTGCTACAGCGTCACTCTTCGCTATGGAGCTTCTGCAGAACAGTTTACAACTTCCTGGAACTGGGTATATATGTTTACCTCCAAGTATCGTCGTTAAACTCGTTGGATTCGGCTCTCCTCGAGTTGGGA
This sequence comes from Sanghuangporus weigelae, assembly GCA_033182465.1. Lineage (NCBI taxonomy): Eukaryota > Fungi > Basidiomycota > Agaricomycetes > Hymenochaetales > Hymenochaetaceae > Sanghuangporus > Sanghuangporus weigelae. The sequence continues at coordinate 2,221,186 of CP137318.1, read as the reverse complement.
ATGAAGGGCTGGCGAGGTTTTATCGGAAACTCGTTTCGGAATATCGAGAAGAACGAGGCAAAGATAGCTTTCAGGAGTACATGGTAAAAGGATACAACGATGGTACGGCCATTGCGAGCTCTTTCCCCTGGACCGTGATTAATTTCATATCGTTCATAGGTGTGCCCTGTCTTCCTCCAAGAGCCATTGGATTCAGACACCTTAGCGACTCGCCCTTATACCTTTTCCACGGTCAACTATTCAGAATCCCACCAACCGAAAACGAACACTCGGTCTTCCCTGTACAGCTGGAAGATGATACGGGACCTCCGGAGTATCCACTCGGCGGGCACAACTATTACAACAACAGAGACATGGAAAAGATTCAGCGACGAATCAGATGCTTAAAACTTCTCATACTCGGGGAAGCAGGTTGGGAGGAACGCTACATACGATACTTGACAAACGAGTCTCGAGACAGACCATAAATCGGTTTCGTCCATATGAACTTTTACGATTGCTAACGATGAATTCCGACATGATATGTCATCCAAAATTGCCTAATTGTACATAATTTTGTGCGTTGTATCCATTAGAGTATATTGCTGTGAAATAGCCTGTTCATGATTCTCTATCCTTCTTTGCTCCAAGTCGTAGAATCGCGGTGCCAATGAAGAACGCCCATGCAAAAATGATAAGGCAAATGGAGATCACACCAAACACTTCGCCACGAAGATGTTCTGCCCTTGTTTGTGCTTCGCCAGGCTCCGGAGCCTCCGTTTCTGCAGCGGAGACCGACGACTCTTCATCCAAGAGAGGCCGCTCTTCCTCCTGCGAAAGCACAGTGTCTGGCAAATTCCCACTTGCAAAAGGCATAACGGGAGATCCGCTGGAAGTCGAGGTTGACCCCTCTCTACACCGCATGACATGCGATTCGGATGACTGCTCTTTGACATGTAGGGTATCCTTTCGGCGGACCTTAGGTGAGGGAGGAGGATCGGGATCAAATTCATCGACATCCACGTCGTCGCCACTTCTCTCTATTCGTGCCAAAAGCGCGCGTCGCGCAATCTCCGCTGCTTGCCGCTTTCTTCGTCGGTCTAAGACCCAGAGACCGATGATAGAGAAGAAGTGGCAAACGTTTAAAAATAGGAATAGGCCAAGCAGTCTTTCGATGGCACCCAACTCCCCGCCATCATCGTCGAGACGAGCTTCCTTTCGTGTCTTGACCCTGTCCAGGAAAACTCCTGCGAATGTTCTATAGCAGTAGATTAGAGCTTCTTATATATACTAGAAAAGTGAGAGGCATACTGAAATATCGTGATCCCGGTGTGCTCGAGCTGTGTGTACTTTTCAGTGTTTGCAATCGGAGTGAAATAAACAGTCACGCACGCTTTTGTGAGCACCCAATGTCGTCGGTATGTATTTCGAAGAAACAAGCGTGGGCACAATGACCACAAGGAGTACTGACGTATCCACGCAACCTTAGCAAAATAGATCTACCGCTTGGAGAAAATAGAACTCACAAGGAGCAAAACCTTGCCCAATGCCATAGAAGGCCACGGCGGGAATCGGAGTCCCAGTCGCCCTCGGTGGCAAGACCAGCCAAAAGTAACCAAGACCCGTGAGGAGAGAAGATACTAAAAATAACTTGTGGAGAATGGACTCGGACCGTCGCTGCATACGATCAATAAGAAATCCGCACTTAATGGAGGTCTATCAGATTTCAAATTGTATTCTCTTCTGAATGCAACGAACCAACGGGTATAGGAAGACACTTCCAGCTAGGAGATATGATGCATCACGGCTGGATTCATTCTCTGAAAGATCGTATCGCTTCTCAAATATATTACTTGAACAAGAGCAATATTAGCGGAGACGTAGCGAGGAAAAGCTTCAATCTGACTCACGCTGCAAGATGCTGGAATGGAGACCAGATAGCGCCGCAAAATATGTTTAGAGCAATATAACTGGGACAATTTGGGATCAGAGGCGATTTGATACGAAATATTATAATACTTACGCCCAGAATACGTCACCAAGCTTCGTGATATCTCTAAGATGGACTGTACGCTTCTTTGCTACCTGGTTCAGAACCTGTGCCTCAGAGATGCTCTCGAGGGCCCGAGCTTCATCTCGAAGCTCAGAAGCCTCCAACTCTGTTCCTGAGCTCTTCACAAGCCATTTCGCCGTGGTTAGATATACTATGTTCATGATGAACGAAAGTGCTGCCAGGGATGTAGCAGCAACAAATGGAGCCCGTGGACCGTACTTCTCCGATAGAGGAAATGATGTCCTCGCAGAAGCAAATGAAGCTGCCTTCCCTACTACGAGACCGAGGGCCATGGACAACCCTAGTCCGTGATTCTTGAAGAAACGGACTATTATAGATTCCTGCACAACGGCGAGAGGACTGACACCCAAGCCAAAAATAAACATCCCGAAAGTCATCAAGCGCACGCTTTCTATGATATCGCCTAGGAGCAGGATGGCTTGCCCTGATCTCGGAGATTGGATACTGAGCACTTGTAAATAGGAGCACTTGCGACAAAAGCTTACCGAGAAAAATAAGCCCGGTAGCAAGAATGCTAGTGAATGTTGTTCCAAAATGCCCTGCGAGAAAACCTCCAACCAAGGGTGTCCATGTACTATTCAGGCTAAATGCAGCGATGAGGAGACTAAACTCCGTGTTTGAAGTACCCATTTCTCGAGAAAGGCGAGACTTGAGAGGTCCAAGAATATACGACGCGCTTGCAGTCAGTCAGACAAGGCCCTAGGAAGAAAATGCAAAACGTACTAATGGCTGCCTATGCTCAATGAGCACGCACAAGCCAGAGCCAGTGCTCTAATGAGATGTACCCGAGCACTTGTGTGCCGAGGCACTATGGTGACACCAGCGGTGTCAGACCTGCTCAACTCCTCGCTGGCTGTTCGGCACATGTTGTCATTTAAGTAATAGCGCGGAGCATTCGAGAGCAACGATTGCGTCGAGCGAGTCGTCGAGGAGTGCATGTAAAGTGGGGAAGAGAATAATGAATGTCCGATCTACTAAACTAAATATATTAACCGTGCGTGCGAAAAAAATAGTACCCGCTCAAGCTGTCCACCTCTCCTCTTCTGCTGGCAGCACTAGGAGCAGACATGCAAGCACTGGCAAACATCGCCAGATCGCGTCTATCTACAAGGGCTTTCCATGCTTCCGTCTCTGCCCCCTATCCTCGACCTCGAAGAGTCATTGGAAGACCGCCGCCCCCAATTCTTGCCCAAACGGGTGTTTTCTTGGACGAGGACGAGGACATTGAGGAGGACATACCATATGAGGAGAAGCTTGACTACGGAAGCAGCTCGTTAGGGCACCTGCTCCTCCGCCAGCAGCGTCATATGCTCAATTACATGCGTCTCATCGAGCATGACATGCCAAATCTCGTTCGTAAGTCCAGTAATTTTCACCCCTTTCCTCAGTTCTTACGACTTCGACATATACCTCCCTGTGACTCAGAGTTTCGAGAACGTTTTGCTCCCCCACAATCAGATCGTCCGCTTGTGGTCCGTTCCATTGATTATGGTGGCGAAGAGCATCCTGCTACCGCAAAGCGATCGGTAGTCGTAGCCGTTTCGCGTTTGCCTCTCAAAGACGAAAAGGCGTGCCATGTTTTCAAGCTCCTAGCTGGTCCTCGCTGGTCTCCTTCCCCGCCACCAGACGCAGGAATTGGTCCTAACGAGGGTTACGAGTCGGATGGCTACGTGAAGATCTCGTGCGAAGATTTTCCACAGCCTGGGATGAACCTGAAATGGATCAGTGACGCTTTAGACAAGTTAATTGAAAAGGCAAATGTACGCCGAAGGCTCCGCGCTCCCTGGTTGACTCATTCTAATCTCCTCATTACAGGCGAAGAGTAGGAAATATGCGAATATTCCGCTTGATACGCGTCATTTAGAAGCCAGAAGAGTAAAGGCAGGAGGAAACCGTGGCATCCGTCCCTCAGTCAGGGATTTCCCGTCGGCCTGGCTTCCTTTGCCTACTGCTTCTTAATTCCTTAGAATTATTTAACAATTATTTTCCACTATCTTTCAGAATGTCGAGATTGCGCCTCTATCAAGCCCTTTATCAATTTCGCCAGATGCTCTTGCAGTACGGAAACAGTGTTCTTGTGGCTAGTAATACATCTGTGGTGTATACTCCGTCTACTACAAGCATATCCCGAGAACCTTAAACTGTGAGGCGCAAGTCATACCAGCCGCTTGTCCCGACAGCCCTGCGAGCATAGGTGTCAAGTCATTTAAGATCCCATCCGTTAGATTCTCCGTAATGTTTAGCAAGTCGTCCAAAATACACTTGATTTCATAGACGACTGGGATGCATTGTGAATAGCCAGTCGTATAAGATCGTGTTACTGCCACTTACTGGGACCAAGGACAGGACCAAGAGTAGGGATATTGTACACCATAGCAGTTACGGCGGAGAGTGCGTCCTTATTTGCATCTACTACGTCTTTAAGCATAGTCTCAACCTCGTTACCCTTGTCATAGTTGGCTAAGCCCTTGTCAGCAGCTAGTTCGCCAAACATACTCGAGAAAGCCTGTGCGTTTGAGCTGAAGGATGAGAATCTCGACGCTGCACCTTGCTGGAAGGCGGAGTCGTTCTCGTCTCGCGAGGCTGATTGTGATGCCATGTTTTCTATTCAATTATCAGCAACAGGTCCAATAGATATTCAAGACCATGCTCTCACGAAGTTCTAGGGAGTTGGCCACAGCGTCGTCACGGTGTCCTCCGAGACTCTCAAGCACCGAGTCAAAATCACGTCGAGAAATGCCGAGTGACTGGTGGTAAGTCCGAGCCGAGTGCCCATGTCGCACAGAACTTGCGTTCACAGGTCCATTGTGATTGGGCTTGGAGGGTACAGCAGTAGTTCGACTCTTATCAACATCATGACGAGTGGCATGCGGAAGTGAAGCCAGATGGTTATTATAGTCCGCGTTCCTGAAGGGCATAGGATATGGAGCCGGAAGCGCCAGAGCAGAAGCCTTAGCAGTAGGTGCCGAGAGAAGCGTGGCAATCAGGATGAAGGGGATAGCGAGAATTAAGGAGCGCATTGGGCAATACATCTTGTAAAGGCGAGATCCAAGCGCTGAGTGTATTGTAGACTAGCAGAGAGATTATCGCAAGAGGAATATAGTGTAGAGGCACGACCTGCGTGGATATTATCGGCGAACGTTGTGACTGGGCTGGAGAAGGGTATGTGGCAGAAACTGTGAACTATATATGTCAGATAGCGGAGTTTGAATGCGCGAGACAAACACGGAAGGCGCGTTATTTGTGTTTATTTGGTCCCCTCGCCGCTTATGCCGTGATAGCCGATCACAAATGTGCATTGTCCGTCCCCAAACTCTAATATTTACATGACAAAAAGAAAACATTGTGTCCGTGTCACAGAAAAACAATCGAGTTACAAAATGTGTTCAAGGAAGATCTCCAGCAAAGATACGGCCACCGTTTGCCAACGTACATGTGCTATTGCCTGTCGATGGAACATATCCTTTGGTGCAGCTCGCGACTGTGAAAGAACTTCAATATTCATTTGACTTGGACTTTCGATCGGTGGCAACTCACTGATACAGGTGCCTCGCTCACAGGCGACATTGAGTGCATTTGGAACCGCAGTGCAATCCTTGCCTTTACCTGCCGCAGAGCAGCCTCCACAGTTAATCAGGTCGGATGTGGTTTCGACACTTCCACGAATCTGATAAGCAAATCATGCGCGCGTTGTGTGGTGGCTGTCTTACCATTCATAATCATCGTTCTCAGGGCTAAAAAGACCAGAAATCGGGCACTTTTTGAGTCCAGATGGGCACGGAGTCAGTGGTGTTTGTTCTGAACGTCTGGAAGACTTTGCCTTCCGCCCGTAAATTGAAGAAGGCTTCGGATACGGTGAGCTTGGTGGCCGACAGACAAAGCTCTTGCCATCCCACGTATGTTTCGCAGGGCAGACCGGCAACGGAACGAAGGGGGTCTTCGGTACGCAGCAAGATAAGGTGGTTGAATATTCCCATGTATACGGACAAATCACTGCTGGCCTGCATAAAACGACATTAGCTTATAAAAGCAACGGGTGTATTAGGCCGTGACTCGGACTCACGAAGGTTTTGGAAGATTAGACCCTCCAAGCGGTAAACAGCACTTCTTGTCCTCGTACCAGAACTCATTCTCACTACATGACTTGGGAGCTGCTGGGATTGCGATGCTCGTGTAGTAAGTGGAGGTTACGACTAATGTGCTTGTGACCCGCGCAGTCGTAGTACTAGTGTAAGTGTATGATTTCTCGCCATTGTCAGACGTTGCTAGCGAGATTGATGAGTAGAAGCCATTGCTCTGTTCTGATGTTTGTGGATACTTTGGCTTTGTTTCGCTATGTGGCGACGAAGTTGTAGGCTTTGTTTGATGACTTTGATGAGTTGACGTTGAGAAAGAAGTGTATGCCTTGGTTGTACTTGAGTGAATGGACGTTTCGTGCACAGTGGACGGCTTGCTCGATGTCGTATAGACGATTGGCTTGATCGTGCTTGTCTCCGTTGTGCTCGGCTTTTCGTAGGTATGGGACGTCGATTTAGAGATGACCGAATACGTCGTTGTGCTGGAACAGGGAGAAGAGGTAGTTGAGCTAGGTTTGTAGATTGTCGCAGTTTTGTGTATCGTCGTTGGCGTCACGTATTCTGTTGTCTTCGTATGAACAGGGGTTTTGTGTGAATAAGAGCTTGATAAGGTCGTTGTTTTATGAACAGACACGGTCACAGTTTTACTGGATGTCGATTGAGTAGACGCTTTGTGAGTTGAGGATGCGACAACTGTCTTAGCCGTCGTGCTTGTGTAAGTCGAAGTCGCTACACTAGACGACTTTTGTTCCGTCGTTTTATGAGAGATATAAAAGGTTTTCGTCTCCGTATATACCGTAGATGGCTTCGCGGCTGGCTGTGTTTCGACGGGCTTCTCTTGGGTTGGATGAGAGTATTCGGTTTTGCTTGGTTTGACATATGAAGTTTTGGTAGTCTCCTTGTAGACGGTTGTCGGCTTCGATGTCGGTTTCGTTTCAACAGACTTTTCGTGAGTAGAGTATGAAGTTTTTGTAGTCTCTTTGTGGACGGTCGTCGGTTTGGGAGCAGGCTTCGTTTCAACAGACTTTTCGTGAGTAGAGTGTGAATATTCGGTCTTGCTTGGTTTAGTGGTGTATGAAGTTTTCGTAGTCTCTTTGTGGATGGTCGTCGGTTTGGGAGCAGGTTTCGTTTCAACGGACTTCTCCTGGGTCGAGTGCGAATATTCGGTCTTACTTGATTTTGTATTGGTGTGCTGAATCGTCGACTTGCTGCTCGTAGCCTGTGCATGGGATGTCTTGGTCTCGACACGGGAAGAGGTTTTCGTTTTCTCGACGCTCGTTTTCGTAGATTCGTGACTGCTCTTAGATTCGTGGCCGCCTTGACCACCCTTCGACTCGTATCCACCCTTATGTTCCTGGCTTCCCGAGGTTTCTTGGTTGCCCGTGTGTTCACCGCCTTTGGAGCCTTGGTTACCTTTATAGTCATTACCTCCCCATGTCGTGCCTCCTTGAGAATGTTGATTGCCGCTCGATCCATAGCTACCGTTGGATTCGCCGCCTCCTTGACTCGAGGAAGTATGACCGGCATTTGATTCCTGTCCACCTTTGGCTCCGTGCCCTCCATTAGACTGTCTCTCGCCACTATACCCTCCTTTGCTCTGGAAGTTTGCCTCGCCTTGATGGCCGCCACTGGTCTGGTGGCCACTACCCGAATTCTGACCTCCCTTTAATCCAGAGTTTTCTGAAGAGCCCGAATGATCATCGCCACCACGCTTAATGTACTTCAAGTCGAGCGCTGCGCACACTCCTGAACGACTGACCCAAGAATATCCTTCTGGGCAGGTGTGAGTGCTGCCTTCTGGCGTTGAGCGCTCTTGCGGGAAGCAGCATCTATTGGTGTCCGAGGACCAAACCCATTCATTTGGACAAGCGAGTCCATCACTACACATGAAATATTAGAAAATAGCAAGATGGACGAGCAAGCAACATACGGGGCTGGAGCCGTTGAAAGAAGTTGATCTGAATCAGCGATACGTTAGTGCTTTATGGTGGAATGCTTTCAAAGTATTTACCTGGGGAGCAGCACTCAGAGCTTCATAGAGTGAATTGATTAGCAATACATCGCTAAAGCACTGATCTCACTTACCACGTTTCCCGAATGCCATGTTCTCGAGTGGGGAGGATCAGGGCATTCGCACATATAGAGAACCATATGAAAATGGGTAAGAAGTACATCGAGACCCTGAATGACATTTCTGTCGGCACGGGAGAGCCCTGTTACTGGCTTGCACCTTGATATCCCAAGTGGGTCCACTAGGAAACTGAACCGTCAGTATGACCATGGCTTAAATATCTTAACTAGTACGTGTAAACCAGGCATTCTGCCCTCCGGACTAGCCCCAAATTATCTTCCGAACCCGAGAAAAAAATGAGAAATTGGATCTCCAGCGGGAAAACGAGACTTACTTGATAATCGTGGATGCGTTGTTGTGAGATTCTGTCTTTCTCTAGGCTCGGATAGAGGCACAATTCTGGTGTAGGCCGAACGACATCCTTGCTATACTTAGATTTCTTTGTTTTGTAATTAAACTGGTACCGCCATTTGCAATGGTCACTCGATAAAAGAGGAAAGCCGAGAAAAGCAAACATGAAATCCTTCACTTATGTGCCACCGCCACCAGAGTTTTCCCATGCTCATGAACGTTGCGCGGAGATTACGGTCCCGGAATTCAATACCAATATATCGATATTCCCGGTATTAATGTCGATGAGTTTATGTGTAAAAATTCATCTGGTTGTTCGTGAACAGACGAGATACAGACGCAGCTTTGTTCTTTTCTATACTGATATAACGAGAAAGAGTTCCAATTACACGACGTTTAGGTACTATCGACAACGCTCTGAGGGTAGAGAAAAGCCAATCGTCATTTTTTACCCTGACGCGGCGAGTCAGTACATGATATACTCATTAGTGGAATAATTGCATACCCGCAGCCGCCAACGTGCGCTCTAGGGCTCGATTTGCGAAAAATCGCACATCTGCGTCCTGATCATGTAGCAAGACCTTTAAGGCAGGAATGATCTTCTCTTTCGCCAACTCTTTGCCTTCGGGTGTCGAGCCATAAGTGGTTGCTATCACCTCCATAGACTTGGCTATATTGAAGCGAATATTCGGAATTGGGTCCGATACAAGAGCAAGGAGAGATGGTAAGATTGGATCCTTGATGACGTCTATATTGAGGGACGGTGTCATTATCTGTAGCTCGGTCAGCATCGCCCTTTGCCTTGGAGAATGGAAGTTTACCGTGATGGCCATAACAGTCGTCATCCTGAAAAGGTAATTAGGATGTCCCCCCATGGCAAGCACCTTCGGTATAATTGTAGTCTTAGACCATTCCACCCCGAATACTTCGGTAAGCTTTTTCAGATTCAAGGTTGCAGCCTCACGAATGCTGAAAACGTTGTCTCCAAGCCATGACAGACACAGATTGCTCAATTGCTCATCAAAGAACGGTCTGCCTAGCTGAGTGGCAAGGAGGGGTATGTACTCGATGATCGCTTGCCTCACTCGCCACGACTTGTCCTCAGCTAGCTCTACAATGGCTGGTAGTAGAGACTGGGAAAGGAGCTCGATTCCGATCACTGAACGCACAACCATTTAGATAATAAAGACGGATGAGAAACACAGCGACGAACCAGAATTCACTGTCTCTAGTTTGCTGATAATATTTAGACGAACTTCCGGGAATTCGTCTTTGAGGAGGTGGAGGAAAAGTGGTACCAGATGCTCGATTGTCGAATCTTTGCCCAGCAAAGGTGCCAAGCCGCTAATTTGGTTGGCGAGCGATGCTCTGACATGTTGTGACTGGTCCGCCGACAAATCTCGAACACATGGTAAGATCCGGATAAGGATAGCGTCCTTGTCCACGAGCTTCGAGAAGCCTGCCAGAATGGATATCAATACCTCGATCTATTCCATTATTTAGCTGAAACCTCACCAGGAAGTTGACTTGCAGCCGCGGTCCTAACCTCGGCTTCATTGTCTTTAAGCAGTTGCACATAAGCACCAATAAGTTCTTCCTTCACAATTTCTTGCCCCACAGCCTCTGCAAGCTGGAAATGTATAAACCCATCTTTAGGTAAGCTGTACTTTGGTTTAATTCTGTCTGTGCAACCCACCTCAACGAAGTGGTTTGCGACCATGTACCGTACTCTCCAGCTCTTGTCAGTCACACTCTGTCTGATTTGAGGTAGCAGTTGCTCTTTCACTTCTGAATTTTCGAGCTGTTTCGCGATGGCGATAAGATCTTCCACCGTAAGCAGCCGAACAGAATCTTGATCGTCCGATGCAAGCTTCCTGTATACCGGGAGACAACCAGAGACGATATGTTCCTTCGAAAGTGTCTTTGCAAAGGCCTGGAAAACGTATCAGTTTGTCACGTCACTCCACGACAATGAAGAGACTTTACCCCGAGCCATTTCGCGGCAGCTCGTCTGACCATCGGAGTGTCATCAGACGCTAAAGCGGCGAATCCATTGCGCATGTCTTCCTTTGTCTGGGGCGATACTTTAGCATAGACTGGGGAAAACAAAGCCGCGGAGGATGTCCGTGAAGTAAACCATTCGCCCCGAGATAAACGAGTCAAAAGAGGTATGTAGAATGCTTCTATCTGTTGCTGAGAAAGAGTCTCTGATACTTTTGTGATGGACTCGGTTGCCTAACAAAACATTTGAAAATCACGATTCTCATATTAGCAGAAACCAGGAATCCAAGGTGAAGCCACGGACCTTGTCGCGCACAAGGGTTTCCTCGACTGTTGCGAGCATTTCTAAAGGTCCGAGTAGTACATGCGCGTATTTTCGCCCGCCGACATACTCATCGAAGCCCTTCCCCAGCTCCTCTGCAAGAGCAAGAAGGACCTCATCCTCGTCGTCGACAGATTCTTGTAAGAAAGGTATGAGTTCCTCACGCGTCCTATCGGGACCAAGGACAAGAGCAATCGTGGAGATGCGATGAATAGCGTTAAGGCGAAGCTGGACGTCTTCAGATCGTAGCTCATCCATGAGGATGGCAATTGGAGCAACCTGGCATATACAAGGTATGTCAAAATCCAGTGATTGGAATCAAGTCACAGAGGCATACGTCGTCGAGAGGACTACCGGTCTCCATGATCTAACCAAACCAGAGGAAGGGTGAACAACTTAGATAGATATCTCATAAGACACAACATACTGGACGATTCGAAGTGTTATAAGTTCGTGAATCAGATGATGAAGAGGGAAGACGCCCAGTGCTTATGGGATCGAAAGAGCGAAGGGCACGCGTTGACGGGTTGTTTGTCGTTGTTTATGCAGACGATCTGTGACTTTGTATCTCCCTGTATTTCCGCATTCAACGACATCCTTCTTTCCGCTATCTTAGAATATTCTTGCATTAGAAGATCAACTGGCTAGAGATGATAGAGACAATTTATATTGCTAGACATGGTTCGTGCTCTACTTCGTGAATTCTTCCCGTGCATCGCATCTCAGAATACTTCAGGATATCGCATGAATTGGGTTACGATGGACTGGCAAGCCAATTTCTGTTGGTTAATACATACTACCTGCTAATCATCATAGTGAAGAATAGGAAGAGCCCGACTGGTTTACCGAGAGACCCTTCTCTTGCAGCCTACGGCGAGGTGCAATGGTCTTTCTGTCCAAACTTTATCCGACATTTCTCATCCTGTCTCTAGACTCAGGCGAGGGAGCTTGCGAAACATTTTCTTTCTTTGCCCGAGATAGAGCGTCCGACTGCAATATTCTCGTCTCCATATTGTGCGCCACGCAAAAACATGTCGTTTTGGTGAAGTCTGACGTTCGATAAACAGATAGGTGTCTTCAGACGGCACAGCCAACGTCCGAGGCATTAGGTCTACCAATCTACGCAGAACATGGTGTGTCTCTCTGTTTCCATGCTTTGAAATTTGTAATTGACAGACATGATAGGTCTATCGGAATGGTATTCGCCCGTCAAGCCAGATACAGGCCTACACCCTCGCCCTGCCTCTGCCAACGATCTGAAATCTTATATCCCGCAAATTAATTCTTCGTGGTCATCTATATGGTATCCAACTCGCAAGGGGGAGCTCGTCGAAGAAGCTCATGATCGTGCGGGCGGGTGCATTGAGCTTTTTCATTCCGTAATTGACCAGAGGCTTCCTGGTCAGCACAAACGGATTCTCCTCGTCAGCCATGCTGCAACTGTAATCGCGCTCACAAGAGAATTGGTCGGAGATCGAGAACTGCCACTTAGAATAGGATGCTGTTCTTTGACAGTTCTCAATCGGAAGCAAGGCAGAATGGACGCAAGAGGTGCATATGAGGCCGTGAAGCTTAACTCTGGTGACCATCTAGAACATGGTGCATCAAGAGACTGGGGATTTGAAGACGTTGTGATTAAAGATGGGAAGGTCTGTTACGTACATATCGGTGAGAGGGTTGTCCGCTGATCTGTGCGCTTGCCCTTTTTGTTAATCTAGGTGGTTGAGGATTCAGGCATTCCTGGGACCGAAAATGAGGAAGATTATCTTGTTGGACCTCAACTTTCTGAGGTCGAAGTAACTTCTAGAATGTGAAAGAGGTCGCCATGAATGACTTGTCCGAATCTCCACCTCTGTCGTTACCCATAAGACTTTTGCGATTATAGAGTGATATATGCTTTGATGTATATATGTTGCAAATTGTTGCCTCGCATGGACTGTCACATAACACATTCTCCTTGTTTATTGGGGCTGCACCCAAGGACTGTAAAATAGTGACTACTCCGAGTCATATACTGAGAGTAGGCCAGACACATCAATAGTCAACTACAGGATTACATCGATACTCAGAGCAAGAAACCCGAATAATCGAAGGCAGCTGGAGCAGCTAGTGCCTGCTCCGAAGCCTCCTTCAATGTGTTCCACGACGGGTCGACATCCACCCCAATCTCGTAGTCTGAGCCGAACTGTAAGATGTATGTATAATTATAGAAATACTAAAATCGAATCGTTTGTTTCAAAAATGACAGTACGTACACGAGGATCAGCGTTTGGAATGACTTGCCAGTACATCCAAGGCATTCCGGCAGCCGTGATCTGACTCGCTCAAGTCTTAATGTTGTTGTTTCGAGTCGCAGTGTCGAGAGCATTACCCGTAGGACAATTATTGTTCTCGGTACTAAAGAAGCAAGCACCCCTTAGTGATCTATGTCAGTTACATCCTGACTATCACGAAAAACACAGACCATTCTTGGAATAACAGTTTCTTCCCGGCAGCTTGAGCTCTGCTGACTACACCTTGGATCTTCGAGGTGTCAAAATCCCCGACACCATAAGCGTGAATGGCGATGATGTCGAGTGCATCACACGTAAGCCAGTCAGGCTGTACGGACTCGTCGAGGAAAGACTCCCCACCCGTGGTAACCAGAATCTAGAACAAAATTCTAAGTTTCAGGTCAGGCATTGGCTTGGAAGACTTACACCACTATTGGAACCTAGCTCGCCCTTGATCGTATTCGCTCTCTCACATTGCCTATACAAGGGGTCAGCGGCCATCATCAGCAACAAAGCAGTAGCTGATAGCTCACCAGCCTTGATGAGCTTCAATGTATTCCTGATCCTAACGAAATATCTCAGAATTTCAGGAGTGCATAATATATGGACCGAATGAATCAACCTTCCCTATCATTGCTTCATTCTGCGCTTCGAAAGCAAATATGTAGTCCGAGAGCTCCCTCCATGGCTGATGAAGCGTCTTGTGCTCATGGTTCAAAACATGGCGAAGTCGGTTATCAAATTGCGACGTCGCGTTCTCCCATTCATAGAAGAATCCAGTGCCATACAAAGCGCCATAGACATCTCCGCCTTCGAGTGCATTGAAGCTATGCGTGCTGATCATCAACTACAGAAGAACTCAAAATAAGGAAGAATTACTATGTTCATCAAAGTTACCTTAATTCCGTGATCCTTCGAAGCTAACGTGAAATCGTCGAGAAATTCAAGCACGGTGTCGTCAAAGACGCCGATTTCGTTCGGTTCAAGGTCCGGGTAAGCCGTTATGGTCGTTCCCTGTGGTAAGACTGTTAGCGCAGTCTGACCGTCTCAATCGACCGTGCTCACCTTTGTGGTCGCAGTCGATTGGCCATCGAGCCAAACGCGAAGCACTTCCATCCCTGCATCTTCCATCCCTCTTGATGATCGGTCCCAGAAAGAAGTGAGTCCGTGGAATAAACCACAAAAGCCGAAGAAAGCGTACTGAAGAAGCGTCTCTCTATCGCCTGGAGACAGGCCAGCAGCATAATACAGATTGCTGCCAGCAAATGAATTAGCAGTAATGACCAGTTGTCGTAGGGTCGCTGCGGTGGCAAGAATTCCTTGAATAGAGCAGAGATTACGATAGAGCCTCATTTCTTCGCAGCGTAGGAGGTTGTGATGAAGCTCTATTACAAGTGATTAGATCGTTCTATATATTCAAGAATGACGCCAAGGTAAAGGTATAATCTTTCCCACAAGGTGTAGATTATCGGTCAATCTATCATCATGATCATGCGTTGGCGATAGCTTCAAGGCAGTCGATGATGCACAGGGTTCCCACATATGGTCCATTTATGAGCTCCAACGAGCTAAATTTGAAACTCTCGCCCGATGCAGAAGCGAGTCTGCTTGTGTTTGAATGTACACCGACAGGTCTTTCATATTTATCGGAAGTCTTTGAAAACGCCTGCCCTTCAGCTCTTTTATTGTTTCATTGGTTTCAGTCACTATCCAATCAACAAAGCAGAGGCGATAAAAGGACTAGCCTAGAAGATCACATACGCGCTCGCATAGCTCACGCTCGAATCCGCAATGTTGAAACATTTGCTGCTTTGTTCATACCTCACCCACTTCATGGTTACTTCCCGTGGACCGGCTCCATCACCGTCCTCTCCATCACTTCTGCTCTCGACGATAGTGAGGGCGCCTAGGAGCAACCCTATCGGATGACGTCCACAAATAGTATTCTTCGTCCGAGAAAGATACGCCGTGAACGATTCGTGAGCTTCTTCCGCACTTGACGTCGGTAAAGTAAGAATGTCCATCGCCTGGTGGTCAAGCGCTGTAATGGATTCGTAAATTTGAAAATTACTAGAGATTGACGCGGAGGCGTTTGATCGAGAAAGCCGGACACCGGACGCTCCTACCATGCCTGTTGTATCAGGTGGTGAAGGATAATAGAAAGTATACTGAAAGCGAGTGCCCCTACAGTCTCATCAGAGCGCGTACCGAAAATAATAAAATCAAATAAAGAGGCCATACCAATGGCAGAAATCACTAGAAACAACGCAGAAGGTATCTTTCCGAGACAGATATGGCGAAAGGAGCTTCCCAAAGGCCTGCTCACTTTCCTTACTGATTGCTCCCACTAGGATGGGAATAATCTTGATATCAATTCTGAGGCAGAATATGAGCGCACAGCTCGTCAGAAACCTAAATCAATTACCCCTCGAAGACTTTCCGCACATAAGGCAAGTGCATTTCAATACTGTGCTCATCTTCATCGGTTTCCAGGCTCATGTCTTGAAACGCGCCCGTCTTGCGAAGTTCCTCAATCACTATGGTTCGGGAAGTCATTTCTCGTTAAGCCTCTGGATAGGTCCTGAAGAAAACACACTTTCTATGTCCAGTGGAAGCTTTCCGATGGGAGTGGAGTACTCTCGACTTTGAGATAGAGCACACCCATCTAGATAAACGTGGTGCGAAGGTCCCAGAATAAAGACACGTTTGCTACTGTGAATTAGCATTTGTTGTTACTAGATTTCGAGAAGGCAGACTCACATGCCAGTAGTATCAATGCTTTTGTAGGCCCATGCTGCAGCAGGTCCAGAGTAAGAATAGCCTGCGTGCCTGCGAAAGAACGTATAGTCAGTGAAAGGAATAGGAGGGAATATGCTTGGCTACAGCGCTAGTCACTCACGGTGCTATAATCGCCTTAGAGCCTTTGACAGGGAAAGTAAAGTCGACATCCGCGCCAGGTTGTGCATCGTTAAGCCACTTGGTGAGTTGTGCGTTTAGACTTTCAGCTTGAAAACGCGTCGCATTTATGATATTAACGTATTGGCTCAGGGGTTTGTTGATTAAATCCATACCATGATCGGTATACCATGAGCCGGCATGCGTCGCAGATCTGACCAGTAATTTGTACTGTTATACGCTGCTCATTCTAAGACTCGCTTGCATCTACCTGATTGACATTATGTATGACAAAGTTAAACTCAGGTGGAGGAACAAGCTAGAGAACATCTAGAGAAGACCTGAGAAGGGAATAGATGTGATTATTCAAGCTTCGGTGATCGCCGAACAAGATTCCACAATCTTTTGTAGCAGTACTTACTAGTCAAAAGCTTTTGGTGTCGAGCATAACAAGTGTATATTGTTCTGATATGAAGCATGCTTCGTGCATAAGATGGATACAGTGAACAAGACATGGAAAAGAACATTGTATAGTCTACTCTTCCGAACGTAACCGAGCAGCAGGGTTCGTCACCTTCACACCCAGAGCCTTCGCCCTGTAAGACACAGCAAATACAGTCAATGAAAAGACATAGGAGCATATCGGAGCAGAAGTACAGACCTCTCGAGGATGACAATACGGTTTCGGCTGCTAACACTGTGGGCAATCTCGGCCGCGAAGCTTTTGTTGTGCATCAAAAGAATATCGACGTCCCGTACGTTGGAGACGACAAATTTCTTGAGACCATTAGGTAGTAGATGGCGAGTCTATAAATGCTAGTCTTAGAGTGCACGAGTAGGTCCCGAAGAAATGTCGTCTAACCTTTTTGTTGCTGCCGTAACCAATCTGCATTGACCAATGTATCAGTCTCAATGCGACGAAGTATACACGGACGCACCTTAGGCATAGCAATCTGACCCTTGAACCTTCGGCGCACCCTGTTATCGATACCCTTCGGCTTCCTCCATGCCTCCTTCACTGACTTGTAACGGTCCGATTGATGGCGCCTGAGTGAGTAAATACAGTCATCAGAACGTGATGATTTGAAGAGTAGAGGATAGACATACTTGAAGCGCTTGGTGCGCTTTTTGACGATGGGAATTGATGCAGCCATAGTGTTTGTCTGTAAGTGGAGAGAGAGAGGTCAGATCACAAGTCTTCTAGGTTCTAGGAGTTGCTTCATCCAAGCGTCTTCCTGCCCATCCATCCGATTTCGTGCTCATCCAACACTCTACATCATCTTGAGAGCTTTCACGACAAAAAACCATACAGCCTGCGTAGAGAATGAGACATAAATTCTACTCACTGTCTTGCTGGCTGGCTCGAACGTGAAGATGAAGATTGGTCGGTCTCTCTCAGACATTGAGTTGATTGATGACTAAGCAATTTCCATAAATGATTATGACGGGTCATGAGAATAACCACACGTCTCGTTAGCACTTACCACGATGGAAAGATATGTTGAACGCCGCAGACATTTCAAAACACCACCAGTGGATACAAGACAATCTCAGGAAGTGAGGCGAACTCAAGTAAGTGGTTGTATGTAAAGTATTGGTTTTTATGGAATATTGATTTCGTTCTTCCAGGCACTTGAAGAACAAAAGCGAGTATGCTCTTCCTCAGCACCTACGCATCCACGTAGGCACTAACGCTTCCTCTTACAGAGACGTGCACAGCAAATAGATACATCACGGCAGCTTGATCAGTTCTCCGGTCTCAACATAGGCGACTCTGACGATGACGATGACGATGAAGAACCTTCTGACAAGTCCAAGCAAACAATGGGTGGTGTCGTACAATTTGCCAGCTTGCTACAGCCTGCCGATGCAGAACCTCCACCAGACTCGCGCTCACCTTCTCCTGTTGTCGAGGAAGAGATGGGCCACGGGAAGCCGAAAAAGAAAAAGAAGGGGCGGGGCAAGAAGAAGCCGAGCAAATGGGCAAACAAGTGCATGTATGCAGAATTATTGGAGATGCGCGAGGATACTTTATGGACCGAGTCGTTTGATATCGGTGCAGCATCTATTCATGATGGCTTGCCGGATGACCTGGAAACAGCATGGGTGGGACTAGCACCGGTCCCAGTTGGAAAACGCTGCCTTGCTGTTACAATGCAAAGCGCTGGATTAAGTGGCGTTAGTGAGTGAATTTATTTTTGTTCATGATGTATTTGTCCTGAGCGTATTGGTGCGCAGTTCCGAATACCGTTCTACGGTCTCGCTTACTCGGCAAAGTCATACTTGGTCCTTTCCCTTCTCCGCTGCCACCGAACACGATACTCGATTGCATTTTGGATGAAAACTGGAGAACAAACGGTATTCTTCATGTTCTAGACGTGGTACGGTGGAAGTCGCAAGATGTCGCGGGATGCGAGGCGAGTTTCCGGTCAGTAGCTGAGTTAAATCCGCCGTTCAACTGAATCACAGAACTGTTGGTATATCAGTTTCTGGTGGCGAGATACTCGACTGGCCGAAGTATCAACATGGCCTCCTCCTGCCCCGCACAAGTCGTCCTTCGCAAGTGCAAATTCACCGTCACAAACTCCCGAACCTCGATATAGATTTCCCTATCCTACCAGTCTTGTTCCCGTGCCTTATATTTCGCCCCTGCCTTTCGAAGTTGTTTTGAATGAACTACTCAGAAGAGCACGGCAGGACCGCGTGATCTCAATGAGTCTACCTGTCCTAATAGATGCTGCTGCTTCGAGGGGAGAAATGGAAATTGACTCTTCTCCAGAACTATCTGGGCTTCACACACGATATCGGCTTCAAGAAGTGCAAGTTCCTATTTGCTCGGATGGGTTATTGCTGTACGTTGGAGAGGCATCCTATGAAAGCGGTGAAAGTCCTCTTAGTGTTTGGGCTCCTCGAATCGTACACGATGATTCGGGAACAAAGACGGGAGTTGATACCGGTGCGGCACAGGAAGAGCGGCCTGGAATGAGTGTGGGCTGCAAGGAGAGCCCATTGGACGTATTTGAAAGGTCTGGATCTTCTTGCATCACCTGTGCGCCGACTGACTCGGAAGTTACTTTCTCTCCAGACTTGTACGTCGTCGGCTGATTGCCAAGGGAAGTTGTGTATTAGAATCGTCGTCTTCATTAGCAAGTGCAAGCATGGTAGAGATAGAAATGCATACCAATACTACTTAGCTATCTCTTTGCATTGTTTACACGGAGAAAAAGAAGCTCAAGCTGACAGGTGAAAGTCAATCCGAGGGAGTGGATATCAGCTGTATATACTTATGCTATTTGAGTACTGAATACGAGAATGATGGCCAATCATGAGCTGTATGGCTCAAACAAGAAGATAAGGGGAATTGGGAAACCGAGGCGTCCATATCGGGCACGACAATGCTGACGCGGACTCGGACTCGGACCTGAACAGCGCCTCGCACAACTTCCATACCGACCATACCGTTCAATCACCTCTCAAAACCACTGAGATCGAACACCGCGCTACGCGGACAGATTCGCCAAAAGCAGTCAGATCGTCGATGCGCACGTGCCGCACATTCTTGTTCCCACACAAAGGCAGAGGCTCTTCATGCAATCTACTTTAACTGAACAGTCACCTGCCCTGCGCAAACGACGACGATCCTTCGATTCTGCACTCTCTTATACTTCAAGTCCGTCTCCAAGCTCGAGGAATCCGCGCATCCTGCTGGACCACTCGGCTGACAACGTCTCTGCCCTACGAGGCTCGATGCTAGCGGCCCCACCAATTGACTTTACTTTCGACGATGATTCTGACTGGTTACCCCCTTCCGATGTCAAGAACAGGCTCATTCGCACGGCTAGTGTCGGAAACAGCTGGGGCGTCACGTCTATTGGTGGCGGCTACAGCTGGAGCGACAAGCAGAAGAACAATGATCGTTGTGAGGAATATGTGGAGGATGAAGTTCCGACCAGAGGCAGCTTCATCGAATCCGGATCTCCAAAGGGAACACGCCCTTTTGGCTTATCTGCTGTGAACGGGTTTTCTGCTGCGAAATTTAATTCCTCTAGTCGACCTTCAAGCTTCATAGCATCCCACACGAATGGAGTGGCCGCACATGACGGTGCATTTACGGAGGAGCCGGTCTCGATTGAGACACCATTCACACGTTCGCCTCTTTCATCGTCGCCTCGTCTGATGGCTATGACTCCGGACAGCATTTCTCCAAACCTCACAGGAGAGGCGGGAAGCTCACGTACTTCTCTGCATCGTTCATCTTCCATGCCAAGGCCCCGGCGTCGCTCATCCCAGCAGCGCGTATCACTCATCGCCGGACGCCTCTCTATTGTCTCGATAGACCCGCCATCCGACGAATATTCCTCGGCACCAAGACTGCAGCGCGTTGGTAGCCAGTCCAGCTTTCTAAGCGCAGTCTCGACAAGACCGCCTACGCCTGCGGCAGAGAAGGAATCATTTCTTGGAGGCAGAAGCATTTCCGAATTTGTCATAGAAGAACAGCTTGGCCGGGGAGCTTACGGTCTTGTTAAGCGGGCCAGGGAAATGAATGCAGATGGCACGATGGGGGTGAGATTATTTCTGATATTCATTTTCTGTGTTGACATTTTGTCTGGTCCAGCCCCCAATAATCATCAAACAAATTATAAAGTCACGCATATTAGCAGACTGTTGGAAGAAGCATCCAAAGTTTGGCACCATACCCATAGAAATTTACGTAATGTCGTCAATATCTTCAACGTCGTACGCACTACCGCCGAAACGACCTTGGGATCCGTCACGCATGTACCCTCCATCACAAGAAGATATAGATCCTTGGATAGAAGGCAAAGTTGTCAAAGGCCATCCGAACATATGCCAGCTTCTCGATTTTTTTGAAGATAACCATTTCTATTATCTCGTTATGCCATCCACGGTTCCTGCGAAAGGACCCGATGGCTTAGCCCCGCCATCAGATTTATTCGACCTGGTTGAGACGTATCCTCAAGGACTGCCACCGCATATGATCAGAAGCTTTCTGGGGCAAATCGCAGATGCCCTTGCTTTCTTACATGCTAAAGGCATTGGTTAGTATTCTCATCACACTTCGGTCCAACCAAATTTGATCTCAGCTCTCTTTAGTCCACCGGGATATCAAAGACGAGAATGTCGTACTTGGTCGAAAACCTGGAAGTTGCATTCTCATAGACTTCGGGAGCTCTGGTATTGTAAAGAAAAATGGCTGGGACACTTTCAGTGGAACGTACGTATTTATGATATGGGTATGATTTCCTTATACCTTACTCATACGTCTCTCTAGACTTGACTATGCCGGCCCGGAAATACTGAGAGGAGAGACGTATCATGGTAAAGAGCAGGATGTGTGGGCTTTTGGGGTGGTCGCTTTCGTACTCCTCATCGGCGAATGCCCGTTCAATACTGCTGCCGAAGCACAGGAAGGACTTGAATCGCCTTTTTGTAATGCTTCCATTGCTTTGGACGAACGTTGTGGTGATGGGAAAGAACATGAAGGAGAAGAAGCTGACGGCGGAGGTGCGCTTGGAGATGCCGCTGAACTTGTGCGCGCTTGCCTTCGCGTTGACCTTAACGCCCGCCCAACCTTCGACAAAATCCTCGAATGCAGATTCCTAAGCGGAGGTAAAGGCTGGGGGATGGAGACATAGTATCTTTTCACTCGGGACACCACTTTCTGCGATCGAGTCTTCGAAATCTGCGCTTGTATACCGATGAATCTTTCTCATGCCGGTAATAGATGGACCGGAACGCCTCACGTATGGAGCGTGTCATCTGCTCAGGTGGTCTCCGCCTTTATTGACTTCAGTCCATAAACGACCATCACGTTGTGCGGGATGCTTCTGCTTTATCTCAAACCTATGTTTTTATCATTGGTTCTTTCCGTTTCATCGATTTTAAGCACATTATCATTGTTGTACTTCCGTCCACCCCACGCCAGCAATTCATTCACTATGTTGTCTGACATGAATTCATCTTTGCCTTTGATTATAAGACTGCGACCAGTAAAGTACTGTAGAAATACCACGGCTGATCGATGTACCAGTAGAAAGCAGTGTTTTGTATCAAGATCAATACTTATTCGCATTCCTTTCGAGACGAGTCTCCAATTAGACCTCCGAGTTCATGAAGTTGTGTGCCTATAAGCAGTATGAAATTCTCACAACAAAATTTTCAAACTCCGCTTCCAAACGTATAAGTGCCCTCGACCCTCATCAACGTTTCTACCTCCCTTCAGCTTTCCACTGCCATCCTCTTGTATCTCTTTTCCTGTCTGTAACAAGTGAGTATTTCCTCATGTATCTTAGGTTGGCTCCCTGCATCATTCTGCGCTCATTGATGTGCATATATGCACCCTAATGAACCTGATTGATCAAATTGGCGACTTTCCCTCGTCTTATACTTCATCGATGCGAAGGTTCACTGACTCTTGTATCTGTAGAAATCCATCAAAATGGGAAAGGAGAAGACCCACGTTAACGTTGTCGGTAAGTTGACCTAGATCGATTTGTTGATGATGATAGATCACTCATCGAACGCGCATATATCCAGTCATCGGTCACGTCGATTCCGGAAAATCGACCACCACCGGACACCTGATCTACAAGTGCGGTGGTATTGACAAGCGTACCATTGAAAAATTCGAGAAGGAAGCTGCTGAGCTCGGCAAGGGTTCCTTCAAGTATGGTGAGTTATCATGTACAAAAATTTATTACAGGTGATGACTAATGTATTGGGATGTCCGTAGCATGGGTATTGGACAAACTAAAGGCTGAGCGTGAACGTGGGATCACCATCGACATCGCCCTTTGGAAATTTGAAACTCCAAGATACATGGTCACTGTAAGTCTTCTACTCGTTATCTGCTTCTGCGATTGAAGCTGATTTGTGATTGCTCAGGTCATCGATGCACCTGGTCACCGTGATTTCATTAAGAACATGATCACGGGTACATCTCAGGCGGACTGTGCTATTCTCATTATCGCTGCTGGCACTGGTGAATTCGAGGCTGGTATCTCCAAGGATGGTCAAACTCGCGAGCACGCCCTTTTGGCCTTCACTCTCGGTGTACGTCAGCTTATCGTCGCGGTCAACAAAATGGATACCACCAAGGTTAGATTTGATCAATGATCAATCACGAGCCAAAAGCTGATATATCTTTCACTTGTAGTGGTCTGAAGAGCGATTCAACGAAATCGTCAAGGAAACTTCCAACTTCATAAAGAAGGTCGGCTACAACCCCAAGGCTGTACCTTTCGTCCCAATTTCCGGCTGGCACGGCGACAACATGCTTGAGGAATCAAGCAAGTACGTATGACCATTAACTACAGATGGCTGTACTGACTTCTTATTTGCAGTATGCCGTGGTACAAGGGCTGGACTAAGGAGACGAAGGCTGGTGTTGTTAAGGGAAAGACTCTTCTCGACTCCATCGACGCCATCGAACCCCCTGTCCGTCCTGAGAACAAGCCTCTGCGTCTCCCGCTGCAGGATGTGTACAAGATTGGTGGTATCGGTACGGTCCCCGTCGGTCGTGTTGAGACCGGTATCATCAAGGCCGGCATGGTCGTTAACTTCGCTCCGTCAAACGTGACTACCGAAGTCAAGTCTGTTGAAATGCATCACGAACAGCTTGTTCAGGGTGTGCCAGGTGATAACGTCGGCTTCAACGTCAAGTAAGTATTCTGTGTTTCATGTCGGCATCGTTCTCATTATCCTGTTATTCTTCAGGAACGTTTCCGTGAAGGAAATCCGTCGTGGAAACGTCGCCTCGGACTCCAAGAATGACCCGGCGAAGGAGGCTGCTTCTTTCACAGCTCAGGTCATCATTCTCAATCACCCTGGCCAGATCCAGGCTGGTTACGCACCGGTTCTCGACTGTCACACGGCACATATCGCTTGCAAGTTCGCCGAACTTATCGAGAAGATCGATCGTCGTACTGGTAAGACTCTTGAGGCTTCGCCAAAATTCGTCAAGTCCGGTGATGCATGCATTGCGAAATTGGTCCCGTCGAAGCCGATGTGTGTGGAATCTTACAATGAGTACCCACCACTTGGTCGTTTCGCCGTCCGTGACATGAGGCAGACGGTTGCAGTCGGTGTCATCAAGTCTGTTGACAAGACTGAGAGAGGTGCCGGAAAGGGTAAGTTTTGTGTCGGTCTACAGTCATCACAACAACTGACTGCTATCGGGTTTAGTAACAAAGGCTGCGGAGAAGGCCGCGAAGAAGAAATAAATAGATGCAGATGTACGGTTTTATATTTTTTGTCCATTCCGTTCATCTGTTTTTGTTTCATTATCTCGCACGTCGGTATTCCCTACCCCTGTCATCAACGCTGTGTTGTTACGATTAAATGTACGTTCACTGACGAAGACCTGACCTCCGCGACGAGGCGACGAATGCTAAGAGCCTTGTTCGCCACATCACTTCAACTTGCTGTGTGAATAGTAAAATTGAGAGCGTTATTTCTGTGATATTTGTCGAACACAACCGTCATCATCGCCATGCTCATCACCAAGACATACCATGATGTCCCTTCGAAGCTTTCCGGTGGCAGGCCAGTGAGGATATTCATTATTGCACCTAGCCTGCCAAGCTATCCGCAAGCACAGTTTCCAGGCGAGAGAATCAACCAATCAATCAGCGACGTGTAGCTTATCTATGCACAGGCGTCGTAGTGTTCAGGCAAGCCTACCTGCATGATGGTCGAAATTTTGAATCACAAAATAAAATATCGCAGCGAGATCTACCAGGTGACTGGGCCCGTCGAACGGTTTGCAGGCCAGATCGCTAGCCACGGATATGTTGTCGGTCAGCATCTGCATCTGTTTGAGCCCGAGGGTGCAGCGCCCAGTCCACTAATTTCCCGTGAAGCTTGCCCTTCTAGCTTTCATGAGTTTGAGGGACCGGAACCGATCCCTTACGATGCAGAAGGTTCGCCCTCCACTCTATCACGTCAAGCTCCACGACTGGTCGTTGTCCCGCTGCAGGTACCGACAGGGGCAACAAGTACAAAATCGAAAAAGAGCTTGCTGCATACGACGAGGATGCGACACTTTCTATTGATTTGCTGTGCTCGTTGAGTAATTGCAATGGCCGTATTGCTGGTGAGCAGCTTCATCAAGATATCCATGAAAGCGGAGGATTTAAGCAATTGTTGTAGCAACTGGGATGTGTCTGGGTGGACATCTTGTAAGTCCTTCAGTTATTGCGTGTGCGTAGAGACTGTATGCTGAGCCTTCCCCAGGCGTTTCGTGTGAGCTTTCAGACTTTACGGATCGTGCATGCAAGGCTGAGCTTTTCCTAGGCCGCATTTGATTCTCGAGTCTTGTCGTCTGTCTGTTTCTTCGCGACAGACATTCACAGCGCGACTCTCGGAAAGGGCAAGAACGATGACACTCTTGCTCGAGTCCGGAACGGCGATTTGAAGGGTAAAGGCGAGCTTGTGGTTCGTACGAATGATTTTCGGATATAACGCTCCTCGCTGACTTCGGTGGTCCACCAGATGATATTTGGAAAGCAAGACACACACGTTCCGCGCAGTGGTCGGGACCTGATACGCAAGACGTTGGAGGACACAGACGTGCCAACCTCGGTGAATTTGATTTTCTCGTAGTGTATAGTAGCTGATAAAAGACTCGTACGCAGTTTCTTGAGGTGCAAGCCCAGCATGCGTTTATTCGAGACGAATCATCGAAAGGACGTTGGGATGCGGCTCTGACACGCTCGCTGTTCTCGTTCATGATGGAAGTCTTTGAACGCACAGTCGGACGCGACTTGGGCCCTCGGGTCGAGCAGGGAGGTGAAATTGCGCATATTTGCTGAAATTGAGAATAATGTATGTAAATGAGAAATACGAAACGAATCGAGTGGACACACCGTAATCGTAAGTGTGCGTGCCATTCTACTGTATGTAAGTAAGTACCTAAGTGGGCTCGCGCGTCGTGAGTAAACCATCCTTCACGTCGACTACCCATCTCCGCGCCTTCGCTATGGCTGCGCGTCGTCGCCTGGATATCAGCTCGCTTCTGTGCGACAGCAAGGAAGATTCACCGGTGAGCAGAACGGACGCCCTGCTCTCACGCCCGCGCGAAGAACACAAGCCGCAACCCCAACAGGTACTGACCCAAGTCCCGTCTCCGGGCTACCCGTCTAGCGAGCAAGGCGCTTTTGTATACTCAGAGGCGACCAGCCCGTACAATAGTCCGCAATATGAGCGAACATCGCAGTATCAACGCGGGCCCCAACAGCGCCGCCAGGATGGCCCAGTATACTACTGGGAGAAACGTAGTCCTGAGTCGTTGCCATCAGCGGCCGACCTCGTCCCGCTCGCCCTTCAGGCCACTTCCCCGAGCCGACGGACGCCATCCCCTTCGTTTCTGGTGCCAACTCAGTCTGCGGCAGACCGTACTGGCCTGCTGCGTCCTAGTCGCCATTCGGAGGGACTACAAGAGGCCACTTTCCCGCGCTCCAGTACATCTTCGACGCAACCACTACAGCATCCCCATCGGTACAGTCAATTTCCGCAACCTCCTCCTTCTTCCACATCTCCGGTCAATATCCACCAGTCGTCAGAGCCAGCTCGAGAGCAACGAGCTTCTCACCGATTCAACGTCCATCAGTATTCGCCAATTTCGCAAACGCATCCGTCTCCGTCGCCCTCGTCGGCGTCCTCACTGCCGAACAAATTTTCATCTTCGGCACGACCTTTGTCTATTTCTCCCACTGATTTGGCGCGTCCGCAGCGGCCATCAACACCTGGATCCGTTGATAAAACACTTCATCTGTCGTCTGTCTTACCACGACAGTCAGAGACGAATATGAACACATCTCAGCGTACATCGGCTTCCCTTTCACCAACAGTTCCTATTTCTGGCTTGAGTGGTCTGGATGTTCTCGTTCAGGCAGCAACCGAAGAAAGGGAGCGGATTGATGTCCATAGGCGGCTGAGTGGGGGTGAAGAACCGCAGCTTTCATCGAACTATGTCTCTTCCGCCAGGCATGCATCGCTCAGTCCTGTCGTACCGAGAGGTGAAATATTCCAGGCTCCACCGCCTATACCTCCTTATCGTGCAACGTCGCAAACACCTATCTATGTACCCCCAGAACGAGTAGAGTCGTACTACAACGTACAGAGCATTGAAGACGTAGAACGACGCCTCCCTTCACCAGAACCGTTTCATACACGCCAGATGGACGATGCTCGAGCCCCGGAGAATAGGCTCGGGGTAGCGTTGCCTGTTATAAATAAACTGGAACGCCGTAGCCAGTCGCTTGAGGCGGGCTATGCGGGGTATGAGCGTGCTTCTCTCCGTCTTTCGGATGCTCCCCGATTACCGTCTGCTACTTCACGACATCTTCCTGGATCGAGGCCGGCGTCGTTATATGGCGCATCATCGTCTGCACGTACTACCGCTCAACAAACTTATTTGGAAGATGAAGAGGCGAGCACCTCAAATCAATTCCCTCATACACTTTCGTTAGGGGAGCCCGGACCAATCCCTTACGTTCGCCGATCCCCTCCTCGAAGTAAGCCAAAACCGAAGAAACCTGGCTCAGCTGCGTTGGCGAGTCTGGAAAAGGAACTGGCAGAAAGTCACAACAAGGGTTCGGGTAGCAAACAAATCAGAAGGCTGAGTCCGCCACGATCGCAAATGCAGAGGAAGCTGCCGGATATAGGCTCCATGGCTAGACAGTCCAATGAAAGGGGAGCTTCGGAGGACGAAGATGTGGACGATTTCTTTTTGTCAGCCTTTGACTCACCTCGCAATGCCGCAAGGCAGATTCCTTCCCGGAAGCCCGTGCCAGTGGACATTCCTTCTGCTCATTCTAGAGAAGATGAAGTCTCTTTAGAATCTTGGCACCATACGCAACCAAGACGCTCGAGTGGGGAACAGCAAGTTTACTCTCCTGCGATATTTAGGGCTAGTCCCGAAAGGACGGACGAATACTCTAATTACCCTTCCCCGCTTCGAGGTGTTCTTGATCTTGATGACGAAGAAACAATGCCAGATGTGGAGGCTGAAATCCTTGACGAAATTGCTGAGGCTGCGGGTGGCACAACATCTGACGCCGAGAGAACAGATTTCGATGATCAAGCCACGGATAACATGGAAGTGGACGTTGAGAACGAGCTTCTGAGTCTAATAGATGGACCTCCTGAGCCTCCTTCAAAGTCCTACCATCAAGCAAAGCCGCCTTTAATACATTCTCCAAGGCATTCTGGTCTTCAAGATCTTGATCTTGATCGAATGTCAATGCCACCTCCGGATATTTCGAAAGCGATTAGCGCCAAATTGAAGGATTCAAAGAAGAGACCTACGAAACCTAAGCTCAAGCAGCCCAAAGGACCTCCAGATGAAGTGACGAAGCCTGCCAAGGGATTTTCAGCCCAACCGGAAGACGCCTCAGCAAAGGTCCGTTGCTCGTGCTCTATCTCTGAACTGATGCTTACGGTTAATGTAGCCATCTAAACCCAAAGCTGGTGCGAAGCCGCGTCCCGCGAAAGGATTGCTTGTCGAGAAAGCCAAAGGAGCCAAAGTTTCGAAAGAACCCTCAACACCACTGTCTGCATCTCTCCCAACATTGTCAGAGCCCGTTGCCAGCTCAAGTACACCGACAGATGAAGCCTTCCCAATTGTCACTTCTTCAGGGCGAATGGTCACAAAGTCTAAGAAGTCGGCAGCCGCATCTACCATCTTACACAATCAGTCTTCCTTGTCTCATCGCAGGAAAGTTGTTCCTCCAATCGGTTGGGATGGTGGTCATTCTCGCTCTCGTTCACATTCTGTCATGCCTCGAGCTTCTGTTGATCCTGAAACTCGTCGGGAGAAGACCACGAAGGAAGATGAAGAGAAGGCCAAGGAGAAGGATGCTCCTGCCCTGGAACCACCGGACGATCCAGATAAGGACAAGCTTTATTGTATCTGCAGAACACAGTATGACGAAGACAGAGTGATGATTGCTTGTGATAGGTACGTTAAATCCTATTGTTAAGTACTATGCCGTTTCTAAGACTTGACCTCGTAGATGTGACGAATGGTATCACACACAATGCGTGAACATGCCTGACCTTCTCGTTGATCTCGTAGACCAGTTCATCTGCTCGAAATGTATTGCTCGTGAGTATCTTTCACTGTGAAGGCTCACCCAGCCTTTTGTGTGGCGCACTGCAGAGGCTCGCCACACTCGGACGTCGTCACGTTCCTTCTTCCTGTACCTATCTACTGACATTCATGTCTACAGAGAACCCAAGTCTGAATCTTCAGACGACGTACAAACAACGCTGCTTTTCCGGTTTGAAGCATCCAGATCCAGACTCGCCAGAAGCATGCCATAAGCCTTCTCGCGGCGCTTATTCAAAATATTGTTCGGATGAATGTGGCGTAAGGTTAGTACGATGGGCTTTAAAGATGTGCACCGTGAGCTCATTAGGTGCATTATAGGCATATGCATCGCAAGATCCAATCGTGGGCGGGCAATGGCGGTGACGTCCGAAGTCTTTGGGAATCAGTAAAGGACGCAAAGAGACGCGAGGGCTTTGTCATGCGTGAACCTGATCGGACACTTCCGAAGGCAATACTCGCGGAGATACAGAACAATGGCTTGCCCAGACCACAAGCAAGCGTTTCTGAAGTTAAACAGACGCTCGGTGATGAAGAAGGGAGAAACAGCATTGTCTTCCGGCTCGAAGAACAGCTCCAAACTATCGTGCAAGAACGAGAGGAGCTCAAAAAGCAATTGGAAGTACTGTCTTGGAGAGAGCGTCTATTGCAACTCGCTTCTGATCGCGCTGACAGCGTGGGTGATTGCGGCTGGGACCAGAGGCTGGTATATGGAGATGAGGAATGGATGGAATTCGGTGCGGGTGTTCTGGAGAGCTATGATGAAGCAGCTCCGAATGGCCATTCCGAAGAAGGTCAGGATATGGATGTCGATGGCGGGACTGTCGTTGGGGAATGGTGGTGCCGAGGGAAGAAGAAATGCGAGCGTCATGTGGGGTGCGTGAGGTTCTTGACTACTTTATCGATGCGATTGCTGATTTTTTGGATTCAGATGGCAGAGAGTACGTGCGGCTGACATGGAACTGGAGAGGACCACGAAAGAAGATGCTCTCGCGGATCTTACAGTTCGGGAGCGCGAGATCAGGAGTCGGATTGAAGATATTCTGCATCCGCAGTCTCGTCCAGTTAGAGTATACGCTGAGGAAACGCTGAAATTTAAATTATCGAGTCCGGAAGGTGGCGGAAAGAAGGCTAAAAAGAAACCTGCCGCAGCGTAAGTAGCACTGTCATTGTATCAATCGCCTTTTTGCACTTTTATGTAGCAAATAGTATAACTGGATGTCACAAGTCAATAAGGACACATCATTAGTACAGAACTCGGAGGGATCTTCAAGAATATGCACTCGTCGACGTGTTCGCGATTTGAAAAATATAGATCGCAGACGGCAGAGGCTGAACAACGCGCCTGCGCCAACAACCCCTTAATACCCATCGCCTTCCCCGCCCTCTCTACAGAATCCTTTATCTTCAAATAATACCTGCGCCTTGTTGTGGTCATTAAGCTTCTTGTCTGCGACGCTTTTCGCATATATAGGTTTCAATGCTTCGTATTGTACCTGTTGTAGTGGGATCTCATCCTCTTGATCCAGATCCTGTTTTTCAATGGGGCTTGTCGGCGGGACTGTCAAGTCGCAAATGAAAAGGCATAACTTACGATCTCTCCTAGAAGGACGACGTTCTCTCCTCTAATGATGAATAGGCCGACTCTCTTCTCTGCAAATTCAGACCCATGGTATATGCGCTCGATAGTGTCTTCCAGTACGAGATTAGCTGCGGAATACAGGAAACGCAACATCAGACACAACCCGTAGCTCCGATAATAGTATGAATACATACCAAATTGATCATAAGAGCGCAATACGCCTACTAATTTGCGTCCGTCTCGTAGCATGACAAGCATCTTCTCTATTTCATTTTGAAGACATATCGCCGAAAAAAGCGAGAGCGAACGGGCTCAGATAGACTGCTTCAGAACAGTTTTAAGAACGTGGACGTACTGTCCACGCAATCGACGAGAGAGCCTGATGTCGTGAATGGGATAAGAGAGTCCATTAGTGAGGACCTACAGGTAAGATGGCATTCGAGTGCAGGTGAAGCACGTATGCGATATGGTCGCGATATGGTCGAGACTTCACTACCTGTGCGTCGATCTTCCTTCCTTATCTGAGTACTTTCAATATTAATTTGCGAGACTGGCATCCTGTACCTCAAGAGTCAATGATATGCTACTTGTCGAGGTGCTTGGAAATTCCTGAGTATTGATGAAAGAGGATGTTATCATCATCGAATCCTTTTGACATTATGATACTTCGTTTCTCATTACTTTGAGGATCCACTATGACCGAGTGGTTAAGGTGTCAGATTTGAATTATCAATTATCTGATGCTCGTTGAGCGCGTAGGTTCAAATCCTGCTGGTGGAGAACATCGAATATCGTTTTGCGTCACAACGACAACTTTTTCTTTTCATTTTACTGTTTAATCTCTCTTATGTCTGAGCTGGTGATACTACTATCCAATGGAAACCCTCATCACAGATAAGAAGCAGATTATAATATGATTTATTCAGAATGTACAACGAGACATTGCGACGAAACCCATTCGGAAGCCACGCAGGGTTTTCCGTCTGCAGAAACACACGGATCGGCCGCACCCAAGTCCCATCACTAGTTTCTCTTCAGCACGATATGACGATCTCAAGGTCCTCGGCCAGCATCAGTCCTCGAAAGGCGAGCCAGCCATCGTCGAGATGCTTTTGAACGGCTGTAACTTAAGCGAAACCGGACACGCCGCGCTTTATAACCTTTTCTGCTGTGGTGAGGGCCGGTGTATCTTACGTGATCTTTCTCGCGTGTATGTGAGCTAAATTTTACTTATTCTACTATTCGACGCGGTCGTGCCGGCAAGTCTTCGAATACTGAACTAAGTTGCTAATTGCATCTCTCAGATGAAGCAGTACTATGTAGTGGCAGTCATAGATAGAGATAGAATCCAGCCATTCCTTGCTTAGTCATAAGCATACTTGCTGTACAGTTTTCCGGATATAGCAGGTCCCCGTGATGTGCCAAGACCGTCGTCCATCTCCATTTGATCTCTTCGTCAACGCTTCAAGGACAGAATCGCCGTTGATAGCACGGCTGAACACAGCAAGAGGCGCTGTCCGACATGGCAGCGGTAGTCTCGTCAAACCCATTCGCGATCCTCTCAGGTAAGTTTTAATTATTATTTCTGTTCGAGACGCTGTGTCTCATGTGTTATATTATTACAGAGGATACGGCCGTTCCTCCTGCGACGTCGCCAGCACCCGAGAAGGCGAAGACAGAAACTCCGGCTGCAAGAGGTGGCCAGAGGGGAAGGTCGGGCCCGGCTTCGAGGGGCGGACGCTACTACCAGAGAGGTGGAGGTGCTCCTTCTACCCCGCGTGAAACAGCGGAGGCAGACGATGCTCCTCCTCGTGAGGCCAAACGCTGTGAGTCGGTGCTCTCTTATGTTGATATAGAGGGCCTGTAATTGATTTCCTTCTCAGTCGGCGATGAACGTGGTCGCGTTCGTGCACGTGGAAGGGGGCGAGGTGAGCGAGGTGACCGTCGTGGCGGAGGACACGGCCGCGTCTATGACAGGCAGAGTGCTACCGGTAAGACGTGAGTGGCTTGCACGATATGTATCATAACGTCAGTACTGAGACTCGTGGTATGCAAGCGATTCGGACAAGAAGATTGCCCAGGGCTGGGGTGGTCCTGATGCCGACAAGGAACTGCAGGCAGAGGAAGAGGGCACCAAGGATGCTGCTGAAGAGACTCCGGCAGATGATCCCTGGGGTACGGTCGACACCAATGCTGCCGCTCCAGCTGCAGATGACCCTTGGGGTGCCGTTCCTGCGCCCGAGAGTTCTGGCGATGCAGCGAAGGAAGTAGCTCCAGCTGAAACTCGCCGCCCGAGAGAGGAGGAAGAGGATAACACACTTACTCTGGATCAGTACCAGGCCAAGTTGAAGGAGTCTTCCACTGTCCCCAAGTTGGAGAATGTTCGGAGGCCAAATGACGGTGCTGACGATCTCTTCAAAGACGCTATTCAGGTTGTTAAGCCCGAAGAGAATGCTTACTATGTACCAAAGGTAAGAACTGAGACTACTTGTCCTCTGGATCTCTAGCTTAAGTCTACTCAGACCAAGGCGCAGAAGCAGCGTGCTAAGAGCGCAAAGGAAGAGAAGAAACAGGTTGCAACTGAACTCTTCTTTGACGGTCCGTTTGCTGACCGCCAGACCCGTGGCGGGCGTGGAGGACGAGGTGGTGAACGTGGCGCTAGGGGCAGCGGACGCGGACGCGGTGGCCGAGGCGGCCGTGGTCGTGGCGACGGTGCAAATGGTCAGTCCGTGAATTTGCGCGATGAGAGTGACTTCCCCTCGCTTTCGAAGTCATGAGATCACACATGCATGAAATACCACTGGAAACGGAGCTGAAAGGTCCTGAAAATGATTAGTATGGGACGCTAGGGGAGTGCGACTCGGAGTTATGTTATTTGCTGTAGCTCGCGACGTGAAAACTTGTTCTTATCTGATGTTTTACTCTGTGCATTCTTGTATGTATTCGAGACACACCCCATCTGATATTTTCTATTTTTTTCTCTAATTGGGCGCTTAGTTTGATGTCATGGCACGGAATCACAATGCTGAATGAAACCCTTCGAAAAAGAATGCGAATGCTCTCAAGATGGTTGCTCGACAACTGGCATAATAATTGCATTGCAAGCTGGAAGATATCATTTGTACTCTGTAGTCTTTCCAAAATATTCCCACTGGCCAGGTTGGGGTTTCTCTTCTAATGGCTCCCAACTAACACCATAATAAGCATGACCAGTAGAGATAAAGAAACAGGCGTGACGTACGCTTTCCATTCTATCATCTTGTCGACGAGGCTGAGCTCGTCTTGGGCGATTGCAATAGCCTCCTCTATTTGCCCATCATCCAGAGCTTCTTCCGCAGCAGCGACGTCACCATTGGCTTTCTGAACGATATTGAGTTTTCGCTGTGTGATTGCCTCGACGCTTTGTCGGTATACGGATGACTGAGGGATTTCCGATACTCGGGCAAGAGTGGTCTGGTAGGTCTCTACGAGAGTCGGGAGAGGGTTCGAGCGGACTCTAACACCGGTCAGGCCTGTCGAGGCTTTCAGCGCTTGCTGGAGAAGAGGGCGAGTGAGGCGAAACATGGCGACCAGCGAACGACGAGCGTAAGAGGTGGTAGATGAGTGCTGGGAGCGTTGAGAAGGCAGATCCTAAATTACCGGAAACGGTCTCGCGTCTCGTGAGCGCGACACAACTTGAAGACTTCAAATCAATCCATCATGTCGCTCGCACTGAGTCCCTTAAGAGCTACTCTTTTTTCTTTCTCGAATCTCGTGCAACGTCCTGCGCCTGCCTGGACTTTCTTACGACCAGCAGCACTTTTGGCGCCGTTTAGCCTTGCAATCCCGTCATGGAGTTCGCTCCTCGAGTTATTCCCTTCCATCGTATTAGCAGTCCCGAAGAAAAAGGTGTCGCATTCTCGGAAAGCAATGCGCTCTGCGCATAAGGGATTAAGGGACAAATCAAGTGTGTTTATCATTCTTTTACCTTTTTCTCGATTCTCAAATCGTCTCCTTCGCACAGACATCGTCAACTGTCCTGGTTGCGGTTCGGCAAAACTAGCACACCACCTCTGCCCAAATTGTTATTCACAGATAAGCCGAGCGCACAAAAGGGAAGCCAGGGACTCAATACCAATCGAACTAGAGAGGACAACGTGATATGAAAAGTCGGTGCTCAGGTTGGAGATGAGGTTGGTTGTCTTTCTGACTTCTTATTTCTCCGAATCTCACTAAATGTCCTTGCTAGCATTGCTATTCTCTACTGGCATGTCATGTATAGAATTGATATTGACTCGTAATAAAGAACGGGCCGCTTTCCTGGCGGAAACGCCTGATCTTCATGTCGAAGTGGTAATACTTACATAGACACAAGGATGTGCGGCGCAGGCAACCCGACGGCCCGGCCATATTTTCCGACTCAAAGTATGAAATATCTGTCAAATAGCCGTCCGGGCAATGCTCCATGGAATATAAAGTTGCAACATCATTTTAAGCCCGCTGGACAGCGCCTTTTCCTGATTTCAGGATGTTTCACATAGCTACTGTGCTCTCGTATCTGATCCTTCTGATGCAAGCTGCTTCTCGAACGTCACCTCCTTCGGGAGCTGTGATTGTGGACTCCAGTTCTACGGGCTCGGGACAATACAAAACAATTGCCTCGGCTATTGCTGCTCTTCCGGATGACGGCTCTTCACAATCGATCTTCATCTATCCTGGGACGTATAATGAACAACTGCTCATTGACCATTCTGGGTCAGTGACCGTAAGCATCCTCGATTCTCGTTTTCCTCGACCGAGATATAATGATTCTTTTCCATGCCATCAAGTTGTACGGGTATAACAGATACTATGGATTATTCGAAGAACCAAGTCGTCATTACCCATTCCGATTCTCTAATTGAAGCTGGCAGCGACGACGAGTCGGGGACCCTTAGGATCAAGAGTGACAATGTTTCAATCTACAACCTCGACGTCAGGAACGACTATAGCGAGTCCGGAAAGATTGCTCAGGCCATTGCTGTCAGTGCATATGGAAGCCAATTTGGTGCATATGCTTGCAAATTCTTTTCCTATCAGGTGAACGATGTAGCTACGTCTATGAGAGGCGGCGCGAATGCTACTCCTTCAGGACACACTTCTCGCCCAATCCGGAACGCAGGTCTATTTGATGTCATACATCGAAGTATGGGTCTCACCTAAAACGATCCGAAATTCTCTCTGAATTATTACATGTACGTGGTAGGGTGCTGTTGATTACATTTTCGGGCAGCACGCACAGGCGTATTTTGAAGGCAATACGATCGCAAGCAAGGGCGCGGGGTGCATCACAGCCAACGGAAGGCCGGGTGATTCTGATTCGTCTATTTGTATGTGTCATGAATGACTGCCTGTACTTGAGCTAGCCTGATTCATTTGACCTGTTCGAGACGTCTTCAATAAGAACAACATCGTCGCGTCCTCTGATGCGTTTACCAACGTCACTAGCAAGACGTATCTAGGCCGCCCGTGGACTGGTACATATCTTTGCCGAGTCAATGATTGTCATAGACTGATCGCTTTCTCTTCAGACTATGCTAGGTATTGGTCTTTCTGCTCTCCCTTTTAACGTGCACTACTAATCCCATCACATACTTTCAGGGTTGTCTTCTTGAACTCAAACATCGAGTTGCAAGTGCGTATTTATCTTTCACCCAGAAGTATTGTTGGTTGAGATCACCCCACACAGTTGAATAGCGCGATCTGGTCCGAATGGAGTTCGTCGACACCCAACACCGATCATATTCTTTTCGCTGAGTATAACAATCAGGGCCCAGGAGTGGCCAACGCGAATCGTCCTTTCTTCGCAACTATCCTTAGTGAAAGCCGAGCGTCTCAGTATACATTTTGACTACACTCGGTAGTGATTACGCGACGCGGATTGGGTAGATACAGATTATCTATCGTAGAAATTGAATTTCAGTTGATTCTGTGATTGGTTGATCGGCGCCCGAAAAGAGTAATAAAATGCTCACGCGAGGGCCAGATGACCTCGATTGGTCCCGTAGACAACAAATCATAAACTATCATGCCTCTCCGGCTCAACTCTTCTTCCTCCTGTGAAATTCGTCGGAGGGGCATATCCGACTTTCTTAACGGTCATACAAACACGACGACGACGAATCAGATATGCTACCCAGAGTCGTTTTACGCAGAATAACGCCACTGGCGCGTTCTGCGTCTTCTCGGGCCCGCGGGTTGCAGGCCATTTTGGAGAAGAAGCCGGACGATGTTGTCATCACCTTTGCTGCCAGAACTGCGATGGGCAAGGTTCGCAAGGGGCAGTTCAAGGATCACCCCGTAGATGAGATTCTCCTCGCATTGTTCAAGGTATTTCTATAATCTAATCAAATGTCCACGTTCATCTCACTTACTTCTTGCGATGATGTAGGCTACATTTGCGAAAACGAAGCTAGATCCAGCCAAAATAGATGATATCTGCGTCGGTGGGTGATCACCTTTGGACTTCTGTTGATCAGTCGTGTATAATCAACGAACTCTTAGGAATTTGTCACCCACCTTCGCCACTTTATGTATCAAGAGCCGCAGCAATAACGGCTGGCATCCCGGCAGAGGTCCCAATTTCGACTGTCAACAGACTTTGTTCTTCTGGCCTCATGTCGGTCAGGAATATTGCCCACTCCATCCAAGCAGGAGAGGCTTCGCTGGGTGTCGGTGTCGGTGTAGAAAATATGACCTTGAAGTGAGCGGCACTTTACTTTGACAGTATTGCAATTTATGTTAAAAAATTACATAGCCCTCGACCTACTCCTGGAATCACAGGTGAAGTCTCTAAGAATAACCAAGCAACTGACTGTGTCCAGGTAGGCCTCTCGCGATCATGTCTTGATGTTGAGACTGAGATTTTGGTAGCCTATGGGCTGGACATCTGAAATGGTTGCAGAGCACTTCGGTATTTCGAGAGAGAAGCAAGATCATTACGCTTTGATATCACATACTAGAGCGGAAAAGGTTGGAGCTCAAATTTGTCGAAACGCACTCCACTCACCAATTATAACCACAGGCCCAGAAGGCGGGCATCTTCAAAGATGAAATCATTCCCATAGACGTCGGAGGCAAAATAATTTCCGAGGATGATACTATACGTCCAGGCGTTACTGCAGAGTCATTGGCTAGTCTAAAGCCGGTGTTCCCAGACTGGGGCAACTCTTCAACGACAGCAGGCAATGCAAGCGGGATTGGTGACGGCGCTGCGCTTTGCGTCCTCACTACTCGCGAGCGGGCTGAAAAAGAAGGCATGGAGATTCTTGCGAAGTGGGTGACTTCGACGGTAGTCGGTAAGCTTCTCGCCGCTAGACTCGATTGTTTGATAACCAATCGCTCCGAATTTGAAGGTGTCGAACCCAGGTATATGGGCATTGCCCCAATTCCTGCTATAAACAAAATATTGGAGCAGACCGGTCTCCGTAAGGAGGATGTGGATGCTTGGGAGGTGCGATAGCGTTTCGTGATCCTTTCATTCCAAGACTTTGCTCACGTTTCTCCCTAGATTAACGAAGCATTTGCTTCTCAATTTGTGTATTGTGTCGAACAATTAGGCATACCCATTGAAAAGATAAACGTCAAGTATGTGTTAACCATTATTCAGAGGTGGTCTATTGACCTATCTCTCATCTGTCCCTTCCTCTAGTGGCGGAGCAATTGCCTTAACACACCCCTTGGGAATGAGTCAGTTCTTAGCCTTATTTCATTTTGTTAGAATGCTAATATCCCCTTCAACTGTTTAGCTGGGACTCGTCAGATTGTCACAGGACTTGCTCAGCTTCGTCGCCAGAATGGACAGATTCTCTGCACTAGCATGTGCATCGGTAGCGGAATGGGTGCAGCTGCTATATTCGTCAATGAAGCTCGATAGTCTCCTGTTTCATTTGTCTTCTCATGGGTTCTATTAATTGACATTGAAGATTCACAAATTTTGCGGATCATGAATAACAGCGCGACGAAGGTATATAGAGTCAATCAACTCTTGTACGAGCGCTAGGAGCGCTGTCGGCTGCTGCGAGGTCCTATAACTGCCTTCTTCAGGACGCTGTCCCATGATCAAGGACACTTACGTTGTTCACAATACTCGGCTCTGTGCTCTGTAAGAGATACAGGCAGCAAAGCCAAGATATTCTTTCATCTCCAAAAAGGAACGTGGTATTCAGCTTCTCCTGCCAGAAATAACCATGGGGAAGCGTAGTCCTATGGCATACTCTTTAGAGTTGCGCATCTTCGGATGACTCAAAAGGAAATACAGCACGACGCTGTAATTCTCTTCCGCTTCTGGCGGGCCGGCAAGATTCTCCTGCAATTTCATGTCTGCCACGTAACGGTCCGTCGCAAGTAAACTGAGTCTGTAAACTCCCCGCCAGCGAATTTAAGGAAGAAGTGAGAAATGATGAAGATGCGGAGCGCCTGACATTTACGACACGAATGCTGTTGCCCATTTTCTTTACTGTGTTTTCAGTTCTCGCATGTTCAGCAAATGCGGCCTCTAGAATCTCTCCCCCTGATGGAGCCATCGTGGTTAATCCGACTGCCACGACATCTGGCCAGTTCAAGACTCTAGCTTCCGCTGTTTCTTCTCTTCAAAATGACTCTTCTTTTCAAACAATATTCATGTTTCCTGGAACGTATCAAGAGCAAGTGCTCATTGATAGACCTGGACCTGTTACTGTGAGCCATCCTGCATACTTGCATCACTTGACACGGTGAAAATCTATCGTCTTCTCTTGACAGATCTATGGCTACACCACTGATACCATGAACTTCGCGGCGAATCAGGTCATCTTAGCACATTCCGCTTCTTTAGGGACTGCTGGGAGTGATGATGCGTCCGGAACTCTGAGGATCAAGAGCGACAATGTGGCACTGTATAACATCGACATTCGGAATGACTTCGGTGTTTCGCAGACGAACGGACAAGCTATTGCAATCAGCCAATACGGAAGCAAGTTCGGCGCGTATGCATGTCGCTTTTTCTCATACCAGGTAAGTTCTATCCGATATATACCTAGACAATGGAAGCTAAGGGTATTTCATATTATATAGGATACTTTGTATGCGAATGTCGGGACGCAAGTCTATCTCAAGTCATTCATTGAAGTAGACCGCTGTTTTAGAATCCTGCATGTAGACACTGACGTGGATTTTATAGGGGGCTGTCGATTTCATTTTTGGACGACAAGGTCTCGCTTACTTTGAAGGCAACACCATAGCAAGTAAAGGTGCGGGATGCATCACCGCGTCTGGTCGGGAGGCCAACGATTCTGGTAGCTGTACGCGATTGATTGGTCCTTGAAGTCTGCTATTCTTATCAGGCATTCGTTAGATGTCTTCAACAAAAACACGATCATTGCAGCTTCAGACGCGATTGAAAATGTCACGGGGAACGTACTCCTTGGTCGTCCTTGGGGAGATTTTGCCAAGTAAGCTTACTCGATCATGATACTGAGAATTCAGCGTGTTGATACCTGCTGACTAGAGTAATTTTCAAAAATACTGTCATTAATGCACCAGTGAGTTATTGTCCACTACGTTATGCTACTAACTGAGTATTCGTGAACAGCTCAATAATGCGATCTGGTCGATCTGGAACACTGGTGATCCTCGTACCGATAACATCCTCTTTGCAGAGTTCAACAGCACTGGTCCGGGTGTAGAGAACGCTAATAGGCCCTCGTTTTCTACGCTACTTACGGACAGTCAGGCCGATCAGTACACGATTGCATCGGCAGTCGGTAGCGATTATGCGGATTGGGTTGATACTGATTATCTGTCCTAACGGCTTGATCCAAGTCTGTTCATCAAAAAATGAGGATGCCATAACTCTAGTGATCTTTGATCGATTTTAAGCTCCTACCAGTGCCGGCTTTTATCTTTATACATGGTGACAACTAACATTCTTTAAGAACGGACACGATAGCATCCCAAGTGTAATCTTTCTACGCCTTGAGCGCTTTGTCCACAATCTCAGTCATAGCAAGGACAGCCTCGTCTTCTTGCGTCCGTCCAACAAGCTGCAACGTCGTTGGAGCGTTCTTCCATACCTCCGGGTCATCTTCGTGATTTCAATCCATTCTTAGTCTCACATTAGAAGCATACACACATGGAAGCACTTACAGAGATTGTAAACGAACTCATCGGTTGGACTCAAGAATTTGTCACGCGGTTGCTTTACGTCGAGAGTAGGATCAACTTTGGAGACGGGGAACACGCAGGCAGGATAATCTAGCCCGTTCCAAGCCACCGTATAGCTTGCATCTCTGCACCAAGTCGTAAAACAGTCAGTTCAAGAATCACACATCCTGGCCAAAAGTCTATGCGCACCGATTCATGCCGTGCGGTGCCGAAGCAGAAGGAGCGACGGGCGCGATAATAGCGTCAACAGGGCGACCCGTGCCAGTGAGACTACGAGTTGATTCCCAGAGATCAAGATGAGCTTTGCGAATTTGAGCACGTTTCTTCTGAATTTGCCAAAGTCCGAATGCCGACTGAGATTCCAACGCTGCGTCAGAAGACCATTCAGTACCCGAAGATACACCATCTGGAGCCATTGTCTGAATTATAGGCTCGCCGATCTTTGCGACTGTCGCGGCATAATCATCTTGGGAGCCGGAAGCCCAAATTTTGCTCTAAAGCGAGAAAATATCAGCCAATAACAGCTGACGAATGTTGTTCTGCAGTCATGCTTCTACGAACCAAAGTTAGGCAGAGATCTCCGTAATCAAATGCGGGCCAATCGACGACTGTATGAGGAAAAGGGTGATCAGCTGAAGTTCAGGGTCAACAGAAGCGTTGAGACCGCCCGCGCTCCCACCTTTTATTCCTTGAGCTTCAAGTGCCTTCTTCGTCGTCTCCAATGCACGACGGATCGGGGGTGTAGGAATAGTCACACCGTTATCCCATAGGATAGCGAAGCAGAGATCCTTGCCGTCACCACGTTCTTTGAGCTGATACGCTTCTTCATCCCATGTTTTCCGAATGGCAAGTGGATCTTTCGTCCACGGCTTTAAGCCGATAACAGCCTTCATAAATGCTTTCAGGCCTGAAAGAGAGTTTGAAAGTGGGCCGAGAACAGATGGAACGGAGTCCTGGCCCTCCATAGAATTTCTTGAACCTTCGTAAGGGATCCGGTTATATGAAGGCCGCAGACCGTAGAGTCCGTTGAAAGCACTCGGGATGCGGATAGATCTACGAGAAGCGTGAGATAGCGTCGATTCTCATCGAACTTCTGGAAGAGGAAGCAGCTGACTCACCCTCCAATATCGGAACCAACTCCAAGTGGGCTTCCCTTCATGCCGATGAGAGCACCCTCGCCTCCCGAGGACCCACCACATGTAAGATTGCGATTATGCGGGTTAACGGTTCGTCCAAAAACATTATTAAACGTCTCGGGCCACTAAGATATATACGGATTAGACACACATCCGGAGGCAATCCCGGAACGAAATTCAGCGCAGCGCACCATGAGTGTTTGTGGAACGTTTGTGCGGACGAAAGGTACAGCGCCCGCCTCGTACAGGATAACAGCCAGTGTGGCATCACGTTCGGCGTATTCGCCAATCCAAGAAACATAACCTGATGCAAATGAGCAAGACATTGCGAGCAGAAGACGCGCAGAAGACGCGTAGCATACCCATAGTGGTCTCGAGTCCTTTCAAGCAAACCTGGTCTTTGAGGGAGATAGGAAGACCATGTAACGGTCCTATGGGCTTGCCATTCTCTTTGAGATAGTTGTCACATTCAGTGGCGCGAGCAAGTGCTCGTTCTACAAAAATCTCCGTCAAGCAATTAGTCTGAAAATGAGTTAGCACCTCAGCACCGAATTACACGGGAATAAAGGACTCACGACTTGTTGGGCTACAATGGCACGTTTATAATATGCACGGGTCACATCGACGGAGGACCATGTCCCGCTTGCAAGTTTATCAAGTAAAATAGCAACATCAGTTGTCTCAGTTATCTCAAGCTCTTCGGGGGATAGCAAACGGCAAGTCTGCGGAACATTGGTGACATCAAGTTGAGAGTCAGGAGGCAGAGTGATTAACCAGTCCTTTGGAATGGCAGCTTTCTGACGCTGCTGTTTATCTGCCACGAGTTCTTGCCAAGTAGGCATTGGTGAGGGACTGGAAATGGTGCGAGATGATAGATGAAGATGAGGTATATATACGCTG
This sequence comes from Sanghuangporus weigelae, assembly GCA_033182465.1. Classification (NCBI taxonomy): domain Eukaryota; kingdom Fungi; phylum Basidiomycota; class Agaricomycetes; order Hymenochaetales; family Hymenochaetaceae; genus Sanghuangporus; species Sanghuangporus weigelae. The sequence goes on along the minus strand of CP137318.1, from coordinate 2,178,233 downwards.
TGCCCCAAAGTCACTGTAGTTAGCACTCAGCTCAGGACAAAGATAAGTAGCGCTGATGCAGATAAGCGCAACGCAACAATATAATGTATGTTACTTCATCCACGCGATGCATCACTTTCTTTACATACCGATCAATTCAATTCTGTCCATGGAATACTTCGTCAATTCAATAATGCATGCATTTATATACTGAAGATAAAAGTATCACGAAGCACCGCTTTCGCCTTCTCACATCGTTACTATCCGCCTGCGACTAACGGCACCATCTCAGCTGACCAGCAGAATCTGCAACCGGTATTTTTACTAGTTAGCATTGATACGCGATAAAGAAGTCCGACACGGAAAAGAGAAGGAAAAGCGGTATTATCAGAATGTCATTCATCTCAGCTTTGAGTCGACGGTGGAAGAAATCCGCCGACGCCACAAACTCGACTAAGAGGTGCCAATAGAGGCCTTTACGGCACTCATCATCGAAAAAGCAAACAAGGCGAAAAATACGCACCAGATAAACGAGTTAGTAGTGAAGAGTACTATGTACAAACAAACAAAAAAAAAACGAAATAAAAACTGAGTTTTCCATCACGTGATGCAAAGAGTTGCGTGCGTGTCATTCAAGCCAAGTGGATCGTAGTGTAAAACGACGACGTCGACCAGACCCCTCCATCCTCATAAAGTGAGTTTCTATTTGATGTTCTAGCATCTATAAGTTATTCGTGAGTGTATGGAATACTACTGTTGGAAATGTGTTGGTTGGAATGAGGTGGATTGGGTCAATACGGATTAGATGGATAGCTGACTATGACATTCTCCTCTATGCAGAAATGGCCACAGCTCAAATCAGCAAGAAGCGCAAGTTCGTCGCCGACGGTGTATTCCGCGCCGAACTTAACGAATTCTTCACTCGTGAGCTCGCAGAGGAGGGTTACTCTGGCTGCGATGTTCGTGTAACTCACGCTCGCACCGAGGTACGTTCTTTCGTTATCTGTGCAGCTTACATACAATCTCTTATCTTCCTCTCATGCTGTAGATCATTATCCGTGCTACTCACACTCAGGAGGTCCTTGGCGAGAAGGGCCGCCGAATCCGAGAACTCACCTCACTCATCCAGAAACGATTCAAGTTCCCGGAGAACTCGCTCGAATTGTACGCCGAGAAGGTTCAGCACCGTGGTTTATCTGCTGTAGCGCAATGCGAATCTCTTCGTTACAAACTTCTCGGCGGTCTCGCCGTCCGTCGTGCATGCTATGGTGTCCTCCGTTTCGTTATGGAATCTGGTGCAAAGGGCTGCGAAGTAGTCGTGTCTGGGAAACTTCGTGCTGCCCGTGCCAAGTCAATGAAATTCACTGATGGTTTCATGGTGCACTCTGGTCAACCCGCGCGTGAATACGTGGACTACGCCGTCCGTCACGTCTTGCTCAAGCAAGGTGTGCTCGGCATCAAAGTCAAAATGTATGCCTCAAAGTGTACCCTATTCGTGCGTTATACTAACTGCGCTTGCGGTCAAACAGCATGAAGGGCTGGGACCCAGAGGGTCTAACAGGTCCCAAGAAACAGCTTCCGGACTCCGTCCAGATCACGGATCCTCCGGTGGACAAGATCGTGGCAGAGCCCACGTCGGACCACCGGGAGGCTGCTGCTGCTGTAGCCCCGCCTCCAGCAGAGGAGCCAGCGTATCAACAGGATACTGGCTTCGATCAGCCTGTAGATGGTTTCCAGGGCCAACCCGCTTTCTGATTGTATTCAAGTCACTGCTGTTTCCGCACATGTTATTATAGGACGTTTGTTTTCAGTATTAGCTGCACGAATTTATTGCCAGTGACAACGAACATTCTTCTATACAGTAAATGATACCGAAGTCTGAAGGTCCAAAGTAAAGAATGAGCGTATATTAAATGAGTGAAGCGGAGACGCTGCTTCCTGCAAGTCCTCCGGTAGGTAACACTATAGACATCGATTTCGTTCTTTCACCACACCATCCTTCCGGTGCATCCCCGGATTGCAACTCTAAACTGACTTTTGCGTCAGTAGCAGTCTGTGTGGGCTCTGCCACAGTCAAGTTCCAGGTTTGCATCTCGAGGATAACTAGTAATCCCTTGTCCGATGATATTGTGATCGGCGCAACTCCACCTGAAAGAGGTGGAATGGTCACCTCGCCGCCCTTCTCCTCCCAGAAGACGATCATCGCCGTTGAGTGGACAACATCTAAAACCGCAAATATACTGGGATCATTTTGTACGTCGACTATTAAGGTTGTAGCCGCTCGTCCAAGGAAGTCTTGATACTCAACGGCGGGGAAAGTCGTATACGAAATACCGGCTGCAAGATCTGTATGCGCTAGCCAGGCTGAGAACAGATCGACAGTCGTGAGTGGCTGCGTTGATATTCCAAGCACTGTCCAATTGCCTGTTCTCGGACCACTTTCAACACTCAAGGCGAATGACGAGTTCAATGGGAATGTATAGTCAACGTTTCCGTGCCATAATGTCGTCGGTTGAGAGAAATTTCCGCCATCGACAGTCAGACCATTAATGATTATATTCGTAGTGCGCTTTCGTTGGTCAAGAATCGAAAATACTGGTACGCTCGTCGGAACTGAGGTTGTTTAGCATGACATGCTGAACGTTGTCTTCTACGAAGAACCACGCTTTCTGCCAATGCAGCGAACTCGTGAAAGGATTCGTATAGCGCATGGCCCCCAGTCCAATGCTCCCCGTACTTGCGCCGCCCACGAACGATTCAACGCCTGAAAAACTAGCGTTGTCGCAGCTCAAGAGTGTCGCGTTGTAGTCGACGGTCGTTCCAGGAATAAGATTCCAATCCCAAGAGGCGGCGATGTCCTCGTATTCGGATCCAGTCAGATGGGTATAGACGGTGCCGTCGGATAAGTGGAATCCAAAAGGATTCTGCGTATTGAGGCATTCAGTGTTGGTCGTTCGATTCGAATGCATGCGGAGTGTAGAAATGTATCCTGGACCACGATGCGACTTTGAAAATCGATGCAAAAGCGGGAATATCAGAGCTGAACTAAGGAGTCGATACTCGAGGGATTTACCATATAATCATTACTGTAAAACATACGATTACCACTGATAGATCCGACGTTTGCAGTCGTGGAGTTTTTTTCTAGCGTGTCATATACATCGAGTAGAGTGGATGACTCCCAAAGATCGCCGAGGGCTGCGATTTCTGTTACGTTCATCCTGATACTTGCGGTGGCCCTGTGTGTTTTCTCAAATTAGCTTACACTCGACTGTGCAGAAAAGAGAGAGCTCGCTGGTCATCAGCCACAGGGAAGCTCATCATCCTTCCAACAACACTCTACAGCAGCAGATAATGTCAGACCAGATCACCCACGGTAGTCAATGCACTTACAAAGTCCCAATGGAGTACGCCAGTTTCAACATTAAGATAGATCATCCATTGGTCACCGTCCATCAGCGCCTCAAAAGCCTCGCGAGAAGTCTCACCAGCCTGAAACTGTGTACCGGCAGCGGCTATCTCTAACTCGATAACAGCATTCGAGCTGCAAATAATCCATGGAATGGAATGAATAGCTCCACAAATAAATAGTTTACTCACTAGTCCTTGCCGTAATTCCCATTATAAATCAGACCACCGTGTTGCGAAAAGTTCCCATCAGGTTTGATTCCGTCTGCTCGGACAGCCTCCTGAACTACAACTTCGTTGTGCACCCTCGTATAAGCGTCGCCGATAAGAGAAGAGTTTGTGGCCAGATCAATTCCAATGCTGGCTATGTCTAGTAGGTTTGCCCCTGTGTAAGTCCCAAGCTAAAATAATAATGGTAAATAATATTCAAGTTGGATATTGAAACAATATTCACAGTGGTCACATTACGATTGAGTGTGGCGTATGCGCGACCAGGGATGTGGGTGCAGATGCTGAATTGATCCGGAGTCAGACTTGAATTTACGAGCAAACACGACCTGACAACAGGGTAGCCGCCGCGTAAAGTGAAAATCAGAGTTTTCTCCATCAAGTCATACACGTACATTGGAGAACCAGTTTGTGTTCCAAAATCCGGGAGTTCCGCATGCTGCCAGTAGTATTTAGGGTTCACATACGTTACTCTGTATGGATATTTATGCACTCACGACACGCCTCTAGACCGCCAGCATCAACGCAGTCGTCACTCGCCATGTCGTTAGAAAACCAGAAGTCCATAACCGAAGATATCGCTGAGAGAAGCTCGGTGTTGTTCTCCCATTGAGTTGCATTCTCGAGGCCATCATGAAATGCAGATGCCATTGTCACTATTTCAAATCACAATTAGAAAAGGCACTCGTGATAAGAAGCGTTTTTATATATCTTACAAACACGCGACCAATGATTCTGGGCAGGCCAATTGGCCCGTTGGGCACTGTACCAAAGTCAACACTATGAAACGGACTGGCACGTCATAGAGAGACATACAAACTCGCAGCCCGTGGTGTAATCAATTTCTGAAGCTGGCCAGCTTCCATCTTCCTGCAGAGTAGATAACCTTTACAAATCAGACAGTGAGTTCCGTCATCATCTTCGCGAGAAATATAAGAATGAGTTACCATGAAGATATACTTGTCACCTGTGTCGCCGAAGCAACAATTATTTCCAATCTCCGCGCAAGAATGGTATCGATATCAGTCGCATTCGTCGAATTAGAGGACTGAGTTGACGTTGGTGGGGAGGGAAAATCAGAGCTCGTTTGCGTCGGTTCATCAAATGAGAGACTTGAATTCGAGCTGAAGGCGCTAGTTGATGAACCGCTCGCGTTGCTTGTTGGCAATGTGTTGGATACGGAAGGTATATACGTCGTGGTTAGCGAGTAAGAAGCAAAAGAGTGTGTTTCCTGGGCTCCGGAACCGCTGGAAGCTTTATTAGTTTGAAAGGGGGTGCTGGAAACGTCAGAAAGAGCCTTTGAAGCGTCCACTGACTCAGAGGACAGTTGAGCAAGCACCAAAGCGCTAAGATAATAGGTGTGAACTAGAAAACAAGCGCAGACCCGGGCCGTGACTGCCTTCATAATGAAGGGCAACTGAAGTAGCTAGTGATGCATAGGTAGGTACTTTATAAGACTTTTGTCCGAGCCGACCGTCTTAAGTCCATAGAGGATGGCCGGAAATAACTCGATCGCGGACGGAAAGCGGCATGACGGCACTCGGACCGAATATGCCAAGCCAGCGGTGATTCTGAACATGAACGTTGGATCGTCGTCCAATCAAAGAGGACAACCGTGACGGACACTAGCATACTAAAGAGGGCCTCAGCACTACTTGACAAGATGCTTGCTGCACGGAATACTAGAGTACCGCTGAAACGAGGGATTCTAAACCAGATTGACTGCTTAAGAAAGCTCATATTAGGGACGGGACTATGTGGTAGTTTACATAAACTACAATGATCTCCATTATGTAATGCACGTAAATCAACATTCGCGAAGGAGGAAGGATAGTTATACGTATATAGATATGATATAGTCCAGTAAAGTCCGCAAATATCACATATGCTGGAGAGAATAATCTCCATTCGTGGGTAATTGAAACTACTTCTTTATTTTATTTGCCCGCTGTAACATGCAATTTTGCCAACGAACACACAAGGGGAACAGCGAGGAATGAATATCCCACCCAGACCACTAAGAATCCCATTAGGAACTCACATACGAGGGAAATCGAAGGAAGAACGTACTGGTGAAACCATTGCCCGCGGAAGCAACCAAAGCCGGTCCATCATTGCCCAAGCTCTTGATATCCGAATTAAAGTCATCGATGGCCTTTCCGAACCACATGCGAATAACAAGGAATGCAGTCAGACCTAGAAGCCTGTAAGCTTTTCGATTGAAATGTTGAGTAAGTGATTTCTTACCGATCATGAATCCTATTAAGCCGAGCCATGCAACAGCACGGTTGAGGAAAGGTTTGTCCAATGCAGCGCCCAGCTTCGGGCCCAACTTACTCCGCAAAGAGATGACGGAAAAGAGGAATACAAAAATGGTAGAGAAGCCTAGTGAGACTGCGATGAAGCCGGGGGAGGCTGACGGAGGTCCGGATAAAAGTAGAGACGCATTGGAGGGAAGGTCGGAAAGGTCTGGTCGGAGTACGGTAAGTAAGTGGAAGGTCGAATGGTCGGGAAAGCAGCCTGACCGTATGTTGGAGATAGCGTGGCTTGCGTGCAATTAAGGTCCTCATCACGCTTTGATCGTGAACATGATCCTATTAACAACCACATGAATAATTCACTCTAATGAGAGAAAGGTCTGTGCCACCGACCGAGCGCGCCGATGTGTAGAGTCGGACCATCAACATCGTTACTTGAGGATGGATTATCCTGCAGAGATGTCGACGGATTGATTGATAAGAGGGAGACCCTATCCTCCAAAAGGAGGACTGGTGCCAGAAAGGCGAAGTAGGTCAAAAACAGAGCCGTCAAGGCCAGGATTGTGGCGAGGTAAAGCGTCACGGCTTTTGAAAGACCGGCAATCATCGTATGAAGGGTGTCTGGACGAAAGAAAATGACTTGGAAAAACTAAAGGCGTAAAGGAAAGGCTCTAAGTTTCAAGAAATGAATGTAGTGTCCAGACACTTGACGTGACGGGAGAAAAAGAATAAAGAGCACGATAAACAGTTTGAACTTGAGTCGCACATTTTATACTTTCCAGTGCCGGCCGATTCATTGTTTTCATATGCCACAACGATAAATGGAAAGCGCCCAGAGACAAACACAAAAGCTTGTTCTACCAGAAAAGGCAAGCAAACTATAGTTGCCAACAACAACGTTGTGAGGGCATGCGAAATAATCGTTTTACGAGGCCCAAAGTCTCTTTCCTGTCTGCGAGTCTGTTCGTACCTATTGTAGTTGGTACTTGCCGAGAGCCTGGGTCATTGAGCTTTGGCCACAACATGAGATCCCTCTTTTCTTCGAATGTCGTTGAAATCTCACGTCGTGTTCTAGAACAACAATGCTTCTTTACCATTGTCCTCCTTGGAGTAATCATTTCTTCCCTAGGGAAATAGCAGACGAATAGAAACAATATGAATGAGCCTCAGAAGGCACAGCAAAGGTAGATAGAGTCAAAAACAAACAACTGTCAGAGACGCGACTCGATCTGTTTGCGCGTGTTTGTTCAGCTGAAGGAAATTTCTGTGCTACTAATTTTGTCGACTCGGTTGTATTTCCGAACCACTTTGTCCAGAACACCCACCTTGTCTCTGTGCAACTTCTACTCAGCGCCATGAGCGCTGAAAATGTCTCCACTGAAAACGAATTACCTGCCGAGCTTAGTCGCTTGGTCTCTTTAATTGACGAGAAACCCGAGGCATACGGTTCTGGTGATAATGACATTCAGGAAGCCGCACTGACCGCAGCGAAATATATCTTTGACTTAAGTGAGTTATGTCTTCTGTCTGGACAAGATGACGTGGCTTATATGGCTTCCTTGGAAGCTCTCAAATCCGAATCTCGAGCCTTCCCTCATTTGAAGGATCTGCTGGATTCCATTGGTCCAGCGGAAGCACCACAGACCCGCGCTCAGGTCCGGTCTACAAATCTGGCAGAGGAAAAACGAGCGCCTCCTATTAATCACGCTATTCTCAATGCGACGCCGCTTTCGGCGCTTTTTGTTGATGGTATGGACGATGAACAAATCTGGGCACAACTAGAGTTGAAAGCGAAGAACGTATGCGACACGTTGGATGAAGCCTTTGTTGCTGGTGACATGACGGGCCGAGACCGACTCGATTCGAGCGACGATGATGATGACGACGATGGGCTCGATTCCGACGAGCTTGAGGAAATGGCAGGCTTGGAAGGGCTCGACATGCGCAGCGAAGAGGATGACGAAGGGGAAAGCAATGGCGAAGACGAGGACGACGGCAATGAATCTGCCGAGGAAGAGCTGGAAGAAAAGATTACAGAACTCAGGGACCCGTCCTCCGACGAGGAAGATATGGAAGAGGAGGAGGATCATATGGACCTAGACGCAGGACCTTCACGTCGACCAGGGCTACGGGGAAATCGCGGAAAGAGGCATGCGGGACTTGATGATGATTTCTTCAACCTTGAAGATTTCAACGCCGAAATAGAGGAAGCGGAGGCCAAGAATGTTTCACGTGGCTCCCTATCGAAGAAATTTGACGATGCAGATTCTGAGGAGGAGGATGAAATTGACTTCTTCACGTCATTAGGTGATATCAGCGAGAAGTCGGAATCTCCTGGTGGGGGTCTGTTCTCTTCGTTACCTTTCGACTGGATTTATGAAGTTTGCTTTAAGCAGAAGCATTATACAAGGATTTCTTCGATCCACCGCTTAGATCAGCTCATCCTCGGAAGCGCAAAGCTAGTCTGTCGGTTGTAGAGCCGGCGAAACGTTCAAAAGTGCACTTTAACGAGCAGGTTAAAGTAAAAACGATCAAGGCCAAGGGTAAAGGACTGCCTTTGTCCAGCGTTGACAACTGGATAGGAGGTGCCCTCGATAGAGCGGAGGATGATGACGATGACAACCCGGATGCATATGACGACGTCGAAGATGAAAGTGTGGGGGACTTCGAGGAAGAGGACAATGATGTCGGGTCTCGGTCCGAGAGCGAGACAGACCAATCGGACGTAGGGCGAGAAGCAGTCAGTCGATTAAAGGATGACTTGTTTGCAGATGAAGACGATGCTGAGGCATCAAAGTCTGGTATTTAATTCTAAAATAATCTTCGATGCTTATCAGTTAATTTGTATCGAAGGACTATCTGCGCACGAAGCCAGAATGGAGGAACTTCGCAAACAGATTTCGGAATTGGAGGCAGAAAACGTTGCTGAGAAAGAATGGGTACTCAAGGGGGAGGTCACGTCGAGAGCGCGTCCCCAAAACGCTCTCCTGGAGGAGGACCTCGAGTTTGGGCGTGTAACCAAGGCCGTACCTGTCGTGACCGAGGAGGTTGTGCAAGATGTAGAAGCAAGGATAAGAGCTCGAATCATTGACGGCCGATTTGACGATGTAGTCAGGAAACGGCCGGTTGACGATAAACCATTCCTTCCTTCTCAAGCGTTCGAGCTGCAGGACACGAAATCCAAGGAATCGCTTGCTCAAATATACGAAAACGAGTATATTGCTTCTCAAACTGGAGGGTCGACTAATGATAGAGACGCGCGGTTGCAAAAGGAGCATGAAGAAATCGAGAAGCAATGGGAAAACATCTGCTACAAGCTCGACGCACTTTGCAATGCTCACTTCACCCCGAAACAGGTTCGTATTATAATAGCCGCGTTCCTTGGCAAGCAAAAACTAACTACATTCCAGCCTAAAGCTACGATCTCAACGGTATCCAATGTTTCGGCAGTCTCACTCGAATCTCCTCTACCCACTGCAAAAGCTGCATCAACAGTACTTGCTCCCGAAGAAGTATTTGAGCCAAGCTCTTCCGATTTACGATCCAAGAGTGAGCTCGCTCCGACCGAGAAACGAGCGTTGCGAACCAAGGAACGAAAGCAGCGGAAGAAGCAGCGCCAGGTATTGGAGAAGAGCGTGGATAAATTTGCGCGACCAAAAGGGACGAAGAGTGCCAAAAAAGAGAAGGATAATGCCTTGAAGAGTCTTGTAAAATCCGGGAAAGGGGTGACTGTAATCGGGAAGAAAAGCCAGGAGCTGAAGAAGAGCAAACGGCAAAAATTGTCGTAAAATATAGCCTGTTATTAATTCTAGTCATTACGTAATACCACTGGCATCGCTTTCGTTTGCGCAGTGCAACCGTCGCTTCTAACGATCAACAACCTTCATCTTCATCTTCCACTCCCCACTAGTTATCGCCTCCTTCCACCATGTCGTGGTTCAAGAAAAACAAGAGCCAGCCTCTAATCCCTCCAGTTGAAGCACCACCTGCTCTGAACCGTGGATCGACATCACCCGGCTCAACTGGTCCATATCGTTCAGCAGCGACCACATACGTTGCCAGCAGAGACGGGGATCTCTCAGATTCGAGAGCCTATGGCAATGCCTACAGGCAGAACTCTGATGGTCCTGTCTATGGGGAACCGAATCGTCCTAACTATGGACGACAGCATTCAGACCAAGGTATTGGTAACAACGACGGCTCGATGCAGCCCTCGCCGGTGGATCGATACAGCAACCGCAACGAATACGGTGCTACGAGCGTCGTTTCTGACCCGTACAGACGAGGCGAACGCGACATTGATGCAGACCGAAACGCTTTGTTCGCCGGCTCGGCTCCACCAAGCGAAACTCCCAGGGACAGATTCTATGATGGTCCTACAGCAGGCCGTCCTGCTCCTACTCCCGGAGAAGAGAACGAAGAGGATGTCGACGAAGTCATTAAGCAAACTAGATTTTTGAAACAGGATACTGTCCAGACGACGCGGAACGCCCTCCGTATCGCGCGCGAAGCCGAGGAAGTTGGCAGGTCCACTTTGCTTCGTCTTGGAGAACAATCAGGTAAACACGATTTCTGGTTTCAATCAATTCGTGAATAAGTGAAACATTTAAATTTCCTTTAATCTCTTGTGATCTACAGAGAAAATTGCAGACACCGAACGCCACATCGATGTTGCCAAGGGTCACGCGATTCGTGCCGAGGACAACGCAGATGAGATCAAGAAGCTTAACAGATCTATTTTCATTCCGGCAGTCACCTTCAACAAAGATGCAAAGCGCCTGGCTCAAGAGCGGAAGCGCGAGCAGAGGTATCAGGAAGAAATGAATGATCGCGAGCTAACAATGCAAGAACTCCGCGATTCCCAGAATCGTGTTGGAAGAGGCGCCACGTACGGCATCCAAAATGGTGAAGGTATTGCTGGCAGACGTCAAATGACTTCGACCGAGTTGGCGATGCGCAAGGAACAGAGGAAGAGGTATCAGTTCGAAGCGACAGAATCTGACGACGAAATGGAGAACGAAATCGAGGACAACTTGGACGAAATATTGGATGCTACGAAGCGCATGAAGGCACTCGGTCTTTCTATGGGTTCAGAGCTTGAGACCCAGAACCAGCGTCTCGTGCGTGTCACCGATAAGACTGACAGGCTCGGCATGAAGGTCGATGTCAACACAGCCAAGGTAAGCTTCCGCGTGTTTTATCTATGCAGTATTTGACGCCCTTCTAGCTGAACAGGATTGTTCGGTAGTTTCTTGTGATCTGGTCGATCAGTCGTACTCTGGTGTCATAAGGACTATACCTAGAAATGGATTTTCTCTGTTTTCATTTGACTATTTCTTTGTACACACTTGCAATGCTCAGAGGATTTTAGTTCGGATTTATACTTATATACCCAACTTGGTGACATCGCAGCCATAATACTTCGTTTCGTTGAATGGTTCTCTATTGCTATTGATTGGTTCTGCATTGGGTTACATAAGTGGCCATACCTAATCAAAACTTCGTGTAGGTCGGAGTTTGAATTTGGCGGCTCGCCCGCGCCTTTTTCGTTTTCAGCCCACTTTCCGATGCATATTTCTCTTTTTGTCTCTCATTTCTAGCAAGCCATGGCGCGTATGACAGAGGCTGAACGCGAGCGTCTTGCGAATATCGAGAGGAACAAAAAGCACCTTGAAGAACTTGGGCTGGATGATGTTAAGAATACTATGCTGGCCACAAAGCCTAAACCGCAGCGGCCTGCGAAAGCGTCTCAAAAGCGTAAGCCGAAAACATACGAAATGAAAGAGAATGAGCAAGATGATGAAGAAGGACGCCCACGAAAATCCGCGCGTGTAGTCGAGGCGGCTGCGGAAAGTAATGGAGAAACGACCTTGCGGAGGAGCAGGCGCAACGCCGGGAAGAAAATCGACTATGCTGACATTGAGCAAGACCGCTCGGCACGTACATATCGTGTTGCTACTTATACGCACGTTGACATGGAAGGAGAGCCCCGTAGCATTAATAAAAGGACTCAGAATCCGTATGTTTCTTTGGTGTTATCCACGGTATGGCTGATATCAATACGTGAATAGAAAACAATACGGTTATATTCCAGGCGTTGATATTGGAGCATGGTGGGAAACTCGGTAAGCTCTTGGGCGACGTTTATCTTTTTTCAGGCGTTCATAGCGGACGTATCCAGGGAAGCTTGCAGTTTAGATGCTATTCATGCGTAAGATGCTTGGTATAAACATTCTGGATGAATCTCATAAATTTCTAGGCCATGGGTTGCTGGAATTTCACCCGGACCTCAAGGTGCATATTCGATTGCGCTCTCCGGTGGATACGATGATGATGCGGATCTTGGTAACGGATTGTGAGTTTTGTGAATTCAGAAAATGTTCCCGCAGCTAATGTACCATGCAAGCACTTTCACGGGCTCTGGGGGACGGGATCTCAAGGGCACAAAAGATAAACCGAAGAATGTGCGTATGGGCTAAAAACATAGCATAAGCTTACTCACTCGACTACATCTTCAGCTCCGTACCGCTCCTCAAAGCTCCGATCAGACCTTCGAAAACCACTTCAATAAATCGTTGCTGAAGTCTTCGCAGACCAAACGCCCAGTCCGGGTCATTCGAGGATACAAATTGCATTCTCCTTTTGCTCCAGTTGAAGGGTAAGTCTTACTGAGGCTAGCATGTGCAGCATCTGGTATATCTGACTGGGTAATAGATATCGTTATGATGGACTCTATACCGTCGAGAAAGTAAGCCACAGACCAATAGTTTGTACTTCATTTCTTGACAACCTTTCGTTTTCAGGCTTGGCAGGAACTTGGAGTGAACACGAAATTCCTTGTGTGCAAATTTGCTTTCAAGGTGCTCTACTATCGGCTACTGTATTGAACAACAGGTTGAAGGTATTCTTTTGCAGCGCCTTCCGGGCCAGCCACCTCTGCCAAAGAGGGATCTTGACGCTGAAGCCAAGGAAGAATCAGATGGAAATCAATCAAGCGACGAGGATGAAGAAGACGAGGATACCCATGTTGAGTCGACACAGGATACTGAATCATCAACGCAAGTGGATGATGATGCGGAAGGGGAAATTGACGGAGAAGCGTAAGACGTGATTGGATTACTATAGACACAATCTAAGCGAAATTCTTTTACTGAATATATTAACCCATCTGGCATATGTTGTATTGTATATAGCTGTCGTTCTGCTCTGGTCACGAAATGTTATTGCTCTTTTGGAATTTGAATTTGAGGGTAATGTGAGGTTCGACACCGTAAGGATCGGCGATCGGGCTTAATTTGAACTGGGGTGCGCCTATTTGTTTATGATCATAACGACGCATGCGCTTCTCCGCTCCGGATTCTTTTTCTCATCTCTTTTTCACTCTCAACCATCACCTCCGTTTCCCCTTCGTCCCTTCACTCCGTCCGCTGTTCGGCTTGTCAGCCATCACCGCTCTTTTTATTCCATAGAAACCCATTCACACAGGATTATTGTTCTTCACTCTTTCACCTTTGACGTTGAAGTTCATTCCCTATGGCCCGTCTTTCACTCGTCGCACTTGTTCTCGCGTTAGCAGCGCCATCGGTTTTCGCTCTTTCAAATCAAGCTGGACACCACGGAAGCCATGACAAATTGGCGCGTACTCATGGATCGGTGAATGTTACTGAACGAGGGAGCACGCCTCAGAGCGACTGGAAGCTCACCAAACGATTTGACGGCGCTCGGTGCACGAATTATGCGGCTGGTCTGTGAGTAGTCTATTTTCTCATAAGGATGATGCGCCGAGCGCGTCGGCGTGTCTTTGAATCCGAGACCTGTCATTGAACTGTGATTGACTGTGCAGGGGTGCGTGTGGGCAAACCAATAGTGCCAGTGATTTTGTGAGTGCCATATGTCTTTCTCTTGTGATGAAGCGCAGATACTGAAAGGTAGCGACCAGATTGTCGCTTTGAATACAGAGGCACGCACTTGATGAACTTCATTGCATATTACCCGTTTTACTGAGATCCGGTTCATTCATGTAGCAATACGGCTCCGGCGAACATTGCTTTGAAACGATCACTATCACGTACAATGGCAAGTCAACGCAAGCTCAGATCATGGACAGGGTATGTAGCTGTGATATATAACTGTTGGCTGGACGTGCCTTACCCTTTGTTAATAGTGTGCGGGATGTCCATTCGGAGCGATAGACCTTACGGAGAGCCTCTTCCAATTCTTCGCTCCCCTCGACCAGGGCGAATTCTACGCCTCTTGGAACTTCGGTAGCGGTAAGACGGAGCCGTCCACTACAAGCCCGCCCCCTCCGCCCCCGTCACCAACGAGTACCTGGACTCCGGAGTCGACGAGCTGGTCGAGCACGTCGACATGGAGCTCCAGTTCGAGCACTTCTACGTGGTCCAGCTCCTCGAGCACGTCGACTTCATCGTCTACCTCGACGAGTTCAACGTCGACTAGCAGCTCGACTAGCGCCACGGCATCGGCGACCTCGGGACCTGATTCGAATAGCGTCCTCGATGTGCTTGATTATGCTGTCGTACAGCTCGGTGGACTCATCTCGGGTGCAATGCAAGTGAACCTAGAGACTACTGAGTCCTCATAAATAACACAGACTCTTATACTGTTCCGAAAATTACGGTTTATTTCTCCGGGTGACAAAAAATCGTCCATGGACCCATCATAAACACGATACATATTGTTGCATATAGTTACCATCACCAATCTGCTATCATCTTTGATTTCATCGCACCATTTCGTGTCTATTCTTGCATTCTTCTCACCTGTAATCCATCTCGTCGTGCCCTCATGCGTGTCCGTTCGTCACTCCGGACATTTCTGGCGACATTTTATTACTTCTCTGAAGTAGTCCTGTCTTTAACTGGTGTTTCCCCGTGCAACAGACTTGACTTGTGCATACCGAGAATAAACCAGAACTGTTTTTTTTTGTATAACTTACAGCAATACTTATTCATAATTTCACAATCATACTTTCATTCAGACTGAAGATTGGAGTGAGTGAAAAGGAAAATTGCATTCCGTTGATACATTCGCCTACTTACTTTTTTTGCAGTAAATACATATTGAGAAAGAATAGACAGGAATGGAATTCGGGAAACAGACACATGCATTGATACTGATGAATGAAGAAAAGTGTTGGAAAAAAAATGAAAGTATTGCGAAGGAAGAAAGAACAGTAATGTGTTGGTTATCAACTGACAGCAAGTACACCAAAAGTTACGCAAATCGGAGCGCATCGCGAACCAGATCGAGGAATTCATCTTTGTCGACAGTCGTGTCGGGTTGTACTCCGCGAGAAGCGGCCCATAGCCTGTAAACGCCTCTGACGGCTTCGTGCACGCCGGAGTGAACGACTCCGTCCCGACCCTTGTCGACAAGGGGGGACGTGGAGGCGGATAACGACAGCTCAGGAATTGCGCTCGTCTGTGTGTCTCCGGGAGGTGTCAGCGTCTGCGTGTCGCTAGTGTCCGGCGATACAACATCGGGGGACTCCGCATTTTCAAGACCTGGCGCGTCTGCATCCACTTCTGGAGGAGCAGGTGACGGAGCGAGGCTAACGAGAGGACTGAGGTTGTGCAGGCGACGAGAAAGGGCTTCAGGGCAGGGAACGCCATCGGGTGAAGTTTCTCGGCCTCTGAAGGTAGTGAGGTGGTGCAGGTAGTCGACGCGTTCGGTGTCGTATGGTTCTGAGTTAATTGATAGACGTTCATCCGAAGACAGAAACTCTTGGCTCCCGTATCTGTCGAGGTCCGAAGAGTAATCGAAAGAAGGTCGGACTGCAATTGGTTGGGACGGATCATGAAGTTTGCGTTTTTGTGGCAACGGAGAATGACGTGTCGAGTCGGCGGTACCTGTACGAAGACGTATATTAATATGCCTGCAACCAACTCGTGCATATGGATCACGCTTACCGTGCACGGAGGCATACTGAGCCCAATAAGCCTCCTCGGCTTTTTCGTCATCATCGTCCGCTTTGCTTGCCGTGCTTCGGTGGGGGTTGTATATACCCTCATCCTCATCGTCGGAGCTTGATCGGCCATAAGAGTCCCAATAGGCATCATCATCAGAGTCGGTGTTTTGTCCAATGTGAAGCTGTGACCTGAAACTCATTGGTAATTGATCACCAGACGGAGGATGACTCTGTGTAGGGGTTGAGTCTTCTGCATACGGATGCAATGCTTCTTGAGGCGAGTCATGTGAGTTCGGAGGAAATGGCATCGGTTTTGCGTCGTGGTATTTCCAGTTGTCAGTATTCGTCCCGATGCCTTGATGGCTCTCTATGGCACCCCCACCATTTTTTGCCTCCCAGCGGAAGACGAGTCTCAGGCCAATTGGACTGTCACTGAGAAACCCATCCAGAGGGACTTGCGCATGCGCATAGACGGCTTCTCCATCAAAAGAGTATTTTGTAGGATATGCGAGAAGAGGATCGAAGTTTTCCGGAGAAGGCAGAGAGCGAAGCAGGTCTACCACGCGGAGCGTGTCATCTTCTGAGCCTGGGGATGAAGGCCAAGAGAGGTAGGCAGCAGCATCCTGAGTGGACTCAAGAACATGACCAAGACCGAGGAAATGATGGCGCTGGCGAAGAGGAGTTGAAATGAGAAGTGGAGGAAGCGGATCGTCGAGCCTTGATAGGTAGGAAAGGAGGAGAGAGACCACGTGAGGCAGGAGGAGAGCAGGAGCGTCCATGGTGTTGAGCTACGAGACTCCTCCCAGTATGCGGGGGAAGGTAAGTGAGAAGAGCAGAGCAGAGCAGATGACTGGCTACACTTTATACGGACTGGTATTGGACAGCCGATATCGCCAAGGTGCGGGGCACTTGCAGGCACTTGCATGGCGGGGTTCCTTTCTTTTCCGACGTCACGCACTCACAAAACTTTATCTCTCCCGCATTGCTCCGCTTCACTTCATTACATACTCTTTCATTATGTCAGATAATTATTTGTCATGCTTGAACACACACGTCTGTCAGTTCAGTCACTTTCCCATTGCCAGCGACCATCGCCGCTCCTCCTTCCTCTCCTTTTCTGATCCCTTCGTTCGCAATAGCTTGACCGCCTATGCGTCCTTTGACCCCTCTACTCGCTCTTCTCGCTCTTCCTCTCTTAACCCTCGCCCAGGTATGTCGTCGCGTCTTCAAAGATTCTCAATTTGGCTCTTCTCATCGTCGTTTAACATACAGGATCAATCTGGCGGCGGTAACAATAATGCCCAGGTATCAACGATACTTTCGACTTCAGTCGGGCTCGACAGCAACCGCCAGACGCAGACTCAGATTATTACAAGCCTCGTCACCTTGACAGGCTCGGCGGCCGACTCTACGCCCACCAACTCTAATTCAAGCTCGAACTCGACTGGCTCGGGAAACAGCACGAGCTCATCGAATAGCACAACGAACTCTACATCATCATCTTCGTCGAGATCACCACTGCCAACCGCCACTCAGAGCGCTGATGGTGGAGGTACCGGACCAGGCGGCGCACCTAGTCCGGGAGCTTCCAGCAATTCTGGTATTTACGGTCCAGACGATGGTTTCATCTCAGCAGCTCTCGACCTCAGTGCAACGACATTTGTTTCCATCGCGGCGGGTATCATTGGCGGTGTATGCCTGGTGTGGACGTGATCGATCGGGACGTTCGTCGTTCTTCGCGTGTATCATACGCGTGAGGCGGCATGGGACAGAGATCGTTGCTACTGGACATGTTTGTTTTATTTATGCGCGTACTATCCTTCACGACATCATGGACCTGGCTGGACTATAGACTTTCACCCCTCTGCATCTGTCCGTAGGACAAATCACCACCACCATTACCACCATATTACATTGCTTCGCTATCATTTAATACTTGTAGTAAAATTCTGCGTAGCCCAGCTCGCATAGGTGTCTCGCCACAGACTTTCGCCATGCACTTGTGTTTTATTCGAGATCGGTACTTGGGAATTTCTCACTCCTCTTACTGTTTTTGGGACGTCGATCATCAGCTGCCTAATTTTTTGTTTGTAAAAAACATCGAAGTAGGAACATGGACTTGAAGTTGTCCAGTCAGTTCAGACGTTCCACCTAGCTTCATCTGGCACCATGGCTCTGGACGACCTTATTATGACAATTGACTCTGATGCTGAGGAAGTCACGAGGGAACCGCAAAAACCTACTAAAGCAAAGAGTAAAGCGAAGGAATCGAACAAGACAGTCGTGGACGATGGTGTACCAGACGAGAAAGATACACTAAACCCAGAGTTCGCCTTTGACTTGACCGGAGATGTGTACGACGAGGTGCTCAATGGAGATGATGGGTTAGGAGATCTGGTGAAGGGTTCTAAGCGGGTGAGTGTAGATACCTCACTACTACTTTTGTTTACTGACTCGAAGCCCGATCAAACCAGGAACCTGTTTCTGTTGAAGACATAATTGCAAGGAGGAAACTCTCAAATGCTGCAAAGAAACGTAAACGAGACGCGGACGTTGAAGAAACCGACGGAGAAGAAGAAGATGACGAGGATGAAGATATTTGGTCTGAAGAGGACCTGTCCGGAAGTGAAGCGGATAAAGGCCTAATGGATGACGAGGCAGAAGAAAGCGAAGATCCGTTGGCAACGACAGATGAAGAGGGGGAAGAAAGTGATGAAGTCTTGGAAGGGGGAACAGGTGATGATCAAAGTGAGGATGAGAGCTCAGAGTCCGACAGCGAGGAAGAGACTCAGGCAGAGAAAGAACGCAAGGCAGCATTTTTCGCCTCGCCAGATGATCCTTCGACTTCGGATAAAACTACCCACACGACCTTCACTACGATGTCCCTTTCTCGACCCCTCCTGAAAGCACTCACCACCCTTGGATTCACTACAACTACGCCTATCCAAACCGCTACGATTCCTGTTGCACTCCTCGGAAAGGATGTGGTCGGGAATGCGGTGACTGGGTCTGGTAAAACGGCCGCCTTTATGATACCGGTCCTCGAAAGGCTTATGTACCGTGAACGCGGAAAGAACAAGGCGGCAATACGATGTGTTGTGCTTGTGCCGACGCGTGAACTTGGCGTCCAGTGTACTGATGTAGCGAGGAAACTTGCTGCGTATATGGACGTCCGAATTTCACTGATTGTTGGTATGTTTCTCAGCATTTCGAGTTAACAAACGGAGAACGTCTAACTCGGATTCTCAGGTGGTCTTTCACTCAAAGCACAAGAGGCAGAGCTTCGAACGCGTCCTGATATACTTGTCGCAACTCCCGGAAGGCTCATCGATCATCTACGGAACTCCCTGTCATTTGGTCTGGAAACCCTCGACGTGCTTATACTTGATGAAGCGGACAGAATGCTCTCAGAAGGCTTTGCAGATGAACTGAAGGAAATTATACAAGCTTGTCCAACCTCACGACAAACTATGCTATTCTCCGCAACTATGACGGACGATGTAGATGAGCTCGTACGGATGTCACTCAACAGACCCGTGAAATTATTCGTAGACCCGAAACGTAGTACTGCCCGCGGGCTTATACAGGAGTTTGTGCGTGTACGCTCAGGAAAGGAGTCTGAGCGCCCCGCGCTGCTCGTTGCTTTGTGCAAGCGTACATTCAGGCAAGGAGTGCTTGCGTTCTTCAGGAGCAAGAAGTTGGCACATCAGATGCGCGTTGTCTTTGGAATCCTAGGGATGAAGGCCGAAGAGCTGCACGGCGACCTCAGCCAGGAACAGGCGGGTTCACAAGACTATCCTATAATTGTCTGCCGACTGATTGGTTTATGTAGCGCTTACGAGCTCTTCAACTTTTCCGCGATGGGTCGGTTGACTATCTTATGGCGACTGATCTCGCATCTCGCGGTCTGGATATCAAAGGTATAGAGACGGTCGTCAATTATGATATGCCGGGTCAGTTAGCGCAATATCTCCATCGCGTTGGTCGAACGGCCCGGGCGGGAAAGAAAGGACGGTGAGCTCGGCTTTTCTCGGTAACTGAATGAGTCAAGTTATCTGACAATTTTCGTAGCTCGGTGACCTTGGTCGGAGAAGCAGACCGAAAGATTCTCAAAGCAGCGATCAAGCACGCTTCTGACGCGGATAAAGTTCGACACCGTACAATACCCGCTGAACAATTGGCATTGTGGTCGAAACGACTCGTTGATATAAGGGATGAGATTACCGAGGTGTTGAAGGAAGAGAAGGAAGAGAAGGCAATGCGACACGCGGAGAGAGATCTCAAGAAGGGAGAGAACCTGATTGAGCATGAGAAAGAGATATTTTCAAGACCAGCGCGGACGTGGTTCCAGAGCGAAAAGGAGAAGCTCGCTGCGAAAGGTATGCGCGAGGTTCGCTTTATCTGGATGGATTATATTTAATGATTGATCCGCCAATGTATCTTAGAAACCAGCAAGGAGCAATATGAATTAGCTTCGGGAGTTGCAGTTCCCTCGAAGGAAAAGGTCAAGGAAGCTGTGGATACGAAGGTGCCTTCTTCTCAATTGAAACAGGAATGTAGGGAAAAACTGACGCTGAATATTGTTCCCCGCCCAGGGTCCTAAGCGGGATAAATTTGCCGGTCTGTCGCGCCGAGCAAAACGAAGAAAACTCGCACTCCAGGAAGATGAGGGCGAGACAGCTGCTGTTCGCGCGGCTGTACGCAACGCGAAAAAGTCTTCGCGTCCCACGAAGATTGGATGAATCTCGAAAGCAAAAGCCGGGCAAGGCGAAGAGCTCGGAAAAGAAGAAGCGAAAAGTGGAGAGAGTTACCGGAAAACAGGGAGTGTTTGAGCGTGAGATGGGGGAGAAGAGAAAGAGCCATGTGAGCGAAGGTATTAGATCCAACAAAGCCGATAGGATCGGGGCGATTGGCAGAAAGGGATCAAAGAACAAGGCGAAAGTGAAGGGAAAGCGATAGTTCCGTCTTTCAATTGCATTGAATTACCAGTTATCTAGTCATAGCCATAATGCAACGGGGTCTACGTGTTTCGGTTGGATATATTTGTACAACGGCCACAAATGAACTGATATGAACGCGGATCGCGTCGATGTGACAGACGCGTCATATCACGCGTGACACAGTAATAACCACCTCTAACTTCCACCATCTTTACCGTCATCTATTCCCGATGGGCGCAAAAGCATAGTCAATAAGCTGTTGATCTTTGCATTTCTTGATTCGGGGACCTATCTGCGAGAAGCAGTCTGCTTGGTCGGCGATCTCAGAAGACCGATATTGTGCATAACTTGAATTGTTCTCTTCTGCGAGTCACGCATAGTGGGAAGACACACGTCAAACACAAGTACACAGAGACGCGCCATAAGCTTGTCGCGCATTGACTAGGCACTATCCATCCCTACCAGCCGCTGCGCGCAACACAGTCAGACTGAGATGGAGAGCTCAATGGAGCAATCGACGGAGATGGATGGAACCACGATCTCGTCTCTCGCGACCGTCCGATTGCAAGCCAAATCCCGTCTATTCCTCACGGCGTGCTGTCCGGATAAAGATCTTGTAGTTCTTATATCGAGAGTAGGCTCGGGCGACAAAATGAGTTTGTGGAAGATGCAAGGCGCAAAAAAATGGGAGGTGGATTTGAGCAAAGGGAATCCGGACGAAGTCACAGCAGTCAATTGGAGTCCTGATGGTGGGCATTCCGTCTTTGTTTACGTGTCGTGTTTGCACCAACTAGGTCCTAACACGAGTTCTCGTACTTGAAATCAGGTCAGGTTATTGTGGTCGCGCATTATCCTCCGCGACTCTCTTTGCACTCTTTGCAAAATGGACGGGAAGAGTTCTCCCTATCAATGCAACATCCCTCGGGCTCTCCATCTCGTATTACAGGTGTATGGTGGTTCAAAAAGGAGAGAAAGAGCGATAACAAGCAATTGCCTGACATGTTTAAACGCGGAAATGTTGTGGTATGTGCTTTGATATTCCTGTAAGTTACATGATGTTCAATTTACTCTCAGCCAGGCTCTGCGCTATCGATCATTAGAACGCAGCCCCTGCTTTTCCCTCTCCAGGACGATACTGTCCCTTTGAAGTATGTGCAGCGGTCCTAGACTCGGAAATCTAGCTCATAAGTTTTTGCCGATCGCTAGTGCTTCAGACCTATTCGCGTTTCAAGCTGGCCAGGCCCGGCGAGGTGCTAAGACCTCCGCTCTCCCCGATGTCATTTCCTCATGGCCTACTCTCCCTTCTGACCCTCTTGCTGCTGGAATAAGTGTTTCCCCGCGCGAGAACGACAACAGACCCGGTGATGAACTGGATGAAAAAGACTCTACCAACGTCGACAGCCTGCTGGTTGCAGCAGACAGTTCAGGCCAAATCTACTGCTTCCTGGACGGCTCGTATCCCCTTGGCGCCATTAGCTTGGGATCTGGCTGCGAGGCGAAGACAATAATGAAGGACAATGAGGCGGATACGCTTCTCGTCCATGCCGAGTTTAGACCCCAAGACACACGTACCCCTGTACTAAACAACGTCTTCCCGTTGGTTATCCAGGTCCCTCTACTCAACGCGAAATCAACGAGGCTTATAGCAGAGAACTGCTCGGCTGCGAGAGAACTCGCCTGGTATACCGTACGTGTGGTAAAAGAAATGAAAAGAGCTTGGTTCGGTGGTGATGGACATGCTGGAGCGCGCGATTTCAACGCAAACTATATTCGGGGTCTGCAGGAACGGCAGGCTCGCTTTGATCGTACGTCATTGTGTCGCTGGGAGAACACTACGTGTGACTCAATTTGTCCACTCAAGAGAGAACGGATGCGATTTTTGACCTTACGGTATTGCTCGCAACAGGGAAGTCTTCCCCCGCGCTGTCAGATTATAATCAGACGGGAGAATTAACTAGCGAAAGAGTGAGCCTTCGGAACGATATCTGTCGGGTATCAGGTCTCATTTTGTTGTCAAGGGCTTTCAAAAATGGGAGACTAGCGTAGGCGAGGCTCTTCTCGAACTTCGCGATTACTCCGAGACCCGAGTTGCACCTGCATGCCAGCGGCTACACCTTCTGCTCGAGGAGGCGCGAGGCTGGTCACTCCTGTGAGCATGCCTTTTACTGCCTGTGTGAAAATTACTTTTGGATGCTAAGGTGGTTGATGAAACTATAGGCCTGACCTGTACGGAAAATATGAATTTTCCACCGAAGAAGTTGATGAATGCCTCGCTTTGGCTGGACGAACAATCGTACTTGCCGCATGGTTAGCTGCAACGGCCCGGCAAGAGTTGAACCGGTTTGCAGAGTTCCAGGGTTTTCTGCGTTACGGTTGGTTTTTTTTCCTTCGTATGCAAATTCTTAACGGTAACTCAGAATTGAATAGAGACAAATCGACTGAATGCAACTGATGCAACTCCAATTCCACGACACGATATTATGGAAGTGAACGAATATCTGATGTCAGGTCTTGTGGTCAGCTCCATCGACAAATGGTTCGTAGGACCTGCACCCCAGTTCTCGCTAGATTCTATCGCCCCAGCCTCCTCCACGATGGATCTTCGTTCCTCTATTGATCGAGCCCGGGAGTTCGCTGCGGACCCTGCGAATCTTACCTGGCCTCCGGTGTGTAGTCCATTGTTCTCTTCCCTTGCGGCAAGGTAGACGCTCTCAAATGCAATTAATAAACTGAATCCGGCTTCTTGCTTTCTTAGATAACACGGAAGAAGGATCTGTCGCATTTAGATCGAAATCTAGATGTATTGGTGCACGCGCTCGCGGAGAAGTGCCAGAAGATATATGATCGAGCAGCAAAGGCAGTTGCAAAGACCTTTTTTGTGAATCGAACATGGGGCGTGCCCGCACAAATACAACAAGTGGACAGAGTACTAGATACACGCGTGGCCCGCTCCAGTACATCGCAGCTAATTCGGTCACGGGCGGTCTGTGAAGAGAAGGTCAGGTTCTAGTGGCATGATTGACTTTAGCCACTGAAGAAGGTTCTCTTTTCCCTTTTAGACCCGCACGCTCACGGAGCATCTAGCTATCCGGCTGCAGAAGGAGGAACACGAGCTTTCTCAGTATCGAGAACTTCGTGAGTGGCAGTACATAACGGCGCATACAATTTATCCTATTAACATATGTTTGATCCGTAGTCTGCATAATTCGTGCTTCACAATGGCACGATAATTCTTCGAATCACAGGCATAGCGTCGCTTTTGCAATTTTAGAATGCAAGTCCCGGAGCGGGAGATGCGATGGAGGGGACGAACTTGAGGATGAAGATTTTCATATCTTCGACATGGATTTCTTTGATGAACAGAGCCTCGTCATCGTGTATCAGAGTTACGCGGAAGAAGGTACAGTTTCGCATTATCTCTTTTTTCTCCTTCACTTCTAGCACATTATTTGCTTGCGGGAAGCCTGCTGCTGCTGACGATTGACCACAGGGGTAGAACGGATTGGGACAATTGATGATAGTGGGCTGGAATACCTCGAAGTGGAATTGGAGAGATACGGAAACGGAGTTTGGCAGGAGGACATCGTGGCAGAGGCGATAACCAAATTGTCGGCTGGGCAGGTGAGCTTCTTGAATGCTTCTTCTTGTAGCTTCTTTCTAGGCCACGCCGTGATCACGCTGACTGGCCTCGTTCCTCTTGGACTGTATTAGGTATCATGTCCGGCGGCGCCTATCCGAAAGCAGCGGGCATTGAAATTGACGGTTGATGGGCGGAAGGAAATGACAATGAGAAGAGATGGACAAGGAGCGCTGGCGGTGAATGGGAGAGTTGGACGACGAGTAGCGTGTGTTGTGGATGGGAACGGAAATGAATTGGAGATGCTGGATATGGAGGGGGAAACGGAGGCAGCGGAGGAGGATGAGTGAGAGGAGGAGAAAGACTGTGCGGTATACGGGGGCTCGGACCGTGGATGGTAGTGAATAGAAAAGGGGTAAAAGGGAAAAAGCGGGAAAGTACTGATGGAAAATAATATGGAAGAACTGGATGCTAGTCTATCTTGAGATGATAGAATAGATATTAATTGGCTGGTTACACGAAGTGAGTGTGACAGAGCCATAACGAGAGTGTGACCCGGCAGACGGGCTGGATGGCCGGAATAGTAAGTAATAATAATAATAATAATATTATTATTATTATTGA
Source organism: Sanghuangporus weigelae (assembly GCA_033182465.1). Lineage (NCBI taxonomy): Eukaryota > Fungi > Basidiomycota > Agaricomycetes > Hymenochaetales > Hymenochaetaceae > Sanghuangporus > Sanghuangporus weigelae. Next base: position 2,153,291 of record CP137318.1, on the reverse strand, counting down.
ATTAAGCTGCTGCTCTGCTACTGGTCCTGGTCCCGGCTCTCGTCTCTTTCTCTTCGACCACATCCTCTTCTCTTCTCGCGGCTGCTCTCTTCCTCCACGCTCCTTGTGGCAGGCTTTCCTCTTTCTCATCGCGGGCTGTGAGTGTCCTGGGCGGTCCACCGCGGACTCTTCTTCATATTCCCGGTCTGTATTTCTCCCATTTTCTTCCCACTTTTTCTCCATTTTCCTATATTCCTATACATAGCCCTTTCTCCTGTTCTGTGGCTCTTCCAGTTCCAATTCCTTCCCCGTATCGCCTATGCCAAAGACTCCCAACACTCAGCCATCTCCACCTTCAAAGCCGCCTGCAAATGCCCCAGGAGCTGACAAAGTAGACAAGATGTCCGAGATCGCGCTTAGGAAGAAGAAGAATGCCGATGCCCAGGCCGCTTTCCGTGCTCGTCGTGCGAACTATATTGCGACGCTTGAAGAGACAGGTAGGCCGTTATCGCGTGTGTTCCGTGCCCTGTATCCATAATTGAGTCCGTGCACTATTTCAGTGACCAGTCTGGAAGCAGTTGTCGTCCAACTCCAGGACTCATGTCGGGAGGCTCGCGGTGAAGCTTCTGAGCTGCGTCAAGAAAACCAACGGCTAGTGACAGCGCTTGAAACCCTCAGACATGAATGCAGGGAGAGGGACAAGTATTTGAGGGCCCTATGGCACTCCAGGAAGACTAATGACGACCCCCATTTGGATGACTTTCCTGCCCCGCCTCCGTCTTTCAATGCCGTTACGCCTACCACAAACCCGGGTGCAGCTAGCAGCTCACTCGGTACGCCGGTGACCACTCCGCTTCCCAACCCCGTCACCTATTCTACTCCTTCGGCCGACGGCCTCGATCCGCGAGTGCAACAATATACACAAGACACCTCCGTGGCCGCCTTACATCAGACCCCCTACCATGATGCCTCTTCCAATGCATATGGAGAGCGCTCGCCTGCGATGCAGTTTATGACCCATGAAGGGGATGCAAACGGTCGTACCTCTGCAAACGCCATAGGAATGGCGAAGATGAATCAATACGCTTTTAATGGCATGACGGGTCATGTTCGAGACAATGGCTGGCACACTGGCGTCACCCATGCCGCTCCGTCGGGCACCGAAACTGTTACGGGAGAGAATGGTTCATCGAGCCATTCGCCCGCTTTTATTCCTTCTCCAACCATCACATCTGCTGAATCAACGTACGGATCCCGGTACCCTCAGGCACTAATGGACACACATAAAAACACCGTTCCAGGCATGGAACATGTTCCCTACCTACTGAACAACAACGACCGTTCGATATCTCCGACTATATCAAGCCCGCACAATGGTTCCTCTTCCTCTTCTGTTAATTCTCAATTTCAATTTGTTTTTCCAACCGACGGCCAAGAGCGTAACGACACGGACTACCATCGCCGCATGACTGCACCTACCCCTGAGATTACTCTTCACGGCGGAACGGCAGATGTTTCCGCTTATGCAATAAACCGTCGCCGTGCGGCTACCGGTCCCGAGCGACCAATGCTTGGTGGCCCGATACCAGTACTGCCAGTCGGTGATGGCAGTAAAGTCAGTGTGAACGCCGGCTTTCCTGGTGTTGACCCCCGCGGTGCGCGGCGGCGAAGGAACACCAGCCAGTCTAACGGAGGTGAGCATTCGTCGCGCTCACCTTCGCCGTCCGGCCACCCGCCTATCTCTAGCACTCTCGCGGTTATCAAGGCACAGGCTTTTGGCGCGCTCCGAAGGACGCGGGTTCGACCCAAGAAGACGAGCGAGGGAGCCACCAAAATGGCAATGGAGGTGCTTGAGGCGCGCGGGATTGGTCTTGGCATCAACTCGCAAGCGGCGAACAAGCGCCCAAGATTCAGTGAAGATGGGATGACGGGACCAGTGCTCTGAACCAATCCTAACACGATCGCTTACTTCACGACCTGACATGCCCCTTTTCTGAGACAGACAAAAACAAGAAAAACTTATGCTGTAAGTATAGGCAGCTGCCTATTATGCCCTGTATACTGGAACAAACGCTCTGCCATTTGCAATTTCTCACTCCTTTCTGTCGGTTTCCTTTGTTCTTTTCATTTCTATCTCTTCAATTCTGCTAGCATTTCTCACTCTCGTTTTCTGCTTTCTTATCTCGTTCTTTTTACCATCCCAATCGGCATTTTTCACACGCGCGGGTTTCCTATGTAGAACGTTGCACACACATATTTACTTTGTTGGCATATCTCTATCGGTTTCTTCTACTTTCTTCTGCCGGCATTTCCTTGTATTGTATTGCTTTGTACATGAGATTGGTCTTCTGGAGTTGTGTGTTCCGTTGGTGCTCTTCATCGTCACGTTTACCGTCATCATCTGACTTCCCTTGGCTAGACTCAAGACCATTCGTCCTCCCTTGCTTCTGACATCCATGTACTTCCGTTTCCATCTCCTTTTTATCTCTTTCGCTCACAACCACATTTGCAAAATCGGCACGACTTGCATGTATTGTAAATAGTTCTTCTTTATTACCAATAATAGCCTCCTCGAAGCTAACTGAATTAAGCGCTTAGGGCTGGGCAAGCTGGGACCCTATAATACAGTTCTTCACTGCGGAATCAGTTTTCTTATACTTGAAGGGGTGGTGTTCTCTCCGCGCTCCAAATCGAGTCGACTACCAAAATTGAGAAGTCGAAGAGAAGGGTGCCTCATTTCATTGTACATGTCTTCGGAGGCAGAGAAAATAAAAATCACGGGGTTCGGCGAGAAATATAACATACTTTAGACCGAGGACTTTACAATTTCGCCACGAAGGTCCCAGTGGACAAGTCAGACACAAGGTGAATTTATATTTATCTCTCTTACTCAAGTGCTGTTGCGATAACTCCGATTAGGTTCTCGATCCTTGCAATATGAAATACACGAGGACAATGATTCATTCGTGAGGCATCGAAGTTTAGCCGACGTCAATGCGATGGTGCCGGGTAGTCTAGACTAACTTCCCCCGGGCAATACGTTTACTTATCGAGAACAAGACGAAGAAGCGGGGATTTCGCGCATCATGCAGACAGTGTGTCTAGAGATGAAGATATCGCATTACTGACGCAGCCAGCTCCAGAAGAAGGGTATTTGATGCCCTGCGTGAGTAAACAGCACGTTTGAATGCATATGAGCGAGTCGCACGGTTACAGCAAGTTGGGAAGAGAGGGAAAATGGGAGAAACTTACTGTGTGAGGCGGCGTTCGTTTGTGATGACTCCGCTGTGATTGTTGCGAGAGGAGAGAAGGTCTGGCTCGGGAGAGCGGCATTGGAGTGTCTAGCGCAAGGATCATGATCACAGATCTGCGTTAAACGGATTCGAAAGCAAGGGAGCGAATAATGGCCTACCGTAGTGTCTCTATCGTTAGGCTCGTACTGGTAAAACAAGAGGACACGTCGATCAGGCGGACAAAGATCATAATGAGCGGCTTGACGTACATTAGAATTATAGACGTTGACTCCACGATCTGCAAATCGGAGGGATTAATAACAGTTGCTGTCGATCCAGGATCGCCAGATAAATCGTTCGTGCTGGTGCGTGGTGTCGAGATGATCGATCGATGGCGGACAAAGGGGGACCAGTCCAAACAAAGTGAAACATGGCGTGATAATCAGCGATTGCCATCGTAAAATGATGTGAATAGGAAAAGGCACCTTGGTGAATCAGGAATGCTTCCGGAGAATGTCATCAGGCTTGCACTTAATCGTCGTCTCGGCGGATTTCAATAATCCCCCACGGATAACTGGGAACTGAGATGATCGCGCTTACACACGGCCCCGACTATCCATATCATTATCACTACTTTTCAGAAGCACGTCAGCGCTATCGAATGAGATGAGCTCGAGTAAGAATGCTTACCTCAAAGTGCTGTAAACAACGTCTTCCCGTCTTTGTACAAGTCCCGTGGTCGCCGTTAGGAGAGCGACAATCGTGCCAAAAGAAGTAGGGATATCTTACCTTCGACTACCATCAGCCGTTGCTCTCTGGGCATGAAGGCAGAAGCATAGAGTAAACAACAAGTGGAATGCGAGGCCGACTCGACGCAACATTCTAACGGCTATCAGAAGAATTGCGGGCAATGGAATAGCAGGTTCATGTCGAGGCCTTATATGTCCCCACATTTCTATCATAATAACCCATCGGGGGACACAATCATTAAGAACACAGGGCGGGAGAAGATCTTGGCGTCGCTGAAGCTGATCGAATGAATTAAAAGTAGGAGTATGAGCATAACGTTGATGCTATACCGTGGGTGTCCCTCCTCCAATATGATGGTGCAGGAGTCCCAAGAGAGAGTCACCCTTCACATTGGCTCTACTTGCGTGGCTACTGCTATCGTGCCGACTCGCCCAATCAAGCCGGATGACCATGTCCGTGGGTTTACCGGTAGAGACTGAAGCACCGCGTCACGGGTGTGAAGAGATATTAATTTTTAATGCGTTAGAACCTGGGAGTTCACGCACTAAAAGGAGTAGACATCTTGCTTTCCAGGGCACCGGATTGTACGCTCCTCGACTTTCATCTCCGCGCCAAATTGCTGGACCTGAATTCTAACTGCTTGAAGAAGCGATTTGCAAGTATAAAGTCAATCAAGGTGATTTGCCGACAAGTCACAGATTGCCCCATCTCGTCAAGCGTCTGCACGTAAATGATAGATGCACTTGACAATCTCAACCCACATGGTAGATCGGAGCATTCTAATCGTGTGATTATCTTTCAAACTTCTAAGATAAAGACAAGTCCGGAAACCGGTTATCTAAATCGTTGATGTTGTCAGCCAAGCGAACGAATGGGATATGATTTAATGAGAAAGGGGAAACATGAGAACGCACAGTGTGCTTAAGGGTCGAGATCTTCGAAAACATTCCTAGTCCGAGTATATTCCGACTGAAGAGCGAGGATTCATTGACAGCCAAGCCATTCACGAAGCCTTTGTTATTCTTGGTGAGAGGAGAAGCGGAAGCTTCAGGGAAATCGCACACCAACGGAATACGGTAAAAAATATCTTAAACACCGCCGGGATGACCGATGCAAGTTACACGAGGCTATCACCTGTCAGTATTTCCAGATCCGGAACGACGAGCTATCGCACTTGTGGGATGGCCACATCCCAAGGCCCACGAATCTCACTAGAAGCGGAATAAAACATTTGGCCCCTGGAAAACGCAGGATAAACTACGAACTTTTTGAACTTCTGCGCCCACACGAGCACCCATGGTGCGCCAAATGTGATGAAGCCAAGAATCACAGCTTGGATTCTAGTCACCAGCTGGGAAAGTCCTGAAGTCAGGTGGATTGATACTCCGGCAAAGCACAGGGTAAGTAGAGCCCTTAAAAATGATGGCATCATCTAGCGGTTATAATTAGCAATCACGAGAGAGAAGAAACAAAGGGAAAGCGCGCCTACCAGTAGCCGTGTACGTAGCATAGGTAATAGGGCGAACATCTGTATGGAGAATAGCATCAAAGCAAAGACGGAGATATCATCCCGAAGACGTGAGGCAAGAACAACAGATGCGGACATGGCGGCATTCATGGACAGAACGGAAGTCAACCTGACCTCCAACATGATTCTACTGCGGCGAAGCTGAGATACGTTCACCGTGCGTACCTTTCCCGACCAAGACGGCCGCTTCTAGATGGACCGTAGTCCGCCAATAGTATATTCAACATAAAAAGACACGCTGTCAGGGCCCAAATGGAATCCGAGGACGTTGAAGCTGAGAGCGTGCGTAAAACTGGCGATAACGCGAGGAGAGCCAAGAAGACGAGGATAGAGGACTTGAACGTCTTCGCCCCTTCGATTCCATTCTTTCAGTTCACGGTGTGTAATTTCACATGTGATTACAGGGCTTACTTTGTTCCTTGTCGACTCTATAACCGAATACACAGCGTTCGAGAAGCTCCCAGAGGATGAGACCGAGGAAGAACATGCCGACGGAGATCCAGACGAGGACCCGCGGATCCCAGGACTCATCGTACAGACGAGCAAAAGTGACGAGAAAGATGAATATGGATGAAATGTGCTGAGAGATTGTGCATGCTGCCAACACGAGAGGCCAGTAGGTATATGGTCGAAAGTTGGCTGTTAGGCCATCAGTAAATCGACCAATTGCAGTGGCAGGCGAGCATTGCTGCACGCACCGTTGCGTCTAAGAGATGAGAGAAAAGAGTCGGGTATATGGTTATCGGGGTAAGGCTGCTTCTTCCAGAGCACCTTTTCCCATTCTGTAGACATCCACTGCCTCCGTCGACATGCAAGTTGGGCACACGACGAACAGTGCGATCACTCGTCGTCGAGGTTTGAGATCAAGATAAATTACACGTTAACTTGGTCATGATATCCTTGCCTCACACGACGAAGCCAACTCATAAACAGCTAGAATCTGTTCAACAATCATCTCGATGGTAACTATACGAACAAGGACAGAGACGGTGTATAATATAAAAAGCAGGTTATACAAAACACAATATCAATATCAATATGCAGTCCTCAATATCAACCCCACGGCGACCTCAGTCCCACTAAATGCAATCGACGTTACAACTAAAACTAGTGTTGGAATGGAATGGAGACGCACTCTGAGCGGTTCGGGTTCCTTTTGCTGTGGAACATGTTTCACCGGTTTGTTCACCTGGGACGCAAGTCGACCAGCATTCGGGTTATTCTTGTTTATCAGTCTGTTCTTATCCTGCAGTTCGAGGAAAACGTATACTTCAACAAAAAGTAGCCATAATAAACATCGATTTCTACGCACGTTTTCCATCCGTTGGCGTGCAGCCTCAGCCAGCCGCGCTCGTCTTTCCTCTGGAGACTCGTTTCGCGGGCTGGAAGGCGCCACGCTTTGTCCGCCACCGCTCGTCGAAGAACCGAGGACGGTGTGTCCGCCGCTGTGCGTTCCCGGCTTGGAACATAAGTTACCCATGTTGTGAGTGTAGGATCAGCTTGACTGCGGAACGGATGTCGATGGCATGGACTCGAAAGCCGTGGAAAGAGTGCACGGATCGTGATCGCTGCAGACGTCTCAGGAGGATTGATTCATCTTGTCTTGGCAGTATTGAACAATGCTCACGACAATGCACCAAGAACAACAATTGCAGTCAAGCAAGCAGTGGATTAAATCTAATAAAGTACATTAAATAATATTGTGGCAGATGTAATGTAGAGCCAGTGTTCATCATAAATCGCCATTAGGAACATTCGTATACTGTCCTCGATTTCTCTCTTCCTCATGCGAACGTCGAGAAAACGAAGAAGGCCCACTCAAATTTATGTGTTCCAACGGTGCTCGGTAGTTCCAAGTCTAGTTAACGCAATGGCTCAATTGGAGGGTTATTGACAAAGTCTCAAGAAACCGTACCTCCCACCAGCGCCTCCCTGAGGCCCAAGGAACGCTAAAGTCGATGCCTGCTTTCATCATTTTACCCTTTACCCCTGCTCCCAAAAGAAGCCCGAAGATTGTTAGCAAGAAGAGAGTGACAACAAGTTGATCTCGTGGCGAGTCTCGCTCTGCTTGTCGTGTCAATACTCCCGTGGTAAGATTCAGCGGAAAGTAAGCTTGAAACTTACGGAAACACCGAGCTTCAACGTCGCCTTCCTTTCCAGTTGCAGTATCCGGATCTGTATCTCCCAAAGTTGCGCCCTGGCAGATTGGCAAGTTCTGGTTTATACACCATTGTTTCGTACAGGATAGGCATGGCTTTGACGGATTATCTGGAGTGACCAGGTGCAAGATGGTATAATTCGAGCCAAAGCATATGCCTAAGATCATTGTCCTTTCCATAAGCTTCGTGCACGTTTCAAGATGGTATGCTGTTTCGCATACATTTACAGAAGCTCGTGGCTTGCCATTTATCACCCAAGGAAGCGCCTTCCGTTGGTGTCTAAAGTACGACAAGTCAGTGCATGAAACCGCTTGAATGTTTACAAACACGCACAGATAGAAATATGAAAGATATTAATGAAGTTGTAAGAGTCGCTAAGGAAAGAAATAAAGACCTCATTCTAAGCAAGCTGATAGTTGGAGACAAGGAGTTAGTTTGCACGACACGAGACCGCGACAGGTCACGGCGCGCGCGTCGACTCGTCATCTTACTCTAGTGTCGCGCGTCGTCTTCCTCATCCTGGACTTGAGAAATCAAGATGTCGGCAGAGTTCGACGATGTGTTGACAAACCAACCTGTTGTTATAGATAATGTGCGTCGTCAGTCTCATTCACTTCATCTTATCAATTAACGAATGTTTCTCTTGTAGGGCTCGGGCACCATAAAGGCAGGCTTTGCTGGACAAGACCACCCAAAATGCTTCTTCCCCTCATTGTGTGTATACAAGCGCTTTATTCTTAAAGAGAATTGTTGATGTGATCTCAATTCATGTGCGTAGCGTCGGGCGACCAAAACATGTACGCGTTATGGCCGGTGCATTAGAGGGAGACACGTTCATCGGACGAAAGGCACAAGAGTTCCGCGGCCTTCTGAAAATCAAGTATCCCATGGAACACGGAATCGTCACAGACTGGGATGACATGGAACGAATATGGAACTGGGTATATACAGAAGAGCTCGGTACTCTCAGCGAAGAGGTACGTCGCGTCTGGTTACAAGGGATGTTCAGTCTGCTTAACGTCGTGTCAAATATTAAAGCATCCGGTTTTATTGACTGAGGCGCCTCTAAACCCACGAAGTAATCGAGATATCGCTGCACAGATATTCTTTGATACCTTCAACGTACCTGCTTTATTCACTTCCGTACAAGCCGTCCTGTCCTTGTATGTCTTCACAGACATAATTATCTTCCCATTCTCGACTAAAAGCGCACGAAATAGATACTCGTCAGGCCGAACAACCGGTATCGTACTCGACTCAGGAGATGGCGTCACACACGCAGTCCCAGTATTCGAAGGCTTCTCAATGCCTCATGCAATCCGGCGAGTAGATGTCGCAGGTCGGGACGTAACCGACCACCTCCAGCTGCTCCTTCGAAAAGCAGGCTACCACCTCCACACATCCGCAGAACGCGAGGTCGTACGAACAATCAAGGAAAAGTGCTGCTACGTCGCTGTCAACCCGGCAAAGGAAGAAAAAGACACTGCCGGGCGAACGGAGGAGTTCCGACTTCCCGACGGGAATGCTATTCAGCTTGGACCGGAACGTTTCCGTGCACCTGAGATTCTTTTCAATCCTGAGCTCATTGGACAGGAATACGCAGGTGTACACCAGGTGGTCGTTGATTCGATAAGCCGCGTGGACTTGGACCTCCGGAAAAGCCTTTTCTCGAACATCGTGCTCAGCGGTGGAAGCACGCTATGCAAAGGTTCGTAACATGCTTTTTTTCATTGCATCATCCCTCCGTCTTGCCTCTCTTCTCTTATAAAATTTACTGAATGGTTGTATAGGGTTTGGTGATCGATTACTGAATGAGGTTAAGAAGCTTGCAGTCAAGGATGTGAAGATCAAGATCTATGCGCCTCCAGAGCGGAAGTACTCGACTTGGATAGGGGGATCTATTCTGGCGGGATTGAATACGTTCAAGAAGGTAGGCTTAAAGTTGCTTGCTCCCGTTTTACTTTCGTTGACTATTCGCTACAGATGTGGGTATCCGCAGAAGAGTATCAAGAAGACCCAGAGATCATTCACAAGAAAGCTGGTTTCTGACTTTCATTCAATGGATCTTACTTTTCGCGTTCATTTGACAGGGCTCTTGCGCTTGCTTTACACGTTGATGTTTCTCTCGATAATACCCTTCACCACTTGTAGCCGCTAGTACTATAATACCATGGATCACTCAAAGACCCATTATCAGGTGGATTGTCATGAAAAGCATGAAAGCATGCGAATGCATTGCAAGGCGAAGCACATCCATACATGATGGGCAATAGGAGCTTTTGAGGCATACAAAGAACAAAACAAGTACGAAGAAATAACCGTTCACCGGTACCTGCGAAGTGAGAGAGTGTTGTGCCTCTTCCAGACGCGGCGAGCAGGAGTATGGTTGTAGCGGTGACCCTTTCCGATACCACGGTTCTGAGAAAAACAAGATCAAGTGAGAATACGAATTTCTTCTGGCCGTGAGTAAACATACCTGCTTGCCAATGCTCGTAAGACCGCGGGATTCGCGATGCTTGTGCACAGGCTTGCAAATCCAGTTGATTCTTGGATCGCGGCGGACCTGAAAGAAAAAAAGCACAATTAAACGGGGATTCTTTAAATGATAGAGAATACAGTACTGACAGCCTTATGTTGCGGATCAACGAGAATGACTTCATAGTACTTGTAAACACCATCCTGGTTGATCCAGTAAGAATTCAAGACACGAAGGTTACCGCATCGCCGCCCAACACGCTCTTCAGCGATCGACCGAAGGCCTCGCTGGAACTTGAGGTGGTTCACGCCCTGACGGACGGGCTTGCCGTACGTCGCACCCTTTGGGACGGGCTTCTTGCGATTACCACGGCGCACGCGAATGCGGTAGATGACGTAGCCCTGCTTGGCTTTGAAGCCCAGACGGCGGGCCTTGTCAGGACGAGAAGGGCGCGAGGCGCGATGGATGACGTTGAGCTGGCGATATTCCCAGCAGCGGACGCGCAGCAGGAAACGGAGGACATCCGATTGCTTCTTCTTGTAAAGCTCCCCGAGGTACTTGTACGCACCCATCTATATGTGTAGAATGTCGATTGTCAGCGACATTCGGTTCTTGATCCATGCCATCCAAAACTTGGGTTGTCAATCCATCGCGTTACAGTAACTTCATCCGTCTTCAACATTCAAAACATTGTCCAGCAACAACCCCAACGCCATTCCAAGCCGTCTAGACAACGAAACTGATGCTCACCTCGATGTCGGGAACTGACTGTCTTGCTTGAGGTTGTCGACACGAAGACCACAAGACAGACAGGTCTGTACCACTGTTTAGGGCCGGCACGCAGCGACTTACCCGTCGATCCAGCTCAAGCCTTAGTTCGAGTCGCTATGCGGTCATTTGCTAATCTCAGGCGTTCCTGGATCCCATTGCTTCTGTTCCATCCTCCGCCATGAACACGAGCTCGAAATTCGCGAGCACGTTCGCTCCCTATGTAAGTCCTAGCTTTGAATAAATATCTGCTTGACTTCGCTCATATCCGGATTGCAGACCCCTCCACCAGATGATCCCGCTCACCGCTCACCCGCAGCAGCAGCATCATCCTCGTCGCGCGGACGGACATTACCCCGACCTTGGTTTCCTTCACAAGCCGAGACATCTTCATATCAATCTGGTGGGTTACCGACACTCGGGACTGCATACGGTAGTGGAGGAGCTGGTGGCGTCACCTTGGGCGGATTCGGAAGCCAGCCTGAGCCAGAGGCGCCGACAAATCAGTGGGAGTCGCGGTTCGGCATGCGGATTGATGTGCTCGCTACCCTTGTGTATCTGTTAGCACCATTCTCAGGTGCATGTGCTTCCTCCTTCCATTAGAGACCTTTTCTGATTATTTGCTCAGCTCTGGCATGTCTCATTCTCGAGACGCACAATGACTACGTTCGATTTCACGGTGAGCAACAACATATTATCCGTGGGCATTCATGGCATGGAACTAATGCGAGGATAGCCTATCAGGCCGCCCTTGTGACCACTCCTCTCTGGTTGCTGCGAATATTCGGCGCGCTTGTCGGTTTTCCCTTCTTCCTCAACATACTCCTGTATATCATATACATCATTTTCATATTATTCATGGCGTACGTCTGCTTCCCATCGGTGATTCTGGTCAATCCGCTCAATTAACATCTATCGTAGATTCCGTGCGTATGTGGATGCGACACGGAACAATTTGACGCGATACTACCTGCCATACGTTGGATCATTAGCGGACCAATGGGTCTCGGAAGAATAGATTTCGGACATCTTCGAATAGAGACGATGCGGAATACTGTATTTATTTATTCTTGTGCTATCGCGTTCGCTAAACTAATTTCATTGCTGGACCTACTAAGAAAGATGTTGAATCTGCTTGATAAGTATGGTGTGAATTCTTTCTGTGTTTTTTTCGCAACACGCTGCTACTCTGAGAACTGAAAGTTGGATATCTTCCATTTCATCTAGTATTTGAGTTACTTATGAGCGTTTACTTACTGCGATGATGGATGACGTAAGCAGTTATTTGTAAGCGAAACTCGGTTTTTGCCGCAGAATGGAGACAGATACCTACCTACGTACGCAACAAGAGGCTCGACGACTAGCCTACCTCCTTAGCTTGGCCAATATGGTGAGTATTGGTAGATTCGGGTCATGAATGGCTTCTAGTGTCCTCTGTATGGTGTGGAATTCGTCTGGTATGGTCGGAGACGATGGATGGGGTGGAGTACAATCGGATGGCAAAGACCTTCATACCTATGGCACACGATGGGTTCGAGTTTTGATGCTAATTCTTTGGCACATAGGATTCCTCATCACCGATCACGTTGCGCACGCGGAAATTCATCACAAACCGTCTGCTCAACCGTCGCCAGATGGTCGTGGACGTCTTACATCCCGATCGTCCTAACGTATCCAAAGCGGAGTTGAGTGAAAAGCTCGCGCAGATTTACAAAACAGAGAAAGCTCGTGTCGTCCCTTTTGGCTTCCGCACGCACTTTGGTGGTGGACGCAGTACGGGCTTTGCACTCATCTACGATGACGAGGCGTCTCAGAAGAGGTTCGAGCCGCGATACCGGTTGGTCAGAGTACGTCTATTCGATTCGTAGTTATAACCATTTCGGATGAGTATTCATGAACTCTTGTTTCTACAGTCTGGGCTTGAGTCAAAGATTGACAAGCCCTCGCGCAAGCTCCGCAAGGAGCGCAAAAATCGTGCCAAGAAGGTGCGAAACATTGTCTTTTCACCATCAAATTCCGTCCTAACCTATTCGCTTCTCTCTCTAGCTCCGCGGTACGAAGAAGTCGAAGGCTGCCGAGCCTGCGAAGAAGGGCAAATAATAAACGACTCTATCATCTTCGTCCAGCGTCTTGTTTGCCGTATGGAAGGAGGCGGTTGGTCATACGCGGTCTGGCTGGATGCGGATGCAGTGTATTATCCTCCCTCATACTTGCTTTGCTCTGATTATGACATTTACAATAAAAGTATTCTGGGGTGTATCGTGTTAGACCGCTCCTTCTGAATCCTCCTTCCCTTTACACCCTTGCATGTTTTAGCTCATGCTTTTATGCATCATCGTGCAACGCACTTTATCGATTTTTCGTGAATATTGAAGTTTTATCTGTGTTTGTATTCGTGACGCCGAACTGGCCCCTGACGGAGGCTAAAATTCACAGGCGGAATGAATGAGGCTGTGCACAATGTTGATTTTTGGATCTTGCTTCATTACACGTTGTGTGGAAAGACCAAGAAAAACGTGCTTGTCTCCCTCATGAGCTCTCTCTTTCCTCGACCATCACCACCTTTCCCCGCGACCTGACGGCCTCTCTAATCAGCCGGACTCTTTCACGAAGATAGTCCAAGGAATAAGTATGACGCGACGAACCAGATTATACGCCGGACTTTGTTCTGCCTACTTGCTTCTCACTGCTGCGCACGGCGTACATGGGCTTCCCCGATTCGAAGATCTGAAGGAGGCATTCGTCGATTCTGTTAGGAGTATCGTCCCTCGTAGCTTTACAGGTCAAGCACTACAAAGACGACAGCAGAGTAATTCAACCAACTCGACCTCCGGGACGGATGTGTGGATATTAGCCGACGAGTACTCCGGTCACACGTTCTTTGAGTACGTATTCTCTGTGGATCAGGATCAGGAGAGGGCTGGGGGCTTATATGTCTGTGTAGTGACTGGAGATTCTTTACTGGGGCAGATCCCACAAAGTGCGTAATCTCTATCCCGGCTGCTCATTCCATTCTGATGCAAGTTATTATAGTGGACTTGTAGAGTATGTTCTTCTGCAGCTTAATAGCATCGGGACAAACGAATTTGACGACTTCATCTCTAGCTATGTTGACCAAGATACTGCATTCTCCGAGGGACTCGCATATGTTGACGATAATAATACCGTGGTTATGAAGGGAGATAATACGTCATGGGTTAATATTGGGGATACTAGGAAAAGGTGCTCAAAGCGGTTTTATGATATCCTCGCAATAGACTCTGATGTTACTTGTGGAATACCAGTGTTCGTATTGAAAGCAACAAGTACTGGAACGGGGGTCTCTTCTTGCTAGACCTGAATAGGGCACCATGGGGTTGCGGTATGTATACTTGAGTTCATTCGATGGACCACTACTTATGTATTTCCTCAGCTGTTTGGCCAGCCTTCTGGACGCTCGGTGCTCTCGCAACTTGGCCAACCGTACGTTTCACAAGCTTACTCTGTGTTTAAGGGTCTGATTGATTGTGTATAATAGGCAGGAGAAATTGATATCCTAGAAGGAGTACACGATAATATTCACAATCATGTCGCTTGGCACACGAACCCGGGATGCGTGCTCTCGGAGACCGGAAATTATACAGGGACTGTTGTAAGTACTTAACTTGAATGCCTGGCAGTTCGTAAATGTCAAGGAACCAACATACTGCATTGTGAAGGATCAAGCGGACTGTAACGCAAACATCAATGATAATTCGGGATGCGGTATCAGCGACTGGAGCCGAGTCTCTTACGGGGAGTCATTCGACGCGCAGGGAGGAGGCGTTTATGCAATGCTATGGGACGAGACTGGCATTGCAATCTGTTCGTAAAACTTTACGCAAATATAAATACGACAGGCTTATGAATGTCTCACACAGGGTACTTCTATCGTGTCTCGATCCCGCAAGACATCCAGGATGGAGACCCGAAGCCGAAGACTTGGAGTACGCCTTCTGCGTCACTGGCTCCAGAGAGTTGTGACCCGTTCCAGTATTTTGCAAATCACTCTATTGTATTCGGTGTGTCCATATGGTTGACTGGAGCATTGAGTAGTTATTAAATTCATTTTTAGATATTACTTTTTGTGGCGACTGGGCCGGGAACTCATACGCGACGACACCCGGTTGCCCTGGAACGTGCCCTGAACGGCTTCAAGATCCTGCAAACTTCATTGTACGCCTCATCATTAACTATCAAATGGGATCACGCACTTACTCATGTTATGCTGCGGTAACAGAACGCTTCATGGAGTATAAATTCTCTTAGAATATACACGAAAGAGTCTCTCCAGGGAACGGTAGTCAGCGTCGGACACGTCACATCCTCACCACACAGCTCTATGCTACTCGCCGCAGTCGTGGGGCTCTCTATGCTTCTTGCACTTTGTTGATTAACAATAATACACCGGACGGAACGGAACAATGCAACTAACCATAGAGATTGGCTACGAGTACGAAGCGCTCCTCGTAAGCCACGCACAAACACAGCATCTAAAACGGATAGTTGGATTATAACACGGACATTTCACAGCTTCTTTTTGTAATTTGCAAATGTATCATTGGCGTCTTTGCTTAACCGTTTCGCAAATATTACGGACTTAATTCGTGTCCAAGAAGTATGTGCGATGGTGAGTGATGAAGCGCTGTGAGTTCTAGCGTAGGATCTTCCGAGAACTAGGGAATGTTAAAATCCGTACTCGTGTCGCGGGAGAAATAGCCGAATATCTTGGGGGTCAGCTCGAGGTAGGACACGCGCTAACAGCGCTAACACGCGTCGGCCACGCCTTTGACGCGTGCAGAACATCATGTGTCCCGTAATGATTAAAGCTCAGCTCCGGTGCTGCAATAAGATAAAGAAACACATCATTTTTGTCACTTGGTTCGGGAAGCATTCCCTCAGGCTATGTCCCTGGAGATCAATGACGGCACTGCATGCGTCTAAAGAGAAACAAGCGACAGAAGAAAAGAAGACCAGAAGCTCCTTAGTCCAAGGCCACCAAGCTCTCCTGTCTCAAGAACTTGACGCAAAATCGAAAACTTCACATCGTGGTGTCGAATCCGTACATTGTTCCGAGGAGAGGCTTCGCAAAAACTAGCTCTCGGGAGTCATTGCGGTGACAGTCATGCCTGTCTCCAAAATTTACGATTCTTTGAGTGATATTTTCTTCAGAAGCGTACAGTAAACCATCGTATGTTACAGTCTTATCTTGAATAGCCGTACTCCGTCTCTGGTATCGGTCAAAGCCGACTCGAGGGTCTCCTCGCAATTCTCGGCGACGGGTGCTTCGGCAAAACTTGCGCGCAAAGGGGTCACGCTGGCCCAGCCTCGCTCAATTGCCCAGGTGTCGGATCCAACCGGCGCAACAACGCGAGAACCGATGAGGCCACTCATGTCCGGTGCAAATTTGAAGACGAGTTCCGTTGCATGTCCATCCTGCTCTATTGGGTCATCGAAATTTTCGGAAGAAGACACGGGTTTTTCTCGAGATGAGGAGCCTGTTTGTGATGCCTCGATCTTCGATTCTGCCGAATGTCCATTATTCGACGACAGTCGAGCATCAGGACCTCCTGGTGGTAGCACGTCTCCGTTAGCGAGCCCCAACGTGTGAGGCTTGAAGAGCCGTCCGTATGCGTTTCGCCAGACCGTGGTCCACACGACGGGCATGCCCTCTTCACTCAGCAGGCTGTGGACCATTGGGATATTTACGTTGTAAAGATCTACCTCCCTGTTTCGTAGACCACCTTCGTCTGTGCCCCAACTACTTAGGAGCGTCTGTATAACTCGGCTGGAAAGTCTATGCGCCGGATCAAACAGTTGGAGTGGAACCGGTCTCTCCACCGTGCCGTATGAGAGTGCAATGGCTCGACAACGCGATAAAGACGAGGAGAGAGCTGCACCGATGGTGCCGGATGAAAGTGCAAAAGCAGCTAGATGAACAAACCATCAGGCAGACGTCCATTCAAGATAAAGACACACCTCACCTGAAGAGTTGCGACCTAGGTTAGGTCCAGATATCTACATGCATGTAACTATCAGAAGTCTTTAACAGCATCGACTATGTACCTACCACCAAATCTATCGAGTCTTTGTATAAATTATTCAAAGCGATATTTGCACATGTCGCTGGGGTCTTCAGGGCAATGGTGTTAGATCGTTTCCTTGACTGATAAATTGAAGGCAACTGACGGCATCTAATAGTACCCACTCGGCAAATTCTCCCTTCAATGGATCCAAAGGACGAGAAACCAATGAGATGTCGCCGCCTCCGTCTGCATTTGGTTCACGCATTTCAGTGGCAAAGGTTGGATTGTAACAAAAGTGTCAGAGGCCATGCCACGGTCTAGGGATGAGGTCTCACCTGGGTGGCGAGGATAATAATATCGTCCTTTTGTGATCTCTTTGATATAGTACGCTTTGCCAATCCAAGACTTCTGTGTGGACGGAATCACCACTTTCACGTCCCATCCTGATGTAAAGCAGGTCACTTAGCAGGATCTTACGGGACGTGTCTAATCCGAACCTAGATCAGTTGCGAGATGTTTAGCAAAGCCATAAATGTAAGGCGAGTCTTTCCCTGGAGGTCCATCATCATTCTAAACGAATGATTTCGGTCAAATCGAAATATTGACTATATCAAGACACAAGATTTACTGTTAACAGGACTCGGACGCGACCCAAAGATGAAGTCATGGACAAGATGCTACTGCTGGGATGCAGATCAGGCGCGTCGATCAAAATAATCTCATCCTCACGCAGACGTGGCGAACCGAATACTTCGCACGCGTACGTACGGCTAGATTATACGTATGATTATCCTCCTCTAAGTAGACGAGAAAGAACCTCTTGCTTCACTATCACTTACATCAGTTCCTGCCACATAAAGTCATCATGAAGCTCAATAAGAAACTACCTAATCCGATCCAGTTCTGATAGATGTAGCGTACTATCACAACGAGTACATTTACAAGGGTACCACACGAGTCCGAGAATGTTATCCAAGAAAGCAATAAAGGCGTTAAAAGCGAGAAACAAATTCACATGTAAGTAATCAAAGTTCAAATATGCCAGACATGAAAAGGCGTCATGAGATCCGATCCAAATGCAACAACATCATGAGTGTGAAATGTGAGAACAAAGTCAGCGATCAACGGGGAGTGTAAGTAAAATATGTGAAGTCTGAGGAGGGTTTGGTAATGCAAATAGTCGAGAATGGCGTAGAAAAAGTGTTGGTCTTCCATAACCATTCAGCTTGTGAGACTGCCGCGTAATATTCGTCTTAGCACACTGCCTTCTTTCGAATGGCCGCCGCCGACGCTCATTGATGAGCTGGGAGGACTTGAAAACGCATCGTCATCCACAGGTTGCGCTATCCTGTTTAGCTGCATCTAACGAGACAAAATAGATCAGTCTGAAGTGTTTCGGACAGCCAGATAGTATTAACCTCATAGTCCATGACGGGTACATCAAATAATTGCCCAAGGTATTTATTCTCCGCAAAGTTATATCCGTTGCGTCCGACGCAGCGATCCTGGATGGATGTTATCAACTCAATGAATCTTCCCATCATGGTGTATTTTGCCCAGTTGATTTTTGTAGGATCATCCGGTTTCGTGTCCGGATTACCCTCATTAGCGCGCCGAAGGTCGGACGTATGTACCTCCCTTCAGATCGACAGGGTCAGAGCGAGATGCTATAATGAAGGACATACGCAACGTACAGAGATGGTATACATGGTCCCTTCGTGTTACGCAGAGCCATACGATAGGACTGGTGTGCTCCAGTAGTACGCAAGAGGATGTCAGAACTCAAGTATTTCTTGTGTAAATCCACTTTCGTTTTGAAAATCTCCATGGATGGATCTCCTGGGTATGTAGACTGATTTATGGCTGTAATCACTGCTCGTAAACCAGAATAATTGCTAAGAGAATGCACTATTGTCAGTTGAGTCTCAGACTAAACCAAGGAGGCGTACTTCAACATGCGGAGTTTGGTAGCTACTTCCGCGAACTTCTCAATTTGTCGCGCTCGGCCCTTTGGTTTATCGTGGCAAAGAATCAAAGAAACAACCCTAACGAATAGGTAAGTTATACGCACTGCGCCAAGCTAAGATGCGAATACCATTCATGCAGATCGTTATAGTGGGCGTTAAATCTAGCGATTGGATCCATGCTTGGATCTTTCTTTCCAGGCGTAAGAGTATGTCGTAAGCAGTCTCGAGGCTAGAATCATCATTTCGGTTCCGCGCTATACTTTCATCGCACGGAAATCTTACCTTAATGCTCAGAAACAGCTGTAATTCACGCCGCGTAATTTCGCTGGCAATAGAATCTGCTTCGTAGTTGTAAAGTGCAGCAGCAGTTCGCTGCAATTTTGAGATAATTTCCTTCGGTGACGGACCACTCGGCTCGTCCAAGCCAGTGAGAGCGCTCATCTTTATGCGCATCATTGTGCTGAACGGCAGGCTTGAACGTCGTTCGCGATTCAAAGAACGTGGACTGCTCGGAGGAGGATCGGACGTGCTCTTGCGATTAGGTTTCGGAGACATTGATATCGGTTGGGGTGGCTCCTCAGTATCCAGACCAGCAAAGTCAGTATCAAACACGCTGTCAGCTTCGGTGTCACTGTCAGAGACAGAACGAACATCCACTTTCAAACCCCATGAAGTATCTTCATCCCTTAGGCTTCCGAGTTTGTCCATGAATGGGAGGAAATCGCAGCCGTACGACAAAGTATGAGAATATGATAGAACATGTCGTATGACAGCGTCGAGAGCGCCATGGGTCCCGTCAACTGCAAAGTCGGAGGGATATTCTCTCATCCATTGTTCCAGCAAATCACATATTCTATCATACAAAAATGAATGATAATTATAAAATATTATAAAATGACCACTGTACCGCATTTGTGCGAAACATGCTAGAACCATGTCGCTAGAAGGCTTGCGTAGTTCATTTAACCGTTTCTGCATACCCAGCAGGATAGCTCTTGGTGTTGCAAAACGCCGGTAGGTCAAAAAGAAATGGGAGATAAAGGAAGGATCTAAACACAGCCTCAGCTCAGACAAAGATCCATTGATTTGTCTCAACACATACCATCACCACTGATTGCCAAGAAAAATACCTTTTCCAGCAAGTCATCTAAGGTAACCCATGGAGTTGGAGGCATCCTATTTAATAGTGAGGATAGGACGGATGAAACCGGAGGCATTTTGCTCACCTCGTCTTCTGTCTTTCTCTATCGGGCAAAGTAGCAGAAACAGGCACTGTGGCCACGTTTTCCATGACATTGGAGAATCTCTTGGGTGTTGGGCTGGCTGGAACCGAAACGTCCACAAAAGATTCTGAGCTTTTGGTCACAAAGCTAAATGAGCTCGTGACGCTCTTCCGCATCGGATTTTCTTTGTCGCTCTCGTAGGGAGAGGAAACGCGTAGCCTCTGGTGTCCAACTCGCATGTCATTCATGGAACTCGCTTTCATGGGAGACCGTCTGGCCGAGAAAGACGTGGAAGGTTTGGAATGAGATGACGGGGAAGGGCCAGAGGAAGGGAGTGGTGGTGAGCCAGGTGAAGCTAAATCGATAGGGGGCTTGGGAATGCTTGTTTGAACGGTCAGCGTAAGGTGCTTTGTCCTCTCGGATCTATGGCTGTTTAGGCCAACGTGTGATATGCTTTGTTGCTCTGCGTCAGAGAAGTTCATTACTTGAGATGGAGCTATGGATTAGGAGGCGTTAACGGATAAGCGATCATAGCTCATGAGTTCATTATGTTACACGTACATCGAGATGTGACGACCCGTTTGACAAGCCAATCTACCGCTTTTCGCATGCGGCGCTTTCCTTCATCAGAATAACAGGAAACTTCGGTGAGTTTGCTGTAAGGATTGACGGCTAATGCCGCATCTTCCGGCGGCAAACGTTTCTCCAGGTCGGCCTTGCACGCAATCACCAGAGTAGGTATACTCAAAGACTTGAACCCAGCTGATGGAATGGATCAGACTTAAGATGTGAAGTCTTTGCTCGGTGAGCTACTCACCTACAAGCTTCACAACGTCTGCGAAGGATGCACGATCTGACCCGTCATAGCAGACAAAAACACCGTCAGCACGTGGTAGGCCAGGAGGCCAGATCGGAAAGCTATCGCTATCGATCTTCCAATCCAAATTGTATTCGTACACGGTAAGTTTCATTTCCGTATTGAGGCCTGTTAGAAATTGCGTGGTTCGGCGAGTATCTATTAAATCGATTTAAGACAATCTAATCCGACTGATACTTTAGGATTGCACGTACAAGAGATATTTTGAGTCGTGTTCCCGACACTTAAAGTTGACGTAAGAGATTCAGGACTAGTCAGGTCGTGTCTTTTCCAGCCCTTTCGGATGAAAGTAGACTTTCCGCAGCCAGGAGCACCGATAACCGCAATGGAGATTTCCTCCAATATTTCCGGCTAAGATCTTGTCAGCCACAACTCAGAAGAACGGTATAACCATACTTACCCGAGGTGTTTGATTGCCAAATGAAAACCTCTTCACTGTTTTTGACACACTACTCCTATTTGGTGGACCAACGCTATGAGATCGGGCACGCGTCGTTTCCTTCTTTGCCACGGGTTGATCTGGAACCACAGAGGCCATCGTAGACTTCCGAGATAATTTCGGAGTGGTCGGCTGTGACGAGCTGGGATTCGATACACTCACCGAAGCATCACGCGTAGGCAGCCGAGGCGCGTCATTCGCGTCGGAAACAGACCCAGAAGGTTTGCTAGCTTTTAGACTTAGAAGACGCGCCCGTACCCGCCCCTTCATAGTTCCAGACGCGCTAACCGACCTGTCAAAGTCCGAGTCCTCCTGCGCCGACGTCTCGTTGTCCGTTGCAACTGGATTGCTAGCACCGCGCCGTCGACTGACCTTGGACTTAAGGTAGCCCGATAGAGACATCACAGATGGAGGTGAAGAAAGGACACGGGCATCTGTTCGTTCGACTTGAGAGCTGTTCGGTTCATTAAGACTTGGGGACGCGTCGTCGCGTTGTAAAACATCGGCAAGTGCTGCCGATGGTGTTGGGCTTCGCTGACCTACGCATGAGTCTGCAGACACTGATTTTCTTAAGAGACGCGTTGTGAGGTGAGTGCGCGATGCGGCTTGCTTATGTTGCTCTGGCGAGCTGGTTTGGGAAGCATCCAGGAAACGAGTTGCAGACGCTCGTGATATGGAGGTGGACGGGGAAGACTCGACATCGGAAGGCGGGTTTCCACTGTCGGCGCGTAGGTGATGGTCGGCGGGATCGAAGGCGGGAACGGTTGACATCGGAAGACGGATACGGTAAGTGGATGAGAGCGAGGCTGAACGGTCAACCCTAAGTAAGATAAGTTGGTGTAAACCTCGCGACTGGCCACGCCACGAATGAAGTTGTGATCACAAACTCAAGTGAGATGCATGCAAAAGGAGAAGAGCAGAGAACATGAAAGAAGTGAGAATTATTGCAGAAAGACAAGGCAGAAAGACGAGAGCGGGTAGCTCAAGCGAACATCCCGCAATGGCCTTTCTTCAGGTTCTTGGATCTGCATGCACATCTCTTTTGGAAGCACATTCCCCACGTTCCCTTTTGGACACAAAAAATGCAGTTTGTTGTGTTGTACAATAGTCGACTAGCTGCGAAGAAATCATATTTATGGCACAGGTCAGAGTGCATAAGGCTTAGGTACATGGACTGTCATCGCAATAGCGTGCCGTAGAAAAATGTGATACCCGACAGACTACATCCTCCGCCACTACCATTCTCGTCTAGTATCCCAGCGACACCAACTCTCCAAATGAGGCAGAGTTATCAGTGATCGCCTTTTGGCGCAGCTTGGCTGCAGCGAGCTACACAGAAAATCATCACAAAATAAGCGATGATATACACTAAAACTCTATTTATGACTCATACCTTTCGCTCATAGAAGGCCTGAGCCTTGATCTTCCGCTTCTCCTCCAAACGGTCCACAACGTCCTTGTAGCCCCAGCCAACCTCGTGTGAGAGGCGCTGAAGTAGGAAATACGTGAGATATTTGACGGAAGCACCTAAAACGGCCTTATCATACCTTGACTGTGCAGTACTTGCGGCCAGGCTTGAGTCGCAAAACGCGGAGAGCAGCAGGGACGACCATACGCTTCTTGCGATCGTATGGTGGGGGGACTCCCTCAAAAAGCTTGAGGCGGTCGAGAGCGGCGGCACCGCGGGCAGTCTTGTGGGGGATCATGCCACGGATTGCCTTGAAAAGAATCTTGGACGGAGCGCGGTGGTGGAACGGGCCAGACTTCCTCGGGTTGACGATATGACGCTTGTGAAGGAAGTTGTGGTAGCGCAGCTATGTATGAAATGCATTTTAGAACACTTCGTATAACATGAAATATCAGTCAAAACGAGCATACTTTGTTACGGAAGAAACTGCCGGAGATGTTGATCTCCTCACATCTGACGACAACGATCTTCTGTCCCGAGAGGATCTGCTTGGCGACAATGGAGGCCAACCGTCCCAGGAGGTGACCCTTACCGTCAATAACGATAGGGCTTGAGGAGAATGTCGACATGACGGGGTCTGTGAATATCGCGTCGATCTCAGCAAGATGAACGGTGTTGATGAAAAGCAAAGATAGTATATACCTAGGAGAAACTAGGAGTGAGTAATGTTGAAGAGAGATAAATATTTTGTCGCCGTCGAGCTCACCTTGAGAAGTGCTAGAGAATGACCTTGACCTTCGCCGACCGATACCGAGTCAGTCTCGTTCTGGTAGGGTACAGACGCGTGACCGAGCATGCTGTATAGTTTGATTACACAAATTCTCACGCCTTATCTTCCGTTTCTTACCGCTTTATTCACTCAATTCAGCCCTTTCAGGTAATCATTTCTAATGCAGTTAGATATTACCTGGATCCAATGCAAGAGTCTTCGAGCCTGATCCTGAAAATATGGCTCGTCGTTTGCCGCCAGTCTGTAACGTATTTCGGTAGTGCATCACGTGAAGAAGGCGCGTCTTTACTTTGATTCGATCGGAGTATGAACTCGTTCGAATCCTTACGTGAGCAGTCTGATGGGTTCGGTTCGCGTCATGAATCCATACGCGAATCCAAGCGCGACGACTCGTTCTCAGCAAGCAGTGCAAGCACTAGCGTCTGCGCTCACTAACCCCTACCAACACTCCTCTCACTATGCTCAAGCTTACTACGCTCAACAGCAAGAGTCTTCCAGTTCAAGTGGTCCTTTAACGACACTGGAAGGGTACTCGTTTTCCTCTACTTATGTACCCTCTGTACCCACGCAACCGCAACAGTTTGCATCAGGCACACAAAATCAACGTGGTAGAGGGCATGGTCGTCAACTGTTGAGAGGCGGAGGAAATAAATTTCATAATCAGGGTGGTCATCAGTACCCACAGCCGACTCATTGGTACGAGCCGGGGAATTACAGGTGCACGTATGAGCAATGCAGCTTCACTGGTAGCGGGAAGTCTGTCGAAATACATATGATGGATCGTCATCTCATATACCCTCCCGGTTGGGAGAAGCGGAAGCGCAGGAACGACTGGGATGCTGATCCGAGTCTGCGGGGGTCTGTATTCATTGGTCATTTCTGAATAAAACGAAGCCCTGACTATCTTCTCAGCAAAAAGATACCCATACAAGGGACGAACGTTACTCTTGATGATCCTGAGGTAATTGACGCATGGATTGCAGAGCGCAAAAAAAGATGGCCAACCGCGACACGCGTAGAAGAGAAGGAAAGAAAGCTCAAGGATGCATTGGAACGAGGCGAGATTTCTGCCAGCGATCCAAGTTTGCGCGGAAGAAAACGTCCGAGGCAAGATGACAATGGAGGGCGTGTTCATCTCAGGGGTCGGGAACGCGGTCGTGGTAGAGGCGGAAGTCGCGGAAGACCACAACCTCCCCGCACTGCGACGGTACACCCTTTGCCGATGAAACCTGTTGCAGTTGCGCCTCTAAGAGCACATAAATCTGATGATGAACCATCGACTTCCGGGTCTGACATGGATCCTGAGAAGGATGCTATCTCGTCGAAGCCTCCCGATGGGCACGATGCAATCATAGAAGAAGAAATATCCTCTGAAAAGGTATGGTCGATATCTTAATTACTCATATAGCAGACATGAACATCACATAAATCACAGGAGGAGGAAGTTGAAGCAACAAAGGATTCACTTCCACAAGTAATGGAACCGATCGCTCGAAAACCAGCCCGTTATCCCAAGGCACCACCGAGCCAGAGAAATCCCTTCGCCAATCGACCGTCCCTTCTACGTAACGTTCGTCTCTCTGTTCCTTCTTCTGTCTCATGCTGAATAAACATCCTATCCAGCTTCTGCTCCCTGAAATTCGCATGACGGTCTCAAATCTGTCTCAAGCAATCCATTTCCTGATTGAGAACGACTTCCTTGAGGATGTAGAGCTTAATCCTGGCGATGCCGACAATAAGCCTATCGAGATCATCAGCGAGACAACCCATGACGATGTCTAAAGTCACCCGAAACATTCAGTATTTGGTTATAGAAAGTATTATTCCGCCGGTATCATCTACGTTAGACTCTAAGAATATACGTCTCTACAGTTCGTGCTATCGGCTCGCATCGCTCTCGCTGCCACTCTCGTAATCAGAGCCATCGTAATCCGAACCCTCACTTGCTGAGCCATCCATCTCTTCAGGAGACACTTCAAGCGCCGTCTTCTCGACTTCGAAACCAAGCTCACTTAGGCCAGCCACCGTGCTGTCGACTTTGCCTGGAGCAGCGACCACTACGGCGACAGATGTCTCTGGATTGAACAACGGCTGGACATATTTTTCCAGCATAGCAAGGATTTCATCCTTAGTAACTGCTTGGTACTTTTCGAGGAGTTCTCGGTTGTGGTTTTGACTGACACTCTTGAGCGCTTGGTTTACGAATGAAGTAATGGCCTGATTCGCAACAGTTAGATATCAATTGATGATATAGATATAGACACTCACGGCACTCCCCGGATTTTCCACCCCACTAGCAATGTTATAGACAATTGTGCTCTTTGCGGCATCAATTGTGGTGTCTTCAAGAGCAATCTATGTGGCTTCTTGTCAGAAAAGCTACTCCAATGCCTCACCAGATGCGCACGTACAGTCCTCTTCACAAGCCCTTCAACGACGTTAGCTGCCTTGCGGAAAGCTTGCAGACTGTTCGAAGTCTAAAGAAAATATCAGATCAAGTTGTGCAGTATCCATTCTCATGACATACCCTGTAGAGGGAGAAGCTCAACAGGCCCGCTTCAAGGTCGCAACTAACAGAGGAATAATATGCGAGACCTGATCCTCGTATTACTCGCTGCAATAATGATTTTTTTTTATTTTTAAGGAGAGGTCACTTCAACATTTTTTTTTCCTTCTTTACTTACCCAGAGGAAACTTTCGGTAGCATTGAGTACCTCCAGCGCGAGTTGCAATGCTGGAAATTCAGGGTTACTGAATCCTATGATGCCCTTCGTGGTATGCTGCGTAAATGAACTCTCGATCGTAGGGAGACTGACGACTATAGCCTTCTTCCGCGGGTCACGACCGACTGCACTCAATGTTTCACTGGCCAGAAGAATTGGACGAAGAGGCGTTTCCTAGGTATTATGATAAAAACAATCAATGTAGAAGATTACGGAGGAACAGTTGGAGCACGTACAGAGAGCGGTTCATCGAAATACTTGGTCCAGGTGCTTCGCGGATTAGGCACATCCAGAATATTCCCAGTGACAGAGAAACGCATCCCAGAAGGGTCCGTTACTTAAAGCTAATCAGTAAAACCATTTCCCCGAGAACAAAAGAAGTGACTCACTGTGCTTCCGAATCTCTTCGAAATCTTTGCGGACCTGCTCAGGGTCTTCTTGAAGCATCTTGGCTAGTCGAGGCACTACACGCGTTTGTTCGAGAACCGCATTTGATCTCGGGGTTGATGTAGCATCGTAAAGCAACTCAGACGAATATGCATTCAAAACAGTATTTCCATCCCTCTTGAGCTCCGGTAGGCGTTGCAGAACTTTTGCGCAAGTTACTTGTAATCTGTCATGGAGTCAGCAAAGCGTACTAGGATAGAGCCATATAAGCACAAACCTCGTAACGTCAAACTTGGAGCCATAGATGAGATCTCTCATCCATCTGACCCCAGCTTCATACTTCTCCTTCTCGACGTTGATCGAGACACGGAAGTTCTCAGCGAAATTGCTTTGCATGCCAAGCTCGCTCTCATAAGACACGGTCTCTTCATCGAGGCGTGCAACAACCTCTTCGTGTGCGAGCCGTTCCCCAGTCGAAGTGGTAACTGGAAGTGAGAATAAAGACGACAGATATATAGTCACGAATCTGGTAAAGATCGTCAGAGCATAATCTTACGAAATTAAATGAAACGTACGGGCGAAGCCGATCGGGAAGGCTGGCCAGGGACATAAGAACGTGAATCCTTACAAAGTCGGACTAAATAACAAGGAGTTTTGTATGAATGTAAAGGAACAAAAAAGCCTACGAACCTGAACGTGATCAAATTGCACAAAGAAAGGAAGCTTTTGCCCATCCGCGCTGATGTAGTCGACGAGCTTTGAGTTATCTACCCTTCCAGGTTTCTGAAGAGTCTTGCCACCTTGAGCGCTCTGTACCGGGATCCAAGAAATACTTGATACATCCGGAACGGGGAATGCCGTCAAGACTTTTTCAGGAATAGGAGCATCGTTCTCGGTCTTTGCCTTCTCCAATACGTCCTTGACCTTAGCGAGACCTTCAGGACCAAGTTGCTTGACTTGTTCTTCCACACGTGCTTTCTCGTCGTTTTCTAACTTATCTGCCAGTGCTGCTGATGGTTTGCCACGGATGACAACACATGGCGAATCGACGTAATACCTAAAAGCCAATCATAATCAGCCTTTCATGGTATCTTCCAATGTCTAAGTCTATCACCGTTTTAGTAGCTCTGCCCACTGACTACTCGTCCACTGTCGAAGCTCATCGAAGAGAGCCATCTCGTTCATTGCGGGAAGCAATTCTGAACCATCTTCGGGGCCCAGAATAAAGTCCTCTATAACTGTCTCAGTGAATGCGTCTCCTTTAGAGCTCTCGAGCTGGCTTCGTATCTAAGAAGCAAAGGGAGTTGACTGTCTGTCCAAGTTGTCGAAAATATTGCCCATACCTGTCGTAGATCTCTATCTATAACCATTTTCATCCTTTTCATGTCTATACCTGTTTCAACGATCTTCTTCAGGCTCTCGGTGAGCCTTCCGTAGAATGTATCGAGATGCTCTGAAGGAACCGATTCGACGTATACAGACAGATCAACAAACTGTGGCCGTGCATACTCGTCAAAATAAATATAAGTGCTGAAAATAAGGATTACTCAGAATTCCAGTACAGGAAGAAAGGAACATAACGTACCAGAGCGGATGATCCGTCTCAACGTACTCTTTGTTCAAAGGGGCAATTGATGACGACGTCAAGTAAGACGCAAGAATATCCAGAGCCTATTATCGTGTCAACACTATGTTAACGCACACGCTTTATATGATTTACCTTCCGCGTCAAATAGTCCTTTGGTGTTGGTCCCTGATAGACGAGGAGCAATATACCAACACTCTGATCCTTAACTAGGAATTCGACATCGTCGGCCAGGTTTATAAGAGGAGTTCGACGGGCAGTGGGCGTCTCAATAAAGGGTCTGACCCAACCCGGGGGACGCGCTCCCTTATTGTACCCACTGTCCACGAGTGATGGCTCGATCTGATTATGAACAACAGATAAGAGCTGTTCAGTCCCTCCGGAGAACTTTCCTGCGACAATTAAAGATAAATTATGTGGCACATAGTACTTTGCATGATAGTCCCGAACTTAAAAACGGAAGAAATTTATATCAATAATGATGCAAAGAAAAACAATGCGATGAGCACTGACTTTGCTGGATGTCTAGCTTTCGCAAAGCTCCCATCAAACCTCTAGTCTCACTCCTATAGGCACTACCTTCAGGATAAGAAAGGCGCTTCATGCTTCAGGGGCTTCCGTCAGTGAACATATTGCATCTCTGAATTTGATAATGCACACCGCAGTATCATCAGATCACCGGGAGTATTCTCGACACCTTGCATTTCGCTATAAACGACGCCAGAATCGTTGCCCGAAGGGTCGATATGATGGACCTAGACACAATAAGCAATGTCGAGCTTCCCTGCATCAAAGACGTACACACTTCGGTAACATATGCCGAATGCTTAAGAGTAGGAAACAGAATATGATCTACGTAAATAGGCAAGATTTGAAGGAATCCTTGACTGCCTGCAGTTTCTATCGTGTAGCAAGTATGATCGTCCGAAGTCCAAGCGCTTGTACCGTTTGAAAAGCCGCGATTTGCGAGGTGGTCGATTATGCCATTGTACGGATACTTCTTGGATCCCATAAAAACGAGGCTAATATCCGACGGTGAATGATAGCCATGTGGGAATAAAATAAATAATTACTGTTCGAGTGTATGGGGACAGCCGCTATCATTGAAGACTAAGAAGAGAGAGAAACGAGTCAAACACAACTCACACCCGGTCGTCACTCGCGGGACTCACTCTCTGTCGCAACGGCAAAGTATCCTTTGACGATTGGAGCTACATAATGCATGGATTTCGGGTAAAGATACGGATTTCTCCCGAGATCGAGCTTGTCGCTTACAATCATAATCGAGATGAACGAGGCTGAGACCAGTTACTCTACTACGCCATTTTGATACTATGATATCGGTAGAGTCGAGCTTGACTCGGGTGATGAGATCAAAGTTTCCAAAGGCCTTGTCCATAGTACGTGGAGCAGTCACAGGGTGTGTAAACGTTAGATGTTCTATTGGGCGCGTTGCTTGAGCAAGATGGGCGAGATGTCTATACTGAACGGAGGAGGTACGTGGCGAATTTAAGGAACGAAATAAGCTGACGAAGGGTCGACAGCAAAGTAGATGGCGCAAAGCAAAAGGCATACGACCCAAAGCGGGATGAACGCCCGAGATTGCAGCCTGCGAGCTGTTGAAGGCTGAACGCCTGCGAGGCGTGACCGAAATTTTTTGGAAAAGGGAGTAGGAGTAAGCAACTGCCCACCTATAGGACATAGGTCGCCTAACTAGATGGAGGTCTTGTAGTCACATGGCTCCATCTAACCAGGCCCCTAACAAGCTTTCTCAATGTACTGTACTATGCATAATACCGTGGCGCGGCTAGGCAACTTAGTTGCGAGGAACGAGTAGTCAGTGCACTAGCCGTGGTGACTGGCATTCTCAAAGGTCGCAGTAGGGTACGAGGGGAAACTCAATGCGTGACTGGAGTGAAAATGTTGTCAACCTACCTGGTGGAAACGGTGGAAACCCCGTGGAAATGTAGTACATAATATTCTCAATACAGTCATTTACCGGTCCTTTAAACAGTACCGTTCCTTTGAACACCCCACCTTTCCGCACTCAATGCTCCAATCCACAGCTCAAAATTTTTATGGTAGATGCACAAAGTACATATAAATAATGCTGCAAAATTTCAGCAAAATTCTGTGACCCATTAAATTCAGAGAAAATATTTACTGCTAAATTTTGGAGAAATTCAATGAGAAAAGATGAAACAGATGCATATTACTATCCATTCATGCTCTCAGCATGGCTCAAAAGTAGATATACTCATACTACACTACTTTGAGTACATGCAGCCCAGTTTTTGTGACAAAACATCAATCCAATGAATTAATATCAGGTATATAACAAAGTGACTCAAAAAGCGTGACAGGCAGGCTGATCGACATGCTTATGTAATCGGACCGGATCTCCTCTTGCTAGGTTGCACTTTTATTTCGCTTAATATCTGACACTTTTTTCTCTTACACCTCATCATCTCCTGTCAACCACCTTTACATTCTCATCTATCTATGGTCAAACATGCCGAGTCCAAATCTAAACAAAGGAAGAAAGCCAGGGAGAAGATCGAGAATAATATCAGAAGGGCAATGGAGGCTGTTAAGGAGTAGGCCCGGGGTTACACCGGTTCGATCCTTTTGCCTAAGCAGCGGTGTGTTGTGCAGAGGTGATCTTATCTACCCACGTCTGGCTGTACCACGCGGTCCCTTACTAACCTTCTTAGTCGCTGTCCGAGTTATGGATGCTTTCAGATACGAGGTGATAGTAAAGCAGATTGGGATTTCCAAGAGGCGTGATAGTACAAAGCACACAGTAATAGCTCGCTGTAGGGCAAGCTTTACACCAGTGTGTTAAGAGGATCGAAAGATGGAGAAATGAGGGCCTAATCCTACAACTATTTATGCTCCCAGATATTCCATTTTCCGTCCTATTTCTTACTCATCCTGTCTCCACTTTACTCCACTTTTCTCCACCATTACATCTGTTCCTTTGTCATCCTGCTGCGCTTCGCTCCACTTTGCTCCAATCTTTGTAAGGTCGTCTCCACTATGACAGAATTCTTTTGTTACGAAAATTGTGGTTATCTAATACGGCGTGGGCTAAATTTTACACACCGAGTTGCGATGCCAAATCAAGACTATTTCGAAAGGCTACTACGGCAGAACAGTGGTGGCGACTCAAGAGTAGCAAACCACGGATCGTCTGGAGAAGACACGGAGGACTCTAATGATTTGCAATTAGGACTAACTAATATGCACATTGGACATACTCCACCGCCGGAACGCAGTCTGGCGGCGATGGAAGAAAGGAATGTCGCAAGGTATACGGAACTCCTGCAACGAAGACATTATCGGCGTGGTGCAACTAGAAGATTTGTACATGAGAGCTTGGTGTGCGCCAATTGTTACTTGGCCTACCAACGAAGCTGGGTACTTGCGGAATGGCTCATGAAGAACTTCACGGAACGGTTAGTGTCAAGGGAAGCAGCCGATGTCAAGATTCGGCATAAGCCCGGACCCTCGGAACGAACAGAAGACCAACCATTACCGAACCACGGAATGAGTGCATACGACCATGAGGTATCCATATGGCTTAGCGATAGGGATGTCTATGCATTAAAGGTCGGCGTGCGAGCTTGGATCAATCAGCATCGGCACCAGACCTTGTGCAGTCACACGGCAGTGGAAGTAGATTGGCCAGTTTACAAGCGGCCACCTTCGGACATTGAACATCTTACGGAAGAAGCGATAGAACGCTTGATGCAGGCTTGGCGAGCGTCAGAGCCAGGGGTAATTACAGTTGACGAGTGGAATGGCCGCGAGCACTTTGGACAGAGGCTACGGCTAACCACGGGCCCAGGACTACAACTATCGGACATCGAAGTCGCGGCGAGGCACAGAAGGAGTGTAGCGGAGTACACTCATGCGCCGGGAGAAGATCGGCAAGCTCTGCCGATCTCTAACCCTGATATCACTATCTCCCCCATGATCGAGGATTAAGCGGCAGAAGCTCGGCCCGGGAACGGAGCGCCAGAGAAGCGATAGCTTGGCAACTATCATGGGAACCCGTCTGGGAACAGAGAAGGATCGCGGGGTAAAGATAAGGAGAGATTAACATGTGATAACTGTTAGGGAGTAGGCCCGGGGTTACACCGGTTTGATCCTTTTGCCTAAGCAGCGGTGTGTTGTGCAGAGGTGATCTTATCTACCCACGTCTGGCTGTACCACGCGGTCCCTTACTAGCCTTCCTAGTCGCGGTCCGAGTTATGGATGCTTTCAGATACGAGGTAATAGTAAAGCAGATTGGGATTTCCAAGAGGCGTGATAGTAC
Source organism: Sanghuangporus weigelae (assembly GCA_033182465.1). Taxonomy (NCBI): domain Eukaryota; kingdom Fungi; phylum Basidiomycota; class Agaricomycetes; order Hymenochaetales; family Hymenochaetaceae; genus Sanghuangporus; species Sanghuangporus weigelae. Next base: position 2,120,634 of record CP137318.1, on the reverse strand, counting down.
AAAGCACACAGTAATAGCTCGCTGTAGGGCAAGCTTTACACCAGTGTGTTAAGAGGATCGAAAGATGGGGAAATGAGGGCCTAATCCTACAACTATTTATGCTCCCAGATATTCCATTTTCCGTCCTATTTCTTACTCATCCTGTCTCCACTTTACTCCACTATTACATCTGTTCCTTTGTCATCCTGCTGCGCTTCGCTCCACTTTGCTCCAATCTTTGTAAAGTCGTCTCCACTATGACAGAATTCTTTGGAGTTGCTGACTGAGACAATAGAGGTGGTGCTCCGATATGGAATGCTCCACTGTCAGTACTCCATAACGATGTCATTGCCGTCATTGAGTGGCATCTTTGCTCTTGGAGCGATGTAGGCTGCTCGGTATGTGATTCTTCGGAATTCATCTCGAGGTCCAGCGAGGGTAAGCATAACTCGCACGTCAGTGTTAAGGTGTCGGGTCGGTGTAGAGTATGGTCCAAGGCATATCATGAACTGCATAAGCTCTGCTGGTGGGTTCTGCTGGGTTCTGGTGACTAGCCATGCTTTGCCTTCGTATCGTATATCTCGAATGTAGCGCCATATCCTTCGTTGTATAAGGAGTTGTAATTGCTTGGTTTCCAGGTTCGCATCTCTCGGTAAATAAAGGTTTGCCTGTATCGTAGATGCTGGACATGGTGTGTGCAACTCCGGTCTATACCATCCAATCATTCTCCAAGTTATCGGGTTCGCAGTTCGAGGGGTCCGAGTTGTGATCGTGAGTTCCTCTCGTTTCTTGGGTACTATTGGGCTTGGTGGATTGGAATGCATTGTATCCTGAAGGTGTCGCTCGGTTTCGATGTGACAGTCACGCGTACCAACCGTCGCCGTGCATACTAAGTAGTATACTTCATAAAGGACCATGTAAACTCGTGCACAGACTTGACAGTGCTGAAATGCCAGTGAGGTCTCCATAAACCTTATTAGCCTTTAGCCTTTTAGCGTTTAGGCTTTAGTAGTTGTGCTTCTGGACTTCTAAGAAGTTTGATCGCTTCTTTTGATCGAGGTCGCTCTGGTTGCTTGGTCGGCGGCGTTAGAGTGGTAGTCCGCGGTAATAGGCGGTCGGCGGTGTTAGCTGTTAGCGGGATTACGTATCCGCTTCGGTGCTTCTAGCGCTCGGGTGGTAACGGGTTACTGTTGCCTAGGCCGCTCGATTGCTTGGGCCTTTGATAGCTGGCTTGGTTACCGATCGCGTTTGGAAAGCTGATCGTGTAGATCTGTTGATCGTGTCGATCCTGATGCGAGTTTTTGAGCGGATCCTTTCAGTTAAGGTGTCGGGTCGGTGTAGAGTATGGTCCAAGGCATATCATGAACTGCATAAGCTCTGCTGGCGGGTTCTGCTGGGTTCTGGTGACTAGCCATGCTTTGCCTTCATATCGTATGTCTCGAATGTAATGCCATATCCTTCGTTGTATAAGGAGTTTGAAAGGATCCGCTCAAAAACTCGCATCAGGATCGACACGATCAACAGATCTACACGATCAGCTTTCCAAACGCGATCGGTAACCAAGCCAGCTATCAAAGGCCCAAGCAATCGAGCGGCCTAGGCAACAGTAACCCGTTACCACCCGAGCGCTAGAAGCACCGAAGCGGATACGTAATCCCGCTAACAGCTAACACCGCCGACCGCCTATTACCGCGGACTACCACTCTAACGCCGCCGACCAAGCAACCAGAGCGACCTCGATCAAAAGAAGCGATCAAACTTCTTAGAAGTCCAGAAGCACAACTACTAAAGCCTAAACGCTAAAAGGCTAAAGGCTAATAAGGTTTATGGAGACCTCACTGGCATTTCAGCACTGTCAAGTCTGTGCACGAGTTTACATGGTCCTTTATGAAGTATACTACTTAGTATGCACGGCAACGGTTGGTACGCGTGACTGTCACATCGAAACCGAGCGACACCTTCAGGATACAATGCATTCCAATCCACCAAGCCCAATAGTACCCAAGAAACGAGAGGAACTCACGATCACAACTCGGACCCCTCGAACTGCGAACCCGATAACTTGGAGAATGATTGGATGGTATAGACCGGAGTTGCACGCACCATGTCCAGCATCTACGATACAGGCAAACCTTTATTTACCGAGAGATGCGAACCTGGAAACCAAGCAATTACAACTCCTTATACAACGAAGGATATGGCGCTACATTCGTGATATACGATACGAAGGCAAAGCATGGCTAGTCACCAGAACCCAGCAGAACCCACCAGCAGAGCTTATGCAGTTCATGATATGCCTTGGACCATACTCTACACCGACCCGACACCTTAACACTGACGTGCGAGTTATGCTTACCCTCGCTGGACCTCGAGATGAATTCCGAAGAATCACATACCGAGCAGCCTACATCGCTCCAAGAGCAAAGATGCCACTCAATGACGGTAATGACATCGTTATGGAGTACTGACAGTGGAGCATTCCACATCGGAGCACCACCTCTATTGTCTCAGTCAGCAACTCCAAAGAATTCTGTCATAGTGGAGACGACCTTACAAAGATTGGAGCAAAGTGGAGTAAAGTGGAGACAGGATGAGTAAGAAATAGGACGGAAAATGGAATATCTGGGAGCATAAATAGTTGTAGGATTAGGCCCTCATTTCCCCATCTTTCGATCCTCTTAACACACTGGTGTAAAGCTTGCCCTACAGCGAGCTATTACTGTGTGCTTTGTACTATCACGCCTCTTGGAAATCCCAATCTGCTTTACTATTACCTCGTATCTGAAAGCATCCATAACTCGGACCGCGACTAGGAAGGCTAGTAAGGGACCGCGTGGTACAGCCAGACGTGGGTAGATAAGATCACCTCTGCACAACACACCGCTGCTTAGGCAAAAGGATCAAACCGGTGTAACCCCGGGCCTACTCCCTAACATTGGATCGAAAGATCACTCGCTAGTTTTACCACCACCTCTCACGGGCAAGGTTCTTGGCTAGTGTTTTATCGAGGCGAGGACCGTCGACCTCAAGTCCCTATCGACGTCACTAGTTTCGAGACTAGTACCCATATCGAATCCTCAGGACAAGTGCACATCCTGGAGAACGACAAACCCGATTCACTTAAATCACATATCTACTATCATAACCCCTACAACGACGAAGTGTACCTAATAGCAAAGGCATCTGGTAGCCCTGCAGTTGGGAGCACGCAAACAACAACCACGAAAGTAGCAGCAGTCCCTTCCACTATTGCTACATTCGACGAGAAAGGAACTACTTGGTTAACAGCACCAAGGAACAATAACCCTGAAGCATCAGGCGAGAAACGAAGTTCATGAACCGATCAGGAAACGCCAACAACAGAAGTAACGGTCATCGAACGAACGAACGGGCGAACGATAATCAAACGAGGTTCACACCTAGATCCCTCGACGAACGAGTTCAACATATCACCAACAGGCTACGTAGTCTGGAAAGCGATCACGACATACTATACGCGACAACGAACCACAGCATATTGTATCCACCAGTGATCAGAAGGCTACAAGAAAGGGTTGAAAGACTGGAAGAACGAACTGCAAACACGGGGCAGTCAAACAGTCTACCAACCGGAGCATACGCGACAGCAGTAGGAGATCGATTCGAAGCACTCGAAACAACTACTCGAAGAATTGGAGCACAGGTAGCAGCTCTAGAGAGATATACTCTGGAATTGGATCGAGCAGCAGGGGCACTCAATCAACGGGTCATAGACGGAAACGGAGTACTTGACCGAGAGCTCAACGCTATCCGAAACAGGATTACTGCTCAGGAACAACAACTACAGACAATCGAGACGAGAATCGGAGAGCTTAACAGGACAGCTCTAGATCAACCAAGGATTGTTCAAGACATCCATAACCTGCGAGAAGCCCTACTCCAACTAGGACAAACAATCGAGTCGAGTCAACGCACCTACGCAGCTATACTCACATCGGTACAGACAACCGAAACTACCTCAAGGAACATACTCGAACACGCTCAACGAATTCGAGAAGTAGCTCAGGCAGCACAACGCTGGGAATACTTTCTACCAAGAGAGAGAGCCCAACAGGAACAGAGTTCTGACGAATCAGTGTCCTCAGACGAAGAAGCATCACGAAGGCCATTCTTACTCAGAACCCCACCTCGAACGGTTATCATCCAAGTACCAACAGTACCTGCAGTACCAGCAAGTGGTTCAGTAGCAACCCAAGCGCCAGAGAATCCACCACCACCATCCTATTCACCACCAGCAGTGCCCATAAGCACTTACGATCATGTCGACAACCGACCAGAAGGTGCAAGCACTGGAGCAGCAACTACAGACTCTTCAGACACAACTCTCTAAACACAGCATCAAGCTTCCGAAGTACTATGGCAAGCGAAGCGAAGATATTGATCTGTGGATTAGTCGATGTATCTCGAAGCTGGCACAGCATGGAGTCAAGGACGAGGAGGAGATCGCAAAGAGCCTATTTGCGGCACTAGAAGGCGACAGCTACGATTGGTTTGCAGAGAAGAATACCCTAACATCATTCGATGCCAATGGGAAACTGAAACCAGTACCTGCGATTATCGCTGCAACAAATGGAATGTTCGCATCACTCAAGGACATGCTGAACTGGATGAGGATCCGAGCAGGACATCCGATCATTGGAGAACAGGAAGCCCTATTCCAACTACTATGCATCCAGCAGAAAGGAGCAAGCATTAGGGCGTACAACGACGAGTTCCGACGACTCAAAGCACGAGCACCAGACACGATGGATAAGCAGATGCTCAAGTACATCTATGTCAAAGGACTAGACATGTGGGTCAAACGACGAGTCGAATCTGTACAACCCGACGCTTTCGAGAAGAACGACCTCGATGCATGGATGGAATGGACAAGCAACCTAGCAAACTCTGATGCCAGGCAAAGGCTCATGGGCAGTCAAACATACACCCCGAGATTCAAATCGAACGGACAGTCATCTTTCCGACCACCAGTACAAACAACGAAACGAGATCCAGACGCCATGGATGTAGATGCACTCCGAGGCTTGCCGAAGAAGGGAGGCAAATGCTACAACTGTGAAAAGTCAGGACATTACGCAAAGGATTGCAAGGCACCAAGGAAGCAAAAGGGTTCTTCCCCTAGGAAGCCGAAGAAGACTAATGGTGTAAAACGGAGGACGATGACAACACGAACAATCGATTTCAAGGAAACATGTCCCGATCCACACTGCCGAAGGCCAGTCCACTACGACCATGTAGCATGGGCTAAAGGCGATGAATCAGCAGGATGGACTTGCAAGCATGACGAAGAATACCGAAACAACATTCGCAAATCCCTAGCAAGTAAAGAGCAACAGGGAAAAGATTAAGACCTCCATCGAACGAGACTGCGCGATGTGAGTGTGACAAGGGTGACGAGAAAGGTTTCAACAACCAGTGTTTCAAACCTCCTGGGTTCAACCCCAGTGAAGCGATGTACAATAAGCGATTGCCAATACAAGCATTGCATCCCCGATTACCTATTCGAGTGAAGGTTGGAACAAAGACCCTAGCAGTCAAAGCGTTAATCGATTCCGGAGCTACATGCAGCACGATACACCCCAACTTGGTACGACACTACAGCCTATTCAAAAAGAGGCTTGATCACCCTCGACCTTTGAATAATGCGGATGGAAGTCCCAACCAAGGAGGAGCAATCACGCACGAGGTCTACACATTAATTTTTGATGGACCTAAACCGCAGCCACAAACGTTGGCAGTAGCAACCACAGGACAGGATCAAGTGATCCTAGGAATTGACTATTTGGCCAAAGTCAATCCCGAAATTGATTGGAAGAATCAAGTATGGAATCGGAATGGTAATTCGATACCATTTGAGCTCAACGTCATACGAGCTACCAAGAAGCGAAGGCACAGGAAGCGCAAACGGAAACGGCAAACGAAAGGCAAACCTGACAAGACAAGACCTAGGCATAACACGAAGCAACAGGCTCAGGACAGAGACAACTATCGACACTCTGGAGCACCAGGAATAATATTTGCGCCAAGGAGAGACAACAACGGACACTCTCACGAAACGAAGCCACAAGTAAAGCCGGAAACCAGACCAGCAACACCAAGACTGGAACAGGCAAAACAGACGCCAGAAGTGAAGAGTCCGAGCACGGAAAATATACCAGACTCTGCAACGAAACAGCCACAACAGGAAACGGCAAACAAGCATCATCGAGATGAGGAGGAAATAAACTACACTCCCAAGCGATGGAAGAAACAGGCACCACAAGGGACGAGTATAGTGCAACGGCGACCAAGGCACATACCGAGACGGATGATCCCAGCACGGCAACTGTACCAGACATCCGAAGGTGAAACACAAGATGTAACAGGCAAGCATAGCCTAGACGAACAGGAGGAAATAAACGACTCTCCGAAACGTTGGAAGAAACAACCACCACAGAAGATACACCCACTGAGGCAAAACATGCCGGAAGATGAAGAACTCTGGCCATCACCAGAAGAAAACCCGGGCATGAAGTATAGGATACGACCACGAAAGACACGGTATCCAGAGAAGCCAGTGGCAGGCATTATACGACCGAGAACGGCATCGTTAATGCGAGGAGCTAGTCCCACACCGAAGCGTACAAGATGGGCAGACAACGAAAGCGATATCGAGATGCAAGACGAGCAGGAGACAACAGAAGACACTCCTATGCACGATATAGAGCCAGAAGACATTGAAAGTCTTAGGACGACCAACCAACCAGCTACCCTTACCAGAAAGGAAGAGCTCGCTGCAAAGCTAGAGCTAGACATCAATCGAAATTGGTCACCAAGGCAGCAGAACCAAGTCTCACAGCCACTGAACAAAGCGAGTTCAGTATCCCAGCAGTATTCTCAGCAAAAGGCAGCTGCAGAAGGATTACTAGGAACACAGAAACGAGATTGGCGAAAACTCCTACCAAAGGAAATAGAAGACTACGCAGACGTCTTTGATCCTGATAAATCGAGAAGGTTACCCAAGCATACAAAATGGGATATGGCGATTAACCTCAAAGAAGGAGTACCATTACCGAAACCAAGGCCTATTATCAAGCTCACACGAGAAGAGCAGGCAGCACTCGATGCTTATGTCAAAGAGTTACTTGACAAAGGATGGATTGAAAAGGTTCAACCACATGAACCATGTCCGGTAGCAGCACCAGTCTTCTTTGTAGGAAAGAAAGACGGAGGAGCACGAGCAGTAACCGATTACCGAGACATCAACGACACGACAGTATCAGATCCATACCCGATACCGATCATGAGTGTTCTCCCAGAGAAACTGGAGAAAGGAAAATTCTTCTTTACACTCGACATGCGATCAGGTTACAACAACCTGCGAATCCGAGAAGGAGACGAGTGGAAGGCAGCATTCCGAGTTGGCAATGCAGTCTACAAGCCAAAGGTCATGATGTTTGGAATGAAGAACTCACCTGCAGTATTCCAACGATTCATGAATGACAACTTCGAATATTGGCTCAGGACAGAAGAAGCACTCAACTATTTGGACGACCTTATTGGTCAAGCACAAACTGAAGAGGAACATTGGAAACTCCTCAGGGCAATTCTACAGAAATGCCGAGAGCTCGACATTTACCTCAAAATTGAGAAATGTCACTTCCTCCAAACCCAGCTCGACTACTTGGGATTTGTAGTAGGAACGAAAGGCATCCAGATGGATCCTTATAAGCTCAAAGCTATTCACGAATGGCCAGTGCCAAAGACGAAACGACAAGTTCGAAAGTTCCAAGGATTTTGTAACTTCTACCGAAGATTCATCAGGAACTATGCCGATACATTCGCACCTATTGGCGACCTTATCAAAAAGGATCGCAAGTTCATATGGGCAGAGGCACAAGATAAGGCATTCGAAAGTATCAAGAAGGCATTCGAAACGGAAGTCGCATTGGCAATGCCAAAGCCAGACAAACCATATACATTGGAAACCGATGCATCCGATGTAGCGATTGGTGCAGTCTTACAACAAGAAGACAACCAAGGAGAATTGAGACCTTTAGGTTTCATGTCGAAAACTCTAACGAACACCCAACGAAACTATCCGACGCATGACAAAGAGATGCTAGCAATCATGGAAGCACTCAAGCATTGGAGACACCTATTGGAGGGAACCAAAGAACCAGTAACAATCCGAAGCGATCATGCAAATCTCCGATACTTCATGACAGCTCAGAATCTATCGAGACGTCAAGCGAGATGGGCACTAGAGTTATCACGATATAACTTCAAGATTCTCCATTGGCCAGGCAAGAAGAACCAAGCTGACGAGCTATCACGACGATCCGACTATATGCCAGAGGACAAGGACAACTTAGGAGTTACCTTATTACCTCCTGATACGATCAAGCAACAAACATTGCGACGAACGGAGATCAACGGTCTATACAAGCTAGAAACCGAAATGGTCACTATCTCTGATCCTATTATCCGAACGATCAAGAGGAACTACAATACCGAGGAGGCTAAGAAGGAAATTCAGGCGATCAAGCAGAGCAACGGCTACAGTTACAGGAACGGCTTGCACTACGTAACCAATGCATTATATATCCCGCCGTCCGCCAACCTACGAGCGTTGCTAATCCGAAGGCGCCATGATCACAAACTTGCAGGCCACCCAGGAGCAGAAAAGACCATAGAGCTTGTAAAGCGATCATACTATTGGCCGAAGATGGAAGAAATGATCCGAGCATATACCGCAACCTGCGACATATGTCAGCGTGCAAAACCGATTCGACAGTTTCGAAATCCGCCGCTCCAACCGTTGGAGGCACCACATCAACCATGGGAAACCATAACCTGTGACCTGATTACCGACTTACCAGTCAGCAATGAAGGCTACAGTGCGATACTCGTTATAGTGGACAAACTCACTAAAATGGGGAAGTTCATTCCTTGCCAAGGAATACCCAATGCTAAGCAGTTGGCACGTTTGTTCCGCCAACATGTCTTCAAATACTACGGGGCCCCTAAACGAGTAATCTCCGACCGAGGTAGCAACTTCACCGCGCAATTCCTCAAGGAGTTCTGCAGACTCATCGATGTCGATTGGAAAACTAGTACAGCGTATCATCCACAAACCGATGGTCAAACCGAGCGACTAAATCAAGAGCTTGAACAGTACTTACGCTGCTATGTGTCCTACCGACAAACAGATTGGGCAGAGTACATCGATATAGCAGAATTCGCCTACAACAACAGGAAGCACAGTACTACACATCAGTCACCATTCTATACACTGTATGGATGGCATCCTCACCTGGACGTTGCGGAGACCGGTGATTCAAACGTCCCAGAAGCAATAAATCACCTAGAGGAGCTTCGACAAGTACAGCAAGAAGCCTATAATTCGATTAGGCAAGCGAATGAGGCAATGAAGCTTTATGCAGACCTGCATCGAGGCAAACTGCCAGAGTACAAGCCAGGAGACGAAGTGTTACTAGACATGAGGAATCTCAGTCGATTGGAACCAACGAAGAAACTTGCAATGAAATGGGCAGGGCCTTATAAAGTCGAGAAGGCAGTCGGACAAGTGTCATTCAGATTACGCTTACCCGAAACCCTTCCGATCCACCCAGTGTTTCATGCGAGTCTTCTCAGGCCTTACAAACGAAAGGAATACCCTGGAAGACCCACTTTGGATGAACCACCACCTATTGAAGTGGAGGGAGAAGCAGAGTACGAAGTGGAGACAATTCATAATACAAGACGTCATCGGAGCAAGGTCCAATACCTTATCCAATGGAAAGGATACCAGGAGCGAACATGGGAGCCACTTGACAACCTCAAGAACTCCTATCAAATGATCGAAGCATTCCATAAAAAGTATCCTCAGGCAATCCAGCCACCGAACCTTAACCAATGGATCGCCGCACGAAAACGAATGAGGCAATAGTTGCATCACATGCACTCCACCCGATGGAGCCGCTTATGGATCCACAATAGAGACGATGAGTAAGGTCCCCAATGACCTTACCAAGCGATGACATCAATGTGGCACACCAAAGTGAGAGCAGAGATAGAAGAATTAGGCAAGACATCGCCGACATACCAACAAGATGGTATAAAACATGGAGAACTTCGAGCTAAGGAACAACAACTCGAATCTCAACAGCTCTACTTCACTGCAGACGAACCACTACTCAGCTATGCCTATTTTCGACGAGCTACATGCATTCTGTCAACCAGAAGATGCACCAGAATGGACATTTACACTCAGGCCACCGACCGAACGTTATCAATGGCCACAGCTGTGCAATCGATTCAACGAAGAGAACTACGAAGATGAGATTGTACCCCTATGCCCAGGGAAGTACTTCGATGATCTATTCGACAAGTGGAACGCAGTCCACCACAACCGAGACGAAATACCCCACCTTATGATGGCGAATCACTCAGACGAGTGGTTATTCAAACTCAGTAACCCTCGAGACGCAGCATTACGCCGACTCAATGATGATGCATTTCTAACCTACGCGATCGAACTCGAAACACAAGCATTACATCGAGGCAAGATCGACTTTAGGCACGAAACGACATACAAGAACATCATGGGCATCTATCATTCGGCAATTCAAATTTGCGCCTACCGACGAGACATGACTACCGCAATTCTTAACCGAATGATGCGATGGAGTCACTATCATCCGATGAGCATCGATGCGATGAAGTACATTATATACATAGCCGACCAGACGGGCTTCTATGCATCCCACACCATGCAGTTCATGACGGTACTCAACATGACGAAGTATTACGAAGGAACGAGATACCGAACGGTTATTGAAGCGAGGAACTCTACTACGGACGAGGTACCACTCGACAACATCGAGCACCACGTAGTCGAAGGCAAAGAGGTTAACTACGACCCTCATTACCTTATGGAACTCAACAACCGAGAGGAAGAAGCCAGAGAAAAACTACAGGCTACACGACACCCCTTGCTGGAAGATCTGATGATCTCAGTCTACCAGTACCCGAACGAACTCTACCAGCCGGACGAGATGCTTACTATGTCGGAACAGGAGGACATGTACATACACTCCGACGATACAGAGTCAAGTGAAGAAGGTGAAAGCAGGGAACTATATACCCCAGCGAACTCGGCCCAGACTACACCTGAGGCTGAAGAATCCGAAGATTTGTAAACAACTCTTCTTTTATGCAACCCCTTTCCCATATCGTGACCCGACATGGTCAATTATGCATTTCATTCTTACCTTATGATATTTATGGTCACATCCGACCAAATTATGCTTTATGCACCTCTTTATTTCACGCTTATTCGGCCAACCAGCACAAATGAAGCACTATGCAGAAGTGTCAAAGAACCTACAAGGGCCTAGACATTTTGTATATTGCGTCATTGTGCCGGCGCCGAATTGGCAGATTATGCCTACCTTCTATTATCCTCTATGCAACGGAGAAGCCAAAAAGGTTACGTGAAGTCACTCCCTTGCATTATGCTAGGATGTGCCTTCACGCTGAAAGGCACTCCAATTACACTCTTTCTTCGAAAAACTCCATTTGGGGGTTGAAGAGCCGTAGGTAAACACCTGGAACTTCACTCCCAAATTGGTATAAAACTTATTCATTAACGACTTTATGATTTCTTTCTTATCACTTTCAATTGCGTCATATTCTTTACATGATGCACATTTCATATTCATATCCCTTCCCACCACCCTTTACAAGTCAATGTCTTCCCAGACACCCTTTTCACGACGTTCCTGCGAAGCAATACCTGCATTTTCGACGACTGGATCGATATCCTCAACGTCATAACCAAGCGCGAGGTGAACTCGAAGCGCGACAGTAGTAACATCGCGCTGGAACGATTGCATTTCGAAGTCAGCCTCCTAGAGGATGATTAACAACTCGAAACGGCACAGAGCATGCATCACTTACCTGAGCACGCCTCTTACGCTCCAAAATCCAATGATTTAGGCCGAAAATCGCGACAATAACGACAAAAACAGTAACAGCAGCGGCGACTTTCGACATTTTGGAGCAGAGATGATGATGGTTTGATAGCAAAAATCAACCATCACTAGGCGACCCTTTATCCGAGCTTTCTCACGGATTAGGATGAACATTTCTCCGAAAGTTCATCTTAGGGGGGGTGTAGTGAAAGGATCCGCTCAAAAACTCGCATCAGGATCGACACGATCAACAGATCTACACGATCAGCTTTCCAAACGCGATCGGTAACCAAGCCAGCTATCAAAGGCCCAAGCAATCGAGCGGCCTAGGCAACAGTAACCCGTTACCACCCGAGCGCTAGAAGCACCGAAGCGGATACGTAATCCCGCTAACAGCTAACACCGCCGACCGCCTATTACCGCGGACTACCACTCTAACGCCGCCGACCAAGCAACCAGAGCGACCTCGATCAAAAGAAGCGATCAAACTTCTTAGAAGTCCAGAAGCACAACTACTAAAGCCTAAACGCTAAAAGGCTAAAGGCTAATAAGGTTTATGGAGACCTCACTGGCATTTCAGCACTGTCAAGTCTGTGCACGAGTTTACATGGTCCTTTATGAAGTATACTACTTAGTATGCACGGCAACGGTTGGTACGCGTGACTGTCACATCGAAACCGAGCGACACCTTCAGGATACAATGCATTCCAATCCACCAAGCCCAATAGTACCCAAGAAACGAGAGGAACTCACGATCACAACTCGGACCCCTCGAACTGCGAACCCGATAACTTGGAGAATGATTGGATGGTATAGACCGGAGTTGCACGCACCATGTCCAGCATCTACGATACAGGCAAACCTTTATTTACCGAGAGATGCGAACCTGGAAACCAAGCAATTACAACTCCTTATACAACGAAGGATATGGCGCTACATTCGTGATATACGATACGAAGGCAAAGCATGGCTAGTCACCAGAACCCAGCAGAACCCACCAGCAGAGCTTATGCAGTTCATGATATGCCTTGGACCATACTCTACACCGACCCGACACCTTAACACTGACGTGCGAGTTATGCTTACCCTCGCTGGACCTCGAGATGAATTCCGAAGAATCACATACCGAGCAGCCTACATCGCTCCAAGAGCAAAGATGCCACTCAATGACGGTAATGACATCGTTATGGAGTACTGACAGTGGAGCATTCCACATCGGAGCACCACCTCTATTGTCTCAGTCAGCAACTCCAAAGAATTCTGTCATAGTGGAGACGACCTTACAAAGATTGGAGCAAAGTGGAGTAAAGTGGAGACAGGATGAGTAAGAAATAGGACGGAAAATGGAATATCTGGGAGCATAAATAGTTGTAGGATTAGGCCCTCATTTCCCCATCTTTCGATCCTCTTAACACACTGGTGTAAAGCTTGCCCTACAGCGAGCTATTACTGTGTGCTTTGTACTATCACGCCTCTTGGAAATCCCAATCTGCTTTACTATTACCTCGTATCTGAAAGCATCCATAACTCGGACCGCGACTAGGAAGGCTAGTAAGGGACCGCGTGGTACAGCCAGACGTGGGTAGATAAGATCACCTCTGCACAACACACCGCTGCTTAGGCAAAAGGATCAAACCGGTGTAACCCCGGGCCTACTCCCTAACAGAGTTGTAACTGCTTGGTCTCCAGGTTCGCATCTCTCGGTAAATAAAGGTTTGCCTGTATCGTAGATGCTGGACATGGTGTGTGCAACTCCGGTTTATACCATCCAATCATCCTCCAAGTTATCGGGTTCGCAGTTCGAGGGGTCCGAGTTGTGATCGTGAGTTCCTCTCGTTTCTTGGGTACTATTGGGTTTGGTGGATTGGAATGCATTGTATCTTGAAGGTGTCGCTCAGTTTCGATGTGACAGTTACGTGTACCAACTGTTGCCGTGCATACTATGTAGTATACTTCATAAAGGACCATGTAAACTCGTGCACAGACTTGACAGTGCTGAAATGCCAGTGAGGTCTCCATAAACCTTATTAGCCTTTAGCCTTTTAGCGTTTAGGCTTTAGTAGTTGTGCTTCTGGACTTCTAAGAAGTTTGATCGCTTCTTTTGATCAAGGTCGTTCTGGTTGCTTGGTCAGCGGCATTAGAGTGGTAGTCTGCGGTAATAGGCGGTCGGCGGTGTTAGCTGTTAGCGGGATTACGTATCTGCTTCAGTGCTTCTAGCGCTCGGGTGGTAATGGGTTACTGTTGCCTAGGCCGCTCATTCGCTTGGGCCCGTGATAGCTGGCTTGGTTACTGGTCACGTTTGGAAAGCCGATCGTGTGGATCTGTTGATCGCGTTGATCCTGATGCGAGATTTTGAGTGGATCCTTTCAGATCCTCTTAACACACTGGTGTAAAGCTCGCCCTACAGCAAGCTATTACTGTGTGCTTTGTACTATCACGCCTCTTGGAAATCCCAATCTGCTTTACTATCACCTCATATCTGAAAGCATCCATAACTCGGACAGCGACTAGGAAGGCTAGTAAGGGACCACGTGGTACAGCCAGACGTGGGTAGATAAGATCACCTCTGCACAACACACCGCTGCTTAGGCAAAAGGATCGAACCGGTGTAACCCCGGGCCTACTCCCTAACATCCATTTAGATAGGTTGTCATTGCTCGGACACATGAGTACGGTCCTAGACGCTCATTCACGTCCGATCCCTCAGATAGTCTACCCCGACCGTTCCGGCCGGAGCTGTTCCGACTGACCACGGTTCCCACGGAGTAGGCCAGAGTCTCAGTCTATCTCAGGGGAGTCTTCCGGATCACCCTTCCTTGTTTGGTTTCCCCAATTCATTCTCGCTTGCTCCCTATAGGATCGAACACCCTAGCCTGCTAGGATCGCACCTACAGACCTAGTCCGATCGTCCACCCACCTTATCGATCATACAACGGTTGGTCTTCTGTTTGTTCCAATAGTCCGGGCTTATGTCGAATCTTAACATCGGCTGCATCCCTTGATACCAATTGTTCCACAAAATTCTTCATAAGCCATTCCGAGAGTACCCAGCTTTGTTGGTATGCCAAGTAGCAATTAGCACATACCAATCCTTCGTGGATAAACCTTCTAGTTGCACCATGTCAATAATGTCTTCATTGCAGGAGTTCTGTATACCTCATGACATTCCTGTCTTCCATAATTGCCAGACTGCGTTCTGGCAGAGGAGTGTGCCCAATATGCATATTAGTTAATCCCAATTGCAAATTGTTTGAGTCCCCCGAGTCTTCACCAGACGATCCGTGGTTTGCTACTCGTGAATCGCCTCCGCTGTTCTGCCTAAGCAACCTTTCAAAATAGTCCTGATTTGGCATATTAATACGGTGTGTAAAATGTCTTAGCCCACGCTGCATTAGGTAACCACAATTTTCGTAACACCTGTAGGGTCCCTATTATATAATTATTGTTCCAATCAGCATATAATTGCTTTCCTTGCCCTGTTGCTGCAGTTTCCCTTCATTTACTGACAGCAACAAGGTGAAGGTCTTCCTGTACTAGTTTCCCTTTGTTTACTGACAGCAACAAGATACATTGGTCCTGTCTGTCTTTGGTGTGACCCAGGGAACTCAAGATAGTGTTCAGTGCCACCCCAGCACTGTTCCACATTGGAGGTCTCAAGCAATCTATTTCCTAGTTGAGAACAACTTCCTTGAGGATGTAGAGCTTAATCCTGGCGATGCCGACAATAAGCCTATCGAGATCATCAGCGAGACAACCCATGACGATGTCTAAAGTCACCCGAAACATTCAGTATTTGGTTATAGAAAGTATTATTCCGCCGGTATTATCATCTACGTTAGACTCTAAGAATATACGTCTCTACAGTTCGTGCTATCGGCTCACATCGCTCTCGCTGCCACTCTCGTAATCAGAGCCATCGTAATCCGAACCCTCACTTGCTGAGCCATCCATCTCTTCAGGAGACACTTCAAGCGCCGTCTTCTCGACTTCGAAACCAAGCTCACTTAGGCCAGCCACCGTGCTGTCGACTTTGCCTGGAGCAGCGACCACTACGGCGACAGATGTCTCTGGATTGAACAACGGCTGGACATATTTTTCCAGCATAGCAAGGATTTCATCCTTAGTAACTGCTTGGTACTTTTCGAGGAGTTCTCGGTTGTGGTTTTGACTGACATTCTTGAGCGCTTGGTTTACGAACGAAGCAATGGCCTAATTCACAGCAGTTAGATATAAATTGGTGATGTACATAGAGACACTCACGGCACTCCCCGGCTTTGCCACCCCACTAGCAACGTTGTAGACAATCGTGCTCTTTGCTGCATCAATTGTGGTGTCTTCAAGAGGAATCTATGTGACTTCTTGTCAATGAAGTTGTCCCAATGCTTCACCAAAAGTGACACGTACAGTCCTCTTCACAAGCCCTTCAATGACCTTAGCTGCCTCGCGGAAAGCTTGCAGACTGTTCGAGGTCTAAAGAAAATATCAGATCAAGTCTTGCAGTATCCGTTATCACGGCATACCCTGTAGAGGGAGAAGCTCAACAGGCCCGCTTCAAGGTCGCAACTAACGGAGGCACCATATGCGAGACCTGATCCTCGTATTACTCGCTGCAATCATGAATTAGGGGAAGTCACTTCAACATTTTTTTCCTTCTTTGCTTACCCAGAGGAAGCTTTCGGAAGCATTGAGTACCTCCAGCGCGAGACGCAATGCCGGAAATTCAGGGTTACCGAATCCTGTGATGCCCTTCGCGGTATGCTGCGTAAATGAACTCTCGATCGTAGGGAGACTGACGACTATAGCCTTCTTCCGTGGGTCACGACCGACTGTACTTAACGTTTCACTGGCTAGAAGAATTGGACGAAGAGGCGTTTCCTAGGTATTGCGATTAAACAATCAATATAGAAGATTTACGGAGGAATCGTTGGAACACGTACAGGGAACAATTTACCGAAATACTTGGTCCAAGTGCTTCGCGGATTAGGCACATCCAGAACGTTCCCAGTAACAGATAAACGTATACCAGAAGGGTCCGTTACTTAAAGCCAATCAGTAAAACCATTCCTCCGAATCAAGAGATGTGACTCACTGTGCTTCCGAATCTCTTCGAAATCTTTGCGGACCTGTTCGGGGTCTTCTTGAAGCATTTTGGCTAGTCGAGGCACTACACGCGTTTGTTCGAGAACCGCATTTGATCTCGGGGTTGATGTAGCATCGTAAAGCAACTCAGACGAATATGCATTCAAAACAGTATTTCCATCCCTCTTGAGCTCCGGTAGGCGTTGCAGAACTTTTGCGCAAGTTACTTGTAATCTGTCATGGAGTCAGCAAAGCGTACTAGGATAGAGCCATATAAGCACAAACCTCGTAACGTCAAACTTGGAGCCATAGATGAGATCTCTCATCCATCTGACCCCAGCTTCATACTTCTCCTTCTCGACGTTGATCGAGACACGGAAGTTCTCAGCGAAATTGCTTTGCATGCCAAGCTCGCTCTCATAAGACACGGTCTCTTCATCGAGGCGTGCAACAACCTCTTCGTGTGAAAGGTGTTCCCCAGTCGAAGTGGTAACTGGAAGTGAGAATAAGGACGACAGATATACAGTCACGAATCTGGTAAAGATCGTCAGAGCATAATCTTACGAAATTAAATGAAACGTACGGGCGAAGCCGATCGGGAAGGTTGGCCAGGGACATAAGAACGTGAATCCTTACAAAGTCGGACTAAATAACAAGGAGTTTTGTATGAATGTAAAGGAACAAAAAAGCCTACGAACCTGAACGTGATCAAATTGCACAAAGAAAGGAAGCTTTTGCCCATCCGCGCTGATGTAGTCGACGAGCTTTGAGTTATCTACCCTTCCAGGTTTCTGAAGAGTCTTGCCACCTTGAGCACTCTGTACCGGGATCCAAGAAATACTTGATACATCCGGAACGGGGAATGCCGTCAAGACTTTTTCAGGAATAGGAGCATCGTTCTCGGTCTTTGCCTTCTCCAATACGTCCTTGACCTTAGCGAGACCTTCAGGACCAAGTTGCTTGACTTGTTCTTCCACACGTGCTTTCTCGTCGTTTTCTAACTTATCTGCCAGTGCTGCTGATGGTTTGCCACGGATGACAACACATGGCGAATCGACGTAATACCTAAAAGCCAAACATAATCAGCCTTTCATGGTATCTTCCAATGTCTAAGTCTATTACCGTTTTAGTAGCTCTGCCCACTGACTACTCGTCCACTGTCGAAGCTCATCAAATAGAGCCATCTCATTCATTGCGGGAAGCAATTCTGAACCATCTTCGGGGCCCAGAATAAAGTCTTCTATAACTGTCTCAGAGAATGCGTCTCCTTTAGAGCTCTCGAGTTGGCTTCGTATCTAAGAAGAAAGGGAGTTGACTGTCTGTCCAAATTGTCTAAAATATTGACCATACCTGTCGAAGATCTCTATCTATAACCATTTTCATCCTTTTCATGTCTATACCTGTTTCAACGATCTTCTTCAGACTCTCGGTAAACCTTCCGTAGAACGTATCGAGATGTTCTGAAGGAACCGATCCGACGTATACAGGCAGATCAACAAACTGTGGCCGTGTATCCTCGTCAAAGTAAATATAAGTGCTGAAAATAAGGATTACTCAGAACTCCAATATAGGAAGAAAGGAACATAAGCGTACCAGAGCGGGTGATCCGTCTCAACGTACTCTTTGTTCAAAGGGGCAATTGATGACGACGTCAAGTAAGACGCAAGAATATCCAGAGCCTATTATCGTGTCAACACTATGTTAACGCACACGCTTAATATGATTTACCTTCCGCGTCAAATAGTCCTTTGGTGTTGGTCCCTGATAGACGAGGAGCAATTCACCAACACTTTCATCCTTCTCTGGGAATTCGACATCGTCGGCCTGGTTTATAAAAGGAGTTCGACGGGCAGTGGGTGTCTCAACAAAGGGTCTGACCCAGCCCGGAGGACGGGCTCCCTTACTGTATCCATTGTCCACGAGTGATGGCTCGATCTGATTCTGAACAACAGATAAGAGCTGCTCCGTCCCTCCGGAGAACGTTCCTGCGACAATTAAAGACAAATTATGTGGCACATAGTACTTTGCATGATAATCCCGAACTTAAAAACGGAAGAAATTTATATCAATAATGATGCAAAGAAAAAAACAATGCGATGAGCACTAACTTTGCTGCACGTCTAACTTTCGCAAAGCTCCCATCAAACCTCCAGTCTCACTCCTATAGGCACTACCTTCAGGATAAGAAAGGAGCTTCATGCTTTAGAGGCTTCCGTCAGTGAACATATTGCATCTCTGAATTTGATAATGCACACCGCAGTTTCATCAAATCACCGGGAGTGTTCTCGACACCTTGCATTTCGCTATAAACGACGCCGGAATCGTTGCCCGAAGGGTCGATATGATGGACCTAGACACAATAAGCAATGTCGAGCTTCCCTGCATCAAAGACGTACACACCTCGGTAACATATGCCGAATGCTTAAGAGTAGGAAACAGAATATGATCTACGTAAATAGGCAAGATTTGAAGGAAGCCCTGACTGCCTGCAGTTTCTACCGTGTAGCAAGTATGATCGTCCGAAGTCCAAGCGTTTGTACCGTTTGAAAAGCCGCGATTTGCGAGGTGGTCGATTATGCCATTGTACGGATACTTCTTGGATCCCATAAAAACGAGGCTAATATCCGACGGTGAATGATAGCCATGTGGGAATAAAATAAACAATTACTGTTCGAGTGTATGGGGACAGCCGCTATCATTGAAGACTAAGAAGGAAGAGAAACGAGTCAAACACAACTCATACCCGGTCGTCACTCGCGGGACTCACTCTCTGTCGCAACGGCAAAGTATCCTTTGACGATTGGAGCTACACAATGCATGGATTTCGGGTAAAGATACGGATTTCTCCCGAGATCGAGCTTGTCGCTTACAATCATAATCGAGATGAACGAGGCTGAGACCAGTTACTCTACTACGCCATTTTGATACTATGATATCGGTAGAGTCGAGCTTGACTCGGGTGATGAGATCAAAGTTTTCAAAGGCTTTGTCCATAGTACGTGGAACAGTTACAGGGTGCGTAAACGTCAGATGTTCTCTTGGGCGCGTTGCTTGAGCAAGATGGGCGAGGTGTCTATACTGAACGGAGGAGGTACGTGGCGAATTTAAGGAACGAGATAAGCTGACGATGGGTCGACAGCAAAGTAGATGACGCAAAGCCAAAGGCATACGGCGCAAAGCAGGATGAACGCCTGAGATTGCAGCCTGCGAGGCCTGACCCAAATTTTTTTTTTTTTGAAAAGGAAGAAGTGAATGACGCTGTATTGGTAAGTCAACGGGCGTGTTACTTACGTAAATTCAAGAAAATCTTTTAAATTTTGGTTGGGTGTGGTAGATTATTGCCTAAAGCGGGACATGATCTTGACATGCCGAAAAAGTTGCCATCCCAGCGCCAAGATGGTCGCGTCCTCACTCCGCGCATGAGGGCCTTAACCACCGAGGCTCTCTCCTCTCCCTCTCCCTCTTGCTTGCGCAAACGTCGGCGACCCGCTTGCTTTATCTTCTCTCTTTTTTCAACGATTCTCTTCCTTTCTGATCTCCTTAGTATACCCACTTCCCAATGGCGAGCACCCTAAATCACGTACCAGACCTAAAGGCACTTCCTCCTGTCAATAAGGGGGATCATCTGCCTCCGCCTCCCTCTTCTCCTTCAAGGCCAACAGGTGCTCTGCCTCCAATTCCACCACCCAAAAGCTCTTTCCATGGTAGTCATCCTGATTCCCCGTCGGGTTCCTCATCGCTAGACGACCGGCTGTCACAACAGTCACCGCATGAGCTTCTTTCGCCTCCATCCATCGCGACACCGCCGCCGGATTCTCCTTCCTTGTCCCCTGGTCAAAATCCCATGCTTGGCCCGCCTTCTCCAAGCCTTCCGTCAGTCAATGGCCATGGATCGCGGCCCAAGAAGGTTAACCCTTTTGTCGATCTCATGGAGACAGAAAAGATCTACGTTGACACTTTGTCGGGGATAATACGGGTACGTTCGGTCATCAGCCGTCAGGCGTGTCGGCGACTCTTCCCGCCTTTGTTGACACTGTGAATTATAGAAAGTAGCAGCGGCATGGTCCCGATCTAATCTTCCCCCACCGGAGCTGGACATGATGTTCCGTTCTATAGAAGCTATTTACAAGGCAAACAGGTCCTTTCAAGCAAAACTAAAAGAAATTGGGCCCAACCCATCCTCTCCGCGTGCAGTCGGTGATTTGCTAATGAAATGGGTTCGTATACTCCAATCTAATTACAGATTTCTGAAATTGATTTGGAACCGCAGATTGACCAGCTAGACTCACCATACACCAAATATGCTTCCTCGTATCTGTCTGGGTTCGATACCTGGGATCCTGTACGAAGTAATCAGCGTCTACCTCCCATCATCGAAGGCTTTTCCGCGTCAAATCCCCCTCCACAGGCTCCACTTTGGACCCTCGACACGCTCTTTTCATTACCCCGTGCCCGAATCAAATACTACCAGAAGTTGTATGGCCGCTTGCTGAAGAGCTCCCCGCCGGGGAAATCAACAGATCAAAAACTGGTCGACGGTGTCGGGAGGCTAGAAAATCTCCTCGCTATAATTGATGAGAGGTTAAACATAGCTTTACCGGGTCCGACGGAATCGTTGGAAACGACTGACGAGATCGTGATTGACACGAGGAAAAAGGTTGATGAATCAAGCAGACCGGGTCCGAACGATGCCGACGTGGCCAACCAAATCCGAATTGAGAACACGCTCCGGCCTCATGAAGGATTAGATGTGCGTTCAAGTGTTGAAAGCTCTGCTCGCAGTAGCAGTCTTTCAAGCGGGTGAGTGTTTACGCCTTCTATTATTAGATAGTAAATTAATTTTGCGAAGATTAAGATCTTCTCGGGACACGTCTATGACTTCGGAGGGGCGAGCATCAGTAACCACATTGTCTATGCCCTTGGCTGATCTAGAAAGACGATTAGCTACGGAGCGATGTCAAGATTTATTCACTATGACTCCACGGGTATGCAGGCTCTATTTCAGTTCTGGACTGCTGTGACTGACTCTTTTCATGAAACCATGAAAAGAATGTTAAACTGTCTATCAACTCACCAAACTTATCGTACACCCGCGAATTGCGGCTTTCGGAAGATACGACGATCTATTTTACCCCAAAGAG
Organism: Sanghuangporus weigelae; assembly: GCA_033182465.1. Taxonomy (NCBI): domain Eukaryota; kingdom Fungi; phylum Basidiomycota; class Agaricomycetes; order Hymenochaetales; family Hymenochaetaceae; genus Sanghuangporus; species Sanghuangporus weigelae. The sequence continues at coordinate 2,098,439 of CP137318.1, read as the reverse complement.
CACGGGCATGGAAGTTGTTCACCGCCAAGGTCACATATTTGTTTTGACAGATTTATTCCTGGTGTGCGAATGGATGTCTTCTGACGATCGTGCGCGGTACGACGGTCAGGGTGCAGATATCTGGCTCTGCTATCCTCCGTTAGCTGTTAAGCATGTTCGCGTCGCGGAACTTGAAGGTGTGTTTGCATATTTCGGTTTTCTTTGAATGCCCACGTGAAGGACTGACATTCCTTCCAGATACCGCAATGGAAGTTACGATATTGAAGAAGGAAGTCATGTGCTTATATTTTGATTCAAGAGCAAAGCGAGATTCCGTGATAAGAGATTTCAAAGCAACGATAGACTTGTCCGTCGCACGTAAGTCATGTTGATGATCAGGTTTTGTCAGTGTCCTTAGCAATGATCTTCAGTACCTCCGCCGTCCAACAAGCCGCCTCCTCCTCTACCATCAATGGGCAACATGTCTTCAGTACCTGGATCTTCAGCTCGCCGACCGAGTGATCCGCCGAGTGAGCACCGGGCTTCCTCGAGAAGCACCAATGTAAGTCGGGCAGCATCTCCTTCATCCGGAGATGCCTCGATGCACAGAGTAGATCCCGGCCGTAATTCATTGAATGATGCTGGGTCCGCGGCGCAGTCCCCCATCGGTCGAGAAGGCGGACCCCCTCCTTATTCACCAACGAACGAGCAAGGCAGGCCTCCTCAGATGGCTTCTCCTCCTGGCCCACGTCCCATTGACGGTCCGTCATTCGCACCCGGACAGTTTGTTCCTCCACCGAGGGGCGAAAGCTCTCGTGGTGGTGGTGGTGGTGGTGGAATGCCTCCTCGTAGTGCAGGTCCTATGGGACTACCTCCTCAACCGAACATGAGAGAAGGTCCCCCGCCCGGCCCCACCTCGTTTTCTCCGGGTCAAATCATACCTCCACACCGCTCTGGGAGCATTCAAGCTCAACCGCCAATAGGTGGCAGAGCTCCGCAGGGTGGGCCCATGAGTCCACCGCCTATGCATGGTATGCAAGGTCCAAGAAGCATGATGAGTCCACCACCAATGAATGGCATGCAAGGACCACCGAGAAATATGATGAGTCCTCCTCCTATGAATGGCAGTCCGCAGCATATGGGTTACGGAAATGGTCCAATGGCCGCACCTCGTCCAGTAATGGGAGGCCCTGGACCTGGTGCGACATTTCAAGGTGGACCGGGCTCAATGCACGGACCGCAAGGCTTTGGACCAGGGCCGAACCATTTACCTCCTCATCCTGGTCAGCCATTTGCCGCTCCTGGTCGACCAGCATCCGATCCTAATTATCAAGCCGGTCTTCGCAAGACGCCTTCACTGCATTCTCTAAGCTCGCAGCACGAGCACTTCCAACAAGGCCCCAGGTCTGCGCCTCCTGTTCCAAACATTCCGAATGACTTCCTGCCGGAACGTCAAAACTCATTTGGAACCATTGGGCCTGGTCAGAGTCATTTACGACCCATGCTTCCTTCTGCTGCTTTACCGCGTATCGCATCCTCGGCACCAGCATTTGGACTGGACGAAAGTCCGCCAACTTCACCTACAGTACCGAAGGGCCCTGTGGAATCCGTTGTTCTCGCGTCAATGAAGTGCAAGATCTTCTTACAGCAGCAACATGCGCAATGGAAAGCGCTTGGTTCTTCGAAGCTGACTTTGTACCAACAGCGGCCGACGATGCTCAAGCAGCTGGTTGTTGAGGCGGATAACAGAGACAAGACAATCCTAATCTCGACGATAGTACTCACAGATGGCGTCGAACGTGTCGGAAAGACTGGCGTCGCGATCGAGCTGAGCGATAACGGCGCGCGAACAGGCATCGTTTACATGATCCAGTTACGCAACGAGAAATCAGCTGGTGGTCTGTATGAGAACTTACTGTCCGGATCGGATAGAAGGGTCTAGTTTAAGCATAACATCTATCGAAGCATTATGGACAGTTCATCGATCGAATAATCCTGTCTCTTTTTCCAGTTACTCACTCACTCCTTTTTCTTTCTCTCTTTCTTCGCTTTTATAGTTTGCTTTCCTGCGGTTTTCTGCGGACTTCCGGGACGGATATAGCTTCCATAATACCCTTTTATTGGGTTTTGTGTTTATTTTCTCCATTCTCATCTCCTTCAAGTCTCACTGAGCACATTACTAGATTCATATTGCTTCGACCACCACTGCATCTCACATTCTTTGAGTGAATACCCGCTTATACATACAGGATATACGAATGTTCTACTCTAAATGCTAATCTAAAGTGTTACAATCATTGCTCGGTTGTGTTGGATTTTAACGGCCAGGCTATGTGAGCTCGAAGCGAAAGGTGATCGCTGCCACAAACTCCTTTGCGGGGAAGACCTGTACCAAGCTCCTGTTCGAGGGGAGGCTTTAGGATACCGAGTACTTTTGGGTTGCGTTCAGGCGGCAACATAACAAATATGTAATCTATGACGGGCAACGTATCAGGTAGGAGCTACTGTGATAGGAACGAACGAAGAACGATAACGTACCTAGTGTAACCTTCCAGTAATGAGTATAGCTGGTATACATAGGCTCGCTCCGGCCTTGTCTGCCAGCTTGTATATTCACTCGAGCACCACATGTTCTCTTCACGTCGTCCGAACCCCACACATCGTACGCGCTCCGAAGAGAAGGCAATTGAGCAAACATCTCAATCAACTCCCTTGGCTCGAGAAGTCCGTCGTCAAGGTTCGCAGATCGCGCGTTCTTGATCACCCGGTCAGGATCGTTTTCAGGATCTGCCTCCGCGCCTTCCTCTTCCTCGTCGTTAGTCGCCGGGCGCTTCGGGTCAGAAATGGGAATGGTTGGGTCGAGACTGACGTGCACCACATGTGAGAGTTTAATATCTGCCTCTTGTTGAGGTAGGAGGGTATCGCCCACTAGCAGGGAATAAGCGGCATCAGAAGGATTGAAATTGAAGTCTGAAACAAACAGGATTTTTTGAGTCCGAATTGTCAGAGAATATAGAGAGCGAAACTCTGGTACTCACCTCCTGCAATAAAACTAGGTGCATCCTGCAAGTTGTTTTCTTCTTTGAATTCACATACGGAGCGCACCAAAATCAATGCCTGGCGTGCTCTCTCGTACGTGTATTTAGGGTGCCAAAACAAGTGAGTGGTCGCCACAACGATCGAATGGCCCGGATTGCCGCATCTTTGCAAGGCGAGAATCAAGCCAATGTTTTTCGTCCGAAAGCTTGAACCTTTCCGCGAGCGTTCCGTTGCGCCCTCGTGTCGAATATTTATGTCATCATAGAAGACTGTACGCTCGGCTGTCTTGACAAATGCATTTTTCTTATAAGCTATAATACAGCCGTGCTTCTTCCCGTGCCCTGAGGAATATGTGAATGCGTAGTTCGCGTATTCGAGAGCAGGTCCGAGGTGTTCAAGGCGATCGACTTCCTGAAGATGTGTTTAGTCAGTTCCTCCAGATGTATTCGGTTGAAGTAACTGATCGATGACGTGAAGCTTGGATACTGACTTGCAAGCAAATGATGTCGGCTCCCGACCTAGTGATCTCTTCAAAAAGCATGCCTTCCCGCTGATTTGCCTTCAGACAGTCACTGGTCGGGAACAGTTCCCTTCCTGGACCCAGTCATGAGATTATCTGAAACGCGCGCGGAAGAAATCCGAGGCTTACGAACAAGACACTGGGCGAGCACCTTTTAACACAAAAACCAGAAAGAAAAGGCATCAGTACGCTAGAACTTCACGAATGCTTAATTACTGTTTCACGGACATTCCAGGACATGACAACGGTGTTTTCCAATGGAGATATATTTGCTGCGCTTTCTGAGAGAAATTTCCGAGGAAGTATCAAAGACCGGAAGTTTTCATGTTGGCCTAGTGATGCTGAAGCTGCAGCCAGGCCCGCTTCCGCTTTTTTCCTTTTGCGAGCTTCAGATAGAGCCAATTGCTCTGGAGTGAGGACACGTCCTTGAGGCGGCATGACTTGTTTTGAGAGACGCGGGATCTTCGGGAGGCGGCTGTAACCAAAAGTGGCTGAAGCACTACTAACGGCAGAAGTACTGGAGACGGGCCTGACTTGAATTGATAAGTTCAGAGCAGCAAAAGATCGACGCGTCGACCGAGAATAGAGGGAGCGCAGACGGAAAGGTCTAGCGCGACGGGTTCAAAAGTAGAGTAGAATTGGCCAATGGAGAGAAGTAAGAGAGTCCGGGATATTTTGAACAGAGTTGCAGTAGTAGTAGTAGATAAGATACTAGAGCCGTAAAAGGCATCCCATGTAACTTGTTTGATTATGTAATCTATTTCCTATAGAACGTCTTTCAGCCCGTTCTGTTGCCTATTTTCTCAAGCCCACCATCTCGTCCATTTCCGATCGTTGCTTCCCTCTTCATGAGTGCCTTTCCATCAGGTCCCTTCCTCCTCCTGGATTTCGTGAATTTTGTTGGTCTGTCGGCAACAGTATTCTACTTCGACAGACGCATTTTTGTCGCGTCACAAATAGTAGTATACGGCAGTGAGCGCAGAATAGACTAGGATTTGATGTGACGAGAATAATTCCGGATTTCAATTATTGATCACAGGGACGCTAAGACTAGTACAAGAACTAGGATCGGCCGTGGATCCATCCGTAATATGAAGTGCACCAGCCTCTCGGTTCTTATACCACGACTATGAAGTCCAAATACTTAATCTCCTCTTTCTCTCTCATCCGTTTCTTTCTTCCTCCCATCCTATCTTTCCCTTTCTCCCCTCCTCTTTCTCGCCGCTCCTTTATAGCCTTCATATTCTCGTCGGATTTCGAACTGCCTTCATCCTTCTCTTCTCCTCTCCCAGCCTGTTCTCAAGTTTCGCTTGCCATTATTTAGAGCGCGTTGTTAATCTTCAGCGAGGCGGTGGACCACTCAATACTATTCCTGGGCATGCCAACGGTAACAGATCAGCTGGGCAGTGATCCTGTAAGCATTGCGTCTTATCAAAAGTTGTTCTTGTCTTGTACTGAGTTAAACCCTCTGCCTATGTCTTCTTACATTACCATCCTCTAGCAATGTCGAACCAGCCTGTCGAAGCCGACGGTGGACCACCGAAGAAGCCTCCCCGTATTTCCATTGCATCTCTCGGAACCTCTGCGTCCGGAATAGCAGATAGCACCATTAGCTATGCTGACAGCGAGTTGTCAGGTATCTCCCAATTCCCAGCCCCTCCCTCAGAGATTCCTACCCCGACATTGTCGAGATACGGCACTCCGACAAGCCAACATTTCACAATCCGCGTACCCGCCTCTATTCCGGACTACGAAACCCCGGATCGCTTCCATTTCGGCACGCCGCCTGCTCCCCACTCTCCCGCGGGATCGCAGTTCTCAAACAAATCCAATCCGCAAGATACACGAAGCGTTAAGTCTGGCTCTTCATCCAGAACGGGTATCTCTAATGCCGCAGGAGAGGGAATTTCCGCATTTAAGCAAGCTTCGAGTCCATTAGTTTCGCTTCCGGCCCAGCCTTCAACAAGCTATCAGCCTGTCCGTCCTCTCGTTTATCGAAGAAATCCTCTACCGCATCCACCGATTTCGGAGCGTACCCTCTCCAAGCGCCCAGACACTCCGCGTTCCACGGCTGCGGTGTCTTCACTGTTGGATTGGAGCGACGCAACATCCGGTATCAGCATTGACACCAATGAGGAGCGACTTCTCACAACCTCCTTCATCACATCTCTCCTATCTCAAGCACCAGATCCTTTCCCAGGAAACAAAGTGTATGATGCCGGGAAACGAGCTATGTTGGGGTTTGGTAAAAGATCGAATCAGACACGTCGGGATGTTGGTGCTTCAGACGAGCCGAGATCGCACCAGTCGATCATACCTTTCTACCCTTCGGACTTGCTGTCCGCAGAGAGCGAGGAAGCATCTACTTCGCGACAAATGCTTTCAGACGATCGGCGATCAGTTAACGCAGATTCTAGACGCGCGTCAAAAGACTATTCTGAAACGGTGCATACGGATGAACAGTTACAATCCGCCATTCGAAGACCGAGTATAATAGTTGCACGTGGCGGCATAGAAGCGCATCCTGTGGCTGTCGTGCCGGCAATCCGACTTCCATCATGCGTTCAGAGATCCGATGACACGAACAACTCCTTCATAGCCTCGAATAACTCTGTGATCACATCTGGGTCGATGGCGTCAAAACCGCCTGTGCATCGTGCAGATGCGCCTCGAAACGTGCGGCAGACTGGTGGTTTTAATAGAGATTTTATTTCGCGGGTATCTGATGAAGACCTCGCGAGGCTAGAGCGAGTGGATTTACAGCAGGATGGTCTAGTCATGACCAGCGTGCCTTCGTCTCATCTTGCAGCAAACTCCCAGAAGCGAGCTTCGCATGTACGATCAAAATCGAGATCTGATCAGAATCAGCCCCCCAGGTCAAGTTTCACTTTACAACGAAACCAATCGATGAAGAGTGTCGTATCTTCGCTAGTGTCCCGCATATCGAATAGCTCAGCATTGCGACGGGCCAGATACTTGAATTGGCTTAGGCATCGGCCTTTACCACCTATTCCGGTGGGTACTAATCCTCCACCCGAGTTTCCAAACGGCAAAGAAATTCAAAAGTCGGAAGAGTCAATCCCTCTGCCAACACTTGTAAAACGTGCTGATGACCTTTCGGGAATGCTACGTGCGGGCCGCTTCCCCTCGGGCGCAGACAAGAACAATGAGTTCCATTATCAAGAAGCTTCGGTTCCGTACGCTGATTTGCGTCCAGGCGTTCGCCGCACCTATACGCAACTGGACGCAAGATCGGCCGGACAGCGTTCTTCGTTGTTCTCGAGGATTCGGAGACGAAAGGAAGATACAAATGTTACATCCACCGAATCACCTTCCTCTGCAAAAATATCTACATTTGACGCGAAACGGAAAAGGAGGCGACTATGGATAGTTGCGGTTGTCGTGGTCATTGGAGTAGCTCTCGCTATCGCTATTCCTGTGGCTATTTCGCAACGGAACAGTTCGCGTCCGAAGTGTAGTGGGAATCGGACTGGTGTGTCGTGCACCTTAGACGCTACATGTATCTGCACAAGCAATAGCACGACCTGCAAGCCTCTTGCTCGATCTTTATTTTTACTGGTGAATGATGTCAACCAGCTTTTCTCCGGTAGTTTCACCGAAGAAGATATGTCCGATGCCGTTGTGATCGCAGCAGGGGTACCACCAGACGGGCTTTGCAACAACCAAGCTCTTCTTATTGACGTTGAGCCCGGCCTCGACAGTGCGGCGGCGCCAAACCGCACTAAATGGGCTCAAGCTGCTATGCTTTGGAATTTGGCTATGACGCAGGACATCAGTGAGGCAATGACTTTACAGAACTTCGTTTCTTCGGCTCCATGGCGTATGTTGTCCAGCATCGACGGCCCTGTGGACGATAGCAGTGGAAGATTTACCTCCAGCGTATCGGGATATAGCTTTGACTTTGCGTCGCAAACTGTGTCTCCTTCGAGCGCGAAATTCAGAGATTCGTCCCCGTCAGAAGATCAATTTGAAGCGTTGTCAATGACGGCTGTCAATGTATTGGACCGGATGTATTCTTTCGCAATCGGTACGTGTTTTCTAAGTCCATTTTGCCGATGGATGTTTCCTTATCTTGTTCATCTTTTCAGCATCATCCACTCAGAGAAAGAAGGCACTCGTTAACTATTGGACCTCTGTTCTTCAGAGGCAAGAGTCCGAACTGGACACGTTCAAAACCGCTGTGCGAAATTCAGCATTTCTCATTCCTTTCGACACTACTTCATCCCCGGGCGGCAATCGACTCACAGACATTATGTCAAATACGTCTTCCATGGGATTTCCTGTTCCCATCTCTTGCTATCCGGGGCTCGATGAGTCTCAATTGACCCGTATTAACACAATGGAGACCACTGTGTTCGGTCTGGATCCTGCTTCGACTACTTCTCATTTCTTCGGATCTTGTTTTCCCGACCGGCCTGTCTATGGTGTTGTCAATCTTCTAGGATCGCGCTTGCCATTTCCAGACAACAGAGAAGGTGTTGCGTTGCAGGCATCGACTCTCAGCACAGATGCGACAATTAGAGCTGTCATGTACTCCGGTGAGGTGCTCAGCGCCCTTCCAGGAGCGACAGTCGTTCCCGACATCACTGCCGCAACCACAGACGCCCGCAAATTTGGGGCTGTTGACTTCTTGGATCATGTATTATTAAATTATCTTTCATCTATTTCTAACGCCAGTATCGCCATGGATCTCGTTTCGCACGTTTTATCTTCCAGTATTCCCTCAATTGGTTCTCCTTTGGCCAACTCCCTTTCGTCCCTTCCTGTCCTCGAATTTGCTGTATTCGGTATCATAAGACCGCAGGATATCGCTTTCTCCGTCTCTTCCTTTTCCGCTCCGACGGGCTCGTTATTCTTTGGTTCGGACGCCGCCCAGACGTTCCGCTCCTGGGCACTCGTTAACACTTCAGCATCGATCGCTTGGACTGAGTCTACTCTATCCACTGAAGTGGTGCATGAAGGGTCTTCGGAAGACGACGCCTTCGAGTCCGTCTGGCAGCCTGCTTCGGAGCTTGTTGCGTCAGGCCCGACGAACGCTGATGATGTTTCGAAAGTCGTAACGTCCCTGAGATCCCTCGGGTTGTTTTCTCCTTAACCTTCTCAATTTCTCGTCATTGGATCAATTTTCTTCGCTTATTTACTTGGATGGAAGGATATCTGTATGCCCGGAGGGCACCCTATCCGTTAATTTCCTCTTAATCACTAGAAGTAGTGGAGTTACTTTTCTTCGAATTCCCGTTCTTTTACATACACACTTTGTCGAGATCGACTACTATATCCGCAACATTGTAACATGTATGTCATTCAATTCTATACAATTTGGCGCGAGTAATCGTCGACCGAATGAAGAACAACCAGAAAATAGATCTCGAAATCCGGCAATGGAACATGTTAAAAGTCAAAGATATCAGGACGGTCCACTTGGAAGCCAACTCTCTTCTTCGCCTTCTTCTTGATATCAGACTTCTGGATTTGAGAAATTTCTTCAGGTAGCTTCGGTATCTCCGACTCGCCTCCGATACGAGCTCGAATTTCCCTCTCAATCAACACCCTAGGCTCACGTCCAGGATCATGATGGCTATGATCGCAGGATGACACCTTTCCCGTATCACCTTCCTGAATTGCAATTGAGGAAACAGCCGGGGTCGTACGGCGTTCACTGACACCACCGTCGATATCAAGATGGAACGTCTCGATGACGAACCTCTTCCGAGTACATTTGAATGCCAGATTATTTTCGCCGATCCCGCCTGACGAAATGGAAGACGTAGGAGCTGAGAGGCCACGCAGGTTCGAAAATCTGTCACTAGCGGGAACTAATGTTTGAACACATGGAAGCCGATATATCTTCAAAAGGCCATGATGAGAAGGGAAAAGTGCAGAAGTCGCGGGATCAGCTAAGTACGACATTGTCAGACTCTTCGACAAAATGTCCAAACTGGCCGATGGACTAACCTGAGAACGAGTTTAGTCCTATGCAGGCGTCGGATACCCATGCGAGCTTTTCGGTCCATCCTTCTCCAGCCCACGCGTCTGAGGAGATATGTGCACTGGCGGTGATGAATGCACAAACCAGGTCAGCGCTTCGCAGCAATGCACGAAGGCGGATCAGGAAGTGCAAGACTTTCTAAGACGGGAACAGTAAGAGGTTGAAATTATGATGACAAAAGGGAATTTTACCGTTGGGTTAGGGTCCCCCCATATAGGAGAGGTGAATGCTGGTATACTGATCCGAGTCACCTGCTTAGTTGTTGAGCTGTAGATGAATCAGTCCCATTAACATCTATCATTAAACCTACGGTACACACTTCGAGTTATCACAGGATTTGACAATGTCCTCAATTCGTTGGATTACACGGTCGTATACATCCGTAGCATCTTCGAGATACGAGTCCTCTATTCGCAGAAGACCGACAGCAAGGAAAGATTCAATAGTGTCAGGAGGAATAGATTGTGAAAGATCAAAAGGTCGACAAAAGTCTTCTCTGTTTTGAGTATTGGCTTGAGCAGTCCATAGAACGAGAAACTCACATACTGATCAGATCCCTGAGTGGATACAGTCGTCTTAAATTTTTGCATATGTTCGTATCGCCAGGCTATTTTGACCTTTCCGTCTTTAGCCTCTAGGCCATCCTCAGCGTCCTCCGTGACTGAAGTTGCTGTTGCTCCCGGAATCCACATGCATGATTTAGCTAAGTTTCTCGCGTCCGCGTCAAAAACGTGTACAGTCTGATTGCTTGCCAATCCCTGTGCAATGAAATATTTTTGAAGGAGGTCGGTATGGGCTGAATGTGGGTCTGGGTTGAGAACGAGAAAGCTTGTGCCAAGTTGAATGCCACCCCCAAGGACATCATCAAGCGAGGGTATCCCGGAGGATGTGAGAAAAACCGTGGATAATGCTGGCGATTGCTTAATACCGTTTGGGAGTGTTTGAGGCGTGGACTCTGTCTTGCGTTTGAAGGAAGAAGACATGGTGGTTGTATGCCAACCCATATAAGGCAGCGCAAATCCTCATCACGAAAAAAAAAGTGTTGACCGCCCCGCGTTCGAGTCTGTACAATGTACCATCTCCGCCCTTCCCTCTCCTCGACTTTCTGACTGGGAGAAATTTCCTTTGCTTCACAACACGTAGCCTTCGAGTATGGGGAAGGCTCAGAAAAAGACGGGAAAGGGACGCCTGGACAAGTATTACAAGCTCGCAAAGTGCGTCTTCCCTCTATTCATTATCCAGGTAGTAATTCTCATACTTCTTGCAGAGAACAGGGATATCGAGCTCGTTCAGCCTTTAAGCTGATTCAATTGAATAAAAAGTATAACTTCCTCGGATCTGCTCGATGCTGCATCGATTTGTGTGCTGCTCCAGGAGGCTGGCTGCAAGTTGCTAGCAAATACATGCCTGTCAATAGCATCATCGTTGGTATGTCTCTGCCTAAAAGATAGTTAGGCTCCACCTCACCGTTATGGCCGCAGGTGTCGATTTGGTATCCATAAAACCTATCCCCCGTGTGTCTACCTTCGCTGCGGACATCACTACGCCGGCATGTCGTAACCTCATTAGGAACGAACTCAAGGACTGGAAAGCTGATGTCGTTCTACATGACGGTGCACCTAATGTCGGTACTGCTTGGGTGCAGGATGCATACAGCCAATCCGAGCTTGTACTCATGAGCTTGAAACTCGCGGTCGAATTCTTAATCAAAGGCGGTACTTTCGTGACGAAGGTGTTCAGGAGTGCAGATTATAACAGCTTGATTTGGGTCTTCAATCAGCTGTTTGGGAAAGTTGAGGCAACTAAACCGCCCTCTTCCAGGTGCGCTGTTGCTCTTCTATTAGCAAATAACGTGGTCTAACTGTGAATATTTAGAAATGTATCGGCGGAAATCTTCGTCGTTTGTCGAGAGTTCCTGGCACCTAAATACATCGATCCAAAGTTCCTGGATCCTAAGCATGCATTCAAGGAATTGTCTCCTTCGGTCGTCAATGCCGACAAGGAAAATATATCGGCTCACGCACATGCGAACGTATTCATGCCGGAGAAGAAACGGCGACAACGAGAAGGCTACGCTGAAGGCGACTATACTCTTCACAGGACAAGTTCAGCGAGTGAATTCATTAGATGCCCCGACCCCGTTGCATTTCTTGGTAGTATCAACCGTATTGCTTTTCAAAGCGAAGAGGAGAAAGAGTAGGTCTTGTTCGGCTCGCTATCCTCATTGCTTTCCCATTCACATTGGTGTTTAGGTGGACTAAGCTGGCCATCACAACTCCCGACATTTTATCGAACTGTGAAGATCTCAAAGTGTTAGGCAAGAGTGACTTCAAGGCACTAATAAGATGGCGTAAATCTCTTCGAGAGGAGGTATGGTGTCCCGTAATGCTTTGTTCATCATCCACTAATATCATCTATTATCAAAGCTGGGGCTAGATGTGAAGATGATACCCACAGAAGAACTAACGGAAAGGGTTGAAATTGTAGATGATGTCGATCAAGAGCAGGCTATTGAGGAAGAAGTAGGTCGTGTTCGTATGAATAGTTTTGTATTGATCGCTTTACATCGTTCGTCTTTAGCTTGAGCGCCTCAATACTGAAGCAGCGGCTCGAACGAAGCGGGAGCGACGCAAGGCAAACGAAGCGAAGGCACGTACAATCCAACGAATGCAGCTACAAATGACTGCACCCCTCGACATCGGACTTGAGCAGAGCGACGCAAACCTGGGGCTTGGACAAGATGATGTATTCGATCTCCAAGATACAGAGAAGAGAATCCGAAAGGGCCGCTCAGTCAGTGGCCTTCTTGGACAGATGGATGACGAAGTCGGACGCAACGATAGCCGACCAGAGCAAAATGTTAAAGAAAGCGATGCAGAGGACGACGGAGAGGGCAGGATTCCCGGTCTGGAGGCTGACTTAGATGACTTATATGATGCATACAAGGATCGATTGAATGAGAGAGACGCAAAAGCTAAGGCGAGGGAGGCTCGCAAGGGCAAAGAAGAGGAAGAATGGCACGGATTCGGGGCAAATGAAGAGGAGGACGAGGACGACAGCGACAGCGAGGGCGTGCGAGGGTGGGATGCCATGGAACGAGCTAAATTGGAAAGTGGCGAGAGTAGTTCGTCCGACGATGACAGCGATAGCGATGCAGAAAGTATCCGAAAACCAATGGTAAAGACAAAGAAACGACAGCTGGGTGTCGTAATTGAACCACCGGCCAAAAAGACTAAGCTCGCATCAAAGCCTAACGGCAGCAGTACCAGTCGATCTGCTCAAATTTGGTTCGATCAAGATATCTTCAAAGGAGTCAACATCGATGATATGGAAGACGATGAACAAGAAAGTGAACCGGAGTCGACTAGCGACGAGGAGAACGTTGATGAGGTTAGTTCCACAAAGGTAAGTTGACCTACGGTTCAAAAAACATTCTTATCTCACATGGATATCAACATATATAGAATGGCGACGACTTCGAGGTTGTTCCTCAAGACGACGACGACGACGTCGAGATGTGGGATGCGGATGGCGCCAACGAAGACAAACTCCGAGAGGAAATGATACTTAGTACTTTTGTGGCTCTTACCATGAAAGCGAGCAAAACTGATGACGTGGTTTTTAGAGCATGGACTTACGACAGCCGAGGCCGTCACACTGGCACAGCAGCTTGTCAACAGAGAGAAAACAAAGTCACAGCTTATCGACGATGGTTTCAACCGATACTCTCTCAACTCAAAGGAAGACCTACCCGCATGGTTCCTTGATGATGAGGCGAAACACTACAAGTCCAATCTACCAGTAACGAAGGAAGCTGTGGAGATACTTCGCGCAAGACAGCGAGCATTAGATGCCCGGCCAATCAAGAAAGTTGCAGAGGCGAAGGCACGGAAGAAATTCAAAGCTATGCAGAAACTGCAGAAAGCTATGAAGAAGGCAGAAGGAGTTAACGAGTCGACGGACATGTCTGAGCGCGAGAAGGCCCAGCAAATACAGAAACTTATGCTTAAGGGTCTCGCTAAAGCAAAACAAAACAAATCGGGGGTTAAGGTCGTCGTTGCGAAAGGTGCCCACAAGGGTTTGAAGGGGAGACCGAAAGGCGTAAAGGGTAGATATCGAATGGTCGATGCCCGAGAAAAGAAAGAGGTAAGTAGTTTTGTGCATGATATTTCAACTTCTCTAATGTGATCACAGCTTCGGGCTAAGAAACGACGCGAAAAGGCGAGCAAGAAAAGGCGATGAACTATATCGTTCTGGCGGCTCGTATTTCTTTAATATCTACTAATAGATTAGGAACATTGCATTGTATATTACGTTCTGCACCCCAGCATGAGAGATCGGTTGCATTGCAATTAAAAAAGCTGATTATTGCTGTCAGGAGCTTGATCGTCTAAAGAAAAACTGTTGCCGGCTGGACTGGAACGCTTGGTCTTGTATCCTACTGTTGTTAGTCGGTCAATGTCCGTAAGGAAAGACGCCCAGGCTTCGCCCGATGGTGTCGCCTTGAATGCGATCTGAGATGAAGATTGTGAGGTCAGATTGAGAGGGAATTTACCGAAGATGCAGATGAGACAAACCTCGCAATTCACAAGCTTTTGCCCAGACTCCAAGTCGTAGATACTTTCGGTTGTGGTTAAAATGCGGCGTTCCGTGAGGTTTTCCGATCGAGGAGAGTCAAAATCTGATAATGTATCTTGACCCAGGTCAAGTGATTCAGTACTCTGACGGATGCTAGAGTTCAGGTCCAGTATGTATCTATCTCCTCCATCCTCGACAAAGAGAGGTGGCTCCGGTGGAGTCGCCTCAGTTGCAGCATTATCAAGACTGGAACGTGCATTAGCAAATGCGATCTCCGATCTGGTATATAATCCACTTACTATGCCTTAAGGTCTTTAAAGTAGTTATCAAGTTCGGTTATTTTCTGAACTGACACATGTTCTACTGATCCTAGAACAGTCAATTTGAGATCCATGGGCCTGGCAGGGCGATAAGCTGACGAATAGATACCGAGGACAAATGGTTACCTGTCTGGAAGGGAGATTAAGAGTTCCATTTCTCTACCTCTGTTGCAAATGGGCTCGCTACTGGAGTCGGATTCACGCTCTGCTTCGCTGGTGGCAAGGGGCTCTTGCGATTTGTCGTTTTCGTGGGCCCGAGTTTCATCCGAAACAGTCTGTTCCACCAACGAAGTCTGGGTTATCTCGGAAATTGTATCTCCAACGATGCGCTTTGGAAGTTGTACCTCGACGGACTGACTAGTGTCTCCTAGCGTATCTGAAGCACTGCACGACTGTCCGGCAGGTTGGGAGCCCGTCTCACCAGCTCCTTCAATCGGACCATCCACTTCTACATCGTCGTCTATCAGCAGGTCATCTAGCATTGCCTCGTCACCGTCAGTGCCATAGAGTTCCTCGGATTCGGCACTTAGAGTCTCAGGTTCTTCCAGCTTCTTTCTGTTAATCACCACTTCCGCACAAATGACTTTGACCGGAGCGAATTCCGCACCTACATCGGGTGGCTGGGTTTCGTTTCGCACCTGACGATACGTCAGTCGGTGCACGATTTTTTCTTGAGTTGGCGGGGCAGAGTGAAGGGGTAATGGGAGGCTTAATAATAGTGTTAGCTTGAAAAGGACGGTAAAGCGATGAAGTACCATGGAACAAAAACATGATGCGCAATATCACTCTGCATCCAGTCCAACAGTTCAGAGTATTGCCAACGTCCTGGAAAAGGCGGAAGGATGCTCGACCGATGCTGTTGGGATGTGGCCATAATGAGGACATGCCCAGTTCTGTCATAAAATTCGCTATAGCTTATGTATGTCTTTGAAGACAATGAATGCACTGACGATGCGGTAATGATATAAGATCCCTCTGAGTCACGGAAAGAGCGAGATATTATATCGTCAAGTCCTGGCATATCGCTTTTGATACGTCAAATTCTAAAGTGGATCTGCGCCCTGGAAATGAGCAACATACCCTTTTGTACTGACCAATTTTCCCTTGCGGCCTGAAAGGTCAGCAGAAAATAATGTAAAGTTTCTGCTACTTTCACTAAGCCATTCACTAACTTTCCGGCTTCGGAACGCACTGCCAGACGCATCCGTCCACGGCAATAAGCGTTGGGCGGCGAAGGGAAATAGCGCATAGGAAGACGGAGACTCCTCAAGCGAGAGTGCGCTAGGAGGCGGAGGTAGAAGAGCTGCAAAGGGTATCGAAAGGTTGCGCTTTATCTTATGTTTCGTCACGTCATTGATATATGTCAAAATAGGAAGTGTTGTGAAGTATTCGGAACCATAGACCAACCTGCACTGAAGCGCGGAAAGCTAACCTCTTTGCTAGATTCAATCTTTGCTGGTTCATGGCACGTATTCGAATCTATAGAAAATGTTAGAGAGTAAACGAAGAAAGGACATTCATATGCACCTTCCCAGTGTCACCTATATTTTCAATGAAAGCATTAGCAGTTCGCGAGACCTGCTGCAGAAGACCAGGGGACAACGCTTCTCCAGTCGGAAGGACCATCTTTTCTTCCACGATAGACTATGAGAAGGTGAGCCTCTGCAGTTAAGATAAGTATCGCATGCTAACTTTTCTTCGTTCATAAACCAATGCTTCAATTTTCTTGATTGAACCTCTAAAGCCTTCGATTCGAATGGACAGTGGATCTGGTTTGACGGAAATATGAACGTTGTATGTTTTAGAGATCTGAAGTAGTTCCGATCCATCTGTAGTGAAAAATCAACTTTGAATAACAAAGACTGTCCACGTCTTAACTAACCCTTGCCGAGCAATAGGAAGAGTTCGCTGGCAGAGACAGGAAAAGCTTTGAAAGCCATTAGCCCAATCGCAGGAGATAATGTTAGTTCAGCTCACACTTAACAGCAACCTCACTAGCATCCCTCTTTTGTTTCTCTACTTCCTTCAAGTTCTCCCAACCCCATTCCTTCTCCATGATAGCTTCCGCATATTCAACCTTCCGTCTATTCGGCTTGGAGTATCTGCGATCGAGTTGCAGTTCTTTGCAAAATCGCTGAAGCTGATATTTGCTGAAAGTACGACAGAGACGGTCGACAACCGCCATGTAAGCTTCCGCATACTTTGGAGATTTTGCGGAGGGAATATCCTTCGGGGCGAGGCGATCCAGATCGGATAGGCTAGGTTCAATTCCCTCAGCACGAAGCGATGCTAGGTAGGCATCGACCTTATTTGGCATTGAAGATGCATCCTCAGCACCAGGTAGTGACGACGGCAGCTTATTCAGTGCTGTAGAGGTTATCCTCATTTTACCAGCAGACGAATTGCCATTTGTCAAATCTTCTGTATTTTCAAGAAGATGTGAACTGGTCGATACGACAGAATCTGTGGGCGTTTCTGGTACGACATGTTGCAGCGCCGGCTGAGTGGAATAAAAGCAGCGATGGCAATTCTGTCGACAGAAATGCCTTATTGTCCGGTGCAAGTGCCGCTGCATTTTTGCATTGCAAGAGTAGACGGAAGCAGGACACGAATGCGAGAAAAATGTGAGGCGATCGACGGCAACCATTTTTGGCTAGAAGTCGATCGACGCCAATATGCGCGGGTTCTAAACCTAAAATGCTTTCTGATCGAACTAAGCTGCTCCAGAAAACAAATCGCTGTACACAACGGCTCGGAGGAAGTAATAGAGAAGTCCAGCCAGTATAGCCTTCCGATACGCATGTAACGTGAAACCTTCTTCCATTTTCTCATGGATATCCAAACTGCTGGATGTATATGTAGCTGTATTTCACAACGCAGTTTCAAGTTATTACAGAATCCGCTAGAAGATCACGATGGCTTTGTCTGCGACTACAAAGGCTATACTGGATTGACGCAAAATATACTTCACTCTAACAAGACCATGTGCATGACTAAATCTAGCATCGAGATTCCCGAGATATGTCGCCATCCTTTTCACACAAATTCTCCTTTCTCACTCTCGCCTTCTTCGCTTCCTTGATGAACTTTATCTCCATTTGCAACGAGTGCACGGTCATCATCTTCTCCTACCTCACCTTCCCACCCATTGTCAGCCAAATACTTCATGAATGCTGCATCTTCTTCTGCCAAATCGACACCCGTCATGTCGGAAACACAGAAGTACGTGACTAGGATCCCACTGATGCCGCATATGGCTGCAATGATGAAAGTCCACCTGGAACGAAAAGTTTATCATCTTTATATCCTATGGAGTACAATATTCGAGGCGTACCTCTTTCCCAGGTTGTTCTGAATGGGTGTGAACGCCTGGGTTCCGACAGCGGCACCGGTCTTTCCGATAGCAGCACTCAAGCCATAGCATGTACCGCGAACAGGTGTTGCGAAGGACCTATCAGTAGGAGAGGGAGTAAATACGATAAGACGTATGCCTGGTAAATTTCATCATACTCAGCGCTAACCAATCCAAGCATATCTCCTGGACCCTGTAAATTCACGTTGAGACACTATCCATCGTATTGACGCATAATACCAACCAAGTTCCCAAAAGACTGCATCAAACCATAGCTATTGAAGGTTTATAATGTGATCTCTCGATAATAATATGAACGTGGCTTACAATATGACGAAGAGAGGGATGATTTTGGTAATTCTATCATAAGACAGTCCAATGATTAACCCTAGAAGTAAACTGTAAGTATCTATTGTTTACTCTTCCTTTGAGATTACCTATGACCAGAAAGCCACTGAAGCCAAGCATCATCTAGCGCTAAGTAAGCCACAATTTTCAGAATGGAGAAACAGTAGTTGGGACGCACTGTGTTCCTACGTCCAAGTCTATTGCATAGAAAGGCACCAACGAAAACACCAGGAAGTGCTATAGTCCCCAAGAGTAGCTGCCATTCGGCGGTGGACTTGATATCTCCGTCCTTGATCACACTAGAGATGATAGTCCCTGAAAATACTCCGTTAGGGAACGTCACAAAGTCGTAAAGAAACCTGTATTTGATATGCCATTAACGGGTCGGTTCTATGATTTCTTATCGTACGAATAAATCGACACACCAAGCTCCACAAGTTCCAATTAACGACCTCCAATACCGTTTCAGTGTTAACCAGTACGGGACGTGGCCTATTTGGTGATCACATTAAGACAAGTAATTTGAGAACGACTTATCACAACTCACGTTTGATAGCCCCTTTCTTATACAGCTTGGAGCTCAGCATCCTCAATCGGAAGTAAAATACAGTAAGAGGAAGCAGTACACCTATTCCGAAGCATACCCGCCATACTGTAGGCAAATGGTTCTCTCCAGCCGCTGAAAGAACGATGAGGAAGACTGAAACAGCAAGAGGTCCTCCAAACTTTGCAGGCAAGAGTAATAGTCAGAGTAGGCGCATCCGAGAGGAACATTTTCCTTACACTTAGGACGAAGTTGGTCACCATAATGAACACTGGTATGAAGCCATTTTATCAGACCCAAATAAGATCGCAAAAATGATTGAAGCTGGGATTACCTGGACCACGTTGCTTGGCCATCTTCTCATTTGCCGCCTCGCTTGCGCTTGTCGACGAGGCTGGATATTCCCCGCCAACTCCCTGAATAGGTCAAAGATTGTTATGACGGATACAAATCGTGATGAGAACTACACTTACCACTCCAGTAATGCCCCTGGCCAAAGTAAGGCACCAAAAGAGGCCCTGCACGCTTCCATGCGCACCATGAGCAGCTGTTCCAATAGTTGCTCCAATGACTATGAGAAGCGTTGTAATGACGAGAGCTGCTTTACGACCAATGCGGTCGCATATGAGCCCGACAAAGACCTGTCCAATGATTGCACCTAAGGAGTTAATGTCAGCGTTGTTTTTCTTCTCGGATTGCATCACATATTGCTTCTTACCGACTAGTAACGCGTTCGAAACGCGTGTGGATATGTCCGATGTATATTCTTTCGGGTACAATTTCTTGAATACGACATTTGACATGGTCATGAGATTGTTCTGGTCTGAAAGAAGCATATCAATACTTCCGTGATGCAAACCATAGAAAAAGAGGGACTCACATCCATCGCTGATGAGACCAAAAGCGGCGGCAGCGATGGTGAAGTATGCACTAAGCTTCTCTCTGGGACTTACAGCCTGAGAGTTTGCCTTGAGCTTGCTGATCTGCTCTTCTACCGGCACGACCGCGACACGGCTATCAGTCGGATCGACGTTCTTGGTAGACTTGTCTTCGGAGACCATTTTGGCGCTGAGAGTGAAGGAGACGGTCGCTCCCCGTTGACTTCAAGTTTGTTGACTTGAAAGCGCGCAGTCTAAGTAGCCGTCGAGAGACAAACGTGCGTTCTATATCCCCCTGTGTTTCCTGATCTTATCAGCTTCTTGATGGCCCTCCGGAAGCACCAAATTCAAATTGACCCAATTCTATTTTTAGAATAGAAGAAGAGTATAAGATGTGAAGGAATTCTTGACCGTCAATTCAGCTATACGTTGGTCGTAGTAGTCCATCCCAAAAACATGAAGTATGATAACCAATCTCACTGTGGCTCGACCATTTCAGTGGAGAAAGGGCCGAAGAACGAGACGATCATCTTCTCCAGCAAGTATCCATCACCACGTCTTGGTAAGAATGCTCGCGAGACAAGCCTTATCCGTGATGGCCGCGTCATATACATGTAATATTCAAGCTCCGCGACCTCCAGTCTTGCTTCCTTTTGTCTTCCCTCAGGCTTCAATATCGATCATGATGCAATTCTAGCCTCTCAGAACATTCTGAGACGGCGCATTAATACCTGCGAAAGTGAACCGCTTCTTTTTTTGTAATTAATAACAGACATAAAATTAATCGTGTTCTGTTTTTAGCCTCGCCAAGACCGTTAATATTAATATCGAACTCGATGAATTACCGAAACATGGTCGCACGATCCGTATAGACCGAATAGTACGAACGAAGCAGAACCGAACAGTACAAGTATGCATGGCCTCTAAGGCAATGATATCGCTTTGGAACAGGTCTCAGTACACGACTCCAGCTGTCCTTGGTTCGTCTTAAAGAACCAAGGAACCGTTGTTCAGGTGATATTCATCAGTCATCAGAGACTGAAGCTTGGCCTGGTGAAGCTGACTGAGACTGAACGGCATCAACCATGACAAGTACTCGGAGAAAAGAAAGACCTAGTCATTATCCATTACGACCTAGAAGCACCACGTACTGATGCGGAATCTACCAGAGTCCCAAGCTCGTAACTCAGAAAAGACCAATCTCAAGGCCTCGGTCCGCAGCAGGATGATGATGCAGTTGAGCCATCAGTAATAGCATGCGTGTGTAGAAAGGCCAGTAATATCGTTGATTGCCAGTGAAAAGTTGCATTCCGTCTTTCAGGGATGACCCGTTCTTTCGTCAGCCATGTATCAGTAACAGTGTAAGGTTAATACCTCTGAGGAAGCCAAAACAAGCTAGTCCAGACGATACATTTCCTTTCTCCGCAGAGGACTGCAGAATAGCACCAAAAGACGGTTAGAAGAAGTCATAAAAGTAGAGTAGATATCGGCCGATAGAGCTGATGAAGTCCGAACGAACACGGAGACCTCGAACACTGCTGCTGGGAAAAATTCTCGTGATTGACTGGCCATTGTTTCGCCGCGCCGTCAGCGAAGTATTTTCGATCAAGGTCGGGCAGACTTACCCCAGGCGGGTTCCGCTTCAGCGATTAGTCGGAAGGTATACAGAATGAGTATTCGAGGATTTTTCCTACGGATTGATCGCACTGAAACTGTGAGCTGCGGTGATGTTTGCTGTTCAAAAAGTCGAATCTAAGATAGATTATTTTATCAAATTATTATGTAATACATATTGTAATCGTGGGAATTTAGACACACCACTGTAACACAATTTCTTCCTTGGACCTCGTGTCGTCAACAAGGACATAAAGTTTTCTTTTGCTATCAAAATGCCAGTCCCTAACGGAACAATTCCTGACGATGAGGACATTGACTATTCTGATATTGAAGCAAAGTATGTGGTGTTTTTGAGCCGAATAGTAGAAGAAAGTCGAAGCGGACAAACGCTGAATCCATTGCTATTCTCCATAGATACAATGTTGAACTTGAAGAAGGCTTCGACGACAACATTCTCGTGGTAGATGGAGTACCTGTCATCGACAATTCAAAGTTAGAGAAGCTTTTGGTGAAGATAAGCAAGGAATTCGGAAAGAAAGGTGCACATATCAAGCCCGAAAATATCTTCGTTCCTTGGGATGAGAAGTCAGGGAAAAGCAAAGGGTGCGGTCATGTTCTCGATGATATCATGGGTTCTGCCCTAACCTGTTGCTACTCGATGTCTCTTTAGATTCGTATTCATGGAATTCAAGAACGCCGACGATGCTATGTACGCGTTGAATGCCATGAACGGACATCCTTTTGACGCCAGACACACGTTCCTCATCAATCGATTTACTGACATCGAGAAATACGTGGAGATGGACGAGACATTTGCTGAGCCGGAGCCGGAGCAGTATCAGCCGAAGGTACGTAGCCTGTACTGCCTCGTTTAATCAAAATTTCGACTAACGCATTATTTTTGCTTAGGAGCACTTGCGGGCGTGGCTCGCTGACCCTCAAGGCCGTGATCAATATGTTACATATCGACAAGACGATGTGACTGTTCACTGGCATGGCAAACCCTCTCAATCAGGAGTTGCGTACGAAAGACGGGTACGTGGCGCCACACACTTTTCGTGCCATGGCACTAATTCAGATTTTTATCAAAGAACTGGACGGATTTGTATGTGTCATGGTCGCCACTAGGCACAATGCTTGCAACGTTGCACAGGCAGGGTGTAAGACTTTGGGGTGGCCCATCATGGTCGCCCGTACAGAAATTTGCGCATCCGCTTGTGAAATTGATCGACTTCTCGCCTAATGAACGTTATCTCGTAACGTGGTCTAACGAGCCCATTGTTATTCCAGAAGGCGCCCCTCAGGGACCGCAGTATCTATCATACGAAGACGAAGGCAATAGTATTGCCGTGTGGGATATCAAAACCGGCAACTTGCTTCGCACATTCCCAACACAGAATACACAACAGGAAGAAGATGGAAAGCCTGGCACTAAGAAGCAGCAGATGCAATGGCCCGCGTTGAAATGGAGTCCAGATGACCGCTATGTAGCGCGTGTAACTCCTGGGCAACAAATTAGCGTGTACGAAGTTCCTGGAATGGGGCTGCTGGACAAGAAAAGCATCAAGATTGAGGGTGTTGTAGACTTTGAATGGCGGACCATGGGCGATCGAGATCGCGAGGAAGCCGAGAAGGAAGGCAAAGGCGATACGGCAGCGGCGAAAGGGAAAAAACAAAGGGAGAACATGCTTGCCTATTGGACACCAGAAATGGGAAATCAACCAGCGCGTGCGTCGCTCATGAGCATTCCAAGTCGCGCTGTACTGCGATCTAAGAATTTGTTCAATGTAACGGAGGTACGTCTTGTTCATTGCTGTGCCGACTATCCACGGTTCCGTACATGAGTAGTCGCATGTGCTGATGATAATTCTTCTCTTCATTTAGTGCAAGCTCTATTGGCAGAATCAAGGCGACTTCTTGTGTGTCAAGGTCGATAGACATACTAAGACAAAAAAGTCGATCTTCTGCAATCTAGAGATATTCCGCGTGCGAGAAAAGGACTTCCCTGTGGAGGTTGTTGAGCTAAAAGGTACGGCCATCATGCCCCTTATCTTGTTGCGCTTATTCGAAAAACCAATGCGCTTCACACGACGTCCGCTTGTTTTGCTATTTCCGCGCTTGTGGACCACCTTGGTCGTGTTTTCTCACTGACCTGTATTCACAGACACGGTCACCGATTTTTCATGGGAGCCAAAAGGAGAGCGTTTCGCAATTGTATCTAGTAATGACCCGAACTTGGGGAACCCTGGTCCTGGGATCACCATCAAGACAGAGGTCAGCTTTTACCAACTTGAGCGTGGTAAGGGCGACTTCAAGCTACTTAGTACGTAGAATCAATATCATTCTTTACGTTGTACGCTGACGCATAAGATATGCTCGTATAGAATCTCTGCCGTCCCGGACCAGCAACACGATACGATGGTCACCTCGCGGTAGACATGTTGTGTTGGCCACAGTTGGTTCCTCGACAAAATCCGAATTGGAGTTCTGGGACTTGGACTTCTACACAGATGATATTGGAGCTCGCCGCGATGTTACGAAGGATGAGTGGGGTTCGGGGATTTCGCGACTAGGCACGGCTGATCATTATGGGGTGACTGATGTGGAATGGGATCCTTCAGGAAGGTATTTGGCCACGAGCGCTAGTGCCTGGCGACACACGGTATGTCGAATTTTAGCTGTGACTCTCAGGCTCATAAATGAGAGCGAGAGTGTGGGTAGCAGTCTACTAACATTAGGACTTGTTTTTATTGCAGCTGGAAAATGGTTACGCAATATGGGACTTTAAAGGACAGGAGATCGAGAAACACATTCTGGATCGGTTCAAGCAATTCCTGTGGAGGCCGCGACCGCGGACACTGTTGACAAAAGAGCAGCAGCGCCAGATCCGCAAGAATCTGAAAGAGTATAGCCGGACGTTTGATGAAGAAGATGCTGCTGAGGAGAGTAATGTGAGTGCGGAACTGATCGCACAGCGGAAGCGACTCGTGGACGAATGGAATGCATGGCGTGCGAAGTGCCGGAAGGAGCTAGGCGAGGAGCGCCAGGGTCCAAAGGGACACGGAGGCGAGGTGAGATAGAGCAATCTAATTTGTTTCTGTTCGTGAGCAAGATGACAAATGCCTTTTCCCAGCAGGAGGAACAGAAGGAGGAGATTGCGATAGAGCTGGAGGAGGTTCTTGAGGAGATTGAAGAGGTTGTCGAGGAGTAGAGGATGTACATCTAGTGTAGATATGTGTGAATTGATTTGTTGCAGCCCTGCCGCCAGTAAGTCGGAGCCGGAGGGAGGTCCCCGAGGACCAGTGAGAAGTTGTAAAAAAAATGATCTTATCTTATCTCATCACTGTCCGAAAGTTGTGGTCGTACTCGGGCCTCTCCTCTTCACTCTCCTTCATATACGCTCCTTCCTACTAGTCCCACCGCACCGCACCGCGCAGAACCCTCTCCCACTCGTCTCGCTAGTTCCCCTCGTCCTTGTCTCTTCCCATGACGCCTCAGCCCGCCCAATCCCCCGCAGCGTCTTCATCAGTACTCTGGGCACAAGGTATTTTCTCCCACCGTTGCCGCCCTTCCTCTCTCGCTTACCCACGCCATGCTCAGCCTCCAAGGAATGGGTCATTCCCGCCAAACCTAAGCCAGGAAGAAAGCCAAAGAAAGATCAACCGCCGATGAATGAAACCAAAGAGGTATGTTATCTTACATCCTCACCGACTCCGCAGCACGCCAAGTCTTCTCACAATGCTCCCTCAGACGGATTCAAAGGGTCGTCGCGTCCAGAATCGGTATGCTTTTCATCATATCGTTGCATGTATAGATGAATCATTTTCTGCGATCGCAGTGCTGCTCAACGCGCATTTAGAGAGCGGAAGCAATCTCAGTTAGCCGAGCTTCAGGCTCGAGTGCAGTCTTACGAGCAAGGAGAGATCGAGCGTAACGTTGCTCTCCAACAAATTTCCAAGCGTTTAAAGGAAGAAAATGAGCAGCTTAGAACAGAAAATATTTCGCTCAAAGCTGACATCGCTCGTCTGAAGGAACACGTCGCGAACAACTCTGTCACCATTTCTTCCTTGCCGACTCATCGTGATAAGTCGGACAGAAGCAAAATCCAAAAGCGATGGAGGGAAGATTCTAGCTACTCAAACTCTCTCAATGATACCAGCATCATCCAGGAACCTGCCGTTCGCAAGCGTTTCCGTCCAGGAACCGAATCTCCTCGCCAGTCGGCGACTCCTATTCCTCAGTACAATCATACGAACACGTATGCACCGTCGTCCCCCTCAATAGCCTCTTCTCCGGATTCCAACGGAGCATCTCGCTCGCCTTTCTCTCCACTGTCCTTCGTGCCATCACCTCCCGTTTCCGGCTCGAGCCAGGCGGGACCTTCCTACTCAACCTCTTCAGTCTTCTCTGGACCGTCTGGGGACGCACTTAAATCCTTCGATGCCTTTGGGAACGCACCAGCATTTGATACCTTTGACTGTGGGTTGTGTACCGAGAACACGCCCTGCGTGTGTCGCGAACTCGCCATGCAAAGTGCCGGCAGCCTATCTGGAATATCGGCTTTATCAGGCTTTGGGAACGACTACTTGGTTACTCAGGACAGATCTGCCACACTGAAGGTTGAGGACACCGAGACTCGGGACGCAAGCTCGATATCAAACATCATCGAGATCCCGCCTGCGTCCGATACCTCTAACAGTTCTGGGAAGTCGTCGCCGCCCGAGACGAGTGGTTCCTATCAAGATAGAATACACGTCCGGTCCGATGCTCTATCAGAGCACAGTGTGAGTAGTAACGGCCTCTATCAAATCCGTCTCCCTTCGCCCGAGCCCGCTCCTTCACCTTCAAAGGTCACTATTTCACGGTCTGTACCATTGCGCTTAAAGGATAGACGTCGAAGTGCATCAGGCAAGATCTGGCAAATAAATCCTACGGTTCCGATATGCTCGGGCGATCCTTCGAATTGTCCGGCGTGTAAGGATGATGATTTCGGCAAGGCTTTCTGCCGTGCACTGGGAGACTCCGCGAGCATAGTGGCCCCGGCATGTGCCTCTTGTCCTAATTCTGAAGCGTGTGGGAAGACAGCTCGCTCCGTCGGCATATCTGGACCCTCTTCAAGTTCTGCTTCGAGTCCAATGTCAACAAGAGGAGGACCAAAAGTAATAGAACTCTCAGGTGCAGGACTAGAGCAGGAACCTCTACAATCACGAGAGAAGCCGTCTGATGGCTTACCATCCGCCCCAACCACTGCTGTGACTACTTCATCTGCGTCCTTGTCCGACGGAAAACCTCCCATGCCATCCGAAAGAATTCCAGCCAATGAAGCTTGGGCGCGCCTTAAGTCCCACCCGAATATTGCCTTCGCAGACTTAAGGTAGCTTTGATCTTTCATAAGTCATTTTCTCTCGGTGACTAACATTGCATTGTCTTCTCAGTATGCTTGCCGACGTAGTGGCTCGGAGAACCAAATGTTCAGGACCCGTCGCGGTGATTCATCCTGCTCCGGGATCCATCACTCCGGAGCGCGACGCCGCGCGTAGTCCGGCGGTCCCGGAGTCTCGAGCAACTGAAACGAGCGTAAATCCCGAGACGAAGGATAGCAATGGCAACGCCATCCACCTTACAGATCCTCATGCCCATTTCCGGGCTCAAGAACAGCAACGGGCGCAGATTTCATCAGCAGGCCCTACCGATGAACAAATACGTAGTTCCGTACTTTCCGGCCCCCGGCCCACCATTTCCTCGGCTTTGAGTCTGGGTCCGAGAGCCTCTGGACGCCCTGTGCTTGTACCCCAAGAAGAACTTCGTGAGTGCGGACGTAGACGTATTCGTGAAGTTGATGCCGCGGGTGTTCGCGAGGCGCTGCGAATTCTTGATGCTCGATTTGACAAACATTCATGACATCAATCTGACCCTTCGGCGTAAATTATTCACAAGGATATGGCCCGAAATGCTTCGGCAGCCTGTCTCATCTGAACGACGGAGGAGTTTCGCAGAGCAGAAAGATCATATTCAACGGACGAGTTGGTGGTTGGATAATTTGATCCTTACGACCAATAGAGAGTGGTGTACAGTATGTTTTAATCAGTATTTTATGCATCCTTTCGATGGCCCAATAGTAACATACGATGATGTATCATAACAAATCTTTCCCATTGCAAGGTACTATATGTAACCATCCCCTTCCTTAGTGATCCCATGTAGTCATCGGTCAAGACCGGAATAACTGTTGTGCAGCATGTCAACGAACAAATCACGACGGACTCTCCTCTTGCCGAGATCCCGCCTCTCGCAATACATCTAAGTAAGAAGGGGAGTTTTCCTCGCCAGGATCATCACCGCACTGCTTGTGTTCATGCCGAGCTTGTAAGACATCGTTCCAGTTTGCAATAATGTCCTGATTCAGCTTCATCAGCTCCCTCCTACTGAGGGCAATCGGCCTCTTGACATCTTGACTAGGTGGCTCCGCCTGATCTCGGAAGCTTCTCAACCGAGTGATCAAGTCGATCAAAGATGCATCACGCAATTCCATAGGAAAAGGAGCAACAAGCGGCCAAAGGTCGAGCAAGACACGACGGGCGAGACGGAATGCCTTAACAGCAAAGAACCCCCCTACCAATGCGTCAATTGAGGCGATGTCAGGGGCTACATTCGCGTTTAGCATCTCTCTGAAGATGCTTAAGGCGAGGTCGGGGCGTCCGTTGCGAGCGTTGGCGGAGATCAAGATTGTGTACAGGACGACGAGGGATTTCTGGTGCGACACTAACCCATCCGCAACAGCATTTCGTAGGACCTCGTGTGCGGCACGAAGGTTTCCTGCGAGGCAATGGGCTTCCATGAGCGCTGCATAATGATAGACATTTGGATACAATCCTCGATCACGCATGATTTGCAAATTTTGTGTGACAGCCTCAGGGGCTCTGGCTCGTCCCAGCGTGAAAGAGTCATAGCGCATGCGGAGGGAGAAAGTCGCGCGATCAGCCATCACTCGGCGGCGGTGCAGAGACTGTACTATAGGGCGTAATACGTCGTGGAACACGTTCGATTGCAGGTCGGTGACGCAGAGTTCCGGGTCAAAAGTCGGCTCAGCCCTTTTCAATTCTTTCAACTCGCGTTGGCGCTTTGTATCCGGAACTTGCAGTAATTCGATGGATCGACGTGTATAGGCCCCAAGTGCGTTCCAGCCTTCCTTATGTTCGGAACGCTTAACGGTTAGCACAATCGACTTGAATAGTATGTGGAGTGTGCCCAAGGATGGTTCAATGCCTGTCGCTAATAGGGACTGCATAATATTAGCCAAGTCCTTTGTGAGAATGGCTCTCTCTTTTGCGAGACGCCGCATGAAGTGCTCGAGCGTCCTGACGTTAGGTTTAACTCGCGCATCCTCCATGAGTCTCAGGACCGCAATGGTTGCGCCCAAACCGCGAATTTGAAGAGCACCGTGTAAAACGGCATTAAATAATTCGGTAGTTGGTTGGCCTATGAAGGGAGAAAACATTGAAGGATCAGCTCGCTCTGGAACATAGCCTAACGACTCCAATAGATCCACGTGAAAATCATGACCCTTGCAGCAATCGCGAAGGACGGCAAGAGCTTCGTGCTCCTCTCCACGAGCGTAATGCATACGAATGAGAGCAGAGCCGACTTTGATGTCCGGTACGATGGCTGAATTCCTCATGCGTTTGAGCATCCCGGTTAGCGAGCTCGGGCCGTATTTGGACAGGTAATTTATCAGGATAGTGTATGTGGCACAATCCTCTAGGATAGAACGATAGGAAATATTTCCTGTATCGATGGAATCTTCGGCGTTGCCGGACACAGATGATGACTTTTCTGCTCCGCACGTTCTTGTTTGCGAACCAAAGTTCTCCAAGAGCTGTAAGGCACCTTCGAGGTCGTGTTTGTCGAGATGCATTTGCAAAAGGCCGTTTAAAATTCTTTCTCCGCCTTCTGGAACAGGGTTGCTGCTCAAAACATGGCACCCCCGATCCCGAATAAAGTCGTCTAAACCGAAACCCCTGTAGGCAGGTACAATGGCGGAGTATGTCGACGCCGTCATAGGGAATCCTGCAGCCTCCATATCTCGAATTGTCACTTTTGCGCGGGCCAAATCGTGATTGAGTAGATGGCCTCTTAATATTAGCACAAATGTATGGTCCTGAGGCTTTAAACCGTGTTTTGCAAATTGTCCGAGAAGATCGTCCAGTTCTACGAAATTCTGCACTTTGATAAGTGCTAGTCCGCGCAAGTGCAATAACCGGACAGTTGTTGTCCCTGTCACATTCTCTGCCGCAGCGATGATTAATAGAGCTAGCTTCCACTCTTCCGTAGTAGAAAGATGAGAAACAATGCGCTCGTAAACGCCTTGCTCGAATGCAATTCCCAAGCTGTGAGCTACCTTCAAAAGTTCGAAGACACGCCAAGGAACACCTGCACGCATCAGGTGCTTCGCAGCTCGACAGACCGACTCCCCATTCTCCAGAAACCGCAACCAGTCTTGTCTCTGCCTGAACTGCTTGCGAACAAAATCTCGATCCGTTAGGACGGCGAAGTGTTCGTCCATCCATAAGAGGAGGCCGTTCGGAATCAGATACGCCGGAATTTCTGGATTGAAAATTTTCTCCCGGTTTGTTGCTTGAATGTTTCCCTTGTCTACTTGCTTCTTGTCTGAAAGACTTTGCTCGACATTGTATCGCTGGCTTGGTTGGTGCTGTGCAGAAGTAGACGCGTCGAGCCGGAGGAGAGCATTCGCCGAAGCGCTGGATGATTGGCGGCGGGTTGCCCAAAATGGACGGAGTAAAGGCGAGTGACGGCTGAGGACAAGAAAGCGGTGGATTACCAGACGTGGTAAAGAGATATTCCATCGCCTCGAGACACTCCAAGGCATGGACAGCCGGGCGTAATGAATTTGGACTATGCTGCCGGCGGTTCTCTTTGAACTGGCGAATGCCAAAATGGATGAATTAGGGCGAACATGACAAGTGAATGAAGATGGAAAACTTACAATACTAGCTTGTGTTGCAGCTAGGGCATTTACATGCATGCAGCTCGTAGACGGCTAGCACTGTTGTAGATGGAGCGAACGATATTTACTACCAGAACCGATCGGAACGGAGTTTAACTTGTGGGAACCACATTCCTCATCTGATCCATTACTAGTTGTACTAGTTCAACAACGATCGTCATCAACTCGTTTCACACCAGTCATTCATTCTTCTAGTGAAACCTCGATCGTTCAGTGACTTTCTTCGCACTTACGGAATTTCGTCTGCGACGAAGTGCTGTCGACGCTCCGAAGGTAGTCGAGTGGTTCAGTGGATCAATATACCATAACGCCTCTCCAAGCATCGTTGGAGACAGCCATTGAATGATTTAACCGACGGCTTATGTGCTATGTACAGTTTGACTCGGGTTTATGTCAAACCCTGAATCCGCAAGCAAGAAACACCTCCAGTTTGTTAGTTTTAATTTTCTCCGAATTCGTTTCGACCACATGGAAACGAAACGTGCCACCATTCCTCCTCTTCCTGATTCTAACGGCTTACTGTTGTGATCAATATCAATCTCGTTCTGGTGTGCTTTGTACAAGCATTCCAGCAAATCATAGTCCGTGTTCGCAGGTACAGCCAGCGGACTTGGGCGGACTTCGCTCTTTACGGCCTTTACGAAGGCGCAGTCGCGCTCATCTCATCCTCGCACGCACGGGGATGATCAGCAAGGACTTTGGAGTCCGCAGGTCATTTTACGCCGAGTCCGAGCTAAGACAGAATATGAGATGGCTTGAATCAAAAAGTCAAGAAAAATGGGTGCCTTAGTACCTTGCCACTGCTGGCAATGCTAAAATCCTGAATTGTAACGGTCTCGGTCTCGTTTGCTTATGTTCTCAAGTGAGACGAATCAAACTCAGGCATGCAAGGCCATCAGTGGGCACTGCCTGACAGTTTGAAAGCCTGGCTGGCACAGTTTCAGCGCTCGATTCAATCATTTACCCAAACGGCCGTCACGCCATCAATCAGCGAGTCGCAGATGACTCCGAGGCTAATCGGCGTCAAAAAATGCATAGCATAAGATTGATACGAATTGAAAAATACAATGTCAACTGAGCGCAAAATACGTATATGACTCGGACTCGTGCGTGCAGAATACATTCATCCTTTGCGAATGACTCAGCTTTTGATTGCTATCTGCTACGAGATGTCCTTGGATTTGTGGAGGATGCACTGGTTTCAATCAAGCAGCAAGCAGGCGAGGGAGAATCGGAGGCTGACTAAGCTCCAGAAAAGGAAGCCATACGGATCACCGACGCGTCTTTACGCGCGCCTGGTTGTAACTCAGATTGTAACTTCCAACAACTGTATCTCATTTCTAAACTTTGCTAATAGGTAACATTCAACACAGCAATCCTCATCTGCATTCTTCCTCGGCGTGCCTTGCTATTTCGGTGCCAGCTCTGCTGCCTGCTTTGTTTCTGAGCGGATCAAGATCAATTTGTCCTTTCTCAAACTTCTCCCTCCGTGGGACTATGCCAGACGACTGTGTTTTTCGGTCTGATGCCTCATCTTTCATCGGCCCCAAACCAGAGCCGCTTCCGCAATATGCAACACTCTACCGTCACCAAGCCATGCAGTGGCTGTCCAAACCTGATAGTCTACGTCCCTGCACTCCGGGACACCATCACCGTCCTAGTCCTGACAACTGACTCCGCCTCGATTGCCTTCATTGGGTGCGGGTTAGAGGTATAAATGTCTCGCTGTGCTTTCGCTGGTTGAGTCACTCTCGAATTCTCTCTCCTCTCCTCTAATGCCTTCCCTCCTAACTCATCTCAACGTACTCCAAGAGGCGGCGATACAATACCCAGACAGGCACGCATTTCGCCTTGCAGAACAGAGCTTAGCCGGTGTAAAGACCTGGACTCCTAAGACATTCAGTGCCTTCCATGCAGACGTAGAACTGGCTGCAAGATATTGGTCCTCTAACCTCTCAGCACGAGGACTTACACCCCGATCCGTTGTGGGACTATGGTATGCCAAATAATCATTCTGATTATATGCTTAATGTTAATGGCTTTACAGGCTAGCCGGTATGGACTATTCCGATGTGGTTAACATCTATGGGATGTCAAGAGCAGGCTTCGTGCCTCAGCTGTTTAGCTTACGTCTGCCGAATCCCACCGTTGTGTACGAGCTCCTGGAACGCGCTCAGGCTAAGGCACTTGTCTACGACCCAAGTTTCGAGAGCATCGTAATAAAACCACCTGTTCCCACTCAACGCGTGGCCTCTTTGGACGAACTTGAATCTTATGCTGAGGCTCCACTTCCACCATTCCCAAGCCTGGGACCAAATGACCTAGTCTTTATTTTCCACACCAGCGGGTCAACGTCTGGTAGCCCGAAACTTGTGCCCTGCGATGCTAGATGGGTAAACAGCGTTGTTTTCAAGTCACGAGAGGCGAGTGCGCCTGCACACAGAATTCCACACAAGCAGGATGTTTGCACCTGGATGTACGTATATTTCCTTGACTTCTTACTTTCCTACCTAGGCTCACATTTTACTGCAGGGGGAGCATGTGTCACATCGGTCAAACATTTATGTTGATCGGGTCACTTCAGCACGGATCCTGTACCATTCAGCCGACGAAAATTGCTTTCTCGTCTGAGGAGCTCGTTGACATGATTACTCGATGTGGCTTGAACCGTCTTCATCAGTTCGCCACGTTCCTCAGTACTCACTTACGGCATGCCCGTCTTAATCCGAAGTTACTCGCCTATCTGCAAAGTTTGGACACAATTCTATACAGTGGCCTCCCTCTGCCCCAGGAAGACGAAGATTTCGCCTATCAGAATAAGCTGAAACTAGTCGTGAGTCCTAAATTTGAGGCAGAATAATTTATCAATGCTAATGATTATATCAGAACCTGTTTGGGAGCACCGAGTGCGGAGCTATGATGTTGTCCCAGAGGACAGGTGGTCCAGAAGCCCGCTTCTTGACTCCATTGAAGAGACTACACTACGGATTCTTCCCAGCCGGACCCGCATCAAACCACGACGGCGGCCAAGTATCCGCTAACAGCCAGCTTCTCGAGTTGGTTATCCTTAGCGATTCACCTGATTGTCCCCACGCGTCTCTCCGTAAGCCGGACGGGCATTTCCACACCGGTGACCTTTTCCTCGAGGCTGGATCTAACCAATATATTTTCCGCGGGCGTGACGATGATTGGATCAAGAGCTTGAACAGTCTTCGATGTGACACACGCGCGATTGAGGAGAACGTACGCGCAACGTGTGGAGATCTGGTAGACGAGTGTATTGTTGTCGGAAGTGGCCGTGCATCACCAGCACTCTTCGTTGAGCCGGCAACTGAGATGGATCACGAGAAGCTGAAGGTTGAGATCATCAGACGGACGCGTGCATTCCACGCCCGCAGATATATACATGAGCGTATCACTGATCCGGACTTCGTCATTGTTGCGGAGAGGAATGCCCTACCCAGGACGGCCGTAAGTAATGATGAAACTGCATCTTTCATTCTCCAACGATTCTGACAAATTGATTCTACAGACGAAGGGGAATATTCGTCGGAAAGCTGTGGAAGAGACCTACAAGGACCTATTAGACGAACTTTACGGAGAAGATTGAATACCCCTCTACTCCTTACTCTATCTCCTAATCTTCCTATTGCATTATCATTATTCGACATTCGCAATGATACGGACCTCGGATGAATCTTGAACACAACTGACGCACTCTGTATTCTTATCATTTTTATTTTTATTTTGCATACAGACCATCATTGGCGCTAATTCAAGTACAATAATAGCTTATAATCTTTGTAGTCTCTTGATCTGCTGTGCTAGTAATCAAATAATATTTCTGCACTCCTCTCCTAGGAAGTTGTGTGGAATGATCAGTCTCAAGTATTTGAAATTCGTTCGGCGAGTTACCGCGTTTGTGTATTGCTGCTCACCTCTCTACACCTACCCGCCATCTACGGCTCTCCTTGTCTCCGACTACCAAGCTCGCGTCCTGTTGCACTACCGTCCATTCTACGCACCCAAGGCGCTGGTGCACCAGTGCAGCTATGGACGCTGAGCATCCAACCGATGCTGAAGATACTCTGAATATCGTCCATACGCGGCAACAAGAACTCTGTCGCAAGGATTACCTGCAAGGCGTGGGGTTGCTCTTGATCGTTGTATTTCTCTGGACGTCTTCAAATTTTGT
This sequence comes from Sanghuangporus weigelae, assembly GCA_033182465.1. Taxonomy (NCBI): domain Eukaryota; kingdom Fungi; phylum Basidiomycota; class Agaricomycetes; order Hymenochaetales; family Hymenochaetaceae; genus Sanghuangporus; species Sanghuangporus weigelae. The sequence continues at coordinate 2,064,034 of CP137318.1, read as the reverse complement.
CACGCAGGTTAGCCGAATTGTCAAAAAGTACTACTCTGGCATGGTGACCATTATCTGCGTTACAGGATTTGTTTGACGGTGGATATGAGAAACCCTTCCTGTGCGTGATCATTTATTCACACGGGGCATGTAACTGAGCCGTGGAACACAACTTTCGCAGCGTGACATATCTGAATACGAGCTCCTTTTCCATCTATTTGATTCCGTGGGCGGTGAAGAGGCTTGTACTGAACAGAGCCGAGCGCGCGAGTGACCTTTCACGGTACGAAGTGATTTGATGGAACGCCAGACCAAGACGCTGACTCACGCACGGAATTCGTATAGATTGGGCTATGAAGCACTTTCCGCCGCTGACTCGCTCGAAGCGCCCACGTCTGCATTGAGAACGAATTTCCGTGCCCCGTCCATATACACGGAAGACGCTCGGAACTCTGAGAGCCTTGATCCGCTCACAACACGCCAGACAGCGCAGCTAGCGTCGGTGTTCTGTCTATTCTGGTTCATTGCCAACTGGAGTGTGAATGCAAGCCTCCAGTTTACAAGCGTTGCCAGCGCGACAGTATTGTCCAGCACCAGTGGTAAGTCGGAAATGTCCCCAACGATCAACCGGCTGCTCACTTTGAAACAGGCTTTTTCACACTTCTCGTTGGACGTCTGTTCAAGGCAGAGACCTTGACAGCGGCTAAGATCACAGCGGTGCTTACGAGGTTAACAAGTTATCAGCTATTTACTGCGCAGCTAGTAACAGTTTATCAACAGTTTTCTGGGGGTTGCTTTGGTTTCCACATCAGATTCAGCAGCATTATCTAATGACAATTCAACGGATGCTCTGCTCCGTCGCTCCGTGCAGGCACTACCAGTACTTGGGGATTTCCTTGCACTGCTGGGCGCCATCTTCTATGCGTTATACGTCATTCTACTCAAGGTCAGAATAAAGGAAGAGAGTCGAATTGACATGCAGCTATTCTTTGGGTTTGTCGGGATATTTAATGTGCTTATGCTGTGGCCAATCGCTCTGGTCCTGCATTTTACTGGAGCGGAAACCATCTCTGCTCCGGCAAGCAAGAGGGTCTGGATCGGTGTTCTATTGAACGTACGTTGACAGCTTGAAAATATGAAACTCGCAAACTTACGCAAAAGGATCTCAGATGTTCATCACGTTGTCTAGCGATTATATATACGTTCTAGCAATGCTTAAGACGACGCCTCTACTTGTCACTATCGGACTTAGCCTTACGATTCCCCTGGCGATCGTCGGCGATTACTTCTTGAAGAGGCCCGCGGCGCCGCTAGCTCTCCTTGGGGCTGTACTAGTCTTAGGGGCATTTATTCTCGCTGGTATTGAAAACGAAAAGGAAACCAGACGCGAGAAACGACCGCCGGAGGGAAGCTTTGAGGTTGACGAGGTGGAACATATGACTGATCCCCCTTCTCACACTTAGGGGTGCTGAAACATGCATGGTGCGTATTGAAAATTTCTCTATCGGAAAGCGCGGGATTCACTTCATAAGACTGATCTCCCTATGGTATTATTAACAGAGCTATCCGATTATTATTCGTGCGTGGCGAGGCTATTCTCCGCGTCGGGGGAAGACCGAAGCATACTATCGAAGAACTTCCATGGCTTTTGCTTCGGTGTTCGAAGTCCGGCTTCGAGACCGTCCACGATCCGTGATCGGGGTGGCTCAAGGAAGGTTTCCCAGCTTGTGCACTCTTCGACGGTCATGCGCTTCTTGAGCCTCATTGACTGAGTGCAAAACTTTGAGCTTGTTCCGAGTTGTATAGACCTCATTGCTAACCATAGACTAAACTATCAAGCTGATTTCACACTGCACTTGCATATCTAATACTATATCTTTACGCCTCATTCACATGTACTGCTTTTTATTCTGTGTTTTAGAATTTGATGCCAGCTTTCTGGCCATGGGCGATCTTTTTTCTTTTAAGGAGCATAGCCACGACGAAACGCGTGACCAAATAAGGAAATTGAAGTATTCTACTTTTTGTTGGGACAAATTCAAAGGGTCGCTGCTCACTTTGCTTTATTCTCTCTTTTTTCTTTTATTTCTTTCATCGACGCTCTTGATATCGCCTGTTGCTCGTCTGCGGACGGCCGCAGGATCATCAACTACTTGCTTCACGATCATCAAGTACCACTCTTACACGTAGCAACAATATTGTCACACGCGTTGGGATCGGATAGCATCGCGAGCTTTCTCTCTTTCAGCCACTCCTTTGCTCGATCAGCATCATGGCAACCTCAGCTGCCAGGATAACCCCCGCTCGACATGCATCGACATCATCACATGCGACCCCTACGGCCACGTCGATTGCACGAGGCGCGACCGCGCGTTCTGCAGTGTCACCCAAGTCCTCGCTCAATGGCAACAAGCGTGTGTCAGCATCAAGAGCCACCTCTTTGGCATCTGCAATTGAGGGAGAGACAGCAGCAAACACGGCCTTGGTTGCAGCGCTGAAAAGGGAAACAGAGGAGAAGGAAGAGGTGGGTGCCTCATATCGGTCTTCACCGTTTCATGAAACGCAACTGAAGCGTCATCTTCTCTAGCTTCTGCTTCGCGTGCAAAACAAGGAACAAAGCATTGCCGAGCTGGCTTCGGAGAATGCACAGTTGACTACTGCCCTTAACGCCGCTGAAACGCGAATAGCGGAGCTATATGCTGATCAAGGGCGAATTGAAGAAGATACTGCCGCAAGATTGGAGCTTGTGGATAGGCTCAGGACGCAAGGACAGGAACTCGAAAGGGAAAAAAGAGAATTGCTTCGGCGGTATAATGAACAGGTAGCATTTATACCATTTCTATCTCAACTTTACTAAATTCTTTCCTGCTTGATGTTAGACTGAAACCTTCGACGCGGAAAGGCAATCCTTCTATGACAATGAGCAACACCTGAAATCACGTATTCAGTCGCTTTTACAGGCACGCAAAACAGCAGAGCTGCATCCGAAACCTTCTGTTCAATCATTGGCTGAAACTGTCACCGGGGAGGATGATGATGCACTAGACGCAGACAATGATGACGGGGCTGAAAGTCCTACGAAGTTGGTAGGAGCTTCGCGCACCGAACAGGATGACCCGACTGAGCCTGCAGAGATGACGTCTCTGCGGATGGAACTGTCAACGCTTTCCACTTCATATACCTCCCTCCAAACTACCGTCCAGCATCTTTCTTCCCAACTCCTTGACTTGAAACGAGTCAATGCACAACTACAAGAGGAGAATGAAAGCTATAATATTCTTCTCCGAGAGAAAACTCTCAATGGTCAGTTCGACATCTTGAAGTCAGCCAGTACGAAACAACTCGACGAGGTTTCGAGCGAGGAATATGAGGACGACGAAGACGTGTATCAACACGAGGAGAGAAGTCCGCTTCCTTCGCGCAGTAGGACACCTCTTGATCCCGTTGATGAACTTGCCGAAGACATGGATTCTGGAGTCTATGGCGAGGAACAGGAACAGGACCCATTCACACAGGATGATGCGGGTTCATTTTCGTCTGCCGGGAAGCGTGACCGATCCCGCCGCGCTGGTCGTGGAGGTCGCCGAAACGCAGCCTCATCTCGCTCTCCTTCTGCAAAGGGAGAATCATTGGCTGGTCTGCCAGTCGCCGGCCCAGGTTTGGATCTTGCGGCGGAACTTGGTCGCGCAGAGAACTCCGCCTTCCTGGATGGACAAGGAGATTTCGACTCACGCGATCGTTCGGCATCCATCGCAAAGACGAAACGTGGCAAGCGTCAGTCCATGGATCGCAAGGCCGAGGCTGGTACCGCGGGCAAAGAATACGACGCTCTACGCAACGAAGTTAAATCGCTTAAGGATGCAAACAAGGCGCTATCCCTTTACGCATCCAAGATCATCGATCGCATCATTGCCCAGGAAGGCTTCGAGCACGTCCTCGCAGCTGACTACGAGAAACCAGCACCTGCTAAAAAGCAGGTGCCCGAGAAGCCCAGCGCCGAGCAGATACCCAAGAAGAAAGCGAGACCTCAAAGCGCTATTTTCGGATTGTCTCTCTCAACTGGGGACCCATCGCCATCACAGACATCTCAATCTACATTGCCTCCGACTTCTCCGAAGATCCCAGTCGAGCAGACAGCGACGACGAAGGCTCAAAGGCGTTCATTATCTTTTGATTGGAGACCGTTTTCTATGTTCGGTAGTTCATCAGACAAGAAATCCGAGACGAATGCAAACTTGAAGCCTCTTAATCTTCGACCGGGAGTGTCTTCCGTTGTAGCTGCTCGCAAGTTAGACACCGAGGAGGACGACGAAGATAGAAAAGAGCGCGAGCGTCTCCATGCAACCATGAAACTCATGGGGATCAATAAGCCCATGATGTCAACGCCAGTTTCTCCTAATATTGGCAGTCCCATCGCTTCCCTTAGCACACCATCATCGACACCGAGCGGGACGCCAGATCCGAGATCTGAAGCCACAAGCCCCAAGCAGTCAGCAATCTCCCGATTCTCATTCTTCCGCTCGAGGTCTAATACCTCGGAGAACTCCATAAATTCGACGAATTCTATGTCTGGTCGCCCCGGGCCTGAAAGCAACCTAACTACGGAAGCTCTGGAACGAGCTGAGGCTGAAACAACTTTGGCGGCTTTGGATGAGCGGGAGAAAGTTCTCGGTGCTGAAATCGCGAAAGGCTCAAACGGTGGTTTTACAGAACTTCCGCCCCGTCGTCAGCGCGGCGAAGGACGAAGCAGACGAAGCAGACAGAGTGGTGGTAGCGGAAGCGGAAGTACTGTGTGGAGTGCCGGAATGAGTACTCATAAAGAAGAAAGCGGAGACGAAGCGATACGAGCAGAACAAACTTAGATGAGACGATGAATTGACGATTTTTATGATGATTTCAAGCTTTATGTTTTTATACCCTTGCTTTCGTTTACTGGATTTTTGGAACAGGATTTCGTACAGATCATTGTCTCGAAATTCCTCGCTGTAAAATATGTTGTACCTAGCGTAATGATAATGCCACGACCCACTGCTCCAGATTCTCGCCTTATTCTAATATTTCTTACTCGTTAACTGACAAGTAAACTCATGAATCAATAGATCAACAACAGATTATGATACAGCGGGTGTACAAAAAGGGGGAGGATATCACAATCATCTCTTTTCATGTTGAATAAGAGTATTTTGTGCGTGGATCCGCAGTGCCTTAAAGGGATTGCTGGAAAACTCTGGCGTCGCCAAGAGCAAAGGCTGGCGAATCTTCTCCGTTTTTCTGAGAGGTAGATCAGTAAGAGTATTTACTCACAAAGAGCATTGCAAACTCACAAAACCTGTCTTCTTTGCTTTTCCGACAGAGGAACGCCTTTCCCTTCCCCAATCATACCAGTCTTCCGTTTCTTTGGGAGAGGTTTCAAAACTTTCGAAGAGTCGATCTGCATAACATCCGGATTTTTCGTTTCTTTTGAATCGTCAACCGTATCTTCTTCAACAACCGGAAGGGCAAGAGCGACATCTTCAAAACCAGATGCTATCTGATCTTTGGCCTTCCGTTTTAAACGTCTTGCATGAGACTTAGAATACGGGGCGTGTGATGATTCTAATCCTATAGCAAAGTATGGGCGTCTGGTGAAGCGAGATGCAGTTTGCATACTCACGCTGAATAAAAGCTTCATGTTTCAGCTGTTGTTTTTCCTTCTTTTTCAGAACGAGTTTTTCAGAATACTCTGATTCCATTGCAGCAAGAAGGTCATTGGCCTTCAACAACAGGTCAGCACCATGTGAGAAGAAGGTAATCAACCACTTGCAGATATTTCTTCTGCAACTGCTGTTTCAACATGTAATGTTCTTCCTGAATGAGCAAATTGTCGTTTATCCAGGCGCACAGATTGATCATGTATATTCGTTCGAATGCGACGAGCTTTGGGCTAGAGAATGATCAACCATGACAAGTTTTGAGTCTATGTTAATATTTTTCATACGAGTAGACTTACCATCACTAAAAGGTTGAAAAAAGGATGAAGAAAGAGAGTATGCTCGCTCGCAATTTTAATTGATTGTTTGTACATGTTTGAATCCTCACATTACTGTTACGTAACCCAGCATATCATTTATATTTCATTCAACAAGCTACCACCACAAGGATCCAAGAGAGTTCTATTCAATGTTCGGAAGGCGGTCGCCCAGTGTAGCAGAAATGCTGTCCGAAATACAGACAGAAACAGGCGCGCAGGTAAGCTTTCGTATCTGGTCCATTCGCATCAGAGTAATCTGACTTGAGAATAGCTGATGAACTCTTTGATGTATCAAAGTATCAACACAAATCCCCTGATGGTTTTCTCTGAACTGATTTGCACTTGCAGCATCTCCGTTAGGATCTACCGGCTTACCCGGCCTAGATGTCCAGCTTCTGAGTACCACGAACATTCACGCATCTCCTTCCTCATCACTCAATCGAGGCGATGTACTTGAAATACAAGGACCAGCGGCATCTGGGAAGACCCATCTCGTCTACCGCTTGACCATGCAATGCATTCTTCCCGAAAAAGTCTTTCATTCAAAAGAGCACATTCCCTCCGAAGTCGAGATCGGTGGATGGGAGAAGTCAGCAATTGTCATGGACACTGATGGCCGATGGAGTGCTCATCGACTGAAATTGCTTCTCATAAGACGCCTTGAAAAGGTCCTCCCATCTGGGCACCCTGAGCTTCAACAGCTTATACAAGACACCGTCGCACAGTCTCTGCAAAGATTGCATGTCTTTCGAATCAGATCATCTGCATCTCTGGCAGCCACACTCTTTCATTTGCCACTTTACCACTCGCAGCGAATGATCGATGAAGAAATCGGTTTGCTGTCAATTGACTCGATCAGCTCCTTTTACTGGATAGATAGGTACTATCTTGAGCAGCAGCGACAGGGTTCTTCCGACAGAAAAGACTCAGCCAATCCACTCGGTCACATTCTAATGGCTCTCCAAGAATTTCGATTGAGCCACGGGCCAGTCATCGTGCTCACAAATTGGGGTTTAACACCTGTGTCGAAACCTTCTGATGCGAACGACGAAGGTGTGACACCATCGCCATTCTACCGTCAGCATTTACATCCTTTTCCTGCGCCGTTCGAGATCCCGTCTCGTATCTTGCCAAATGCCCACCTTATGCCTCCTATTACACACCATATTACCCTAACTCTACCTTCTATTGATCGAATACCTCTATCTGCGACCAGCCTACAAGAGGCACTTGAACTGACTGAACAGGGATCCGTCGGCATAAGGAGGAGAGACATAGTGGGCATTCTTAGGACTGTGGAGACGGGGAGCACAGCGACTTTCACCGTAGACAACCTCGAAGAATCCTGACTGAGTAGGCGATGCAGCAAAGTTGAACGCGAACTAGTACTGTTAACATGCTGCATATATTACAAACTCTAGACAAACAATCGAACGGATCTCTCATTCTGTTGGTTTCATAAAAATCAGGCTTTACTATCAACGCGAAAGATATCCTCGTCAGAGAGATGTGAGATGCCGTGGCTACAAGAAAATGTCAGAATTACCCACATACAAAACACAAAGCTCACCTCTGTAGAACATGACATCTCATCCCATGAAATGACATGAGCCTCTGGTGTTTATCTCCTTTGTCTGATTTCTTCGTCCGCGAATTTCGTTCATCCAAGTTCATTTTGTCCTCAGCAGGCTCTTGTTCAGGATCATCTTGCTGCAGACAGTGCCGACAACCATAGATCTTGAGCTCCGCCTTTCGAGGTGCACTCTTCGCCATCGATGTCAGTTCCGCGCACAAGCCCCATTGAATAGGTTGAAAGGGCAGCCTCTTGACTTGTTGAGGGGTAAGAAATTCCATATCCATGTTTTCATGACGATGTGAATGTCGTTGCTGTTGAAATATTGCCATTACTCTATGGAGCGTGCTTATTGGCAATCAAGTACCTACCATGGCTTGAAAGTTCATTACGGTCTTCCCGTCACAGTCCCTGCAAAGTATGCAATTGTGGTTCGCATCTGTCTTCTGCAATGATTCCCGGAGATCTTCGGAAACGTTTAGAAGAGCGAGTAGCTTCCGTGTAGCGCAGATGGCCTATGAAAATGCAATCAGCATCAATTTCATGCGGGTGAGCCCCTCAATCACCTTTTGATCGGGTATGAATTGTTTCGGTGACCAAGTTGTCCTTGCCTTCTGCTTCTTCGTAAGATGCTTGCACTGATGAGCGCAAGCTTCCCTGAAATCGAGAGGAGGGACTTTCGACTCATCCGAAGTGTGATCCATGCACCTCGTGCAAATAAATCGAGCCGTCAGCCTGTCTAGAGGATCTAGCTTCTTTTTACTGATTTGAAAGAAATCGTCTGCTCCGAGAATCTTTTTGAATTCGAAGTCTGCTTTGCTTCTCCAGAAGGATAGATCATCGTCAATCATGCGACGTGTAGAAGGGTGCTGCAAGCTCGGGGCGAGGTTGTCAGGGTCTGAACCACGTCTGTTCTGAAGAAGCTTTATCATGGACTGTTGACGAAAGACATTGAGGTTGGGAAGTATCACTGGCTTAGATAGACTAGAGCCGATCGACTTCCGACGATAGTATTCCTGGGCCATTAGCTCCCGCCTCTTGGAGTAAGCTTGCTCCTCTTTTGATCGAGCCCTCTTCTTTGCTTGTTTCATAATCTCAGCTTCGACGTCTGATTTAATGACGTTGAAATCTGTGACGGTCGTAAACAGAGTGACTGGTTTCTTAAACTGTGTGCTTACTCCTTAACTGGACGTGTTCGAGTGCACGATTGTGCCACTTGTAGAATTCATTACAGGTCGGAGTGTTCAGAACATCATCAAGTTCCCAGCCCTCTAGTAAAGCTAACTCCTCCAGTCTGTCGCATTAATTCAGCCTGGCAGATTTCAGAAAATAAGTTACCGTGAACTTACACACCGAGGTTCCATTTCTTAATCTCGAGGGTGAGCTCTGCCCTCTGCTGGGTCCAATCCAATAGTGCTCTGGACAACTACGTAAAAGATCAGACGGACACTTAGGATACCATTTCTTATGACGCACGACAAGTATTGCCCGTTTTTTATACACATATTTTTCACGAAGCTGCAAAATCGTTTTTTTTTCAGACTCAGAAAATGTAGACCGACAATATCTTACCATGCAGTAATGGTGCTTCCTGTTTATTCTCGATTTACCTTGTCCAACAAATTTTCTAGATTCGCTTAAGGCCTCGAGAAAGTCCGTCTTGCGGAAGAGATCGCCTATAGGCTCAGTCAGCACAGTTACGGTAACGGGATAGGTCGGAGCTTTTACTATGTTCAGTATGAAATAATTTGTCTGGTCGTGATCGAAAGTGGTAAGAACAACCTGAATATTAAATTGCAAAGCTCAATTCACCTTCTAAGCCTACAACCCAGTCTTTCACAACAAACTCTTCCTTGCTAGGAGCATCTGGGAAACGAAATGCCTTTTCTCTAAAATAATAAAGCGCGTTGGCAGAACGCTGAGTGGAATGAAATCGAATCAAGTACTGACTCCTTCCACTCTTCGTAACATTTGTCCTGAACAGAAAGTAAGAATCAAGCAAACTGTGCTAAAATGAAAGAAATCACATTACAAACTCGAAGACGCAGGGAGAACGACTTGTAAAAGGCATCGACGTACTTCCCACATTGCTCGATACATCTGTCAGTTACAGGCGTAAATCCAACAATTTGGTAATGGCCTACCTCGCAGGGACCACCATCAAAGATATACGCTGCATAGGCAGGCTCGGTGAAGTTTGGTGTGGGATCGGGAATTTCAGGTCTACAGTACTTTCTTGCGCTCTCCCATATGCATTTGGAACGCGGATTTATCACGAGGCTGTCGCAGAAGTGGCGGCTACATCTTGCCAGCGCAAGGACCTCTTCCGGAGTAGTCATACTCAGTATCTCTGCAATCAGCTCCCATGGCAGAATTGAGATCAGGTCGCGTTGAAGAGGTGGCGTGTCCGCATCTGTGGCATTATGCTGAACCTTTCGCTTCTTCCTCGCCATGGTTGAGTTGAACGAAAGCGAGGGTGAACTACAACTACAGGTTTTACAAGAGCAGATCAATCATTCAAGAACGCCGCTTATTCTTGATTATGTAAGCTGACCGCATACAAGCCGTCTACATCTGGATTGTCTAAGTCTAACTTAGAATTGTAATATTAACTCAAATCCTCTAAACATGCCCAAAGCTATCATTTCGCCCTCAGTGCTTGCCTCTGACTTTGGTAAACTCAACTCAGAATGTCAGCGTATGATGGATGGTGGTGCGGATTGGTTACATATGGGTTCGTGATGCGCTATCATTGTATGTTTGCCTCACGACGGCTCACGGTATTGTAGATGTCATGGACGGGTATTATTTTCTATTCATCCTGGATGCTGTTGAATATACTAATCAATGTGCGATCCAGTCACTTTGTCCCAAATATCACTATGGGTGGGTGAAGTATCTGCTTTCGGTTGGACTGATGTGAATACCTTACGAGCATAGGTGCACCGATACTATCGTGCGTCCACAAGGGCGTGCCAGGCATCTTCATGGATTGCCATATGATGGTCTCCAATCCGGAGAAAGTATGCGAGTCACAGTGTCTTTCATCATGCGAATTGAAGCTGAGCTCCCGTGCAGTGGGTCGATGATGTCGCTAACGCAGGCGGCGCACTCTATTGCTTCCACATCGAAGCGACCAGTAAGCCAGAATTGACCTCCATATACACTCAGACCAACGCTAATGCAGTCGCGTTGCCGTCACACAGATGAGCCTCTTCCCCTCATCCAAAAGATTCGCGAACGAGGAATGAAAGCCGGAGTCGCCATCTCGCCCGATACACCATCCACAGCCGTCTCAGACGAAGTCGGCAATGCAGCGGACATGATCCTCGTGATGACAGTCTACCCCGGTCCGTTCCTTTCCTTCACATGAGATACAATTAGCCCCCAGTTTTAACCTTGCATTATTTCAAATATCTACAGGACGAGGAGGCCAAAAGTTCATCGATCGCTGCGTACCCAAAGTCTCCGAGCTACGCGCCCGATTCCCGGACAAAGACATCGAAGTAGACGGCGGCGTGGGCCCAAAGACCGTGGGCCCATGTGCCGATGCAGGTGCGTTTGCCATTCCCCTTTCTCACCGACCATGGGATTCCTCTCAAGCGCGTGTGCGCCTCTTTTTATCGTTGTTGGTACGTACACAGGGAGCAACGTCATCGTCGCGGGTACCGCCATTTTCGGTGCTGAAGACCCGAATGGAGTCATCAAGGTCCTCAAGTCGACCGTCGACGAAGCACAGACGAAGATCGCACAAGCCCGTACATAGACCAGTAACCATCCTCTGTGCAAGAATATCAATGTAGAACATACATACCTCTCGACCTCTTACAATCCCAATTGTTACCTTGTACAAATGTGCAAATGGTCAGATGATGAGGTTGCAGTAATGACATTGGACAATAAAAGGACATAAAGAAACTACATCTAAAAACAGAAAGGAGAAAATAAAAGAGTATTATGCAAAAAATAACGCATGCCACCTGCCTCGAAAAGAGGGACAAGTAGCAAAGCCCAACAACCCAGCCCAAAGAACGAAACGAAAGGTCGGCAGGGCGAACGATTGGAAAGCGATGAAAGCTAGGGGAAGCAAATTGCCAACATGATAAAAATATGAGACGTAAGTTATGCGTATCCTCGAGAAAGTCTAATAATCCATAACCAACAGTCCACAATGAAGTCAGAGATCGATTGTCAACAACGCCGAAAGTGACTGACTCAGAAAGCATTTTGGGTGGTATTGATCTCTCCGATGCCGTAAATGAGTAAGAGATGATTTGAAGATAGTTGTGGTAGTAAAACAAGAAAGGGTGATTAGGTCGGTTCTACAGGCTCTTTCACCATTGCAGCCATTCTCCGTACATGTTCGGTCGTTCGCCTCGAATGTAAGCTTCGAATGTACGTTTGAGGACAGCAGCCCAATCCAGATCCCGCTTATCGTCTGATACCTTTTCCTCGAAATCATCCTCGTCATCATCTAATTGTGTCGAAGGTCCCGCATTTGCTGTCTTCAGTGCCTTGCGCGCCTGACGTTCACCCTTGGCGAAACGAGGGCCCAGGTCTGGGAAATCACGGCTCGGGTCAAAAGGCTTCCACCTAAACAAAAACCGTGAGATGACGAACATAACTAAAAAAGGATTCAAAAGAAACTTACCAGAAGTTATGGAAATGGTATGAGTATGCGCCCCTGAAGAAACCTTCGAAGCCCAATGCTTGAGGCGCTGCACTATCTTGGGCGGGAGTCTCAAAAAAATCTTCAAACCTGTAGTACGAGCAGTCAGTCTGGTAACCAGAAAGCTCATTTTCAAATCACTCACGCTGTGAAATATGGCTGAGGAGGCCTATCCCTTTGGTAGTACTCTGTGTTCAGCCACGCAGAATCGAACAAGGCATCTGGTAATCGCAGCAAGATACCCTCCATGTATGAATCCTTCGCATACTTCGAAACGGTCATCGGGTGGAAATCAAGCGCATTCCGCAACGCTGTCTTAAAGAGGAACGTGCCGAGCGCTGAACCCTTGTTCAGGTGTAGAACAGCAGTATTATATGTCTCGAGACGTGACCACCTATAAGCGAATGCACCCTTCCAACCCCACAGCTCTTCCCAGTCACGTAGGATAATGGTATCTGCGTCAAGGTAGATCCCACCAAAGCGATGACAAAGGATGAAGCGCGCCATGTCGGACAGAATCACGGAAAGTCGGTCATATGTCGACGAAGAGGTTGATCCGAGACGGTTCAACATATCATCATTGTCAGCCTTGACCGGGGTAGACGGAGAGGGAGGACCAGTCAGAGTTTCATTGTCTCCAACAGTAACACTTTCAGTCAGTTCTTCTTCCTCCGTTGTAGTCGTTGTAACCTTCTTCTGAGGAACCTGGATGATATGTCCACCCGAGTTGAACAGTGTCTCCTGAAAGGTGCGCCATTCGTCCCTCAGCTCTGGTACACCGTCCAATTGTTCCGTTGTATTCCACATCTTGAACTGGATCACATCCTTGAAACGCGGATGAAGGAAAGGCGAAGCCCAGGGGTTCGACTTGAGCTGATCGAACATCTCTCGTCGCGCATTCGGGTTCGGTACCGCTGCAGCAGGTCCGGGGTTAATCCACATCCAGAACTGAGGTCTGCAGACTTTCCCATCCTGCTGACTAGCTCCTTCATGCAGACCTACGTTTTGAGTAAAGAGATACGAGAGCAGTGCAAGATACGGCTTATCCGAGAAGGGGCCCGTCCAGAACATGTGATAGATGCGAGGGTGGTCAGGATCGCATGGACCAGGGAGCACCTCTGAGCGTCGGTATTCAACAGGTGGAGGTAGGTTTGGAGTTGGCTCCCAGTCAACACCGTACTTCTTGATAAGTCCCGCATTTGGGTTTTCGTCAACTGGCTTGTTCCGTGAAATCTCCGCAGCCCATGGATTGTAAGTAGGTTCTTCCGCTTGACTCGTATAATTTTGGAGCTCCCCTTGCTCGAGATAGATATACTTCCATTCATCCATCTTTCCACGCCTCACGCGCTTGCCGTTGTCCAATCCGGCACCTAAGCGTAGCACTTCCAGACAATCGCGAACATACTGCGCAACACGCGCGTGTGAGCAACCGGACACGTTTATAATCACCTTGAGAAGTAGTATTACAACATACCTTATTCTCGCTGAAATCACAGTTGTCCATGATTATATCAAGATCGATCACAGATCCCGGAACAGGGCGCGGAGGGTATGCAACGTTGGGCGGCTGAGCCTGGATATCCAAATACACGCGCTTCGAGCCGATTCCTTTAGTCTTCGTAACGGGCACCTTCGGTGGAGGTCGGAAGCGTGAGGGTAACGTAGTCTTCTTCAGTGGAGGAAGTGCAGGATTAATCGGCTCCTCAGTAAGACCAATTTGCTCAGGAACTGATAGGACAGAAGGGAAAAGAAAGAGTTCCAGCGTTAAGCATGCGCACAAAAATCGTAGCAATACGGCAAACACAGAAAAACACAGAAATCAAAACTCACTTTTCCTACTACTTGGATAATGTCCACTCGCAATCTCCCACTCCCATATCTTCCGCAAATCCTCGCGCTGGAAGATGAGCGTCGAGTCAGGCGGGAACACCGTCGGCCACTCCTTCTCCACGGTGCCAAACCGCTTCGCCAGCGCAAACACTGTCCATAGCGCCGACAGCACACACAATAAGATAATCAGACACCCGCGTTTACGCCCAAACCGAGTGACGGTGGAGTGGTATAACCTAGGTGGAATGGGTAAGGGCAGTCTGAGCTGTCGGCCTTGGACACCAGGGATGGGCAAGTAAAATATTGTGAAAAGGCCTGATTGGAGTCTCCCGTTGATAGATGCCTTTTCGTGTACTGCGCTGGACCAGGATGGGAGAGGGGAAGTGCGCCCTTTGGAAGATCTGCTTGCGTGAAGAGTCATTGAGAGAAGTGATTATAAGAAGCGCCGTCCTTTTCTAGCAGTAAATGAGAAGGAAAAACGCGGTCGGTAAGGTAAAACAGCCAAGAGAGGTAGCGGGGATAGGAGGAAGGGAGACTCAGGGAAAGGACAGTCGAGAAAGGCTGGTCGAGGTGGAGGGAGGATGCTGCCTGCGCAAAGAGATGGCGGCGGGATCTGTACACAGACCAGGGTCGGGTCGGTCGCTCCTTTGCGCACAGCAGCCAGTTTCAGTTTTCTCACGCATAGCATAGTCTAACTTGGCGCTTCAACGAATACGCAAAGCGGGGGTGTATTTCGCTAGTTCTACATGCCATATATCTAGTACATATTGCCAGGCATTTTTTTTCTAGATCGTCTACCTGTACCAATTAATGCTCAAGCGGATAAAGCTCAAGGTCTGCATCTTCGGCAGGCACAGACAAAATACGAAGCGTGTTCGTGTGGCCCAGTCCTCCCTTCCATCCTTGTACAGCAACGATCGGTGAGTTGGGCTTGATGATGTTCAGTTGAAGTGCCCTCCTCAGTCCAAACCGGATCCGATTGTCAACCTGTTGCATGTTTCGTCAGCGCCCCATTCACACACGTAAATCCAAAAGACATACATCAGTCTGCCACTGATGCGCTTGAATACCGCGAGGCTCCGGGTACCACATTGGGTACACTCCACGGTGCAGGTGGATTTGTCGCGACGTCTGCTGATTCCTCGTCACTATCATCGAGTCAATTTTTACCTTCATTATATTGCACCGAAAACAATCCTTACCAGTAATGATGGGAACACTCGGCCGATACTTCGAAATCAAACGAGCAGTGTTTCCGCTCGTCGACAGAACAAGAATCGCACTCGCGTTCTGCTCAAACGCTGACGCTACAGCGGCCATCGCAACCGTCTCCACCGTCTCTGTTGGGCGCTTCTGCACATTACGCAATTCATCATACAGCGGTGGGTAGCAAATAGCCGACTCTGCAAGATAGCAAGTCTCCGCCATCATGAGAACTTTACGGCACGCGATCAGCATTTAGTCTGTGGAAAGATTTTTTTGAGAACCCACCGGCCTGGACCGGATACGTGCCCTTCGCGGTCTCTCCAGACAACATGACGCAGTCAGCTCCATCCAAAACAGCGTTAGCGACATCGCTGACTTCTGCGCGAGTCGGGCGCGGGTTATACTGAGTCCAAAGGTTCAGTACCAGCGCGGTCGGGGAGCCCTCAGCAAGCACTTACCGTCATTGATTCGAGCATCTGCGTTGCACAGATGACAGGCTTGCCCACCTTGTTGCACTTCGCGATCATCATCTTCTGCGCAAGGAAGACTTGGCTGGCAGGAATTTCGATACCAAGATCGCCTCGAGCCACCATAACGCCATCACAGACGTCAAGAATCTCATCAAAGTTCGCAACACCCTGCTCATTCTCAATCTTCACAATGATTTTGATATTTGCACCATTTGGACCAAGCACGTCACGAATGTCTAGGACATCTTGCGCACGACGGATGAATGATGCGAAGACCATATCAACGCCATTCCTGACACCAAACTGAAGATCAGCTTTGTCCTTGGCGGATAACGCAGGAAGGTCAACGTCAGTCTTCGGAAGGTTGACACCTTTGCGAGACGAGAGAGTGCCGTTGTTTATGCAGCGCACTCGGACGTTGGGGCCGTCAACGGATAGGACAAGAAGAGTCAGGATACCATCATCGACATAAATGAGCTTGCCCGGCGCAGTGACTTTGGGTAGATTTTTCTAATTCAAGGTCTATCAGGCGCATCACTAGGCAAGAAAAGGAAAGTACGCATACATAGTCCACGAAAAGGAACTTGTCATCGGAAGATTGGGCAAACTTCTCATCCGAGGTGACCACGAATTCATGGCCCGCCTTCACGGGAATCTGATAATATCGCATGTTCGGCCGACGATATGTGCGTAAATATTATAACAGTGACGTACATCTGCATTATCTTTTATGAGGCCTGTTCGGATTTCTGGGCCTTTCTGCGGAAGACATCATTTATCATCGGAACATAAGTTATATTTTTGAGATTTTCTGCGCCTTACCGTGTCCAGAGCAATCGCCACAGGGCGGCCCTCCGGGTCCACTGGTACATTGAAATTAGCAAAGCCTTCAAAGAAAGAACGAGAACACCCGTACACTCGACTGCTTTCCTAGTGTTGTCGATGACACTTTGGTGGTACTCGTACGAGCCATGCGAAAAGTTCATGCGCACTGAAAAGCGGATCAGTCAACAACAACACGAATGAATCTATCCTAGTGATATGCACATACCGATGTTAACACCCGCCTTTCTCAGCTCGGCAAGCTTCTCGACGCTGTTCGTCTTCGGGCCTACGATTCATCAAACGAACAGCACAAAGCATTGAGAACCTTTGTTCATACACATCAAAGAAGAACACGCATACCGATCGTGGCGATAATCGCCGTCTAAGATGGTTCCCATTCAATCAGCCATGAGTAGATAACGGATAAGTGATAAAATCACAGAGACATACTTTGCGCAGATACTTCGTCTCTTCTGTCGGAACGGAAGCGTTGGTGGGCGAGAGCGACGAGAGCCACTCGAGGGTTGATGTAACAGCTGGAAGGTCGGCCATTGTTTAACAGGAAAGATATGTGCGTGGCGCTTGAAGAGGATGGAAGGGGCTAAGAATGAATCAGTACAGAACAGAGGTAGGTATGTATATGCGCGCGAGAAAGATATATGCGACGTGGAAAGTGGAGGTAGAGGGGCTGCACGCACTGACGCCTCGCACATGCGTCAAGTATATAATATCCATCACACATCAGATATTGATTGGGGTTCGCCACGGATGGAGAAATCTCGCCTCCCGCTCGACCAGCAACATCAAACAGTACTCACGTTAGAATGGGGATCAGACACAGAAATCTAGTGTAGGCGTACTCTGAGAGAGAAAGAAATAAAATGATATGCATGCAGATGGATTTAAATTTGTTTTTAAAAAGCGACGATCTAAGTATATTATGACCGCGAACGCCGATCACCCTGTGCCCTCGGTACGACGCGTCCCGTCTAGACGCGCGTCATACCATGTAAGGCACTTCTTGCCAGCGATTCGAAAGCATACATATAATCAGTGGTATAATACACACGAAACACTAGAGAACGCGTAAGTAAGCCACAGAGACAGAAAAAGGTCGATAGCACTCTTCAGATAGAAAAGAAAACAGTAAAAACGATAACAGAATCCAATCGAAAACATCATTATCATAATAACGTACGCCACAAAACATCATCCAAACACTTCCCTATCCCACAGAAAGTTAGAACAGCGCCAGAGAGAGGGCGGTAATCACCCAAACTACAGGGTATCATAGAACGCGAAGTGTCCAGCCGTGCATGCTACTATCGGCGGCAGCAGACTGAGCCGCACTTAGCCATGCAGGTTCCCCCGGTGGGCCTTGCGGATTCACTGGGTTGTTCATTTCCAAAAACACATTCTCGCAAGTGACCGACCGTCCCGAGTGATACCCTATTCCATCTGCGCCGCGGATAAAGAGTAGTGAAAGACTCTTGCCCGCGATGTTCACTGGTCCGTCTGGTGGACTATTTCCGTTCACCTCATGTTCTGTACCTTCTGCGGAGTCTGAAGAAACACCGTAGGCGCGTCTCGCCTCGTCCTGTAAAGCCTTAACGATTTGCTGAATGGGAGGCATGTCGACAGTCACGTTCGTGTGCAATGCTCCTGAGGAGATGTACGATGTAGGGGCAGGCACGGTCGGAGGAGGCGGCGGCGGCGGCGGAGGGGCAGGCACCCCTGGTGCTGGAGGAGCAACACCAGCCATCGGTGTGCCTGGTGGAGGCGGCTGTTGATCAGTCGAACCGTAGAAAGGCGCGATACTTGTAAGCGGTCCCGATGTGGGGGCGTTGTTCAATCGATGAGTCAAAGGTCCAATATCACCCAGCCAGATCTCAAGTTGCGAGTGATGTCCCGTCTTAGGGTTCTCATAGAAGAAACTGGACACAGTCAGATCCAGCACGTTGTTCTGTGGACGATATATGGGCGGCTGGAAAAGCGTTGGGAAAGGCGTAATCGGCATCTCAGGAATCTTGTTATTCTGGCCCAGAGCATCAAAGAATGTGTATTGAAACTTTGCTGAAAAGGGCACAGAGAGCCGTTAGAAGTGACCCCTGAGCGCAATGCCTGAGAAATCAACTTACAGATTCCCACGATAGTCCAACACAGGTAATCGTCAACTTCATCGTGAACGGTGTGAATACCATCCTTGACTTCTTCACGAGTCCGCGGCGATTGGAATAGCAAATGGTGGGATCCAGAGTTACCCGGGGCCGGGGGAGCGACGACACCAGGTGTTCCAGGCACAGGACCCGCTGCGCTCAAATAATGTCGTGTCCCGTCTGGGTTAATTCTTTGAAGCGCGATTTTTTGCATCTGACTGACAGGTCCACCTTCCTCAGGAGAGATCTTGCCCTTGTCAACTTTTCGAATGATCAATGGCGCGGTTGCAATGCCTGTCATGGAGTCTGAGAGAACAATTTCCGACCCGTATGTTACAGGTTGCGGTCCGGCTGAGAAAAGCGCAATTGAGCGTATGATATCAAATGGCGGATCTTTTGAACTCACCCACTGGTCCTAAGTCTTGAGGTCTTCTTATCACGTTTACATTGAAAGCAGACCATGAGACGTTACTAGCGCATAAATGCGCATTGTCGATAGTCATGTACTTTGTTCGCACGGTTTGTGAGTTGATACGGTTGAATAAGGACACAGGTCCACCCGCAAGTATACACGACGATATGTTACGCGTCTTCGCCGTCTTCTTCGATGGTTTTGATATGATGGTTACCGGAGCCGACTCAAACACTGCCCAGGGCCGCGGACGGGCTCCGTCCTCATAAATCATCCCCGGGGCAGGCGGAGGAATAATCTCCAACGCTAAATTGAAGCTCTTCGCTTTTGCAGCTCCTGTTACGTGCAGGAACTTGAAGCTTGGAGTTGCGTTGGGTTCTAGCGGAAGTACCGTCTCTGGCCCCTTTTCTCCGTGTTCAGACACAATCGACATGGCCAACTTTTGGTCGCGAATGAAGCCAAACGGTCCCTCTATACGCACAAGTGGAGGTGGGCACAGGAACCGCTTCTCGCTGCCGTAGGATTTCTGCGCGACGGCCGCGTGCAGGCACACAACCGTCGTCATGTTCAATAATCGCTCGTTATCGTGCTGTACGTGTTCTTGCACAGTTCGACGGATTTTCGCGTGTGGATCTTCCTCGTCTGCGTCCTCGAGGCGTCGCTTACTCGTAGAAGGCTATATTGACGCGATAAAGCGCGTATACCGGGAGACGCGTCAGATATAGCACAACAATACCACTACAAAGCGTTGATCTGAAACACAGCCCTTACCTGGCCATTTTGACGCGCCGTATCTACGTTCGAAGGCAGCGTCACGTTGTTCATGTTCCAGACGGAGTCCTGACCCGATCCCTTCTGCTGAGCGGTTGCGAGGATACTTTGTATGGCCATCTGAGCTTGTTGCTGTACACTAGGTGGGAGAGTAGTGGGTGGTTCGGCAGCAGCCGAGCTTGCAGGCGGGTTAGTTGAGGGAGGCCTAGATAAGTCCTCAGAACGGTGTTCTGACGCGGGATTTGAGCCTTGGTTGGGAGCAGGAGAGGCGGAGAGGGAGTTTACGAGGATTGAGAGGTCTGGATGTTGGACGTCTGCGTCGTCGGGGGATGTTGGGATGTGGTCGTTGTTTGCATTTGCTACGGCGGCCATGTTGAGGTGATCGTGGACATAGGCGTCCAAGGGCGGTTGCTGTACGAAAAGTGTACGCATTACTGTTGGACACTCTATGTATGAGGAGCGTGCGAGACTTCCAGACCGAGTGTGGGAGAGATGCGTGGAACCAACATGCCCAAAGAATTCACATTAATAACAGTGACTCAGTCACATGTGACATTTCTAATACCTATATCTATTCCCGCGGACTCCTATTTTTTCGGCATCTCCGGCATCTCCGGCATCACGTCACTACTCCGCATCCATCAGCTTGCCTCTTTCTGCCAGCAGTGACCTTTTATATTTTATACTACGAATGTGAAAGTATCTACATTACAAGTGCTAGTGCAATAGTACAGCATGTAGTATGTTGGCCAACCTCGCTTTGTTCGTTTTGTTCCTGTGCTAAGAATACACGACCAATAACCCCTGTTCTGATGATGTTGATTGAATGAATGGACACACGCTTCCCAGAAGCCTCACACGCGTTACTGTGGGAAAATTTGCGGAACGCGTGTAGCGCATATACCCAGGAATTTAGACCTCGGGACCCAATAACTTTGAATACAACGCGGTCGCCCAACCGAGTTCCACCTCCCCCATCTCCAATCCTGTTGCTGGACTGAATAAGCCTAGCGAAGGCACACGTTCCGGAAGGGCGTTAGCTTCCCGCTCCGAAGAAGCAACACGCCGCGATTGCATCGTCTCGCAGAGCGTGTCGTCGTCGAATGGCTCGTCTATCGCCGTAGAGTACACCTCGAACGGAGTCACACTAATATTGGTGCCACCCTCCTGATGCTCCTCTTCCTCCGTAGGCCTAAAATAATTTTCTCTGATGGATTTCAAGAACGACGGTACCCTTGCTATTTTATTTTTATTTTTAGAGAAGCACAGTCACGTAAGTTCAGGGAGCAGTTGGTTGCACGGATGATGAGATCCATGCTTACCTAGACCTAAAATCCCGAGCTTGCTTTCCTTTGCAATAACCTCCCGCGCATACTCATCCAGGGCGTTCATCGACAACGACCGCGCCGAAAGCGCGTCTCTCCAGACGGCATCAATAGTTTCTCCCGTTCTTTCGCCTTCCTCAGCAGCGACAGGGCTTCGAGCCCATTCAACAGGATGATCTGGTGACCCAGGGCGCGAGGGAAAGAAGTCCGCTAGGTTGAATGGGTTATCCCTTATGTCACGTCTTGGGCTGACGAGCGGCGGGTCCCCACGAGTCTGTGCGGTGAGCGCGAAGTCCAGTCCATGCGCAAGTGCGCCGCCGTTGATAGTCGCATCTGGCTTCGCACGGAAGAAGGCACCTAGGCTCGGCTTCGTTCTGTAGCCTGACACGTATGATGCTTTGATCGTGCCAACCAGCACTTCTCCCAATTGGGCCGCCGATACTCCGTGTGAATAGACTAGCGGCGTGGGTGCCGTTTTTGAGCGTTGCAGCGCAGACGATGTGATCGCTTCTTCCGCAAGCATCCTACGCTAGCTAGGCTGTTGTTTATGTCGCAGAGAGAGGGGGGAGGAAAGCCACCCGAGTCAGCATCATTCCATTCCTTACATGTAGCTAGCAAGCAATGAAACTGTGGGGGATCGGCGCGGTGGTGACACTAAACCAAAAAGGGAACTGACCTATCACAACCGTACTTCAGTGTCGTATATGAGTCTCGTAGTAACGCTTCACGGAGGTGCAGAGAGAGATTGGTCTGAGTACAACTTTTCTTACTCCACCAGCTCTACAGAACATCGGAAGGACATACCGATTCGCCCAACCAATCGTAAATGGTCATGGCAATGCTCAAATCGCTGACGGTTCGGTTGGAAACAATAAATATATACAAAACCAGATCTACCAGATCGAAGCAATGTCCATGACTCTCGGTAATTAATAACACAAAATACGAAGTTCGTAGAGTGGGACGGGGCATACACGATGCGAAGATACTATGTGATTCTACGATATGATGATGTAGATAATGCGTGCATAAAGGAAATGATAGCAAAGAGGAAGCTGACGATATTGATGTCAAAAAACTAGGATAGCGTTTTGAAATTCGGTGGATAGAACATTGTAGCAGTGCAAAGTCCGTGCTTGGGGGAAGAGGGGATGGATAAAGGATAAAAAGAAATCACTGATTTCGTGACAAGGGACGTAGCGATGATATATGAAAAGGTTGTCCTTTAAAGAGTACAACCAGCGGTCCGATGTGGGATTGTCCAAGAGGGAAGGCGTCGTAAACATCGAAGTAAGGAGTTATAGTATCTAACCCCGTCGTCGGTCAGTCGATGAAGATTGGTGATGACCCGGTTCACGGCCACTCTGAGCCGCCGGGAAGGGCACAGTGGAATCGCGTTTGGTTGGAGACTTTGATCGAGCCGGCGATGTATCCACCTCTTGCTGGTACCGCCTCCAGTCTTCAACCTTCATCATCGATTGGCGTTTGGAAGACGAAGCTAATGCACCCGGAAGCTTGTTGAGCTTGTCTGCGCTGAGCGAACGTTGATACTCCTCTCCTTGCTTCTTCGTTTTTTCTTCCTGGCGCTGCTTCAAAGCCGCTTCCTTTTCCGCCAATTTCTTCGCCATTATCTGCTTTTCGACTTCTTTTGAGTGCTCCCAGCGGCTGCGTGCCTCCGCAAGTCTGGCGTGTTCTTGTTCAGCTTGGCTGAGTGGCGCTTGGAGATCGCGCATCTTTTCGCGATGACGTTCGTTTAATTCCTCAAAGGTATGAACGCGAGGCGCAAGAGTGCGAGATTTCTGGCCGGGTTCAGACTTCTTAGGTGGGAGAATGGTGACAGGTGGCTTGCTATTCGTTGTTGCTGCCTTGGGTTGCGAGCTCCACACAGTGGATGAGGGTCGATCCCCTATCATGTTATGAGAAGCTGATCGCAAATGCTGGCTCTTTCTCCCGAATTCACCTGCTTCAAATGCAGCTTCTTGCTGCCGGCGACGAGCCAAAGCTTCAGCGACTGCGTCTGGAACTGGCACGGGAGCACGCTGCGGAATGGGCGCTACAGGACTTGGTGCGATGGGAGCCGAGACCCCAGAAGGTGGCTGGAACAGCTTTCTTTCTCGAACATACTCATTCCAGTTCGTATCGTCTTGAAGAGGTACACTGGATGGGCGATTGATAGAGGTACCTGCTGCGAACGCGTCAGGAGACATCGACAATCTGTCCATAGAATGGACGCGAGCACGCGGATCTGTGGCACGCGGAGGGCGAGAAGGACCATCCAAAGCTTCCGCAAGTCCGAGGCTCAGCGTCCGGCGAGACGCAAAAGATGGATTACGCGAATGCGAACCACCTTCAGCAGAAGAACCCGGCGTGGATGCACGTAACTGCTCAATAGACTTCCTTATATTTGTAATCTCTGCCATAAGGTCCTCTTTCTTCTTTAATTCCTCCCGTTCCTGCGGCGACAAACCTCTAGAGGAGCTAATGGAGTTTGATCTCTCAGTATCAAAGTCTTTAGCAAGGTCGGCTTCCAAATCCCCTCCAAGGTCAATAGCAGGCAGAGCTCCGGAAGACTGCCGATCATCCGCGGGTCCAGAAGCCACCATGAACTCGGAGACCCCAGACTGGTACCGTGAGCGGCGCTGTCCGTCCATGACCAACGTAGATCCTTCTTCGGTATTCGGTGACTGGGCGTCCTGATGCTTCAGGAGAGGCAGGCTAGAGAAGTGCGAATACACTCTGCCGTGTTCCTTTTCCCACTCGGCCAGCTCCTTCGCAGTTAATGAGAATCGGGCCGCTGCTTGATTCTCCAGGTCTTCATCGCGTTTCTTTTGCTCCATGGCAATCTCCTTAAGCTTTCGCTGAAGTACTTTGAGGATCCGGAGCTGTACGGCTGCACCCATAAGCGTGAATGCAGCAATAAGGCCGATTTCAATCTGCATCAATTGAGAGATCGGGAACTGTATCCCATTCTCCTCAAATTTTGTGAAGAGCGAGTTGAAGCCGAGATTTGCAACGTAGAACTAAGTGCAGTGTTCGGTATTGACAGTCTTTTCGTATGAGTACATACAACTCACCTCCTTCAAGTTGGCTGTGGTATAACAGTCTATGCCCAGAACGAAAGCCGACGCTCCGACGGCCGCCGTCGAAGCAAGGAGCACATGATAGTGGATTTTGGGGAGAGTGCATAAGCAAAATCCCGCGACAGCGAGGCCTAAATGCTTCCGTTAGGAAAATGCCGTTTGCCTCCGATCGCTTGGGACTCACCAATATACAGTATCCACCTGTACCCTACGGGTCGTATCAACCCGCCTTCTCTGAAAGTTTGAATCCAAAGGCCAAGCGCAAATCCTCCCCAAGCACCAATGAAATACTTTGCCTGCTGCCAGAAGAAAATGGCGACCGCACCACCGATGATACCCGCGATGGAACAAGCAAGGACGAAAACGCCGCGAAGCTTTGCATCAGGGGGAGAAATGGCTTCTAGCACGCCGAACTTGAGTATGAGAGCAAAACAGCTGAGAGCGAATGTGTAGAATCCGATAAGAAAGAAGGAAGACCTGTGTGAAATTCTGTGAGACGGAAGAAGATATGATGATTTCGTAAGAAGGGCTGAAGCACATACCACCTGTTCTTATGACCCCAGAAGGCACTGGGAAGACCTGTGATGATGAGAATAGCACCCAACACGCCAAAGCCCGGGTCTATCTTGGTGTCCAGCGAAGGGCCAGCTGAGGCAGAAGCAGAAGCAGATGCAGACGAGGTGGCGTTGTCGCTGGTCGTAGCAGACGGGGTCAGAGTGGAGGTGACCTGGATAACTGTAACTCCTGTGCTGGTCTGCGCGTTTGAAGTGGTTGTGAAGGTCGAGGTTACATTGCTTGTCGTGACCGATACGGAAGCCGAGGTGGCTGAACTAGCGCTGCTGGAGTTCGAGGAAGTGGACTGAGCGGTGACGAGACTGAACTGGACGAGAGCCAGCAACGTCCATATCGCAAACAATGGCGACCACGACCAGCTGCGCAGGACGAGGCGCATGGTGAACGAAGGAAAGAGATAAGATGAAAAGAAAAGGAAAGAAGGAAGGAAAGAGTAGAGTAGGAAGGAGGAAAGGTAGGTAGTGAGAGCGGCAAGCGAAGACCGTGAACTCAAACTGGCTGACGCGTGGGTACTCAAAATAATAATTAATACTATCCCCTATCCCGCAATGCACATCAACCTCACCCTATAACCTCAATACTGTCTTTCTCTCTGCGTCGGGGAAATACTCAAATGAATCTTCTCCATGTTCTTGGCTACCTCTGACACCGCATATATGTACTTCTCTACCTGTCTGTCACTAGGTAACACCCGGCCAAAATGACCTTGACCCATGGAATTATCCCTTTTTGGTGGGCGTCCCTCCGTACCATCACACAAGGCCGTCTCGACCTGCGGCTCGAATCAAGAGCTATTTCCGGCTACCGAAAGAGGCCCGAATACCGAACCATCTCCAACACCGACTTTGAAGCGAGGATGCTCTCACAGACCGTTCAGCTGTCAAAACTCGCCGCACTAAGATCGTACCAGACAGGCTTTATGCGCAGTCTGCGGTAAAATGTCTTCAACAAACCGGCCGGATTTTTTGTCGTCCGTACAACTCCGTCTTGTCGTTCAATCTCTCGCTCCGTCACAAACGTCATCACCTAAGAAAAGGTAGACGTATAAGTCTGTGAAGAGTGCAACGTTAAACGAAACTCGCGTACCTTGCCTTCTCGGCCAAAACGTCCCACTCGGCCAGAGACGTGCTTGAACACATCCGCACTTGCAGTGTCTGGAGCACCAGCGCAAAAAACATGCGTGAGCTGCGGCAAGTCTACACCGCGAATGGTGGCGGGAGTGGCTACGAGCAGAACAGGCACCCCGTCCAACTGACTGGCCATTCCACCCAACCGATCAATCTCCCGAGCCCGCAAGTCGAGTGGTCGTGCATTGACGCCTAAGTCTTCAAGTTCTGCTATAACTTTCTTAATGGACGAACTAGTCGGAAGAACTAACAGAGCTAGATGTGGAACGTCAACAACGAAAATAGATGCTATTGCTTCCATCACCATTGAAGATGTTGGTGATTGCGGAGGAACACCTAGCAAGGGTAGAAGCGACAATCAGCCATACTCGACCGGACTACAAATCATGATACGTACTTTGCATTTTCTGAAGTTTTTCCCGCGAGTCCGTGGGTTCAATCTCTTCGCCTTCATCTTCATTTTCATTATCATTATCTTCACCCGGCCGTGTGGCGAATTCAACATTCCGTAGTTTACCATCTGGTGGCACCACAAAAGCATGATGCAAGATTCCCGATTTTGATGAGTTCTCAGGACTGAGCATGTGTGCATTGGCTTTCAGAAGCTCTCTACCCGAAAAAATGACTTTGTCTTCGCCCAACCAACGTGCATCGCATAGATAGTCAATGAGATTAGAATGGACTGTTGCTGAAGACATGACAAGCTGAAGAGGGCGTCCAGTATTCGCATTAGTATGCTTGTGGTTATTCCTTCCGACGTCGCCATTTCCATCGTCATTATAGTCGATGTCAGCTAGCGGGACGGCGCCGGGCTTGCGCTCGGGCAGGAGTGCCTCCAGAAGCTGTCGTGTAAGACTCGGATGCTTCTTAAAATTTCTCCAGGCCGCGCTCTCATGCGACTTTCGCACATACGGCGACGGAACATCCAGCAAATAATCCACTTCATCAACCACAACCGTCGACACGTTCTCAAGTTGCAAAGCTCCTCGATCAGAACCATGGATCTCCCAAAGCGCTTGTGGTGTGCCTATTAGAATGTGCGGTGGAGTAGAGCGAAGCTTGTGCGTCTGCTCTTCCATCGGTATTGAATCACTGCGAGCCACCAATTGAGCAATTGCATCCGTAGGAGGTTGGTTGGATCCCGAATGCCTCAGAATGGCCTCAATCCAACGCATTATCTGGTAGCCTAGATCTCTATGCGGGACAATCACTAGTGATGTTATGGATGATCCTCCACGATGCCGGCCATGAGATCTCGAACGAGGTTTATTCAGTAACGCAATGATAGAGCCAAAGGATCTGCAGCGCACAAATGCAACAGAGTTTTCAGTAAAAATAGTACAGATCGAATCAGCGGTTGCCAACGCACTTTCCAGTTCCCGTGTCATCATGTAAAATAACATCCTTGCCGCTAAGAATGGCAGGTATAAATTCAGCCTGAGCTATTGTGGGTCTCTGCACGTCCGGAAATGCATCGCTTATCGCCTTGGCAATAGCATCACGAATGCCGAGTTCACGAAAGCCATATGGCACCTGTGGAACTCGTCCGGCCTTAGGAAGGCCATAAGAATTTCTTGAGATGCCATCCGCTTGCACGCTTGCTGCTCCTTGACTTGAAAAACGAATGCATGCTCCCACTGCAAAACGTGCTGATTGCAGATTTGGTGTCCTTAGGAACGGAAAGATGAAGGCAAGAGACCTCCTTCGACGACAGTGGGAAGAGTGCAGGAAGGTATTCATCGAGAGAAAGTCGAAACGCGTTCATGCGTGCGAGCACCAAAAAGCCTAGATAGGTCACGTGCCATAGAATAGATGAAATTAAAAGAAATTAATTATTATGCCGTGTATCTGTGTTTTAGTGCTAGTTTGTGGTCCCATCTGTAAATTATACTATAGTTTAGAAGAAAACGTACAACAACAGTACCGCTTCCACCAGCTTATGGCTCATCTTCAATAAAAATACACTCCACATCCTTCCATGATCGTTTCTCCTTCCAAACAATCTCCCGTTCCTTCCAATACGCCAGTTCACCATTTACAGCCCTAAGAGGTTCCCATACACGTTCACCCGTTTCGGGCTCTGTTTTTGCTTCGAACCATCTTGGTCGATGCGATGGTAGACGCCCTTCCTCACGGGCGCGACGCGTCTCTCGCTGGAAGTCTTCTTGTTTCGACTTCAACTCATTCGCTCGTTCGTACTTCCCAAGCTCGAATGCACGCTGATCCGGTCGTAGGCGGCAGTCTGTCGGGCAAAGGACAGGACGTAGAGCGTCCGGAAAATCGTTCAGTGTGATTGCAAAGGGAGTCAAGTTGAACGGAGCAGGAGGCTTTTCGGTGTTCCTCCACAACAGCATGAATTCTTGTGAAGACGGAGACGCAGCCGGCTGAATCGCAACATCTGGATGTAGGACACCATAACCAGTCCCAACTGCTCGGGCAACCAGTTGGCTATTCCAGCGACCTGCTATCTCGTAAGCCACATTCCCTCCAGCATCCATTACGTGTCCGAATATCTCATACGCATCCTTTCCGCGCCATCCTCGTGGCTTGAAGGTCAGTGTACAAGTGTCGCCCGTTCTATGATTTACCACCTTCAAGACACTTCAACAAAATACCCTCAAGAAAGTGGAGAATACTCACAGTCATGTCACCATAGTGATCTATAGTAGGTGAGCCCATGATGAATCCCGACACATTCGTTGTTACCTTCTTCCAGCTGTAGTGTTCCACGACTTTGCCCGTGCCAAAGGGACCCTTTGCTCTTGCTTTCGGATAGTCTGGATTACCCCACTCCTCCGGTATTATGAGCTCCACGTGCGCAATACCGGTCGGGCGAATCTCAAAAGACTTGCCCATGAATTTATTCTTCGCGTCAATTTCGCCAAAGTAGTGCCACAAAGGAGATTCTGCCCAACAAGCCGACACGGGCGGATGGTGGCTGACTTGCTCCGATACATAGCGGTACTTCTTGTCTAGACGGACGTACTCAAACGTTTCGCTCTGATGAAACGTAAGCTAAGAGACATTTTGCTGCGAACAACACGACGTACTAGCATTGGATTGAATGGTTTCGCGATACGTCCGACTGTACTGGAGTAATTTGACATCGCAAATGCTGCTACGAATGCTATTCGCTTGAGTCGGTCGGACTCGGTCGCCGCTGCGTCAACTATAGGCACATTCAGGTCAAAATAGTTCATGAAGAAAGGAGAGGAGACGTACGACACTCAGAGAATTCCATATCTTCTGCCTGTAGAACACTTCAGTATTGTCTTTAGATCTAGAGAATTGTAATACCATACCATCCGTTGCAGCATACTAGTAGGTTCGTTGAAAAACACGGGGAAACTGATCTTCGTAAGATCCTTTCCGATGGAATGCTTGAGGACGCTCCATAAGCTTGTCGGCGGTCTCGTGTCCTGGTCAATGGGCAGCTTCTGACGGGGCGTGGAGTAGCCTGAGTACTGTTCTAAATCGAGAAACGTTATTGTGTCCAAATCCATGGGCGGGGTCTTGACGAGAGCTTCCGGGACAATTACATTCGGAAGTTGGTTCGATTCAATCGCATCGAAGAATTCATCTTCTTCATCCGTCGAAACCAAATCATCCATATCTTCTGCCACAATCGCGGGAGGAGACGCGACGGTCGGTTGAGGATATTTCAGAGATTCATCTTCCGCAGCCTCTGGAGGGGATATTGCAGGCAATCCAGAGATTGATTCGGGAAGTGGAGGTTGCTCCAGACGGAAGGGAGGACTGAGAAATACTCCAGATTGCACATTTCCGCGAAGTCGGATAGTCGACCTGCCAATGTCCATACTTGTCCGTCCTGAGCGCTCCTGCGAGCCTCGGCTGGACCGCCGGCGTACTCGTGCGCGGCTTCTAAGCTCTTCTTCAAGGGCCGCACCTTCCTTAACGACTGTCTGCAAGCTTTCCTCCCAAAGGGCACCACGCGCCCTCTCACGAGCCACCTTCTCTCGCCACCACTCCTCGCGCTCTGCCACCATTCGTACATATTCGCTCACCATACGGGTTGCTGTTTTTGTAGAATCTTCGAGAGCTGCACGGATTTCTTGTAAAGTTCTAGGAGCATCTGCAGGTAGGACAAACGACTCCAACAATTGACCTGTAAGCTCCACTTGCGCAGCCGTAGTGTTCCCATGCAAAGCAAACTCCGTATCATAAGGTGGCGAGCGTTGAGAAGCGGCATCTGATGAACTGTCCTCCACATGATCGTCTTCCTCGTCTTCGTCCACATCATCTACACGTACATTGCTAACAGACGCCGCTGCCGCATTTTCCTCCAGCGAGTCATGGATTGATGATGAGGATGCGAAGTCTTTGCTTTCTTTTCGCGATGAAGTGGAAGTTCGTAGATCCGCTCCAAGATGCCGAAGACTGACTGACTCGCTGTCGCTACCGCTTTGCGATTGGCTATGGGCCGCATCGCGTCGTGCTAACTCAATACTATGGACTATAGCGTGCGTCCAGCGTCCGACTTCCACTGCGTGGCTTCCCTTTATGTACCATTTTTGCTGCCCACGGCCAGGGCTAGAATGTACTTCAAACCGTAGTTTGTCGAACGATGGTGAATACTTGAGCATGGCAGACTTCATCGCAATTGAGCCACGAGATGCCACCTGCTCATCATCCTGATGTCGATAGTCTACGCGACGTCTAATAAGCTATTGGCGACGCTACTTGAAAAAGGACTCACAAGACAGGATACCATTTTTCAATACAAACCAGCGGGTGTTGTAACCTCTTGCGACGTTCGTGTATTTGCTCAGGTATCCTTTCAGATGTGGTTGCTCTGAACCCGTTGGCCCTTGATCCAACAGACTTGCGTCATAGTTCGTAACTAAAAAGAAAGTTAGTCAAGACATCACAAGAGACTAGGAGAGATTTACAACTTACATTGACGGAGGAACACGCGCACTTTGTCGTCTTTACTTCCATGGATACTCTCAATGACGGACTTGCCACGCTTATCACGAACAAATACATCCGCGCCTGCCTTAATGCTAAGGTCGATCAGACTGAGGTCTTTTTGCCGCGCTGCTTCATGGAGCAAGGAACGTCCCGTCGAAGGATCCAGATACGAAAGGTCGACGAGGCGAACCCGTGGAGAATGAAGAAGCTCTATCAGTGCTTGCGGTGGACCTTGATTTGGTGATGATGCAATGTACGAATGCAAGAGTGATCTGTACGACGCCGTCAAGAGCGACCTTGAATCTATTCCCTTCAAGTAAGCAAATGCTGTAACTGTGCTCGCCTCGGAGAAAGGACGTACCTCGGATAGCTTTATGCACCTCTTTTCCACGGGCTACATCTTTGCACGTTCGTCCATGCGCGTCACGAAGTGTGTCATCTATCCCATCTTGCTCAAGCAACAAATTCACCACGTCCGCGCGACCTATCGATGCAGCCAGATGCAATGGGGTTGTCCCTGACCCGCGCGGATAGACCGCATTAGGTGAAATCGAGCGATTTGAGAGTAGCAAGGCAATAGTATCCGCTATATGAGAGTAGTTCCGTTGAGCAACAATATCGCCAAGAGAGAGAAAATACTGCATTTACTTGAGGCGCATCGAATGGCAAGGTGGAGGGCAGCGGCACCAACGTCGAAGTCGTCATGCAAGTTATGTCTTTTGGCTCTCGCAATTTCAGAGAGCAGTTGAGTGATAGAAGCGGCATCACCTATAACATGAAACTGAAACTTCAGTAGCATACCCCCACGATTTACAAAGCGTGTACCAGTTCTTAGAGCCCCAAGGAGTTTCACTTGATAAAGTGGTTCCGCAGCACCTAATGCCACACAACAGGTTCAGT
Organism: Sanghuangporus weigelae; assembly: GCA_033182465.1. Classification (NCBI taxonomy): domain Eukaryota; kingdom Fungi; phylum Basidiomycota; class Agaricomycetes; order Hymenochaetales; family Hymenochaetaceae; genus Sanghuangporus; species Sanghuangporus weigelae. The sequence continues at coordinate 2,032,196 of CP137318.1, read as the reverse complement.
TATTCAACAGACTGGCATTGAAGAGAGAAAAGGCCTACTTGCTGGGGACGGGGACAACTCAGACATCTCTGGGTTGGAAAGAGAGAGATCCAAAAGATGAAGTGGGATGACGATGTGAGGTGGCTAAACTTGCTCTGGTCTCTCGCCACTCTAGACGCGTCCGCCGATCATCACCATATAATCAGTCACGTGCAGCTCTAAACAATTTGCGGCTGCATTACATTTGCGATGGAAGTGAAAATAATATACTATGGCTCTTCACCTACTAACGATGCATAACTACTCCTACTAGTATGTCCACTCGTAATATCTCGATGTATCGCGGTGTATTTCTTCCAAGGTCCCGAGCTATTCACACTAACTCCTTCTTCCAATGAATGTTTTCGAGGAGCAAGAGTCGCTTCGTCGTCGTCGTGTTCATGTTCGCCATGACCCACAAGTGCGACTTGCTCCGGAAGATCCACCATTGCATAGCCATCCGAGTCTTTACTATCTGCTGAGCCTCGTTAGCACGGTGCAGCTGACAAGTAAGATATAATGTACCTTCTCCGAATACGGTGTCCATCTCTTCCAATGGGATTCCTTTTGTTTCCGGGTAGACTAATCTCACTTAGTACCAAATAAACCAAGGGCATTCCAGATAGACTTACAGAACAAGACTGCGAAGGCACTAGTATCTGTGACCCATTTTCTATACAAAAGGATGCAAAACTCACCAACGAAGAAGCTCGCGGCACAGAAGCCGCCATGCATGGGATATAACCGCCATTCAATGACCTCTTGAAGTACTGGCGTTATCTCTCCAACCAGGTAGTTGAAGGCCCAATTCGTAGCCGTCGATAATCTTCAAAAAGAAAACAGACGTCAGCCAATTGTTTTACATACTTGGAATGAAATCAAGACTTACGATACGCCCTTTGCTCGGACGTTTAACGGCATTATCTAGGTATTATGCTATTAGAAGCATTCACGGGTAATCGGCATATCACCTACTTCAGGTGGGTAAAGCCAAGGTATAGGGCCCCAACTATAGCCAAAGGCAGCATTGAAAACAATCACGCATGCAACGACGGCTTTGGGAGTCTGTGGAACGTCGATCCACATCCACCACCCCGTAGCAGCAAGTGCCACAGCGCACTGCACAAAAGAGACACTGTGAGTGAACCACAGTCTCGTTCGATCTAAAACACCTACCACGACAGCGCCAGACAAGAGAATCGCACGGCGACCCCATCTGTCTACAAGGTACCAACTTCTTGATGTCAGACTATCTAATATGAAAACGCTTAAGCATCAACTTACGTCGGTACAGTGCTAAGCAGATAAATAATCGCATTGATTCCAGTCATTAGAATTGCGTCCCGCCCTATCCATCCAGCCTCTGCATATGCTTGTTAACAAAATTTTTGTCTAGGCCTCTGCGACGGGCTTACCTTCAAACACTCTAGCTTTTTAATGATGGTCAGCGAAGGCTCAATGAAAGTAAGAATATGGAAGGTACACACGAGCATAGTAGGAAATAACTACGCAATGTGGCCAGTCAGTCCATCTCAATAATGACTGTAATAAATCAGACTCCATACCATTAATCCCATTCTGAAAAGAATAAATACCGTGAGCAGCTTGATAGTCGCTTGCATGAAGACTCCTTACCAATTGAGCAAAAGCCTGCGAAGACATCGCTACCAGGACTCTCCTTTTATAACGTTTCCACATCGCCTTGTAGCTTCGACTAGCACCAGAATGTCGCTGCGAAGTTACACGTTACACATTATCGCATCTCCCTTGATCAAAACTTGAGCTAGACCTACCTCAGCCATGACCTTATCCTTGATTTCCCGAAACTCTGCCTTCGCCACGCGGTCTTCGAGCTCTCCACCGTGGAGATCGGCAAGAACTCGCATGCCTTCGTCATCCTTCCCAGTATCAATTAGCCATCTACAAGTTCATGAATGAGGAAGACGCGTCTGCAGCAAATGAAGAGAAATAAACTAACCGTGGGCTTTCCGGAATGAATAGTGATCCTCCAGCCAGAATAACGCCAATCACGACTTGTATGAATAAAGGTATTCGCCACGACAAGTTGGACTCGATGAAAGAGCAGAAGTAGTCGACCCACTGCGATCAGGTGAATACATTGTACACCACATTCGCTTTGTTTCACTTACGACGGAGATGGCATAGCCAAAGATATTCCCTGTGAATTCCATACATGCAAGTGCGCCTCGCTACAAATATACGATTTGTAAGACCCAAGAAAGATGAACAGGTAGCCCAACTCACATGAGTAGGAGGTGAAACCTCGCTCTGGTATATAGGCACGATCGTCCTACATAACCAAGATCAGCTCAGAGGTACTATCTTCACCTCACCCAAAAGCAAAGACACTCACGACAACAACCCGACACCAAACCCACTTGTCACCCGCCCAACAATCATAACATTGTACCCCGTCGCGAACGTCTGAACCGCACCTCCCAGCGCGAACACCACCGCCCCGCTAAACAAGGTCATCCTTCGCCCAATAATGTCTCCTATGCGCCCGGCTAGGAGGGATGTAACTATAACATTTCGAACCACGTCAGCGAATTTCAAATAATTTTCTGATACGATGAAGGTGGGGTGAATACGCACAGAAGGCACCTATCTCCAATACTGCAACCATCGTCCCAAGCTCGAAAGCTTGTAATTTGTTGAAGTAGTTGAGGAAATACGGACCTGTTATAAGCCCCGACATGACACTGGCGTAAAACATAACACATCAGCGACCAAGCGGTCAACTTCATTACAGACCGGAACCAACCCTTGGTCATATCCAAACTGCAGAACGACCAAGCTAGTCAATATAGACAAATTCCAAGTTCCGAGACACAGAAAAACGCACGAGAAATACGCCTAAGCTTGCAAAGGCGGATATAGAGTAAAGTAAAGGTTGCCCGACGAGCCTGCTCCCCGTCGAGTGTTTCATTCTCGTCGTCGGTGTTGCCCCTGAATTAGATTAGGGCTAGAGACGACGACAAAGATTTTGTTGTAGAGTTGTGCGCGATGCCAACGTAGCATGCGGCTCGGATACGAGAGCCAGAGCGGAGAGCGGAGAGGTAGAGCGGGACGGCCAAGAACACAGTATGGGCGGCGATGCCAGCGTGTGGAAATGTCGTTGTTTGTTTGATGTTGAACGCCGATCAAAGCGCGCCCGCCTGCGACAGCAGTATAAAAAGATAATTTTGTGTAGAAGTAAAGATGATATGAAACGGTTTTGTCAAGTCGGCGCAGTAAGCCGTGGACGTGGAACCCAATCCGTCCCGTCGTCTCGTCGTCAGCTTCCAGTCCAATCGCAATCCACTGTCGATCTTCCCGTTCTTTCCCCACAAATCAAGCGAGAAATATTCATTTTTAAATATTTTTACTCAGTAGGTAAATGACAGGACAAAATCTGATCGCCATTGAATCAAATAATTACAAAAATGCAAATGCTATGCAACAAATGCCTTGTCAGATGGGACTACATGATACAGTGCGGGGAGCTAAGCTAGCTCAACAATCTACTAGGAGATTATCTCGGCCCTCGGGGGATCTGAATTCTTCAGACAGCTCAGGAGGACCCTTTATTCTCAATAAAAAAAATGCTGCACGTTGCTACACCGTCATTCATCATCATCATTTCGATTCAGTGGCTGTCGCTCTCCATGCCATGAAATGCTGCGCGGCAACGGTGGCGGACCTGCACTAGGAGTCGTTGTCGCCGGTTTCGGGATAGCTCCGTAATTGTGACTGAAGGGCAAACTGAGAGTCCTTCGTCTGCCAGAAAGAAGAGCCAAGCGCTCTAGTTCCTCTTCTTCCATCTCTTCTTCTTGTTCGATACGCTCCTCTGTTGGTTAGGATTGAGTCAAAAAACATACCCAAGAATAGACCGAGTGAAATGCAAACTAACCTTCCCCGAATACAGCATCCATTTCTTCTAATGGTACTCCCATCGTCTCGGGATAGACTAAATGACAGTGTCAGCATTTGAAGACGATTTGACCATTTCTACTTACGGTAATAAACTGAAAATCAACAAATTCAGTCTTACTGACAAAAAGCGAATTCAGGCTACGCCGCTTACCGAGAATAAAACTGCATGTGCAGAAGAAGCCGAGCAGCGGGTAAAGACGCCACCGAATCGCAGCTTGAAGGACTGGAGTACTCTCCCCAACTAGAAAGGGCGAGCTCAATGATCATCTTCGGCCGTTCACGCAAAAATCCCACGAACCAAGAAAGTTGAACGCCCAGTTCGTGGCAGTGGACAGAGACACACCCTTCGCGCGAACAGCGAGAGGCATTATCTAGAATACAACAACGCATCAATCATTGTGTTCAGCCACTGGCTCTGTGAGCCTTACCTCAGGCGGGTACAACCACGGGATCGGTCCCCAACTATACCCGAAGAAAGCGTTGTAAACAATGACGCAGAACACGACGGCTCGCGGAGTGTTGGGTACGTCGATGTACATCCACCATCCAGTCATCATCAACGCAATAGCCATCTTCAATTCCGGTTCAATTTCAATGCCCCGGAAGTATGAGCAACGAATAGACTTACAACTACGCCACCAGACATCAAGATAGCTCGCCTTCCCCAGCGATCAACAAGGAACCATGTCGGTACGGTACTCAGCAGATATATGAGAGCATTGATACCTGCCATAAGAATGGCATCCCGTCCAACCCAGCCCGCCTCTGTCGGAATAGTCTTAGTATCATTGGAGTATAAGTTATTGAGATACACAAACCTTCGAAAACGAGAGCTATCACCAATGAGTTAGCTACCAGCAGAAATAAGTTTTAAAAAGAACTCACGGGCATAATATGAAATAACTTTCAGAAAGGGCAACCGTTAGTGCACAGGTCCTCCGCATGCGAAAGTACATACCGTTGATTCCATTCTGTGCGAGCCGTTAATAACGACATAGAGCGCAGGAAACAAAACGCGTACCAGTTGTGCAAAGGCCTGGGAGGACATAGCCAGGAGCACACGTTTTTTATATTTCCTCCACATCACAGCATAAGATCTAGCTTCTCCCGAGTCACGCTGCGGTCTTCCGTCAGCGTATTCAACAACGTATCAAAGAATGAAAATATAACCTCAGCCATAACTCTATCCTTAATTTCTTGGTATTCGTCGAGAGCAACGGGATTATTCGGGTCTCCTCCGTGCAAATCAGCAAGTACTCGCATCCCTTCATCGTCTCTGTCAGTGTCAATCAACCAACTACAAAGCGATCAACACTCTTCCGTATCTAAGATCGGAGATTTCTACACACCGAGGGGTTTCAGGCATCAATAAGGAGCCTCCAGCGAGTATACCGCCGATAATGCATTGTATAAACAATGGCAAGCGCCACGAGTAATCGGAGTCTATGAATGAGCAAGCATAATCCGTCCACTGAAGATGTTTAGACGTGCATGCTCAGTGGGATATCCAGCTAGTGTACTCACGACGGAGAAAGCGTAACCAAAGATGTTTCCGGTGAATTCCATGCACGCAAGAGCGCCTCTCTGTAAACTATTAGCAAAACAGAAAGTAGCACTCAATAATCTCGAAACGTACATGATTCGGCGGTGAAATCTCGCTCTGGTATATCGGAACAATAGTCCTTTTAGAGCACTTTGGTTAGGAGCAGGACCTGCTGACCTACGAAATTGTACGTACGAAAGCAAGCCGACACCAAATCCGCTGATGAGTCTCCCGACGATCATCATTTCAACTCCTATGGTAAATGACTGAATTACTCCGCCAATCGTGAAGACGAAAGCGCCCCAGAACAAAGTCAACCTCCTCCCAATCACGTCCCCTACACGTCCCGCAGCAAGAGACGTTACTACAAGCAAAAAGACACGTGAATCATTTGATTTTTTTCTGGACTTCGCGAAGAAAGTTACGAACTTAAAGCGCCGATCTCTAGAATTGCGACGACCGTCCCCAGCTGGAATTTTGTGAGGGCGAAATAAGCTTGAAAATATGGTCCGGTGATGATACCGGACATGACACTAATACGAGCACATGAGTTTAGATGGACAGCTAGCCTCGTGTAAATTGCATTGTGGCGAGCGTACCCTTGGTCATAGCCGAACTGTGCGTAGGATCCAGTTAGTACGGAGGGCAGATTGTAATGAAATCGCGAACGAAATACATACCAGAAATACACCCAAACTAGCAAAGATACTGATAGCGTAGAGGAGAGCATTACCGACCAAGCGCCCTGGTTTTGCGGGCACAGCGGGAGGAGGACCATCCATGATGCATGCGATGGAGTTGTCTAGTTGTACGTGTTGCCTCTGCCTCCAGCGTTATAGCTATTGTCGACGACGACGCCGGTGATGGAGGAAAGAGTGAAGATGTGACAATGTATATGCTAATAAAGTGTGGCGAACTCAAGTTGAAGTTGGAGCGAAAAGCGGGCACCTGATTTGATCGACGTAAAAACGAGCTCGGACCTTGCTACAACACCGTGACTAACATACACACCGCCATGGGCTCTGAATCAGTATCCTCAATCGATTCCTCATCCGCGGCTTCAGACGACGGTTACGACACAGACGAGGAACTCCGCATCGCACAACAGGAATGGGAGGAAAACCTTCGTCAACTCCAGCTCCTCTTCTCAATCGTTCTGCTACCCTACCTCGGTAAATGGCTAGGAAGAAAGTGGGCTCACACACGTGTGTATCTATCTATACGTGTGTTTTTTCAATTTATTCACATATTCGACCAGTGTACGATCGTTATACTCGTCTAGGAGGCTTCAGTCGCGCCATTTTCTTCGGACAGGCGTCCTCATCAGCACATTAAATCTATTTCCTATCATAAAGTCCCTAGTCCTTTCCCATTCTGCGCTTCCCAGCTTTCAATCAACCTCATCCTCTTCGCTACGCCCCACATCGGTTGGAATCCAGAGTCTAGCATCTGTTTTTTCATCTCGCTTCCCAACTCCCATTCCTCCCTTCGAACAAGCCCATCCAGAATAATATACCACGTATCGTGCCAGAGCGGTACCCCATTCCTCCGCATCATGTTGTAATAGTCCATAAAGAAATCGAGCGCTTCTGCATTTGGGTTCTCCAAGCACGCTTTCAGTAGGACTTGATACGTCCCTAGCTTCAGTCGCATCCCGCGTTTCGTCATCGTCTGCACAACGTCCGATGAGATAGACGTAATGAGATTTTTGTCCAGCTCCCGGCTTCGATGTAAGCCCGCAAGGAACGACGTATACGTGACTATGTTCGGCTTAACGTCCTTCATGCGTTCCATCTGCTGTAGAACCTGCCACGCGGCCGTTACGCCGACTTTCGTCCCTTTCCGTACCTGCGAATCAATAATCGCACTGTACGTCGCAACATTCTGCTTCACACCCATCATATCCATAATGCTCAGCAGACGTTCCGCACCATTGGAAATCCGAGTTTTCAACAACGCCGAAAGAATTGATGTAAACGTGAATACATCCGGTTCGACGCAGGCTTCTGTGAGCTCCCGAACAACTTTCGTGATCTCTTGCAAGTTCGGTTGCTTCGCATAGTGTGCAATAAACGTGTTGTAAGAAACGATATCTGGTTGAGGACCACGTTTCTTCATCTCGTCAAGCAAAGCGAGAGCTTTTTTCCTTTCGTATCGAAGAAGCAGATTGTTGAGGACGATATTGTAGACGAATAAACTATCTTCTTCGTTCGGCCTTGTCGCTTTGAACTCGTCGAATAGTGTCAAAGAGTAGTGTCCAGCGTCCCGGTCCAGTACAAGGGCCCCAAGCTTTGCACCATAGGAGCGTGCATCGAAAGGGATACCTTGCTTTTCCATCACTTGCCATGTATGCAGAAGCTTCGGCAAATGGCCTGCATCGCGATAGCCCTCCAACAATGCGTTAAACATCTCCGTTCCCGGTTCCCTTCCCCACCTGATGACGTCGGCCCAAAGCGCCCTCGCGGAATCTTCGTTGCGTACGACAATATAAGAATAAATAAGATATCCCCAGATCTTCTCTGGAACGACTATTGGACGCGTAGGAGATTGTTGTGATTCTGTTGCTGCTGCCCATGCATGTTTGCCATTGAACGCGGCTGTAAATCTAGCTCGGAGCTTGTCCAACCTATGACCGACTCTCCTTTCCTTCACCAAGTTACGCAGATGAGCCTTGAACGCTTCCGGCCGCTGTACCAGTAGTGCCAAGCCACCAGAATCAATGTAGTACCGCGTCGTCGACACTAAGGCACTTCGTGGCCCTTGGTCCATACCGCAAGCTTTCAGCTCCTCCCCTAACGTCTCCATATTGTCGCCAGTAACTCGGTACGTTGGATGCTGCAAGATGAATTGTACGGCATCCTGGAAACGTCCCTGTGCTGCGTAGGCTGCGACCGTCACAGCCATTATGTTCGCAACGTCCAGGCGGCTTATATCTGGATTCGCAAGTCTTAGTTCCTCGTTTTCATCATCGTCGACTGTGTCCGTGTCCGGAGGTGTCGTCGACTTTTCCAAACCGGACTCGTCTAGAAGCAAGGTTTGTTCGAAACGCTCGAACGCACTAATGACTTTATCTGATTCCGACCTCACAAGGCGCCAGACCAGCATCTGGCGCAGGCCCTCCACGTATCCGGCACCCGCACAAGCAAACGTAAGTTCCTCCATCGCGTGTAGCTCTTCATCGCTCTTGTCCGCCGTAGACAGAACATGATCGTATTTCTTAACCAACATCATAGACAATGCACCATAATGCTCAGGTCCGAGCACCAGACGCCGATGCTCGCTATGAATCTGTCCGTACGCAGACCACACCTCAAGAATATCTCCAGCCAGGGCACATTTGTATAGATGCGCGGCATGGTAGCTCAGATCGCCTTCTGAATTACTTGCAGCATCGAGAATCGAAGATTTCGTTGCGGTCGCGCGTGTCTTCGCGGTTGTAGAGATATTACGAGCAGCCGATACTTGAAGATAAGGACGAGATGTGCTTCCTGTCAAAATCCGCGTCTTTGAAGACGTGTAGAGTCGAGGCGCAAGGAAGTCGAATAAAACGAGCTGAGAGGGGACGCATTTTCCAAGAGCACGCCTCATACCAGTTGTCGGTCACCGGTGAGTGATTTTCGTTCTTCGAAGCGAAGAATGGTTTCGTTATTATGTAATGCGAGGAGAAAATGCACGAAAAAAATAGTGAAAAATAAAAAATACATTGAGTTGGGGTTGGTATCGTATACAATGCGCGGTATCGAGCGAGTGGAATGGAGATCTAAATCCGCAAATTTATATGATTCCACTCCCAACAGAAGAAAAAGCAATTTTCTTCTCATCACTGAGGCTCCTCTTCCACTTCTCAACGTTCTCAACATCATACGCGTCTCTTCCCGTGCCTTTAGCGTCTCCGAAGAAGTATGTCGAATTGCCATGGCCAGCCGCAATAGCCTTGAGTTGCTCAAGCCTTCTCAGCTCAAGCAGAGTATCCAGCGCCTCCCGTCTGTCTTTGTCTGTCGGATTTGCTGAAGGTTCAGCTACCAATGACTGTGCAAGGATATCCACCTGACTTGCAAGTGCTAGACCTTCGTTCTTCGCCGCTTCGAGATGACCTTCGGACTCAAGGATAAGTTTCTGCTTTTGTCCAGCCGATGTATTCAGAGTAGCCTGTAGTTCTGTCTCACTCGTTAAGAGACCGGAGCAATCATTTCGTGGAAGCGCTTCTACTTACTGCCTTCAGATTCCAAGATGGCACGTTGTTTGTGCCCTTCGGCAACATTTACTTGTGCTTGTGTGTCGAGAATTTGCTTGCGTCGTTCCCGTTCAGCGGCCATCTGAAGCTCGAGCTGCTTCTCGACATCCCGATTCGAAGGATGGAAGTTCTGGATCTCGAAACGTGTGCATGCAACTCCCCATCTCTGATCCATAGAAAATATACTTAAGAATGTAGAACGTGAGAATGAATGCTACGGACGTACACTGATGCTTTCTCCAATGACTTCATGAAGCTTCTGGTTGATCTTGTTCCTATCTCCAATAACTTCATCGTACTTGACAAGTCACTGCCAGATTAGTGAAATGCTCTCCGACAAGAAAGCCGTATATACTCACCGTGAAATGGCCAATAACAGAACGGATGGCCGAGGTACCGATGTTCGCCACGTTTTTCTGAAAGTCGCTCACGGAGAAGCAAGCGTCGTACGAGTTCTTCACTCTAAAGAACAACGAGCCAGAGACGAGCACAGGGACATTGTCGCTTGTGAAGCCCGTAAGGTCCGTAATGTTTACCTGATTCATGCACAGATGATCAGCATGTCGTGCATGTAAACTAGGACTACTGCAACAGAGACGTACCGATGTTTCACGCATGTCGACCTCCTGTATCGTATGATAGACTGGGATCATCAGTCTCAGCCCTGGATTGAGCTTGACCGGATTCCGACCAAACGACAACCTCCAGCCCTCATACCCTTGGTGAATAATAGAAAAGAATGTACGAGCTTGACCTGCCCGACCGAGTAGGACACGTCTGGTCGGAGATCTCAGCGCCCGTAAAGGTAGATGTGCAGAGGGTCGAGAAAGCAGTCCCATGGCGGACGAAAAGATAACTTGGAAGGAACCGAAACAAAAGGATCTTGTTGGAATCTTCAAAGATCACAGCCGAGACTTTTATATTGGTTCATGAGCCACCGATTGGATGGATAGATGGAGTTCAAGAGGCCGGCACAGGCGACGCGTCTTCATGGCAGTCAAAAAGAGTCGGCATTTAGATCGACGCGTCGTCGTCGAAGGGACCATTCTGATCCGTGTGATTTGGTGGGTCCATGTGTTCATCTATTTTATCCAGTTAACTTCAATGTTTTCAGAATTAGCTAAACTAGCTGCGAGTAACGACATGCAGGTCCGATTATTGGTATCGTGCGTCAGAATAAGAGAACAATTACTCAAATGCAAAAAATGAATGCGAAATGCGAAATGGGTCAAACTTTTGCCATCAGACGTCTGGTCTCCTGCGGGGTAAATCGAAGAATAATGGAAAGCACTCGAACTAGGTGTGGCTTATTATGCCGGCCGGACAAACATCAGCAACCACTCCAGTCAATAACAATTATTGAAAACTCACGCGCATCTCCTTGTGTTCGAGAAATTGTAGGATGACGTTTCGAAGGTACTCGAGATTTATTTCTTCATCGCTTGATGTTGGCGCTGGAGAACCCGCTCGAGGCGAAGATGGTAGCTCCGACGTTGATGGACTGGGAGAAGTAAATACGGCTTCGGAGGAGTTATCGTGTCGGGTAATGCTGCTCCAATAACCAACACCGGGATTTCGTTGCCGTTCAAGGAGGGCAGCAGAACTCTGTACTTTTCGCAGCTCCTCTCGAAGCGTCTTTCAAGAAAAGGCATCAGAAGGAACGCCTTGGACAAATGACTTCACATACCTTATTCGCAGCCCTAACTTGACGCTCTCTTTCCTTCGCTTCAGCAGTCTCTCGTTCGTATTGCTCCGAGCGAGAATTGAATTCGGTGCTCTGCCTTTGCAGTTGGGCCTGTGGATATGTTGTAAGACGTTGAATTGGACATGTCATACTTGAAGATCACCTCAAGGTCGTTAATTATGTCCTTCTGGCGATCTAAATCTGATACCTGCTCCTTGTAGGCAGCAACTTCGTGTCGAAGCGTATCAATCTGCTGTTTTAGCTCCATCACTTCCTCCTCACTGGGCCCAGTATTCCGAGATGAAGCCTCAACAGTCTTTTTGAGTACTTCAATTTCCTGCGTTTTTTGTTGCAAGTTTCGGCTGAATACTGCCTCCATGTCGTTTCTGTCACGTTCTACTTCCGCCAGGCGCGATGTTAGTTCGCTTATCCTCGCTTTATACTTCGCTTCCGTGGAGGAGCGGATTCGTGCAGTATCTTCTCTCGATAGAGATGGTCGCTGTGTGCGGTATTCAAGCTCTCGCTGAGCATCAGTCAACTCCTCCGCCAGTAAGGAGTTGCGATCTGCTGATTCCCTCAGTTGGAATTGCAGTTCGGCTGTAGAACTCTGAAGACTTTCGAGCATAGACTGTGAGGATTCTACTTCGGCCTGGCGCAGTTGCAGCTGATCAAACAACGAGTCGCGTTCGGAGCTCAACGAGCGGACAGAATTCTCGAGTGCTTGAATCCTAGTATTCTTCGTTGAAATCTCTTTCTGAAGAGAAGCCTACGAAATACACATCAACGCACAAGCCCTTCCTCGTAAAATATGTGCTTACCTTGGTTGAGGCTGCCTCAAGCTCAATCTGTCCTTCTCGAGTAGAAAACTCTTTCTCCAGCCTTTCCTTCACGCTTGATAGCTCTCGATCGAAGTGGGATTTCAAGCCTGCTACGTCCCTCTCCTTCTCTGCCCGCACATTCTCGACTTCTTTCTCAAGCCTTGCTTTCTCCGATCTTTCGCGCTCGATTGATGCCCTCTCTTTCTCCCTGGACAACTCGATCTCTTTTGCAGCATCATCCCTCTCCTTCTCCGTCTTGACAAGTTTTTGACGCACAGTCTTCAATAAACTAATAGCCTTCACCCGTTTTTCTTCTTCCTCCTTCGCCATGTCCCTGAGCTTCTGCGCTTCTGTGCGAGCTTGTTCAGCTTCTGCTTGTCGAGCTCGTATCTCATCTTCTGCTTGAGTCGTCGCAACTTGAGCGGCTTTCAACAACGCCTCAGATTCTTCTAGCTGTTTGCGAAGATCATCGACAAGTTCAGTTTGTGAGCGACTTTCCAGTCGGTGAGTATCACGGAGCTCTTCTATGCGCTCATCGTATACTTCGAACTATATGTGAGATGACACTTCTCAGATAAACAATTGCACAGCTTACAACTTAGTTTGCCATTTAGCCGCTTTATCTCTTCTTCAGAAGACTGTAAATTCCGATTTGAATAGATACCATACTAAGACGTGACAATACATACATTACGTTGCGATCTCAAATTCTGCAGGTGTGTTCGCAGACCCTCTATGTCGGATATATCGAGCAACGGTGTCAGCTCTATGAGAACAGCATTCGCGGCATCTGTCATTTTTGTCAATCTTTCCAGAGTGGCGGAAGCATCTATTTGATAGACTTAGCAGATAATATAGTGTATAATTCAGGCTTTGACTGACCTCGAGACTGGGCTTCTAGCTGCTGCAGTTTTGATTTCAAATCTTCTGTTTCTCCGTTGGTCTGTAGCGGGCCGTCCAATAGTGGTGATATAGATTGCTGAGATGACTGGGACGCAGATAGGTTCGTCGGTACGGGGGATGCCAGAGGGAGCGGCACATCGGCCTCAGGATATCGCGAGCGAGTGGGAGAAAGAGCAATCCTGATTCCTCTGTTCTTCATAATCGTAGGACTCTTGTCAATAGAAGTTTCCGTCAGGGGATCTGCAAGAGGATGGTCGTCTGCACCTGCTGGTGGAATTTGAGAACCAGATTGTAAAGGCGAAGTGAGGTCAATAGGCGGAGGAGATGTTGGAGGAGAGTCTGGAAGAGGCGTGGACGACGGGGAGAGAACAGCATTTGCTGCGGGTTGCTGAGGTCTGGGTGAAGGTGCATGCGAAGGATTCGGTGTCGGTGAACCTGATATATCTCCAATAGTGAAAGACGCTCTCAACCTGTCCTCAAGGTTAGGCTTCGACACCGGTTTAAGCTCACGATCGGGTCGTGGAGAGGTGCTGGCATCACGAGCTGATTCCGCCAAAGGTGACACCACGTTGAAAGGGCGCTGTGTAGCCAACGACTTGCGCAGATTGCTGAATGCTGACTCTGCTAGGTGACTCGTCGACTGCGCGACGCTGGTAAGATCAAAAGATGGTGAGCCGCGTGAATGTTGGCGATCTACGCCAGCACTTTGAGAGGTTGGCGAGACCTCCTGGGATTCTGAGCGGCCTGGATGGCTTGGACGGGTTTGAGGTTGCGGCTGGGCTAGGTTTTCCATCACATTTCTGAAAGAGAACATGACGGCGTCCGAGTCGCCAGAGCGGTGTGTATACAGTTTGCACTACTACGTTTAAATGACGCGTACGTAATATCGATTATCACGGACCGGACACTTCAAAATTTCTCAGCCTCTTACTTCCGTAGGAAATGCATTTAGTAGGAGCTACCGACAACAGCGCACTGCGTAATGTCTAATTAGAGTAAACAGAGTGGGGATGACGGCGCAAAATGCTTGATATATTATTGTATATGAAAGAAAGATGCATGGTTTTAAATTTATACGGTCTCCAAAACCTTGGTGACAATACCAGTACCAACTGAACAAATGTCAGTATCCTCTCGACATGCTGCGAATCATCTGGAACCTTACCAGTCTTTCCACCTTCACGAAGAGTGAAACGAGAGCCAACATCGGCGGCCACGTCATACAAGAGTGTGCAGACCATCTCGACGTGGTCTCCCGGCATGACCATTTTGTCCCTTGCATCTGGGGTACCTTCCGGGAACTCCAGCGAAACAGTGACATCAGCCGTTCTTAAGAACAGCTGAGGTCTGTAGTGGGCCATGAACGGAGTGTAACGACCACCCTCGTCCTTCGTGAGAACCTAGATATATAACCAGACAATCTGTCAGACCTCTTGTACAGACATCACTTCCTCACATACATAAATCTGAGCTTGGAACTTCTTGACAGAAGTCATTGAGCCAGGAGCACAAAGAATCATTCCACGGCGAATCTGCTCCTTCTTAACACCACGAAGAAGGGCACCCATGTCGTCACCAGGCTCTCCCTACGACATAAATCAATCAGAAACGATGCGTGAAACCATTCCTAGAGAACTTACACGTTCAAGCTCCTTACGGAACATTTCTAACAGATTAAATCAGTCCAGATGCTATAAACTATAAGTCAGATCATACGCACCAATACCGGTGACGACGGTTTTGAAGCCGGATCCTATGCCAACAACTTCAATCTCATCACCTTTGTGAACGACACCGCGTTCAACCTAAGTAAGAAAAAATTAGCCTTAGCCGATGCAGAGACCAATATGAAGCGTACACGACCAGTGGCTACTGTTCCGCGACCGAGAATCGAAAACACGTCCTCTACTCCCATCAGAAATGGCTTGTCATAGTCGCCTAGTCGAAATCTAAGTTAGTAGAAAGATAAGAAGGAGGGAAGCGGGCGACTTGCGAATCGGAAGTTCAAGCCATTCATCACAAGCCTTGACGAGCTCGCGAATCTTGTTAACACCAATCTCAGGGTCGCGACCTTCCAAAGCAGCTAAAGCAGAGCCCATAATAATTGGCGTGTTCTCGCCATCGAAGTTATAAGTCGAAAGCAAGTCTCGCATTTCCATGTCCACAAGTTCTAGCATTTCAGGGTCGTCAACCACATCAACCTTATTGATGAACACCACGAGCTTCTTAATGCCGACCTGGCGAGCCAGGAGCAGATGCTCTCGCGTCTGCGGCATCTGGCCATCCGTAGCTGAGACGACCTGCATAAAGATGCTGAGCACACACCGGTGAAACTCGAGGAAAGACTTACAATGATTGCACCGTCCATTTGAGCCGCGCCAGTAATCATGTTTTTTATGTCTAACGGTGTCCGATGAGTAAATTCAATGGTAAGAAGAGCAAACGACCTTACAATCCGCATGCCCCGGGCAATCAATATGACCATAATGTCGCCCTTCCGTTTCATACTCGACATGAGACGAGTTGATTGTAATACCACGGGCCTTTTCTTCGGGTGCCTTGTCAATATCAGCATAATCAGTGAACTTTGCACCTCCAGTCTCAGCAAGAGTCTTGGTGATAGCAGCCGTGAGAGTAGTCTTCCCGTGGTCGACGTGACCAATGGTTCCGATATTCATATGGGGCTTCGTTCGCGTATACTTCGTAGATGTTTCCGCATATCCGCGACGTTGCACTATTCAATAAAATCATTAGGACGATAAACTGGAAAAAATGCAATACTAACGCAAAGAACCAATAGAAGTCCTCGGAAGAGAAGAAGTACTGGACGAAGAAGAAAGTATGTTTCGGAATGACCGCGCATGTCTGAAGTTTTGGTTAAGAGCTAAAGAAAAAAAATCAAAATTTGAGCACAATACTTTACATTTTGATGGGAAACACACCGGAAGAAGAGACAAGACGATGGCAGCCCACCGCTGGCGCCGTCAGCCTAAGACCAAGCATCTTGTCGAGAGCAAGCTGGAATGCGCGACATCGTCAAGTGCCGGAAAGAGGATTTTATGTTTCGCTTATGTAATTTCCCACGAGCTAGCACGTGAGTGATGCGGATTTCCCACTTTCACATGGATTTTCGGGACGTGTTTCTTTGATTATTCTTTACCTTCATGGCGTCCTCAGAGCGGGCAGAGCTCTTGCGAAATGCTCTGGCATTCCTAACAGATCCAAAGGCATGATACTCTCATCTAATGATGGCCAATTTTCTCATTAAATGACTCAGACTCAAGGCTCTTCCTTAACACAACGAATCCAATTTCTAGAAGCCAAGGGACTCACTCCCTCAGAAATTGAGGAGGTCATGAAGCAGGCGTCGTTCAAGCAGAATGCTGCCGTGCAAGCTACCCCGTATTATTCTCCATATCAATATGGATCTCCTTATCCTGCTTTTGGATCTGTACCCCCACCACAACAGCCGTTAGATTGGAGAGATTACTTTGTGAGTTTCTCTTTTTCTTCTATGAAGTATGAATGACATCTGATATTCGACATGGTTATAGATTATGGCAGTCGTATCCGGTAGCTTCATGTTTGGCGCAGTCTCTTTGGCTCGTGTATGTTGAATCCGCTATAAAGGAGATACATGATCTAATGTCAGTGTAGAAATATCTTATGCCTCATTTGCGGCCACCCACATCGACAGCGTATGAGGAGGATAGGGATGCACTGACTGAACAGTTTGATGCGGCTGAGAAATTGCTGAAGGAAATTCAAGCTGAGACAGCTGCAGTTCGCCAGGCTGTCGAGGAGCAGAAAGTCAAAGTTGATCAGACAACCCAGGAAGTAGACGCGTGCGTCAAAGAGATGCGAGAAGGGGAGACTCGAACGCGGGATGAAATGCGTGAGATAAGGGAGGAGATTAATTCCATTCGGGAAATGCTACCTAAGGCATGTTGTCTCCGCTGAAATTCCGCTAAATCTCTGACTAAGTTTTAATCCCATGCAGATGATTGACAAAAATAAAGAGAGCCAAACACAATCATTGGGCGAGCTTCAGCAGGAGTTGAAGTCCCTCAAAGCTCTTCTTATGAGCCGCGGGCCTACTTATCCGACTACTCCGTCACCCTCCTTGCCCAGCTTTGTCGGACGACCGTCAATACCAGCCTGGCAGCTCGCAGGTAACAGTTCGTCGGAGCCACCTGCCCCGAGTTCGAGTAGTAGTCCTTCGCAAGTGAATGGGCAGCCAAAGATCTCGGATGTCGGCTCAGAAGAGATAAATAGTGGCGAAACGGTCTAGGATCATACTAGTACTAGCTTTATTTCTGTTTTCTTTTGAGGATGCAATTTTAGTTATATTTTTAGCTACAAGAAATTGCTTTCCACGGAATTGATATTTCGAGTGCAACTACTAGAGTCTTGAATAATCACGGCGCCGGTGCTTTTGTCATTATTTATTTTAGCGTACTTCTTATGTAGTACGTACAAATGGAGAGAGCGGAACGTAACGCGTCCGAGTCCGTCTCGAACCATATCCATGTTCTCCGTCTTACGAACAGCGTCGCGCTCATCATCTCTTCGTGCGCCTGCGTTAGCAGTTGCAAGGCGTCCTCAGCGCCTATCGCCTTTTGTGCGAACACTCATCAGTTAGCATAAGATAGTCTCATACTATCTGACAGTTGTCCACAATCACCACTTTTTTACTATTCTTACAGCGAAAAGATACACGAGCGATCATGAAGCCATTGTCTTTGACGACTCTACGAATATTGGAACCGTCTCTATAACCAATTATGCTCAGGAGAGTCTCGGGGATGTTGTTTTCGTCGAGCTACCTAGTGTCGGAACGACAGTTGCTACTGGCGGTGAGTTTTTATCACACAACTTGCAAATGTTTCTGCGTCTCCGACTCATTCACGGACTCGGACTTCAGACCAAATTGGTGCCGTGGAGAGTGTGAAGGCTGCCTCTGATATCGTTGAGTGTCTACAATTTGTTCTCGAGCTGTCAATGTCTAACGATGCTCTTGTGCTCAATTGACGTCAGTATTCGCCTGTGTCTGGGACTATTGAAGAGATCAACCAAGGTCTTGCAGACCAGCCTGGTTTAATCAACAAATCCGCGGAGGACAAAGGTCCGGCGCAGTCTATGTCTAATTTCTTCTCCGCGATTTCTCTTACATTGAGATCCAGCATGGCTTTGCAAGATCAAGCTTTCCAACCCGAGCGAGGTATGTTAGCAGTTTCCTAATTACACATCTTCGCTGATCTCGATCCCTTCATAGGTCGAGGACTTGATGGATGCAGAAGCGTATAAAATGCACTGCGAGTCGTCTTAGACATGGGTGGCACCAGTATGAGTAGAGTAACACGACAAGTAATAGGTATTGGCCCGAGAATTCAACATTCATAGAAGCCTCGTCTTGAATAAGTAATCCATGTGTATTGCAAGCAAATGCAAAAGAAGTGGTTCTGTTGTCTATGAGCATTGAGTATTATTGGTGACCGGAATGCGGTACGGTATAGTATAGCGGGGTCAAGACGAAGACGGCTTGTATTCAACCTTCTCTCCACGCGCCTCCATACGTTGCTTCGCCTCCTTCAAGGCCCAGCTCTGTATACTGAATGCACACAAGTCACGGCTTCATCAGCTCGAGCGAACACAACCAAGCAAACATGGCTACACACCTTGTGTCCGGCTTGTAGTAGAGTCCTACAGCAGCTAAACCCATGCTTCCGAACATGCCCCAATACCACAAATTTTCCCAGCCTTCCTTCTGGCGTGACTTGCCTGGTGGAAGAGGCTTGCGTATCGAGAGAAAGTCAGGTTTAATTGCAAGATTGTGTGTGATTGAAGGATGAGAGGTGTGCATACCTTCTCACCAAACAGGTAACCGGAAGGTTCGTTATAGTGCGGTGCACCTCCAGCGTTTCGTCGCTGTTGCTTTATCGTATATTTCAAGCGCAGTACTCGTCGCGCTGATGTGGTCAGCATGGATGTGTTGATGTGCTGGTCGTTCGTGCAGTTGGCCAGATCGTGAAGGTGGGAGAGCCGTCGTTTTGTATTACATAATCGCTCCGAATACTAATGGATTTAAATTGAAAACAGGTAACTGGAGAATAATTTAATCCGATATACATCTCAAGACGATAGCAAGGTAAAAACACAGTGATCTACGAAAGAAAGTGATCTTGCGAAGGTCAATGAGTCTTTATTCGACGCGAAAGAATCGAATAGCCCTCGTCTGATATGCCACCTTCAACTGCACGATCATCCTCATAATCCGGAGATGTTTCGTCTACCTCAAAGCTAGGAGCAGATTATTATGAGGTAATCAATCCTGAATTCGTGGATGGCTTACCCAAGAGAGTCATAAAACGCTTTAGCGGCCTCGTTCCCTGACAAGATACTCGATACTCAGCTGCTTATTTCCTTAGAATCCGGATAGCAGGAAAAGTCCTACCTTTAAGATGAGTTAGCATTATTAGAGACATCTGGAATCCTCTTCCGATTGATTCCAGGTTCTCAATAAGAGCTCTTCCTAGTCCGAGTCGGCGCGCCACATCGCTGGCTTGAAGCTCATATCTGCGTAGATGATAAGAATTTATTATCGTATCTTATTGCATCAAAGCTCACACATAGACAACGTCCTTCCCTTCGTCTCTTTCAAAGCGGAAAATACAATAAGCGAGAACTGCTTCTTCTCGTACCGAAAAGTCCGCGCGTTCTGACTCGGATTCGGAACCAGATCCTATCATAAGGAAACGCGAGTGCTCGTGAAACATTTGTTTCCGTTTCTCAGGCGGATCCCACGGGAACACATTGCCAGTTTCATATCTGGAGGGAACAATATTGAGAGAGTGGCCTCGCGGCAGAAGGTTATAACTTACCCACATCGACTTCATGTTGTTCTCGAATATCGTCCATATTCGCTCTTTTAATGGATCTGACAGCTCAGACGACTTTCGTACGATGAAGCAGTATCTAAGAGATTTCAGGACCACTCGTTCATGAAATCTATTTTCTTATAGCTTACTCATTATTCTTAATGGTCTGCTCGGTTGCCACATATTCCTGGATTTTGCCTGATGGGGCCTATAAGGAATTCCGTCAGGACTCTACGGATACATTGCAAAATATACTCCAACGCACTGCGTTTGCCTTCCTTATTGCAGAGTGATTCGTGAGCGAATCGTCCTCCATGCTTTTGTGCAACCGAAGTGTAATGAATAATGAGAATGAGAAAGATTTGATCAAATCCAAAATCCAAACGCGTCGATCCTTGGTCACGTGTAGTCATGACATCAAACAAAAATTCCCTGCAATTCTAATTTCGATCTAAAAACCAGAACTTCACCTTGACCCTTTACAACGATCAACGCACCATTTCATATTTCAAGGATGAAGCTTGATGCAACAGACTTGCGATACGTTACTTCTGATGAGTTTCGAGTGCTCACAGCGGTTAGCTCCTGAACTACAAAAATAATAATTTCCTGTGGCTTGACAAATTGTTACTGATTCAGGTGGAGATGGGTTCAAAGAACCATGAAGTCGTGCCGACGATTCTTATTGCAAAAATTGCCGGCTTGAGGGGTGGAGGTGTCAACAAGATGCTTGGATCTCTTGCTAAGCGGAATTTGGTGGCTAAAGTCCAGAATTCGAAATGTGAGTCAACGGAGAAATTCGTACAGGGCGTATTCTGTGAGCTTATGCATTGAAGAGTGCAGATGACGGCTACAGGTTGACCTATGGAGGTTATGATTATCTTGCCATGCGTGCGCTTTCAAAGCGCGATTCCATGTACTCCATTGGCAATCAAATTGGCGTCGGGAAGGAGTCTGGTTTGTTCTAATCACTTTAACAAATGCTAGAATACTCAGCTGCTTTAAGATATATATGTCGTTGCCGACTCGGAGGGAAAACAAATGGTGCTGAAGATTCATCGGTGAGTGTCAATCGCGTTGTCAGACGCAAGTATGCCGACCTTGTTATAGCTTAGGCCGCGTCTCATTCCGAGCAATTAAAGAGAAACGCGACTACATGGGTAACCGGAAGTCTGCCTCGTGGATGTATATGTCAAGGCTTGCCGCCCAGAAAGAATGGGCTTTTATGAAAGTATGGATTTCCTACCGTCAAGAGACGAAAGTTTTTGAATGGAAGATGTTCAAAGGTACTGCATGAGCATGACTTCCCAGTTCCCACTCCGATCGACCAGGCTAGACACTGCATACTGATGGAGTATATCGACGCATTTCCATTGCAAGTTACCGTACATTTGTATTGGGTCACGCCCGATCTGACTTTTTTTTGTGCTGACAGGCGACAAATAGCGGAGATACCGTCTCCGGGAAAACTGTATTCGCAGCTGATGGACCTTATTGTCCGTCTGGCACATGCTGGCCTGATACACGGCGACTACAATGAATTTAACATCCTCATCCATCGTGTTACCGGCGAACCAGTTATTATCGACTTTCCTCAGATGGTTAGCACATCGCATGAGAACGCCGAATGGTGGGTCCTTTGTCACACCGAGTAATTTTTTAGAATTCAGAAGATGTCTTTAGGTATTTCAACCGAGATGTGGAATGTATACGACGGTTCTTCCGGCGGAGGTTCCGGTATGAAAGTGTGTTATATCCGCGCTTCAGATCGACGATGAGAGAAGGCGAGGAGAATGAAGAGAATTTCCAATTGGATGTTGTTGTAGCCGCAAGTGGCTTCAGCAGAAAGGAAATGAAGACGCTGGAAGAGGTAAAGTGTGATTGCTTCGCGTTCGCGGGCTATTAATCGTGGAGTACTGATATTCTTGTTATCCTTGTGATTGACGCTAGTACATGGAATCTGTCAAAGAAGAGAAGGAGCCAGAGGAGGAAAGTAAAGCCAACGAAGACGAAGAAATGGAGGAGGAGGAGGAAAGGTCGAGTCTCGGGGACAAAGATGACCTGACGGAGGAAGCCGAGGACTCGAAGGAGTCGTTCCGGTCTGAATTAAAATCGGATGACAGATTAGACGTGAATGGGGAGCATTGCCGTAACGAGGAAGATGACGACAGTGCCAGTCCCCGTTCCCATCCAGGCTCGGACTCGGAGACAGATCCAGAGCCTATGCGCCGTTCTTTGGCTCCTTCACCCTCGGATTCACTGGTCGCGCGCACAGCCTCTCTGTCACTCAGTACTGGAGAAGCGGATTCAACTTACGAAGCGTCCGCTGACGATTATAATGGCGGCGCCAATGCCGAAGGTACCCAGTCCGCAGCCATCCCCGAGAACTCCGTTGGCTCGCTCCATAGTCGCACTGATAATTCGATCAAAGAGCGCGTTGCGTCTGACATCGTTCGGCACCATGCGCGCCAAGGCAAATACCATTCAAAGCGCAATTCGCGCAAGATCGGGCGCCCGAGAGGCAGTAAAGCCAAACAGGACACGCGAATCAAATTAGGTCGAAACGCAGACTGGGAATGACTTGTCTCACCCCATCTTTGTGCTTTACACAAGCGCACGTATACTTTTCTTGATGTTGTATTGATCATATGTATGACTGATAGATTTTGCTCCGTTTTCGTCACACAAAACTCCACCCACGAAAGTGGCACGTAAAAGATTCACATTCACGCACAAGATGTCGCAGTGAAGTTAATCCGGAAGAAGTAACGTAGACAGAACCTCGTGAAGAAACAAAATCATGAAGTTTTCGACACATGTACAGTCCAAATTAAAATCAATGTTGTTTACGCAGCCTTGTGCCGCACCACAGATGCTACATTATTCTTTTGCGCAGAATCAAAGCATCACACGATACGGGCTTAGGAATGACCCGAAACGCTTGCAGCAGTTCTGTGAATTATAAATCTAGTAAAGGATACAACCTTAATTAAAGCCGGAAAAATGAAGCATGCAAGCCGAAGAGAGAAGCTAAGAGAAGCTGTGGCTGAAGAAGCATTTGTCCTTCACCCACATCTATGGGCACCGGCGGCAGACAAGCGTAATACTGCGAAAAGGACCAGAACCTGATCGTTTCTCCACTGTGAGCACTGTGGTAGTAATGTAACCTGAGCGGGAATACGGCATGTCTTCGATACTTCCATCAGAGTGTAATGGTAGTTACAGCACAGAATTTTGATGATTGTGTGAGACATTACCCCAGATTTTCGAACGTGGTGCGGTTCGAATTAAATTGAAAAAGGCAGTTTGCTAGGCTAGGTGGAACGAACTTGAACGCCACGCGGGGGAGGCAGCGGAGCTATCCACAGTGATTGGCAGATCGTACGATTATAGTTCGTCAACTCACTGCGATGAATCCCGTCTTTTACATTTACATCCCACAACGGCAGGACGGTGATTCTCTAAGTATACTGGGTGTTGTTCGAGCAAGCAAAGAACAGGTGTCACTTATTTCCGAGTTCAAGACTGAATAACAAGTGGAACTTGCCGCTAATCCTGATTGTCGCTGCTCTCCGACACGACTGAAAAGTAAGTAATTGGACATCTATCGGTGTCATAAATACACATGCAATGCAGCTCGGTTATCCACGACCATCACAGAAACTCTGTGTGCAGCGGGAATGCGAAGCTGTGATTACTTATACGTTTTCAACAAAAAGTGAGGAATTGTCCTGTCATAACAAAAGAGAAATAGACGTAGCCATAGATGTATCGCCGCCAGCATGTCGCCATAACCACCTGGTTCTGCTTGCGCTTCGTCATAGTTCGTCTATGATAATACATCCTTTGAAAAGATACAGATCGTCAATGACGGGCGTTTATAGAGGATTAGAGGAGAAAACGCAAGAGATAGCTGGGGTCACGCGTTGAGTATCGAAACAAGAAGCTGAAGAGCAGTGGACCGACATACATGTGGTTGAACCCGTTTCTCATTCTCATGAGGTGTTGTCCGCATCTTTCACAAATTTGTTCTTTGGCCTCTCTTTGTTCTCCGTCATACCCTTGCCACTTCCAGTGACACCAACTATAAAAATAAAAAAATTATTAGCAAAATCTCAAATCTCGAGAGGCATAAACACATCCGAGGCGAAGCTACGCCCACCTTTTCCGTAGGGATTGTCAGGTGTCTTGAAGATACTTGTGCCGGAGACACCCGCGATGTGGACACCCTTCTTTTCAGCCTTCTTTGCAAACTTCTGCCAGCTCGCCTTCTTCTCGTTCTGCTCTTTCGCCTTCGTGGCGCGCAGCTCCAGCTTCTTCTCAGTCCGCCGCTTTCGCCGCTCGCGGTCCTCTTCTTCGTCCTTCGTGAGCTTGCGTTTTCCCGCGCCGCTCGACGAGGCTCCACCGCCATACGGTCCCGGGCCTGAAAGGTACGACGCGCTGAGCGGCTTGACCTCGTTCGCCTTGACGAGCTCCGTCGTGTTGTAGCCCTTAAACACAATGCTGTACACTCGATTGTCTTCAGCGCCGCCGACACTCGTAATTCGTGCAGGATAAAATTGACCATCTTGGGAATACTTCGCAAGGCATTCGTCACCCGCAGACCACGTCTTTCCAGCAGCACCTGCTTGAGAGGCTTTGCGGCTCGATTCAGCCTTGCTCTGAGCGGCCTGTATTTGTTTCTGTCGGATAGACTCCTCAGTAAGCTGGATAAGCGTCTTCAGCTCGGACACGAGTTCCTGCAGCTCAGCGCTCTCCGGATCGCCCTTCAGTGCGAGCTCGGCCTGAGATAATTGCACCTGGTACGCCTCGAGTTCCTTCTCGTCGACTCTGTCCATTGTCGTAGCCCAGTTGCAAAGCTTGAGGATAGATAAAGAAGAGAGGTACAGACCGTGATGGTGGATGATGTTATCGAGGTTGTAGGGACTTGTGACGATCATACAAACAAGCCCAAAGTTTCCAAATTCGGTAGTACATCAGGAATGACAAAAAAAAATCCGGAATATTTGATGTGAAAATGAAAATATTCCACCAGATCTAGAACGGTGTTAGACGCCGAAAGACCCCTTCCTTCACATTAATATTGACGGCCCCCTGATCATCCGTACGAAAATATTTCGTTGTATTTGTTATGATGAAAACATGATTCGCAAACGGGCGGCGGTACGAACAGCCTGAGATCACCCTGGCTTATTGAGAAAGTTTACGTTGCTCGAAGACCCTGATGAACGATCGAACGCCTAACGCTACAGCAGCTCACGATAAATGAGATCCAATATACTTCTCGAAGTTCTCGAAGAAGCACACAATTCAGTCACAAAGTTACTGCTCTTCACTAGCATCTGAATTCGGAGACCGAGATCTCGTGCGCCGATGAGCTCCAGATACGAAAAGAAAGAGCTGATCCAAATCAAACTCTTCTCATGGTAATGCAATGCGACAGCAAGCGATAAAGCAAAAGAACCGGCATGATCTGAAAGAAAACGAATAACAATAAATGGGGCGATTCCGAACTGGCACCTTTTTGGTAGTGAATCATAAGTAACGCTCCTCGAAAAAGCTCAGGGATGCGCTGAGGACAATGCAGTATCAGAACCCGTAGACGCATCCATCGAATCCTCGTGAGTCTGATCAGCTTGATCTACAATCCCTCGACCATCGCTCTGTGCCCCATTTACGCCATGATTGGCTCGCACGGTTGCCATTTCTCGTGCATTATTTGTCTGTCATGGGAGTGCGTAAGTTTCTCAGTGCGCGAGAGAGAAAAATGAGCAGGAGGCCGTGGGAGGCCGCTGCGGAGATCGCAGCGGATAATGTATGAGGCTTCAGTTACGAATAGGGAGAACCCAAGAGAAAAAGCGGGAAGAATGCAGAGGAAATTTATGCAAAGCAAAAGGATGGAAGCGATATAAGGAAAAGACGAAGCCATTTACTCACCGCGCGCTCGATCTCGAGGTGTCGCGTACGGACCTGAATATAGTCGTGCTGTAACCCTGCGACCATACCCTATAAGAAGTCAAGAAGCAGTACGTCAGTGATATATGCGAGCTTAGCGTGATGACGAGAATCAAGGAACACAGAATCAGGATGCACAACGAAATGGGTGAATCAGAGTCAACTAAAGAATGAGAATCTAAGCACAACATAAGTAGAAGAAAGTATCGTGTAAGGTCTCGTAGTTTTGGGGGGCTCCAAGATGGACATCTACAGGTCCAGACACAGCAAAGCTCAAGTAGGCGTAATCGTGAATCAACGCAGGATCTCCTGATCAGCATGGTCATATCGGAAGCTCGGAACAGAGACTCAGCATCCCAGCACGACGGCAGTGGCGTAGAAGAAGAATATGCGGTGTTTATTCGCATAAAGTCAGAGTGAAACTCTACTAACCTTAGCGATTTTGCAATTGAGTCCCCTGTATACTTCCAGGTCATCAAAGTGTACTGGATAGAGTCCAACACCGAGTAGTTGGCTATGAAGGCGGTCGATGTGCGCTTCTAGAGAAGCGGAGTAAATAGTACGACGGTGTGGAGTCCCTAGCGTAGCGCTGTGAAGAAATTCACCGTACGCATGGATCAAGTGTGCGATCACGGAGGAATGGGAGATTATGATTTCCGAGAATCAGGAAGAGAATCGTTGAGTGAAATAAGAAACGGAGGCAATTGAGTCAGTCTTACGGCACAGACTGATAGCAATGCGTCTCACATTTCGTGGGGTGTGAAAATATACTTTTCGAGTGAGTGAGTCCACATGCGACGGGAGTTACGTTTCTTATGCTCGACGCGTTCCCCGCCGCTTCTTGTTACATCCGGGAGCGCTTCTTTTCCATCCGCGTCGGCCAATGGAGTGTCAGCCGTTC
Source organism: Sanghuangporus weigelae (assembly GCA_033182465.1). Taxonomy (NCBI): domain Eukaryota; kingdom Fungi; phylum Basidiomycota; class Agaricomycetes; order Hymenochaetales; family Hymenochaetaceae; genus Sanghuangporus; species Sanghuangporus weigelae. Next base: position 2,005,326 of record CP137318.1, on the reverse strand, counting down.
GGGGAGAGACGCCTTCCGCAGAGTCGAGTTCACCGCTCGTAGTAGATGAGGGAGAGAATGAAGTCATGCTGTCCGCTCCAGAGCCATTCATGTAAAATGCCTGATCCACTGGCGTAGCCGGAGTTTGAAGGTTAATCGAGGGGCATCCGGACGACTGATCATACCCAGAATACGCCGAGTCTGATGTATTCGCATTGCTTTCTATATTATTTAGGATGTGAAGAGCAGGCGGATTTGGCCGCATCGAATTCCTCTGTAAGGAGGGGTTGCTATACGACAACCCAGACGGAGGCAGCGATGACGGGTCGATTAGTGACATATTTTGTTGCAAAACGTTACGCAGATGCAAATAGCCGGAATCGTCAAAATAATGAGGAGGCGCATCAGTTTGAGAAACAGCAATACAACTGGTAAGAGGGAATCGACAAGTCAGTAAGTCGCTGTCGTAGCGTAGACCACGTTAAGAAGATACTTTGGTGAATCATCGTTCAAGATCTGGGAGGAATTGTCCAAGGAGTACCGGGAATGATCTGAGTACTGGTTGGAGATCATAGTAACGACGAGGAGGGAAGATTTGAGAGAGCGAGAGCGAGAGGGGGAAGCTTAAGCAAGACAGTAGATATTGATTATAATTCGACAGCATATATTTGAGCTCAGCTGTTCTGTTCTTGCCTTTTTCAGAATATATTGCCTGGTTGAAGGCCATGGAAGCAAAGGCTGAAGATCGGGGGTGCCGACTTCTTCCGGATGAAAGACAATAGACATAAACAGGGACCCATAACTATATTACGGCCACCACTTGACTTGCACCTGCAATTGCTTCCTCCTCGGACGACGGTCAAGCGATCAACTATGCATCTGAGATTCAAATCCGGACACTCGGAGTTGTCTAACGCCACTCAGCAAAATGTTTACGAAATCACGCATATCCTATTATTGTCGTGACTTTGACTTGTGCCTTTTACCTGCATCGACGGTAACATACATAACCTTGTCCATACTTTCTTATTTATACGCGCTTCGTCTCATCTCGCCCCATCCAGTGTCTTCCTCCTCATCGCCTGCTCCATGCTCGTCCACGCTTACAACCACCTTATCCCCAGCTCAAATGGGGCACCCACCGTCCTCAGCAGTCCCACAACAAGCACTTACATCCCAGATATTCCTTCTGATGACTTATCGCGTCCCCACCCTCATCATTCTGTCATACCTCGGGTAGTACCCTCCAGTAGGAGGGATCGACGTATGAGCTCTGCGCCCTATCCTAATCCACTTTCAATCAATGCCTCCTCCGTTCACACTCAGCGCTTCTATCATAAAGGCATCTCGGCTCAACATAATGTTTTCCTTCATTCTCCCCGTCCTGTCCCATTCTTCAATCCCGTTCAGGCATTTGACAACGCCATGACGAATGCACATGTCCAATCACCTCTTGCGTTTGCACCTGGCGCACATGGCACAATTATCGATCCCTTTGATAAAGACCATTTCGGTTTTCCAAACGCGGTCTTTGATGAACTCACGGCTACCCAAATGGCACGTATGCAAGCTAGCAATGTTTCTGCCCAAGGCGCGCCTTCGTCTTTGCATGCACCTTCGGTATCAACGCAGATGTGGCACAATCATACTTTCGCAGCCAACCCTTCTTTCCCTCAAATACAGGTACCGCAGGTACCTTCAATACCCCAAGTTCCCGCGGGCCCCCCTCCGTCTTCATGTTCAACCGATTTGGACGCGTCAGCCAGGCGTCCTAGCGAAATGCCGTACCTCCCGGATGCGATTCCTCCGGAAACTTCACAAGTACATATCAAAACCAGCGGTAAGCTTGTGCCTCCAAGCGACACATTCCCGACCCCGGTAGAACTTCTCGGCGAACTGTCGATTCGCGATGCTGAAGCTGCACAGAGGGACCGTCGACGAGTGGAGCGCCGAAAAGCGCAATTAGTACATGAGACCGAAAGGCTCGGCTTTACTCCAACAGATCCGTAAGCAATTCCCTCGCATTCACATTGTATCTAGAACTCAGAACTGAACAGTGACACCATTTCGACTCACGACAAGAAACGGCTGTATCTCGATTGTCTTGAGCAATACGTTATCTACTTGCACAAGCAACTGCGTCTTGCTGGCCATGAACCTGTTCCTATGGAGCGTGTTTCCTCCGGTCGTGGGCTCACCAGTCGTTCCATCAGAGTATGTACCCTTGTACCTTAAAAATGTCAACGCTTCTTACAATGATTTTCAATCCAATGATCCGGAACGACTCAGACCATGATCGTGCATCTGAAGAATACGACCGCGAAGTTGCACGCGGAAAGAAGGGAAGCTGAAATCAAGGTGCTTCTCTTTGATCTGTCTCCCCGATGTGTCGATGAATTCTATCGGACAGTACGACGAGCTGCGGGCGCAACTCGGCGCAGACGCTGATATGACGGCTCTATCCTTCATGGCATCAAACGCATTCATGGGCATCAGCACGTGCGCACCAAAGACGGGTGTGCATGATTCAATTCGAACTTCGAATACGGGACCGCAGTTTGATTCAAGCTCGAATGTGAACAGGGACGAAGTGAACAGGCAATCCAATACCATATCGAATACCGTCGATCAGATGTCTGGCGCTGGCAGACCGGTGCATTCAAATTTCGACTAGTCTTGCATCAGGACTAGAGGCGGCATCCGGCCTGCCCTGATCCTCAACGGCTTCCCTCTTCTATTTGACGGCCAACGGCAGCCCGGTCCAATAGCGAAACTACGCATTGTGCTCGACACGACATACAGATAAACTTCTGTCTTTCGTCTTCTGTCTTCCCATTTCTCTATCTTCCTCCGATTTATCTGCATATCAGCCTTTCCCAAGGTTCTTTGATGTCGGCTCTAGCGTTGTTCAATGTTCAGTTCATCATTTTCTCGACCATCTGTAGTATTGCCCTTCCACCCCTATCTCAGTTACTCCGCTCTCGCTGCATGCGTTCTGTTCCTGTTTTCCATCCCATCCAATCGTATTCCATAGTGGCCCGTACGACTCAGAAGAAAAGCCACATGGTTTTGCCTCTGGATTTTATTATTAGTATTGCCCACGTGCCATATTCCTTCCATTCCTTTCTTTCCCTTAGATGATGTAAACGCTGTGCATCTAACCCAATTAAATGTGTGTACTCCAGATCGTGCTCTTCATATGGCCGACTGTCTCGACTCCCCGTTGACTTCTTGAGCTTCGATCTCATTCGCTTACAGCACGAAATATATACATTACTCCTGCTGAAGAATCTACGACGCGAACTTCTGAATTCGACCGCGTTCTGCAGATGATATTTCATGAAAGAGATCATCAAAGTCCAGACTTCACCCCGACTAATAAACGAATAGACGAGTTTCGTGTGCTTCTAAGCATCTCGTCTCTTGTATGTACATGCATTCTGGGTTCCTTGCCGTACGTACACAGATTGATACATTGAAGTGATTGGCCAATGGGCACTGGATGTTTTCTAAACTAAGCCTTATTTAGCAGGCGGATCCGGTCATACTTTTGATTTGATAAGTATTTGATAAAGATTATGATTAGCAGTAGTTGTTAATTAAACACTCAATTGCAGAAAGTCGCCCATTACCCATGACTGTCTGTATGACAGTGATGAACCTGAACTTTGAAAGAGGAGAAGGAGAACTTCTCTGCACCGCGTTCGGTCCCACCCGCAGAAAGGGGGAGATATTATAATAATCAAAATTTCAAAAGTGCAAAAGACAATGCAATATTAATGCGCGGGACTCCAATGACTCCTACTAGTCGCAGTCACGTCGAGCCAGTATACAAGAAGCTCTAGTACTGTGCAGCTATTTCACAATCGTGCGGATACTTACGAATGTCCGAGACGAGAGGCAATTAATCAGAAAAGGAAGGAATGAAAAAGAAGGTAATCCTCGAACTTGACAAAGTCCATTCCAAAGAATGTGTCGAGAAAATTTATCCGCTGGCATATGCATGGGAGGATGGAGAATCTTTCAATATTAATGTTTGTTCGGCGAAGCTGATTTTCACCTTGACCTTGAACATGTCGTTCTAACGGTTTTCGAGGGAAAGTATTATTCCGAGCATTTCAATAATGGACGTAGCGGCGGTCGTGAATTACGTCCCCCATCCCTTCAGATTCTTCCCAAAAAGTCTGATAGGCACAACGATGGCAGGCAATCACATTCGGGGCAGAATTACTCTTGAGAAAGTCATAGGATATTCAGACTCCGCGGAGATGAGAAATTTAATAAGCTTTTTTTAAGAAGAGAGGGGAGGGAGTTGTGTCCAAGAGCTGCTACTTGTAGAAGTATGAGGCAACTGGATAATTGGCCGATTACTTGCTACCGCGAAGAACTTCATGCCCGATGGTATCTATCTCCACGTATAGTCGTTATTTTGTTACCTACCAATATTCAAAAGGATATCCAGTCATTTTCCGAACTTCAAACCGAGAACAAGGGGAACAACTTATTAACCTTTCCATCCAGGAATCCGGATGGTCATCTGTTCAGATGTTTAGTAGACCGCAGTGTACACAGCGTCTGAGCGCCTCCATTCCAGACCGAGCGACCAGCGAGTACAGGGTTGAAAGCGCCACAGCTACGAAAAGACATAACTCAATCGTACGGGATCGCGAGAAGGTTGATTTTGAAGGTCAGCTGGATCCTTGTCTTTCATTTCTAGGCCAGAGCTTTCAGCAGCAGATATAGAAGGTGCATTGATATCCAGTCCGGTATTGCTTACGCATCCCGAAACTTTATGTCTATAAATAAATAGATTGCGAGAATACAGGTGGCTTGAATGCCAATACGTCGGGGTATATTCCTGCTGGTAACGATGTGGTCGTTGAAGAGAGCCATAATGGAATGCTAATACAACATCCAACTCAAAGAGAATAAAACCAATATTTCAAACAATAATCTTTTTCGCCTTGCCCTTCTTCTCCGAGTCCTTGTGCGACAAGAATTCCACCTCTGTTGCTAATGGTCCAGCAAGCTTTTGGTTCTCAGCATATCCAAGCACGCTTGTCTTGAAATGCCTTCCAATAGACTCGATTCTTGCCCGCAGCTTCTCATCGTCAGCCTGATTTGACGGAGCGAGGCGCGTCCAGATTGATATCCGGTAAAACTGCGGACGCGTAGAAACGATGGTTAATGTTCGCATTCTGCGTTAGGGCCAGACTCAAGTCCTGCTGTAACAAAGGAGATGGGAGTGCATACGGGTCGTCAATCGACTAGACCAGAGAGTCGCAAACAGTCTCACAAGCAACGGAAGTGAGAAGCGTTTGAACCGAGAACGCCGGCGAAGTGACAAAAGAGGAGATCCGGGCAAAATCCTTCACCTCCCGCGAATCGGTTACGCCGTCCAAAGCGGCCTATGGCTCACCCGTGGCAAGAATGTGCGTCAATAGATTTGCTGTATGACAAGACTGAGTAAGTTGGATGCTTTCTCATCAGAAGGATGGGTTTAAAATAAGAGAACAGTGACGATTGCGATTACCATGGGAGAGAAGGACCAATCGCGTTTTTCTCATTGCTCAGCAAACTACCGCCTGCTGCCGTATCATCTGCTCCGTCCGGACTCCCCATGCATTGCATAAATTCGGGTAAACCAGATATACCAGGAGAGAACTTGTTAATGTTTTTTGATAGATCACAGTGTCGATCGTCATATCAATGTTGACGACCGAAGCAACGAGACACAGGCTCTGCAACACTGAAAGAACACAGCAGGAAGGACTTGTATGGACATCGCGTCTGGCACCCACCCATCAGTGAGAAAGTGAGTATGAGTTGGTCATGTGCATTTTCAATGCTCGAGAAACTGTGTTCAGAGGCTTTTGTTTCGAACACAGAAAGTATAAAAATACAAGTGAGCTCGTGTAAGAAAGAACAATTTGCAAGAGAGTAGAGTATGTGAATGAGACATCAAAGGCTGACTAATCTATGTGGCGTAAGGGCGATCGAGGATGATGATCCAGTTTTGCAGAAGAAATCTCACAAGAACCTGTACCGTCACTACAAAGAGCATCTCCTTTCTGCTTCATCAACACTTTCCCTGCGCTTGCTTCAGCTTCCCATATCGTTACTCTAGTTCTGCTCAGCACATTTAACTTACTGTATTCTTGCTTGGTCCCACCCCACAAATCCTCTGTTTCGCCGATCTGTCGTCACCCTAGGCCTGCCCCCACCGACCGTGTGCGCCGTTGTGATATTGCATACTATACTCTTACCCAGCAAGGCGGTCAACATGGCGTCGGCTACTTCGCTCCCAGCCTCTGCGATGCAGGCATCCAGAGCAGCACTCTCCGCCGCTTTGTCTGAAAACAAAGACTTGAACGGTTCCAATGACACAACAAAGAACTCGTCGGACTCGCCAACAAATGGTGACAATCTCGAGGACGGCGAAATCCAGGAGGTGGATATGGAATCCCAGGCGGAAGGCATACGTACTGTCTTCAGTGATCCGACGAATTTCAATGTCAAGGTACGTCTTAAACTACTGTGTCACTGCAAGTTGAGTGACGCCGCCCTACCATACACTTGGTTACGGCCTTGATAGCATCCTCTCTTCTCACCATGGATGCTTTGGTTCGATTCTCCCTCGACAAAGGGACGAAACTTGCCGCAAACACCAGTCACTGCTGCGCCTCAGACGCCACTACCACAAACGCCTGGCACGGCTGCGGCTGCGGCGACCGGCTGGATGGAGGACATTAAACGCGTGATAAGTTTCGACAGCGTGGAGGAATTCTGGGGGTACGTCCGGACCATTTTTGATAAAATAAGACAATTAATTGATGGTTAATGTTGGCAGCTTGTACAACAACATAGTACCTCCATCGCAGTTGCCGCAAAAAGCCAACTATTACCTCTTCAAGGTCCGATTATTCTAGATGTTTGAGCGTATGTCGACTTACAGGTCTATAGGAGGGCATCATCCCAGCTTGGGAGGATGAACAGAATAAGTACGGAGGGAAATGGAGCATTCAATTGCCAAAAGACAAGAACAGGAACAATGTTGATAAGATGTGGTTGTATACAGTAAGTCCGCTAGTTCATAGAAAAGAGATGTGTGATGTTCATACGTGTACAGATGTTGGCTGCAATTGGAGAAACATTCGAATCGTCCGCACCTGTGCCCGACGGGTCCGCACCGCAGTCATTAGTGACTGGCGTCATCGTTTCTACGCGTCCGCAGTTTTACCGGATATCAATCTGGACGCGCCTCGCTCCGTCAAATCAGGCTGACGATGAGAAGCTGCGGGCAAGAATCGAGTCTATTGGAAGGCATTTCAAGACAAGCGTGCTTGGATATGCTGAGAACCAAAAGCTTGCTGGACCATTAGCAACAGAGGTGGAATTCTTGTCGCACAAGGACTCGGAGAAGAAGGGCAAGGCGAAAAAGATTATTGTTTGAAATATTGGTTTTATTCTCTTTGAGTTGGATGTTGTAGATTAATATCAGTGAGATTGCTGCGGGATGTACCCTCGTATAATAGTTACCTATTAGCTTTACACTGCATGGTGTGGCGGTGTGAGAACGTTTGGTTAGATGCGATGTTTGGCTGTGTTTGTCGAAGTCGTGTCTATGACGCGCAGTTGGGATACGCGCTTGGCGCAGTCACTTAGCACTTCATATATAACCTAGCTCTGTCGTCCCCATCACCCCCCATTCCACCATCATGTCCAGCTTTTTCTCGTCCATAGCAACAAAGGCACAGTCTGTGTACGAGCAGTCGCCGCTTTCAAGCCAGGTATCGCACCTACAGTCGAAAGTACAGAAACAGCAGGAGCATGGCGGAGCGGACTCTGCTGAGCAGCCAACGGCAAATCAATCCGCAGCACAGGGAGGTATCGGTGCCAAATCACAGGTGCTTGGAAGTATCACGTATCAGTTCAGAAATCTGCAGATGCAGTATGCGTAAGTCGCCCTTCTCGATGGATGTATGCGCCTTTGTTCCTCGCCCAGTGCTCATGCCATTTCTTCCGTTAGCAATGTCTCACCTGTGCAAAGGATCATTACATCTCAAAAGGGAGTCGTTCTTGACTTCGAGAGTGCAGCCGTACGTTGCTTTCTCTACAGGCCGATACTACTGTGTCTGATCTAGTTGATTGCAGAAAGATGCGAAGTCTCAGAGCAAGGAATTGTATATGTGGGGACAAGGCCAAGATGAGGATCTCAAAGATGGTATGTTTTATTCTCATACCCTTGCCGACGACCACTTCTAAGTACTATTCAGTAACGGATAGGCTCGCATACTTGAACTTCGTTCATGGAGCATTATCTACAACTCTGGCCTCTCAATTGGATTCGTCTCGCTCCGCGATGAAAGCTCTGCGTAATGCGGAAAAGGAACTTGAGCCAAAACGCAATAGCCGTACGGGTCTCCAGACTCAAATTGGGAGACTCGAACATGATATGCAGAAGGGATCTGAGAAGCGGTTGGCCGATCTGAGAGAACAGCTTGCTAGACTGGAGGCTGAAGATGAGCCTGCCGAGAAGGCGATAGAAATCCTCAAGAGGAATGCAGTCAGAGAATCTGAGCGGGCGAAATGGGCTGCAATCAGAGAAGTTCGTATCGTTATCAGACATTTTATTATTTACTGACTCCGTTGTTTCTGCAGTATGGTGAAAAGCTGGTGCTACTCGCGGAGGCGTCCACTTCAATTATCGACGCTCTCCCATCTATTCCGCCGTCGGAAAGCCAGCCTTACACTGGAGCCCAGTCGACAGCCGCGACACGTGCGTCACTTCAGCAAGCACTGGATAACTTTAAGCCCGGAAGCATCAGTCACTCTTTCCAGCCTTCCGTCGCGGACATCAACCGGTCAGATTCACGTAGCTTCGGTGTCACGCATGCGTCGGAGCTCTCGAACATAGCTTCTCCGAGCCTGCCTGGAACCTCGCATGATAGTGCTTCCGTTCCTCATTCAGTCCCACCTCAGCCCTCGGCACCGAAGGCATCCCCGCCACCAGTCAACCCTACGGCATTGAACAATGCTCCCGCTCCAATTCCTCCAAGGTCCTCTCCGGTAAACACGAAGGATAGCGAGGCCGTTCCTGTCGCGTCTAATGTGGCTGCTGCGCCGTCTACTATTTCCAGTACATCGCCTCCTGCAGCAGAGCCAACTACATCTCCTGTTCAGATTCCTGAGCCAACGATTGCAGAGACAGGCATGCCTGTATCGGCCGGACCTCTTGGCCCCGGTCCCAAGAGCGGATCTCTGAAGGATTTGAGATCGGATATTCCTCCTCCATCTTCAACGGCCTCTGCTCCGAGGTTCGAGCCCGCTGAAGAAGAGAAGGCACGCCTCCAGAAGGAGGAACGTGAGCGTCTTGCACAAGGTCCGGTTCAAAAGTACGAGACCGCGGAAGAAGAAAAGAAACGTCTTGAAAAGGAGGAGAAAGACAGACTTCTTAAGCAGGAGCAGGCTAGAAAAGATGGTTGGGGAAGCGGAAGCAAAGATGCGGATGGAGATGGCGCTACCCCTCCTCCGTACCAGGACTTCTGAAGACTTGGGGATTGAAGTTGGATATCATGCGATTTTTGTATAGGCTTATTATGCTTTCCTCTCTGTAACTCACTTAAGTAGCTTGCGTGATTCGGATGTATTGACCACAGACAGAGAAAATATAGAATTTTTGACTACGGTAATCACGTAAGCAGACCAAAGTCCAGAAAAGGATAATCAGATAAGTCGTGTCGTGCCGATGGAATGACGAGGAACCGGCTCCGCTCGCCAGTCTCATCTCTCACACTCTCCAGCTTTGTCCACGTTCACGACAACGTCGATAGCGACGGAAACAGTGGTCAGAGCGGGTTTTCTCTTCATGTTTAATGGACCCGTTCAATGCCAAACTCGTCGCAGCTGCCTCTGGCGCGACCTTGACCGCACTCACCAGTATGTTACATACCTGTGCAATTTTTTTTTGCATTTGCAGTTCCTTACATAACTTTCGCTTGTAGTGACTCCGTTCGACGTGGTGAAAACCAGGTTGCAAACGCAGCCGCCTCTTCGATCTTCGTCGTTGTCTAGAATACCTGTGAATGGATGCTGTCAACCTAATAGTCCTTTGGGTTGTGTACGCAACATGTCTTCTTACGCTCGGCCATTGTCACAGGAAGTCGTATGTATTTGGGACCATGGTGTACTGCGTACCGAACGGGTGAACGGATTTTGGGACGCTGTCAGACATGTTGTTAGAGCGGAGGGTTTGAAGGGACTATGGAAAGGTGCAGGAACTACGTTGTGAGTTTTGTTCTTACTGCAGCCTTCTGCTCTTCCTCATTTTCTGGTTTAGGTTGATAGGCGTCCCTTCTTCGACCTTTTATATGATGACGTACGATCATTTGCTCCGAAACGTACTGCCTTCTGTTTCCCCTTGGCCGACACTAACACCATTGTTCGCTGGTGTTATCGCACGAACTACCATCTCGACATTGGCTTCGCCGTTAGAACTCATCCGCACCAACCTCCAGTCTACTCCTGTTTCTCCTGACACACCACACACTCTTCGATCCGTCTTAAATTCTGTGCGTGGTATTGCAAAAGCTCAAGGGTTACCTTCCTTATGGCGGGGAGTTGGGCCCACACTCTGGCGAGATGTTCCGTTCAGCGGGATCTACTGGGCTCTATACGAGCGGTTAAAAGGTGAAATAGAAAGCAAGGGACATAGTGGACCTCCGGTTGCGTTCGTCAGTGGTGCCGTAAGTGGGACAACCGCTGCGATTATCGTTTCTCCTTTCGACACCGCGAAAACGCGCAGACAGGCGTTCGTTATGTCTGGAGGTGCTGCTGGGCCGTCAAATTCGCTAGCTGTTCTGCGAGAGGTAGTGAGGACAGAAGGTGTACAGGGTCTCTTTGCCGGTCTCACGCCTCGAATAGCAAAGATTGCTCCGGCATGCGGTATTATGATCACTTGCTTTGAGGTAAGCACTTTGAACTATGGTTCTTCTTGTCAAGGAGCTAAATGGCACTTTAGGGAATCGGAAAAGTATTGGCAAAGCCAGTACAGCAATAGAATTTGATCGGAGCGGACACCCATTTGATGCACACACTGATGTTATATAGCATTTGCATTTCAATATCGTAGACTAGTACAGTACAAGCATTTGTAATAATGAGAAAAACACATCAAATATGCTGCAAGGTCGCTCAAGGTGTGACATCAAAATCGGCTGAGTCTGGGTTAGCCGGCCCTGCACATACTACCTCTTTTGACTTGCGACCAGCTCGTGGCTCGAGCCTCGTGCAACCAGAGTTACGGCTTAAACAAATCGAAATATCCTCAAAACTCTTTTGAATATCGACTATTACATCTTCCAAGATGACCTCTACTGCAATGCGTTTTGGTCCTGAGGTGCGAGTACCTGTTCGTTGTAAAATACACGTTGTATAATTGACGGTGTGATATTCCAGTGGATGCGCAAGCAACCTGCGCCCGCCAAACCACTTGCGACATCTCCTCCTCCGTCTGGTGCGTCTGGAGGTACCTCTAATGGAACAACGCCAGCACCTCCAGGAGCAACTTCATACTCTGCACTTGTCACGCCTCACGCCCCGCCCGTCCAGGGCAAACGCGACATAGCCCACCCTTTCAAGTATTCACGAGACGAGATGCTTCAGGTCTTCAAGGACCTCGGCGGGTGCTCTGAACTGCCAATTGAGGTCGAACGCTGGGACGGCGTCGTGAGAGAATCTTCCGGTGAACCGGTTTCTTTAAGTGACTTTACTGAGGTGGAAAGGAAGGTGGGCGTGAATTTTTTGATCTGCTTCATGTCGCTGCGCGTTGAGCCGTTTTGTCTTGTAACTTTTATAGCTTTATGCTACCTCGCTGAACTCAGAAAATCGCCGGCGACAACCATCCGATTACGTGGCCCAAGGCGACCGCTCCAAAGGCGGGACCTTGAATAGCGGCTTGGGCCTGCTAAGCCGACGAAGGCGTGGAGACAGCAATGGTGCAGGTATTTACACGTTCTACATTTCTTTCTCTTCCATCGACTGACTATATACGATACCCGTAGAGCAAACTCCAATTTCTTTGCCACGCAAGACATCGTGGTCGGGTGCGTCTGGGAATCTCGTGTCGCCTTCTGCCGCGTCTCCGCGGACGCGTATTGGCGGGCACAATGCTATTGACGGCGTCCTCAATGGAAGTGAATCAGCTTGGGGAGGCGGGAAGAGGCGTGTTACTTCTGGACATCCTATTCCAGATCGTCTAGATGAAAAAGAGGTAATTCAGAAGGAGCCCCCGCCCGAATCAAATGAGAATACGCATTCTCCCGCTGAGAAAACGGAAGGCACTGAAAATCGACCGCCTGATCAGCAAGATTCATCAACATCCCAGGTGGCGGTACCTCAGAATCCAGACAAGGATATTGATAATGTGACTGGCACCATGAATAACTTGGCATTGAATACCAACGCAGTCGGTCCTCAAAAAACTGATCAAGTTAGCGATGCCAGAGCAACCGACGTGGAGCCTGGAAAAGTAGAATGGTCCTACATTGATCCGTCAGGAACAGTGCAAGGTATCTTCTCGTTTAAGAACCGCATTTCTTCTATGGTCTAACTTGGTCGAATAGGACCCTTCCCTGCGGAACAGATGCAACTCTGGAATGATCAGGGCTACTTCAGTGATAACCTACTGATGAAGAGGATTCACATGGACACGGGATTTGCGCCTTTGACAGACATAAAACGTCGGGCGCAAGGGGAACGTGTTTTCCTTTCGCCCTTGATTGACGCCTTGCCCCCTCCTGGACTTAGCCATCCTGTTCCTGCACCTGCTTTCAACCCAATTCTGCAGCGCACAGGACTTGTGGATCTACCGCGTCAGTCCAGTCCACAATCGTATGGGAATAATAATACGCTTGATTCCTTTAATGTCAACGGCTCAATTACTGGCTCTCCCTCATCTTCGCTTGGAGGTAGCTTCGCACGAGGACCGATATCTCCCGATCCCATAGCTATCGGAAGTCGGTTTCAGCGCTTTGATGCAGTTTTGAATGGCCGAGTTAGTGCTGCTGGCAGCTATTCATCTAGCGGCAGTCCGGCGATGCCACATGCAGTTCGTCAAACCTTCAACGATGCTCCTCAGCCAAACCGTACTTCCTCTATTGATGTACCAGCGAATGTTCCATGGCAGCTATCGAATAGCAATGTTGCGCCAGGATGGAACGGTCCGCCAGATGTTCCTCAACTCGGACGATTTGATGCAATGCCACCTTCGTTCCGACATGCTCAATTCGGTCAAGATCCATCGTCTTATGCTTTGCCTACGGGTCCGAATCCTGTGGAACATTTCTTCGCGTCGCCGGGGGCTTCTCACAGGTTTTATGAACCGCCAGAGCCTCTAGGAACTGGTAAGTCGTTGTCTTATAATGCGGACAGATTGTCTTACAATCATCTCGAAAGCGTTTCATCAAATTCCGCACGAATCTCCTTCTAGGAGGTTTGAAGGAGCACCTCGGCAGCCTCCCCTACCGCAACTGAACACCGGCTTTGTTAGTGGTTTTGATCAGATGCCAAGTCCAGCGGCATCGATACCGAATATGCGAAATACGTCCAATTTCCAACAGCAATCTCAAGCGAGGTCTGCAACTTCTCTGTCTCCTTGGGGTGCTTCTCAGCCTCATGAACTTCCTCGTCCCCGACCTTTCGATGCTGACATGCCTACCGCAAAGAACACATATGTCATGTCTCCCCCGCAACCGCAAGTTCCAGCTTGGAATAAACCACAGGATTCTTGGGCATCAGTTTCTCAAACCGCTGGACAGGATAGACAGAGTCAAATGACAGAGGAATCGCGAAGTTTAACTACTGCTAACGTCACTCAGCACAATGAACAGCAAAGATTGATGGCCTCAGGAGACCATAGTGAACAGCAGGCAGCTACTTCTCAGGTCGACTCTTCGGTTCCCACAACTATGGATATCATTTCACATGTTCCAGAAGCATCTGTACAGAGTAGACCCCTAGCCAGCGCCCAAGAAACTTCTCGCCTGCCGACCTCGAAGAGCAAGGCTAGGGCCACACCTCCTAAGGCGTCTGAGACCAGCCAAAACACATCTGCGACTGCAACCTCAAAAACGGCTAGTGCACCACCTGCCTCCCAGAAGGCGCCATGGGCCACGGATGACGAAGGCAAGACTAAACAACCGGCGCCTATGAATCTGAGAACAATCCAGGAGGCAGAAAAGAAGAGGCAGGAGACACGCAAGAATACCGACAAAGGACGAGAGCGTGTTTCGCGAGCTGCAAGTGGTGCTTCTCCAACTGAAGAGGTACAGTTCAGTGCCTCCTGGGGACTGCCCACTTCGCAGGTCGGTTCGCGAAGCAGTGGTGTCCCTTCTGCGAAAGAAACTCCTGTTTCCCCTACTTCCTCTACTCCATCTGGTCCAGTTTGGACGAATGCTGCGAAGCCCGCTGCGAAAACAATGAAAGAGATCCAAGAAGAAGAGGAGCGTCGTAAGCAGGTAGCAAGGGAGAGAGAAACCGCTGCCACCGCTGTTAAGAGGGCCGCCGCACAGCAACCGATTGCCAAGGTGGGTATTTTGTTCATATCAGTGGGAATCGGTGTACTTATAGATGCACCCTAAGGCTCCTATTATGGCCTCCCAAGCAAGCGGAGGTGTGTGGCATGTCGTAGGGTCTGGTGGAAAACCTCAGACTGCAGCAAGTGTTGCGGCTTCCCGGCCCGCTGCTGTAGCCCAAGCTTCCACGCCGAATGCTCAGGCCCCTTCCTCTCGTTCCACGGCGGTTCATCGAACGATGAGCTCTCAGGCCGTAGCTAAGGCTACCTCACCTGCTTTGAGGACGGACGAGGAGCCTGCTGTACCATCTCTTGAGTTTATGAAATGGATGAGAGAGTCGTTGAGGGGACTCAACAGCTCAGTTCAATGTAGGTCTTTACTAAGGCGATCTTAACCGCCTTCTAACGCTTGAATTAGTTGAAGAGATCGCGCAGATGCTGCTTTCTTTCCCTCTAGATCCCGACAAGGCTACCAAGGAGATCATCGCGGAGACCGTCTACGGAGCCAGCACCACGCTGAATGGTCGCGATTATGCGGAAGAATTCGTCAAGAAGCGCAAGGAAGATGTTTTATCTCGGTCAAAGGGCTCTTCTGGCCAGGCCGCGAACGGGAAGCCTGCATCACTCGCTGACGTGGTGAAAGCACAACCGAAGCAGCCACAGAATGACTTTGGATCGTTCAAGGTCGTTAAGAAGAAGAATAAACGTTCGTAAGACGTTCATAGAGTGTTCACTGCATTGTTGTTGTTTCAAGTATCTTCATGGCATCGATATAATAATCGGCAAGCTACATCTGTTTTTGTCTGCAATCGAGTAATCTACACCTTGTTCGATCGTCATCTGAACGTATTCTGAATATATCCATCGTTTCATTAGCCAAGAATGGCGAGATGCATTAGAAACACAGGGTAGGTTATACAGGAGAGCAACAGTACAATAATTACAAAGGGTGAACTGAAGTCTTCGCACAATTATGCTTTTCGCCTACCCTTGCGAGGTCCACTTCCGCCGACGCCCAGACTCTTCAAGCACTCGTCACAGTACCAAACAGGTGGAAGCGGTGGCTTCAACCCCGCACAGCCAATATGGAACTGGAAGAAAAGATTTTAATTGGTCATCAGGAAGACCGGAATGGAATCGCTTCACAACGGATGTAACTTACCCATTCATAAGGACAGTTCTCATTATCACAACCAACCATCTAAGAAAAAGAGAAGACAAGATGTCAGCATTAACTTCGTAAACATCTCGAAAGTGCAGTCCACTGACCTCTCCATACGACATCTTCCGGCAATAGCAGTACAATTGCTTGTCCTCGGGGTCACCAGATTCATCCTGATCATCGACCTCACCATCTGCGTCAAGATCGTTATCCTCGTCCTCCTCGTGGCTTGCAGGTGTTCTCACGCGCCGAGAACGCAAAGACGCTGCTTGGGGAGGCGGTGAAGGATGGACCTGCTGTGCAAGACGAGAACGGGCTTGCGGGGTGTGTCCTCGTGAGGATACATTGGTGTTGATGCTCGCGACCGCTGCTCCGGTATTCAATCGTCGACCTACGCAAGCTAAATGTTAAAACAAGAATCAAAGATCATATAGTTTGGAGACACACGTTTCTGTGGTCCCTGTCCGGAGCCGGAAGGTGGAGGAGAGCTTGCAACCAGCTCATTTGTCACAGTCGCCCTCAGGCTCTCTTGAACTTCTCTAACTGAACGTGGCACAGGTGTAGATATGCTCGTATTAGCAGTCAGCGTAATTGGCGCCGGCGCACCAGGCAACGTCCCCACAACGTAGCCATTGCGAACCTCGTACTGCTCATGTGTTTGCTCTCCTGAGAGTTGTAGCACCTTACCGAGGTCATGGTCCAGCCGTGCACTGACACGGCTGAGTGCTTCAACGAGCCGTTCTGCAAGCAGGATCTTGTCTTGGGCGAGCTGGTCTAGCTCAGCGAAATTGGATGTCACCCTAGCTTGGACGACTGCATCCTTTGAATCTTTCTCTTTCCCATTCTCCCTCGGTTCTTTGGGGATTAGATTACGCAGGGCATGTCGGAAGAAGCGATCGGTCAGTTTGTTTACTTCTTGCAGCAATTCTAGTATGTATTTAGATTGGATGAAAGACGAATAGTGTAATAATTCTGCGTACCATGTGAACGCGATTCCTTGTGTCTGATCTCAGCCAGTAAGTGCTGTACTTCGTTCGGAAGATTGTCAAGGCCTACTCATGTGAGTAACGATACAAAAGGACAAGAGGTAAAGTGCGATTTACTTGACAGGAATTCTGCGGCAATAGCTGCAGCCTCCTCTTGGTTTGCAACCGCTGTGGTATTCATGTTGAGCGCCCCTTCGGTTCGATGCCAATACAGCTAGGGAAATTCTCCTAGTCTCGCGCAAGTCCAGTCTTCTTTTAAATGTTTTGTAGTGGTGGTGGTCAATCACTGAGTGCAGAAGGAAATGACGACAATGATCATCCCGATGGGTTCTGGTGGCTGTGCTGCTGACCGATCAATGAACTTTACAAATATTCATGCATTTTATAGCTTCCAGGCGACCGTATTCCCTCTACACTCCATGTCTATTCTATCTCTATCTCTGTAAAATTAATTTATAGAACGGTATACGCCTCCAATGCGAAGTAATTATGCATTTCTAAGATTGTCGAGTCGTCTGGTAAACTTTCAAGCTGGAAATCTCCCAGTACGCTTTCCCGAATGATGCGCCGCTGTTGTGTACGAAGTCCTCGCACGTCGAGTATCCTGTACGTTGAGCACAGCTGGTCTCTTGACCCGGAATACCGGAAGCGGTCCAGACACCACCTGCCCAGTCACCACTAGATTTCCACAATGCTAAATATCCAAGAACACGGACAGGAATGATCGGAGCGACTTACCAAAGCGTGGTATTGATGATAATGGAATGGTTCTTGAAGAATGTGTCCAAATCGCAGTTCTTTGCAGGCCAACGAGCCATTGGTGTGCCCCAGGTTTCAGGAAGCGGAGCTTCAGCCGTCAGGTCCTGAGGGATAGAGCCTCGCGGGAAAAAATACACGGCAATTTCATCATCATCCCAGACCACTGTGCATAGGACGATCAGTATCTTAATTGTATGCCGGAGAATTTCCAGACTCACTGGCATATACACCACCCCCGATTGAGTTGAAACCTACAGAGGTAAAAAATTAGAGGGGCACAGGTCCTGGAATGATCGATCATATACCTGAACCATATGTCGTGTTTGAATTGGACCTCATGCCACAACCTTGGTTGCTTGTCTCCAAAGCAGCGCAATTCGTGCCTCCAACGAGGGTTGACGTGATGCCGAGAGACTGAGTGGTCGAGTTTGAGGCAATCTGGCATCCCGAAGCAGTGTGCAGTGTGGCCTGATTGTTGGTATAGTCACTTCATATAGTGTCAGCTAGAATGCGTTTGCCTTTGTACTGAGCTACAATACTCACTTGACACCCTAGATGCATCGATCCCGTCAGCATGATCTTTAGGACACCCGATACGTATCTCAGAAACGCACCTCTATGATATCTATCTCACCAAATGTCGGCCAGTTCGGTCCTACCAGAAGACGTGATGCTTGAGAATTTCATCCGTCAGACACAAAGTGATAATTACCATTCGACCAGAAGGCCCTGAACATATAGCTTCATTAGACTGCTCCGATCTCTACAATCTAAGTAACACTTACGGCCAACTTCCACAACCCTGGGGCATATGGATAGCATCGAGCACGAAGATACCACCTGTCGACATGACATGAGCAGTCGTGCTAACACAACGAACAACATATCCTACATACCAGTGAAAGTGTTCTCGGTTGTGATGCGGACGCTCTTTCGGTTTCCAGAGATCGTCGAAGTCGTGTCTACTTTAAGGACCGCGTTACCGTCGTCGTTGACCTCGATCAGCCCTCCTGATTGCTGAATATGACAATTGCAATATGATAAGCGCCTCGGGAGAAACAGTTTATAGAAGAATTCTCACTCACAGCGTCTTCCTGGCTCTGGTAGTCGACGGCACCTACGAGAATCAAAGTTGAATGAATGGGCAGCACCCAGTACAAGCAATGGATTCGGACGCACCATTGGTAGGGTCGGCGAGATCCCAGAACGAAAACCCGTCAAAGAAGTTATTACCAGACTAAGCAAATTTAGCTCAGTCCCGTCAATGAAAATTTCGGAAGCAAAATTTGTACTCACATGCGATTCAACTAACGTCCAGGGAGAGGTGGCTGTCGGCGTCGCCCCTGAAGATGTACCACTAGCCGACGGAGAACCCGTTGCCGGAGACGTCGAGGTCGCATTGCCGCCAAAACCGGCCGACAGGTCATCCGGACGAACGCAATACACGCGATGAGACGCACTCGAGTCCGATTCAGCTTGGTCGACAGCTAACCCTTGGAAGACGACACGGAGATCCCTCGCGAACCGTGCGCTATGTCTCTTTGCAAACGTGTGGAATCGCTCCGTCGCATCCGCCAGGGAGCGGCGGGGTGCGAACGCGAAAGCCGCAGGAGCGACCTGGGCAGATAACAAAAGGAGTAAAGCCGGAGGTAGATACATGATCGCGTTAGTACTAGTGCTTTCCTGTCTACGCTTAAGCGAAAGTTTCTGTTCGATACAGTCCTGGTGGTTTCAAGTTGTCGTCGTATCGCTGTTAGATATATAAATTGAAGAAAAGCAGACCGAGGCTCAGCCCCGGAGCGAAAGAAGGTGATGGTAGTTCGAGTGAGAAAGAAGTGGGGAAGGATGAACAATAATCAGCGGGCTACGAAAAGAACGTGGTCACACCGCTCCGGCCTCATGTCGGCAAACCACAAAGGGGCCACGCAGTAATATATCATATCATATCATATACGCTTCATATTATCATTGTCTCGGTTATACATAAATAAGCAATACCAATCTCCCGCCAGCCGGTGATATGGACATAAACACAGAATCCAGCTAGTTGGAAAATAATGTCCTGAATTGAAGTAGGGATGTAAATGAAGAAAAAGAAAACAAGCACGACCACAACCATGTACAACAGAATTAAAACGAACGGACAGGATCGAATAGAATAAGACGGCTTGGCATTATAGGAAAACGAGAAAGGAGCGTGGCGCTAAGAAAACCGTGCTACCGCCCGTCATGACCACTGAAGGCCGCTCTAACACTTCTCCGCAGTTCTTCATCAGGATTGTCGAATCCATCATTTCTTGGGACGGAATGAGTGGACGGCGTGAGACTCAAGAGCGGCATGGCTTCCGCTTCAGTCGCCTCAAGGATTTTGCGTGCCAACACCTGGATTTCGCTTGATCCGTCACCTGTTTCTGTCTCCTGATACGACTGTGACTGGGATCGGCGCGAACGCGAATCCATCGAGGACGAAGGCGAGGCAGAATGAGAGGCTGCAAGTTCACGTATGTGGGGCAGGAGCTTGTCAGAATTCCGAATATTAGAGATGAGTTGTGGGTCTAAGCCAAGAGCGGTCAGCACAGCTCTGAATGCAGCTTAAAATCCGTTTATCTTACCTCCAGAGTCAAGGAGTTGGACAATCGTCCAAACAGCGATATGTTGGAACGTGGCATCGGGGCTAGTCAAGAAACGATAGAGGTAATCATGCATGCCTCCATCAGGCTTGTCCCAGACTTCATTGAATGCCGAATAGTCATCCGTGTCAGCTCGTCCATCTACAAAATCGAGTCAGCTCCACCACTCAGAAAAGCAATTACATACAGACCTTTGGAGGACAAATTCCCGAGCGCGGCCGCACTATTACCTTGAACTTCGATGCTGCTAGATTTCGTCAACGGAATCAAGACCTTGCAAATCCCCATGTCAAGTAGTTGCGACTTGAGCTCGTCTGAAGGGTTACAATAAGTATGCATCGAATATACAGCCAACGATCCGTACATACCGCTCAGAGCAAGGACAGCAACACACGCCGTCATCTCGCTTTGCACATTCAGAGGAGCATCGAGCACAAGCTCCTTTATTTGCTGGACAGCACCAGCCTTGACAATCTGGCCCTTATTCTTCTCAGAGCTGGCGGCCAGATTTCTCAAAGTGGAGATTGCATGGCACTGTACTTCTTCGTTGTCCTTGAAACCCAAGAGACTGATAAGAGGGTGTAGGAAGCCAGCTTCAATGATAGGTGATTCGTTCTGAGGGTGAATGGAAACATTGCGGACACAAGCTGCCGAGGACAAAATGAGGGGAAGAAACGCGGATTGAAGTAGACGAAGTAGAGGTGGAAGACCACCAGCCTTGACAATGTCCAGTTGATATTTCTCTGTCCGAGTAAATTAGCGGAATAATCTCAAAATAATGTCCCAGGCTGACTTACCATCGCTTGCGAGATTCCGAAGGGCAAGAGCTGCTTGGCATTGAACTTTCAGACTCGGACTGTCCATCAATGCAACCAAACTGGAGACAAGTTTCGGCTCTGTCTGGGCTAGCTTCTTGCGGTTATTCCCTATAATGCACATTGGTTATTATTCTCCCGGAGAATAAGGCAAACACGTACCATCTACAGCAATATTACTCAATGCTGTAGTACAGTAGTATTGCACATCCGTATCTGGCGAGTTCAGGAGACTGACAAGGACTGGAATAGCTCCAGCATTGACCAATTGCTGCCGGTTCTCGTCTGTGGTACATTATGAGCAAATGCAATCACTGTTGTCATCATCTTCCTACCTGAGTGCGTCATATTGAGCAGAGCGCCCGTAGCATTTCGTTGCACCCGCATGTCTTTTGACCGAGCAAGGCGAGTCAACGGCACCAGAGCCCCGGATTTGGCAATCTTCGTCTTGTTGTCATCTATTCAGATGGAGTAAATACCTCATATGTAATAAACACGGATTTTGAAGTGCATACCGTGCGTCGCCAAGTTCGTGACACAACCTACAGCATTGCACTGAACTTCGACATTTGGGCTGAGCATTTGCCGAATGAGCGGCTCCAGTCCTCCAAGTTTGACGATGAGAAGTTTGTTGTCGGCTACCGTGTCTAGTGAGCGAAACTGCTCAACGCAAACTGGCAGCAACATACTGTTTACAGCAAGATTCCCAAGAGCGGCACTTGCTGCACGCTGCACCTCCGTGTCATGACTGCCTAGTAAGAACAGAATCGGGTCCAGCGTGTCCCGTCCAACAGGCCGGACTTCCTTCTCGGTAATTTCGGCAAACGCAAGCGCAGCACTCCGTTGCAGGTCGACATTGTCCGAGAAGGAAAGCGTCGTCAACGCCGTAAGCGGCTGGCCGGCGAAGAAGTTGGTCGTTGTCCGGTCTGCGACGTGAGAAAGAAGAAAGCAAGTAAACACACGTTCATTTTCCGTTAGGAGAGAGAAAAAGGAGACAAGGCGGGTGCAAATAGCGATCAGTCTGCTATTTTTTTACTGCAGATTAGCTGGAAAGAACTTCTCACTCTCAAGGTACTGAAGCAGGTCCGCAACCGCCTCACGCTCATTCTCCAGCAAAAGCGGCTCGTACGCATGCGACCTGCGCGAGCGGACTGAAGAAATTAATCAGACGACGAACTCAAGCTCGACGAACAAAACTACGCGAAAGACGTACAGCACGAGTCACAGCAGCTGCTAAATGCATTGCCCATTGCGAAGGATTACACTGAGATGTAGTGTATAAAGAGGAGCTTGGGACAGGATGAGCGCGGGGGTGTTGGTCTGGTCTGCAGTGGCGAACTTGAAGAACTGCAAGTGCAAGCAAGAGATCGTCGCGTCCTCATGTTATATATTACGTAATGATTGTTTGGCTCGGCTCGTAAACACTGCACCACAACATCGAATACTAGCTACTGCAAGAAAAGAACATTGAGAAAATCAAACTAGTCTTCGCTCTTGGATTTTTTCCGTTCCCTCTTCTGTCCATCCTCACCAGCTGCAGCAGCTTCCTTCGCGGCTTTCGCAGCCTTTTTCTCTGCTTTTCTCCGTCTCCTTTCCGCTCGTTCCTCCTCCGTCTCCTTCTTCTCCTCGTCAGGAGCAGTCATCGAAACATCCCCATCACCATTCTCAACAATCTCCGACTTTCGCTTCTTCTTTTTCTCCTCCTTTTCCTCTTTCTTTTTCTTCTTCTCTTTCTTCTTTTTCTCCTTTTCAGTCTCAGAGCTCGACTCTCGCGTAGCCTCTGCGGTTGATTTCGCCTCGTCAACAGCCACAGGCACAGCAGGAGGAACAGGTGCAGGAGGCAGCGCCGAGGGTCCAGCGGCAGGATCCTGGAACAGAAGATATGTTAGCCATGCGAACGCTGAGACAAATAATAACTACTGACATCTCGAGTATAATCAACGTAGTCCCGACTCCATTCTGCAGGAGTGACACCGTCAACCTTTTCACCATGTTTGCCGAGCTTTCCATCCTTAATCATTTTCTTCTTTTCCAGCGCCTTCGGACCTAAGCCCCACCGTCGAGGATACGTGTCGCGCTCCATTATACACCGTTTCACCTTAGCTACAACACCGTGATCACAGGTTGCAAGCTCAACAGTCGTCATCTGAGCGATACCAAGCGCAATGGCCTCCCCCTTTGTGGTCATGAGGACCACCTCCTCATTGAGTGCAATGTCGTTTTCGTATCGCAGAAGACCAGGTATCATGAGTTTAGCACCATAACATACTGCATTCACTGCGCTATCTTTCACGACAATGCGTTTGTATCCAACGAGAAGGCTTTCCAATGGACGGATAACTCGACGCAAGTATGATTCTATATGGCAGCTTTGTCAGAATAGATATCGAGGCCGAGTGAATTAAGCTCACCATCGCGCGTGTTATCGTACATCCATTGCGCATCCAAAACGTCGTGCATAGTCACTATGTCATCGTTTTCGCTCATGGCCCCACTTCGCACTCGTCGCAGTTCTTGCATGTGTCCTCCGACACCTAATAGTAAACCAAGGTGCACGCATAATGTTCGAATATAAGTTCCAGCCTCACAGCTAACCCAAAAGACAGCTAGATTTCGCTTCTCGTCGAATTCGAGAAGTTTCGATTCGTAGATTGTTCGGACACGAAGTTGTCGTTTGACGGCAGAGATGAGCGGAGGCCGTTGAAAGAGTGCACCCGTCAGTGTCTGCAAAGCTCGAGGAAGCGCAGAAGGATTTTCTAGGCTACCATGAAGTCGCAGTACACAAACATACTCTTTTCCTATAAAAACGGAAAACGTTAGAATCCGTCGCGAATCATATGCGAGAACGGACGCGCCTGCTCCTTGTTGCGACTTTACTAATCTAGTAGCCCGGTCAATGCAAACAATCAGACATCCTGTCACTTTAGGGTCCAAGGTTCCGCTATGTCCCGTTTTCTCGACTCGTAGAATTCGCCGTAACCACGCTACTACTTCATGAGATGATGGATTTGAAGGTTTATCCAAGTTAATGACACCAGATCTGAAAAAGTCAGCTTCATATTATACACGGTACTCAGCCACACTCACTTGATGTAAGACTGTATGTCACGCTTCAAGGGACTGCACCCCGCCGGTATGGGTGTGAAGTGACTGGAGCGAACCAGCAACTTGTCATAGTTTTTCAACAATAAAGGCCATTGAGAAGTGTCGAGTTTTGGAGCATTAGCTTCGGGCTTGATGGAGTAATCGCCATCGAGCTGCGCAGATGCGACTTTGCCATAAGTGGTCCCGTTCGACATGGCGGACGGTGATCAGAGGTACCAAAGAACTTCAGGAGGTTTGTCTCCAGAATTTTACATCGTTCCGAACTGGAATTTGCCGATCATGAGCAAGTGGCTGTGCCCATCAGAACTGTGAGCGTAAACTGCCGTTTATAGCGTCTCTTGGTGCTATATAGCACCTGGACATTGAAGAAATCAATACAGACTTTCTTGTGGCCAGTCTCGTCTATCCCTCCAGAGCACTCAAGATGGTCAGTGTGTCGAAAACTGCTTTGCTGAGTTCCTTCTCAGTAGGCTAATGCACACTGCATTTTGTTTCTCTAGCCGAAGGCAGCTGCCAAGACCTCAGCTACAAAGCATAAATTCTTCATCGACTTCTCCAAACCCGCAAACGATGGTGTCTTCGATGGCGGCGACTTTGAGAAGTTCCTTCATGACAGGTTAAAGGTCGATGGCAAGCCTGGAAACCTCGGCGAATCTATCAAAATCACCAAGGAAGGTCTGTCGATTTCGCAGTTGCATTTTTTGGTTTCCAAGTTCCTGAGATGTGATACTCGTGTTTAGGGCAGAAGGTCATTGTGACCAGTAGCATTCCCTTGTCTAAGAGGTACCTCAAGTACCTCACCAAGAAGTTCTTGAAGAAGAAGGAGCTCCGAGACTGGATTCGGTACGACTATACTACTATACTTGTTTTCCTGGACAGTGTGTTGAGAACTTTTCCCAGTGTCATTGCTGCTTCCAAGGATGGTTACGAACTCCGATTCTACAACATCGCGTACGTGTCGTCAGACTTTCTCTTTACTCTTTAAGTTTGTCATTCTCTAACCGCAATCGTATATAGTAAGGATGAAGAGGAGGAGGAAGACGAGTAATCTGTATCTCTTCTTCATCGCCGACTCGAACAGGCGTATGGTTATGCATTGTCGATTCACATTGAATGCTCAAATGTATGCCAATCAATCATGCACATGAATCTGCGTTCGCCTATTTGCCTTGGGTAGCGCCCTCGGCGCCTCCATTGTCCGCACGGCAGCAGCAGAAAAAAAGTACAGACTGTGGATGTATTGTATAAGTTTAATGCACAACAATACCAAGACCATTCGCAATCGTGATCGGCTCCTCGACCTTCGTCTTGGATAGGACTCGCATGGCTAACTCGTTCCATCTTTGCTGTTGTTCCGTCAAAAGTTTTCCTCTGAACTGTGCTGCCAGGTTGGTCGCGAGGTTTGAACGGAGATACTTCAAGGTGATGCTTGTCTTAGGACTTAGGCGATATCGAATCTTTCGGTCGATTGTCACGGTATCCGCAACGAGCTGTGATATAAGGCAATGTCTATGCTCCAGCTGAAATGAGCAATACAAAGTACATACCTTGAATTCACATTCTCCACAAAGGAGTATAATTGCAATGTCATCTACAGGTCCAGTCTCCCATGCATACAGCCTCTTTGATTGCCTGTAAACGTAGCAAATCAATCATAGGTGACATATTGTGAGAGTACTTGCCCGACTCACATTATCGTGAAATAGCACAAATAGTTCACACCGAAGTCTTGAGGACGTCTACCGAAATTAACAGAGGACGGATGGAAAGCCACTGTTTGATTGTTCCCTAAAGTGCGCAATTGCTGGCCGTTCGCGGAATCTTGAAGCGATAACAACTTCGGATACAACCCGGCACAAAGAGCAGCGTTCAAGAGCACCATACTCTCATCATTGTTCCGGTCATAATCTGTTGGAACGGGTACAAAGCGTGTCCGGTATCCCCTCGAGTATCGCAAACTAGTATAAAATGATTTAATTTTTCCTCTATCCTGCTATAACGGCATACTGAAGATCTCGTACCGGTTTAATTCTAAGACAAAGTTCTTGTCAACTTTGATGAACGAGGAATCAATGAGGTATCTAAAAGGAATGATCAGTACAATAATTAAAAGATGATCTTAATTATTGCCTTGCTTACCCCAAGAACTGCTGACGAAGTTCTTCAATCTGCTGCAAATTCTGCTCTCACCAAAATGAGTCAGTGTTCAGTCCACGAAAAGAACTGAGCACAAACCTGATGGCTCAGGAAGTTTTGCCTGCAGAATTTACGAACGAAATTAGGATTGCCAGATGCTTTTCGCCAGCTTGAAAATGCGTTATGGATAGTCAAAAAGTCCGAATTTCCTGAAAAGATTGCATCAGATGCCATGATCAACCATGCTTCCAAATATATTAGAGACGAACCTATTTTGAAGCTATTTTTAGCTCTATCTGCCTCTTGCTCCAGACCGAATGGCGTGACGAACGGCGATTTCGAGTTCAGTGTGGCAGCAATTGTGAGCGCAGGGTCTAGACAACGAAATAGTGCGGCTACAAGAAGGAATTTGCCAAGGTGCACGTCCGTAGGTAATTTACTCAGAAGGCGGCCCATAGGCGTTATGTCCTCTGTAGACGTAAGGGCGCCAACTTCTATCAAAGCAGCCTTTGCACGCTGAATATTAATCGAAGAGGGCGGATCCAAGCTCTCTATAAGCAACAAGATCAGTACTGACCTCTCCCGATGAAAAAAAGAGATTGGATATGTACTCGTCAGCACATCTTCAATTGAAGATCCTAGATTAACCTTCAGAATCTTGATCCGAAGAGCCAAGTCTGAAAGACTAGACCACAAGTTCAGAAAATGACTGCGATGGAAGATTTAGATTGGCTTACCTGAGTCGTAGCATCTCTGGTAATGGGTGTTCGGCCATCTATATGATACAGATCCAGCGACAGGACAGGATATTACATTTGCTCCGATACGTACCAAGTCATGCCGAGCTCTGGAGAAAAGATGGAAACATATGCCTGATTGGACTCGACCGGCTCGACCACGCCGCTGAGCGGCATTACTTCGTGCGATGAAAGTCTCGATAAGCCGACTGATTTGACGTTTTTCGTCAAACCTATTGTGCGAATAGAATAAGCATAGGGCATAAGGGAAAACGATGGCTCTAGAATATACCTCATCTCTCGATGCTTTCCTGAATCGATCACACAGGTAATGTCTGGTATTGTGATCTAAAGGAATGAGGGTGTCAACACCAAGCATGGGTATCTGATATGAGGACAAACATACACCGGTCTCGGCGATATTAGTGGCTGCGAAAAGATCAGGATGAGTCTTAGACCGTCGAACTATTGAAACAGCACGAACCAATGACGATTTTACGGACACCTAATGGTGGGATTTCAAACACAAGGTTTTGATTTTCGCTTGAAATCGTCGAATGCAACGGGAACACTTGAAAGGCATCTGAACCAAAAAACGCATGCTCGACCAACATGTCATTGAGACGGCGGATCTCTCCAAGCCCGGGCATGAAGATAAGGAAGGCTGAAGATAGATGGGAAAGGGCGGGATCATTGCACATTCTCTCCAGAATGCCGATAATCAAATCGTATGGTATTTGTCTTTCGTCTAGAATATTCATCGTCTGGATAGTGCTTGGAGAGTAGCGCCGGCCCTGAAATTTTACTACACCCTGGGCGGTTTCATCATCTTCATCCTCGTCAATGTTACGAGCAGAATCTTCTGACCAATCCGTTTTCTTATTACGATGAAATTTATCGTTCACTAGAACAGGAAGGTAAGCTGATACTCAGGATCCCCACATGCAAGGTCCTCACCTCTTTTTGCGTAAGGAGATGACTCTGATATAGTCCACTGCGCGTAATCGACTGCATCTTCCAGAAAGTGCACGTCCACGGGGAACGTTCGACCTGGGACTTGGATCGTTGGACACCCACCAAAATACTGAGATATCTTTTCAGCATTAAGAGTGGCAGACATCAAGACAACTCTGAAAAGAGGTCTATAAGAATATTCTAATATTCGGGACGAGTCACTTACTTCAGGTCTCTCCGTTCTTGGAGAAGAGACTTCAAGACAATCAGGAGGAAGTCAGAATCAATACTGCGCTCGTGAACCTATTGCTGATGAGAATCTTGCTTCAATGCTGAAGAAATAAATCGAACATCGTACCTCGTCAACGACAATGTGCTTTGGTAGTCCATCAGAAAATGCTCGTAAACAACGGCCAAAGAACAACACACCGTGATTTCATCAAACGCTGTTCCTTGGCCATCGGCACCGCTTCCACCTTCAAGCATTCTCAAGGCAATACCGTTAGTGACGAAGTTTAAACGCGTATTCTTCGAGGTTTGGCTT
Source organism: Sanghuangporus weigelae (assembly GCA_033182465.1). Lineage (NCBI taxonomy): Eukaryota > Fungi > Basidiomycota > Agaricomycetes > Hymenochaetales > Hymenochaetaceae > Sanghuangporus > Sanghuangporus weigelae. The sequence continues at coordinate 1,976,947 of CP137318.1, read as the reverse complement.
TCAAGTCTGATTGAATATCCAACTAGAGACGAATTCGTTCCGACAGCTCCAGGAGGATCTCCTAGTTCTCTTGAAACACGCTGAGCAAGAGAAATAGCCGAAATACGACGCGGTTCCGTCACTACACAGAGAAGGTATGTAAGCCGTGAAAATCCCGATAAAGTTCGAAAACTTGCCTACGATCTTGCAGTGCCGACCCTTTGACAACTGGTCCTCTAGCACAAAACTTGGAAGCTGCGTGGATTTCCCACTATTGATAAGTAACTTCAGTTTCAAAAGCTTGAATTCATGATACCACCGATATACTCACCAGCCCGTTTCACCACTCAGAACAACAACTTGCGACATTTCCAGCATCTCCATAATTACATTCCGGTACGATGCAATAGGAAGTGTATTTCGTTGTGCCTGGAGTAAATGAGTATTATAAAGGTAAGTTGCGTGTGAAACAATCGATCATCACTTACTAGCATCTCTTGATACGCCAAGCTTGACTGGCGAACAAGGAAACCAGCTCTTAGCTGCTCGGAGGAGTAATCCGTCGTGGTACGTTCTCTTGACCGCAAAGTCAGCTCGGGAGATAGCTCTCTGAGCGCTCGATCCCCGGACTAGCAACGGAGTCAAGACAATTTCACTGCATAGGTTTTCCAAGAATAACGCACCTTCGAAGTACCAGAGAGTCTACCTTCCAAAATCGAGTTCAATGATTCCCAGATTTCCCTGTTGGCACGGTCCTCATCCTCCTTCCGTTTCGCTTCAAGCTCATTCCACAGCTCTCTGAAAGCGGGCGGTAGATGCCTATAAGAGGTTTGCGCACCTTTCGGATTTCCCGAGGAGTTGCGGAAACCCTCGTCAGGAGGATAGGTGAGATTATGCAGTGCAACAGTCGCGATGTATTGCTCTGCTTGTATGAGGTCGTGGCAGGCAACATCTTCCATGGACCAGTCACTCGCTCTCCCACCAGTCCATCTGATATGAACGGATGCCCTTTTCACTCTACCGCCTCCGTTAAGGTCATTGTAAGAGATAGCCGCAAAACGATCGGACTTCAAGACGAAGTCCTGGAGGAGCGATCTTGGCGTACGACCTGCCCACTGCTTCGGTAGGGCCATATCACGCACAACTATTGTAGTTCCTTCAGCAGAAATCATCGAAGTTGGCATTGGTTCTAAAATGCCAAAGATCCCGCCATCTGAGTCATCGTCTGCCAGATCATCGAACACATCCTCGCTGGACTGTGCTTCTTTAGGCTCTTCCGGAGGTTGCGGAACCTCTACTTTGTCCCGCTTGGTAGGCTTTGGAATAGGCGGTACTTCCCCTCGAAGACGAGCAAGTAGCAACGCCTCGTTAACCTCTCGCCGCTTTGCCTTGAAGCTCGCTTCGGCATCCTTCTCGCTAAAGAAGTAGTTTTTCTTGACGCTTTCGAGGCGCGCCCGCAGCTTTCTGAGAAACTCTTCATCGGCGGTTTCATCATTCCGTCTTCTATTACTCGTCAAGTCAGTAATCCGCAATTTCAGTCTCACATATTCGGCATTAGGTTCATCGATGTCAGAAGCATCCTCAATCACAGTCTCGTGTGAGATGGAAGCGGGCGTTCGATTCGCCGGTACGGAGGCTCCTTCAAGTTTCGAAGACATGCTTGAAGTTTCGGAAGAAGATAGAGGCAATGGCTTCTTCAATTTCTTCGGAGTACCGGGGATGCTTGCAGGATCTGGAGTCTGTGGTGTAAGGGGTGTTCGACCTGAGGCACCGCCCGAAAATTTCTCAATTTCCAACTCCTCAGGCGAACAATGAACATAAAGCTATAACCCGAGTAAGACACTTGCTCCTGTCCTCAGAGAATTATACGAACCCAGTCAAAAGCCTGATCGAGATCGATACCTGAAGCTTCCTTGAGGCATTTACAAACAATTTTCTCAGCAAAGCCGAGGCGTCGTAGAACGCCATATGTGATACCGATCTGTCCTGTTAACTTCTCTCGCGAAGAGCTAGGCAACTTTACAAGATCTCCTAGCGAGAATATGATGAGATGAAATATAAGATCCCTGCAGAGATCTGTCTTACTGGATTCTTCTTGTGTGATCAATCGCATTATGTCGTTCAGTGTACTCTCATCAATGTCAACCTGAGGCAAGCCCTTCGCCATCCGTCTATCATACTCAATAGACTGAAAATAATGATAGAGTAAGCAGTGATTCAAGGAAACATGCACGAGCCGAGCTACCTTGAGAGTACGTTGGACCTCTTTCTCTACCTTCTCCTGATATCTGTCGACCAATATCTGCAGATACGCGACGTTCTCATCCCGCACTGGCTCGAGAGCATTTGAGTCGGGATTAGCACTATCAGTTTGCCCTGCAGCGGATTCTGTCGTCTCTTCCGAAGCTGGAATGGGAGGCGGAGCCTTCTTCGGAATCGAGGTCGTCGCGTATCTAGTCGAGTCGAGTCATCAGAATTTGTTGCGCTGCGCTGAAAGAAAGAGTTGCTACACACCCGCGTTCAACCTTCTTCAATTGCGTCTTCTTCTTTTTCGGCGGCATTCTCGCCGACTACAGGTCTCGGAGTAGGTCCTCCTCTCTTTCGTCCTTGAAGATGACTGTCAAGGCAGTACTCTACCTTGCGCTCGAGTCAGAAAATTTCAGAAGATGTGGCGTATAGTAAAGTATCAACAGCCGAGGTTGATTTCTGAGATCGATCGCGTATCTTCTTCCAGCACAAAGCGAGCTGCAATGAGAATAAGATATTGGGAGCATGAGCTTGGTGTATAGATCTGTGTGGTGTAGACTGTGGATTTGTCAGAACCAGAAGAATTTCAGTGTGTTGTATGCATGTTGCCGATCAAACTTCAACGGGAGATCAACCCCGTGACTCATCATTGGCCGAAATCAGAGTCTGAAAGACAAGGAGAATAACATTTATGTGGTCTATATTACCGAGTGTGCTCTACCTAAAACAACAAAGGAAACCAATAACATGCCGAAAGCATTGTAGAAGCCTATATACATAGAACTGTCCCATTCGTCTCAAAGCATACCATACCATACCATACAAAATAACACAAACGCCGGCTAGAAATCATCCTGCATCGACCCTCCAGCCGTTCTTCTTTTGTATCCTCTCTTCGGGCCAGGCTTACGCCCGCCGCGAGTCGAAGAGGTCGGGCCGTTACGTCTCTTGCCTCGGATGCTTACAGCCGGCCCTGGCGTCCCTCCTTCTTCATCTTCAAATTCGACGATACCTCCACCAGTGTTTGGCCCGCTGTTGCTGAAGAAGTCATCCTCCTCGTCTGCCATGAGTGCCCGAGCGGCTTGAGATGCTGCTTCTCCGGCACGACTGTCGACCCTTCTCACCGAACCGTCTGCATCTGCCTTATCCAGATTCGCCAGCTCGTCGTCGTTGAGCAAGAGTGAAACAATTTCTTTGGGCTTCGTTACATCTGTGAACTGCTTGTTGCCGACGACAATATCTTGGACCTGGAAACAAGGAAAGTGATCAATAACCGCTCGAGGAATACATTTGGAACATAACGCACATCTTTCTTCACACGAGCTAACTGGACTATTCGCTCGTCAATCGTACCTCTCGTAATCAGCCGATAGACAGTGACCTGTCTGGTCTGTCCAAGACGATGTGCACGGTCCATCGCTTGAGCATCATTGGACGGATTCCAATCATGATCGTAGAATATTACAGTGTCGGCCGCTGTAAGGTTGATTCCGAGTCCTCCAGCTCTTGTACTCAAAATGAAGACAAAATAATCAGGTCTAAATTTCGACAAATATCAGCACAGGCTTAAAGTTATAATTGAGTACTCCTCACTTTGTCTGCCAGTCCATGACGAGGTCACGACGATCCTCCATCTTTGATCCACCGTCAAGGCGCATATATTTGAACTGTCGATAGATCAGGTACTCCTCCATGAGATCCATCATCCTTGTCATCTGGAAGTAGATCAAGACACGATGGCCTCCGGCCTTGAGTTCATGAAGTAATTCGTCCAAACGCGCCAGCTTGGCAGAATCGATGATTAACCGTTTCGCCTCTGGGACTTGCATGTAAGACAAAGGCAGTTGATCCGCAGGAGAGTTCCCTAAGAATCCATTAAGTGGCACACCAGGAAGTCTATCGGCAAATGCCTCGGAAGCAGCCCTGTTCTCCCGTGTCTCCGGAGGCAGGCCAAACAGGACCAATGATTCCTCTGGTGCGTCAAGTAGCTGATTTTGTTGTTCAATGAAGCTCCGATGCCGGCAATACATGGCTACATGAGGAGCGATGACCGGAGGAACAAACCATCGCATAGATGGCCGAGACAAACAAGATCGAGACCAAGAATTTCGAGCGATATCGAACAGCGAAGGAAGGCCCTCTGCCACCTCGATATGTCGCGGTGAGAATCGAGAATCGACATGCAGACGCTCGCGACACGCCCCATGTGCGTCGAAATAAGGGTCCCTGATTAATATCGAGTTGGTACGCAGAACAATATATCTAATAATTCGACACTCACATAACAAACGGATCCTCATCGATATGCTTGTTTTCTACAGCCATGGCAGCCACAAGGCGCCGGATTGTCGACGAGAAATGAAGCGAATGAGCCTCTCCGGCAGTCATGCCGAGAAGCGGAACAAAATTGAAAGGCGAATTTGCTAAGAACAAAGCGATCAGTAACCAGGTTTCCGATACAGAAACTGCGTATTACCGTTCTCTTCGATAGACCGCTGGATGTAATCACTGGACCAGATGTTGAGGAGGTTCCGCATCACCCCATAATCCGCTCCGGGTGGTGAGTCTTCATTTGGCACCGACAGCAGTCCGCCGTCGAGGTAGAACAGCTCAGGAATAGAAAGTTCTATAGGGCTGCGTGACGAATAATGGAGGGCGACGAAATTGCCCTCTCGTGCGATCGAAGCGGCACGGCCATATTCAGTAAACGAAAACGGCGCAATAACGTCCGCACGCTCGAAGAGCTCCGGGTGATTACACACCTTACGGAACTGCATGACGAGATTCATGAGTGTTCGAGCTGCATCCGCATCACCGATATGCGACGCCTTCTCGATGAGTTCTGCGACGGAGATATTCGCACGGAGAGCCTTATACAAAGCACGCTGCCGTGGGCTAAGATTGACATAGATATCCAACTCAATCTAAAAAGAATTGTCAGCAAGGTTACATAGCGGAGGCAGGCAAGTCCCACCTTCTCTCCGAGCTCGTTCTGGACATGGCGCTTCACTCGCCGTAACATGAAGGGTTTCAAGATCATGTGCAAACGTCGAAGCTGGCGTTCGTTCAGCTTGCTTCCTCCCTTACCCTCTGCGGCTGCATTCTCGATGTCCTTCGAGAACCACTCGTTGAATTCGTCATGGGAATCGAACAAGCTCGGCATGATGAAATGCAACAATGCCCAGAGTTCTGTCGAGAAATTAAATTCAAGCATGATGTCTACCCATTACTCAAGAACTAACCTTGCATATTGTTTTGAATGGGAGTACCCGTCAGTAGCAATCGATTTCTGCACTGCAAGCCAAGAAGCGTCTTCCACCGAGCACTAGACGAATTCTTGATGTTTTGAGCTTCGTCCAAAATCATATACTGCCATTTGATTCTCTGGAAGTATTGAGCATCTTGAATAATCTACAAATCACGGTAAGCTAAAATTGACACCACACAGGCGAACAAAGAAGCTTACCAGATTATAACTCGTGACCAGAACATGGAAGGGCGCGTCCCGATTATAGCTGATGTTCTTCCTGCTCCAGAACTTTCGGAAGAGCGATCGCTGCTTCACAGTACCCCAGTAAGGAAGACACGTGAGATCAGGAACGAATCTAGCCAGTTCCTGCTGCCAGTTGTGGAGTGTAGAAGACGGTGCGACAACGAGGAAGGGACCCCAAATATCGTGGACCTCTGATAAATAAGCTAGTAAGGCAATGGACTGCACGGTCTGGGTGCAAGAACTAGTGAGCAAAGTGCGATTGGCAAAATCCGGGAACTTACTTTTCCTAGACCCATCTCGTCTGCTAGAATACCATTGATGCCTTGCTCATAAAGTGTACCTAGCCAATTTAAGCCCTTTAGCTGGTATTCCTTGAGCGTGGTTTGAAGCATCTTCGGTTGGCCGATAGTAAGCGGACCAGACAGAGACGTTGGGTTTTGGAAGTTAAGCTCGTCTGAATCGACTGTAGACGATACAATTCAGCATTATAAATCAATAACAATAGAAAATAGGAACACATACGGTCAACCAGAGTCCCGGTGGGCTTGTCTGGTTGCTCAGTTTCATCATCGCCACGGAGATGCGCTTGCGCCTTTGCAAGTGCAATTGCCTCGTTCGTTTTTCGTTCAAGGGACGCTTCAGTGTCAAAATGTGCGGCGCGCGCCTTGGCAAGAGCAATAGCCTCCTTCGCATTTCTTCGAGCGTGTGCATGGAGATTACTCTCGTCCTCGTCATCAAAGTTGATGTCTGCTGACACAGGTTCGATGTCAGGTCCCTCTGCCCCACGAGGCAAGGCATCGTCGGCTTCATTTTCGCCCTCAATCTCGGCAGCTAAGATAGAGCAGGGTGAGCATTCTAACTACGAACCAATTCTTGAATGGACCTACTTTTTAGCTTGCTCCCGACGAAATGCGAGTAAAGCTCAGTCTGACTGATCAAGAACTCAAGTTTTCTGGCCTGTCGGGCTGCCTCCCTTCTCTCTTCTTCCTCCTTCGCCCGGTTGTCCGCTTCTTTCTCAGCTCGTTTCCTCAGGTCCCGCTCCTCTTTCTCGTTCTTCTTCCAGAAAACCATCATCTCGCGCATGAGACGTTTTGCCTTTATCTGTATTTCCTTCGCGCTCTTTCCAGTCCGGGTCGCGATCTTTTTTGCCTGAGTCGAGCAAAGTGCTGCAGTCCGCTTCGCCTGTAATTGTCGTGTCTGATATCCGGTAAGATGATGCTTGTAGACCTTTGAAACATCTCTGCGAGCAATGTTGAGCCAGACTTTCCGCTGCGCCTCTTCCAGTCCCATGATACGCTTGTACATAATCTGGTCGTCCACCTTCTTTGCGCGTTTCATTGGAGGAGGGATGTCACCAAGCTCATAGATCAGTGTTGAAGATACAGATGGTGACGGAGGAGCAGAGTGCATTGGTGTCATGTCTCCTGCAATAGAGGGGGCAGCTGAACCTGTTGTGACTTCCTGGCCGAGGAATGACAAGCCTGCTTTCTTCCTTTCTCCGGGCTTTCTCCTGGACTTGTTCGGGCCAATGTCACTACCGGCGACTGAAGGAACCAGAGTTTCTCTTGCCTTTCCTTTGCCCTTGGTAATATAAGGCGCTGACGCCGATTGTGCATCGTCAATAATCGACATTCCCGGGTGATCTAATTCGGCCATGAACTCGTCTACAATATTCAACCTTCTCCGCTTGAGAGGTAATACATCCCCTCTCCACTCATTGTCACTGCCGTCCGAGATGACTATTGCCGCTTCGCGTTTTCGGCCGTCATGATGCCTGAAAGGTGAAGGACCGGTACCCAAGATGGACTCCTCGAACTCTCTAGCAGCATCTTCATTATCTTGGTCATAATCTGCGTGTCTGGGATAGTGCTCTGAGCGATATGCGTGCGAGTAAGGATCGAGCTCTAATACAAGCTCGTTTCTATCACGAAAATCCGGGCTAGGAGATCGATGTAATGCGCCCTCTGGTGCATATCCCTGAGGTACCATGTAAAGACGGCGTGTTGTAGGTATCTGAGTTAGGCGTTGGTAGTATCTGGTAGATGCTGAACGTGCCACTTCATTGTTACGGGCCTGTCATAAGGTAAAATCTTTGTCTTATTGCAATTGCATCTGAACCACGTACCACACAGCTGTCATCAAACCAAAACTCTACCTGTCGCTGCCTCTTCTGCGTCTCTAAGTAATAATGGCTCATTTCCTGGAACCATATTTCCTCGCAGTCACTCAGGTCCGAAGATGCAAGCTGTAGCTCTTCCTCAGTGGGTTTTCGTGGTATCTCCGCTGGAGGTGTAATGGCTTGGGTACGTGCAAGTCGACGAGAGGACCGGCGCTTGAGAATCTAATGTTAGACCAAGCATGAAAATAGAGGTCTAAATAAGACGTACAACTGGAGGTTGACCATTTTGTTGAGGAACTGCATCGTAAGGAGGCTCTAAGCCGTCAACGGACCGTTTCTTTTTTCGACTAGAGTCGTCGAGATGGTTTTCTTCTTCCCTATACGAAACCGACCTTCGTCGACCCATCCTGTCCAGGTGCTGGTGTCGATCCTGATCTTCGACGGCCATGTCTGCAGATTCGAAACCACGAACGGAAGTACCATTAGGCCACTCCGTAGAACGGGAAGGAGTGTAAGATGACTGATAGTCTGTCGGGTCGTGACCATCATACGGCGATGATTCATACGTCCGTTCTCTGGGTCGCAGCAGGGCATCCTCTGACACTGGCTCCCGCGAATGAATAGGCGAAACATGCTTCGAAGTCGAGCCGTTGCGAGGGCCGCTGTAACCCCAATCATAGTCTCGTCTTCCGTGGTCGTCTACCGCCGTCTCGCCGTCGTCATTTCGCGAGCGCTGGCCCTCACGCTTGCTTGCGTTCGGCGAGAACGGTGGCGAAGAGCGATGATACGTGTCTACGAAGACTGGCTCGGTCTGACGCACAGGTACGGGTGCAGGTACCTGAGCAGGCTGGATAGGTTCAACAGGCTCATCATTGAGGATGCGACTGAGCGACATGGCCACAGACGCGGTCGCGCGCACAAGTGTTTATGTATGACAAGTGAGGTATAGGCCAGACGAATTGAGGAAGGAGACACTAGAGAATGAGGAAGAGATTGATGCGTGGGACAGAGGCGAGGATGCCCCCAAAGGGAAAAATCTAAAAGTATTATATGATATTTTGAGTTGGCTTCTTGACGCAGACAAGATCGCCACCGCGCGGGGGTGAGTGTTTTTTCTCGATTTAGTAATTCGCGATTGCTGTCGCGCGGGGACGAAGTGAGTGGGCGGGGATGAGGGAGAAAGGCAAGGCGGCGGGAGGAGATAAGTGCGAGTGAAGATGTTGGTTCATCAGCGTAGTAGTGATCCCTCTCTATGGGACTTTACACTCGAACATCTCTCAGTCGTCTTCAAACGTCAACAACACCGATTTCATCCCTTCTTTTCGATCTCATCCTGTCTCACGCTCCCATTCTCGCATCCTCTCACTCTTTCATTGAGTCGTATGCAGCTTTGGTGACTGACTGTGTGACGCGTGTCCGATTATGATGGCCCGGGCTTTGCGCACTTCTTCATTTCCTGCCTCTCGGACAATTTTGGTAGTTCCGTATTTGGCCAATTAACATAGCACATCGGCTATTTCCGGTCATCACTTGATTGTCTCCTACTCTACTCTACATGCTACATGAATATCTACGCTTCATCAGGGTACAACATCAGTTCTGGCCGTACTTTGGCGTCAAATTCTTCAGGCGTCAAGAATCCGAGTGCAACAGTGGCCTCTTTCAGCGTCGTGCCTTCTCGGTGTGCCTTCTTTGCGCACTTCGCCACATCTGAAGTTGAAATTAAACAATCAGAACAGTGCAAAGTAAGTGCTGCCAGTCGAACTCACTGTCATAGCCTAGATGACTGTTCAAAATAGTGGCGAGCATCAGTGACTCATTCAACAACTGGTTGATGCGCTTTTCGTTCGCCTTAATCCCAACAACGCAGTTCTTGGTGAATGATCGAGCACCTTCGAGTGACTATTATCAGTAAATTCCTAAATCAGATTGTCATCGGCCGACTCACCATCTGCGAGCAGTCGGATGCTTTGAAGGACATTCTTAATAATCACAGGTTTGAAAACATTCAGCTGCACGTGGAAAGTCAGACAATGTCATTGTCATTGACAAGAATTCACAAATAAACGGACCTCGAAATGCCCGTTTGACCCGGCAACACTGACGGTTGTCTGGTTGCCCATCACTTGCGCAGCGACCATCGTCAAAGCCTCGCATTGCGTAGGGTTGACTTTGCCAGGCATGATACTGCTTCCGGGCTCGTTCTCCGGCAAACTCAGTTCGCCCAACCCACATCGTGGTCCTGAACCGAGGAAGCGGATGTCATTCGCAATTTTCATGAATGACACTGCGACGACGTTCAAAGCGCCATGTGCTTCTACCAATGCATCGTGAGCAGCAAGTGCTTCGAACTAAAATCGCAATCAATCAGAAGACCTCTCAAAGGGCCTCAAAGCCTCCAACCTTATTTGGTGCCGTCTTGAACTCGTACCCGGTCAGCTTGGAAATCTCAGCAGCTATCTTGACATCGAAACCTTTCTTGGTGTTTAAGCCCTGAATACAAGGAGTTTCAGCTAGGTATACCAGCACCATGACAAAACGAACGTACAGTGCCAACGGCGGTACCTCCCTGTGCCAAGAGGCTCAGTCGAGGTAAAGTGTTCTTGACACGGTCAATCGCATTAGTCAGTTGTTGTACATAACCGCTGAATTCTTGACCCAGAGTCAGAGGAGTAGCATCCTTTGTTTAAAAAACTCAATTTGAGAATCTGTGGAGACGGCTATAAGATAAACTTCCGGACCTGCAGGTGCGTACGGCCGATTTTGATGATCTTGTCAAATTCTTGCCGCTTTGCTTCCATGGCATCCCTTAATTCTGCCAAAGCAGGGAGAAGCGATCCGTTGATTTCCATGACGGCCGCAACATGCATCGCAGTCGGGAATCTAAAACCAAGGACAAATCAGACTCTTGAATAATATCCTATGATGACGGAAGCTTTCTACGTGTCGTTCGAGCTTTGGCTCATGTTGACATGGTCGTTAGGATGCACGGGTTTCTTCGATCCGAGCTCACCACCGAGCAGCTCAATCGCACGATTGGAGATAACTTCGTTCGTATTCATGTTGCTCTGTGTTCCGCTTCCAGTTTGGAAGACAACAAGCGGGAAATGATCTATGAGCTTTCCAGAAATGACCTATTCTTCCATTCGCTTTCAGAATTCCGGGGTAGCTTAAGAATGTACGTACGTCGTCGGCCGCCTTCTGGATGGCCTCGCCAATCTTAGGGTCCAGCCCATAGGTCATGTTAACTGCCGCTGCCGCCTTCTTGAGAATACCGAACGCCTTGATCAGAGGCGGTGGCAATCGCTCTGTAGGTCCACCTATGTCGAAATTCTGCAATGACCTGTTGAATACGTGTTCAATCTCAAACCACACTTCAAGTCATCATCCATCGCACCTTTGGGTTTGCGCACCCCAGTAGCGATCAGACGGTACCTGCAAGTCACCGAATGTGTCGCGTTCCGTCCTAAATTGAGTCTGGTGTATTGCTTCAATGTAAAAGTCAAATATAATTTCAAAACTGGGTACCCACCATGACGCGCAGAGATGAAGAGAACGATCGGAACTGAGATGCACGTCTTAAAGCAAGATGGTTGAGCTGCCGTATGGAAATGACTTTCAGTCAGTATCCCCATATCACATGAGAGGCCCAAATACAGGTTCTTACACTTCGAGCATTTGAAACTGGCACTCGGAGACGCAGAACAGTACGGTACATTTTTGGGGAATTAAGGACAGAATTAAAGGATGGGAGGATAAGCAAGTCTAGAGGAGACAAAATGAGATCGCGTATAGCGAACAGCCAACGGCTACGTTCAGTTGCAAGGCTCTTGAGAATTTTGACCAATCGGGCGTTGTCGGAAGACACGGTCGTCCTCCAGTGACGTGTTTAGGGAAGCCGCGGGATTTCGTACAAGACGCTGCATGTAGGCCTAAAATATCTGAGAAATATTGAGAATATTTGAGGGTGCTAGTCGACGTAGAGTTGAGCGGTGATTAGCATGAGCAATTCTTCAACAGGCATAGTGATATGCATAATGAATGTAGACGATGGAGGATTGTGAGTGGTCGAGAGAGATTGAATACAAGTTCACGTGAATTCGACATTTATTTATTGCTCATGGCCGCGCTCTTGTTGGCTCTTAGCTCTAACTCCTTTCCTTCTCCACTCCATCATGGCTACGGTTGCATCTCAGATCATTCTTCACCCGACTGCCAGTCAGACGGTCAATTTGCTCGGTAGCACACTCGGGCGGGATAAGGTGGGTAGCTATCTAAGATTCCTTCACTCAGAATTTACGCCTTATGCGATTTGGTAGCTCTACCGAGCAGCTCAGTACTTTGCGCGTCTCCTTGCTTGGATTCTTATCAAGAGAGGTCACAATGTTGAAGCAGCGCGTTGGGACGCACTCAAGTCGCATTTGGCTACCGGTCGAAAACGTGCGTGGTAATATCTCATTGCTATTGCTTCTTCTCTCAAAAAGAAAATAGTAATGCGCGTTGGAAAGCCATTGGAGCATCTTCAGGCTGCATTGAGAGCCCTCAACTCTTCTGCCCGCCCTGGAGAGCAGACCACAACCGTTCTTCGACAGCTCTGTTATGCTTCGTATCTCGTTTACGACGCTGCCGTATGGGTGTGTACATACTTCGGCTGAATTATTTATCAGTCCAATAATAAGGCTCCCAGGCGAACGCTGCTAAATTCATCAACCTGTCTAAAGAGACAAACCAGAAGTTCGTCAGAAGGTCAGTGCGAAAGCGCAGCACGACTCTCTGAATGCTAACTTTGAGTTAGATCGAATCGCTTCTGGTTCTTTGGTATTGTATTTAGCATCTGCCATGGACTTCTGAAGGTTCGTCGCAGTTTTATGCGCAGTTTTATGCGCAGTTTTATGCGCAGTCTTCGGCATGACCATCTAACGAGTTCTCTAGGCTGGCAGACTCGCGAACGAAGCGAAGGCACTCCGCGGTTACACATGGGGCGATAAATCAGTCAGTACTGAGGCCGAGAGAGCAGTGAAATATTCGGCTGTAGAGAAGTGGGTCTTTGCTCTACCCTCGTTGGCATCGCAGTTATTACGAAACTAATTTCAATACTTTCACTAGGGAACGTAATGCGCTTCGGTACCAGTTCGCCATCGACCTTCTGGACGTCTGGATTCCAGCGACCAATTTAGGATACGTCAACTTGAACGATGGAGTCCTCGGCTTGTTTGGGTAAGTACCGACACTTGTCGCGCTTCGCTATACGCTGATTGCGTTCATTTGCGAAGGTTTATCACGTCCGTGATGGCGCTTCGATCCCAGTGGGCGGCGGCTGGCAAAAGGGTTTAAAACCAGCTATGACCGTTCCGGCCGTTGTATTCTATGCCATTCTTTAGCTATTGTTCTATAAGATACTTAGAGCAGACAGACTGGGAAAGTTAGACTGCGGGATGAGCTCGATAAACATAGTAAACCAACCGAAACGAAGTCAAATAACCCTCCCTACATGCATATTTGTCGTTTCATTTGGCGACACCTTATTCGCAGCAGCATTCACATCTCTTAACCGGATGTATTCCGAACGGGCTTGGTCCATGCTTTCAGGTCCTGTGCTAGAACGCAAGAATGAACAAAATACCGACGCCAAGGATTCGATGAACGTACTACTGATACATGCAGTTTTGGAGTGCCTTCAGATTACTCCTGCAAGCCCATGCCATTGAGATTGTCCGTCCTTGCGAGCATTCGGCGAACTCTGCACAAAAATTACAGGTTGATGTCTTGTTACTTACAGCATTAAGGAAGGAAGGGCAATACCTCTAAGGAATGAGTCACATTCCTTGATTGCACGCTCCTTCACCTTCTTTTCCAGAGCCTCTTCCTCTCGTCGTGATAGTGTGTTCATCGTTAGTCGGATTGCGTCGGACAGGCGCGATCTTGAGTCTAATGCGTCACGTGCTGGACTAATTCACCGGTTTTCGTGCCTCGGCTTTGATACTTGAGTCGCTGACAGTGCATAAGTTGTGGGGAAGCTTGCATCTGGTTTGCGTGTGGCTCTTATTCTCGAGGACTTTGCGATTTCGGTGACCATGAGCCTTCAGGCATTGAAGCGTACAGTCTCAAAGCAGGCTCGCACCATCACACCGGGAATTCGAAGGCTTGCGACCCCATCGTCATCTAGAAGCGACTTCAAGCAAACACTTTCTGACGGTCCTTCACTGGACGATTTCGTTGTTGACAACGTACCCGAACGAGTCGTATTTGGTAATACCAAAGTGTGAGCTTCATTCATATTTCCTTTTATTCTTGTCTCTCCAACAAATTTTAGTCCACGATTACCGTCTTACCTGAAGACGAACATACCGAAAGGCTCATCCTTCGCCAGCATTAAGAAAGATCTGCGTGGTCTAGGATTACATACTGTGTGCGAGGAGGCGCGATGTCCCAACATTGGGGATTGTTGGGGTGGCAAGGAGGGTGTGTCAGAAGTGGAGGGAAAGCGGGCGGCAACCGCAACAATAATGGTGCGTCATAACATTTCCTGCGCATAGCGTGAAAGATATGAAACTCGGAGATTTAGCTTATGGGTGATACCTGCACGCGAGGATGTCGATTCTGCTCTGTCAAGACCTCAAGAGCACCGCCGCCGTTGGATCCTCACGAGCCCGAGAACACTGCCGAGGCAATAAGTCGTTGGGGACTCGGTTACATCGTACTGACGAGTGTTGACAGAGATGGTGAGTGCTCTTTTTGTAGATCACAGACAACACGCTGATTTTGTTTAAAGACCTGGCAGACGGAGGTGCTCATCACTTTGCGGAGACCATACGGAAGATCAAGCAGAAGTATGTACTTCTTGTATGGCGTTATATCCAGATGACTCATAAATTCAGAGCTCCGCAAATCCTAGTAGAAGCTCTCACTGGCGATTTCCAGGGCTCGCTGCCTATGGTCTCAGTTGTCGCAAAGTCAGGCTTGGATGTATATGCTCACAACATCGAGACGGTTGAAGCACTGACACCGTTTGTGAGAGACCGAAGAGCGACTTTCAGACAGAGTCTCAAGGTCCTGAAACATGCAAAGGAGGAGGGCGTCCGTGTGACGAAGACAAGTATTATGCTTGGCGTCGGCGAGAACGAAGAGCAGGTCATGGATGCTTTAAGAGGTATGTCTCACGGATCACAATGGATTTGTTGGGAAGTCCGACTAATGCATATGTCCCAGAACTTCGCAAAGTCGACGTCGATGTAGTGACGTTTGGCCAGTATATGCGGCCGACGAAACGACACATGAAAGTCGAGCGATATGTTGAGCCTGCTGAGTTCGACCGCTGGAAGACCATTGCAGAGGATATGGGATTCCTATACGTTGCTAGTGGACCACTTGTCCGAAGCAGCTACAAGGCGGGCGAGTTCTACATCGAGAACGTTTTGCGAGGGAAGGGAACAGAAAAACGGGCAATGAATCTCCTGGACCACAAGGGCACAACTTCGGGTCTTATCAGCTCGACATCATAAGATCCCTTTTGTAGTTCAGTTTTCATTGATAACACATCTCCGTCCAATATCAATAGATAGCAAATAAAATACGCAGGATAAACAACAATATAATCACTTTAACCTATCATTTCCATTTCAAATATCTAATGTACAGTAGTCGTGAGAATGGCTTATGTGATAACCTTCCTTTCGTGTAACCCCGTCAAACTTAAATTTTGTCTGTCAACAACATCACCGACGAGCCAACGACTCTCCGTCTTTTGTTGATCAAAACCCACTCATAGTAGCGATGGTGAGTATGCCCGTGCTGTTTGATATCTACATCAGGTTGACCGCCCTCCAGGATCAAAAAATTACTGGTGTAAAGCTTGCCAAAGTCACGAAGGTCTTTGACTGCTAGTCTTCGGCGATGGAAAGAAGTGCTGACAGGCTCGAGACAGGTTCTCGGTAGAACAGGATCTCGCGGTGGTGTAACGCAAGTCCGCGTCGAGTTCCTTGAGGACCCGACTCGCACGCTCATCCGAAACGTCAAGGGCCCAGTGCGCGGTGAGGACATCCTGGCCCTTCTGGAGAGTGAACGTGAGGCTCGGTAAGTACATGTCCCTCCTGTATATTCTATGAGAGCGTTTCAGTTGCTTATCTCCTTCATTTAGCCGTCTTCGTTAAGGCATGATCTCCCGTTTATTTTCTGGCGCATATTGTGCTTTTATAGCCTTTTTTGCTATCGTTTTTGCCCATGTACAAGTTTTCCCTACCAGAATTACATGAGCGTCCTCGTGGCCATCATTAAGCTCTATGTGGCCCTCGTGGCGTATGTGAAAGTCTTTCCAGATTGAAGCTGGTTTACGTATGGAAATGTGTACTTGCAATACGGTGGCATTGATGAGACCCATGGAATCCTTTCGTTCGGTCATACTTTGCGTGATGCTGCTCAGCTTCGACCCGTAAAATTACCGTTTCCCACGTCCTCAACTATTCTTCCAGCTCTCATGAAATCTAGCTCTCGCACCTATTTGCATTGCTACGGGATGCGATTGGCAATCTTCGTCCGACGTAATTCTAAAGGATTCGAAAAGAACGGCATAACTTATTTGTATAAAGCCCGTCTCACTCCGAGATATCAGCCCCCCTTGCACGATCGGCTGCCATAAAATCCCGCATGCAAATGCTTGAAAAAGACCTGGACCAGCCTTGAGCATATCCCTCAGTCGCGCCCTTTCCATTATCAAGCATGGAAAATACCAAGGGCGCCTTTGCTACGCTGCTCTCTAGACCGAGCTACCTGCCTGGCACTGTTGTCCTTGACTATAGTCTGAAACAAGTTCGCTCGAAGTACCCTCTTGTGGTCATGGTCTCCACCGAGCTCCCCAAAGAGTGCCTTGACGTACTATCTTTACGGGATATAAAAACTGTGCCGATCTCGAGACTAGCACCGAAAATACAGTCTACTGCCGTCACCGACGAGCGGTTCCCTGATACTTGGTGCAAGCTCGCGTAAGTCTTGAACTTTGATTTGTATGTACATGAGCCCTGAGGCTGACGATCTTATCTGCTTAGTGTTTTTCAGCTTACTCATTTCGAGGTACGTATCATTCGAGAGGAAGACTTTTTGAGACGATAAATTGACGATATTGCATGACTGTTCACAGCGAGTCGTGTTGATAGACTCGGACATGATTATTCGGAAAAACATGGACGAGATCTTTGATATGCCACTCGACAGAGATTGGATCGCAGCTGCGCATGTATGCGCATGCAACCCGCGCAGACTCCCGCATTATCCAAGGGACTGGTGAGAATCACATTTGCAAGTGGCCCGCGCAAATCTTTGCTGACTTCCCGCACAGGACCCCCGAAAACTGCGCCTTTTCGAGCCCCGTGCAGCCGGCCGAAATCAAAGAGGGCTGCCCGCGCCCGTACACGCTTCTTAACTCCGGCACGGTCGTTGTCACTCCATCCACAGGAACATTCCAAGCCATCGTCCGCTTTCTCGAAACATCGCCTCTCGTCAGTGAGTTTCAGTTTCCAGACCAGGACTTACTCGCCGAGTTTTTCCGCGCGAAATGGAAGCCGATAAGCTACATATACAATGCGCTCAAGACCGTGCGTATTATTCACAAAGACATGTGGTGCGATGAGGACGTCAAGTGCGTCCACTACATCCTCGGAGACAAACCGTGGAAGCACAGGCCGAAGGAAGGAGAACCGCTACAGAACGACCATCATGAGCTGAATCAGTGGTGGTGGGATGCATATTACGGCCTTGAAAAAGAGATGAAGAATGCTGGATCAGAAGACAGCAAGCGGGCTTGGGAATACATCGAGCAACACGTTGCTAGTTAAATTATAGATTAGTAGTTGGACTAGCGCATATACCACAGACAGACATTCCTAGTTGTCCTCATCGGAAAAGACTTTATTACCCGTCGCCCTTCGAATCGTACATTCTATCCACAAACTTTCATCGGCTGTCACTAACCAAGTAACTTTTTACGCCCTCCATGCCACATGAACTTCGTCCGTCCTAAATCTAAACCATGCTTAGTGCGAGAACTCGTCTGCCACAGTGCCACCGAAGGACCTACCGCTGCGTACACGTCGTTTTGGACAAAGGGGTCGAGTAACCCATTCTAAAGCTCAGCAGACCGGCGTGCGCTATCATGATGCCATTATCGATACAGAACCTTCAGCGAACCGAGAAGAATTCAGTTCTGAGAAATGAGCGGGAGATGCACAAGAAAAATACCGTTCGTCAGTCGCGAATACTTGACCTCCCCGCTCTTTGGACATAATTCCCATCATTTCTTGCAATCGTTCGTTGCCTTAATTTCCGTAAGCAATATATTCAAAAGAACTTGGAAGCTGCTCACATCCAACTCCGCCCACAATGAGGACTTCTTTGCTTCCGATGTGTGCCATTGCGCGTTCTGTGATCTCAACAAGCATGGCGAAGACGGTCTCCTGTAAAGAGAAGCAGAGGTCTGCCGGAGTAAAAGTGCCTTCCTCCCCTGTCTCTGTTGTTCTGAAGTTCTTGTCCAGTGTGAGGGCCTCAGATGATGTTAGGATTCCGGACAAGGAGACATCCATCCCCTTCGTAGCGTAAGGAAGAGGTAAAAGTTGTTTTCCCCTGTCGCATCGTCAGACGTCATCCGCAAGAATAGCCAATCAAAACCACCCTACTTTTTAGCTTCTTGTTCAATATTGTACCCAGGGGCAGGATCGTTACTAAGGTTCACCACCCTCGCGAAGCGATCGAGGCAGTTCCCGACAGCAATATCGAGGGTTTCACCGAATATTCTGTATCGCTGCTGCGAATACGCAATGACTTGAGTATTGCCTCCCGAAACGTAAAGTACAACGGGGTTCTGAGCTCCAGTGATTTCTCGGCCCATCTCGATGTCTATGCGGATATGATTAAGGTACATGCATCGGAACTTTATAGGAACTCACGGCCTACACAGTGATTAACTCCGACCAGTGGCTTATCATATAGCAAAGCCAGTGTGCGAGCGACAAGCGCGACCGATTGGAGCGGCGCACCCATACCAGGGCCCTTCGTAAAGCATATGCAGTCTAACGACTCCAATGTAAGCCCTGCCTTCTGCATTGCATCCTTAATGACAGAAATAGCCCAGTCTCTATGATGCTGTGCAGTGTCTCGCGGTTGGAACCCTTCACCAGGAGGTGTAATGTATGTATGTCGAATACTGGAAAGAACCGTTGTTGAGCCATCAGGAGAATGCTTAATGACTCCTGCTCCCAGTTTATTGGCAGAGCCTTCCAGGCCCAAGGCAACGTAATCCCTCTCTACAAGAAATCAGATATACAGTATAATTGACTGAGCCATATATCTGACCTGGGGCCTTTAAAGGGCAAGTGCGCACACGTCCGGGCATGATGAGATGTTGTACTTAAGTTAGATTAGAATCATGAAAAACCAGGGATGACGGATCGGCGTGCAATCTGCATGATCGACGTTACTTCACAAACTCATCAGGATTTATATTTTATTTTAGAAAATTATTATCCAAGGAATTAGCAAATTGTCACGGCATCAAGGGAAATGCGACTTTCTGGATGGATGAGATTGTTTATTAGAAATGCTTTTGTCATATGTTGATACAAGAGATCGACCCGGCGACGGTCCAAGTGCATGTATGAAGCTATTCTGGATCATTAATCCATGGCTGATTTATCCAAATCAGAGCAGACCTACGGAGGAGTCGATTCCAGAGACAAAACGAGAAAGACAAGTCATAAACCTTCTGGCTTCGCACACTTGCGCTTTTCGATCTTGTTAGTTTTCGGACATCGCATCTCTTGCCATGATAACGGTTCCATGGTGGCACCCGCTTCACTTGTAGCAAAGATGACACCAAGGTCGTTACGAGCAGTGGTAACATAGTAGCTCCTCGCATCTCCTAGCGACATCTGCGCAGAAAGCACGTCGGTATCAGGCAGTTGTACTTTAAACAGTAAATAACCCACCACCAAGCCTTTTACAACGTCACCTCCACGGAAGCAGTCAGCGAGTTTGACCTTGTCTTTCTCTGTCGCTCGTACGTCCTGAGAGCGAATAACACCAGTAAACTCTTCTCCGTGAGGAAGAGGGATCCCGTCAACGACGGTTATTGAAATGATGGCATGTAGAGGTGAGAGACGCGTTATCGTCCCTAGGACGACTGAGTTGGGTGCGGGTGGATGAGGTCGCCGTTTCTGAATAGAAATTGTCTGTCCAGGCGCGTAGAGTCAACGACAGAACTTTTTGATAGAAAGTATTCGCTCGTACAGAACCATCTCGTTGTGGAATACCAATAACGCCGGCACGAATCAAGCCATCATCTCTCATGTATAATCCATCCCCAATTTGCGGGATAGGCGGGGCAACTGAGACGGGCTGGCCAGGTAAAAGCAAGTCCGAGAAGGTAGGCATTGAGGTAATACTTATGGCAAACGACGGTGATTCGTGGAGGATGGATGGATGGCCGCGGCTGTACCCGAAGGGATCGGCTCGCTTCCGTTCTTCGTCCTCCTTCCCCAACCGCTCTCCTTTGCCAGAACGTCAGCGTTGACCGCTCTTTCGCTCCCTCCTCTATCTTCGCAATGGCTTCTTCTCTCGCCCGCATCTTATCAAGAGGTACCCGTGTTTCCTTTATTGATTGCCTGTGGAATATGCTTGCTAAATACTTCGAAAGGCATCCACTCTTCGGTACGCCGGAATGCTCTCTCAAAGTTTGCTATGCCTGCCATGAGCCCCACCATGACCGAGGGAGGCATTGCATCTTGGAAAAAGAAGGAAGGCGATTCCTTTTCATCGGGTGACGTTCTCCTTGAAGTGGTAAGTACATTTTGATGTTCATCTCTCTCGAATTGTTTTTCTGTATTGTGCCCGTCTGACAGCTGGCAATGCATAGGAAACAGACAAGGCCACTATTGACGTAGAAGCGCAAGATGATGGTATCCTGGCTAAAATCATCGTATGTGTTTCATGATACTTTTAGAAGATTTTGATTTAACCCACTACGTACAGCAACCGGACGGAGCGAAAAACATTGTCATAGGAGCCCCCATTGCTATCCTTGCTGAGGAGGGCGATGACTTGTCAGCTGCTGAGGACCTTGCGAAGGAGGCATCTCAAGAAAAGTCAGAAAAGCCGAAGACCGAGGAGGCGGCACCTGCTCCTCCCAAGCTTGAGCCCGAGGAGAAACTCGCACCTCCCAAGGAGGAGCCTAAGAAAGCGGACTTACCGACAGGTGACCGTATATTTGCTTCTCCTATCGCGAAGAAGATTGCTCTGGAGCGTGGCGTTCCGTTGTCCAAGGTCAAGGGAAGTGGTCCAAATGGCCGCATACTCCGGGAGGACGTCGAGAAGTACAAGGCGCCTGCAGAGGTAGCGGGTGCTGGTATCTCTGCAACCGTCCCGCCGTCCGCGGACTACGTTGATACTCCGGTCTCGAACATGCGCCGCACTATTGGTGTACGGCTAACGCAGTCGAAGCAGGACCTCCCGCACTACTACCTGACTGTTGGTATCGACATGAGCAAAGTGCTAAAACTTCGCGAAGTCTTTAATAAAACCCTGACTGAGAAGGATAAAGATGCGAAACTGAGCGTAAATGACTTCATTATGAAGGCGGTCTCGTTGGCTCTAAAGGATGTTCCTGAGGCTAACTCGGCATGGTTAGGCGAAATAATCAGACAGTAAGTTCTTATCAGATACATTTGCACCGGACGTTATATGACGAAAATTGTTAGATATAAGAGGGCTGATATTTCTATGGCGGTCGCTACCCCCAACGGTCTCATTACTCCGATAATTAAGGACGTTGGTAGTAAGGGTATTGCAACTATCTCTGCTGAAGCGAAAGCGCTCGCAAAGAAGGCTCGCGACGGAAAGCTTCAGCCTCATGAGTACCAGGTTGGTGTTTAACTATTCATATAGTATTGCACACAAACTGAAGGACGAAATCTGAAGGGTGGCACATTCACGGTCTCGAACTTGGGCATGTACGACATCGACCACTTCACGGCGATTATCAATCCGCCTCAGTCATGTATCTTGGCTGTAGGGTCGACGTCGCCGACGGTCGTTCCGGCGCCGGATGAAGAGAAGGGCTTCAGGACTGTCCCGATAATGAAAGTGACGCTGAGCTCTGACCACCGCACTGTGGACGGTGCTGTCGGATCGCGATGGCTGACTGCGTTCAAGAGCTACCTGGAAAACCCATTAACGTTTATGCTATGAAGATGCTATTATTTCAAGTATTATGGGACTGTAAGCAGCTACATTAATGGCATATACAATAGAGTTTTCCTCTCTCTCTGTGGCTCGCGAGTGAATAGAGTTGATATTACATAATGAATAGATGGAGATGACCAGAAAGGGAGAGCTTCGAACACGCAACGCAGTCACTCACGAGCCCGTGTAGCTGGTCTGGTCTGCAGCAACCACCCCGTCTAGGACTTACTCGCTTTCGTATCTCTCTTCTCTCCTCCTCTCTTCGTCCACTCAGCCCATCGTGCTCGCCGGGGAGGCCGACCTGCTCGCATGACAGCCGCGCTGTCCGCAACAGATCCCCTCGCCCGTGACAAAATCATGGCCTCCGCTAATGGTGACCCTAATGAGATAGAGTATGTGACCCCTTTCCCTCTCGTTTCTATCAATTCCTTCCTCGGTTCGTGCGGCCGTATTCACCATCTCATGCATTGTTTTAACAGCTATTCGTCAACCGATTACAAGTACTGGAAGGAAAAGTACTTGGAAGAGGCTGACGTCGTCCGGGAAACTCAGGCCGAGTTAGATGAGTTCCAGATCAGCAGCAAGGAGCTCGAGGCCGAGTTGGAGGCAGATCTTGCGCGGACAGAGAAGGCAAAGATGGAACTGATGGTCAAAGTAGAGAGGGCTGAAACGGAGCGCGACGAATGGAAGGTACGTCCGCGTCGTCTTGTGGTTTAGGGGATATCGTGGCCCATAACACGTCCTGCTCTCTGAACTATGCAGGCAAAATTCGTGGCGCTTCAAACAACTCATAATACAACGACTGCTTCTTTGCAGCGTGAACTTGATCAATTGCGACAGGTCCATCATAGTCTCAAGATTCAGATGCGGGACCTGGAGATGGGAAATGACGACTTGGAACGGAATGAACGTGCGATCACTTCAAGCCTGGCCGATGTCGAGGCGAAATATGGAAAAACGCTCGAGGAGAAAATTCTTTTGGAGCATGAACTCCTTGACAAGGCAAATGTTGAGGAAGAATGCCAGAGATTGAAGGACGAAGTAAGAGGTGCGAAAGTCATTGCTTTCGTTGTCTTAATACCCCAAATTAATGCTGTATTCAGATGCCAGCCTCGAAATTACTGTCTTGCGAGATCAACTTACCCAAGCTCGAGCTTATGCCAAAGCCCAGAAAAGAGCCTCGACTTATGATTCATCCACATCGGGCACGACATCCTTCAAGCCGACTATACCCTCAAGCGAGAACATTCTTACTCAGAGACCTCCGTCTGACCTGAATCTTGATGACCTGTCGCCGGCTATAGAAGATGCAGCGCGGCAGTTCTCGCGGTCGTCATCCGAGTCGTCAACGAATTATGCCACCTCAAGGAATGTCTCATCGTCGCCTACTGACTCTTCTATTGGGCACGAGGCTCTAATGAAACGAGCTGGACTCCCACCAGCCTGGGCGAAGTCACCGGCGTCCAGCGACAGAACCGCTACCCTGACTCGGTCACAAACGTTTTCGAGCTTCATACCCTCCCGGCTTCCTACTGGCAATCCGTCTACGTCTACACCACGTCCGGCACCTACTTCGCGTCTACCGACAAGCGCAAGTACTTCATCTGCCACAACATCAAAGAACAGAGGGGTACAGATGGTTTCTGAGATGCGTGCACGTGTGAGAAATCTGGAACAACGCCTGCACACGCGTGTTCCACGTTTACGAATGGGAAGCATCTCCATGAAGAAATCGGAGACAGCACCTGCGACTGCAACGGGCCAAGGCATGGCAAGTGGCTCTCCTGAATTCAAGACTCCGGAGCATATTAGAATCAAGAGACGAAGTGTTGACGTTGAATACGAGAGAAAGGCTGCTCGGGACGGCGATACGTCTGGCTGGGTACTCATCATGGAAGATAACATGAGTCCCTCGCCAACCAAAGATAGAGATAAAGAGCGGCGACGTCTCAGCAGTCCTACTTCATCACCTTCACCTTACAGCATGTCTTCAAGAAGTACAAATAGGACGTCGAGTTCGAAAACGTCGAACACGTCCACCTCCATAGCAGACGCGAATATAGGTAAAGGAAGACCTGAATCCCGCCAATCTGGGACTGGACGGGACAGCATGAGCACCGTCTCCACGGGAAGCTCGATCTCTACACCGACGTCACGCCCGACTTCTCCGACTTTCTTATCGACTTTGTCGACGCCTCCTCCTGGGTTCACCAATTCTGCACTGCCGCTATTAAAGAGATCCGTGACGGTGCAGAAGCGAGCATCCTTGGGAAGGGGGTCGCCTACGAGAATGCCATACTCTTACCTCCAACCCCCGACCAGCTATCGTGACAAACATGTTTCGTCTGTGAATATGTCTTCGGCGGATAAATCACTGCCACCGACACCGAAGTCGGCCACCAGAATCTCGCGTCCACCGTCTGCAGTAGTTCAAAGCAAGATCGGCAGACCCACGCCGTTGGTTTCAGGACGACGAAGTACCGGAAGCGAAACCATCTCACGCGGTCTTGGTGCAAAGGACTTAGCAAGATGGAGATCCGGCAGTGGAGCACGGTAGATCGGGAAAGTCCACCGAAGTGGACTTATGGAACTGTCTCTCGTCGTCCTCTGCTATGGTCAATATACTATGGATAGTCACTTCCTCTCACTATGCTTTGGTCGTCGCCTAACGTTATTTTTCACCTCGGGTTCTTGTATTCTTTTTTTCTTACATCTTTACCCCCCTTTTAGTTCTTTCTCGTATCTTCCTTACTTTCTCTATATTCCCACTACTGTAGTCCCCGGTGCGCTCTATAGCTTTCACCTGTTCATCAGTCACAATAAGACCACACACCCTCGTTGATCCATTGTTATTAGTATTATCCACGCTCCCTCCGATTCCAGCCGTTTTTTTACAACATTTTCCTGCTTCATCGGTAGTTTTTGCGTTAGGGTATGATCCCAAGATTTAATCCATGTATCGCTACCTCTTCTCCTATGCGGAGAGTCTGATAATTATGATGATTTATGACCATTTTATTTCTGTGACGATCGACGCAATCCCCTTCCGGATGTAGTAGATCTACCAACTTGAGCTTGACTCTTGACTCTTGACCATGAGCATTGTATTCTAGAGACAAAACCACTTGACCAGCTTCAGACTGGCAAACTTATATAACCATCATGGAACAAACTCCAAGACACGACTCTCCGCCACCACGATCTCTAGACCGACAAGTAGTCCTTGAAGAGGACGAATACACCGAAGCGCTCTCGCATATCATTAGACGGGATTACTTTCCTTCGTTGGTGCATCTAGATGCTACAAATAACTATCTCGACGCACTGCGGTCGGAGGATCCGCAGCTAATCAATGCATCTGTGAGGCAATTGCAGGACCTCTCTGCGACGCCTGCGCCTTCCACGGCAAGGCGGTACCAGCCTCAGCAGACTCCTTCACAGACTCCCTGGGCAACGCAACCTTCCGACACCCCCTTACACGCTACTGAGTCTTTTGATTCCTCGCGTCCGCAAAAGCGAGCTCGATTTGACACCGATATGTCCCTCGATGCGTTCCAGGCTAAGTACACGTCGGAGGACAACTCGAGTTTCATTCAGATTCTCGAAGATGAGAATAAGAGGAGGAAGGAAATGTATGGGTGGGCGTGGGATGCACAGAAGAGGGTGGAGATGCAGCAGGAGAGGATGATTGAAGGGAGGGAGAGGATTTTATTGATTGAGCAGGGATCTGTCCCGGGTGTGAAGGAGAGGCTGGTTATTGAGCCGCCGAAACCGAATGTTGGGCTCATCGAGGATGTTCCGAAGGAAGAAGGCGAGGAATCGAAGAGCGAGGGGAAGGATCAAGAGAATGACCGAGAGAAAGGAGATGAAGGGAAGGAGGTTGCGATTGTGCCTCAGGTTCTGACGGACAAGAATGAGAAACAGGTAGATGTCATGGCTCCCAAGAAAGATACGCGACCTGCAGGAGTGGATGGGTGGAAATTCAAGGTATTCACTTTCAGCATTACTTCAAAACGAATTGGTACTCAAAGGAATATTAGGCTCGGAATGCATTCATGTTCACGCCAGACGCAGATGTGTCCCCGCACGCTGTTATGAAGGCTGCCCCAGCGCCGACTCGAGGGGAGCCAAAGGCAATCATTCACGCAAGCACTCGGTTGACGAGTCAAAATGAAAATTCATCAGGCATGTCGGAGCCGCCTAGCCCGACAAGAAGTCGGATTGATGCTGCTATAGCTGGAACACCATGTGCGTATCACCTCGACGTACTCAACTTCAACATACTAACTACTTGTATGAATAGATCGACCACGGTCACCAACTAACAACAGATTCTCACTCGTTCCGTCTGTCCCCTCACCAACGCCCTCAGAGCTAGGTCCACAGGCCGTCAAGCAACTCATGACATGGGGCTCTCTAAACGCAACACCACGCATACTCTCCTCCGAAGATCCAGCAGATTCAAAACTTCCTCCGCCCAACACGCCATTCCACATCCCAGCACCTACCTCAAGAGAAGAGATCGGACATAAGTTATCAAATAAAGCAGTGAAGAGTCTACGCGCAAAGGCTGCTTTAATGGGCGGGGCTAGCGGTGCGAGTACAGGCCTTGGGTTTCGTACACCGACCAGCACGCGAAGTAGCGGTGGGGGAGACTCAGGGTTGATGCCGCCGCCAAATTGGACGCCACGGAAGGTGGATGCGGCTGGCTCGCTTACACCTGCTGCGCGACGGTTGCTGGATAGGACGGCGATGGGCGCGGCTGCCACGCGACGTGCGGAGGCGATGGGAAAGACTGCTGGGTGGGAGAGAAATCAAGCTGGGAAGGTGAAGGAAAAGGAGCTGAAAGACGTGAGGTGGACGCCGAGTCCTGCGTTGACGAGGAAGAGATGATTGCACTGTTTGCGTTGTGGAGAGTAGATGCAGACTTGATATTGTATACACTAGCATAGCATAATGAATGTACACGATAGCATTGTAATCTCAATCAGACGACGACAATCGCTGCTTCTTAGTCTCATCATTACATTCTGATTGTCGCCCGTCCTGCGAATCAGGCGCCGCCTCCTTCCCATCTTTTGACACTGCTTTCCCGTTGGTAGAATCCGCAGTAGCAATAGTAGATCCAGCTGGCTTAGCTGGTTTCTTCTTCACGACTACGCCTTTCAAAGCGTTCTTCGCTTTTGCTGGCTTCTTCGATACAATTGGTGGGCTTATCATCTTTGGCTTGGTGGTGGTGGTTGGAGAGGTGGATGTAGTCGGTTTATCTGGAAGTGCGTTTCGCGCAGCTACAGCTCTGCAACGACGAAATTAGATGCATAACCCATGGATTTAGGAGAGTAGAACTGACTCCATGAAGCCTTTCACCTCTTCGGCGTCGTCGCGTTTCCGCTTTAGCTCCTTCTTCTCCTCCTCGACGCGGATGGTGTCCAGGAAGAGGACCTCGTCTTCTTCGAGTGCGCGGAATTGATTTGCTAAAAGGTATTATGCATATGTACATCCTTCATGGATGAGCAAATGCTTGTCCCGAGCAGTAGTATAGTGTGTATACAGTACCTAATCTGTTTTTCTCTTCCCATTCTTCTTGTTTTGCGATTTTGTTGGCTGCGAGTTTCTGATAATGCGATGCGGTGTGAGTGTGTCTGTGTTAAGACTGCGCGCGAAAAGGACATACCTCTGCCAAGCTCCTGCCATCGTACACGTCTTCCGCAGGCCGTGGAGGAGGCTCTTGGCCGAGTCTAATATTAAAGAAAGCTATGATGTGAGCGAGTGCTGCGCGCGGAGATTAACACAGAATAGAAATACTGACCTGGCATAAGCTGCTTTCCACTGTTCGTCTCGTCTTGCCTTTGCAGAGTCGACGTCGTCCTGGGAGACGAAGCGCGAGCCGACTGAGCCCGGTCCAGCAGTGAGGGAGGGAAGAGCTTCGTCCATGGTGAAGTTTAGTTTAAGATGTGACCAGCTACAGCCATCGACTCGAGCTGCGGTCACGCGATCATCTTTATTATTTTATTTATTATTATATCTCTCCTCCTTACTTCCTTCCCCCCTTTCCTTCCTCCTCGCCACATCCTTCCCTTCCCGCGTGCGTCGTCGTTCTACTCGGCGTCGTCGCAATCGCTTATCTCGACGCTGGCATCGCCATCAGGAATGAGCTCGCATGCATCTGACATGCGTGCCGACAGTCCTTCTTTCTCCTCGTTCACAAAATCACTGAGTTATAGTCACTACGCCCCTCCCTCAACGCTCAGGAAAATAATCACCGCTCCTCGTATGTATATTTCTTTGATTCTCGGTTTATTTCGATCTCAATCTGTCATTGCAGCATGGGCAAGCGATGAACCGCCTTCGCCTATTGAACCGTCGCAGCCTACATCCAACACTCCCTCAAACACTCTCAATCCCCGTCCGTCACAATCGGCCCTCAGTGATAGCGCATCGACTTCCAATCAGACTATTCAGAACCCGTATGGAAGGAAGGACGACCCACTCTGGTGGATGTTCACCCCAAAGCGTCGCGACCAGGGCCCGCCACAGGCCTCCACATCCGGCGAGAAACGCAACTGGGCCTCCCTGCCATTGCATTCGCATTTGAAATCGGAGGGCCAGAATGAAAAGCGCGATAGGCCTATCAAGGAACGTTCTTTGTCCACTTGGCTTCCAGGGCAGCGCATAAGACAGTCAAAATACGCAGAAGGTGGAAACCAGTACAACTTGCCGGATTCCCCAACAGATGACGAAGGCGAAGCGTATCATCGTCGCAGCTGGGGCTTCCATATCCCGCTTCCAACCACCCCGGCCGCGATCACCATCTCACAGAATCGTACACCGGGTTGGGATACGCCTTGGTCTGAGAGGGCGCGTCGATCCCTCGACGACTCGGGTAGCCACGGGAGCAATGTGCCATCTCGCCAAGATTCCTTTGCCAATGCAGACGGTGCGGATGACCCCCCAGACGGCCGAAAGAGATCCAAGTGGTATCGCCGACGAAAGAGATTACGGATGTTTATTCTTTCCAATACCTATGTACCATTAGTACGTTGCTTGCGTCCTTTACGCCGTGCATCTGCTTCTATTTCTGACCGCATATTCCCAACTACTAATAGCTGTTTCGCGTTATCAACATTACTCTAACCACCGCCGCTCTCGCCGTGGCCATAAAGATCCGGCAGAAAGAAAAACATTATGGCGTAATGGGTGCTGTTGGAGCCTCTCCGTATGTCTCTGGTTGGTTTGTCTAGTCATGACCGTAATTCGCTTACGCTTTGCATGCAGGACTCTTGTAATCATATTCGCGCCGCCCACACTTGTACACGTCCTTTCGGCAATATACGTAAGTGTATGCTCCTCATCACATACCGGACCGACCATGACTCATGCATATCTCATGTCATGCATTTAGCTTGAATATTTTGGTCGACCTCTTGGGCTTTGGCGAACTTCAGGCAAACTCTTCCACACTCTTTCCGAAACTTTCTTCATCTGTATGTGGTCCGCTGCGCTTTCACTCTGTTTCGACAATTTCTTCACCTCCATGCTCAACTGCGTACCTGAGAGCGCTATGTCATGGTACAACGAGATCCCTCGGACGATGCCTGATGGTTATCCCAATCTAGGCCGAGGCGAAGGACAGCCAGGCGATTATATATGCGATAGCCAAGTCGCCCTTATCTGCCTCGTTTTCTTGGGCCTGGTCATGTACTGCATGAATCTCTTCATAAGCCTATTTCGGATTATCGAGAAGGTTAAATACCACTCCAATTTTCACATTCTACCCCGATAACATTCATTTTCTGCATTTCCTGAGCTTTTCTTTCAGCCAGCTTGGTTCACCCTCTATTATACTCCTTTGTATCCTTTTTTGGGTCATTCAGCTTGGTTCCCCGACTGTGTATGAAAATGTCCTTCAAGTCAATATTTATTTCATGTGTAATTGATTTCCCTGCCTTTTTTTCTCATTTCATGCATACCGGTCAGGACATTTTCAAACACATTTACAAAATCGTTTCTTGTATCACTAGACATGACGTCTTTGCCCAAAGGTTTATGAATAAAGAAGCAGTCCTGGTTTCAAATTATATCAGTGTGCATACCTGGCTTTTACTAGAAAAGAGATAAAGAATATATTGAGCAGCTTTATATACAATGATGTCTATGTGGAAAGTACAGAACAAATAACTTGAAGGTGTAGATGAAGAAGGAAATACGTAGTCATTGCTACAAGATAAATTAGTGGACTGTTTTCCGAACCGACGAAATCAACAACTTGAAAAGAGAGAAAAACTGCCTCATCACTTCAGAACTTCATTTTGGTCGCCCTGCGACTACTGTTGATGATCGCCTTGTGCCCAGTGCCATGTAATTGAGAATCGTCCTTCGCTAATGTCACCCAATTTCGTGAATGCGGCCTCTGATAAATCGAGGTCGGTCGCTCCCGTACACCCGGCACAACGGTCCACGATCTTGACTGTTACGGGCTTGCCATCGCCTGTGTATGATGATGGAGAACATGTTCAATCATCAGCAAGTTTACTTTTTAAAAGGAAGGAGATTTAGAATTTGAACTTACGTTGCGCAGTAACGAATTGCCCGCAAATCGGATTGTTGTTGGGGTTCCCAGCTACCGCGCCTGGGTAGTTATCGTATACCTGCCAGGAGATGGCAGCGATCATTTCATCCTTAGTGTTGGTCCATCCGCAAGAGCCCAATCCGGGTTCGTAGTACGTGCCATCACCGTGTTGCGTGCCAGACAGGTAGGAGCCCGGTCCGCTTCCGCCCCCAGTGCCCGCTGATGAGGTAGGAGCGCTGGAGGATGAACCAGCAGTACTGGAGCCTCCTGAACCGCCGGAAGTGGCAGGTGAACCGAAGGATGAGCTTCCGGCGCCAGTGCCTACGCCAGTCTCTGTCGCGCCGGCACCTGTGCTGCTTGCGCCCGTGCCCGCGCCCGAACTGCCTGCACCACCGCCTGTGCTAGATGCGCCTGTAGAGCCTGCGTCGGAGCCAGGTCCGGTCGGTGCCCCTGTTGACGATGCACCGAAGCCACCGTCTGTGCCAGTGCCAGTGCCAGTGCCAGAACCAGCTCCTCCTGTGGAGCTTGGTGCGCCGGTACCGCTTCCATTTCCTGACGCAAATCCGCTGTCGCTCAGAGAATCAGTCGCAGAGCCGAAGCCGCCGTCCGTTCCAGCGCCGGTGGAGGAGGCTCCCGCAGTTCCATTACCTGCTCCCGCTCCAGTGCCGGAAGGGCCACCAGTTGAGCTTGCGCCGAAGCCAGAATCAGTTGGCGCTCCGCCTGAGCTAGATCCCGTCTCTTCAGGCCCGCAATCGACATCACTTCCACCGATAGATGGGACGCTCGATGCACCAGAGGAGGCTGTCGAGTTGACCGGGGAACTCCCGAGCACCGTCGCTGTTGGTTCGCCAGAACCGGAAGCGCCTCCAGAACCATAGACGGTACCCGATCCAGGCCAGATCCAGCTGAAAGCGGCGCTCGTTGCGCTGCTTCCTGACGATGCAGACGAACTGTAGCTTCCAGAGTCGCTGCTCGAGCTGTGGCTCCCTCCGTAATTGGAGTTCCAATTATATCCACCATCGCCGTCGGAATTCCCTGTACTGTTGTTGTATTGGTCGCCTGACTCGCCGGATGAATCCCATGAGCCCGAGCTACTGTTCGAGTTGCTGCTTGAATTCGAAGATGAATCGAAACCACCAGTCGGTGAAGCAGCGCCGAAGCCTGATGTTGACGACGGTCCGCTCGAGTCAGAGAGTGAGCCTAAGCCGCCCGCAGTGTCTGTTGGCGAGCCGCCAGATGAGTCTGTGGCACTACCTGACGGGAGGGAGGTGGCCGAATCTGTAGAACCCGACCCAGAAGCTGTGTCTGACGGGCTGGAATCGCTGGCGGAATCAGTATCCGATGTCGAGTCTGTTGGTCCCGCACCAGAGCTATCGGTAGCCGAAGCACCTGTCGGTTGTGATGTGGCTGACCCACCGTCTGAAGTGCCAGATGTATCCGTCGGACTCGAGTCGGATGCACCGCCTGAACCATTGCCATTGCCATTGCCATTGCCATTGCCAGATGCAGAGTCTGTCGGGGAGCCTCCAGAGCCACTACCTAAGCCAGTGTCAGATGCCGGGGAATCTCCTTCATCCGTTGGAAGGGACTCCGAATCTGAGGAGGACGCTGTAGGCAACGTGACAGAGCCGGAGTCCGTCGGGCCTGACCCGCTGAAGCTTGAGTCAGGACCACCAGTGCTTGATCCAAAGCCTGTTGGTACGCCCGTAGCAGAGCCAAGTCCAGTATCGGAGGCATCAGATCCATCTGTTCCGGTAGACGCAGCACCATCGCCTGAGTCAGCATTGGTTGCCGTACCGTCGCCAGTTCCAGATCCGTTGGCTCCAGTGCCCGAAGCTGAACCCGAACCAAAGCCCCCAGTGCTGGATGGCGAGTCGGACCCGCCGGTGGCAGAGCCGAAGCCTGAATCAGATCCGCCAGTGTTGGTGGCCGAGCCACTATCACTGCCAGATCCGTTAGCACCAGTACCGGAGCCTGAGCCTGAGCCTGAGCCGAAGCCTCCAGTGCTTGTCGGTGAACCGAAACCATCTGTACCACCTGTTGCACTACCGAAGCCAGAGTCAGATCCGCCAGTATCGGTAGCCATGCCGCTATCACTTCCAGATCCATTGGCCCCAGTACCAGAGGCTGAGCCAGAACCAAAGCCCCCAGTGTTTGTTGGGGAGCCAAACCCATCTGTACCGCCTGTGGCACTTCCGAAGCCAGAGTCAGATCCGCCTATTCCTGTGGTTGAGGCAGAGTCCCCAGTATCAGCTGCCGTTCCACCAGAACCATTAGCACCGGAGCCGGAGCCTCCTGTACTTGTCGGTGATCCAAAGCCATCGGTACCGCCTGTAGCAGAGCCAAAGCCCGAGTCAGAGCCACCTGTGTCAGAGCCTGAGCCAGAACCAAAGCCTCCCGTACCACCTGTGGCAGAACCGAATCCAGAGTCGGAGCCGGAATCACCAGTTTCCGTTGCTCCAGCAGAGTCTCCGGTGTTGGTTGCCGATCCACTTCCGGATCCGAATCCGTTTCCACCGGTACCAGAGTTAGAGTCCGAACCAAAGCCGCCAGTACTGGACGGGGAGTCAAATCCTCCTGTACCACCTGTAGCAGAGCCAAAGCCAGAATCGCTGGCACCAGAACCGAAATCTCCTGTGCTCGTCGGCGATCCGAAGTCGTCTGTGCCGCCTGTAGCAGAGCCGAAACCAGAGTCGGATCCACCTGTGCCAGAACCTGAGCCAGAACCAAAGCCTCCCGTACCACCTGTGGCAGAACCGAATCCGGAATCGGAGCCGGAATCACCAGTTTCTGTTGCTCCAGCAGAGTCTCCGGTACTTCCAGATCCAAATCCGTTTCCATCGGTACCAGAGTTAGAGTCCGAGCCAAAGCCACCAGTACTGGACGGGGAGTCAAATCCTCCTGTACCACCTGTAGCAGAGCCAAAGCCAGAATCGCTGGCACCAGAACCGAATCCTCCTGTGCTTGTCGGCGATCCAAAGCCATCGGTGCCGCCAGTAGCAGAGCCAAAGCCCGAGTCGGATCCATCTGTGCCAGAGCCTGAGCCAGAACCAAAGCCTCCCGTACCACCTGTAGCAGAACCGAATCCGGAGTCAGAGCCGGAATCACCAGTATCTGTTGCTCCAGCAGAGTCTCCGGTGTTGGTTGCCGTCCCGCTGCCAGATCCGAATCCATTAGCACCAGTACCAGAACCAGAGCCTGAACCGAAGCCTCCAGTGCTTGACGGGGATCCGAAGTCATCTGTGTCACCTGTAGCTGTCCCGAAGCCAGACTCGGGGCCACCCGGGTTCGTAGCTGAACCAAAGCCTCCGGTGTTGCTTGCGCCACCAAAACCGGATCCTCCGATCCCGGTGTCAGATGTGCCTCCTGAGCCAGAGTAACCAGAATCTCCGGTTTGAGTTGCGCCGCTCGACCCGGCTCCAGTTCCTCCGGCGCCACCACCTGTGAATGATGAATCAGAGCCGTAAGATCCATCAGAGGAGTCTGTCGGGAAGGAGTTGTATCCACTCGAGTCGCCATTGCCATTCGAACCATAGTTCCACGACCCCCCTGCAGAAGAGGAGTCCCAGGCATCTGAGGCGCTGGATGAGGCGTGGTTGTGAGAATCTGACTGACCATAGCTGCCAGAAGCAGAGGCACCAAATCCATTATTACCATCCTCGTCACCCCAACCAGAAGCACCGAAGCCTCCGTTGGCGGACGAATTGCTCGAGTCGGACGAAGATTCGGAACCAGACCCGTAGGAACCTCCAGAGGATTGGTAGCTTCCAGTCGCTGATGGGCCATAGCCACCATAGTTTGTATCCGAAGGTGCAAAGTTATTCGAATAGCCTGAGCCTCCGGTTTGCCAACTGCCGTCTCCGGGATGACCAAGAGTAAAGCGATTCCCGTCAGAGGTGCCTTGTCCAAGTGTTGTCGGAGATCCGTAGCTATCACTCTGCATTGCATCCGGAGTTTCGTTCCCATCATTATAAATTGGAATGAAGGACTCATCGGGTGGCTTGGCCTGATTACATCTCTTATCGAGGGAGCGTTCACAGTGAGGGAACCCTCGCTTGCTGATACCTTGACTTGTTGACCGTCTGGGATGGTCATGCTTATGATCTGCGGGATGAGGAGATCCAGCAAACGGTTGTGGATCGTGACCTTCGTGTCTCTTTAAGCGACCGGGATGATGATGATGATTTTCATTTACTAAGAATGCTGGTCTATGTTGTCTGCCATAGACCTTAGGGGTGAAGAGGGCGTAAGTATATGAAATAAGAGCGAAGAAGAGGAGAAGCTGAATAGCCCCTCTCATTCTTGTTGCAATTTTACCCGATTATTGTAACAGGCGTCTCCAGTGCTGTAGTGATGAAATATGAGCACAGAATTCCATTCGTAGAGCATAGAAGGGATGGACTGACCTTCGTCGAATGGACAAGAGTCCGGACAAAGTTAGGAGGAGAGATGGTCATTGAAAGCAGGCTTATGTACTTGATATAGGGGCACATTGCAAAATTTCTGACGAGCAGCATAGTCAAGGACAGGCCAAGACACCCAGTAGGAGGTGCAATAATGACGCGTATTGCACGACTTCTTCGGCGACCAGTGCAAAGCATTAGGAGGCCCCTGCTCTAAAATCGTCACAAGCGCGCTTTGTTTGGATGTTGGGTATCAAATCTGATGAGGTGCTGCTTTGCTCAACGCTGGATTGGAAAAGGTTGCCGTTCCAAGTGGTAATCGAGGACACGCGATCGATCCTAGCGTCAGTCGCAGCGTCAATGGCAATGGATCGAGCACATTTGAGGCAAATGTATCAAGCAGATTCCCACAAGCAGAAGAAGGAGATCATTCGCAGTTGGCAAACTTGACGTGAGACAACAAAGGAAGTTTGCGTAAGCAAAATAGCATTGTAACCAGTAACGAAGACCCATAAGAAGCAGAAAGCAAGCGCGAAGTTACTCCATCCGCAATAGGAGCATGGGCTGACCCAAGCGTCTAGATTATAGGTTCCTGACGTGCCAGTGGAAGAAAACTAAGAGAACGGACCTTATGAGTTGAAAGTCCGCGACGCGTCGTGATGATGGAGTCACGTGACATTTCGGTCGCGGGCGCGGGACACGACGTAGGCAAGCCAAGCCCGGTTCATCATTTTCAATTTCATGTCAACGAACGGTTGCCCTGATGGATGGAGACAAGATGAAAATGGAACAATGCGCCTTCGTGAACGATCCGAAAGAGGGGCTCCGAGTCCGTACTGTAAGATTTCACTTCACTTGCTGGCAACGGAACTGTTTGAAATGAAAACAGATGAATGGAATGTTGTTCAACGACAGAATATGAATGATGGGATGTGAGAATATGTTTGTAATAAAGGACGGACCCTACTTTTTCCTTTTCTTTTCCTCACTAGTACTTGTCGTCCTCTCTTTGTACCCCCACTCTCCTTCTTGCGTCCGAAAGTCGTTCTTTATCCTTCCTCCTACGCACTCCGCCACATTTCGCATCGATAGGCCCGCCTTTCCCGCCGTTTCTCATCATGGTCATGTCGTCGTTTTCAAAAGTACTCGTTCTTTTTACCCTTACCATCTCGGTCTCTGGTCTCGCTACTCCTCATGTCCTGCGCAGCCCGCATGGCCATCACGCACTTGCTGCTCGCATGGCCAACCCAGCTCCTTCTCCCGCTGTTGGTCCCTACGGTCGTGAGGTGAAGGTCGTCAAGCCCAAGCGTAAGCGTGGTGATACTGGTCGCTGCAAGGCACAGACGCAGACAAGCAGCGCTGCTCCTTCCTCTTCTTCGTCCGAAGCTCCCCAGCCAACATCGTCGGTTGAGCCTGTTGCAGCGGTTGCCGCATCGCCCTCGTCCTCATCAGAGGCTCCAGCCCCACCACCAGCGACAACTCCGGCCCCACCTCCGGAGCCAACTACGTCGGAGGCTCCCGCTCCTGCTCCTGCTCCTGCAACGTCTGATTCTGGCTCGTCCAACTCTGGCGGCTCCAATTCCAACCTGCCATCTTTCCTTGTTGGGGCACAGACAGGCCAGGGTAAGGCTTTTCTTATGACCTTTACTCGGTTGAATCATTTTCTAATTTTTTCTCAATATAGGTACTTTCTACCAGATTGGTCTTGGTGCCTGTGGTATCACCAATGGCGGTGACGACAGAATCGCAGCTGTTTCGCATCTGCTCTTCGATCAATTCCCGTAAGTGCGATATTACTCTGTACCATTTCGAACCGAACCATATTGATACGCTCATTAGTGGCTATGATGGGGTCAACCCGAACGGCAACCCAATCTGTGGCAAGTCCGTCACGGCGACTTGTAAGCTCTTTTAGTATTCTTTAGTAATTGCTTAAGATTAACGCATGGTATTTCTCTAGACCAAGGAAAGTCTACGACAGTTACGATTACGGACCGTTGCGAAGGCTGCGCCCTTACAGATCTGGACTTCAGTCCAAGGGCTTTTGAAGTAAGTCAAGTTACGTTATTGAATCGAACACAGGTTTGAATTTTCATTGTTCAGGATATTGCAGACTTTTCTGTCGGCCGCCTAACCGGTATGACTTGGGCTTGGAACAATTAACGAAACATTCCGGGCCATCGAACATAAGCCTAGTATCATACATTGGTGTCGTCATGTCTCTTTCCAGTGGCAACCTTCTAGTCAAATACCCGCAGTTGCACAAATCACGGACTCCACCAGGTATCATTCTTTTACGCTGCCAATACCTCACCCTTCCATGTTCTATTCTCTTAACCCGACATTATCACGAATGTCCGATACCACTCCGCTTACCTCTTTTTTCTTCATTTCAAGCTCGTTTTCAGTTTCCTTGCTTTTCTACGTCCGGCACCTCAGTGTCGTGCCCTCTTGTGCCGATGCATGAGAGCTAGGGACATATATCTTTTTTATTGTATATTTTGAATGTTGTCTGAATGGAGTCTCGGTAGTGCATGTTAGTTTCTAGATGCACGTTTGCATGTTGCATAGTTCAACGTAAATGAGAGCTGGCGCTCATGATGATGATTATTCGCCCTGAAAATTAGCGGAGGTTCTTGGCCCATGTGGGAACCATGAGAAATACACTTAAGCATACATTTTGAGCAAGTGGCCCTGAGACATCACAAATCTATTGTCTCCTCGTCCAGAGCGGTACAACATCAAATCTAGCAAGCAACTCATACTAGGAATTGATACATGAATGCCACGTAAACTAACACTACTACAGTACAGCATCTACAAATCTATGCATTGCTACCTCCATTCGCAGAATACATTCTCACAAGGTTAACGCTCGCACCCTGTGCAAGGCTTTTCGAGTACGCATCGATCTGGCCTAGGAGAAGCGTACTCTCCAAACGACTAGGTTCGGGAGGAATCTTGAACAGACGGCTCACGTCATCTTCCGGTAGGGGCGCAAGGCCTTGACTGACGCGAAGTGCGTTCTCCTCGCGGCGCCTTTGTATGTGCTGTTCGGCCTTTAACTTCTCTCGCGCAATTTGTCGCTGAAGGTAGGCGAGGTTGCCTTCTTCCGTTTTGTAGTCATCCAGGGCATCGAGCACAGACGAGAGATTTGCAGTGAGTGACCGTGCGTCGAGGTCAAGCGAGGAGAAAGCTGGAGGGAGCGTCCCAGATGATGACTTCGTCACATGGGACGAAGATGAGAGGGAGGATGATGATATTGGAGCGGGTGTGCTAAGCGTGGAGAGGAAAGCACCGGCAAGTGGGTTCGTGCGTATTCGAACAGCGATCTCTTCAACGATAGAAGAGAAAGTAAGGTTGCGCTCGACAAGGCTGCAAAAGCAAGAGTTTAATGTCAAAACTTTTATGAAATCAAAACACGAGGCAGCTATGTACCCTTGAGTATTAAACTTGCCGGTTCGGAAGGCTTGTAGGAAGGTCTTCGTGAGCCTAAATGCATGGAAAGACGGGTTCCCGTGAGATGCCTGAATAACATCTATTGAAGATAGAGGGGAG
Organism: Sanghuangporus weigelae; assembly: GCA_033182465.1. NCBI lineage: Eukaryota > Fungi > Basidiomycota > Agaricomycetes > Hymenochaetales > Hymenochaetaceae > Sanghuangporus > Sanghuangporus weigelae. The sequence continues at coordinate 1,938,356 of CP137318.1, read as the reverse complement.
AAAGTATCAACACGTTGCATTGACAGTTTGATACGAGACGCTATCTGCATACCGTGTACAATCACGATCCCACCATGCCTGATCTTCTCTTGGTGAATTGCCTGCAGTTCAAGCAGCGACTGCTTGAAGAACGCCCCCAATGAGTTTAATTGGTAGAATCCAACGATGGCGTCGTCTGCCTGCACCTCCTTGAGAGCGCGAAGCATGGAAGCCTGGTAGCGAGCCAGGGATTTGTTCGATTTCTCGTCATCATCGCTGACGTTTGGCAACGGGAACGAATTGGATATCTCTAACGTGCCATCAAAATCGATGCCGATGAGTAGACCGAGGGCAGGTGACGCGTTCTGAACTTCAGAACCGTGCTTTACAATTTTCGAGACGACCTGTAACGAGTAAAAGAAATGAATAACCTTTGTAACGTGCTGAGTGTACGATATAAATGCTCACCAAAGCATCGAGCTGAACGGTCGTGATTGGAATCTCAGCCTCAATGTCAATAACCTTGGACATTGATGGTGGAATGGCCTCGTAAGTTGTTTGCACCACAGCGGCTGGTGCTTGACTTATCGGCATGGAAGCAGCAATTGTTGCTGCCATTGAAGTCGCCATGTTTGATTCCACCTCGAATATTTTCTACCTGAGGACTTGAGTGCGTCGGCGAGGAGCAGAACAACCACGTCTCTTTCTTTCTCTTCAATTCTCAACAAGATTTTTCGCCACTTTAGACCACGTGATTTATAAATGCCTAATCTGACGCAATCCGACCGACTCCGACGAGGCTTACATAGACTCGACTCGACTCGACAAATCCTTTCCGTCTCGCCACTCCTCCACTATCTGCACGTCCTCCCAGTATCATCCATCATGACCTGGGGTCTGTCGCGCACTTCCAGGATTTCTCTTCTGCTGGTCATAGACTTCGTCTTTTTCCTTGTCGAGATCATTGTCGGTATGTATCACCTCTTCAGCTCCTGTTCGCTGCTCGAGCCCACATTCTCTACAGGATATGCCGTTGGCTCGCTCGCTCTCGTTGCAGACAGTTTTCATATGCTCAAGTATGATTGTTTTTTCTTGCTTTCGACCACAATCAGCTCATCGTTGGCTTAACATAGCGATATTCTGAGCTTGGCAGTTGCCCTATACGCAATAAAGGTGTGACTTCGCTTCCAGACGTTCGCGTCTGCTCACGCTGATATCCCTCAAGCTCACAGGACAAAAAATCGAAGAGGAAGATACCAAATACTCGTACGGATGGCATCGGGCCGAGATCCTTGCCGCTCTGATCAATGGCGTGTTCCTTCTTGCCCTCTGCTTTTCAATCTTCATGGAAGCCATTGAGCGCTTTTTCAGCACTCCAGGTACGCACAGAACATTAATATATGGTTTTACCCATTCCTTTGCTAATGATGACCGACAACAGAGATTTCAAATCCGCAACTGGTTGTGATTGTTGGCTCGCTCGGATTAGCTTCAAACTTTCTCGGTCTATTCTTGTTCCACGGTCCGTATACTCTTGCACTGAATCAATTCATCAGTTCCTGATTTGTCTTCTTTTGTAAGAGCATGATCACTCGCATGACCACAAGGGCCACCACCACAGGAAAACCGCGGCTAAACCGACACATGGACGAGAGGAACAATCGGGAAGCGCAGTCTCAAGCGGCAGTGTCACGCCCACAGGCGAGGATGAGAGAGGTCGAAGTAGAGAACGCTCAGACTCTCTCTTCGGCCATCCGGCTGTGACGCGCGCTTATGTCGTCCATCAAGCTCAAGAATTGCAGAGAGCTCGTTCACCTTCTGCACATAGGCCTAGCACAGATGGATTACCGTCTTCTTATAAACCAGAACGATCCAATGGCTTCTTTGGTGCTGAAAATCGCGACGTCGAGTCAAACACTGCTGGACGAGACACATCGGAAACCACTCCCCTTCTGGGTGATCACGATATAATCAGTGCAAGACAGTCTACGACTGACCTTCGAGTCGACCAGCAGATTTCGGACTCGGCAGAACCCAGACACACCAGTGGACAGGCTGGTTCCATGAACATGCGTGCCCTGGTTCTGCATGTTATGGGTGATGCCCTCGGCAATATTGGTGTCATTTCTACAGGTTTGGTCATCTGGTTGTCCAATCTCAGTTGGAAGTACTACTTCGATCCTATCGTTTCCCTTGTGATCACCTGTATCATTTTCTCCTCGGCACTGCCCCTTGGTAAGTCGCTGACTTCAATCTCTGTATTTATGCGCTCATGATATCACGTTGCACGGCAGTGAAAAGCGCCTCGTTTATCCTTCTTCAAGGTGTTCCTTCAGGAATTTCGTTGAAGGACGTCGACGAGGCCATCCGTAATGTGGACGGAGTGCAAGACGTCCACGAATTACACATATGGCAGCTCTCAGAGTCGAAGGTGGTAGCATCTGTGCATGTTCTTGCTTCTCGAAAGCATGATTTCATGCAAGTTGCTACCGAGATTCGCAGGGCTTTGCACGATAGGGGTATCCATTCAAGCACGATACAACCCGAGTATCATCCATTTCGTCAATCTCAGGCGATCGGTGCCGTTAGTATAATCAGTCAATTTGCTACCATTGTATTACTAACAAGCCTTTAGTCGAATGGCTCTTGTTGCTTAGTGGTGTGTCCTCCTAACCCAAACTGCAACCCTTCAGAGCATTCATGCTGCCGTAAGTATCCCAGTCGATAGTTCCGCTTTTTCTGAACTTATCCGTTTTGTCTATAGCGCCACCACCACCGACAGTATGACCTCATTCTGTTTCGAATAGAAAACTTAGTCCGTCCGTTTCCGAGATCGAACTTTGGTCCGAATAATAAGTTTTCCTGTGCTTCTTCGAACTGTGTAATATAACGTCATGCATTCAATCATCGGAGCTTTGCATCGCAGATGGTATTGAATACGTGTGGCTAATCTTTGACATGCTCATGCCGCCATCATGGGAAAGTTAGCTACGAACGAAGGAGAGGAAGATAGTCTCTGCAGAATGACGCCGGCGGTGCCGCTCCTGCTCCTTTTCAGATCTGTAGCCAATCTGCGAGCTACAGCCACCGAAGACTGGTATGCGTAACGCTGCGCCTGCGACTCAGCACCTAGAGCGCGTAAAGCCCACTCAAGGTGCAACAATCCCGTGAGTGAGGATGTGATGACGGCGACGAGTAGTTCAATGCCAAACGTCTGCTCGGTATGCACCCGCGAATCCAGCCGAGAGAGGAGTCCGTGAAGCACGTTGCTCAGGAAAATAGGCAAGAGGGGTGGCGTGCGTCCGGCACCGGCGCCCACGGCTGCGGGTGGGGCAAGTAAAACGTACACTGCAAGCCTCTTACTCAGTTCGAGTTCGCCCATGCGTGTTGCCGTATCGAGCTCGTCCCAGAGGAGCCGGAGAAATCGAGTTGGACCGAGGACCACGACACAGCGCCCGACGTCAAAAGCAGGCGCTTTATTTGCGCGTGCCGAGTTGAAGAAGTCACGTATTGCATCGCGCGGCTGATCAAGCCAGTGTGCAGTTGGCACTGCTAGGGCGTCCAAGTTCCTGTCTGAGGAATCTGGCTCTACTAGATCAGCTTCCCTCTGGGCATGTGAACACGCATAGTTCAAGAAGGAACGTACCGGCCTCGGGTAAACCTAAAGCTTTGCTCGCAATACTCCGAAGAGTAGTAGTCTTAAAGGAGGAGTTCGGTACCTTGCTCTCAAACAGCGATGCTTTCGGATCGGATATCATGGCCAATATACCATGACCAGTCAAACTGAGCACGGTTTGCGGACACGAGGACGATTCGACAAGGGTTCGAAGGACTTCTAGATGCACCGGAGCATTGAAGCTAGAAAGGGCGGGTGAAACGCAGTGTTTATCGATTTCGGATTTTACCCACTCTTTTTCCAAGATATCACGTAGTAGTGCCTTGATCCCGCCAACAAGCGTCCAGTTCAAAAGCGGTCCGTTGAAATATGATATACCATTCTTCAACATTTCGCCTTCCATTCTGCGATCTGCGCATGCATTGCAAGCCTGACATATCAATGTTGCCGTTATTTTCATGAGCATCTTCGGTTTTGTTGTCCTTTTGAATCAACTCAGAAAATTTTCACAAATTGCGAAATACGAAGCCATTACCTGAGTATGTTATCCTCAATTCCCTCGCTGCTGGTGTCAAAAAGAGCCTTCGACCATGCCTTTACAGCGCTGACATCTTCCGGATTCAAAGACGACATACGAAACACGGTTGATGTCGAAAGTAAGTAATCGACCGGAAACACACGGTCGCCAAGTGAGAATACACGAGACGAAAGCTACACATATTCTTTAGAAAAGGAAGCTAACGGAGATTAAATACCTCTATACCTGATACTTCACTAAAGTTGCTTGTAGAAACAGAACAACGTTCCCGAGGTACTCAAGCGCAGTCTGAGGGTCGCCTAAGATACCCGTCAATTCAATGAGAATTACAATTCAGGATACGACCGTACTTACCAACTGATTCACAGTCAAAGTCGTCTACAAAAGCAAGTATTGGGACAAGGATATCGTCGATTCTGATGTGAAGTGAAACAATGTCTATGGCAAGGTCGAGAGTATTAAAGACTTTGCAAAGAGTTCCAAGGCCATCGACATCAAATTGCTGGCAAAGGGTCTCAACTCTCTAGCATGCCTATAAGTTTGGTCCAGTCCACAGTGAAGTACAGCACTGACCTTTTGCAAAACGTGGGAGACCTCAGGATGATTAGGAGTATCTTCAAGTGCCCTACGAATAAAAGCAAGAAGTCCTTCTTCGTTATTCACCTCAGAGATGAGACGAGATTCAATATATGCCTATGAAATTAATCCTCAGAAAGCTGCATGTTTAATGAAAGACTCACGTCCAGGGATATCCCGCTTTCTTGACAATCATTCAAAAGCAACGTGCTCAGACCAGATTCGATGATCGGTCTAAATGCCATTCGGGTTGCATTGTCCATTAAAGTTGTTCGGTAAGCAATGTATTGGACTAAAGTTGGAAAGAAAGGAGAAGCGCTAGATGAGATTCGTCCGCTAGTCAAGGCTGTCAGTTTTAAATCCTTTAGATGTCATAGCTTTTCTGACCTTTCTGGGGTATCCATGTTCATGTCGGTCGCATTTTTTGAGTTCACATCGCACTGATTTGACAGATCTGTACGATTTTGTATGGCAAGAAGAGCGGATTGAATCGCTCCTCGCTTACACCATCTGTTAAGTCAATAGTCTAGAAGAAAATGAGAAAACCATACCCAGTCGGAATCTGCCATTTGTTCATTGGACATTATCCGCTCAAGATCATTCATCAACTGAGTTAGCTTTAAAACGCAGTCAGACCAGGAATGTGCCAAGTCTTATAAATCTTACCCGTGTCATTATGAAAGACCGCCAAATAAGTTCACTGCCACGGTGTGTGCTATTTTGCGCCAGAATAGATACGGCAGCAACGAGCAACTGCACATAGAATACCCTTGGTGTCCAAGAAGACCACCTGAACGCCGTAACAAGGACTACGACAGCCATTGGTGCTCCGGACCCAAATGGAGTGGTTCTGTTTTCCACCTGTAGAAAAATCAGATGTGCTCTATTCTCGACCGAACTCCTTACCAAGCTTCTTAACATCAAGCTGCACGTCACGATGTCCGTTTGCGAATTAGGCCCGAACACATCTCCCTTACCCAGGGAAAGTTGTAATGATTGGGTCTGCTGCAGTTCTTGCGCCATTTTAGCGTCGTCACCCAGAATCATACTGAGAGATAAAGCGAAGGATTCCAGAACGGCTCTGAGTTCTCCGTCGAGCTGGATCATCTGTAAGGTTTCGTTGACTTCCAGGAAGAGTTGTCTGGCTTGAGCGGTTGTTACGGACGTCATATCACTAACGCATGATAGCAGAAGCATGACCAGCTGAGATGTAGAAGGAATCGGATTGTGAAAAGAAGATGTCGGAAGAGTATAAGATACACGGAGCAAACCCAAAGCACCGTTTACGAGATCTAACACTTTGGATGTTGATGCATTTTGTGCGCTAAGCAAAGATTGTTCCGGAGGGAGAGCCGAGGCGTAATGTTCCTCCTGGATTAATCGACAAAGCATGCTTAGAGTAGACGTGTCGTGAAGATTAGACAACCTTGAAGGCTCTAGAAACGAAACCACGAGGGCAGGAAGCGAAAGTAACCTAGAATCGTGTAAACCGTGCGTTAGGTAGGAATACAGAAGGAGATCTCCTGGATATAAGTTGAATAGGTCGAGCACGGCATCTGGCCAAGACGGCCGCTAGTAAGCTTTATCTCGATTGGCTAGGTTATATTCAGTACGCCACGTACTACTAAGCTCGCATTGAGATTCAAAATCAGGCAGCGCACTTCTCCGAGTCGCCTTGTAAACATGGCACATCTGTGCCCACTACGACCAGGCGGAATTTAAGTACAACAAGCAAGACTCATACAAAAAATATCTGTTTACCTTTTTCGCGCTGATGCCAGAATGATAACATCTGCCGGTCACTTCCGCAAGAGACATCCTGTTATGTGGTTTCAAGTTGAAGTTGTCTCGAAGTCGATCTAAATGTATATTCTGATCGACGGTCACGTGCAGACATGTTTGCGCTTCGAATTCGAAACAATTATTATAAGACTTATATGATATATCATATAACCTTCTTTACTCCAGACTACATCAGCTTTGAACAGGTTATTCATTATGGGTCACGGAAGCAATGACAAGCTCTACATAACTCATACGGAGCACTCTGGCGGTGCTGGCGGGCAACATTCATCATCTTCAGGTTACAGATCGTACGTGTTACCCATTTCTCATCGCGACATCTTTCTGAGCTAGCATTTAGAAAGCAACAGGCACCTCATCCTGGAGCTAGGACTCCATTTGACTGCTGCGCACTCTCATTTCAGCCTTTTGAGCATCCTGTCTGTATCAGGAACCCGGACGGAACTGGCAATGTCTTCGATTTGGTGAACATTTTGCCATGGCTAAAGTGCGTCTGTGTCCCTTCTGTTGCATATGTCATCTCATCATATTCTAAAGACAGCATAACAATACCAACCCGATTACCGGAGAGCCATGCACACCGAATGATCTTATACATCTGAACTATTCGCGTAAACCAGACGGTCAAATTCATGACCCTATTTCGTTTAAGCCTTTCAGCGAGCATTCACATATCGTCGCCATTGCTACAACAGGAAACGTGTACCTCGCTGAAAGCATAAAAGGAGGAAAGGACTTATTGGGTGATACCAGCTTCAAAAAGTAAGTGAGTATTTTGATCTGTGACATCTTCCTCTTCCTGACGCTGTCTCGCAGAGAAGACGTGATTACTTTGCAGAACCCACATGGACTTCCTTCTGCGTCTGTGGCATCGTCAGCGGCTAAGAAGGCCGCAAAGACTTCAAAAGAGCTCACTACAAAGCCATTACCGGCGGGTCGCGTTTCTGCATTGAAGGAGAAAGAAAAACTTCCATGTGCGTCTCAGGTGTCCAGGCGGTCCACGCTCATCGTCACTAACACGAACGTGAATAGGGAATCTGTCACCTTACTCTAGTGGCCTGCCTGGCGCTTCCTTAACATCGACATCCGTAGAGCCAATCACTCATTCATCTCGGTTACTGTGGGACGAGGAGGAGCTGATGTTCGAGGCAATATCAAATCCTCCAAAGTCTAAGAGCAAAGAAGCAGATATCGGAAAGCGGAGAGCCTATGTTAGAGTGGTTACGAGTTTAGGTGGTAGCTTGAATCTCGAGCTTTACTGCGAAAAGGTGACGTCAGAAACTCGCTGAATTTGCTGATTCAAGCTGATGTAGATTTATAGGCACCCAAAACGTGCTATAACTTCTTGATGCTTGCCAGAGAAGGCAAATACGACAATTGTATTTTCCACCGCCTAATGCCAGGATTCATGGTACCCATTAACAGCCTAACCGACAGCCTTGGAAACTAAACCAATTTGAGTCTAGATCCAAACTGGTGATCCCACTGGAACCGGGTCCGGTGGACAATCATACTGGGGTGGCGCATTCCGCGACGAATACGACCTGAAAGGCGCTGCGAAACATGATGCACGCGGTATAGTAGCGATGGCGAATCGCGGCATGGGCACGAACACATCGCAATTCTACATCACATTCAAAACGACACCACATCTGGACGGAAAGCATACAGTATTTGGGAAGTTGGTGGGAGGCGAGGATGTGCTCGACACGCTTGAGCGATTGCCGCGCAAAGAAGGCACTGACCGACCTGCAAAGACCGTACGAATTACGGAGATCATCATTTATCAAGATCCATTCGAAGAATACAAGTCTCGGTTAAAGAAGAAGCTTGAACGGAAGGCCGAAGCGGAACGGGGCGGGGATTCCGCTACAGGTAACTCAAAGGAGAAGAAAGACGATGATGATGTAAATTGGTTTGGTGTGAAGCTTGGACTCGATAAACAGGTCGGTTCAGGATTGAATGGATCCGCTGCAAGTGGAGTGGGCAAGTACTTACATTTGAAGCGTCCGCTCGAGACGAGTAGCTCAGTGGCAGTGGAGGATGACGAGAGAAAGAAGAAACGGAAGATAGGTTTTGGGAATTTCGACAGTTGGTAACTTAACTGCTAGTATCCGTGTACTATTAGATCCATCAAGCGCATTATGTCTTCTCTAATAATCACACCGTGGACGAAAATGATCTCCATGGATACAATACAAGATTAGTGCATTATAATACAATTGTCAGGCCTCAAGAGCGACTCTTGACCGTTCCTGTGAAGCAGGAATTTCTTCGTGACCGTCCTTATCTGGAACAGGTGCTTCGTGAGGAGCATTCGGAAGAACAGGGACAATCGGAGCAGCCTCTCCTGTCTGTAAGATATTTGCTCAACATAACATCTTGTAAAGACAAGTCGAGCACGTACTGCTTCAGCCTGCAGTTGCCGAAGTTCTTCTTGAACTGCGTCTTCTTCATCCATAGTCAGTGTGTTAGAAAGCATCTCGTCAATTTCCTAAGTATGAGTAGATAATTAAATAACGATGATCCCAGGACCATTTAGATATAAGACGCACCCGTTGATATGCTCGCGCCTCAGCAGTCTCCTCTAGTAAACGCTCTACGCTCTCCGGGTTCATCTCGCGATGGATCTCCTTCAGCACTTCATTACCCTGCTTCAAGCCATGTAATACGGATACTTGCACGAGCGAGAATTCGATTGTCGAAACGAGCTGTTCAAGCGATTCTAACTGCGTATCCGTTTTATGTAGCAGGGATTCTTGGTATTTTCGCCGTCGTAGCGCGACAACAGCACGATCTTTGTTCCCCACTCGCAGATGTTGTCGTGCTATCTCTTGCTCACGATCCAATATAGATTGAATCTAGATGACGTTTAGAGCCTCCCGAGTTATGACACGCAAGATTGGTGAATTGATAGGATACCTTCTTCTGGTATTGTTTGAGCTTGTCACGCTGTAATTTCAAGCTAGTTCAGAGGAAGCAGCTGGCTGCATTACGAGAGGGTCTAGTTTACTTACTCCAATATTGCTTTGTCTTGTTGAGTGATTTTGGGGATAGACTGGGCCCCGCCCATGGTTAACAATAAAGTGGAAGTGACGAAGAGGCGGGCGCGGGCGTCGGTAAGGTGAGCTGGCTATCAACGGATCAGCCATATACAGTTAGTCAGCCAAGACTATGGGACTCGGACTCAATGTATTCATTCATTCTTGATAGCGCCGCGCCCACTAGCTCTTGACATGCGCAGTCAGGGGTACGGGTTACTACAAGATAAAACAACAGGCTACATGAAAAGGCCTATGCTCCTCAGCAACTTCAGGCTTCCCTGGATGTCGTATCCCTTCGTGCAGCATGTCGAAAGAGCAACTACCGCCGTCCTTAACTGACTCCTATGATCATGAGTCTCAGAGCAGTGGTTCTTCGGCCAGACTTCAAAGGACTCTCGATGCTATCGGTGACCGGACTGCCCTCATAATCAAGTCCGGCAAGAACGAGAGGACTCTGACCTGCTATCCACTGGGGGTGGAATACAAGTTGATGTCAAATTCGAAGTGGTGGCAGTCTCAAGCACTTACACGTTTCACTCGTCGAGACACCAAAGACATGGAGGACCTCGCGATCGCAGAATGGGAACTCAAGCTGTATGGAACAGACAGACTGCGATATTTGTCCGCAGATTCTTCGAAAGATTTCTTTCCCACCAAAACCTATTTGAAACGACAAGGGTGGTATAAACAATATTTGACTATGTACGTGGAAGTGGTATTTCTGCTAATCAGAGCTAATTTCTGTATTCCGGTACAATCAGCACACACCGTTTTGAGGTGGACGGAAGGGGATACATCTGGAGAAGTTCTTTGCTTTCGGAGTTGGGTTCAATGCAGGCGAGTCGGCTCTAATATCACAGTATCGGGATGCTTTCTAACGATCTGGACATCTTGCAGCTGTACGCCGAAGGCAATGACGAACCCATTGCAAAAACCGTCGGTGGACGATACCTCATCAAGCCGCGATATGGCTTCATTGAAATATCGCACGATGATGAGGGTATTTTGGATGAAATAGTGGGTAGGTCGTATATACCTCATTTACATTACAGATATCGTCTTTAGTAAAGCAATTCATCCTCTCAGTCACCTGGGCGATAGCGAAACAGCGAAATCAGGAGCGAGCGGCGCTATGCAATTTAATCCATTCTCTTCTAATTGACGCGCTGCTGATGACTCTCTTGAAAGTCTTCGTTTGGTCTCACAACTCCGACTGAGAGTTTCTGTCTCGATGTTGTAATATAGTCTATGCTTTCTGGATTCTGTGTGCAGCGTAAATAATAGCTTACACACGATTTATAGTTAAGATTGAGAGAGAGAAACTTCGATATCGATGCACAGCCTCGGCATGCTGATGTAAGTAACGCACGCACGCCTCCAGTCCAGGTCCAGGTTTAAAATCTTCGTGACCAACTTGAACCGAGACTGTGTCCTAATCCTCTGTGTAATCGATGTCAGTCGCAGACAAGGAAGAAGGCAGTGAACCTACTCAGGATCCCACCAAGTTGGCAGATGGTGACGACGATGCGGAAGATATAGAGGACGACGGACCCGTTGAGTCGGGTCCGGCAGGCAAGTATCCATTTCGCCAAAGTTCTGCCTCTTATTGATCGCTCTATTCATTGTGTTTGTATGCAGGAGATTCCAAGAAGAAAAAGAAGAAAAGGAAACCAAAGAAGAAGAAGATCGAACAGACCGATCCACCTCGAGTCGGATTGTCAAAACTGTTCCCAGATGGCGTCTATCCCGAAGGTGAAATTCAGGAATATAAAAATGAGTGGGTAGTTTGCGGTCCTTCTTCTCATGACACGCAATTAATCACTACACAGCAACAACTGGCGAACGACATCGGAGGAGAAGAGATATGACGAACGAATGGCAATGCAAGACCCGGAGGTCACCTATCAGAACATTCGACGTGCCGCTGAAGTGCACAGACAAGTACGAAAATATGCTCGTAGATTTATCAAGCCCGGAGTGGCCATGATGGACATCGTGAACGGCATCGAGGACGCGACACGAGCGTTAGTGGAGGAGGATGGCCTCGCAAGTGGAGTAGGATTCCCAACAGGTGTCAGTCTGAACAACTGTGCAGCGCACTATACTCCTAATGCAGGCGACACTTTGGGTAATGTCATTTCTTATTTATCCTTTCTTCTGATTCTGATTTCGGTGCTAGTATTACAACAAGGAGACGTATTGAAAGTTGATTTTGGTGTTCACGTTAACGGAAGGATAGTAGATTCAGCATTCACCCTCACTTTTGATCCAACATATAACAATCTCCTGGAAGCCGTCAAGGATGCGACTAACACAGGAATACGCGTACGTCGTTAACAATGCTTTTCATTCCACCAGTGGCTTATTATTTGCTAGGAAGCCGGCATAGATGTACGGCTTGGAGAAGTCGGTGGCGCGATACAAGAGACGATGGAATCTTACGAAGTGGAAGTCAATGGAGAGTCCAAGCGAGGTCAGGCTGCTATTTCCTTTACTGGCTCAATTCAGTTGCTCAGATATCGTCCTTCAGTGAAAGTCATTGAGAATCTCAGTGGTCACTCCATCAACCGATACCAAATCCATGGCGGGAAATCCGTGCTCTTAGTGAAGAACGATGATCAAACAAAAATGGAGGAAGGGGAATATTATGCCATCGAAACGTTTGGATCGACAGGTCGCGGCCGTGTCATTGAGAGTGTTAGTGATTTATTTTTGTTCGGAGGCGTGCGCTCACAGTGAGCTGTAGGGAGATTGCTCGCACTATGCTCGAAAAATTGACGCTCCACACGTTCCTCTGCGGTACGCGAATGAGTCTATCTTTGCATGACGAGTACACTGACGTATATTATAGCCTCTCTTCTGCCAAGTCATTATTGAGGGCAATCAACAAGCATTTTGGCTCTCTGCCTTTCTGCAGGCGATACCTGGACAGAGTCGGCGAATCCAAGTATCTTTTGGCTGTAAGTATGGAATGAGTTTATGCATCGAAACGCAAATGGTCTGATTTGTACGTCTCACTCCAGCTTAACCATCTTGTTGCACAAGGTATCGTTCAGGATTATCCACCGTTGTGTGATCAAAGGGGCGCAATGACTGCGCAATTTGTGAATAGCTGTGTTATTTTGATAAGATACATATTAACTAACAGACTTTTGTACATAGGAACACACGATACTGTTGCGCCCAACTGTAAAGGAAGTGGTGAGCAGAGGAGACGATTATTAGCATACGCTGAAGCTTTTCGATATTATGTGTCAATTACTGAATCGTTAGCCATGTATCATTGATGCTTGCAGCTGGATATGCTCGATGTAGTTGTAGTTCGTTCATTGATCTAGCAGTTGCACTGTATTGGACAGACAGAACGAATCGATGATTTGAGCAAGGGATGATGTCATCAAATCAAATAGAAGACACGTCTTCCAGTTTTCACGTGCCTCCTCCATTACATTACTACCCCGCAAGACGGCCTCAGCTGCCTCGACAAGGACAACCATCACTTCCCCATTAATTCAATCGATAATATCACCAATGGCCTGCTAATCAGACCCTTCCAGTTTCAGTTACGTGGAAGGTCGTCAATCTGGCTCCGTCTAGGGGTCTCGCAATCCTTGTCCTCCTCATATCTTCATGTTCGAGCTTTCACTGTCTCATCCCTTCGCGACGAATGTCGAGTCCAAGCTCGACAGAGCTAACGGGGGCCCTGATGACCTGACTCGCGATACTCTAGAGCTATTGAGGCATTTTGAGGGTCACAATTATACCCTACCTCCCTCAGCAAGAGTTGATCCAACCGTCAGACAACGTCAGCGAGAGCGCCTCGGCTTTCTTGACTTATGGAAATATATTGCGTTCGTGATTGGGAAAGGTATGGCTTCGCCTCACCACATGAATACCGAGAAGACTCTGATAGCCATTTTGACTTGTTAAGCTCTAGCAATTCTCATCGCTTTTATAAAGCATTATCTATGGGGTCCTAAGAGAAAGAGTTGGGGATGGGAGATGACATTTGTTACTAGCGTAATGCAAAATGCGAGTGATCATACTCACCTCGCGGATCTGGTATGTAACAACCAACCGTCAAGTAACATATCTTTGTTTATCTGAAGAACCGTCTTCAGCCGACACTGCGCAGATTAATTAATATTTCAGGATATACTCCATTGCCTTCAGATGCCATGGTGACCCCAGTCACGTTTCCAGTCCGCAAACGTAACTTGCGAGGTATCCTATCTGAGCTCGACCGTGCTGAGGATGGCACACGAGAGTTGTCAGGCGAATGGGTAGTCGGTAGAAAGCTATGGAAGCAATTACAAGCGGAATGGAAGGCATCGAAAGGATCAAATGGCGGCAAAACATTGTCACCAGACGCACCTAAAAGAAAGGATCGCGTGATCCTTTACTTGCACGGAGGTAAGCGCTGTTCCTCTGTTCTCTGATCTCAAACTAATTAGCGTGCTCCAAAGGTGCATACTATATGTTTTCCGCGGCGACGCACAGACAATTGACAATCCAACTGGCCAGATACACGGAATCGCGTCTTTTTGGTGTGCACTCATTTTCCGTTATTCACGTACGGTTCACTAATTTTCTCTTAGCTATCGACTATCGACTCGCACCCGAAGTTCGTTTCCCTGGACAGATCCATGATGCTGTCAGCGCATATTTGAGACTGCTGGAGCTCAAGATTCCTCCAGAGAACATACTGGTCGCAGGTGATTCTGCAGGAGGGGCGCTCTCTTTGGTTTTATTATTTTACCTCAGAGATAATGGTTACCCTCTACCTTCAGGAGCTATGCTAATGTCACCTTGGGTTGGTGGGTAGCGTTCAAATTTGTTTAGTGTGATTGACCTAATGAGCCATTCTTCGCAGATCTCACAATGAGTTGTGATTCCTGGGATACCAATGTAGCGTACGATATTATCCCGCCACCAAAACCCGGAGATCATTTGAATCCGATTTATTGCTATCTGGGAGAAGACACGGAAAAGCTCATAGCACACCCGTACGCTAGTCCGTTATTCGGGGATTTCCATGGGCTTCCTCCATTATTACTTCAAGCCGGAGATTCTGAGGTGCTCCGCGATGAAATTACCTTGCTTGCCCATAAGGCCCGGTTGGCAGGTGTCCAAGTACGACATGAGCTATATGAGGATGGCGTAAGCGAGCTGTGTTTCTCATGCATGTCTGATTGGCTGACGAAACTATCAGGTCCATGTCTTTCAGCAGTTTCTATTTCTAGAGATTTCCAGAAGAGCGTTCCAAGCCTGTCGCGAGTTTGTCATGAAGGATCTGCCTGCCCTTCAGGAGCGATCTCCACAGTATCTGGATCGAACAACTCAAAAACAGCTAAAGGCAGAAACAGCTAACGACAGTACGCAGGAGGTGAATGGTGAAGGCTCTACACAAGGCCAAGGGCGTCTATCTCCAGCAGAAATCAGTGGCAACGGTGGTTTTGGAGCTCATTATAAAGAAGATGTGTCCTTGAACAAGCAAACGGTGGACCGCTTACATGAATTGGCAAAGGAGAAAGAACCCGAACGCGATGAGAGATCAAAGGCGAAACATAAATGGTCTACTCTTCGTCGACGATTCGGCTTGACACCCTTTAAGGAGGAGGACGATGCTACTCCAAAGCAAAAGGAACCGTCTCGCACGCGAAACCATCATCGTCGCACGACCGGTGAACATCCATCTCATTTCCTTTCCACTCCCGCTCCTTCGATACGCTCGCGGAGTAGGACAGCCAGCCACCCAGACATAAGCTCCCTTTGCCAACAGTGGGCTGATTCAAAACCGTCAGAACGCCCAACGACCTATGTTCCTGCATCAGGTCCCAACGATACCAAGCAATAATGCCCACAAACTTCGGATCTCGATACCAATGTATAATTAACACCAGCTGCAAACAAGTGTATCTGCTGTAATATGAACATGATTGTATAATGGACTTGTATGCTGTCCCTTCTATGATCCATCATTATTGTCCTGAAACTGAAAGAACATTGGCAAGAAAAGGTGTCGACGAGGCAGGCGAGACCGTATTTGATCGTCTAGTCAACTCCAACTCCTCTAATACGTTCATGAGCGCCCTCCGTTCCCAATTCCCATAAATAAAGCCTGTGTATAACATCGTTGTGCCGTGCCACGAGATGATAACGGCGAAAAGTATGAAAATTGGACTAATCCACGCGTGGGGTAGCCAAGCAGATCCAATGCATAGGGCGATTAGGGCGACGATGCACGTGGCGAATGCCGTCAACTCGAGGCGCGAACGTCCCTGAGACAAACGGTAGCAGGCTGTTAATGCAACGACAAATCTTGAGAGCACGTCATCGGTAAGCCAAGATGAACGACGCGATAGTGCGTTTCGTAGCGTGGATGACTGGCTATCATAAGAAGGTATGATGTCAATAGTCGCCTCGATGCCGAAATGGTCGGAGAATGAGAAGCTCCGGCCAGGGACCTTGTCGGAGAATACCACTTGAGACTTTGAGCACTTCAGCATCGGCCTCTCCGACAGATATCGTTCTCCTGGTTCGCGATAGAAAATGTAATCCAGCCGCTTTCCGAAATGCGTGCGTGCAATAGGATCAAGATGCTTTGCAGCGGAATAGGAGTTCAAAGGGGAATCAGCAGTCACCCCATATCGCTCAATTGCATCTTTCGGACTGGAGGTTGTGCGGATCACGTCCGTGTCAGGATGCAACTCCATCCACGCATCCAGAAGACCTCCATAGTCGCGGATTATCTTCATTGGTAATGATGTAGAGATGCTGTTGAAATCGCCAGCCTTGTATAATAATTGTCAAATTAAAATCATGACAGAGAAATTAAACCTACCACAATAATGTACCGGCCAAGTGAAGCAGAAATGCGAACGAGTTTGGAGAGCTCCCATGCATTGACCATCCTATGAGCTCGAAGATGTTCTGGACCGACGTCGCCTCCTTTCGCAATGAACTGCCGGGCAATGCTGTAAGCACATACTCAGAAACACGGACGTTGTTGTAGACTGACATGTGTATTAAACACCTCCGCCTCACCCAGAACTGGGTGGTTGATTACGACGCTTGCGGCAGCTTTCCCAACCATCCAGTCTCCGGCCCCGAGATCGGTCGGGTGTCCATTCAGTGAATAGGGATAGATTGACGCAGCAATAATCGGGAATCGCGATAGAATGGCGAGACCTGCTCCAAGTGCGCCACTAAAAACCAGGAGTAAACAGAGGAAAAGACCTGTCTACCAGATTTATGCTAGCTTAGCTTACCTATAAAAGAACTTCGCATGCGGGAGACGCTTGTCCACTGAAGTTCTGATGTATTCGTAGTCTGAAAACACCCACAGCTCCTGGAGAGCGACAATATCATAATCTGACTGGGCAAGGGAAGATGCAATTGCACGAATCCGCTCTTTACGATCTTTGGCTACGTATTTGAGACCCCTTGGTAACAGTTAGTATAGCCGCAAACGGGCGATATAAACAAGAAAGGCCGACCAACAGTTCAAGGTCAAGACACGTATAGCAGACACGGACATGGAAGAAGGTGTGCAACTCGTGAATTCGCACGCTGATACATTTACATGTAAAACAAGACCGATTACAAACATCACTACTACATTATATGAGTACGGCATGTCTTCGCCGCCGCACTTCCCATGCGATGCATATCCTCGCGGCTACAAAAGCATCATCCAACAAATCTCATATCGTCACTCAGCACGTAATATTTGACCTGCGTCTTGGCTGCATCCGCAGTACTATCCGTGTCCGGAGCAAGAATAAACGTCTGGGAAAATATCCGGGGCTGGTCGTCGACGGATTTACCATGAGGTGGATGCAAAACAGCTGTCACCTTGCCGTGTACAACAGTCCCAGACACAGTTACGAGTAGCGACGGCGGAGATGTATCTTTGCGAGGTCAGCTTACTTGAAAGAAATAGAGCTATTGACTACGTTCGTAACTTACTAGGGATTGGATGGCAGTCGAAGGACTGCACTTCGTGTCTGCTGGGAGGCATCTTTTCCATCAACTCCCTTACACCAGTGTCTCCCTGGACAGGATTTCCATTCCAGACTACCGATGATGTTTGTCGATAGAACTTTGGCACGCTCTGAGCTCTGTCTTTCGAGTCATACGCGGCATAATAGACATAGATGAATTGGTCTGCCCCTCTAGTAGCGATATCTATGCTGAAATTGATCGGTATCAATTCACTTGGAGATATTCAGGGACTTACTCGGAGGTTGCGAGCCCTGCCATGACTGTGCCGACACTGCTGGGCGCTAGATGATGTTGGCTGGAGGCAAGCGTAATTGGTGTTTCTCGGAATTTATGCATGGGTCACATGACCGCTGACAGCTTACAAGATCGCCGACCTCTCTTTCCTCACTCTCGTTCCTCTCCAACCTCCATCTCTTCGACGTCTTTGCTGATCGTTGAGAGCACTTCGTCTATCTCCTAAGTCCTGTATTGTTCCATCATGGCGGATGACCTCTACAATCTCGAACTTCTCTCTCTGATCGCCAAGATTACGCAGGAAGTGCTCAATTATACCGGAATCAACGACAAGACTCTTGCCGAGTTCATTATTTCTTTGCACGATGAGTCTAAATCGTTACCGGACTTCAAGCAGAAGCTTAAAGATACTGGAGCCGACTTCCCGGACTCCGTCGTGGAGAATATCGATCGCCTCATTCTCAGCATGCATCCGAAGCACAAAAAGAAGCCCATCACAAATGGCGCTACCAACGGACACCAAAACGAGGACCTTATTGACGAAAATGATAAGAAACGCCGCTTGTTTCCCGGACTCGCATTGCCCGACAAGGAATGGGAACCATCTGTGGAGAAGGACGTTTTCATGAAGGAGGTTGATGACATGATGGCCCAGCTGGAGAATGTACAGAAGAAGAAAGTTACTTTAACAAATGGAGAAGAAGAGCGTGCGGCGAAACGACAGCGCAGAAGCCCGAGTCCACCTAGAGGCAGAAAGGAAGACCGGTACGATGACAGAAGATCGGATAGGCGTCGTACCCAGTTGGATGAGCGTCCAGTTCTGTACAAAATCTATAACGGTCGTGTGTCTAGCATGAAAGATTTTGGTGCCTTTGTGCAGCTGGAGGGAGTGGCTGGACGAGTTGAAGGTAACGTCTACCTTGTTTTGATCCTTGGAGATTATTCACCAATGGACTAGGACTTGTACATATTTCTGCTATTCAGCAAGGTGGACGTGTGAACTCTGCGACAGATTTGCTAAGCAGGGGCCAGTCTGTCAAGGTGAAAGTAATGAGCGTCGCTGGTAGCCGGATAAGTCTTTCTATGAAGGACGTAGATCAAGCAACGGGCAGGGATCTGACGCCTCATCTACGGATAAAGTCTGAGGCTGAGCTCGCGGAGGAGGAGCGATTACATACATCTCGAGCATCATCCGGAGCAAATGCTCTTCCGCTCGGTTCTCAGGCTTCTGCAGACTCCGCAACGCCAGCACGATCAGCAAAGCGACTTACGTCTCCCGAGAGATGGGAAATTAAACAGCTCATATCCTCCGGCGTCATCGATCCATCTGAATATCCAGACTTGGATGAAGAATTTAACTCGCCAATGGCGAAAGCTGAGGTCGAGGAGGAGCTCGACGTTGAGGTTCGTGAGGATGAGCCTGCTTTCCTGTCAGGCCAGACGAAACGAACTCTCGATCTCAGCCCCGTGAAGATTGTTAAGGCGCCTGACGGGTCTCTTAACCGTGCAGCTTTGGCTGGCGCGTCGCTAGCAAAAGAGCGTAGGGAGTTACGTCAGCAAGAAGTAAACGAAAAAGCAGATTCTGAAGCTCGAGATTTCAATACACCGTGGCTTGATCCGATGGCTTCGCAGCAGGAGCGAGTCTTTGCGCAGGATCTTAGAGGCAATCTGATGGGTCAGAAGGCTCAAGAGGTTCCTCAATGGAAGCAAGCGACTTTCAACAAAGCGACGACCTTTGGTAAGATTACGAGCCTGAGCATCCAAGATCAACGGAAAGCCTTGCCAATATACAAGCTTCGCGATCCACTGCTGCAAGCTATCCGAGACGTGAGTATGCTTTTGTTTTATGGCTTATAAAATATTCTCAACCTTCTTCTAGCATCAAGTGCTGATCGTCGTCGGGGATACGGGATCCGGCAAGACTACACAGATGACTCAATATCTTGCGGAGGAAGGTTACGCCGATAAGGGGAAGATCGGCTGCACTCAGCCACGTCGTGTTGCTGCGATGTCGGTGGCAAAACGTGTGGCAGAAGAAGTTGGTTGTCGGCTTGGTCAAGAAGTTGGCTATACTATTCGTTTTGAAGATTGCACTAGTCCGGAGACGAGGATAAAGTACATGACTGACGGGATGTTACAACGAGAGTGTTTGTTGGATCCACTTGTCAGCGCTTATTCTGTAATCATGTTGGATGAAGCACATGAACGTACTATAGCGACGGATGTACTTTTTGGGCTTCTCAAGAGTGTGTCCATTTCATCGTTTGGAACACGAAATCATGCTGATCACTTGAATTAGAGGCCGTCAAGAAGCGACCAGATCTGAAGCTCATCGTCACGTCCGCGACGTTGGATGCCGAGAAGTTCTCAAAGTACTTCTTCGAATGCCCGATTTTCTCGATTCCAGGTCGAACTTATCCTGTCGAAATCCTTTATACCAAAGAGCCAGAGTCTGACTATCTCGACGCATCCCTCATCACCGTCATGCAGATTCATTTGTCGGAACCACCTGGGGACATTCTTCTATTCTTGACCGGTCAAGAAGAGATCGACACTGCCTGCGAAATTCTTTACGAACGAATGAAGGTTCTTGGTCCGCAAGTACCGGAACTGATCATCCTTCCTGTTTATTCTGCACTTCCTTCAGAAATGCAGTCACGAATTTTTGACCCAGCGCCTCCTGGTGCGAGGAAAGTCATCATTGCAACGAATTATGCTGAGACATCCATTACGATCGACGGGATTTACTATGTTGTCGACCCTGGATTCGTGAAGCAAAATGCGTATGATCCTCGATTGGGTATGGATTCGCTTGTCGTAACGGTAAAGTACACTTTTCTTCATTATGTCAGGAGCGACCTTCTGACAATCTTGATCAGCCTATCTCACAAGCCCAAGCTCGTCAACGTGCAGGTCGCGCCGGACGAACTGGGCCGGGTAAATGTTATCGTCTCTACACAGAGGTTGCTTATCGAAACGAAATGTTGCCTAACCCCATACCTGAGATTCAGCGATCCAACTTGTCGAATACAATCCTCTTGCTAAAGGCAATGGGTGTAAACGATCTTCTCAACTTCGATTTTATGGATCCTCCGCCGGCTCAGACCCTTCTGACGGCTCTTGAGCAACTTTACGCGCTATCCGCGCTGGACGAGGAGGGACTCCTGACGAGATTGGGTCGAAAGATGGCTGATTTCCCAATGGAGCCGCAGATGGCGAAGATGTTAATCGCGTCGGTCGAGCTTGGTTGTTCCGAAGAAATTCTCTCCATTGTTGCCATGCTTTCTGTGCAGAACGTTTTTTATCGACCTAAGGAGAAGCAGGCTCAAGCTGATTCAAAAAAAGCAAAGTTCCATCAACCGGAGGGCGATCACTTGACGCTACTTGCCGTGTACAATGGGTGGAAAGCGAGCAAGTTCTCTAATCCATGGTGTTACGAGAACTTCATCCAAGCCAGGAGCATGCGTCGCGCCCAAGACGTGCGAAAACAGCTTCTCGGTATTATGGACAGGTATATTCAGCCTGCTGTTCCCGGTAGTTGCATTGTTTAGCTGACAAAAAAATACAGGTACAAGCATGATATTATTTCTGCTGGCCGCGATTACAACCGTGTGCGGAAAGCTCTATGCTCTGGCTTCTTCCGAAACGCTGCGAAGAAGGATCCACAAGAAGGCTACAAGACGCTTGTCGAGGGAACGCCGGTCTACATCCATCCTTCTAGTGCACTTTTTAACCGTCCCCCGGAGTGGCTCATCTATAATGAGCTTATTCTCACGACGCGAGAATACTGTCACACAGTGACTGCCATTGAACCGAAATGGCTTGTGGAGGTGGCTCCTCAGTTCTTCAAGGTTGCCGATGCAAATAAGATTAGCAAGCGGAAGAAGCAGGAGAAGATCGAGCCTCTTTTCAACAAGTACGAGAAACCAGACGAGTGGCGGTTATCGAAAATCAAGCGCAGCGCTCGCTCGGTAAGTGTTGCATCCAGCCTGTATCGAAGCTGAACAGTATCTTACTATTTTTCTACAGAGCCAAACATTTGGGTAATTTTCACATTACGAATAGAGTTGCATTATTGCAGTGCATTGTATCGGTTTATTTGCATTCTCGGGCAATGTATGTATATTATTACAAATTATAATCAGCATTGGAGAAAATCTTTTCTATCTACGTCGTGTCTCTGAGTATATTGGCGAAACAACAAACATTATACATGCTTCGTATAGGATACTTTTGACGTCGTTTATTCTAAAAATCGACTTCCATCCCGTCTTCCTCCGTCATGAGCCCACCATCCATCTCCGCAAGAACGTAATCCAGAATATAGCTGTCCTGAACAAGACGATCCAGACGCGCAAGATGACGCTCCGTATACGGGATTAGAGCCTGCACTAGCTCACTCAATGACAAAGTGTCGTTGGGATTGTCGGTCTGAATGGATATCAGCGCGCCGCTAGGATCAAAGGCCTGTGCGAACTCCTCCACGGCCCGTAACTTGAGAAGTGAATTTAGGACACTTTGGGCGACTGAACTTGTTTTGGCGTTTGCATTCCAGTCACGAATGTGACGTAAGAGTGAAGCCAGTTCCGTCGGTGGAAGCTTGCGCAGAACCATGTCAATGCTGGTCGTGCCGGTGACTGAACCAGCTTCGAAAGCATCCGGATCGCATAATTCGGGCGATAGGATCTGCTTAAAGAGAGAGTATAGTCGACCAGGTTGATCCATGGCAATCGCCAACGAGATAGCGTTTCGGTAATCTTTCATCGTTAGGTAGTTCATGAAGTCTTGCTCTCTGTAGACGACGTCAGTCTAACGTCCAACGGCGCAGCATTCTGAGCGTACTTCATTACTATTTTCTCTCGGTCAGCTAACTTTTCAAGTTCCTTTTCCTTAGTGCAGTCTTTCCAGATGGTGACGACCGAATCGGCTGCTCCGGTTACGATCAACGATTCATCTGAGCTGATGGCCAAAGCCCATACCTAGCAATTGTCAGCGCCGCGATTACTAGGAAATGGTATGAAGCTCACTTTGTCCTCATGACCGTCCATGGTAGAGATACACTCCTCCGTTCGAACATTCCAAAGCTTCAGAAGGCCGTCGGAGGCTGTACTGGCAAGCTGCATGTCTTGATTAAAGAAATCAATCTGCAGAACGGAATTTGTATGCTCTTCAAAGGTCTTACAGGAACGATCAGCATAAGATCTCAACTTCCAGTTAACCCAAGACAAACCTTAATGCATGTAAAGTCATCTAAATTCCATAGTTTAATGGTCTTGTCACCGCTACCCGTTGCAAGCACTCTTTCCACCTTGCCGAATTTGACAGTCCAAACTCCTCGCTTATGCCCCTTGCAAGTGCCGAGTAATTTTATCTCTCCTCGTGGACCAGTCGGAGAGTATTCAATCTCGTATACCTTAGCTGACCGGTCCTGTGAAGCAGACGCCAGAAAGCGATCATTGGGAGAAACGTCGAGAGAGTTTATGTCCTTATCATGAGCCTTGTGCGTAGTAAGGCTTTTGCAGCGTACGGGATTGCCGTTGGACTCGACACTTGGTATTGAAACAGAAGAGAGGTCCCACATCTTGATTGTCCTGTCCTGACTGCCTGTGAACATGAAGCGCGGTGCTCCCGGATTGGACCCAGATTCGTTGGTCTTCCGAGAAAGAGCGATGGCACCAACGCTTTCTGCATGCCCTTCACATACGGCAACATTCATCCAAGCTGACAATGATCTCGAAAAGGACCACAGTCGAGCAGACTTGTCTTTGCTTCCGCTGGCCAGAAACGATCTGTCTTCACTGCTGTCAAGGCACAAGACTATTCCGGCATGGCCTGACAAAAGACGGGAGTCGTTCCCGGAAACAGAATAAACCCGGATGAGTGAAGAATTCGCTGCTACTACGACATGAGAATCTGGACTCGTGGCAGAAAGAAATGATGTAGCGGTTATTTCGTCATTGAATCCTATGAGCTGCTGGAGTATAATCCTGCCGGAAAGAGAATGCAGAAGGATATTCTGATCTGCATGGACAGACAAAATGAGGTCTTTATCACGCAGGCAACTGTCAAAAAAAGAATGAATATCCATTTCTCGCTCGTAAGAGACACCGAGCAAAACACACACCAAACTTCAAGTATTTCACGCTGATTTTCGACGTCCTCTTCCGACTCCTCATTCAGAGCATACAGAGAGGTTCCGGTTTGAGCGTCCCAGACCCTCAACACGCCTTTCTCCCCGGCTGTGAAGAACTTAAGCGATTCGATCCCGTCGTCCACCCAGCCTGCCGCTTCTACTCGTTCTAGGATAGGGATAGTCCGAACTAGGTCAGGAGCGAGCCTTCCTTGCTTCCGTTCTTTTTTCTTGTTGGCATTCGAGTTCCCAAGAACGTTCCAGAGTAAAACAACAGAATCACGTCCACCACTAATGAGCCACTTCCCATCCGAAGTCACATCCAGCGCTCGAGGGACAGAGACATGACCTTCTAGGACAGCGATTGGCTTTGCACTGCCAGAACGTGACGACTCGGGAGACAAGTCAAAAATCCGGACACGCGTATCCACTGAAGCCGAAATCAAGTGTAGCTCGGGTTGCGTGTTGACAACAGCATTCGTATCTCGCACATAGCGGAATAATAATGCGCTGACTACGCCTCCATGTCCTTTAAAGATATGCGTTACATACCCACGTCGAATGTCCCAGACCTTCACAACGCCGTCTGCCGAGCCCGATGCTAGTAAACTCGAAGTCGGGTCAGATTTGCAAACGTGCACAGGCGCTTCATGGGCCTTATGAATCGTTCGCGTCGGACGAGTTAATTTTGCTGAAGAAGGTGATAGAGGATCTTCGTAATAGTGGAGACTTAAAGACGCCGTGAAGACGACCAGGTGAGAGGACAAAGGAGTCAAGCACAGCGAGTGAATCGTCTCCGAGTCCTGTAATGCATATCAGAACAACCATTAGAGGCGAATGGGACCGATGATAAAAAAAAATTCAATCGTACAGCTATGAAACGACGAAGTTCTGTACCATCGCTAAGTCGAGTTAAGAGCGCTTCCTCTCCAACGCAGGTTATAACATGTTGACCATCTGAAGCGAGCGCAACTGGACCACCGGTATGAAGAGGGCCTATAACTCTTGCTTTCTCATATCTGAACGAATGCCTTAGATAACACAGAAAAGACATATAATGTATGCAACTTACGCAGTCTTGTAGCGGGACATGAACTACGTCGGGTCGTCGGTGCCAGTGAAGATATCCTCATCCTCATCCTCAAAAATTCGCGGTCGATCATGAACGTCGATCAGATTGTCAGGAAACCTATTTCTACATATGGGATAGTAAACAAAAGAAATATCAAAGGACGTAAACTAATTCCTACTCAAAGAAAACACGGTGTACTGTTGAGTAATGAATAAAGAACGAAGATTGCGTAAAATACAATGCGTTGAATCCTGAAAAGTGAAAAAGAACCAATGAAGACAAGCTTTATGCCAAACAATAAAGAAATAAGTATGCAATACAGGTCATTGAGAAAGTCGAGAAAGTTGATCAGAAATGAATCCACCTACGTTCAGTCCACGGCAAAGGGACAGTGAAATTGGACCTCGCGGTTCCTGTTTTTGCCGAAGTCATTGGCCCCCGAAAGCAGAAGAAACGACCAAAAATACACGCTCACAACGTCCCATTTCCCGACTTTCGCTCGAGTACTTCATTTTTGGCACGAAGGCGAGCGATCTCAGCACGCGCATCGTCAAGCTCTCTCTCCATTTTAGACTTTTCCGTATATAAGGATGTCACTCGTCCCTGAAGTTCCCTGATCTCGTCCCCCAGTCGGGAAATGTGTTGGATAGGTTCATTGTAGTTGGTTATGAGAGTCGGATCTACGGGTACACTCGAGAGACTTGGAGGGGGAAGGGTTCGTGGATCACCAGAATAAGTGTATACGGCGCGCTCTTCCGAACGGTTATCGATACTTCCATCCGCATCATCAGTCAGTGTCGGAGAGTCCTGTTCCGTATAGTCATCATGAGTATCGAACATCTTTTCGTCGTCGCCGTGGTCAACGTGTGGTGATGGCATGTCGTGGACACTGTGCAACCGAAACTGCTGAGATGAACATCCATTAACAGGAAGCTGATATGCGGCAAAATTTCCGGAAGAAATCTGGGGTACTGCAAGGATACTGGAAGGGACATGGAAGGAAGATGGTGACGGGTGCCCTGAAATCTGTTCAATCTCGAAATCCTGAGGAACATATTTCTTCGGTCGACCCCTGCGTTCAGTGAAAGATCCTACTCCTGCAACAAGAGAACTAATATGATTCGGATTCGCGCTTTTGTTCTGCCGTCCCCGCTTACGAGGCCGCTTCGTCCCAGGCGGAGCGTCAAGGTTAACAGTCCAGTACGAACCAAAGCCCGGCTCGGTGACCGGTTTCGCCTTCCTCTCAAAAAGTCTGCTTAATGATAGATGATGCCTAACTGATTGCTGGGAGCGGAGTGAGAAAACATATCTACAAGAAAGGAACAAAGATGATACATACTTTCCATGCTGGTCCGGCTGTTCTGTAATAAGGATACTTTTTCTCCATGGCAGCGTAAATGTCGCGAATAGTAAGCTTCCTTTTCGCACTCCCTAATATCGCACAGCGTAAAATAACGGGCAAAGTATGTTGCGGCCGATCATTTGTGTCAGGAAGACAATCCAAAGAGTCAGGGCAGTTTTCGTGAGGTGGATGTGCCGTGTTTTCCACGAGTGACGGATCCGAGCCGGGGTACGTAGCATATGACGCATCAAGATTGACCAGAGATTCATGAGCTAGGTCGTTGTCGCGGTCGACATTCTCTATGACTGGAGTAGACGTCGTTGAGGGGGAAGGTGTGCCAGCCGCACTCTGTTGCGAGCTAAGGAATTGTCAGCCTTGATGTGTAGAGGACGAGATGAAAGAGCAACTAACAAACTCTCCGGCCTTTCTGGGTTGAGTAGCTCGCGAAGGTTGGACATGGTCTGACTGAGCAAGTGCGACTACCACTACGAATACAAGTCAAATAAGCGGCGCGGCAGATGTTGTAGGTCCCATCAGACAAAATGGATCGTCTCCTTACGGCAGTGATCGACACAAGGTCCGTATTTTCTTTGTTTTCCCATGAACATGTGAAACAGCTTCCATTTGCGCTTTGATAAATACAACAAGAACTACATCGCATACAATCTACAATCAAGTACATCTCTTGCGTAGCCTTTAGCTTTGCAATCAGGTAACTAATAGAACGAGTCCGGGTTCGTGAAACTCTGAAAATCGTACCCATGGAACGGGATTGAACTATCCGGATATTCTTGCATCCAATCCAACGGCCGAGATGACGGCGTAAGTCCAGCAGACCGAGAATACTCTGTGGATGCTGGTGAATATGCGGTCTGTGAGCTTGCAGCAGAACCTTGAACATGCTGCGTCATAGGTCCCCTCGCCCACGGGACTGGTGGAACTGGTGCATGGACTACGCCCGGTATCTCCAGTCCCAGCAGTCGTGCCATCACGCGTGTGTTCTCTTCCGCCTCCTGATATGACGAAATCAGAGACAGTAAGATTTTTGCGAGTGCGAGAGGGCACTTACCACAGGGTTATATGGACCGAAACTTTGACTTGCATGAGGAATTTGGTCTGGATTATCAAGAATGGTCTGCATGGTGCTTTCCAGCTTTGACCAGGCGCTACCGAGCAGTTCGCAGTTCCGCATAGCACTTGGCCAGACATTCTGAAGAGATTTGAGCTCCAAGCGAGTTACGTTAGACTCAGACCTTTACCTCCATATCTTTTAAACAGACAAGTGTGTTTCGGATTCCTACTACAGACCGCAGTGTATCTCCTCGATTCATTGATACTAACAACCATTTCAGAAAAAACGTCGGATACCTAGAGGTATTAGGACTCACTTGCTGCGAGATGCATGATCCTAAGAGCGTGTCAGCTGTGGACAGCGTGATTAAACGAACGGCGTACCCGGCAGACATTAGGTACGACGGTAGGTACGCTGAAACGGCCTTCAAAGAAAAGACTTCTCTGATAGTTGCGGCTAGATTGACAAAGTTGAAGTGTAGTGTCAGTGACATCATAGTGAAGTGGTAAGAGTATTACCCAGAGATGAAATCCTGATTGCTGCTTCCTGACACGGCTCAAACTCCTTTGCTGTGTCTATTCCGTGGGCCGATGCCGCGCTCCTTAAATTAGTCAGAGTTGCGTCTGCATTACGCTCCAATGGTGAAGTCAAGCTTGAAGTTCACTCACTCTCGATGATTTACGCGAGGTATGCTGGATCAGAACGTGTCGGCTTCGAACAAGCTGGAAATAGATTATACCGTGCTTACAATTTGCGATGAAGTAACATCATAACGATCGAATGCTGGATATGGAGGAAAAGAGTTTGAGGAGAGACAGGTCTTCGTACTGCAGCATCATAATGCAAATGTGCAGGAAGGCCAGCGAACCAGTCATTCAACTCTCTATCCAGATCATACAGTAATCGTTGCTTCTTAGGCCACGGCTTTTGGCGTATAGAGTAAATCTTGTCGATGATTTTCCCCGTTATTACGGCTGCAGTGTGTGAGTGTGAGTCGAGATACAAGTCCGAATAGTCTTACACAGCGATGCCGCAGCTTTGAAAGTAGATAGGGTGTGACAGAGGACAGGAGGCTGGGGTAAAGATTGAACAACCGCTGGGTGAGGCTGCCATACCTCGACCTCTTCTCCCTGTATAAGATATAAGAAATCAGTGAATAGCGAGTGGCTTGCCGAACTATCGTACAAAGGAAGAGCGGGGATCGCTGCCACGGTCCTCTGGCAAGTCGGTATCGTAATCGTTTGGCCGAATGATCGTTGGCTTGCCTGTAACACACTCAGAACTGTGGGGACAAAGACTAAGCATTTCCGTTACCTAATGCGCATGCTATATACCTGAGAGATCCCGTGAGAACGAAGAAAAAAATGTCAGTAAATTCACTTACTTCTCAGCAATAGCGCAGCTCCACCAAACATGCTTTCTTTCTTGTTTCTGATTCGGAGAGAATATATCGATGCCAGAGCGCTGCCATCGGTCCGCCGCACGATGTAGACCAAGATCTTGAGCCTGTGAATTGTAACGTTGGTAAGGTTAGAGCAAAATGTGTATCACAGACACGGTTACCATGTTGATCGCCATACCTAAGAAGAAAGTCTACTCGTTAGAAAGCGGGACAAGCACCACAGAAAACACTTACTCATAAAGCCTGAGCTTTGTTCAAAGGAGCCTAACGGAGAGTCAGTCCACAAGCAATGCTTTTGTAGACAGAGACCTACCCAGCCCGAATTCCCTATACGCTAGAATTACTAGGGCTTGACAAGTGATTAATGAACTCGTATGAATCACGGAATCTATAAGCTCGAACTTAAGACCTCATATCGACATGTTGACCGATCAACGATACGTACATAGGATTTGTCTAGCAGAAGCTAGATAATTGCAACCTGCTTCCCACATGCCTCCAGGCTCTGGCAGAGGCAGTTCTTTTTCGTTGAATCTACTTGAAACGGTGAACACAGAAAGCATGAGCAGCTGAGCCAGTTTAGTCTGTAAATTGGTAGATGCAAACCTATATCAGTCGATTGGAATTCAGAGGCTTGCAATATTAGTTCGCACGGAAAGGACTCACGTGGGAGCGGTATTAGAGTCATAATCCAAGTGGGACTGACAGAGATCCATGAAACTGGGTTTGTGGAGGACGGGCAAATCAGGATGAACATATGTAAAATAAAGCTCTATGAGTAGTTTCTCGTGATCAGGGGTCGGCCATTGCATTGATATCGGTTCATGGACAGAACCAATTGCTGCGAGACGCATTGGAGCGTGCGGCCAAGTACGAGCCATTGGCAGTCGCCTAGAATTGGGAGGATGTAAACTCTTTTATACTGTATGTGCGTTCTCGGACTTGCCATATTCCACCAGAGTTACGACCACTGGTATTATCTGCTAACTTGTCCAAGAGCGACATACCACTCGACTCGTTCTGATATCGAATCTAAACATTCCGATATTTTTAGCTTGTAAACGTTGGACCATGGACATTCTACGCACCTCGTCATTTTCGTTGAATGAGAGACTTCCTATTGCCTCCTCGTCTTCTACCTTTTCTACAACGTCTTCATTTCTGGCTGCGCGGGGCATTAGGATGTAAGCGTGCATTTCTGAGATATTCAAGTGCCCACCTGGTACACCTTCAATGGGACCGCTGTAGCCAGGCGTATCGGTATGCCTATAAAGAAGCCTTCTCTTTCAACAACGACCTCCTCCATGTTGAAGTAAGCCAGACGTACCCTCTCTCAAGCGAGGAAGATCCTGAAGGCGGCGCGGAATATCGACTAGCACCTTGCCCTGCAAGAATGACATCCAGTTTCCTCAGCCATTCCGGAGAAGGAGAGGGGATGTCGTCTATTACATGGTTCAGTGATAGAACAACATTACTGTAAATGAATACTGACGATAAGTTGAGGACAAGTTCTCGCGGTTTACTCTCGAATCCCTAGTAGCACGGTTATCCCTTGATTCGTTGAGTTGCCTTATGGTTGCCGAGAAGTCTGCAGGTCCCGCGGAGGTAGCACGGCTTGTCGAACCGTAAGGACCACGATCAACTCTATCTATTATCTCTCTTGCTATTTCATCCGTCCTCAATGCAGAGGTGATTTCTTGTGACTTCACGTCCTTGGAGGTAATTATTGCTCCGAGAACAGCTTCAACCTGATGCAATCGTTGTTCAATAGCACTGATGTATCCTTTTGGTGGACCTCGTTTGTAGCTAGGACCTGTATGGTAGTCAGCTTAAAAGAATTGGCCCTGATGAACATGACGTGTCACCTTGGAAGGTGCAATCTTTACGAGATTGGAGAAAGACGGTGAAAGGGAATTCGTATTGAAATGCATAGTACCTCGAACTTACTCAAACCTGCAATCGTGCAATTCGAGCAGGGTCTGTTTGGATCGACAGGCTTTCTGCATTTGCTCTTCGTTCTTCGGCATTGGTCGCAAGCTGAGAGTCATAAGTGACATCATTTGGTCTGCCATCCCATCCAATACTAATTGATAATTACCACGACTGCTCCTCTTTTTGTTCGCCTGGCTTGCATGATCAAAGGCCTCTGGAGAAAGGGGCTGGTCACCGGAGGAACATGTTGACATGGTGGATTTCTGATACGGGGATTTGTTGAGCCAAAGATACTCCTTTGACGGAGCAGCACCAATTGGCGTACGTACTTATACATTCTTCAAGCGCTCCTGCTAATGTAGACATGCAGATCCTGACGTCATCAGCTAATAAGTGGCCCGAGCCGAAATTCCTATGTTTTATGTTTAGACCGATTCAATCCACACCTGGTGTCCGTCCGCTACTCTAGTCAAATCAGTTATTCTCAAGCATCATCATATCAGTAAAGGTCGGTATGCTCAATTGCACGAATCACGATCAACATCTTAATTCGAGCACATACATACAAATGCTACTTAAGCGGAGAGTATGAAAGCGGGATAAGAATTGTCGAGTCCATGAACTTTGCTAGTTTTGTCGTCTGAAAGCAATATCAATATTAATGTCAGTCGTCATAGTTTTCTTGGTAAGAAAGAGTTGATTAAACCTTGTGCACAGTATCGCTCCATCCATCCAGCTGCCATGCCTTCTCCCGAGTATCGTTCCGAGTCTGAAAGTCTCTGGGGGACTATACGTTACAGCGGGAATGTTTGGCCGGGATCATTCGCACTCACGGGTATTGCCATAGGTGATGAACTTGGTGCAATCTTCCTATTCGTGAGAACCACGCTCCGACAGGAGCAACGAGCTTGCGTCTTGCTTCAATTCCGATCCGCCTTAGCCATAGAAGTTGAGAAAGCTAGCACTTTGAGAAAAGAGAAGGAGCGGGATTACCAAGTGCTTTCCCACTCGAGAAGTTTTCCCGGCTTCAATTGATAGCTCCTCAGTTCGAAAATGCCGCCTTGCACACGTGGTGGAGAGGATGGAAAAAATGCAAACTCCTGGTTGATCTGCGTCGACCTAGAGGACAGGAATGGCAGAATCCTATTCTGCGCCTTAATATGCTGCGAAACGGTTCCCTTCAGACCACATCGAGGAAGTAAGAATAAACGACTACGAACATCACTTTCACGAATGAGGCGGAATGAACGATCGAGACCGGCGTTGTTCTCGTATTCGGTAATGTGCACTACATGGCCGTGACGTCAACAGCAAGTAGTCGACACAACCAAAGGAAACACACCAAAGATGTCATTCTCTCCAACTATCGTTTCCCAGGCACCGGTAAGCTTGATACGCAATTCTGGGTCTGACTTGATTCCGGTGTAATACTCCTCGCTGAAAATAGCTGGATTAGCATCATTTATTCAGTGAAATCGTGAAAGAATAGAAAAGCTGGACGAGCGATAAAAAATTGTGCGCGATAATCGCTTACAAAAGGCAATAAGGCGAAACTCTTACGCGGCTGCCTTATATTCATTCACTGCATCTGGCTTTACTTTGTGATCTGGATACGAAGTCAATAGTTAGATAGGATATACGAAGAAACAAAGGAAAGACCACGTGAATCGACCAAGCTTACATTCGAATACGTGGAGATACTTCCTCCGAGCAACCAACTTGGAGTGCTGCTGTGCCTCCAACTCACCAGCTTCCTTGGCTTCAGGCGACCCGTACACAATGTTCTGCATTAACCGTAGGGGATTCGTCAGTATTGTCGTGGGTACGGATACACAAAGAGACGTGCCTTTATGGACACGGTGCGTCTGGTCATTGCTACGGAAGATGCGATGCGAGCTGCCGCTGATGATCTCGCCAACATCTTCTTACTGCCTCAATCTACAGTCGAAGGTTGTAAGAAGGCGAGAAGAATGAGCAGAATAGGATGTGTTAAGATTCAAGTCAAGATTGTTGGACTGAACCGGTGAACCGAGACGCGTTGTAGCGAGTATTCCCGATTAGGAATACTTCCGGTTCCTAAACCTAAAGCAAAGCAACTTTGGAGTCTCCGAACCGACTACAGATACAGATACCACAATAATACATCACGATGGGTATTCTACGTATCGGAGCCACAATTCATACACACTCCATCTCTCGTGGAGTGGATTCGGACCGGTCACCGTAACTCTAAAATAGCGTGCGTCTTTCTCCACTTTCATGCTACACTCAATGAGCGCATCGGTTTGTACATCGATCTGAGCACAATTCAATGTACCACTCATTTTAATCTTAAAACACTGTCATTAATGTCGTGTCGTGTCTTCTTGGTATCAAAAGCCACTCACCCATTCCGTTCCGTCTACAGAACTGCTGTAAGAAGCCTCTCTCCGGAACATGTCCTCTTTATCTTTATCTGCCAAGAGAGACAGTTCAAGGATCTGATCCTTGGTGCTTATGGTTCGGAGAGCGTCTAGAGTGATCCAGTCTTCCGGCTTTGCAACTATGTAAAAGTTAGAGATATTCGCATACTCGAGGTACCACTAACCTCCTAGGCTTCGGAAAGCAGTATCAGATCGAGCATCGACCAAATATGACAACGGATTCCGAATGTACCAATCTCTCTCAGCTGCATCCAAATTATGTAGCTTTCTTTTACTGACAGACCCCATGTCTATCCCGTGTGTATCCACATTCAATGTACCCAAAAGAAGCGGAATATTAGACATAACAAGACATCGGGTCATTCGGCACGGTGCAATATTAACGGGTTGCACACTCTCTAACGGTGTGGTTTTAGAAACATATCTATGAGTTGAAGCCGCGGATATCAATAGCGAAAGGTACTCCAGAGCTCGTGCCTACAACATGAGAGCAGCTGCCTCATTGAAATTAGATCAGAACTTACTATATGTCTGTCATTTCTATCGTCACCTTCGGTACCAACCGTGAACGGCTGCCCTCCGCCAAGTTCTATTCCATGATCAAACCATATCTCCCCCGTCTTCGGACTGTTTGCAAGTATCGTGAAGTAGTTGTCCGCCATTTTCATCTCATCGTCCGTTACGTTCAGAGCACGAAGCAAGTCTAGAAAGTCTCTCGCAGCGGAACGGCTCAAGAGAGTTCCATGCCCGAGCCAAGCAAATACGGTCGAGATCGAGCTGCCTTGGGTAGTAAATACCCTCAAGCGTGAGAGAAGATGCTCATGTGCAGGAAGAAGGTGGACCGAACGGACCTCCTTGTTTTGCCAGAAGTAGGAATGCAAGTTCTTGATAACGTCGGGTTGCACAAGGTAATCATCGTCCTTCATTAAGATTAGCCTTGACATAGACATGGAATTTTGAACAAACCTGCGTAAAACAGTAGGATGTCCGAGATTGTGCACAAGCAAGATACCTAGCCTGAAACAATTCGTTCGTCTGAGAATTAAAAATTCTCAGCTTATTTGCCGAGCAGCCGGTGTCACTGAAAGTCTATACAACAAAAGCGAGTCGACAATTGAGATGAGAGGCCGAGTAGAATGTCGCTAACCTTTGTCAAAAGCGTTACATTCGGATTGTTATTCCATATGAAAACCTCTGCCACGACGTCATCCAACCACGGCCCGCACAAGATGGACGAGATCAAAATGACATTCTGTAATCTTGACCAGTTGAGGATGATTGCAGTGGTATCTGCTTTTCTCTTTTCGACAAAAGGAGAGACGGGCGCATACTTGAAATCCAAGGCTGTCCCTGAAGCATACGTAGTCGGGATAATTGTAGGTGATACAGTAATGTCAAAGGACTGCAATCGGAGCGCGAGTTCATCGGAAATTCGAGAGCGTGGTCCTTTCAGTGCCAATCTCGACAAAACCAACGCGAGAAATCCAGTTATCACAGAAAGCACCAAGAATTTACCATGCGAGCCCATGAATGCGGATGTTTGAATGATGCATCTCGATTTTGGACCCAGTAAATCTAAATCTAGATCGACGCGTCGATCTATCGTCAATCTTCGAATGAAACCATGCAATAGGTTATCTTATCAAAAAAGGTATACAAATCTAGGATACAGGACATTCGTGAGACAACAAGGTAGATAGATGCAGAAAATGGCAAGTTTCTTCGATGTAATGCAGGAAATAATAATAAAGATGTCCCGAATACATGATAAACAAAACAAGACAAACCAATATGCACGATGTAAATAAATATTGATCACAGTCCCAATTTATAGCCGATAAAAATTCGCATGGTTCTGCAAGGTGTACGCAGTTCTTCTTCTGTAGCATGTCGCTGGGCATTGAGCACAGCATGATATACGCGGTCCTCGTCGTTCATTTCGGCTTTGGTCATGAGGCCCTGCTTTGGCAGCTTAAATTCTGGAGAGGGTGAAAGGGCTATACGGTGCCATAATGCGGCCCGAGTTTGCATATCCCTTTGAATCAGATATCAGAATTGTCCGCATTGAGCTCAAAATGATGAAAGCATACCCCTGATATCGTTCAAGGAGCTTGTCAAATCTCTGCCGTGCATGTTCGGCCTCAATCTCCTCATCATCCCAACCCAACTCCTTTAACTCTGACTCCCGGTTCCGAATCCGATCATTCAAGACTTCCCACATGCTCTCCTGACAAGCGAGGACGAGGTTGAATATCCGGTGGAGCTGGAATGCAAGAGAGAAACACGTCGTCTCTGACAATGTGGACAACGGGAGTATGGATACGTCTCCGGCATCCGATGTCGCAGTATGCGAAGAATAATACGGCAAAACGCCAGAAGACCTTCCTGACTCCAATGACGGCCTCTGTTCATCGTCAGTAGATGGTGGTGTCCGTTGCTGGAGTAACGCATCATCGTCGTCATCATCAGAATATCTATTTGAAGCGGATGAATCAGTCGATGAATGTGATTCCTGTTTCCGGTGCACCCGTAGATTTCGTACGGTAGATGACAGAGTTGGTGGAGAAGAGAAACGTCCTGACGAAGCAATGTTATATGTAGGTACTGTGGGTAGAGTAGGCGTCGGAAAGTGTATCGCGGGGGAACACTGAACATGCCGGAAGTACGTTGCAAAGTAGCTAGGTAAAATAGCTATCGCCAGCGTCAATTCAACAACGATAGTCAAATTTAAAGCAAGATGACTCACATGTAGGCTCGCGATTAATGAAACGAGTTTCGAAGACTAGATTGAAGAGCGATTCAAGAAGAATGTGATCATGCGGAGCATCATCGCGAGGAGGTGTTGGAGGTGGGGACATAGGAAGTGAACGCCGACTAGATCCATCTGGTCGATGGATAGATGGTCGTTGATCTCTAGCTCTGAGTGCTTTCGTGTACCATCGTGGCAGTGAAGGAAAGATTATATCTTTTATATCCGCATCTTAGCCATCGGTATTGTTTAGGATAGACCCACTCACCATCCTCGATCATTTCGACTGAGCCACCTGGACGAAGAACCCTGCTGACTTCCTATCGAGAGGTTAGCCCATGATAGACAACATGCTGGTAGATTCTAGTACCCCGAATAGATTATCCCACTGCGTAATTGAGTCAGGAATGGATGTATAAGAGTGTATGATATATGCCACTGACTTTGTTCTCCGGAACTGCGCGAGCTATACCGCGTATATGCACATGATCAAATTCGTCATCTTCAAAAGGGAGCTTGGTAGTCAAGCTAACAACCTTTTAAGAATATGACTATGGATATATGAGAATTAGCAGGACTAACAAATTTCCGTGCACCCATTGAACCCGAGAGGAGTCTGATCCAAGGAGATGTACCGGAGGCTGAATCGCGACAAGATCAAACCCTACCTATGGGAAATCTCGTGAGTTTTCTCGTCAGCAACTGAGACAATAAGCGTGCCGCACGAATTGACAAACTGGCCATTCTTTAAGTGCGTCCATAATCCAAATGCCTGTCTAATCAACGTTCTCGTCTCAGAATACGTTGAAGCTAATTCAAGGCAATGCAGCACTCACTCCACATCCGAGGTCCAAGCAACGCTTCGGGGGACCTTCCTTGACTCTAGCGAAACTCACAGACTGCTTCAGGGACTTGAGGAATATATGATCGATCACATCCAAGTCAAGTGTCCGACGGTCAAAGCTGATCGGGTAAGGTGCCTTCATCTTATCAAAAGCATGATGACGACGACCATTCTTCTTTGTGAAATTTGATTGCTTGAGAAACACCGAACGACGGCGGGAATCCTGTTGATCCGGCTGTAACGTCCCCATGTTCCCATCCATATTTAACAGTGTACGAAGTGTACGATAAAGAGGAGTCAGCAAAGCGCTTGACCAGACAACGAGAGTTCCTGTTGGCCCTTATGCGCCGTAACCTAACGGAGCAAACGATGAGACAGGTCGTTGAGAACGCGAGGAATAAATTGCAGGACAGACCGAGTCTATGCCAGGACTGCGCCGTTAGATCAAGTAGAGAGCACAAGGACGGTGTTCATGGACGTTGAGCAGCTGCGTCCGCGCGGCAGACCTCAATGGACGAGAGGCAGACGAGAGGATGGAAGGAGAAGAAAATGAAAGTGCGGGAGTCCCGTTCGGGGGGGCAGGACTCAGGAGGCTTCGAATTGATTGATACTTACATACTCGTCGGGAATAAATAAAACGTGGGCAAAGATATTCTGCTTCCTTTTACAGGAAGAAAGATTCGCTTGTCCGCCTTTCTCGGCAGATCACATACGTCCCGTTCGCAACATCGTGATGACAGGACCGCAATTGAGCTGATTGTCATTTTGATCATCAAGTACCGATACTTATACTATCCAGAGTTTAGAAAACAGTTTTTTTGTCTTTCAAGATTTGTACTTATTTGAACCTCCACAGAATTAGGGTTATTCTACATAATCAGTTTTTTCAACTCTTGCCAAAAGAGGGGTACTAAATGCAATACAGCAATCAAGAAAACTTTATATAACTACAATCGTAATCGCCCTGGCTGCTATCTATGGCTCCTCATCGTCCTCGTTAGTGAAGCCGCCAACTGGTTCATACGTCGCCTCCGTCGTATCTCTTCGCCACAGCACTCGTACACCCAAGAAGAAGAGTCCAATCAGTCCAACTCCAACAATGCCAACTCCGATAGGTGCACCATACTCCAACCACCAGGGTGGATGATATGGGACGAGTACCGAGTCAATCTGGATGACACCTCCCACACCTCCGTTCGACGTTGTTCTTCCCCAGGATATTACGTGAGCTCCTCCTTCTCTGCCGGCAGTTCCCCTAGCATCTTTGATGCCGACGAGGAAGCCTGCCTCATCCTTCCCATTCCCAGATCGCCGGAAGATAACGTCGCCGTAAGCCGACACATTTGATCGTAATGTAGTATAGGTGGCGGAATCTTCTAACAAGAGTGGCCTATTCGTGTGAGATGGTTCCAGTCCGGCAAGGAAAAGCGCATGAGGTTTGGAAACCGGGATCAGGTGTTGTTCGACGATGTTTCGTAGGTTCTCCGAATCTTCATAAAGTCTGGTCAGATTAAACGCCTTGAAAGCATCGTCTGTTGGACACAATAGTGTCCAGCCAGTCCCGTCTAGACCCGCTTCTGCCCAAGGTGAGTCTTCTGGGGGTGCCGTTCCATTTAATACCCATTCCATCCCTGCACGTATTATCATCGAAGCCATTGTACTTCCATCAGCTGCTTTCACGAGCTTCCCGATCGTCAAATCAACCGACCGGGGTAACAGGACGTCCGAAAGTTGATGGACAACTCCAGTCTTCGTCAATAGATTCTTGGGTGTGAGATTCGAAGTCATTCCCGCCCAACCACCACTGGCACTGATCGCTACGGAGCCGTTTACCGATCTGTCTACTCTAATCTCGCTTCCTTCGAGCGTAGAAAAGCCCTTTTGCGAACCGTTCTGTAGCGACTTGGCATATTCAACTTCGTCGAGGATATGGTGTTGGATCACATTTTCCAAATCCGCCTTTGACGAAGCTGAAAGCAAGTATTTACTGACAAGCACTCCTAGACGCTTGAAACCGTCATTTTCGGGGATCAGAAAAGTTGTCCTTGGCTCCTCCCTCAATTCATCAGCGATAGAAGATGATAGTACTGCAGCTAAAAAGGCTGAAAAATCGAGTTCTGGAAGAGCGACTGTCAAGGCGTCGGACGGAGGTGACAACGGTCGTGATACGAGATATATCAGCACGTTCTCGGAATGATCTGGAACAAATGGAGAGCCCATCAGAAATCTCCGAAGATATGTATTCTTCGCTGTATACTCACGATCTCCGATAACCGAAGCTCCTCCAAATCTGATGCTCCCTCCTTTCTCGTGCTTGTCGTCACCACTACTGACTTTAATATCTAGAACCTGTCGGCCACCATTCAAGCCAGCCTCTTGTAGCGCGGTCTCGACGAGCATACCATCTTTCAGCTTCTTCGAAGTCCATCTCCCGGGAAGGAAATGGTAGCTCAGGACTCGCTTGAGTTCGTCACTGCCTTCCTCCGGAAGGTCGCCGTCTTTGAGTAGTTCCAGTACTTCATCGCTGGGAGCCAAAATTGTGTATTGCTCGTCACTACCATTTATTAAAGGTGTGAGGCCAACCGAATGAAGCTTGGAGACAAAGGACGTGCAGTTGAGGGTGAGAAGATATTTCTCGGGGGTTATCTTAAAAGCACCGGGTGGTATTAAAAGCGAAGAAACAGTATGCAAAGCGCCGTTCGAAGCGTAGATGTCTGGTTCTATGAGTTCAGCCGTTGAGACGAAGGTCTTATTGGACTCGGGGGAAGTCACGATGTCGAGTGTAGAACCGGAGATGGTTGTCACTGTAGCAGTATATCTACATCAGTACGTGACGGCAAGCATTCAAACGACCAAACTTACGTTTCGAAGCAGGTTCAAACGAGTCAGACCAATGGACACCCTCAGTTACCACAGCATGCATATTAAGTATTTGTAAAATATCATCGGTTGCAAATTTGCTTTCTAGATACTTGCGCTCTATGTCTTCCAATGCGTCCCACGCGCTGTCGACCGGCAAAAATAACGTGAGTTCGGAAGTGGAATTAAGGAAAGATATTATATCCGGAGTGGCGATTCTGTTGAAATATGAAAGAGAAAGTTGTTGTACCGCGACAGTAGCTACCAGACGGTGTTAGT
The DNA here is from genome assembly GCA_033182465.1 of Sanghuangporus weigelae. Taxonomy (NCBI): domain Eukaryota; kingdom Fungi; phylum Basidiomycota; class Agaricomycetes; order Hymenochaetales; family Hymenochaetaceae; genus Sanghuangporus; species Sanghuangporus weigelae. Next base: position 1,898,455 of record CP137318.1, on the reverse strand, counting down.
TGCTTCTGTTTGATTAGATTATAAAAAATAAACCCATGCTGCATACCAAGATCTGGAGGTACCGGCAAGACAGCATCTATACCGAAGAGCATCCCATTCCCGGCATCGACTTCGCCTTTCACCACTTTGGAACCACCTTCTCCGAAAGTATCGGTGCCAACAAACACATCACCATTCTTCGAAGAAACGCGCAGTCGCTGGGGTTCTCCGCCAAGAGTTCCGCCGGGCACAGGCATCCAGGGAGGACTTGGAGGAGGCTGGCGCGAAGGCGGTTCGATTGGTTTACGCGGGAAATGCAACGTCTTATGGACCTGAAGGCTGACATCGTCTAAAGGACCGTTTATTGTATAATTCAGGAGGTGATATAGCAGCTCCTGTCGAAGTTCCTCCTGCACGTTATCACGTGCGCTACCTATTCCATCCTCACGGGCGAGAAGTACGCGCGACCACGAAGGGTGCTTGTCGATGGCATCGTTTGTTGGAGCAAACAATGTGCTGCCATTGAGCTTGTTTAGAGTAGGGACAAGAAGAGCACGTTGAAGAAGCTTTAAGAGAGATGTGTAGTCTGGGTCGGCTGAGAGAGCGTCGATGAGGGTGGAGGACTGTGTTGAAGGTGACGCGTTTAAAGGGATCTGAGACGGGGAAGACAGAGCAAGAGAAGCCAAAGCGAGCAGGAAAGAGAGCGGCTTGATAAGAAAGCGCATGTCAAAGTATAAGCAAGAGAGAGGTCGAGTGAAAGTTAGTACAATTCTAAGTAAGAGCAGCTCTAATATGTAACGTGCGTGCTAAAGCACTGCGCCCGGAAGGAAGCAATGCGGCAGCGCGACGCGGCGACCGAATGACGCTGCTGACGTACTCCTGCCACGTGCACATCACAAAATATCGCGTGCACGGAGGGACGCGTCGAGGACCACTGTTACTAGTAGACGCTTCTCTCCATATCATTCATATAAATTATTGCATTTTCCGACGCGGCTCATGCTAGAACTAGTTCATGCGTTTGTGGGGTGTCCATCTTCTGACGTGCATATTCTCACCCTCCCAAATGAAATTCTACTCGTACGTGCTTCTGCCTTTTCGCTAATATCAATGATCAAAATCCGCTGAACCTATTTGTAGGCATATGCCTTCGCTGATTGCGTCGTAATCTTGAATGCGCGAACTTTTGCCTTCATGCGGGCTTTAACTTTTAGAGAGGTGTTCCCAAGTGCTCGAGATACCAGCGAGCACATCAGGCGTGTCTCAATCGAACCGACCATGAAGTTGGTGAGCATCTATCCAGGCCTAGTCGTAAGACAAGTCTCATGTGTTCTGCAGATAGCAGCTTCATTGGAATCCCATATAGCTGTATGGGCGCTTTCTGATGTTCAGAAGGACGTATGGAGAGTTCACTCTTCCCTTACTATGCCAAATGGACATTTGATTACAGCTATAGACTGCAAATCTGGTACTTTTCATCTAACTATCTTCCTTTTTCAGTATTGAATCCTGAATAGGTCTTCTTGGCGTGGGCAGCACATCTGGTTTGTCAGTCTATACACTCGGTCTCGAAGATGGGCTCCCGGTCTGGACACAGAAGTGGTCTATCCCGTGCGTGCCGAAAGGTTTTGACCCGGCTACGTCTATCTGAATTTCATTCCATTCAGTGCCCCATCCTGCACAATTGTCCGATTCTCTCCTTCCTTGATGAATTTGGCCACTATCAGCTCGGTGAGAACGAGATCCTCAGCCGAAAAAAGGGGCCGCGACTGATGCGCCCCATAGAATGATAATATTGTCCGTACATACTCTACCGCATCAGGCGATTTGCTGCAATCTCTTCGGCATCCTCGCCCTGTAAAAGATTTCATCTGGAGATTCTCTGAGCAATCAGGCAGGTATGGTCTGCCTTGAATATTATCTGCCTAATTAATGATTCTAGCCTTGCCGAAGGGACGACCTCATTCTCTATACGGTTACGACGGATGCAACATTGCGCATATTTCTACCCGTGCTGGACACTCCGCATTTTCTACAGCTTCATGCTTCTCTTGATGTCTTCTCTGACGCCACAGACCGCATCGAGTATAATGCCAACGAATCGAACATATTTTGGCTTCACAAGGATACATTGGCAAACTCCTTCAAGGCAATTCTGCTTGGAAACCAGGGAAATGTAGACGAAACCAGTTTTAGGCGGCTAAAAGAAATGAACACTGAAGGCTGGGATTTCTTCGTGCGGCTATTTCCCGACAATTCATTAGTTGTTCGTGCAGTAGCGGTGAGCATGCGTTTTTTGTATCGCTTGTATGTTTTATCCTGATTCTGACCGCTCGGTACAGAACATAGACCGTCGGCCGCCAGCCATTTTAAAGCAGTTTGAAGTTCTTCAATCACCGCCAGCCACTCTATCATCATACCCCCGCCACCTGCATATTCTCAAAACGCCGAGTCACGCTACGGTGATTTTTGTCACCTCGCCTCCAATACGTACCTACGAAATGGATCCACTGCAGTTTTTCCAGGATGGAAGAAAGGGGATCAACCTTCTTGCTCGAGGTCCCGACTTCAATGAAAGCGAGACTTCCAAAATCCTTAGGTTTGTCCGAACCCCTGAAGGTCGAGGATTCGCGATCGTGCGCGAGAATTTTGTAGAAGCTTGGATCCTGCATTCCGATATCGCGCATATGAAGTGCTTGGGAAGATGGGAGAATGCTGATTTAGTTGCAATTCTGGACCGCGGAAGACGGATTGCCTTGTATTCGGAAAGGGGCCAAGCGCCAACACTCACCGTGCATCAGTCCTCTTCACCGAAGTCTTCCAGCTATGTTGCTGTGCCACGATTAATCTCTCTCTTCTGCTTGCCAAGTGGCTCATCTAATGACATCGTCGGGATCACACCCTCCTTCGACATTATCCAGATCGGCATCGTCGCAAGTACAGATAATGCATCGTTTGGACTCAAATCCCTGACTTCCATCCGCCTTCCTACTGATGACGTTCTGTCGCTCGTAATTCCTGTTGACCCTATGGCCTGGAGTAGCTCCAGTGCTCCAGGAAACGGGCGAGAACACGACACGCTACTCAGCATATCCGAGAGCGGTGAATTGGCATTTTGGTACTTTACAGAGGAAGATCATCAGACAAGATGGAGATGCACCGGACGGGTAAGAACCGGAAAATCGGGGTATCGTTTGGCAAGGTGTAGCTCGGCAAAGAAGACAGCATTGGGTCAGCGCATATCGTCAACTCGAATACGACTAACATTGAGAATATGTAAACAGTATTTCCGGGACAGAGCGGAGACGAATTGAGCGTTTGGGACTCAAAGGAGTCAGAGTTTACGTCTGGCCTGGAATTTAGAAACATTTATGGGTGGCTACAAGTCTTCTTCACCACCATTGATCAATCATTTATTTTTTCATTTCACAGCGACGAACCCATCAATGATCTCGACTGGACATCCACTCCTGATTTTCAGTCGGTTCTGGCTGTCGGATTTTCTCAGCAAATCGTTCTTCTTTGTCAGCAGCGTATGACATATTTTGAGGAGGTACCGGCTTGGGGAACACTTGGACGTGTGGAGATTGGACAGTGTGTCACTTTGTCCTTTGATCAATATATCCGAGTTATTAAAAAGCATTCTAGTATGTTAACACATCACATCACGGATTCCATCTGGCTGGCAGGAGCAACGCTACTCGTCGGAGCTGGACACCACATGCTGCACTTTGGTCAACGCAGAAGACCTAGTTCGAGAGACGACAAACCAGTGGGGTTATTTGAACAAGTCGCCTGGCTAAACGGGCCCCTACCAGACTATCATCCTCAAATGATCCTGCAATGTCTACTCTGGGGTAGGAGTATTCTTTTATATACCTAATTCTGAACTGATGCAAAGCAGGAAAGATCGAACTGGTGAAAGACATTATCGAAAACCTTTTCCATTATCTTGAGAAGCCGGAATCTGAGAGGAAATGGGAGAACTTTCCCATTGAACGGTTTTTGGAGTCGGAGGAAGAATCATACTCGGTACGATACCGCGCATCGCTGACCCAGAAAATATGCTAATGTCTTTTAACAGGGCAAGACTACTAGAGCACAGTATTCGGGCCTGTTCAACGGATCAGCTCGTACGGAGGAAGCGTGAGTCACATTTAAATGTTTGTGTGTATGCTTGCTCATCATCCATCAGAGAGGTGCAAGGAAAGTTTTCTCGCACGCTCGTAGCGAGCCTCGTTGAAGATTTAGAAAATGAACCTCTTGAACATCTGACACCAAACGAGCATGCCCATTTGAGTGTCCTGGTGCAGACTAGACTCGAAGTGAAATGAGTTTCATGCTTTTCAAGTACTTGTACTCATTCTTATTTACGACAGATTGAGGAATTAAGACGATCACTGGACGCGAATGGTCTTCGATATCTGATATCCATGAGGTCCTTCTTCATCCTAAATGCTAGAGCTGCTTCACCGAGGTTCCCAGGGACGCCGGCGTCTACTGGTTCTTACCCGCTTGTTTCTTCCCCCAGACATGCTCTTGGCCGTGAGCGACTCCGATTCCGAGATATGGTCTGGGCATTCCACAGTGAGAGTCAGGAGATACTAATGACATCATCAACTTCTGCCTGCGGAGGAAAGATGAAATGGGTAGATGCAAGGGCACTCGGAGTGTTCCTCTGGTTGAACTCGGCTGACTCTATGGTACGATAGTTTCATATAATTGTGGCCAATTGGTTAATGTTTCCTGTTAGAAAACGCAGATGGAGGAGATTGCAAGGAATCAGTTTATGTCGGGTGAAAACCGAGATCCAACAGCATGCTCTCTATTTTACTTTGCTCTCGGTAAGATCAGACTAGTGCACGGGTTGTGGAAGCAAGCTCCCTGGCACAAAGAGCATTCATTAATGCTCAAATTTCTCTCCAATGACTTCAGTCAAGCTCGATGGAGAACAGCTGCGCTGAAAAATGCTTACGCGCTCCTCGGAAAGCAGCGGTACGAGTATGCCGCAGCGTTTTTCATTCTTGGCGGTGGTCTCAAAGATGCAGTCAACGTCTGCATTAGATATCTTGATGACTTCCAGCTGGCAGTAGCCTTGGCACGAGTTGTGGAAACCAGCGAGGACAAGCCTGTACTCAGAAGCATCCTAACTTCGGTTGTCGTCCCACTTGCCTTTGAGAAAGGTAATCGATGGCTGGGAAGCTGGGCATTCTGGATATTAAACAGACGAGATCTGGCTGTCCGAATACTGGTGGTAAGAATACTTCACATCATGCCACATAACATTTCACTTAGATGCTTTTGGCTGTCTAGTCTCCATTGAAAGATATCTCCAAGTCCCTAGATATCACCATCAAGGAGGTTGGAGACCCAAATTACGACGATCCAAGTCTCGCCCTCTTGTTCTCTCAGCTTCGATTGAAAACCTTGCAGACCGTGAAGGGCACCAACGAGATTTCGGAACGAACTGAATTCAACTTTGTCTTACAGACAGCTCGTGTCTTCTGCAGAATGGGTAAGCCACAGCAATCCATTATCAGCTTCTAATAGATTACCCGTGAAAATAGGTTGCCACGCACTAGCTTTGGACCTTGTTCGATCGTGGAGATTTGATCGACCAAAGATTCTGGCACGTAAATCGGAGAAAGCGGACGTTCTTGCGCCACTAGCCACCACCACACGTCCATCAATATTTGCGGTCTCAGGACACACGAGGCGCTCTTCGATTATGATCGATATGGAATTTAACTCTGACCCATCTACTCGTGCAGCTTCGCCAGATATGATGGCCACGAAATCAGCGCCCGATGAGAAGCAAGTGCCAAATGAGGATGAGGCCTCACGAAGATCAGAGCTGGGTCTCTTGATGAAAACGGCAAAACAGAACGTGACAGTACCAGAGTTTGATATTAACACCTTTTTTTAGTATATCTTTCTATAAGATAAGACTGCTAGCATCTGCATTCTATCAAAACCAATCTGTATTGGAGAAACTCCATCGGCGACAAAAGTACAAAATTCTTCTTATTACTGGTTCATTGTATAAAAGGAAGGAAAGGGTCCAGTGAGGACGACATCAAAACCAAGCCACTTACTGTTCGACTTGAACTTCACGCTTCTTCAAAACCAGATCGGAGCCGACGACTCTCTTCCAGACATCGTGGACGTCCTCGACCACCGTCTCGAAGTGGGATGTTGCGTCGTAGGATTTAGTTATGAAGATATTGTCATCTTGGCCGGTCGTAGTTGGAGTATACAGTGGAGAAACCGAAACAAATCTGAAATGAGACGATGGTTAATAATAGCTGATATGAAGAAGAGCAGGAAAGACCGACTTGTCATAAATCGGGCCCAACAGGTCGAGGCCAGGCCTGATTTCCAACTCGGGCTTGTCTGTCTCGACAATCGTGCTGACAATGGCCACGTAAATGTCCTTAGCGCAGACGTTATGAGTAGACGAGACCATAGCAATGTAGATGTCTGTAACAGAACATGAGTGTCATAGAAGCAAGTGCCAACTGATGTACTACGTGCCGTTTCTCCTTCTGACTTGATTCTGCGGAATGATAATTTGGACACTATCTGCACCCTCTGTGCCGGGTATAGGATGTTTGAGGAAGCAAATGGCTCGAACGACTTTCCCTTCCTCAACGACGCGCATCTTGCCACCATCTTTCATTTGACCAGCCCCGAAATAACTGGGATCACCAATGACTTGCTTTGCTTTGACAGTTTCTTCACCACTCCTGACACCAACGAATCTACCATCTGCATCTGTGACAATTTCATCGATCGACTTGTCCAACATGTAAGTACCGCCATAGATGGCACTGAGACGGGCAAAGGCCTGGGGCAGTTCTCCAAGTCCATAAAGCGGATAGATGTACGGCGACTTTCCATAGCGAGCCATCGAAGAAGTGTAGAGAATAATACGATCGTACGCGGGACGAGCAGGTTTATTGATATAGCTGTTTGAAAGCCTGATTCAGTCTGACTGCAATATCGTGTCTTATGTAGCTTACTCGTCGTCCAAGTACAACGCCATAGCGTGTCCAATGAAGTCCTGGGTGCCCGGCTCGAGGCCGAACTTTTCATAAACAGATTTCATACTGTCCTTGTCCAGATCGACACCTTGGAGAATGAATTTCAGGGTAAAATATGGACATAACCACTTAGGATGCTTACCTTGGTGAGTAGCTGGGTCATCATCCTTCCATCCCTGCAAGAACTCGAAGAATTTCTTTGCACGACGCTTTTCGAACAATCCCATGAGGGGACTCCTTACTGCCTCCATCTCAGTGCTTGGAACCTTTGAAATCTTGCCATCTCGGTAAACGAAACTTCCTGCGATCTGCTTAAATTCCAGATAGCGTGTCACGTCCGTATGAACGAGAATCCTAGTCAACTCTCCCGATGCGATGATGAACTTCGGGATAAGGTCAATCGCATAGTCTCTATCGCGGCCGAGCTCAGCTGGTGGGGTTTGGTCTGGTCTAAACTTCCGGAACAGCTAAAGAACGACATTCGCATAAACAAAGTGAACTATCGCGGCACGATGATCAAAACAAACCTGGGTCAGATTCAAGCTGGCACTGTCGCCACCATAGTAGTCGTTTCTATCCATGTGCAAGACTTTCTTGCCTTCTACGGACAACAAACCCGAGAGGATGCACTCCGTGAGACCTGTACCAAGAACGATGACCTACATTGAATCAGATCAGATGAAAGGCTGGAAGGAAGAGAAGGCGATGATAACCTACATCGTACTCTTCATCCATTGCAACTGCTTGGTGCTGAGAAAGGTGTGCTGGTAGTCGACAATGAAGCGTGTCTTACGCGTTGCCAACTCGCGGATCGATTTATACTTGCGCGCTACTAGCATAGCACGCGTTCGGCAATTGAATCAGATCGGCTACGGTCTCTGCCCTTTCCGGTTTCCCAACCAGACAAAAACTTTTGCTTTCCACTTCATATGGACTCTGAGAACTCGTCAATTGCAGGCCCCTCACGATCATTCATACAAGAAGGGCACTCGGTCCTTCTTCAGTTGCCAAGTGGGGATATCAGGAACGTAAAGCTCGGAAAGAATACGTATGTCTGCTCTCGGTCGTTCGTTTGTGCTCATCCTGAATTCTTGTCAGGACTATCTCTTTCGGCAAATATGGGTCCTTCAATTCTAGCGCACTTATAGGTCAACCGTATGGGCTTGCGTATGAGATTGTCGAGAAGAAGCTCAAGATTCTTCCTCCAAAGTCTATGAATGAACTAGGCGAGTGCTAGCCAGTTCCTTCCGAAGATGGGTCACTCATCGAATCGAGAAATGTTTCTGCAGAAGATACCGATGCAACTAATGAATATATTACTGATGGAAACATTGTTCAACCTCTGACTTCACTGGAGATTGAGGCATTAAAGCGCTCTGGCGTGCACGCATCGGTATGTACTTCATTCGGATCCTCACAGTCAAGTTAACCAAGAAAAACTAGTAGGAAATCATCAAACGTCAGATTGAGCAACACGCGAACTATACCCTCAAGACAGAGTATAGCAAGGAGAAGTATAAGAAACGCAAGGAAGCAAAGTGCGTGTTTGCATCTGACATCTCTTAACAGGATACCATAAAGATATCCGTAGATTCTCAAAAATGTTTGCGACTATCGAACCAACGTTGCACAATGTTTGCAATTATTGGTTCAACAAGGATAGGAGTCGTATAAGAGAGATCCGACCTGATACTCTCGCGCAGATGATGAATCTTGCTGGCGTTAGGCCTGGGGGACGATATCTCGTTGTCGATGAGGCATCTGGCCTACTAGTCAGTGCGGTTTTGGAGCGCTTAGGGGGTGAGCTTCTGGTGGTTCAAGATACAATAAATTCTGACTTCATTAGACGAAGGAAGAATAATTACAGTGTGCGATGTGGAATCACCGCCGGCATATCCGATCATGTCGCACATGAACTTCGACGAGGACGTGGTCAATGAAATACTTTCGTCGCTCAATTGGGCCACAGCGGACGAAGATCATACACCCAGTAAGTGTCGTGCTTCCTGACTCTGAAAATGGCCTGACACGGTGGCAGTCGTACCTCCGTTCGAACCAGAATCGGGGGGTTATAGATCAGAAAGGCAAAAGAGTCGTTATAATAAACGCAAAAAAGTGGTCGGAAATCTTTTCAGTACTAGGGATAAGCTCTTTGCGGGTGAATTCGATGCGTAAGTGTTTCCGTATTCCTATTCTCCTGCCCTTTTTTCACTTTTATCTGCTTGTTATTAGCCTCCTAGTCGCCAGTGACTATGAACCCTTCTCGATTATTGAGAAGCTGTGCAGATATTTGGCCGGCTCGGCTTCTATCGTTATCCATAGCCCTTTCATACAGGTAAGGTTTCTGGACCGAAGTTAACGCAATTAACCTCGGGTCAGGTCCTGGCAGAGGTACAAGCAAGGATGAAACCGCTTCCGGAATACCTCAGTCCATCGATAACGGAAGGTTGGCTGCGGCAATATCAGGTTGGGGCTCACGCACCCTCTTGTCTCGGATGAAACTGACGAAAGTTCGTATAGGTCCTGCCGGGACGTACACATCCAGTGATGACTACACCTGGTTCAGGCGGCTACGTACTGCATACCACTCGAATGTATATTGTTTTCTTTTCAATATCCGGTTTAAACTAAAGAATGATCTAGATACGATGACCCGAATGCTAACGCTGTTGTTTATACGAGATCGAAAGGCAAGAAACGGAAGCGAGACTCTTCAACGCCTGCTTTAAGCTTGGAGGAGGTAGAATCTCAAATATTTGATACGGACTCCGAACCAATATGAGCTCAGCATACTTACGCCTGTGCTGTTCGCGCCATGCACAAGAGACGACAAGACAACGAGAAGACTGCATAACCTTTTAGAACACTCGTGTAATGTAATAAGTAGGATGTGTAATAAGTGGGATATCTTTTCTTTATCTAATTACGTCAGGTGACCGAATTGGAATCAAACTTTCAGTTAGTTGAGTTATAGTTATGAGTTGAGGACTTAACCAGTCGAAGTTCACTCCAGCGACGACACGTAAATGGACTCCAACGATGATGAATTCCTTGATAGTATTTTGCGGAATACAAATCGGAATGAGCACGTCTTGTCTGATAAATATGCTCGATTAACAACTTTGTTCACACCCACGACTCAATCCGCAACTCGAGCGAGGGCATTTGTGGTTCTCTCTTCTATATGTCACCATCATAGGCGTATTTCTCCGGTTTCGTCGGCAGAGGATGACCCTGGAACGCATAACATTCTGCATTTATTCCTACGGAGCCTCGAGGGAAAGCTTGCGGATGTGGAGGAGCGGTCACTGCTTGAAGCACTTTCCTTTGTCGCTGCCCTGTTCGCTGTGGACTGGAGAACAGCCGCGGCTTTATTTCGCCGTGACGGATTTCAAGACTCCATGATGGATTCACTCGAGCTCTTTCCTTCATCCGTGCAACTTGCAGCTGTCGTGGCGAGCGTGCTTGCCTCTTCTTGCGGCTACAAATCATGTCGAGAATGTTTGTCGCCTCGGTGTACTTCCTGGTTAGAGACAACTTTCCGTCACTCGACAGATATCAAGATGAGAGCAGCCGTCTCGCTGGCCCTGCTCAAGTCCTTGCAAGGAGTCGGCTCTGGAAACGTTGATGTCGCCAATGTAACAAACAAAGCTTCCGCAGATCAAAGGAGAGAAGAGCTGTTTACAACCTTCCGTGACACCCTGGTCAGGTCGGAGAGCAGCATCCGGGATATGGCCGATACGGTAGAGGGCCTAGCGTACCTTAGCACGATACCCTCCTTCAAGTCTCGTATCGCGGATGATGATGTACTGCTCAAGAAAATAATATCTTTCCGTTCTTCCCTTGAACAGAAAGTATCATCGGTTGAGGACTTCGGTACGATACCCTTCGGCCTAGCCGCCATCACCGCGAATCTATGCTCTTATCGTCCTCATCTAACGGAGGAGCAGGCTCAAATCGAACGCTTGAAACGAATGGCTCAACCTAATACCTCGAGAACAGAAGGGAACAAGGAGCAATCTACGTCGGAAGAAAGTTTGGACGATGACGAACATGTGAGGTCCAGGGCAAAGCGTCTTGTCGCAGCTGGTGCACCAGAATTGTTAGTCTCCATTACTCGGGCAACTGATAGCGGAATGGCTCGTGCGATCGTGGGAAAGGCGTTTTTAGGTCTAATCGAAGACAAGGACAACAGGGGGAGAATTCTTCAATCCGGCGGCGCAAAGGCACTGATGACCATTATACGAGCGTCGCAACAACATCCCGACTCCCAATCAATGAATTCATCAAAGAAAGCTAGCATTGAATACGCAGACTTGATATCCTTACAAGCTTTGGCGAAACTAGCGATTACCGCATCTCCGATGCAGGTTTTTGGTCCCGACGAGAATGCTACCATCGAAGCAATCAGGCCCTTGGCCTTCATCCTACAACATTCATCATCGACATTATTACAGCGCTTTGAAGCGTTAATGGCGCTTACGAACATCGCATCCGCTAGTCCTGAGCTCGCGGATCGGGTGGCTCTCGCAGATGGAATTCTCGGCAAACTAGAATTCCTTTTTCTTGACGAAAACCAAATGGTCAGACGTGCTGCTACGGAGCTAACCTGCAATCTCGTCTCGGGCAGCGAACTGGCTTTCAACAGATTCTCTGGAGACGGAGATGATTCGTCGGAATCCTCCAAACTCAACGCTTCCAAGTCGCGATTACATGTATTAATTGCTCTAGCTGATGTCGACGATGAGCCGACGAGGCTTGCCGCGTCTGGAGCGCTTGCAGTCCTGACAGGTTCTCCGACTGCATGTAGACTAGTTGCGCTCCTCGAGTTTGAGCACCATCGCGTATTTCTTATTCTGAAGTCCCTTATCGATTTCACCGAGGATGAAGAGCGTGGGCGTCGGAATGGAGCAGGCAGTCCTGGCCTTGTGCACAGAGGCGTTGTTTGTATCCGAAACATTTTCATGAACTTGTCTGATGACGAATTGCGAAATAAAATCGCTTCAGAAGCGGTCCGACATGGCATTGCCAACGCGCTTACAGACATTGTCCGGTCTGCTGGACAGAACGGTGTGCCGGAAGCAGTTTTGCAACCAACCGCTGAAGTCTTGAAATGGCTCATGGATTCAGGCGTAAATGTATCCTAGCTAATGGAATATTATTTACAAGAGTGATCGTAATAATTGTCGTATTCGACGGCATCTTGAGGATATTTTTATTTTATTTCATTCATATGCATAGGTCTCCGTAGTCACCTGAAAGCGGTGACGATAGCACAGCCACAGCCGGGCAGTGCAGTCGCGTTCGTTGAAAGCACTTTCTAATTCTCTCTTCCTTGTTACTATTTGACTTGACTTGCCCCACGCCTACAGACTGTTGCACATTATTAGCCCAGTAAACTCGAAGGCGCTCGATCATGGCAAGTACTGAATTGAGACTCGTTGATCTCAGCATGTTTACAAGATAAATGTAGGCACCTTCGAAGAAGGCTGGCAAGAAGGGCGCCGCTGCGCCCAAGAAGGCGTTTGGAGGCGCATCCACGGGTAAATTCGCGAAGGTAGCGAGTTTCTTCAATAGACTGCTTAATGTGTGCTGATAAGTCCTGTAGGCGGATTGGAAGGAGGGCTTCAAGAAGAAGCAAGTCGGCGTGTCCGATATGACATTGCTCACTCAGATCACTAACGAAGCCATCAATGACAACCTGGAAAAGAGATGGAAGAATGGAGATATATACACGTATATCGGCTCTGTCTTGATATCGGTCAATCCGTTCAGAGGTGCGTAATTGTATACTCTATACAACTGGCGTCTTGATTGGGATGATAGACTTGGGCATATACACCGACTCTGTTCTCCAGAGCTACAAAGGAAAGAACAGGCTGGAAATGCCACCGCACGTCTATAGTATTGCCGAATCTGCCTACTACAACATGAACGCATACCATGAGAATCAGTGCGTTATCATCACTGGCGAATCAGGTGCAGGCAAGACCGAGGCCGCAAAACGCATTATGCAGTACATTGCCGCGGTGTCAGGAGGGGAAGATAGTAGCATTCAGGAGATAAAAGACATGGTGCTGGCCACCAATCCTCTACTTGAAAGCTTTGGTTGTGCCAAGACCCTTCGTAACAATAACTCAAGTCGACATGTAAGTGGCAATTACGACGTATCATCACACTGTGCTGAGCATGACGTAGGGGAAATACCTGGAAATTATGTTCAACGAGCGCGGTGAACCTATCGGTGCTCAGATCACGAATTATCTGTTAGAAAAGGGCCGCGTTGTCCAGCAGATAGATAATGAGCGAGATTTTCATATATTTTATCAGTTCACTAAAGCTGCATCACCAGAGCAACGAGGTGAGTGTTTTTGATGGATATTATGCCACTCTCTGGTGAATGACAGCCATTGTAGAGATGTTTGGCATTCAAGGTCCGGACGCTTATGCATACATCAGCCGAAGTGGTTGCCTCGATGTTCAGGATATTGATGACACTAAGGACTTCAACGATACTATTGTGCGTGATATTCAAGATATTCTTTTCCGAAGTGCGCTCACAAGGACCTGACAATCAGAAAGCGATGCAAGTCATTGGCCTAACTCAGCACGAACAGTCTGAGATTTTCCGCATGTTGGCCATCATCTTATGGTTAGGGAATGTGCAATTTGTCGAAAAGGACGATGGGAATTCCCAAATTGCAGATACGAGTGTTACTGACTTCGTTGCGTACCTGATGGAGGTTGACCCTGCAATGGTCCAGAAGGTGTTAACGACCAAGGTTGTAGAGACACAGAGAGGCGGACGCAGAGGCTCTATTTACGATGTCCCGTTGAATCCAGCGCAGGCGAACTCCGGACGAGATGCTCTAGCTAAGGCAATCTATAACAATCTATTCGAATGGATTGTTTCTCGAGTAAATGTCTCAATGAAACCCCGTTCGGCGACCGCTCAGCTTGTTGGAATTCTTGTAAGCCACCCTGCGCGTTCGTGTTGTTGCATGATGTCTGACATTCGGCTCAAAAGGATATCTATGGTTTTGAAATTTTCGAAGTTGGTATTTGTTTAATGTTTAAACCAGCATCGGGACTAATTAAATCACCACCACAGGACAATTCCTTCGAGCAGTTGTGCATCAACTACGTCAACGAAAAACTCCAGCAGATATTCATTGAGCTCACTTTAAAAACCGAGCAAGAAGAATATGTTCGGGAACAAATTAAGTGGACACCTATCAAGTTTTTCAACAACAAGGTGGTGTGCGATCTCATAGAAGAGAGGCGGCCTCCCGGAATTTTTGCTGCTCTCAACGACGCTTGTGCAACTGCCCACGCTGATCCAACTGCAGCTGATAACAGCTTCATTCAGCGTCTCTCAGCTCTGTCGTCGAATCTGCATTTCGAATCACGTGGAGCTCAGTTTTTGGTCAAGCACTATGCCGGTGACGTGATGTATAACGTTGCAGGTATGACAGACAAGAATAAGGATACTCTTGTGAAGGACCTGCTAGATCTCGTTGCTTCTAGCAGCAACCAATTCTTGCAGACCATTTTCCCCGATCGACCTGATCCAAATAGCAAGAAGAGGCCTCCAACCGCAGGAGACAGAATCAAGGTAATTATACTTAGTCTGCCACGAAATCTCTTTGTTCTGATGGTTTTGTGTTAGCAATCGGCGGGGGCGTTAGTCGAGAACCTCATGCGAGCCCAGCCATCGTACATTCGTACCATCAAACCCAACCAGAACCGAAGTCCCACGGAGTATGACACAAAAGCCGTTTTGCACCAAATTAAATATCTCGGGCTGCAAGAGAATATCCGGGTCCGTCGGGCTGGTTTCGCATACCGTAATACCTTTGAGAAAGTTGTCGAACGCTTCTACCTCCTTTCACCTGCTACATCTTATGCCGGAGACTACATCTGGACGGGAGATGCGCGGTCTGGATGTGAGCGTATCCTCACTGATACGGGAATCGCAAGAGAGGAATGGCAGATGGGAGTTACGAAAGCTTTCATCAAGAATCCGGAAACGGTAAGATTGTCTCCAGGTAGGCATTGCATCGACTGCAAGTGTTGACTGGACCCTTCATGTTTAAGCTCTTTGCGCTGGAGCACATGCGTGATCGATACTGGCACAACATGGCGTCACGGATCCAGCGAGCATGGAGGAATTATCAGCGTTATAGGAATGAATGTGCCACGCGTATCCAGCGCTTCTGGAAAAACAACAAGGAAAGCATCGCGTATGCACAAGTTCGAGACTATGGCCATCAGATTCTAGCTGGACGGAAAGAACGCAGGCGCTTCAGTCTTCTTAGTTATCGACGGTTCATGGGTGACTACTTGGATGTTGGTGGCAAAAGTGCGTTGGGCGAGGAGCTTAGGGAGGTTTGTGGCATTGCTCGTAAGTTTACAAAGTATAGACATTTTGGCCTCCAGCTTATCGCTTGTTTAGCGAACGAGAAGGTCTCCTTCAGTAGCCGCATTCAGCTTTTGGTCTCAAAGTTTGGACGTTCTAGCAAGCCAAGTCCACGTTTCTTGGTGGTGGTACGTCATTATTCATTTTGAATTGAGGTGATCGTACTGACTGGTCGCACCACAAGACCAGTAAAGCTGTTCATATATTGATCACTACAGCCAAAGACGAAAATACTGTGACAAATTTGGAACGCAAAATTCCTCTGATTACGATTAAGAGCATAGCAATGTCTAACTTGCGTGACGACTGGGTTGTATGTACTTTTTCAGAAAAGTCCTTGAAGCACCTTGCTCAATAGTTTCCTCAGGCCCTTAATTGCACAATTTCAGAGGAAGGAGACCCGGTATTTAGCTGCGTTTTCAAGACCGAGCTGACTACCCATCTATTACAACTTACCCAAGCGAGTATCAACGTTCTCATTGGGCCAACGTATGATTCGTCCTATTATTTCATTAGCAAGTGGATACTAAAGTGTATTTAGCATCGATTATGCCAAAAAGAAGGACAAGAGAGCACAGATCAAGTTCGCCAAGGACGAGACCGTTCCCAGAGACGATGCTTACAAGAGCCATACTGTACATGTACCATCTGGCGAGCCTCCAAATAGCTTGTCTCGTCCTCCGGCGAAGCGCAAACCGGGTGTTGTCAGACCGATCACTCAAGGCAAGCTCCTCAGGGCGGGAGGTCCTGACGTATGTCACCTGATCTTTCATTGCCATGATTGTATTCTCATAAATATATTCAGAAACCGAAAACCACATCAAGGCCAAGGCCGGCAGCTCAGTCGCTTCCAGGAAAAGTCACTGCTCTACCTCCGTCGATTCGACCAGCCCCTGCTCCGGCCGCACCCTCAGCGACGTCGGCTCCAAAGCCTGCTGTTCAGTCGTTCTCAACCGGGGCCGGCGTGCCGCCTCCTCCCCCTCCGCCTCCACCTCCTGGCAAAGCTACCGCCTCGGCGGCTCCCGCACAGCCTTCCGCCAAAGTGAGCTCCCCGCCAGCACCAGCACCTCCACCTGTTAGAGCCGCCGCCCCTCCGGCTCCCCCGCCCCCACCTCCCCCTCCTGAAGAGCCTGAGGCGGAGATGTACAAGGCCAGATTTGCATTTGAGGGACAACCGGGGGAAATGTCTTTACAGAAAGGCGATCTGGTCGAGCTTGTCGAGAAGGACGACAATGGCTGGTGGCTAGTAAAGAAAAACGGCGAAGAAGGCTGGACACCCAGCAATTATCTTGAGCTCGTGCCTCCGAAACCGAAAGCTGTTCACGCGCATCCACCGCCGCCATCAGCAGGTCGACGGCCACCGCCAGTACCGGGCGTCGTACCTGAAAGCTTTGGGCCTGCTGTTAGAGTTACTCCACTCAGGTCTGTCGCAGCTGATGCGAATGCAAAGCCGGTCGCAGTATTTCCTGGAATGGTACCCGCGAACGGTTCCGCTGTGCCGTGGAAGAAGAACATTTCGTCAGATTCAAACGATCCGAGTCCTGGACACTCCCGTCCTGCAAGCGTGATCGGAAATAAGCCTACTCCTCCTGTCGCAGCAAAGCCAAAGCCTGCGCCGCCTCCGTTAGCCTCAAAACCGAAAGTTCCAGGAAAGCCGCCCATCCCAACGGCCCCACGACCAGTTTCGGGAGTACCATCGGCACCACCCCGCCCTGGAAGCGGAGTGAAGGCCCCTCCTGGTGCTGCACTGGGACAAATGGATCTCGCGGCCGCTGTGAGTGTGAAATGATTCATTGACTTCGACTCCGGACTAATTATATTTGATCACTCAGCTTGCCAGAAGAGCTCAGCGAATTGCAGAAGACGATTGAAGCTAGACGATACCAATATGCCCAGCTTTGTTTGTCAACTATGTAGATTTACCCTTAGAGGGATATTTTGTTATGTGCATGCCTGTGGATAGGTTAAAGGAATAAGGCATGAAAGCATGAACTAGCAATAGCGCGGCAGTAACCAGTACTAATGGACGTAATACACGTAGGAATGACTGATGGTTCCATGCGATTTATAAGGGTATACATCTTCCAGCATAAAAATAGAAACGTAAGGGGCAGCGTAGCTGCAGGAGAAAACGAAACCATAAAAAGGATCTTGAAATTAATCATGCTCGTAAGCTTGCGGATAAAGAAGCTCTCAAGTTTCCGACCAATTCTTCCACCTCCCTTTCCGACTTTACACTGCTGTTGAGCTCTTGCGAACTGCTACCTATCGTACGGGAGAGTATTTCCTCGCCGTAGTCAGAACTCGAACTCGAGTCGTCCTCGGTCGTGCTGTTTAGAATGAGGGCGGCTGCAGGTGCCATTGAACCCGAATCACCTCGCCAAGTTCGCGCTTCCTCCTCGTGCAAGACTTTGGCTGCACCTTTAGGCGGCGCGAGGTCCTCAACCTTTACAGCGAGGGCCTGTTTGCCAGTCGTCAAAAGGTTCTCTATGATGAGTCGCACACGGTCGAACATTTGATCCTCCTTTCCTAGTGTGATGGCCTCTGCCGTCAGCTTGGCATCCTCGTCTCCATCAACCTCTTGTTCTTCTGGCTCTTCGTCATCCACTGCATCTCCTGACTCTTTCAGCTCACGATAAGTCCGCGGAGGCAGAGACAGCTGCGACTCTCGAAGTTTCCGGCGTAGTTCTCGGATTTCTTTCGCTTGCTTGTGTTTGTTGGATTCTAGCTGAGAGTTTATAGCGAGTAGTGATTTCGTAGTGATCTCTAGGTCTGCAATCTAGAAAAGGAAGATAATGACAACAGCGCATTAGAATGTTTGCGATGAAATGGAGAGCTCAACATAAATACCTTTCTATAGGATTTGGCTTCTGCCTTCATATTCTGCTCCTCTCTAGTTTCGTCTATATCTGGCTCTGAAGAATCTGCGCGCTGCTGAATCGGAGGACTTATATCGTTGATGACGAGAGAATTTGATCGCGATTTACTACGCAAGCCAAGATTTTCCATGGCATAAGAACTGGAAGGCTTTCTGAAATGATTGGTCCCGTTGAGGCGGATGCCAGGAGCAGCGGTCCGGTTTATCGAAGTCATGGAAGAGCGAGAGATAGAAGATTGGGAAGAAAAGGAAACATGAGAGGTAGGTGGCGACAGAGGGGGAAGAGGGACAAGTGTGGGATCTGACTCTGGCGGTTTGTGGTCAGTCTGTAAAGGAGAAGTGAAGGATTGCGGTGGACGATGGGTATACGAAGGACTGCGGAATGTAGCATAACGGTGAACATTAGCGGCTGGATTAGCTGTTGTGATAGGATAAACGTGAGGGGGAGTCGGCGGAGCAGAAAATGAGCCTATAGAAACCGTCCGCCCTAAACGACGAAATTGAGATGTTGGGGATAATGGTATTTGTGAAGCTGTCCGTTCAAGCGCAGGCGATGGCATCAGAAGAGGCGCAAGTGATGCTTGTATATGCGGCGGAGACTTTCCTTTCGCTAAACTGGTCACTTTCGCCTTTATACGGTATGTTGACACATTTGATTGTGCATCTGAATCCTGGGAAAAGGATACAGCAGATAAAGGTGGAGAATAGACGCTAGACGGAGCAGTTGGAGGAGAAGATATATGAGAAACGGACGAGATACTGGGTCTTCTGACTCGAGGTGGTCCTACTTTCGCGAGAGCAGAATCCGAGGTTGCCGCAGAAAGTGAGGCATATTCCGACCTTACACTTGCGACGCGAGGAGACGAAGGCGCCGAGACGGCGGATAGAGCTGCCTTTGAGCGGACGCGCGACAGCGTTCTGGCACCAATGCCATTGGGGAAAGATGCTTGTTGCGAGTTCTGCTTCCTAACGGGCGATGGTGCGCGAGGCGTGGAAGACCCGCTTTGGTATCCCGGACCTAGTGTCGACGGAGGCTTTCTGCTCGTTTGAACATTGACAACACTCGAGCTCACTTTAGCTCTTGGCCTTACTGGCTCCGAGATTGAAACAGTGTCCTGCACCTGTGCGCGCTTCAAAGACGACGATGGACGCGTTGACTTAGAAGGAGATGACGGACGAGATGGATAATTTGTGATTCTCGCGGTCGATGATATGCCAATCTGAATGCCAGTAAATCAGATCTCTGATTACATTTCTGATACAGCTATAAGATACCTTGCGCTTGACTTGCACGTCGCCCATCGTTGGCGTTGGTGCAGACACGAGGTTGAGCTGCTCACCGTACACCGTGAGGAAGCCAAGACGAGTACGCGATCCGGATGACATCGGGACTATTTCCAAAATTGGGTATGTTCCGGAACGGCGTGATCCCAAATGATCCGTTATGTTGTTACATAATACACCTGGCATGAGGAAGCTTAATCGCCGAGCCGACCTCTGCCGTCCGACCTCTCGATTAGTGGATGCACTTATTTATAGACCAAAATGGCTTCTCGGATCGCCACTGCACCACTGCTCGGTCGATCATCCCTTTGGGTCACCGCGAGCCGCTGCCCGCTTGACAGAAAGTTGCATTCCGAGTAGTGTATTCCGGCGTAATTGCCGACGGATCGCGTACACAGCGGCGCAATCTTGCCGTCCTAATCAAGCATGTGCCTCCTCCAATTCAATCCGGCTTAAGCACCTCCCCCTCCCCCACATTTCGTTCTTTCCAGCCCGTGTCCTCGTTGGCTACATTACACTCTCATTCTAGTCGCCATCTTTTCCTGCTCCTCCGACTCTCCTTGCTTCGGTTTATTTATCTGTCAAATACGCAGCTTTCGCTTTATCTGCTCGCGCAAAACGCAACATAATGCAGTTTACGAGACCCCTTTTCGCGTTGTCGTTGCCTCTTCTCGTTCTTGCCCAGGATGGAAGCATTACAGGCCCAACATCTAGTCAGGATGCTGCAGGCTACTCGTGCGATCCTGATCAATGCAAGCTACCAAATTGTAACTGCGCCTCCGCCAGTCCACCAGGTGGCTTGGAACCGGTGCGTCTTCTTTCGGACATTTTTTTCTTGATACAGTCTCATTTCTTTACAATGCTCTACCAGTCCGAAGTGCCCATGTTCATTGTCTTCACCGCCGACGATGCTATTCAAAGCTACACCTTAGACGCTGTCAATCAATTCCTGGCCCAACGCAAGAACCCCAACGGCTGCACCCCCCGAATGACTTACTACACGTCCTTAAATTATACCAACTATACGCTCGTCACGGATTGGTATGTTGCAGGAAATGAGATTGCGGATCATACGTGCGTTCTTTTCTTACCTGTTCTTGTCATGTTCAAATTAGATTACACACAGAATGACCCACGTCGGAGCTCCCCCTGGAAGTGAGATCGATGGAAATCTCATTGCTTTGAACGCACTTGCTGGCATTCCTATGAGCAGCATCACCGGGTTTCGCGCACCCTATTTGAATTTCACTGCCGACACACTTAAACATCTCGCGTCTACCGGTTTCACCTACGATTCTAGCGCGACCGCTTCCATTCCCGTGAACGAATCGGGAACTGACGCTTACTGGCCCTATACGCTTGACAACGGCCTCGCAAATAATTGTCTCGTAAGCTCAGGTGTTTGTAAAGGCGAGCCAAAGCTACCAGGATTCTGGGAAATCCCAATGTACGCGCTCTTCGATGAGCGTGGTGTGAACGGAATCCATCTCATGGACCCTTGGTTGTTCGTACTTCCTTTTGTTCAAGATAGAGACTGAATCCTGAGTTCACGACAACTTTTCAGGGATTCACCCAATGGGGGCAGCGAACGTGACGACAGTATGAATAACTCCATCGTTCGTGCTTGCGATGTACTGAATGATTTTTCCAAGGGGCAACTCTTGCGTATATGAAAGATACATTCACTGCCCATTGTCAGTCTCTCTTTCCGATCTATAACACTAACTAACGACTCGCCTCCATGCAGATAATGGAAATCGTCAACCTATCGGTCTTTATACACATCCTATTAATTTGGCGGTATGAATGGTTTCCTACGGAACGGATGAGCTGATGATTAATTTATTTTCTGAATTCGCAGAAAAACTATCCAGGAATCTCTGTCTCCCAATCGACTATTGATATGATTAACAACTTCCTTGATTGGGCACAGCAACAACAGAATGGTGAGCAACTTAGTGAAGCGTGATCGAGCTCGGTCCTGACTCCGCAATTTCAAGTCTGGATAGTTTCGAGCGAGCAACTTCTTGCGTGGGTCCGAAACCCGGTTCCGGTCTCGCAACTGGATTCGTTTGATGCGTTGAAGTGCGTAACTCCGGATGTCGATCCATCCCTGAAAATTTGCAACGGCATACCGCAGAATGAGGCAGGTGTGTTGGATCACTGTGCATTCTCCGAATTCCCATTTTATACCTGCGTAAGTCCGCATTACTGAAACCGGTGCATCTGGCATTGATGGATAACGCTTGTCTTCCTGATACCGGTGTAATGATCAAATAGTACGGATGTCCCGTAACGACGCCAACGCCGGGCGATCCCAATCCGCCTCAGGCATCTTCAAGCGGAAGCCCTCGATATCGATGTGAGCACACTCGTTGTCTCCTGCCCGATATGATTGCCCTAACTGCGACTCTGCGTGCCGATCTAGTGCCGTCGAATTGCTCGACACCATTCTGGGATCCCATAGGAAATAAATGCATATGCCAGTCCACTGACTGCTCTTTCACAGACTTCTCACGGCCCATTGGGGTAAGTCCGTTCTAACGCAGCTTTGCTTTCGTTTCTAATACAATCGGACCATGTGCAGCCAAACGGTGCAAATCTCACTGGTGGTGGCACAGGCGGCGCGTTCGAGAGCTCGGCATCAGCAACGCCATCTTTCACCGAGTTTAATGGCGGCGTTCTCCCGATTCTTCCGGCTGGTTTCACGTCTGCTCTGTTCGTCGGGTTTTGCGGAGCCCTAATTGGAGTTGTTGGGGTATACGGTCGCTTCTGAAAAACCCTACTAGTTTTCTTCAGATGTTGATATGGCCGGACACTAACGAGAAACGGATCGTCGATCTGATCTTCATTGCCTACAGAAATTTATCAAACAACATTCAATGCGGACTTTACGCTTTGAACGTACTTTTTTTTTTAACCCTCCTTTATCATTCTCATTTTGTCCTGTAGAGGACCTTCTGATTTCGTAGACATCCCTGCACTCTTCAGCACTTCCTGATAATTGATCCTTTAACACCCGCGCACATAATCCCCTTAATTTCTCTGATTCCGTCTTCTAAAACGGACAGATGTATTTACCTCTACGGTTGCCTCCTCCATTTCACGTCACGACGGTCCGACCATTACATCAGAGCAATTCAGAGAGAGTAGAGTCCACGGTCCACGGTCAGAGTCCTGGAACCTAGGCACGAAGAGTATATTGTTCAAGCTCAGCAGACCTTCTATCTATATTCAATTCTCGGCTGATCGGCGCGCGTGTCCAGTTCAGTTCTCCTCTCCAACCTACTCCACGCTGCTTGAATTAGCATTCAGCAGGCAACTGATGGGTGGACAACACGATCTCGGTTGCTGGTAGAAGTCTCTTGTACGTACAAAGAAGCTGGGACTTGGAAACGATTGGACCGCCGAGTTACGCTTGTTTCCACAGATAGCTCCAAATACAATGTCGATGCGGTACTTCCTTGAGACAGGGAAGCTCTTGGCAGACACCGGGAGACGTGGAGACGAGAGAAAAGAAGGACTATGCTTTTAATGTTCTGCAATTCGTGATGATTATCAGAAACCGCAGTCACGAGGAGACAAAGAGAAGCGGACGTGACCACCCAAATCCCCAAAACCACACGCCTTCCTACGCGTTTTGTACGAGCTGCGGTCTGCGGGGAAGATAAGGCCGCTAGTTGGTGTATCAAGTGATTTATTTGTCGTCGAGGTTTTTACGCACGAAGTGGCGCAAGAAGCTGATATGGCGAGACTCCTGAGTGGCCTCGACCACCTCCACTCAATTATCGCCTTCTTAGACCCACCGCTTCGACCGATCACATCCGACAGACGAATTCCATGCAGCCCACATGGGCCGTCTTCGAGATGTTGGGTTGGATCAGAAGAGAGATGGGCACACATCCTTTCCCCTCACGTGCACATAGTCACCGCGTGTTGGGCCTATCTGGGAGGGGTCTCAAGGCTGAGACAGATGAGTTGGGGTGACCTAGGATAGGAGCAATTTAGTTATTCTTATTCGACTGTGCAGTAGATAGAAATATATCACCTTTATATTGCCTGTGACAGACTGATCCGATGTGACCTCGAACACGGGTATCAAAGCCGAAAAAAGATAATCTATTGATTACCTGAGTTGGCTGTCTCCAGGTGATCTATGACGAGAGCCTGTATAGATAAGATAAGATAATCTGGTTTGATTTAGATCGGCACGTCCAGATAATCTATGAAGATCTTGTGCACGACGCATCAAGATTTGGACTTGTGCTTCGCGGACGCGTCGTGCACACTTCCTTTTCAACCATCATCATCCCGTGTTCCGAGCATGTCAACCGTAAGCTCTTCAATGCATATATCTTGTTATTGCTGATTTCTTTCCTTCAGAAACGAAAGGGCCGGCTCTGCAACTGTCCCAAATGCGTCAAGTCGGCTGGACAGCCCGATGGCAAACTCGTATCGGCCACGACGTACCGCTCACATCAAGAACGCTTACCTTTCACAAAAAGTGCCAGAACACTCCCGAGGCTTCGTTTAATCGTTCGGCCGCCAAGTATTCAGCGAGAAACGACATTCACGTTAACGGCCGAACAGCGAATGTTTGCCGCTGGAGTTGCAGTGGGGGTGCACGGGGTGGGTGTGGAGGCAACGGTGGCAAGAATACGGGAGGATGTCGATGCAGCAGAGAATGGTGCGCAGCTCCCCTTCACATCCTTGATGAATATTTTGCCATTTCACTCCCACTGTGCTGCGCTCACATTACTAATTCAAAATTCTTTTTTTAGGGCGGGTTAACGACTTCGCGGACAATACATCTGACTACGGAGACTTATACATCGATGCCATGGACATTGACCTGCTACCCGCTCATCAAGAGGATCTTTCTAGCGCTAGTGATACTAGCCAAGACGATTTCGCGAGACCTCCGCAAGAAGCAGACTCGCTCGACTCAGACGACTCTGATCCTGAAGATTATCGAGACGAATATTTTCGTTTCGACATCCCTGACACTTCTGGCTCAGCCCGGGAAATATTTACATTCTTGCCATCCAAGTCCTTCTGGAAACCCTTTCTTCTGGGAGTCTCGTACATCAACCTTCGCTTTCATGCAACTCATCGGGCCTGCAATCTGTTTCTGAGAATAGCGCAAATCGTTCTTACTAGTCTGGGATACTTTGATGAAACTGACAAGCCGATTCTTACTTTACGAAGCTCGTTCAATGCAATTGGACTTAAGGAACCATTTCTTATCCTTCCTATGTGTACTAACTGCCATCGTGTTTATCCTTCTGATTCTCCCATCTGTCTGAAGTGCTACAATTGCATATCCCCTTTATTTCGATCCAAATCAAGACTGTTTGCTAACTTCGATTCCTCTCACCACAAGACCAGTGATCTGACTCAAGTTCCTCGACTGAAATGTCCGTTTTTCTCACTCACTGCTCAGATATCTGGTCTAGTGTGTCGTTTCGAGAAAGAACTCGAAGAATCATTGCAAGTCCAGCCATCCAATGGCGTTCTTCGTGATATTCGGGATGGACACTTGTGGAAGGAAGCTCGCGCCAAGGATGGTTCTCTTTTCTTCTCTCCTTCCGATCCTGCAGCCTTAAGGATCGGCCTTATACTGCATTTTGACGGGTAAGTTTCTTTTTTTGTTCAGCCACTTTGGCCATTACTTAGAGCTGCACTCATTCATTTTTATATCTTTCAGGTTTGGGGGCGAGCGGTCGCGGAACGGCCCCACGTATAGCTCAGGAGTCCTTTCGTATAGTGTCGTGAACCTTCCTATTCATCTCAGGTGAGTGCAGTCATCTTACGACTGACGATCACAAGCTAACCATTATAACATAGGTACAAACCAAGCAATCTGTTGGTCGTCGCCCTCTCTCCTGGACCGAAAGAATCCTCATGCGAAGAGCTTCAACACCTGCTCGAAGTCGTCGTGGATGACAAGGTCCGCCTTTATGAAGAAGGCATCGAAGTGAGGACGCCGCTCTACCCCGATGGTAAGTAAATGTCCTTTCTTTTATCACACACTCTCTGACTATAATATTCATTCAGGGCGGAAAGTTCACGTCTATTGTATAGCGTCTGGGTGTGATCATCCAGCTTTGTGCCGAGTATTCGGCTTTGCGGATCATAAACACCTCCAGCGATTCTGCACGCGCTGCAAGATCCCGAGGAAGGACCTGGGATCAATAGACGGTGTAGTAGGTTCCACAGCAGGTAAGATGTCTTAAGTCTTTACTTCGTCGCTAATCATTCTATTAATTGCAGTTTACGAGCCCCGAACCGGTCGGGAACATAGAAGGCTCGCAAGGCAATACAGAGATGCTGAGCCCGAAGAGCGCGAGGAATTGTTCAAAAAAAACGGGACTCGCTACTATGCGATGTCTCGTCTCAAATATTTCGATGCGGTGAGGATGTCGGCGATAGACCCCATGCACAATATTCTTCTCGGTGAGTTATCTAGCTTGATAACTATTCTTGCGTAACTCTTGTGGCAGGTCTATGTAAACGGCAATGGCTCGACGCCTGGATAAATGGAGGTGTTCTGCGAGAACGAACTCCTCGAAAGCTTCGCGAACTCGATCAAATTCATGCGTACTTAAAAACGGTAAGTTTTTCCTGTTTATTTCATCTCAGTAATTACATCTTCTCTAGTTCGAGATGCCATCGTGGGTGGGACGCCTTCCACACCAGGTTGGATATCCCGCTGGAGGATCCTTGTCCGCGGACGAGTATAAGGCACTCATCCTCGTGTACTGCCCAGTAGTCGTACGTACTCCCAGACGAGTCTGTGAATGTCATTATTTCCACTTACCATTGGCTTAAGATACCCTTAATTTGGAAAGAATGGCAGCCGCTCGCGCAGGCTGACTTCAACAAGGCACTAGAAAAGTGGGAGAAGAATGAAAGGTATCCACATACGAAGAAATACGAGCGTCCGAAGCTTCGCATGCACCCAGACGACGCTCAGAACTTCTTGAAGCTAGCAGCCTCATTGAAGGTGACCCTGGGACGTTCGATACAGCTCTCGGATTTGGAAAGAGCCGAAAGACTCCTCAAGGAGTATCAGGAAGGCTTTCTCGTTGTAAGTTCTCACTATTCTATCTTTTTTGATTGATATATTGCGTATTAGATTCATCCAATGGATGTGAAACCCAACCACCATTGGGTTTTGCATATATTTGACCAAATTCGCGACTTAGGGCCAGTCTACGGTTTCTGGACGTTCACTGGAGAACGTCTAAACAAGATCCTCAAGAGTTTTCGAACAAACAATCATAACGGAGGCGAGATCGAGACGAGCTTCCTGCGTGCCTTTTGTAAAGACATAGCGCTTCGGGATACAGTAAGTAACAGAAACACTCTCTTCCTTCTGATCAACTCTGACTTCTCTTCTTCACAGATTCGTTCTCTCGTTTCTGAGCCAGATGAAAATGACTACGGTCTTACCGAAGTAGCCGAGTTGTTATCAAAAGAGGATACCGACACTCGAGGAACAGTCGCCTCGATGAATCTTGTGAACCGGGACATAGAAGAACGAACGCGAGAAAGTGAGTCGCAATCGTGTCAAATGAACTCTCTCTCATGCACATTATATTGGTCCGTATTCGCTTTGTCTATCCCTTCTGCGTCATTCTAGCCTTACTTGGACACGGCTGTCCTTCTCTCGGAGATGGGATTGTAGAGAGTCTCGACATGGACTTACAGAACTCTCTCCTTGAATTCTACGCCGAAATGTATCCTGAGGCAAGAGTCTGCGCGTCGACAGACCATTTACGAACTGGTAATCACCTGGTTACCAAAGCTAAGTTTTTTTCATACTTAATCAAGGACGGCCGGAGAATTACAGCATCGAGTTCAGCTGAGAAAGCGCCAAACTCCATCATACAGATGGAATTTCACGGTCAAATATTTGTTGGCCAAGTGATTTCAATTATTCAGCATTATCAGGTCGGTATCGGTCATCCGATCGTCTTTGTTCATGTATTTTGGTTTCGAAGATCTCAAGACATTGATACTGAGATATGGGATCGATAGTAAGTAAACTTCACATTTCTATTTCGCAGCAAAAAAGGGACTAATACATCTTGGTCTTGAGTCCTGAACTCGAGATTTTTTTTTGGAAATACAATGATTATCTACGTTGCGAAGAACTGGGACCACCACGCACTATCACGACCAATCGCATCAAATCTCAGGCGGCTCGAGCCACCGTCTTTACAAAGTCGGCTGGGAACTCAGATAGTGAAGAAGAAGAAGAAGAAGATGATGATGATGATGAAGACGAGTCGAGGCCCCTCTGGGTAACAGTGGGCCTCTCGCGCGAGAATATAGTCTTCTAGTAGAAGGAAAGGATCGGCTCATAAGTACGTCGAGACCTATCATACAGAATTTGTTCACTCAATCCTCATCACTCTCGCTGGAGTCCGAGTCCGAGTCCGAGTCCGAGCTCGAGTTCCCTTCCGCCTCCTCCAGTCTTTTCACGGTGACTGCTACCTTCATTGCATCCATCAATCCGAATGGAGCTGACGTTTTTTTCTTCGTTCCAAAGCCGTCTGGGTCCTCTGGCAACGTCCTGAAGTTGCCAGAGAGGCCCTTCTCGTCAATGAATTTCTTTCTCCAATCGGGGTCGACCATGAACGGGTATGGTGCCATTCCGGGTATGTCGTACTTCATATCACCCAGGAATACGCGCTTGACTGGCTGTTTCTTGTTCTTCGACATCTTTTGAAGCTCGACGAAAACTTCGTCGAGCTTCGCATAAATTTCTTCCGCCTTGATTTACTCGGTGAGTGATAGACTTACTATAAACTGTTTATGATTACTCACCTCGTCAGATCTAAATGCAGGCTTGATCGTCTCCCAGACCGGTAAGTCACCTGCAGTCGAGGAGTATCCAGCCGCTCGACGTTTTGAATTAACATATTCGTCCTTCCTTTTCGCGTCAACTATTTCCGCCCTGTCACTGACGTACTCGGACATCCAATCGGTAAGACAACAGGGCGTCGGGTCAAGGCCAGTTACATCATGAATGGCCTTTGCGGCCTTTGCACGATCCATCTTCTTCTATCATGATGTCGGTTTGAGTCGAGAAGACTGGATTTCTTGTACGTACCTGTCGTTGTCTCTGCTTTCGCACCGCCTTCTTACTCATCTCGGCATGTTTCTTCTTCTTGTCAGGGTCCTGTGATTTTTCGTGCTTCTTCTTCCACCTCCGAAAAGCTTCCTTCGCGAGCTCGTCAACATCATTGGATGTGAAGAGGACTTGTGGAAACGTCATCTTGCATAGATTATGGTCCTATCGGTATGTTTATTTTGAGTACTGCGCTGAAGAGATAAGCAAAAACTTACTGTTTGTTGTTTGTAGACCAGAAGAGCGGCCTGAGTGATGAGCCGCTTGTTGATATCGTCCCCAACTTCCTTTTTGAAGTTGGGGACGATTTTCCCCCTCGCTTCGCCAGGCTTCGCTCCCTCGGGCAGGAAGCGTACGTTCTTTTTCAATCCCGCACATGTCTTCAGTTCAGCATCAAGGTACGTCTTTCTTGTACCTTTCAGTAAGCAACGACTAACTACAGATGAAGTTTACATACCAGAAGCTCTTTTCGAGTCTTTGCTTGCTCTTCGGTAAGTAATTTTATTGGCACTGCAGTCAGAGGGCGGCTTGCTAATTTTGCGTTCATTTTCTTCTTCTTGCTCTTCTTGCTCGGTGGTGCAGGTGGTGTCTCATCGTCTTCATCATCCCCCTCAAACCCTCGCTTGGCAATGCGCCGCAGCAGCCTACCCTGCTCCTCCAATTCGGCCCTTATGGCTTCAGTCGTCTCCTCGAGCTTCTGTACACGGTACAGAACGAGTCGAGCTTGGTCTGGCTCTAGGACACTATGTAAGGAGTGGGAGGAGATAGAACCGAAATTACTAGATATAGAGGCGAGGGATGACGATCCAAACACGCTGGAAGTCGTGTTGACCAGGCTGGATGGATAGGAGGAAGGGGGGATGACCTGGAGTGAGTCTGATTGGACATGGGGATCAAATGAAATGTCGTCGTCTCGCTCGGACGACATGGTAGTATCTCTCTAAGTTACTGGGGCTGTTTCTCTGGGGATTAGTCTTTATATATTGCCTTTTTCTATGTTTTTCATGTGGATTCTGACGCAGGAAACCGCAAGGATGTCACTATTGACATTGTTTGTATTTGTTTACCTTTGCTACAAATATAGTAATGTTTCTATGATCTGCGTGGACTTTCAAGTAGTATTGGATCAGCAAATATATACATTGACTGAGCAAAAGTAGATCCAGATCATATATGCATTAGCTACCTCAGAGCAGCTCAGGTGACATATGGCCACCTATTACATGCTCTTCTGAGGTGATCTAGGATGTGCTCAAACAGGTTGTCAAAGTGTGCATTCATTATGTTATGACTGGATTGACGTAGGTCACATGAGAAAAGGTGTCGTAGGCCAAACTAGATTATCTAAAGTCACCTAGATACCCCCCTTTCAGATAGGCCCAACACGCGGTGAGTGTGCACACCCAGTGAAACGTTCATCCCGCGGTCCATTGGACCGCAGCTATGGACCATGCAAAGCCCGATCGCCCAGATATCGGATTATCATTCCCCGCATACAGGAACGCTATCTCATCTAGTTAGTAAAAATTCTCAAGAACGCGTAAGTTACTTATCCGCCGCATCGTAAGTAAGAACATGCGGAGGGATTTCCGCTCGACGGGTTCGATGGAATAAACTTTTTTGCCTTCTTAAGTAAGGTAGGGAAAGTATAAACTCGACTAGCTGTGACGCGCGTCGCGCGACCCTGACCTTCCTCATTTGGCACAACAACACAACTCTTTAATTCTGCCTCCCACACCTCAGAAGCATACATTTGTCCTGCGTACATGTCTTTGGATTGTAGATACCTACAGATATATGTTTTTAAATTTCCGAAATACTAAGATTTGGCCGACCAATTAAGGAAACAAGTTTTTTTGCACCAAATGGCTCAGAATTCATTTTCCATCATCCTGGCGAAGTTTCAGAAATTTTTGAAATTTTGACCTCTGGATTTTTGCCGCTTCCCGGAAAACTCCGAATGACTAATACAGCCTATATATAGTAATTTTATGCTTAGTTAACCGTTATTAGTAAGAGTCATTTCTTACGGATTCCATGGGTGCTTGGAACTCAGCATAGACTTGCTTAAACATCATAAAAAGCATTCTATCATACATTAAGACACATTGGCAGGCAAACGCTATGATATTTTGGTGTTCAACAACTACTGGGATATCTGACCTCGAGATTTTTGCCGCTAGGGTCCTTCCTAATTGGGCTAGATCAGGGACTTTCAGGGTCATCAGTCACATGTGACAGCTAGTCGAGTTTATACTTTCCCTACCTTAGGTGTCGAGCCTATTATGGCATTTGCCGCTTTTGTATTTAGGGCCCTTAGCCTCGGCTAGAGGGGAAAACACTTCAGACCCCCACAATGCTAGGAAGGAAACGACCATCCGGCGCTCGGCGCAACTTTCTTTACACCTGACTCCATCTGCTTGAGTTACCGCACAGACCGCACCTCACTGACATGCTGTTGTCGAAATTTCGAAGACAATATATCACTTCTTGTACGGCGTAAATGGTGGGTGATTGGAGAAGCTTACATGAAGTCTGGAGATGTCGCTCCGACCTCTTTCTGGAGTTCAACCACTTTCGAAAGTGATTCAGGATTCATGAGGTCACGATGGTCTTCGCAAGGTAATCGATACTGATACTGAAGCAATACCAGGCGCAGGGAGATCAAAATGGAGCGAAGCTCTCCGTCGTGGTCCTTATCAGAGAATATAAACACGAACCCTCTTTTCCAATCAGTACACGAATACCGGATAAGACAAGCGCTCTCTTATCTGATGCGCGCGGCAACCAACGTCTTGTTGAACTGAACTCACATGCATGCGGTTGAGCTCAAGTTTATATTTTTTGCCTTATAAAGCAGCCCCAGCACCTTTTACGGTAATGTGTGTGTGAATGTATTGTCCCCACGTCTTGCTGATGCGAATGAATAACCAATACAAAACTCTCTTTGCGATACGGCAGTTTCTATTTAGAACCTGCGCAAGATGTTTGTTCGTGAGATATGAAATGACATGAAAGGCTCATCACCACTGCCACCATACAGCAGGTTACCATGTGTAGGTAGGGATAGTGTGTAGCCTTTGTTAGTCCAGTATCTCCATTCTATCCTCCGCGCTGGGGATTCCGCTGTACTAGCGGACAGTCGGACATCGGGCAGTTCAAGGCACCGTGGACAAGTCACTTGTCCCGCGTTGTCCCGAAAAAGTGCGCACTACCGTACTCTCGAGAAACCAAGTCTTTTCGATGACTTCCGAGCCTCGGCGCATGCGCGAAAGACAATCCGTTTTTTTGATGTTCATCTTGAGTCATCGTTTCATCATCGCAATGGGTAAAATTAAAGATCCCATTATCTGAAGGATAGGTCATACATACGTAGTTACACGGAGTTTATGATTCATCATACTTTGGTGCTGAGCTGCCTGCTCTACCTCGGCTGTCGGAGTCTCTATTTTTTCCCCACCTCGGAACGTACTATCCGATATACTGCTATCACTGAAGGATATGTAGAGGATTTCTTAAATCCTGTCAAAGTTCGCGACGTGCAACCGTGGCGATGTTTTCACATCTTTCGCAAAGTTCTGCGAGACTGCTACGGATGATCCTAGAAATCTAGAGTTATTTCCGATACTTCCGCTATCCAAAATACCCAAGAAATCTGTGCACTAGCAAACGAAGACCTGGCACTACGAATACTACTTCGCGATTTAGTTCTGAAAGCTGCACTCCACAGAATGGAGTGTTGACACCACACTGTATGCGGTAGTTCTATTTCGTTTGAAGAACGCCATCGGAGACATTGGCAATTTTCCATGACCGCCACTGCTCTGCGCAGTGGTTCGAAAAGTCAGTTTCCTGCACAAGAAGGACTCTAGTTCTAACCATCGATTTCGACTTTCTTCTCGTATGATAATGAATTACACCGTGCAAAGGACCTCATGCACGTCCTGTTCTCGAACACCAGAAGATAGGCGCTTCTGCTCGGCATCACGATTGTTCTGGTCCCTGAGATGGGGTTTGACCTCTTCAGCCCAAGGCGCCCTGATATATGGTGTTGACCATCTTGATGCCCATCAGACTCATGAATTTTGGTTCGCAAAAACAAGTAAAATCGTCGGCCAAAAATGCATAATCTCCGTGGTAACGATTGAATCCAGCGTGCAAAAGCCGGGAACAACATCCATTGTCTTCTGTTCTCAAAAGAAAGTGTCGGCATCTCTCCTTTACCATACCTGAGCTTTTGAACTTCGCGGGTTCCAGGATCATCTTCTCCAGGGTTGCATCTCTCTGATGCAACGTTCAATGCTCATCTACAGTTGATGTAAACGTTCTCGGATCCCGTTCCGTATCAGCGTAGGCTAGAGCATTACCAAGGGTAAAAAGATCGGACTTTGTAACAATGGACCTATTCAAGTAATTCAGTTGACTGCGAACGTAGTATCAGTAATGTACCGTAGGCTTCCGCGTCGTCGCCTGCCGTCCATTGACTCCGGGCACTCAAAGAAGGACTCGTTCGGCAGCAGAGTTCAAGTTGGTTCTAAATACATTCCACTCCGGAATCGGACGGACGAAGGAAGATACCCCGGTTTCTCGTCTAGTGCATGTATTCAGCTCCTATTCTGAGCTGAACTATAATGTCCCGACTCCCGACTCACCCGTGTGTACAGCTCTCCTGCATTGATCGGATGCATCGGTGAGCGCGGAACGACGAGGCAGAGACCATCTTGTCCTGTCAATCCCGCACAATGCGTTTTGGTTCCACTCCGCTCCTGTCCGAGCCTCGTTCTGGTCGTAATTCCTCAACCTCAAGGAGGAGAATGGCAGACCCTATTCCGTAGATACGTTAAGCACTACAGAAGTTATTGGTCACGAGAACGAATGATTGATGCCGGATTCCTCCCTGCGAGTAGTCCATTGATTCGAACTCCGCTGATGCCTACCGCCGCAACAACCAACGACGCCTGAAAGCACCTGCACATTTTCAAGCAAAGCAGCATAGTCTATAAGCTGACTTGGACCGTGTTTCCCATCAAGTTATCACCGCCGGGAGCCTCTGGGAGACTTGGAAGCCTGTCAGTGGGAAGCAGATCATGTCGTCCGTCCAAGCAAGGAACGCTTATCATTGATTAGACGATCCGCGCCTGCCGCGGTTGACGTCGGGCCTGATCGACAAACTCCCTCTTCGGTTGCTGCCGAGGCAAACTCTAAGAGCCTGTTCGGCTGCAGCGTGATGTGAGATCGTGATTTCCCCTCAATCGCAACATGCAAGTGTGCAAGTTGCGGCAAGTTGAGTACCTCAACCGTGGGAATGTTTTTGCACTCCCCATCTCGCGGCTGGTCCCAAACCCTCACTTTTGCTGAGAGCCCATAGCACCACATTGCAGGCGTGTAAAAATTCAATTTCAACTGGGGAGCAGTGCGCCCATATGGATAGATTATTTTTGTAATTTTTAATTAATTTTTTTGTGGTTGAGTTGTTGTGTATGGATGAGATAGTGGCAGATGATGTGAGATACCGCTATCTGAAAAACAGGTCTGAGCTGTTTTTGAGATAGAGGTCCATTTGGCAGGGAAGTGATGTGAGAACGTGATTTCTGAAAGTGCACCGAACGCTCACCTCAACCTCAGATCACACCTCTACATCATCTCAAATCACGCGGCATTTTTTGGCAGGGAATATCTCAGATCACGCTGCAGCCGAACAGGCCCTAAACTTGCGAAATTCCTTTCTTCGACGAGGAGGAAAGAGCACCCCGTGAAGTGTATACTGATGCTGGCAGATAACTTGAGCAGTGAGACATCCAGTACGCCAGCGGTACAATCGTCCCATGTTGCCCAGACTTTTTGCCAAAGTATTGTATTTTTCTCCATGCGAAATATGCTGCTTCTCAGGGAGTGTGGTCGATGCACGCTGGACAGGTTCGAGGAGGTTCGAGACAACGAGAAAGCGTTTTCTCGCCAGTATGAACTCTGTCATGAGAATCGTGAAGTCAGAGGTCGGGGCTTACGGAACGAGATAAGATTATATGGTGCCTATTCTCAAAGTTTCTTTCTCAGCCAAGTGAATAGCGAGGTATTTCAGGACTCCGTTCTCCGGAATGCGGAGGGTGGTAAACTTCGAAAGAGCCGCTGAGTCGTAGCCTTGCATCTTTGAAGTCGGGCAGCCAGGTCTGACCGGAATAACGGTGAGGTGTAAAAATAGAGCAAGATAGAGGACCAGGCCGAGAGCCGGCGCAACCTTGCGCGTTCCACCGTCTTTCTTCTCCGTAGCACGTCCGCCGCTGATCGCGATGATGTCATGTCACGCAACGCGGGTGATGAGCGGGGAGCCTGACTACGCAATCGTCATCGTTCTTTCTGCCGGAATCAAGCTAGATTGGCTGTATAAATGTTGAGAAGTGTCATAGGCACTACAGACGGCGACGGCGCTTCTCATAGACAGATCGAGGAGGTAATAGACAAAGGACGCGGACATCGTGGCTCGCCAAGAAGAGAAAAGGAGGCGAAATTGATCGCATCATGCAATGAGAAGTAAGGATGGATGGATTGTAAGGCCCTCCATCTTTGCGCGAAGCGTGGCAATATGATTGATCATCTGTCTAGCAAGAAATGCAACGAACATATATACTCACATGAACAACATGAGGATATCGATATTTGACCCATTTGTCTGAATCCGAATCTGATCTTGGAAACGAAAGCGGTCTATCGGCGAACATCAAAGACGCGGTCATATATCAGCATTGCTCCAGAAGTACGAGAAGGTGCTATCAACAGGTCGCATGTTGCTGAATCTTCGCGGGAGGCGGATTTGTAAACGCGAAGAGAGCCTCTTTGTAGGCGGTTAAAACAAGAACAAGGCGCAGATGTAATGACTAGACTGTTCGTCCGCGAAGTACGGGAGCGAACGATTAGAAGAGAGCCCGCGTGCGAGCGCCGTTTGCTGTCTGCGCATAATGTTTGCGATTATTGCACTAAGAAACGACAAATATATGCTAGGTGAGATGGACATACGCAAAATATGACGTCTTGTTCAGCGGAACAGATGGCGGACAAAGCGGACACTTCGCGCGCGCGCCTTGCTTGCCTTGATTCGGTGGGAGCGCAAGTCCGCATCTCGCAGCCGAGTGCCGATCAGAAATCAAGATAGCCCGCGGCAGTCTAATGGACCCATGGACTGATGGACGTCTCCGGGAAACTCTCTGGGACTCTTGGAGAGACTGAGCCGAGAGATGCGCCATGCCCTGCCCCTGCCAAAGCAAAGTCAGACAGAAGCTGCAGAAAGTCACCGTATTGTCTCTGAGAATAGTCTGTATTGTACAATGTATTGTATGAGCACAGTGGGCCTCAGCCCGGGTACGGGTCTGGAATCCCGGAGTTGAGAGATTTGATTTGAATAAGCGAGATTGATAAGTCAGGGTCCAAATTGAATATGACTTCTCACGTTTCACCTTAAGTAGCCCCCGGTCGTTCAAGGTTCCTCTTCTATCCCCCCATCCGCTCTCCTCAGCCGCCGCTCACAACATCTCTTGTCGTCGCACAGAACGACGCTGAGCATAAACTAGGCTTTGTGGTTAGGTCTGTAATTTCATCTACCCTCTTGTTTTCAACATCCTGATTCTGTCTCCTTTGCTCCCCCAACAGCGCCTTTCCATAATTTTGCCTATATCTACTTTCTGCTCCCATTTTTTTTCCTCTTTTACTTTCTCTTGTTCTTTCCTCTTTCCCTCGTCTTCACACTTTTAAGCCCATCTTCAATCTCGCCTTAGTCGCAACTAGTGTGCGATGCCATACGTGAAACCTCCAGTATCCCCCGAGTCCAACAGTTACGACCTTCCCCCGCTCAAACTTCGCCCAAGGCACAGGCGCACCCGTTCTGCCAACCCGACTTTTTCCAACGAGAGCGGTCCTGGTGCTTTTGCATCTCTCCCTAACCTCCCCCGCCACAAATCCTTCCAATCAGAGCGGAAGGCAGTTTTCCACATTGATGATCAAGACTCAGATTCGTCGGACACTTCTCCGCCGCCTGAGCCCCAGTCAAATGCGCTTCGTCTGACCGTCGACACGAGAAATGTCCCATCGAACGCACCGGTTCCTTCGCTCAAGGACGAAGAGACGTCTTCGCTTCCGTTCCCCTCCAGGGGCTCCCCCGCCCCCTCACCTCAGCCGTCGTCGCCGATTAGTTCCTCTTTGCCGAGGACGCCGTCCACTCCTGTCATCCTTGCGAATGGGAAGCCTTTGAAGCCTTCGCTCAAGTCTTCGCAGTCTTCTCCCAACGTGTCTTCTCTTCGCATGCATACTCGGGCCCAATCTGAACCTTCGACACCATCGGGGGTGCCGGCAACCCCCAAGAACGTTCACTTTGCCGGTGACGATGCATTGCGAAGTGTGAGGGTGTTCAATAGTTCTGGGAGACCTGTCAATGTATCCCGTGCGACTAATGCAGAAGAGACGGAGACGGAGACAGAGTACGATTCTTCTAATCCTACCGGTCCTGAGCCGTCTAGCTACCCATTCCCAAGTATTCCAAGCCCGCCACGGGAGCTCGGGTTTGAACTCGACTCGACTACAACTTCTGCTATCCCGACGTACAATCCACCGATGTACGCGAACGTGCACGTAGAGACTCTTGTCCTTCCACGGACTTCACCACCGATTTTGCGTGGATCTGTGATTGTGCGCAATCTTGGTGAGTAGATTTATGCGATTATTTGCGTTATCTTCTGACCATTTATACCATCCATAATAGCATTCACGAAAGACGTGGCAGTCCGCTTCACGCTTGACAATTGGCATACGACGTCGGAGGTTGCTTGTAAACATGTCATATCCTTGCCATCCCTTCCTCCGCCGTTCCCGCACCCACACACAGAGGGTGATCTGGCTGCAGGCAAGAATACATGGGATAGGTTTAGTTTCATTATCAAACTGGAAGATTTCGAGCGTAAACTACAAGAGAAGACGATGTGGTTCGTAGTACGCTACACTGCGCCAGGCACCGGAGAATGGTGGGACAACAATTCCGGGCAGAATTATCGCGTCGGATTCAAGCGAGCAACGACAGGAACCGTAATGGATGTGGCTCGGACAAGCCCTATTATGGGCCATAGTCAGCAACGTACGTTCAGCGCGCCGCCGACATTGAAGGGTACTCCGACAACGGAGGCTGTACAGACAGCTGCGCATGCGACGCCGACCGCCCGACTCATCCTCCCGCAAGTACACGGTCGTAGTCACCGAGCGAGTATGCCTGTCCGACCAGCGATACCAGTAAGACACAACTCATCTCCTCAGCCATCTTTATCTTCTATGGTGGGCTCGAGGTCATCGGCAGCACCGCTACATACCTCCGTGCCTTCAAAGCTGAATTTGATGAACTACGCGGCACCGTCAACCATGACAGCACCTCACCCGAGTTCGCCCACGAGACAGTTTGTTGGCTTATCAGATGCGGCGCCGCCTTCCGAAGCTGTGAGTGTGCAGGCTCCAGCTACCCGGGAGATGAACATTGTTGGTGGCATGCCTGCGACTGCACCGAAGTACGATTTCTCGTGGCCTCCTTCAAACAGCTCATCCACGCAGTCTCTGTCGGACGATACGCCACCGCCTCGATATTCGGCCCTACCGCCGCCATCGGAGTTGGAGAAACAGAAGGCCAAGGAGATCGTGTCCTCTCCGACGTCATCTCTTGCAAATGATTCTACGTATGCTGCGTTCATCAAGCAGTTCTGTTTTGTGCAGTCCCCGACGCCATCACCGAACCAAAGCCCTCCGTTGAGCACGAGTTCCAGCGCGACGAATGTGCCGCGCCAGGCCAGTGGGAGCGGATGGCGCGGCTTGGGGGACGCATTTAGCGGGCTGTACGGGGGATCCGGAATTCGGAGCGACAGCCCGATGCTTACGAGCATGTAGGGCGCTTATTTCAAACTGATAATCCAAAAAATGGACGTGCGCCGCAGGTTTCGTTCCTCGTTCGGTCCAAATTCAAATGGAGATAGGTTGCACTTGAGCAAACCCACGAAACGACAAATCATCAACCACTGATTCACGATCGCCTTACTGGATTCACGACTTTCTCACCTCTTGATTCAAAAATCTCGCATAGGCGTTGGGCCTTTTGCTCTGTTTAACCCCATCCAAGCTCACGACATATTCAACCCACCACCACATGCAACTCATCAATTTTTCTTCTTCCAATCGCCTCTCGTCTGGTCTGTGGTTCTACTTAATCGAGTTGTGCATTGTCCTTTGTGGACACGGGCTTCCTTCCTTGACTTTAAATTTGTTTATCTCCTTTTCTCTACTTCTTTTTCTTCTCATCATTCCCACTCCACAACGCATTTTGTCTCGTCCAACCTAGAACAATCTGATTCTCGTCCTTGTCTGTCGGGACGTTCCTCGTCCCGGTAGAGCACCGCAGTGACACCATTCTCATGCCGTTATGCATTTTTCCCTCTTCTTTGTGTATCGCGTCTCTTTTCCTTGGTCTTGCCGGAGTAGACTGTACGATTTGCAAAAGATGCCGTCTGTCTCTCTCTCTCTCTTGTATCGAGTTTCCCTCTCAGTTGCGTTTTGTTTGTCTTTCGTCCCGCACCACCGCATACCACAGTTTGTGTATATTTCTTTTCCCCTTTCTTTCAGTTCAGGAAGCATAAACGTTCGCACACGGACATTGGCGAGAGAGCGAGGCGACCGAGATGATTCTCATCTATCCACATCCCCTTTCTTATTTTCCATCGGCTTCCCTTCCCTTCCAGTCTGTACTACTTACCATGTTTATTCCTTTCTCTTCCCTTTCTTTATTATCTCACATTTCAGTAGTCGCTGTGCAATACATACCACTACGCATATTTATTACAATAATGGAAATGAAGAATCTTATGATATCGCACAACTAATTTTTATGACTGCGTGGGCGTGACGTTAGGAATGTCCGTGGGTGGGTGGAGTTGCGATCTTCGAGTCAGCGCGATATCAGTTCCCGCCGCACGCCTGCACATCTCTTACGTGGGTGCCGTTACTGATAAGGGCGTAAGACTGGAACGACAGATCGGCTACCATGAGATAACATGAGAAGCTGTGCCACAGTTTGAATGGGTGTATTCGAATTGTTTCGGGTTTTCGGCCAGGCGCGCCGTCGAGCGAGTGGAGCTGCGGTCGAAGCGCGAACAATGGGCATCCGTGGCGCCTTTGGGGGGACTTCTCAGTCCGCAAGGTTCTCAAGAATCTGAGAGAACAAGGCGCCTGAGTGGCACGTAAAGTGGCAAATTCTTGTGCGACCTGGACAAGTGCATACAATTGCTGCCAGCGGACTGGCTTCGCGTTGGATACTGGATACAAGGAAGACTGAACTTTGTATTCTACTGAACTAACGAAGTTTCCACTCCTGTCTGTCCGCAGATGATAGAAGCATAGGAAGATGGAGACGAAGATGGAGGTGGAGATGGAGAAGTGCGGAAGAGTGCGGAGTGCGGGGCGCGAGCCGCGGCGGCAACGTACCTCCTTTCTTCCTCCTCCTCAGCTAGCAGCTGGCTCGGCTCTCTCCAAGCTCACAAGCCCAATCGTTTCGACGACGCGTGTGTATGTATCTTCTGTGATGTACAATTACGACAACGTCCGTCTTACACTACCTCATGGCGCGATAGGCGTAACTTGAGCCCGCTTGGCCTCAACTTATTCCTCCACAGCAACCTGAATGGCATCGTTTTAGGGCCGTAGTCTCCCTTGGCCAACCGCTCGTCAGGGCAGTGCAATGCGGTCCAACACACTCGGTCCAGGGTCTCACATTCAGTGTCGGTGACAACGCTCCGAGAACATCTCTACATACATACAAATCCATTCCTGAACCTGAAAATGGAAATTCCAAAATGATGCATGTATTTTCTTCTTCCGTTCCTCGTCGACGTCTAGGCTTGCACCTGCTTGCACAAAAGACAAATTGCGAAGGCGCGGCAAACAGCGTGATCACCCTCGAAACGATAATTTCTCAATTTGGCCTCGTCTTTCGATTTGGGCCAGATCTAGATTTGCTTGTTGCCGCGTTTTCTGCCTCGTTTTGTTTCTCTCTACACGATCTGAAAGGGTCTGTTCATGGATGGTCAGCATCTTTTGGAATCTATGATAGACACTTTGACGCCCCGTGCGAGGTACGAATGAAGTGCAGGCGCGCCGCCGTGCCACAAGAATGCGGAATTATCTATTTTGATTACCGGTGGGGTCCTCCATCGTCCTCCATCCAGTATGTGCAATGTCGACCTCGGCAGTCCGGATCGGATCGCCACTGGACCAACACACTTTGACCGACAGAACCTGAGATATCGATGGGACAGACAAGCCTGTGCGATACATCGGGCATTAAAGATGCATCCGTGTATCTCGGCCCTGAGCTAAGAAGGGCTCAGAGAGAATAGAATATTGAAGCCATCAAAGATCGAACAAAAACCCGATAGAAGGGATGACTCACCATACGACTCATGAGTTACTCATACTTAATCTTCGCGAACCTCACTGGGCCTGGGACCAGCTAATGATGGGTCTGCTTCTCCCTACTTCTCCCTACCCTCCTGCTTCTATCTCATCGCATCTGTATTCAAATGAATGAACTGAGGGTCCATAATGAGGCTAGAAGGTGCTTCGGATGAAATCTTACGCCATGCGAGTTAGCCGCCATCATTCTGGTATCTTGCTTGATGAACATTGATATTATGCGCGAGCAATCGGGAGCGCAGCAAATAACACCGTCATCTCTTCATGGATCGTTCGTTTCGCCATCGAGCTGGACAGAATGAAGGGCGTTTTATACTTATTGTCCGACGTCGCTGGCCTTGTTCGTGCTATAACGAAGCCGTTACCTCCCTCTAACTCTTAGTTTAGCAAGGTTCTTTGCCTGGATCACGGTCCTCCGTTTCCGAGGGTAGGGGATTTCTGAGTGGACGATGTCGCGGTGCCAGTCGGAATCCGGCACGCAGGCCCTCTTGGTCAGTATACGACTTGATTCTTGCTCAAAAGTGTCTGACCTATAGGAGAGGTAGACAAACTTGATCTCTCGTCCATAGAGCTGTGGCTAGTCGGGATCGACATGACGATAGACTGTGCAAATCTTCCCCGCACGGAAGCAAATATTAAATGGATAAAAATATGTTGTCGGAAAGGTGGTGTGGCCAACGATGCCGATTATGTGAGTCATCGATCGGATCCCCACATTTCGTACCCCACATCCGGCGGTAATTCAATTCAATGTCGCAAGGTCATGGGTCGAAGATATTCTGTATATCGGTTTCTCCGTCCAGGAGATATGACTGATCATTGTTATTTATCAGTCTGATCGCTTGCGCCGAGATATCCGAGTATCAAAGTAGTACAGCACGTTAGTTACTTGTAGAATCTGTTATTAAGATTAATCCTTGAAATCAAGAGGATACATTACGATTACAAAAATAAATTGAGGCGGAAAAGCATAGGCAAAACGTGAAATTCCGTGACAGTCATAAATATATCCTACTTTGTGATTGTTTTGTTCACCTCTGGGAAGAGGGCGCTGAACACCTGAGTCACGTCTGATTTAGCATATAAATGGCAACTTAGGAAGAAAACACCCACTTCGTCCAGAACGGTGTAGACAATATGTTGATTCAAGCGACGGTTCTGAAGGACTGCGAAGATCCGACGAGCCCCGCGGCGAGCATTTGATCTCCCGATCATGTTGGCAGCAATATCTGTTATAATGAAGAATCAATCTCGGAAACAGTAGATAGTAATTGTGGCTTACCAGGCAAGAGGGTAGCAAGCTTGCGATTCGCCTCGTCTCTTGTTCGAGCCCTTTCTTCAGCTGACCTTGACTCTTCAGGAGGTTTCGGACGTCCGTTGAGCCACATGCTATCCTTGAAAATATTGATGTACGAAAGCAAATGAGGCTCATCAAGAAGGTAAGACATAGTCTCGCGAAATTTCCTTCATATGGATTAGCGCATGAACTTTCCTTAGTGAGGTGAGGGACGTACCGCTCAACTGTATCTCCAAATACTTGCTGCAGAATGATCACGATGGCTTGTCGGCGAAGCCAATTATTCGTCTTGTCAAGTTCGAATACGGCAAGAACGAGATCGCAAATAGGGGATGTGAAGGACGAGGTACTAGTCTCTCCTTCGAGAGGCTTAAGATCACCAGGTAACTGAGCTAGAGTATCCTCCGGCGCCTCCTTTCCCGTTGCTCTAAGCGCCTGACTGACGAGGTCCTCATCGTTTGAAGCTGTGCC
Organism: Sanghuangporus weigelae; assembly: GCA_033182465.1. NCBI lineage: Eukaryota > Fungi > Basidiomycota > Agaricomycetes > Hymenochaetales > Hymenochaetaceae > Sanghuangporus > Sanghuangporus weigelae. The sequence goes on along the minus strand of CP137318.1, from coordinate 1,855,462 downwards.
CACAATACCAGCAAACTCGGCAGCTTGCCGAGTAAGACGGCCGATCATCACATCAAGCATTGACGGACCGAAGAAAACTTCGTCAATGCTCTCAGTAAATGAGCGGTACATGTTGCGAACTATATTCTGACCAGGGAAAACGGTCGATTCTTTCGCAGACGTCTCTGTTAAAGACTTCGCTATGAAAGGCGAGTCACGAGAAAGAAATGATCGAAGCTCCGGGCTTTCGCAAACGATCGGAATTGTCAGGAGGTTCTGATGATGCAATAAGTTGGTGGACCGGAAAAGAGAAGGATGCACCATATACCTGAAGATACTTCTCCAAGGCTATACGACGGTTGTCCAACATCTGAGTTGAAAGAGAGGTGACGAGATGCTTGCCAGGAAATTCCAGACTCTTAACGGGTAAGAAACGCTCCTTAAGGCGCTGATGCATAGCTAGAAACTCGCTGTACCGACGGGCAACAACCCAGCCTGTACCGAGTTGCTGCACTTCAATCAGGTACCGCACAACCTGTTTTCCGTCTTCCTCGCCGGTGGTCGAATTGACGATTGTCGCCTTCGTTCGACCAGGAATCAACTTACTTGCGGTATCCTGTTGTTCATACTGCATCTTCTGGAAAGAAAGCTGCCTGAGTTCTCTTTCTAAGGCAGCTTTTGATTTTTGCAGTAGTCGTAATTCCTGGGCGTCTCCCGTCAACTCGGCCTTCTTAATGAGGTTATCTAAAATACCGTCTTGCGACTGCAGATGAGTAATCTTGTCGGCTAGGCGAGATATCTCATGCGGAAGGTGCAGATCCCCTGGGTTTGTCATTTCCGAGGGGCCTTCGGGCAGATCGTCATCGTCAGGCGTTTGCTCATCGACAATCTCTATGATTTGTGAATCGGCGAAAATCGGCTTTGTATACGAACGAACATCTCGTCGATCATGATCATCAGCAAAATGCTCTGGCGCCTCATCGAAGGAACGCGCCCGCAGTTTATGCCCAATCTCCGTATTAGTCTCAGAGGCGATAATATCTGTCACAGCCGCTTGGATAGCCTCCATGCGTTGCGCTTCTTCAGCATCCGCGGACAGCAATCGACCATCTTCTGCCTCATCAAATAAAGGTGCTCGATGCGGGGCCTCAGAGGTCACGTCCAGTGAGGACGCCATGAGAATCTCCAAACTGCTGGACGGTGCTTGAGCTGACGTAGACCTGCTGGACGGTGGAGACGCAGCTGTCAGTGATTTCGCAGAATCCATTGAGCTTCGCGGTCGCATAATTGCAGGAGCGGTGTTGGAAGGCGCATCAACAGAGCGCGCCGAGCGAGCGCGTCTGAAGAACGGTGGTTTTGAAGTTTGGCTCCGGCTCAAATCAGGGGTTAGCCCTTGGACCAAAGATGCAAGAAGGCCAGCTGATGTAGATGTATTCTCTTCTTGCGTCGTTGAAGCGGTGGAGGGAGGAGGTTCGTTCGATCTATCTTTCGTGGCTAAATCTCCGATAGCACGGAACCAGAGGTCGCTCCGCTTGAAGTCCTCAAAATCATGGTCCATATCCCGCTCTACTTGTTTTTGAGCCAGCATTACGCTCCAACGAGCCTTCCGTTCATGCAGAGCTGAAGCCGATTCCTCCGTGGCGTAGGATTGAATAGCTAACACGTATTTCTGGGAGATAGACGACAAGGCCGCCAAAGTGACCGGGTTCGCGAAATAGAGGTCATTGATCATATTCAAATCCTCCTTTAAAGTGGCGGCGAGTGCTGGATCTGCTAATGGTTCATAATCCTCATCGGAAGAGTCAGAGTCGACTGATTCAAGCGGATTTTTAAAACTTTCAACAGTCAACCAGAACTGGACAAGTAAAGAACGGCCGCGTCGATCCATAAATTCCATAAAATAGGATAGTGAGCTCGGATTCGTCAGAACGTCACGGAGGGTAAGTGAAGGGATTGTATCGCTATCTTGAAGAAGCGGAGACTACCATTGTCACAATTGCTTAGCAAGAAATATAAGTTAAGAGAGAACGCATACCGAATCATCTTGTCCACCGAGGATAGCTATTCGCTTCTCAATTTTTCGCTTCGCGGTATACAATCTATCAAGAAATGCAACGACATCCTCGGTCCTCTTTCCGCCAATCCAGTCTTCGTTCTCATGTCTCGCTGCCAATAGACACGATGAGTCTCCTGGTTAAACCCAGAAGCGTAGGAGTCTCACCCAACAAGGTTCTTGTTCTTCGTATTTCACCTACAACGTCATTCTTTAACCGTCGGGCGTCCAGCAAGGAATCACATCTATCGATACTACGAAGAAACGCCTCAAAATGTCGAGCATTCGTTTGCAGAGTAATTAACTCCTGGTGCGGGCGCTTCAACTTGCCGTGCCGAACTGTTGTAGGAGAGGGCGACTGCGACTCGAGAATATTACGAACTTTGGTAATCAACTTCCTTGAAATACGATCTAGTATCAGTAACACATGAAGTCGAATGTGAGCACTCACTGTTGTCTAATAGCTGCCCCTGCCTAAGCGACTATTAATTGAGGGCAAACGCCATAGCTACCATCACGCACCAATTGGTCAATCGTTCTGTTCCAAAAATCTGGATCTGAGAGAAGATCTGTGATGGGAGCTAGAACTGTGCACGCGAGTACTTCACGAACCAAGATGCGGACGGCTTTGCTGTTAGAGTCCCTCCTGGGCAGAATTAGAGGAAGCGCGGCTTCGACAAGAGATTTAAGATGCATCTCTTCTGTCTGTCTCGTGAAGGTGGTTGAGAGATTCTCCACTGCCGGGTGCAAGCTCCCTCCCTTCGTGACGTATCGACTTGCAAGAAGTAAGTCGAGCTCCTCTGATTGGGTTAGGTGCCTTTCAAGCTTTGCTCCCCGCAGAGCCGTTTCAGAATATCTGAATAGTTCCACATGATTCGTCAACTTGGGCAATATGCGCCTAACGATGAGCGACGCGAGGTCCATGCTCTCTAGCCGTTTCAACAATGTTTCCAAAGAATCATGGACGGCCTCGGAGACTGCCGTCGGAAAGGATGGCGAAGACGATATCTCCGTGTACCATGTCAAGACATAGTCCCTGACCACCAGAATCAATATTTCATTGACTGTGGTCGAGACCATTGGGTAGTCAGGATATAATTGAGGGAGGCTTTGTGGCGATTTGCGCGACCACTTTGATCGCGTAAGGACGGCTTGCCATGCTGCAGGAGTGGAGAAGGCAAAGGGTCGGGATACACGTAGCGATATTTGACGTGAATGGCGTTTTCTTTTATCGACCAAATAAGCCAAGTACACATGTGCCGAAAATCCTACCAGCAGCGCCGTATATAGGAGAAAAGGAAGTATAAATACGAACGTCCAAGGTGACAAGAGGACACGCAACGCGAATGGTAGAACGATGGATAGTGTGGCAACGCCTGCCGCCGCCTGGACTTGGCCGCTTACCATACTTCTCCCATGTCGTGCACCTTGGTGAAGGACGTAAGAGATTGGAGGTCAGTGCCAACCAACCAGTTTGGCCGATCGAGGTCGGCATTACGGTCACGTGTAACTATTCATGTTTCGGCCGTTTCGCGGTTTCCGCATCCCCATCTCTCTGGCTTGGATACGAATGACTACCTCCACTCAGCCGTTGTCGACAGCGGAGGGTTTCATCTGTGGTGGCCTTGCAGCTTGTACAGCGGTTCGTCGCCAGAAAAGAAAAAAAAAACCAATTTTCACGTGCTTATTTGCACGTGGATGACAGGTTACATTTTCGAACCCTGCCGAGGTGGCTAAGACTCGCTTACAACTGCAAGGAGAACTTGTTAAAGGCGGCGGCGAGAGAGTCTACAAGAGCGCTGTCGACGTACTTGTGAAGACATGGAGGAACGAAGGCATTCGTGGACTCCAAAGAGGATTGGCTCCTGCTGTATGCATTCATATTTACTTTTGCGTTTACTCATCTTTGACTCGGACTTTCTTCTGAAGTACGTTTATCAGGTAATCTCAATATTCCAAATTTGTTGCGGCCCACATTAAAGCTTCAATGGAGATCCTCCTCAATGGATCAAGACTTGGTGAGTTCTCCTCAAGCTTTATCAACCTTTCCCCATCTTAATTTGTCTAATAGGCTTTTATGAGCCCTTCCGACACGGGTTCAATCAGATAATAGGGAGAGCTGCGACAGAGCAGATCGCATCGACATCTATTGCTGCAGGCGCTGCGAGTGGTATCGTTGGAGGTAGTTTCCGAAGTCATTTGTTGCAATTTTCACTTTTTGATAGTGATGATTAGCGTGTCTCGGCAATCCTTTATTTCTTATAAAGGCCAGGATGCAGGTATATTTGCTTGTACCTCTCTTACTCCCTTGCTAACAGTCTTCAGGCATTTTCACCCGCACTTCCCGTTGGAACACAACACTACTACAAGAATTCGTTAAATGCGCTTCTAACCATTTATCGCGCGGAGAAGTTCCGCGGTTTAATACGTGGAATAGATGCAGCTATGTTACGTACAGCGTGTGGATCAGCCGTAAGTATGTAGGCAATATTTTGCATCAAAGACTGACATCCCTGTTGCGTAGGTCCAATTGCCGACCTATAACTGGACCAAGAAACAGCTAGTACAGGCAGGCATCAGTAACGGCGATAGTGTCTGGACATTTCTTGCTAGTAGTTCCGTTTCGGGGGCTTGCGTGGTATGTCCTTACTATTCTAGCGATGATACAGTCTGAAGCAATTCCGTTTTCTAGTGTTTAGCCATGCAGCCAGCCGACACGGTGCGTGGTTGTTCTTGATCCCTAAGTTACATCATATGCAATGTTCTTGTTCTTTTTAGGCACTCACGAGAATGTACAATCAACCGACTCATCGACTGCCGAATGGAAGAATGGTCGGGACGCTCTATAGGAATCCATTCGACTGTCTGTGGAAGACGCTGAAAATTGAAGGTCCGCTCGGACTGTACAAAGGCTCAACGGCTCATTTCCTTCGCATCGCACCACATACGTAAGTATCTTGATGACATGGTTTGACTGCGCCCATTCTAAAGCCTGGTTTAGTATCATCACATTAACTGCTAATGATCTTATCATAAACCTGTACAAGAGGCTTGGAGACGGTACATAGTTTTCTCAGGAGTAGATGCTTGCTTCATAGATTACGTTACGGATTACTTGTTCTCAAACTTCCATCCATCGTTTTTCAATACGGTTACTGCTTCCTCTGCCTTGCCCTCTGGTATCAGGACATAATCCGTATCCCTGAATGAAGATCATAAGGTACCGCCATTCTGAAGCTTTGAAAATAGGCAGCTGTGCGTACCACGTACTGATAGCAAAGATTGAAATGTTGGCGCTTTTCAGCGGTGTTGAGACACTGCACAATATACCAGTCAGCCCTGAAGCATTGATCAGTGATTGTTTGCGGCAAGGTGCGGGACGTTCGATTTACCAAAGTCTAACGGGCCTTTGAACTTTATGCATTTCCAATGCGGAGTATTAGCGCTGATGTTGGACACCTTAGTCGCATTGCACACAATGGAAATCTCCTCTGATGTACGTGTGATCGATACCAGTTCTTCGGAACCAGTCTTTTCCGTGAGGATAGTTAAAATATCAGCAGGTATTTCTTCGTGAGCCGATAGTTTGTAGACGATGAACGATTCTTCGAAGAGAATTAAATTTAGAGCAGGATGATCAAGTCTGGGGGGCATGGATGTAGGTGATCAAAGTACGATCCGCCATGTTACGGCTTTATAGATCCGAAGGGAATGCAATTTTATAAATTCCGTATACAAAAAGATACAAAATCACCGCTGTTGGCTCTTAGAAGTACTCGACAAGATTGGCTTGTTCCTCTCTATAAAACATGCCAGGACGTAAAACCATACTTCCTCGAGGGTATCATGAAGCATTTATAACTAATGTGAACTTCTGGGCGTGGCTGCTTCCGGTGAATATAGTCTCTTGAGCTGTACCACTCGGAATGGCATCACTCGAAAATGAAGTCGATCCTCCAAATGCAAGGAGCAAACTGCCTCCAGAGCTGACCTGTACAACAATATGAATGAACAAAAATTCAAGTTTCTCGCAACGTAAAGCACACTCACCGCTGAAAAGGATGACGAAGAGACACCGTTACCGCAGCTCAACGTTCCGCTGGATACACCACAATTGCCCTTTGAGGATTTCATAGTAAAGCTATTGGTACTGCCGAAAAGAGTGTACGTAGCAAGCGTTTGGGTCGACCACGTCCCTGCAGACAACAATCCGCCGGTAGAGCTGCCAGATGATCGGAGAGCAGTAATTGTGGCTTTAGCTGGAAGACTGCCGGAGTTCTTGAACGGTAGTTAGATGCGGATAATCAACATATGTATACATAGGTATATGATGGTGCCTTACAGTAGGTGTTGTAGATGACGAAGTCTACATTATTGCAATTGATTGACGTTCAGAAATCAGAGAGAGAAGACCATGCTTACTGTCGTAGAAGTCCCGCTAGATTTCGGACGATAAGAGATGCCACTAGATGGACAAGTTCCTCTAGATGGTGCATCTGGGATTAAGATCACTAAGCGAGTCGCCTCAGAAGTGTAGGTCGGTTACCGATAGGGACAAATGTTCCGTCAATAACTGAGCCTCTTTAAAAGCTACATTAGTTACGCTTCGCGACGTGCCGTGGGCCATCTCACTTGAGGTTGAAAAACCACCAGGCTTCATTAAGAACGCTACCATCACAGTTCAATGCCGGCACTACACCCTGTAGGAAGGCATCAGTATAAAATCCACAAAAGCTGAAAAAACTGAGTACCGACCGATTCTGCTTGTAGAGCATCTGTTAGCTCTGAATACGTGAATGTACTACTCGTCGTCGGAGTGATCCCTTGGCTCGATAGCCATGTAAACGTAGGGAGCGTCTTTAGTCTTACATAAATGCCCTCGATGTACATGAGTAACAAAAAAAAATCACTTACTTTGAAAAGCCTGACGACCGTATTGAAGAAAGCAACGGCCTAGAAGGTGGGCGTAGAGATCAGGAGGAGAATGGGCTTCACACGGGAAATAAAGGTATACCTCGTCTCCCGTGGAGTAGTCGGTAATACAGTTTGGCTCGAGTGTGCTGTAAAGTTAATGAGCTTGGTCTAGGACAGAACAAGAGCATTGCATTCTCATACCTCATGCAAGTCCCGTGTGTACTCCATTCATGCTATACAAAAACTCAATTTTCGAGTATAGGCAGGAGATCGTCGGCACGTACCTCCCAGAAGGATTCGTCATCGCCATTGATATCAACCCAATGCTAAACGAAAAGATTGTCCTCAACAAATTTTCGTATCCGAATTAAGATTACCTTACCGTCTGCATAAATGAAAGTGTGTCCGAGGCGCCTGAGTCCGACAGTAACTTCGACAGTAAAATCGATATAATATTCATTTAAACATCGACGGTAGACTCTTACCCCAGCGATGTCAGTATATGCCCGAGAAGGATCGCAGTCTTCTCCGAAGGTTTGATCGCAACTGTAAATTATTTCAGATTATCTCTCATGCGATGGGCTATATCTGGAACCGACTTGTCTGGCCATAGACCTAAAACAAGAGCAATCAGATGCGATGATCGCACTATAAAGGTGCCTAGCTTACCGTGTATTGTCCAGGAATCACTTGGACCCGTGGAGGGATCCGTGTCCCAAAACTAGTAGCAAATTTGAGTTCTGCGTGAAGAAAGATAGATTGGGGATAACAATCACCTGGGTCTGCAGCAGAAGGCCCTATTGCGCCGAATTTGATTGTCAGCAACAAGATGATTACCGTCTGGATCTAAGCTCACTCCAGGCGCTTCAAAACAGCATGTATCCTGGACAGTCGAGTTATGACAAGAAGTTTGGCCAGAGGTTGAACATCCGTTAGCACGCTTGAAGAGCTCAAAGGGTCCAAGAGAACTTGAGAATGGACTAGATGAAACGACAGAGACCGAAGCAAGAAGAGCGAGAACATGAAGCGCAGAGACCATTGTGCTCGCCAGCCTGGGTAACAGCAGCAGAAGGTGGAGTTCACACTTATTCGAAGGCTATATATATAAGTCTCGGCAGTCCAGAGTCCGAGAGTGCATGCAACGAAGCACGGCAGCACATGAACAAGCATCACTAAGGAGTGAGATGCACGTGGAGTCGATACCGCAATAGCTTCACTGGCTTCACAACCACGGATACGGCAACATGGCACCTTCCTCATTTGGGTGTGCTAATCTTATCGTGGAGGAAAACGTGCGTGGTGATCAATATTTCCTTCCCTCGATGACTTGATCTCGCATCATGGAACAGCCTTGACATCGCTGAAGGTGTGCTCAGGACAAACACATGCCGATTTGCGTGCAATAAATGAATTGAAAGAAATTGATCCATTGTACATGAAAGTAGAACCGAGGCGTCGGTCTGGATTAGGCACAGCAAGTGCCCCTGCAGACAACACGGAAGGCTCGTGTGCACTCACTTGAGATGAGCAGTAATGCGTGGATATATTAATTGAAACATTTTGAGATTATGGCTCGCGCGAGCCAACCAGTCGGTATGCAAGTAGCTTATATTTACGGATATGCCAGGTAGATATCCATTGAAGGAGATATCAACGTCTTCCAGCCCTGATTAGTTGAACTAGACCATAAAATCGAGTGTACAATGTGTCTCCGTGAAGCAACTGAACGAGACCGCCAACGAATTCCCTGAAATCATCTAATCAGCGGCAGAAAATATCTCGGCATCATTCGGTGACTCACCAGCTGCTTATTAGAGAACGAATAGGATAATCTAATAGCGCAGGTATGCCTGTCTGGACCAAGAAGGGCCAACGATCTACCACAATCGCCTTCGGATTCGTGAGACTGCGAAGACCCTCGGGACCTCCGAATCTTCCGTAGCCGCTTGATTTAGAGCCTCCAAATGGTAAGTCTTGGCTATTGCTAACCGTCAAATACTTGGAAGACCAGTGAAACGAATGCATCTTACTTTAACTTCAAACGAAGATCATCAATTAGATAGTCAGTGATTAAAAGGGTGAACTCAGCGCACGTAAAAAACACCAAAGTCGTTTATTGATACCATTCCACATTCCAAACGCTTTGCAACCCTCAGACATTCTTCCTGGTCAGGACCGAAGACAGAGGCTCCGAGGCCATACCGAGTGCTATTAGCTATCTCGATTGCATCTTCGATCGTATCATACGTCATGAGCAACGCAACCGGAGCAAATACTGAATAGCAGAGGCCAACCACCAAAGTAGTCGGGGGACAAACGTGAGTTATGCTGTTAGTGCTCTCTTCGAGGGATCACTCACATTCTTTATTAGCGATCTCCATTCCTTGATGAACGTCACCGATCACAGTAGGAGAAAAATACGAGCCGCTTTCAAGATACGCATGCCTGAACTCTGTTCCACCCACATGAAGAGAGGCCCCTTCCTTGGTAGCTTCATTAATGATGCGTTCGAGCTCCGTAAAGCAGTCCTTTGATATCATTGATCCACAGTCGACTGGAGCGATGTACCCATCGGTGGCATGTAAAGCGGAGCCTAATCGCAGCTTTGTCGCGCGGTCGAGAATCTCTTGGAGAAGCTCGATATACTGGGAGGAGTGTACGATAATCCGTTCTATCCCAATACAGTTCTGCCCGGCGTTTTGGCTATAGAGATGGTCAGAAGAGCCAATAAAAACCGAGGTATTCATACTGACAAAACACCTCGCATCAAAATACTTATCCACTTGTTCAGATTTGTACCTGGTAGAATGATCGCAGGATCTTTTCCTCCCAACTCCATAGTTACCGGCGTCAAGTGCTTGATTTGAAGTCACCCTGGGAATTACTCGTGACGTAAAAAGTACGACAAACCGTAGTAGCAGCAATAGCAACCTTAATAATGATATGTCAGAGCAAATAACCGGCTTCAGGACAGACCTCACTTTTCTTCCTACTTCTTCTGAGCCGATAAATGTTATATGTCTAATATGCGGGGAGGCAGTCAAAGCTTCTGCTTCTTCTGGCCAGCAGCAAACCAACTGTCCCTAGTCAAGATTAATCAAGATGCCAAATTCAAGCTCGTACCTGTACGAGATCTGCGTCGAATCCGCAAACGGTCAAGCATTCTCGGACAGCTCCAACGAACCAACTAGTCGACCACACAACGTGTTCCGAGCATTTGACAACAATGCCATTTCCCGCGAAGATGGCAGCTATTATGGGAGACCAGGCATTGTGAAGGGCTTCCTTAATTTCAGTGAATATTCCTCAGAAAAGAACTTTAGACTACAATGCTTACGATAATTCCACGAAACCACGGCGGCAACGACCCCAAGTGGTTCATAATGCAGTTCAGAGCGTTTGTAGCTCAACATCAATGTCGAGCTTCTCTTTTCCGGTCGCAGATAACTTTCTCCGTACTTGACTAACCATTCCAGTTTGGAGCACGACGTCCTGGCCACAGTTAGGCACAGAAAAGACGAGTATTAGAATCCGGTCATGCACTTACAATAACTCTCCCAGGGCAGCGTCAATCACTGAATGAAACCTGAAGTGAGCAAGTTGAACGACATTGAAATCACAAGAACGTACTAGTCTTTCCAGTGTCACGACAAGCGACCCTTGCGCAGTCTTCCTTATTGTCAACAAGCCATTTTAGAAGACTGCGAATCACTCTTTTCCGATCCGCGAAGGAAGTCTGTTTCCAAGAGAGTTGAGCTCTGCCCGCCATGCCAATCTTTTCACCAATCGTAACAGCATCGTCGGCCAGGAATGTACCAAGGTACAAAGATGTTGATGGATCATAGCAGGTGATATATCGGCGATTAGGAACATGAACAGGCGGAAGTAGATCTGGATTTTGCAAGTGGGCCTCAAGACGCGGTTTGGATAGGGATATGGAAGACCAGTCCGGCTTGGCGGCCTGTACCCGACAAAAGAGGTTTAGACGCGTTCTGTGACAGCAGAAAGAGGAACTTACGTCCGGAGCTGGCCAGACGAACGGAACAGCCCTGTTTTTAACAGATGTGTAGCGGGCAAAGACGAGCCAAATACCAACTGCTATACAGGCCGAGAGGGCATAGAAAAGCTCAGATCCATCGTCTAGCGGCATCTTCTTACAATAGGAGGTGTTTACTCATGCAAGGCGAGTTGACGAAGATTTGAGAAGACGAGGTGGTCGGAAGACAAACCGCGAGACGCGTCTTTTGTCGTTCGATTTTTTGCGTGAACGCGTTCAGCACGGGACTGCACAGCCACCACATTGCTTTCAGGTTGGCCCTCTACTACTACTAATCAAGTATATAAGTAGCTTCTTTTTTATGCTCTTCCTTTCTTCTTTTCCAACCCTCATCTGCTTCAACAGTGAGCAGGTAAGCCTTCTTCATGTACGCCACATAGCTTGTGTTTGAATACTGTTCATATCGCTAGGCAATGGTCTTCAATGCGGCCAATGATCCGCTTCAATATGCCTGGTCTCACCGTGATATTCTTACCACCTTCATCCCTGCATCAATTATGGCTTGGACAATCTGTTGTGATCTACTTCACTCAATTCGGCTGCCCGCATTCGCCTGTAGGACTTACAGGTGGTTTACTTCTCCGTTTCGGAACTTCCTTCACTTTGAAGACCTCGAAGAAACACCCATTCCCGTACCGCCGGCATTGAAACCATCGCGCCGGAAGAACCGAGCTTTTCCACTGCTGTCTCTTCTTGGAACTCTCTCGCATCTAACCCGACTATCGATTGACATCTTTGACGGGGTATCTTACTTGGATGACCTCGTCTTGAGTTTCGCGTGGGCTTATGCGACCTGTAGACTGTGGCGGAGATCACCTTCAACTCCACCCTACCTTCTATTGCTATTCTACACATTGAGCTTGATTTCTTCGATTGTTGATGCTCTCGCGATTGTATCATCTAACGACGCTCATCTCGCCACAGTCGCATTGAGCATGGCGAATTTCGCTATCTCGTTTACACTCATTTGCATCATTGGAACATTGCCTATCAAAGATTATTTGCCTGGCCCATGCGTGGCATCCGGCAAGGAGGTGAGTACTCATCTCGTCGTTCCTGTCTACCCATTATTCACTGTGAGTATACACAGACTCCAACTAGTTTGGAAACCATGCCCGAAGACTCTGTGACGCTATGGCAATGGTTCACATTCTCCTTTGTAGAGCCTGTTTTTGATGCTGCAGCTTCTCGGAGACTGGATGAAATGGACGTGTGGTCGCTTTCGCCCTTCTTCAAGCACAAGAATATTTTTCGGAAATACCTCGAGTATCAAGACAGGTGACCTCCCCCTCTCCTCTGGTGTTTCGACTGTCTTTTAATGAGCTTGCAGACACCCTACGCATTCTCTCATTCGCTTTCTCATCACGTCTAATTCGCTTGACCTTATACTTGATATAGTTCTTGAATTGTGGAGTGCTGTCGCAGGTAATTCCTGTCATTACAAATAAAAGAACCATACTCACGAGAGCTTGGAAATAGTCTTCGGCTGTGTGTACTCACTGCAAGAGATTCTTGCTGCTCTTGAAATGACGCCAAGAGCAATGTCAAGAGCATACTTCTTCGCCTTCGTGACCTTTGTCCTTCATTTATCGTTCGCTCAGGTTGATCTTTTCCAAGCTTGGCATTCAAGAAGATCATACGAACGTGCTAGAGGCCAAGTGAGTTCGGATTTGTCTATTCTTATCGGCGCTCTAGAGGTAAGCGTTAACTTTTCAAACCTGCAGCTTTTCTGTGCGATACATTACAAGGCATTGAAAAGACGCGACATCAGCGAGGTGGTGGATTCGTCTCTGGACGGAAGCAACGTGTACAAAGGCAGTGCGGATCTCGGAAAAATTGTCAATCTCATGCAGTGAATAGTTTTCATTTCCATACAAATTTCGCGGTTTACTGAGAAATCATGTCTAGGGGTGATGCATATACGGTTTCGTATCGGTTCTGGAGAGCATCAGCAGTCTTTGCAGCGACTGTCCGTTTGATCCTATCGCTCGTGTTTCTTCACAGGTAAGATGACTTATCGAATGCTTGATTTGGGAGGAGGAGGAGGACTTACAAGTGATATAGTGTTATTGGGTATAGCGCCTTCGCAGGTGTCGCCGTCGTCATTATAGCGTATGCTTTAAATTGGCCCATTGCAAAAGTCAACATATATGTACGTACGAGACAATGTTTACACGATCGTGTCTGATGATCTTGGATTGTAGATAACTCGAGAAAGCTGGAAGACGAAAGACTCGCGAATGAGTGGCATCAACGAATTTTTCCAAAATGTAACAGATAATTGAGATAACTAGTTTCAGTGGCATGGCTGACGTTTCCTCGCTCTGCAGATCCGTTTTCTGAAGCTATATGGATGGACGAGCCTCTGGTCTCAAGGTATTCTTGGTCGTCGCGAAAGAGAGTTACAATGGCGTGTGAAAGAAAACATCTGCGCTATTCTTATATCGTTTATCTGGCAAGTCCAATCCTGAACGGCCACTATCAGGAATTACTGAAGACTGCTTTAAGGATATGGGTGCCATCAGCAATGACCCTCTCTTCATTTCTCTTCTATACAGTCGTAGCCGGTGGTCGGCTGACTGTATCGAAGACATTCACGGCCCTTGCGTTGTTCTCTTTCCTTCGTGGACCGATGCTCGAACTTCCTGAGGAACTGTTCTCTTTTCTCCACGGTATGTCGGTCTGAACAGTTGATGTTTATTTACTGACGCGGCACATAGCGTATGTATCTTACCAACGTATCAATGCTTTCCTCAAAGAAGACGAAGTGCCCGAGTGGTCATCAACTCTCTTGCATACTCCCGGTCCCGGAGATACGGACTTGAGCCGTATCGGATTTAGAGATGCACTTTTTACATGGAATACATCTCGTAGAAACTCGGACAGGCGTCTAAGCTTCCAACTCGGGCCCTTGGGTATTGACTTCCCTCCTGAGAGACTTACACTTATCACGGGTAGCACAGGATCAGGGAAAACTGCTTTGCTAAAGTCCCTCCTGGGAGGTTAGTTAGACTTCATAGTTAATGAAATGTGCTGATGGATTGACTTCTTCTAGAATTGTATTGTCTCAACGGTGAAGTTTTCATTAAAAAGGATAATCATCTACTTGCTTATTGCGCACAGAATCCGTGTATGCACCCCTCTCTGCAAGCGATTCATGATCTATCTGACTATATGGCATACTATAGGGCTTGAGCATGCTACTATTCGGGACAATATTATTTTCGGTTCGAAACGTGGATTCGAAGAACAGAGATATCTAAATGTTGTTGAAGCCTGTGCTTTGCCTCGAGATCTGAGTACATTCGAAGCGGGAGACATGACTGAGATTGGAGAAAAGGGGGTCACCTTATCTGGCGGACAAAGGGCTCGAGTAGCATTGGCTCGAGCTTTGTATTCCGAGGCTAAGGTAAATGAAGGGAGTTCATGTTCAGCGGGCAAATCTGATTGACATTCCTTTCTGATAGTGCATCCTTCTCGATGATCCGTACGTCTCGTATCCGTACAGCTTTGATTTCACTCATAATGGAATGTAGGTTGGCTGCTGTCGATATGCACACGGCTCAGCACATAGTTGAGCACTGTCTAAAAGGCGACATCATGAAAGGACGAACAGTAATTCTTGTGACGCATCATATTTCGTTATGCCTGCCGGAAGCATCTTACATGGTCGAGCTCTCTGGCGGCAAGGTCATACGTCAGGGCACGATTAAAGATTTGCAAGCTTCTGGTCAGCTCAAAATGGTTATCGAGACTGAGGACGAACCCTCGGAAGATACTGGGTGCCCCGCTGAAACCGATATGAGGACAGACAAGAACGAGGCCTCCATTGCCGATTCGGAAGAAACGCACTGGAGTAGGAAGTCTTTGCTGAGAGGCAAACTCGTTGAGGCCGAACATCGCGCAGAAGGGCGCATCTCGATCGCAACATATCTGAGCTATGGTAAAGGATTCTCGTGGCTGTGCAATGACGAGATCTCACTGGAATTCATTGTGCAGTTCGAGCTGCGGGTTGGTTCTCTTGGGTCTTAACTCTCACTTTGATGATTTTGATCCGCCTAATCTCGATCGCAAATGATGTGAGTTGTCGTAATTCTTCTCAAATACCTGGATTAATTAACTAGGTTCAATGCTCAGCTATTCCTGGCAAAATGGTCAGAGGCATTTGAAAGATTACCATCCGAGCACGTCCAATTCAGGCTGCAAGCACATCTTGCACAATATTCAATGTCGGCACAAAAGCACCCACTAGATGGCTTGCCATCCCCAAACGATGACACTAGACCGTGGCTTCTTATCTATCTATGGATTTCGTTAGCTAGTGCTGCTGCTACACTGGCTTACATCTCTTTGGGATACTATGCGAGTTTGCAGGCGTCTAGAAAGCTCTTCAGGGCGATGCTGATTCGACTTGTCCGGGCTCCAGCTCGATTTTTCGACGTAACACCGTTGGGACGCATACTCAACAGGTTCTCAACGGACATGAATATAATAGATTCTACTTTGCAACAGTCGGCACGTTCGGCCTTGACGGGCGTTCTGGAGTTTTTAGCATCGTTTTTCTTCATTATAGCAATCATACCGCAATTCGCTCCTTTTGCCATCGTCGTCGCTTGGCTTTACATTCGTCTTGCCCCTCCTTACATTCGAGCGGCTCGAGACTTGCGCCGTCTGGAATCCGTCTCTTTGTCTCCTGCATTTGCTGGATTCGACGAACTTTTACGAGGTATCGCTCATGTTCGTGCCTTTGGTATGGAGAGGAGATATCAAGACGCTTTTTACCGAAAGGTCGACCTTTTCCAAACATTTGATCATGTTTACGTGAGTGCTTGGGTGTAATGTCTTCTTTCATTGATTCTTTAAATAGTGATGCGTTCTTTAATAGTGGCTTGCAGCGGGCTGGCTGCGATGGCGTTACGATTGTACAGATTTTATTGTAGATGATTGCTTTCGCTCACTGTTTTTAAAGGTCTTGGATCTGTTGTGGTCTTTTTGACGAGTGTCTTTGCTTTGTGGAGCGGAGCGTCCAATGGATTTACCGCGATAGTAATCGTTCAAGCTGGTGTCTTCGCAGAAGCATCGAGGCAACTAGTGCGGTAAGCATTGTGATATCCGACTTGGAGCATTATTTCTAATGACCTTGCAGAGTTCTTGCCCAGCTCGAACTCGACTTCAACTCTGTTGAACGAGTGGGAGAATATTTGCAGGCACCGCAAGAAGCTCCGGAGATAATTGATGAAAAGAGGCCGCCGGCGTATTGGCCATCGGCTGATGGTAGTCTTGTGGTAGAAGATCTGGTCGTTCGCTATGCTCCAGACTTGCCAGCTGTCTTGAATAATTTCTCATTTACGGTGAATCCAGGAGAGAAACTTGGCGTTGTGAGTATGGTTGTTTTACCAGTGTGATAATGATAAGTTTGACTACATTTGAAGGTGGGCCGAACAGGCTCTGGGAAGACAACCTTGGCACTGAGTCTTCTACGGATAGTTGAACCTACGTCGGGCAAAATAATGTATGCTTTGACCTTGTCAACTTAACATGACACGTTGCTCAGTGCTGGAATCACAGACTCGATGGAATCGACATCACGACCATCGGACTTGAAGATCTTAGAACAAAAATAGTCAGTGTCACTGACTATATTGTTCCGATAGCTAGATGCTAACGAGATTGGGAAGACGATTGTGAGCCAAGATGTTTCGCTGTTTTCCGGGACTATTCGTAGCAATTTGGATCCTTTTGACGAGCATTCCGACCTTGAATGTTGGGGTAAGTTTTTATTGTTCATCATGACTGTCTGATCTGATGCTATATTTTTATCGCTCTAGATGCTCTGGAACGATGCCACCTCAGCACACGAGATGAAGATCCTCGTTCGATGCGAATTGCAAGCCTAGACACCGTGATAGGGCCTACGGGACCACTTAGTGCCGGTGAAAGACAGCTTGTTGCACTTGCCAGAGCAATCATGCGGCGCTCTCAAGTGATCATCATGGATGAAGCAACGTCTCAGATTGATACGGAACTTGACGACCAAGTAATTCTTCTTATCAGATGATACTGGCTGCATTCTAAGGCTCTTTTGCAGATTCAACGAACTATCAGAGAAGAGCTATCTAATGCTATGGTAATACATATCTTAGAGAAACGATCTTTCTATGTCACTGATGATCCCTTTCCAGGTCATTACGATTGCCCATCGCTTGAAAACGATTATTGATTATGATCGCATCTTGGTTCTTGGAGAAGGCGGTCGAATCTTAGAGTTTGATGCACCTCGAAATCTCTTCAACAGAGAAGAGAGTGCCTTCAGAGAAATGTGTAGAAGGAGTGCGGACTGGGACGAACTAAGGAATGCTGTTGGAAGTTCTGGTCACCCTAATAGAACCTCGTCAACCTGATGCATGAGATACCGGTGTTCATAAATAGATAGCAGCCCTAACTGCCAACGGGAAAACATTTCTTATTTATGCTGCTAAACTTTTCGTCCATGCATACTCTTTCATGACCCCGAAGAAGCTATTCATGCGATACCTTCAGTTCGTCGTGGCCCGAGTGAACGGAGTCGTCGCAAAACCGACACGCCTGTTCGCAGTATCGAAGACGGAGTAGAATCGTTCCAGAAAGGCGAAGCCATTGATGAAGTCGAGTCCAGAGCCAGTGTTAGAACCGAGATCATTCACAATCAAGTAGACACTGTTGGAGTTACCGCCGATTGCGGTGTTCAACGAACGAGGCCACGCCTGTGCATTGGCAGTGAGCTCGAAAGTGTTCTGCAATTAGACAGGGTTAGCAATTCCATTGATCTTTCACATATTCGGGACGTACGCCATTCGTGGAGAAGAATAAGCTCTGCAAGTTAGCAAATTGAGCCGTTGTCAAGCGTAGCAATCCCGTGTTCCCGTCCGCAACGCCACCGGTAGCAGACTGGTACCTTCTGAACGCGTCAGACGCGATCAAGACGAGAGTCGTGCCGGTGTCTTGAGACCATATCAGATATGAATCGAGCAGAATATGATTCAATAACTCACCAACAATACCAGCGGTGTTAGAGAGGATAGTAGTCGAACTACCATAACGAATCGATTGATTGATGCCCCAAAACTCTGACGCAGGGTTCGTAGAGGCTAAGTATAGGTAGTGAGATCACCAAACATCGCGACCTAATCTACAACTCACTGATGGGCGAAAACGCGATTGAACCGGTAAACTTCGAACTGTCTGTTCCTCCGAAGGTTAGTTCACCGTTATTCGCAACTTCTTGAGTTGTCGGCTCGAAAGAAATGCCAATAAGGTTTGCGGAAATGGTGCCTTGCCTGAACAAGTTGTCGGTGACGGTTGGAATTGTCGAGCCAGTGTCGGGAGACAGGGTATCGACAGTCAAATCAACCGGACCTATGCCGAGGATACCGTCTACGCCCTGGAAGCCCTGGGATGTAGAAGCGACGCCAATACTCTGCTTTGCAATAGTCAGACCATTTCCAAGCGAGACAGCGTCAGTAAATTCGGTGCCGCTGAAAGATCCGGACCCGTAGGTGACAGACTATTGTACGTTGAGCTAACTCAAAACTTTGCTAACCAAGTAGATTACATACAACGCGGTCATCGGTTTGAGTAGAAGTCGAAGTCCTGGCGTACGACCTTCCAGCTCCGACCTAAATTAAAAAACGAAACACATAAGAGAATATACGAAAGGCTCGAAGAGAAAGCCACTTACCCATGTGTTAGAGCTACCCGTATCAATCAACAAAGAGTCTATCGTACAAAATTTAGGGATTGAGGCATTGAGTAGGGATGAACCTTACATGTTGTTGCAGGACTCCCGACGCCGACAGATGCTACATAGGTTACCGCCTGGTTCTGGGCGGGAACACTGATGACGGCGTCCTTCTGCAACTGCTTTCCGGAGGCGCGGGCTTCGCCAATAGCGCGAAGAGCGGCAGCACGGGACTGATCATTCTTGAGAATGTGACCGATGCCAGTTACGTTAACCTGCTTCGCGAAAGGCAGGCGAACGAGATTATCTCTGACAACGATGGGATTCGCCGAGACGATGAAAGCCAGAAGCAACGTCGAGATAAGAGCAGAGGCGGAGAACATGGCGAGGAGCGAAAGGAGCCAAAGCGAAGACAGGAGACTGGGGCGACACTGAACATTAGACGGGAATGTCGGGAGCTATTTAAGCAGTTGTCCGGAGAAGGGAGAGAGGAAACACGGAAGCTTTTGTTGTCGCACTGTGCCCGTCTAGTAGAGTATGATGGACCGCATGTTGCCAGAGGAGATGCAGAGAAGATACCCGCATGACTGGAAGTTTTCCATTTTTAGTCACTTCTTCATCAGTACCCACGACCCATTTGGGAAAAGGCGCTCGTCTCACCACGTCACCACCGGACAAATACCGATTATCCCCGCATCTCCTCGCGATCGACCTAAAATTACGCTGCAGATAGAGCTTTGCTTCGTCCACGTATCTTTTTGACCAGCCCGTCCTCTGGCGTCGATTGAAATGATTTTTTCGCCTTTTTACCCGTAAAACGTTCGAGACCTCAGGAACCCACGATGTCAGCTATGTGCGACATAGAACGCAACGGAACGAAGCAGAGAAACTGCCGGGTTTTTTTTCCCATCTGTCTGATGCCGCCGTCAAGAACAATGTCGAAATCACGATGTTTCTATCTAAAGAACGCGATAGGAGCAACATACAACGTGCATGATGCAAGCGGTTGGCGGAGAAAGAATCAGGATAACGACATGGATTCAGTACCTGTATCGTGTGGAACCAACTTCCAGCCATGCGTTGCAACAAACAGCCTGGATGGTTCGCGGCTCAGACTTTACACGCGTAGACAAGGCCGTTTGTCTCTCGCAGCGAGAAGCTTTGCTGAACATTGAGAGCATCCAGAAGCTATGGCCGAGTTCATTTAGTAAGTACACAGCTGATCATGGCGTCTCTAGGGAGTCCAGGTCAATAACTGTTCACAGATAAAACCACACCATGAACCTTCGCGAGCATATGCTACTGCCGCCCAATAGATCGCAAATAGACGAGATGATTCACACACACCGCGTTAAGGAAGCATATTCATGATTTAGACCAGACATACGTATTGCCATAGAACTTCAGTTTCAATTGATGAATTAGTACGCGAAGTGTGTTGGCGCCTTTCCAATCGCAGTTCCGAACAGAAACAGGAACAAATCGAGCTCCAACAAGTATTTGCATATCCCTCCTTTCTTCGGAAGAGGAACGACAGATGCACCGTGTCCTCATATTGGATGTACTATGCCTCGGAGAAGTGGCAAGAATTTGGGAAGCAAGTTCGGTAAGAAGATCTTTGATCATCTAATGTCGGTGCCAGTTGAGCATGAAAAGACGCCATGTGGCGTAGACCTTTCGCGACGGCAACGCATGGTATTGCACACAGGAAACATATACCGGACGTGGGTGGATGGGATCTGTCTTCGGAATAATGTGAGAGTGGTAGAGGTTCTCACAAAAGTGAAAGGTAACCATGCGTGCGTGTTTGTTTGGTCGTGACAAATATTCACAGAGTAAACATGCACAAATAGATAAACATACTCCGCTCCGACCAACATTTCGTTATGTTATACTTATCCATTGCAAAGAATCGGAAGCCTATCGAGCTTGGAACACTTGCCATGTAATGCAGAGAATAGGATTTCTGTTTAATGGTTACTATCTGATCATATTCGATTGTGAACCATTCTCTGGGACTTGCAGCTGCTCGAAGCTGCCGCCATTTCACATCAGTAACATCAATGACGTGTCTGTGCATAGAAGAATGGTACTTCTCGGCTCCGATCAGATATAACTGCAATTTCAGATGATCGTTTTCGAGCACTTGTACACAAATGCTTCTCTCCGGACACTGTTGCGCAAGCAATGTCGTCGCTCCATGATGCTTGTTACACGATACGTACACTTTTATGCTCCGCAGTTTGATTCCGACCTTGAAGCGAAGGGGTTCCGAAGACTCTCGCTCTCTGGTTTAGTTTGGCGAACGCGAACATCAGGAGCAGCTGACCTTGGCCGACATCATATATCGTGAGGAACTTGATATTGTGCACTGCGGTGGTGCTGTCAAAGACATCTGGTATGACAAGTGAGGGACAGAGATCTTCGGCAAATCAAACCTGGGTGGTGAAGTGTTATATTGAACTGATCATGATCATCTGTGCTGGAACTAGCACGACTCTAGGCTTGTTCTTCATCTCTACCTCGTCTCATTCTCTCGATCTCTCTGTCATTCGAGTCCATTCTGGACTGCTTTTTTCCAGTCCCGCCACAAACTCGAGACTGTCTTTTTCGATGGATGGATGCTTGGTTTGTCACTGCGTCTAGTCTTTCTGGAGGTTAACAATTAAATCCCCTTTCCTTGTAGTAATACTGAAGTTATACTGACAGGCAGATGACCATCAGCAATTTTTACTACATGATCCCCGTCTTACCTGCGTTCAACTTCCCTACTGTCTGTTGGTTCTGTCTTCCTGAATGCTCCAGTTCCGGTGGTTGTCGACTGAATTGGCGCACTATCTCATCTTCTGAGTCTGTACATGGTTACCCCTCTACAGGGTATTTTGGTTGTTTCACTAAGATAAGCACTAAACCAGATATTTCCTGTCGCATCTTATACACGACAAGTTGAAACGCTTCCGATGTCATTGGTATGTCTTTCGGTCTCGGAAAAAAATATCTGTTTTACAGTGTCTGATGTATCTCCTTGGCAGAAACGGCAGCAGCAGAATATCCTGCCGTTTGTTGATTCGCATCTAATCGGCCTATCGGGTCTCAATCTTCTGCATACTAACTTCCCAGCAGTAAGTCTGCACATGTGAGCGATAGCTTCCTAACATCCTCGCTTTTTCAAGTCCGAGAACCAATCCCACCGTCCCGAGGCGGTCACGAACTGCTATTCGCTCCTCAGCTGACACAAAGCCGTGAGACTATCGCACAACTCTCAAGCGCACAAACAACAGTATCGTGTATCACTATCATTGCAATACACAATGAGATGCGCCATCTAGCTTCCCGCATCCGAGGTCTTATCGCCTTGTGAGTTGGTTCAATTGATATTGTGTGCGGCCGTATCCCAGGCGCTTACGTCCTCTGCATGACGAAACCTAAAGAGCCGTAATCGTAATTTTTTCTCGTAACTGGGTGGGAGAATGGTTCGGGATACACGTGCGCAATTGAAATCGATTTCGGGGGGACAACGGTTAGCGTATAGCAGAGCACCCTGTGGAGCAGAATCGGTATTCAGGTGGGGCCGTGACCGAAGACGAGCCATACTTGGATATCGATGTCAGCAGGCAGACCGTTAGAAACTGAGTAAAACGACCAGATAAGGTAGGGTGGCGGATAGTTTCGGTCCTGGATCCGGCTGCATGTCGACTACTATGCTTTGCTCTTGGCCTGATGAGTCCAGTCCTCGAGAGCGAGAGAGAAGGACAACAGGCGAAGAAGCGGAGATGTACGGTAGAATGACGTGTACCTGCAAAAGGATGAACGTTTTTTATCTGGCGTCGGCGGTAAAAAGATGATGTCATCGAAAAACCGTCAACGGCGCCTATCGGGCTCGCTCGTGCTGCTTGTAAACAGCGTCGAACTGCACCAGGCGATGGATTATAAGGGATATTTGCATAGTAGGTCAAGGAAGATGGCTATCTACATGTTTGCAATGAACGTTTGTTGGTGGCGAGTGGCGAAGATACAAGTAAGATGGTTAAAAACGGGCCAGGCGTTCCTAGAAAGGACGGAGGAGTGACCGTATAAAGACAAGCAACTCATTTTTGATTTCTTTTCCGTCTCTTCCTTCTGGTTCTGGTTCGTCGCTTAAAGCTTGGTGTGTATCAAGTTCAGTCACGGTCAGTCCTTTCTCCGCTAGTACTTGCCGATTCCACTGCCGCCGTCATATGCTCATCCAATCCTGATTATATTTTTGCACCCTTTTTGGCTTTATAATTCCGTACACCCTCTTCCTCTCCTTTCTTTCGTGCGCGTGCCACCCATGTCTGGACACGACTCCTACTTCCCGCCCACTCCTGCCGCTGACGACGATGGCCCTGGCTCTATGCTAAATGGCCAGCCCAAGTTCTCTGTTCAGAATACCAGTAACATGGCCAGTCTCCAGCCTGACACGACTGCCAACGGCAGCACCAAGCGTGGCAAATCACCTGGTCGCGCTGCTCCTCAAAAGGTCACCCTCTCACTTGGCCATCTTCCTAGCAAGAAAGAAGTGAAGGGCACGTACCCAAGAACGCCATCCAGGGTATGCATTCATTCATGTGGCGTGCACCGTTGAGTCTATGCGCGAATCTCACCGAATGCCTTTCAGGTGGATCCTAATTCTCCTCCTTGGCCCGCCTTCCGTGGGTACCATGAGTATTCATTCGCCCATGCCACCATGGGTGTTCGTCTTCCAACTATTTTGGGCAAGGCCATACAAGACGTTATCCGTACCCTAAACGAGCAATGGGACGAGGACAAAATGATCGATCTCAACAAATGTATTGAACGCATGGAAGACCTTATGCACGATCTTACTGGCCAGGCAGTATTACGCCCTATCATTGATGACGGAGAAGGCGATGTAGCTCTCTGGAACAAGGAAATCGCAAAGTACTTTCAGGGTACGGGAGAATACATTACGTAATACACAATGTCCAGCTGACTTGACTTGTAATCCTTTGCTTTGACCAGGCAAAAACTTCATCAACGCTCCTTGGCTCTTTGCTGAGGCGTACAAGTACCGTCGTTTGCACGAATGCTTTAGCATCAGCAAGTATTGGGGTGACTATGATGTTTTCTTCAGGCAAAAAGTAATTCTTTTGTGCGATTAGTTGGGTTTATTACTGATCATTTTCAGTGTGACACGTTTTCCCGTTCTTCCCAAGCTGTATTCGAGCTTTCCACTCGCTTTGTCTTGCCTTGGAAGTTCGCGGAGTCCCATACCCCCGGATCTGACGCGAATGTGGAGCAGGTTCACGAAGCAGAGCGGTTGATGTTCCTTGAGCTCACTCAAATCTGCCTCTGGGGCAATTCGACGGATCTGTCCCTGCTCATCAACATGACGGAGGAAGATATAAAGAATCTTCAGTCTACTGGTGGAGAGCATCTTGCCGCAACCGAGAAGAATATTCTTGGAAACCACCTGCCACGGCTCTGGGAGCACGTCAAAGAACTTCGTGGCAAGACTGGCGGTCGAATCGACTTTGTACTGGATAATGCTGGGTTTGAACTTTACTGTGATTGTGTCTATGGTGCGTTTTCGTACATCTTGTGGTGCTTGTAATGAAGCTGAACTGTTCGCTAGCCGACTTCTTGATTCAGTCTGGCCTAGCTAAACAAATCCGCTTCCACGGGAAGCGATTTGCTTGGTTCGTGTCTGATGTTACCAAGAAAGATTGGGATTGGCTTTTGAACGTCATGGTTCACGGGGAGCTTTTCAAGGATATCTCCGATGCCGAGCGCGAATCCTTGCGCAAACTTGGCCTACGCTGGAAGGTCAGTTTTGATGGCACATGGCTCTCGTATTTCATAAATTGATGTTTTTGATAGCAATACGAGAGGGAAGGTAAATGGATTTATGAGCAGCATCCGTTCTGGTGCACGGGTTACACTTACTGGGACATGATAACGGAGGCGCCTGATCTGTTCTTGCACCTTTCGCGATCCGATCTTGTCATATACAAGGGGGATCTGAATCACCGCAAGCTGACGTATGATTGTGCTGCACCTGCTGCTACACCGTTTGAAGAGGCCATTGGCCCCATGGCTAGTGCTCCTGGTGCTCCAAAGATATGCTCGCTCCGCACTGTCAAGAGCGATGTTGTCGTCGGACTGCCGAGCAATGAGCTGGCTGAGAAGCTTGATAACGACGAGCCTGGCTGGAAGATCAGCGGCAAATACGTGAGTTAAAGCATTATACAACTTTTTTGCGGCTGCTGAAAAATACTGATATGGGATTATAAAGGCCGTTGTCCTGTTCTCGGAGGGAAGGCCGGGTGAAAAGGTTCGTTTCGCGTGAAGGACTCAGTTTCTGCAGTGCGACTGTTCGTTATGTTTCTGCCTCGTCTCGTTTTTCTATGGCCGGAAGTCCTGTATCACGCATCCTTTTTCCCTGTCACTGTCGATTATAATTTGTATGCGAAGAAAACTTAGAATACTTCATGTTGTCACGTTGTAGCAATCAATCCACCAGACACGCCTTCTTTACACACCATATCTATCGGTCTTCTGTACATAGGATGCGCCATGCCTTTAACTTTAGGTTGTATTGTATTATGTAATAGTTGCCCACTACGTAACAATCAGTTGTTTTCTGTCCGCGATGGACGACATCCCTCCCGGTGCTTTATATACTCACTTTCTCGAACAGCGTCAGCTTCAGTTTCTTCACTGAATTACACCGCTCAGGCTTGCGAACTTATGTAGTAGCTACCTAAGTTCAGCCAGATTGACTACCGCCCGGAACTCTCCACCTTCCTCTTGGTCCTGACTCCTGATCTCTCTGCACCTGAGTGGTGAGCATATTTCGATTCATCGCTCTTCTCTACCGCCACAAAGGCACTGGTTCTTGTATTCGTGTTCTGTTTACATGAGCGGTCCACGATTATACGCAAGATATGCTCTCATTCATTGGGGCCCGTATCAGACACGTAGTTGGGGTTACTTCACCCCCAGCTCATCTGCTTTTTGAACCTTACCACCACATGCACGCACACACGCAAAGAAAGCAGGATGATGATCAACCGGTTCCCTATTATACGATCAACGGCCTGGACGCCTTCGTGTCTAGGTCATGAGATCAATCACCTGGGTTGATAACTGACTGCTTTGTGTGCTTGTGTTCATCGTGCGGATGAAAAGTGCGCTCTGTTATCCGTATAGCACCGGACATGCATAGCTCAGGTGGCCTAGAAGAAGAGATGCCTGCTACTGCACATGTGATGTTGGTTTTTGGCCTTCTCTCGTTCCTGTTATGTCTTATATTCTCGTATGCAGGGATCATTGACTTCCTGAACGTCTTTCAAGGATCGATAAGTACGCTCGATTCCCAGCTCATCGGAGCAATACAGTATTCCATTGAACGGGAAATTCGATTCTCATTTTCAATATTGATGTTTATACAAAGGGTAGTTGAAATGCGAGGATACTTTGCGGGGGTCGAATACGATAGCAGAGCGGACATATTCACTTACAATGTACAGTACAATACTATCCGTGCCTTTTCCTTACTTTCCAATATTAAATACTAATCGTAGAAATGAAAAACCAAATGCGGCAGAGCTATCTAGATGAGAGGGAGAAACTCTCATGTTGTCTATGTGCTGAAAAGTCCCTTCAGTCAGAATGGATCTCCCCAACCGCCAGGAATATGGTTCCTGTCGCTGTTGTTTCCGCTGCCTCGCGAATCGTGTCGTGTCTGTTGACGATTGCGTGTGGGTGACGAGCGTCCGTTGCTGCCAGATAGATTACCGAAGATCGTGCTGAGAAATCCTCCTGATGATGAAGTGTTGTTTCCCGATGAGACACTTCTGTCTGGAGAGCGATTATTTCTCGAAGACGAAATGGTATCTAATGAACCATCAGGAGAGGCTCCAGGTTGAAACCTTGAACTACTAGAGGCGCCGTTGCTGTCCGTTGAACGTCGTCCACTTGATGACGAGCCAGGTGGAGGAGAATGAGAGTTCGGTTGTGGTACCAGGGCATAGCTGAAACGTCATCCAGCATTCATATCTTTTTCACGACATATATAGAACTAAATCTGCTTACCGGCAGACTGGACATGTTCCACTGCTCTTCAGCCAGGGCATGATACACCCTTCGTGAAATGGATGTGTGCAAGGCAAAGTGACAACCACCTGTTCATCTGGTTCTTCTGCTTTAGCACTAAATTGCTCTTTGCAAACCGCGCAGTCTTTCTCTAGCAGCGCGCCTGAAATGAGGAACATGTGAATAAATAGAGTTTAGCTGCAAGGATTGAGGACTCACTTCCTTCGTCAAGTACTTCCCGCGGTAGTTCTTCCATAATCTCTTCACTTGCAGGCACAGGACGCGTGGAGTTTGAACCCTCCATAAGTTGAGTCATCAGTTGGTCCAACGCTAGAAGCAATTCAGTTATCAACATCAGCTGAAAGCAGACAAAAGCTCACCTTCTTGTGTGAAGACGTAGTCTCCCCAGCGGCCATCGCTGCCTGGACCCATCTCTCCCAATCCAGGGAAAGGACCGAAGAACGGCGACGCGCCTCGCTGACCACCTAAGGGTACTCCGCCAAGCAGTGCCATCAGATACTGAGCCATAAGTTGGCCCGGAATATTCATATCTCGTGGTTGGGAAGCACCAGTTGCCTCGCTGTTGGCACGTAAAAAGCTGCAAGGAAGAATCATGAATATCGCGCGCAGAACACAAGTTGAAGATAAACGCACTCCGACAAACGAGGTGGAGATGACCCCGATGATCCATTCGAGCCACTCCCACTCCCAGGCTGACTCCGTCCAAGGGTGTTGGGACCACCGATTATAACCTGACGTCGACTGTTCGGTGTACCAAATTCAAAACGAAACTCTCTGCGATTTGTCGGACTAGGAGTGCTTTGTCGCGGAGTACTTCCTTGACGATCAGGCGATGATGGGCTATCGCGAAGCAAATCGTTGATGCCAGCTGGACCTCCTGTTAATATGTCATTGACATTCGACATGGAGGAGACAAACCAAGGAGATTGAAAGGGCCAAATGGATCATCGAAATCTTGAGCGACATTGTGAAAGTCTCGAGGATCGTCTGCAGGATTCTCCAACTACGGATGAAGATGCATTGAGATCGTTGTTGATACTTCCGCTTCATTAGCTAACCTTTTCAACGAATGTGCCTCGACACGAAGCACAATGAGGATCTGGGATCTATGGCGACCGTTCTAAGGCCGAGTTGGACTTATTGTAAAAAGAGCCACGAACCATCAAAGGACGCATCTCTGCATTGCACTTTGGGAATCGCACGGTACAAGTCAACTCCTGAAATCGATGCTATTGGACGAATATATGCACGCACTTCGTGACAATACCACATAGGTTCTCTGGAGTGCGTTGACATTGCTGCAAGATGGGATGAACGTAGATGATGAAAGCAAGTGGCAAAGGGATACCGTCTTGATCGAGAAAGTTGCTTGGTGTGTATGACGATTGTGGTGATTTGCATACATGACTAATCGACCTGCTATTCCGTCCGTAACATCTTATCCGCGCATGCATCCACCGACGCAGCGCACATCTTCATATCCTCAAAGCTGTATCTTAAGTATTGTATATTTTACGTTACGGCATGAATGCTCCTCGAGGCGAGAGTGTGTTTGCCTCATGGGTATATAAGAGATTAGCCGTCGGACCGCACCGGCGTTGCTGTGTGAACTTGTGCAAGAGCAAAGTATCGAGAAGAGGTCATCCGCGAAATACGCTACAGTGAAGGACGGCTCCAGTGAGCTAGTAAGAGTATTTATTCTCTCCACTCATCACTGACTCTTTCTCTCCCTGTCTCGCAACCATCTCTCTCTCAGGACCCCTGCCTGCATCTATCAAGAACATTTCCGCCAGAAACGTGTGCGGCACAATTTCCTGAATCAGCTGTGTTTGTCAGCCTTTTATCCAATCCAGGCGATTGGAACTCAGACCAGGACTGAAACGAAACGGTGAGCGTCTTCTCTTACATTTTGGCCGGCCCTGACATGAGGACCATAGCGTGTCGCGTATAAATTCTTTTTGCGTCCTCATCCTCGACAGATCATCATAGACCCTCTTCCCTTTTCTCTCTCTCATCTTTACAACTCGTCTGTCGCCGCCATGCCTTCAGACATCAAACTCAACAGCTTCGGTATCCCCTACCTCGTCGATTTCGCTAGCTTCTCTCTAAAGAAGAAAGGCGACAAGTTGAAAAGATCAAAGTCCACGAAGGAAAGGCCAGGTTCTGAACCGCCAAAACCTCCCCCGAAGAGTCCGTCCACGCCCGTCCGTTGCCCGACCTGTGGTCACACCCGCTCCCATCTTGCGCCGGCGCGTCACTCAGAACCGACACAGAAACAGCAGTCCAAGCCTCCTCGTCCCGGAGGCTTATACATAAGATTCGAGTCAAGCTCCGGACTTGCGACGACCAAACTCTCTTCGCGCCGCCTTGCGAAGCTGCGAACTGCAATCGAAGAGGCCGTAATGAATGCTGGGATGATGAAGCCCTCGCCTGACGAAACTGGCAGCGCCGCGGACGTTGCACTCGACGACACAATGCGAAGTCGTGAGACCGCACGGAGTGATACTTCAAAGAAGGCGCTGTTCAAGGGCACCTATGGCCAGGTCAAGCAGGCCCTTAAGGCCGCGGGTCTGGTCGCGACGCCCTGTTCGGAGAACGGATTCGAAAATGGTGAGTAATCAACCCCATGCGTTGCAAGAATTGTGCTAATTTCAAATCGATTATCAGCTACGAGACTCGGCGCACTCTTTGTTGTTAACTCGAACGCAGCGCCAAAAGACGGCCTAGAGCTCTCGAAGCTAACATTGTGGGGTTAATCTTCCTGCCTTCATGGGTTCTATTACGACATCGCCTTTCTTGCTCTTTCTTCACTATTCTTCATACCACATTTAAAGCTCTTGCATCATTTCAGACATGGTTAATTAAACCAAATTATATTTATTACTTCGTTCAAGTGCTTACCGGTCTGCTTCATCTCTCCACATCCGCATGTTGACTTTCCGGGTCAAATGGTGTCCTATTGTTGCTACATACTTCCGTGTTGTAACCTCTCCTCATTTTCTTCCTTTCTTGCCCGCTCTCGCCTTCTTACCTCTTGCTCATTTACGTATTTACCCTAATGACTCCATGCGTTCGACCTTTGCCCACCTCCGTTTAGACATGATACCGCCTCTTAGACTCGGGCGTATGGTTTTGTATGTTTTATGTACCGTATGTACCATGTGCACTTAGGCATGAGCATTTTACGAGTTTCACGAATGGTCATGTCTTTCTTTGTTTGCTATCTCACTTTGCATTACAGTCGGACCCAGTTCCCTGTGCCTTGGCATATGTTAATAAAAACGCGATGGCGCGTTCTATGCACGTGTGCGTGCCATTGAAGGGATTCCCATCCTTCTATCGATTTAGGAGTACATTGATAAGAACCTAAACAAGTGTAAGAACAATCCGAAGGTCCCTAAAGTCTTTCCCTGCCCTTCATATTTGACATGTCAGCCGACACGAATACGGACAATCCAAGGGCAAATACCGCTCGTACCCGTGCCGGTTCGCGGTCGATAGTCGTGCTCGGGGCGGGGGTGATAGGCCTCACAATCGCACACGTCTTATCTGATGACCCAGGGAACAAGGTAACCATAGTCGCTCGAGAGCTCCCCGGTGATCATCTCTTTTCGCAAGGATGGTCAAGCCCGTGGGCCGGCGCGAATTGGTCTCCATTGGGTGTATTCAGCGAGCGGAAACTCAAATGGGAAAAAGCCACATTGTAAGTATGCTGGGGCCCTGGATTTAGATTGCTTCCAGGTTCTTCTCGTATAGTACCCGCCTTGAGGATAACGGATTCATGTACTTGACAGCGAGAAGCTATGGTCGATGATCCCTTCTGGACTAGTTATGGCGAGTATAGTACATGGATTAAGAAGGTCCTCTCTCGCTTCTCGAGACAACAATGCTTAATCCAGCTGCCTTGCAGGAACTCCCCTCTCGGATATTTTACCCCAGTACTGAAGGCTTCAACGCGGAACCCTGGTGGAGAGAGATTGTTCGCGATGTATGCCTGCATACATTCATAAGCTTGATGAATTGCTGCTGAATTCACGACTCATCCGCCTGGTCCACAGTTCTGTCTGATACCCGAAGCTGAGCTTCCCGATAGATACAAGGCTGGATACGCCTTCACAACTGTCTCGTTGAAGCCTGCAGTCTACCTGAACTGGCTGACAGACGAACTTGCAAAGCGAGGCGTTGAGTTCGTTCACAGGCATGTTGCCAGTATTGAAGAGGCAGCGGCTCTCGGCGGTCCGGGAAGCATCGTTGTGAATGCGACAGGCTTAGGTTCGGCAATTTGGATATTTTGAATGCGAGAAAGATGTAATATGGGTATTGATGTATAGCTTGTAGGATCCAAGTCGCTCCTCGGCGTCGAAGACCCCGACGTTTACCCGATTCGTGGACAGACAATTCTAGTCGATGCTCCGCTCGCCAAAGAATTCCTAGCAATCGGTTCTACGCGTAAACAACCGAACACTTGCTCAATTAAGAATGACTCACCCACCCCGTCCTTAGAAAAATCCAAATTAGATTATGAAACGACCTATATCATCCCGCGCCCGGACGGCACTTGCATACTCGGCGGAACTTATCAAGAGGATAACTACGACCATGCTGTCAACCATGACATTGCCAAGCGTATCTACGAGCGCTGTACAACTCTGGAACCGCAACTTCATGTTTCGCAAGGAGCTAAAATCTTGAGTCTCAATGTTGGGTTAAGGCCAGCAAGGCGCGCAGGACCGAGAGTCGAGCTGGAGACTATTCAGCTGCCTCTAAAGAATGACTTAGTGCCACATTACGGAGATGGATTGAGAACCGAAAGAGAAGTGAAGGTGATCCATGCATATGGTCTGGGGTAAGGGCACTTTATACAGTACATCAAAGATCGTTGGAACTGATGAATTTTGCAGACCAGCGGGATATCAAGGCTCATGGGGAGTTGCGGGAGAAATCGCAGATATCTTCTCCAGGATCTAAGACCGATTGAAAGGTGCCACATCTTATTCCAGCTTCTTTATCAATCAAAGTACATTCGGAAAGTGTAGCATACGTACAGGAGTAGGTACTAACAAAAGGGAGAAAAAATGAAAGTAACACCGGTCCCTACTTCCTTGCGAAGGTAATCTGTAGAGATATTTAGCGTCTGAACTTCGCATGAGAAGTTTATGGAGCATACCTTGATCTTGTGCTCCCCGTCCAACTTGTAGTTGTGCAGAGCGTCCTTCGCAACAGTCGCGCTCGCTTCGTCCAAGTACTCGACGAAGGCGATGTCCTTCTTGGTCGGGATAAGACGTACATCGTGCAGGTTCGGATACCTGGATAAGGGAATGAGACAAGGTTCAAGATGAGATGTACCAAAGGCTCGTACTGTGAAAACAGGGCCAAAAGTTGCTCCTTCGTATCCGTGACACCTTCCGGAATGTTTTGCAAGAACAGGATCTTATTGGGAGGCAGGTATTCGTCCGGCATCTGGACAGCAGGACGCTTAGGTGCCGGTTGTGCTGATGCACCATCCACTATATGAAACAGTCATTTAACGAAACAGAACAGAGAAGAAGTATGATGTACCCTGCGAAGCCATCCTCTTTGCTTTGAACTTCACTTTTAGCGGATTGGTGTAGCGCGTTTTCTCTGAATCATCATGTTGTGTTAGTAACAAACCCGACCCGATGAATTTGACGCACTTTTATGCTCTAATCGAGATGTTTTGTGTTGGTCAAAGTGTTCACCATCTATCTTCTTTACGACAGCGTCAGACCTTGTCCTAGCGAATGATATTTGCTAGAGGCGGTGAGTGTCAGTGCTCTGAACATCATAAGCATGCGGGACCCACCATAGGTTTCGAGTAAAGCGGGAACCTATTCGCTTCCCGCTGCGCTTTCCTTGCTATCTCTGCATCAGGGAAGGACACGAAAGCTTGTCCTCGCATGCGTAAGTTTCTATGCGCAACTACGTCCAAAACATCCCCATAATTTGAGAATAACTCTTTCAGAGTTTGCTTCATTACTACAGTAGAGCAAGTACCAAGGTCAGAGAATAGACAGAATGAAAAAGGTCAAAAGAGTTTACCATCAATTTTTATTCTTTCGTTCAAGTTTTGTATGTATAACGTCTCCGAGACGTTGGGCGGCGCAGATGGTGGTGGTGCCAATGTTGATGCGTTTGGTATAGCAGACGGGTTGAGAGGTGCTGGCTGCGCGACGAGTTCAGACGGCACTGATGTCGCTGTTACTGGAGCAGGAAGCACGTTTTGCATCGGGTCGGCCATCGCGTCAAGAGTATAGGAGGATGGATTCAAGTCAAGTCAATAATGAGTGGACGATTACGTGAGGAGGATACGTGTAAAGAGAGCCAAATAAAGATCGGCACGGTATATCCTTATTATCCCTATCCCATCACTCAATACACGCCACGACCCGCTTTCGTGCCCGTCCCTCTCTTTCTTTCTTACTACCAGCGATACCTGTACTCCGTCTCTGTTCACTTTTGTCGTTTACATCCGTACTCGATACGATTGGTCAACTACCCTGCTCGTGCATATACAATGGGACGTTGGACGCAGTACGATGAGGTAAGTGGACGTGCGACTCTCACATTTTGTTTCAATGAAATAACCTTTGCTAGGATGAATACCGTTTACCAGAGGGCATGGAGCGCGTAGGATACGACGCCGATACGCAGAGATATACATTCAAAGATCAGGACGGTGGATACTGGGAAGGCTCTGAAGGTGCAGAATATGGAGAACTCAGGAAAGGTGCTTTTTATGAAAGCCAAGTTACGTTATTAGTTACTCATAATACCATCGACAGTCGGCCAAGAGCCGCGTAGCAGCGCAGATATTGAAGCAACCGCGCCTTCGAGAGCCGATGGTTACATGCCAGTTCCGGGGTCTACGGAGGTAAGTACAATGGGATGCTATAAAGCTACCTCAACAAATTTTTTAACATTTCTTTCTAGGGCCAGACCGTTCGCGCCAGCAACAGAGATGCGTGGCGTCAACTCCTCCCATTCTTCCTGATCATTGCTGTTTTCCTTCTGCTCGTCTTCCGCCTTTGTCCTCCGTATCTGAAATCTCGTCCGACCATGTGCCCGGAGCACAGTCGACCGATACAAATTAAATCGGGAGACACATGCTGGGCTATAGGTCAGGAGTACGGAACGTCGTTAGAAAATTTACGCTCTATTAACCCTCACATCGATTGCGCTACTCTCAAGCCTGGTCAGCGAATGTGTGTACCGGTGGATGGATGATTTTTGAGAGTCACACTCCATTTTTCCCTTACGACTCGCATGCATAATCGCATGTTTACCACATGTCTGCACCACAACCCTACTCTACTCTCTACACTGTACGACACTGTACAATACCATGCCATGTTATGTTATGTATTTATTATTCACGAGTCTCTCCACCACGTGAAGTCGGTGTGATGCACCCGTACGTAATATAAGGACGTCATAAGTACGGCTTGTGGGTCGATCTCAGTGGCTGTGCAGTAGCCCCAGCCCCACCCGTAAACAAACCGAGACGTTGTTTGTCAGTCGCTTCCGCAACATCTTCATCTTACTCTCCTACCACCATCTTCACGCTTACACGCACTAACGAAATCATGGTCTCCATCGATAGCCACATCAAACGAGGACATCCGAGTATGTACTTTGATTATAGTCATCTGGTTCTTCACTCAAAATTCGTTGCGCAGTACTGTTCGGCCTCATCGTCTTCTTCGCAATCATTGAGGTGCGGAAGGCTAATTCATCTGCTTGAGCATGAAATATAATCGACGCTGAAGGCTTGTCTCGCAACGTGGCTTATATCGAGATATGATGACCACCACAATTATCCTTCTGTTTCCGTTCGAGACCGTACGGGTTTCCTCACATTCACAAGGTCTGTGCGAGTGTCTCGGACTCACAATATTCGTTCTTATGTGTATTCCATCGCAGCTGGTGGACGGTACTCTTTGCCTCCATCTATCTAGGACTGTTCCTCCATTCGTCTTCTGGGTCAATCGTTACGAGTGTAGGATCACACCTCGTCTTGTGAGCTCTTGTCGCAATCTCTTTTGTCACTCGTTTCTCATCCGAGACGTGATATTCTCTAGCCTGTTTATTACGTGGGTGTTTTGGCTTGCGGGGGCAGCGAGTATCACTGCCGCAATTGACGGAGGCTATAACTGCGGTTCATTGACGTTCAATTTGGCATATTGCAACCAACTAAACGCCCTAATGGGTAAGTGTTGTTGCTATCCTCGAGTCCTGCGATTTCTGAAATCAGATTTTTGGCAGCTTTTGCATGGATCGTATGGTGAGTGCAGCGTTATTAAGTAACACCAAGTGGTAGACTGACCGACTGTGTTTACCAGGATTTTTGTCACTATAGCCTTCCTCGTGGTCCTCTTCCGTGGTATTCAAGCAACTCGTCGCGGAGATGGTCTGAAGGGCGGGCTTGTCCAGCATAATTATTAGTTCGATATGCCCGTCATGCATTCACGATCACGATTCGTGACGATTGGGATGGTTCAAGACTTCTAATGGATTGTAGCTCCTGCGTGTTTGTTTTTATGCTGCCTTAGATATTCGGCTCGTCATTTTCTAATAACTGTATCCTGTTGTTTTCTTTTTGTTTGCCCAGAAATTGAAGGCATGTGTGCGTCAACATCTTTGGTTGCGCAAAACTGCGCTGGACAAAATTAGAAACATATAACATTCCGAACTGTAAAGGAAATAAAGTAGACTATTTTGCTACAAAAGGAGTTAGTAGAGCATAGTCGACAAGAAACGAAATTACTACTCACAAATGTCAATGAATTCAGGTAATGATCTGAGGAAATCCGATATCATGGCAAGTGTTTTGCCTTTCTCGTATACAAGCCGTTCATGGCATTCTTCGCATTTCGAGTTTATGAAGAACTGAACAGCACTCGACTTGAGGAAATCCGGTCCGAATATCGTGTCGCCAAGAGGTCGCCAGTATAATTCCTTCAGTATACTTGTTTTGAGTAATGACCAGGTTGGGTCCTGCAGGAGTTTTGAACAAGAAACGCATGCAAAGTCCGGTGCATTCTAAAAATATAAGGAGTGTCATTGAGAGGAACAACGAATACGAATCATGACGAGTATTTACCCCTTCAAAACCGTCTCCATCTAGGAATTCGCGCATTCCGTCGATTCGTTTATGACGAAGTCGATGTAATGAAATGAGGTCAGAGACCTTGAAACCGGTCTGCTCAAAGATCTCAAGGTTCGAAGGATCGTGTATGTCTGTTGTCAACGATGCTCTCGACGCAGCTTTTGCTTCCGGAGCAAATTGGAAGTGACATGCGATTGCGAAGATATGTACGGGGTGATTAGTGAGGAAACGCTCGTCTCGCATGTGAAGGCGTAGTGTTGAGATGACCCCTTGCATGTCATATTTCTCGGCGGCGAGAAAGGCCTTTACGAGCAATGATATGGAGTCAATGGTAGGCTGCGGTATTGGGTAGATGATCCGGAGCAGTGTCTCGAGCGTCTTCCCGTCTTCTGGAAGGTCAATTGACGGCGGGCGAGAAGTCACATCTGGCGGAGTGCTTGTCCCAGGCTGCGGGAGAGTAAGCATCGTTCGAAAAACTGCTCAAACAAATTAGCATCGGCATGATGAATGAAGCAGATAAAGATAAACTCGCGTACCAGGCGAAGACTCCTGCAAGAAGAGACGATGGCATTTGAAGCGAATACCATCGCTTGAACGGACGACAAAGTCGGCAGTTGGAGAGCAGAAGTCAGGATGAAATGGTTTCTCCACGACGGACGACGTTCCTGTACTGGCAGAGGCCATAGCGACTTACTGAGATAGATGGGTATTACATGGACCATGATGGTACCGAGGATCAAGCGAGAAACTTCATTTAATGATCGACGTGGATGATCGACGCGATCGACGCTAACCATACTCGTCTATTCTGAGCTACTACAGTAATCCGAAAAGGCCTCACGCCTCGGTCGCCCTGATCTATTATTTTCCTTGGGTTTGTGGCCTCCTTTCATGAACCTCTGAAAGTTATGCTCAAGCCTGCGAACGACGCCCCACTCAGTCTCGTCCAACGTATCCTCCCACTGCTCTTCAACGTTCCAGCCTTTCACCTCCGCAATGTTCAGGACCATATCCCATGTTCGTTCCGTACATTGTATGAGGTCATGTATGTCGGACTCCGCTAAGAGGCGGTCTGGGGAAGCGCTCGCGATGAGCCTGCGATGGTTCGGGGATCGTCCGTTTATCGCTGTAGAGAGGGAGAGATATATGTTGGGATTCGATTTCTGAGAATACAATCCATAAGCATACCACGCAACCGTATCGAATAGGAATAGGGGACGTACTTCGATATCGCGCCAAGTCTCTGAACTGAGCCCGCAGCTGTGCAGGTCGATACTAATGTCCGTCCAAGACGATCCGCATTTATTTTTCATGTGCTCAAGAAGATCTAAAGTAGCCTTCTGAGATTTGACGCTGTGAAATCTTGTAAGCAACATATTGCGCGGCATATCTAATACGAATAGATGAATAGCTACCTATGCATGCTCACGTTTCGGCGCATTTCCACTGCAACCGCGAGCTGCGTTTCAAGGATAATGAGCTGGTGGTCAAATGGTACCATGAACGGCGATAATTTGCGTTGCGCCGAACGATAGTCAAGAGGTACTCTCGCGGATCTGTCAATCCCGACCTCTCCTAGCAAAGCCTGAGGAAACGCGCGAAAATTCTGACGGAGGGAATTTATACAGTCTTCCAGGGAAAGTGGATCTGGCAAGGAGGGCAGCATTTCTTCAAGAATCTCCCGCTCCTTGCTTTTTGCGGCGTAAACATCTGTTGATTCCTCAGGTGAGCCAAGAAAGACAGTGCGGTAGTGCTCTTCTTTTGAAGGCGGTGGCCCAGGTTTGATAGATATCCAGTGCGTGAACCATGGATGAAAGCCTAGACTAGTTGTTAATGGATCTGATAAGCATCCTGCGAAGCGAACTAGGCAAAGCAAGGTTGCTGACCGAAACTCGGAATGACTCTGTCAGGATGTGCGCGAGCAAGGTCAGCAACGAGGACTTGGTCCTCGTAACGTGTAGCCATGGCACATATAGTTATGGGCAGCTCGTCCACCACGCTGATGGGAATTTCAGAATCAGTCGGATGGCAGTGAACATCGACAACGTGCTTGAGAACGTCTCGGGACGGGTTCGACATGGCGAAAATGAATTATTAAAACAAGCGAGGTGATTGTCGCTGCACAGAGTCAAAATGATTTGTGTTTGTTTGTGAGAATTTGGTCGAAACGCGAAGTCAGATGAGGCGGCGAACTTGCTTCCCTTGTGCCTTGTATTGAGCTATGATTCGCCTTGGACAGCACCATCTCCATCTCATCACGAGACATTCACTTTGTCGAGCAATCTCCTCGACGACCGCTCTGATGATGGTCACCGCAGCATCAGCTGCTCCACCTATTCATCGCATCAATGAGGGCACACAATCTCTTGACAGGGAAATCTTTCACAAATCGATACCCGTCTTAGCCGTTCGTGTCCCTGCACAAAGGACAGACAGTCTTCGCGCAGACCTCAAAACGTATGCGTCCTTTTGGCGATGCTCGAAAGCTTTGAAATGCTAAGTAGAATTGAATGACAGATCTATACTGGTTTTAGCACGAACGCGGTGTGTTGAACGAGATCCAGAAAATAATGAGATGCGTCTTCTGCTCCTAAAATACCAGAAAAAAGGTACGTGCAATCTTCGTATTGCCTTCCCTGCTTAACTGACGGAATTCTTCGATCATTCTTCTCACAAGAAAGACGAACTTCCTGCCGAGACGGTTGATTGTATCGAGAAAGAAGGCTTGACATTGGTGGACCATAAGGTCGAGTTGGATTACGATTATTGGACGGCAGGTGCGTTTTTCTTGTTCCATTCTATGATGTTCACTAAGCAGCGCGCAGATGACATTCTGCATGCCACGCTACCGCAAGACTTGTGTGCTGAGGCGCCGGCTGGTTTTGCGCAAATGGGCCATCTTGCTCACCTGAACCTGAACAAAGAATATCTCCCATACAAGTACATTATCGGACAGGTCGTCTTAGATGTTAGTGTCAAATATACCATCCCCATTCATTTTGACCGTAGGCTTATTGCCCGTGAACAGAAAAACCCTCGGCTCCGGACTGTCGTCAATAAACTTGATAACATTCACACCCAATTCCGGTTTTTTGATATGGAGCTGATTGCCGGAGAGCCCGATTTCACTGTACAGCATGTGCGTACTGCTCGACCCATGGATGAGCGTTTCATCCTAGATTGATGTTTTTGTTAGATAGAGTCACGATGCCACTTTAACTTTGACTTCCGAGAGGTCTACTGGAATTCTCGCTTGCAGGCAGAACATGAACGTCTTGTACAGACTTTTCGTCCTCAAGATGGAATTATTGCAGATGTCATGGCTGGCGTAGGACCTTTCGCCATCCCTGCTGCGAAAAAGGGATGTGCGGTTTTGGCAAACGATCTTAATCCGAATAGTGTGAAATGGCTACAGAAGAATGTCGACGACAACGGCGTGAGCCTCCTCTCTTCCCTTTTTTGGCTCCTTCTGAATGTTTCCAGGTTTCGGCGAATCTGCGTGTGTACTGCCAAGATGGTAGAGACTTCATACGATCATCAGTCAAAAGAGCTTTCTACAAGCCTTTCCCGCCATTTAGTGAAAAGAAGCCAAGTAACCGTAAACAAAAACAGGATAAGCGGAGAAGTCGACATTATAGTATTAGAACTAGAGACAACGACTTCAGGAAGAGAAGCCCGAAATCCTCCGAACGACCGGATCGCAATCGCATCGGTCACTTCGTTATGAACCTACCTGATACTGCCATCGAATTTCTTGACGCTTTCCGTGGAATTTTCAAGACCGAGGACCAAGAGTTGATTGGGTTGTATGAAACGATGCCTCTGGTACACTGCTATTGCTTCACGAACTTCCTTGATCCTCGTGATGCTGAAGAAGATATCAGAAAGGTGCGTTGGATCGCTCAACTTGACACTTCGATTTTTCTTGTCCTGACATGAAAGCTGTCAGAGAGTTGAAGTGACGCTTGGATGGAGTTTGGAGGATGAAGTAAGCCTGCATTGTGTGCGGTCGGTGGCACCGAATAAAGACATGTACTGCATCAGCTTTAGACTACCTCGTGATATAGCTATAGTATCATAGTATAATGCGGTCTCTCGTACAGCGCGTCGCTCTAACGAGATGAAATGAAGTGGAATGGAAGGCGTTCGTTGTGCGTGCTGACTAATCATTAGTCCGCCGTCAAGTCAGTTGCATCACCGGCAAGCGAAGAGTCAGGAAACCCCCGAAAAAACAAGTCCTCTTTCTTTACTCTCTGGCCTGGCAAGCCTCGCCGCACTACTCTCCTTCTCTTAGACTTCTCATAGATCGTGTCCGCTCTCAGCGGCACTCACTTAGACTCTCTAGAACTCTAGACATTAGACGCCTGGACTCCTAGACTTAGACTTATTCATGTGGCCATTTCCCTTACCTCGTGTCTTCTCGCCTATAAGCTGTGACAATGGTAGTGCGACAGCTGCAATCCAAACCTCGGCAACTTTGGAAGCTATTTCAACGCTCAAACATGCGATTCATGCTCCAGAAAGTGAGCTGAGGAGATGGCGTAGGACTTTCGATGCACATGCGAAGGTGACAGTTAGCGGCGAGAAGTATGTTCATCTATTCATGCTTGCTTTATCGACGCTAATGGTCTCTCTCACTTCTTTTGCGTCGCTGCGCTTCAAGATTCTTAGACGTAGACTCTTTTGTAGATGCCATAGCTCCTGCGAATGATCTTTCAAAGCTCGGACGCGCTCAGTTCGCCACACTCTTCAAGGTTGCGGATACCTCGAGGCGTGGGTCGGTCTCGTGGGACGATTTCACCATCTTTCAGACTATTTTGAAACGACCGGATGCGGATTATTGGATTGCTTTCAAGTATTTTGACGTGTACGTAGCCGCTTCTCAACATTGTTGTATTTCTCTAAGTTTACATGTGTGGATTTCAGAGACTCGTCAGGGACGATTACCTTTGACGAATTCAAGAATGTCTTTGCTTCGAACCTTGGTCCCGGCAATATACCATTCAACTTCGATTGGTACGAAAGGCGAACTTGATTAGAACGCGAAATGAATCTGACCAGCGAACAGTGACTGGGTTAAATTATACCTTGGCAAGAAGGATGGCACACATGTTCTCGGCTGTACGTACTTTCACCTTCAATTCCGCCTTATTCTAAGTCTATTCAATACAGATTCGGAATTCACCCAGCTTATGAAAGGGTTGCAAGGAGAACGGTTGCGCCAAGCTTTCAAGCATTTCGATGACAATCAGGACGGTTTCATTCGGCCCGATCAGTTCAAGAGGATTATTCTGGTAAGTAAATTGGTTGCACTTGCTAGATGATGCGGTAAGATCTCAACGTTTCTCCAGGAACTGACTGGTCATAAACTCTCTGACGCTGTCATCGAACGGTTGCCAACGCTATGCACATTATCACCCGGTGGAAAGATATCTTATTCGGAAGTTATTGCTTTCCATAATGTTATTAGAGGTGCGCGAACCTACGCTACGGAGGCAAATAGTTATTCATTATATGTTCAGAGATGGATATGGTTGAGCGGTTGGTGGCTGCGCTCTTTGCCTTCTGCAGCAGGCTGAATTGATCTTCACTTTCAGTGTGATACGAGAGGCTATTGGCAAGTCGAAAGATAGCCGCATTGATCAGAGCGACTTCTTGAATCACACAGCTTCGACCACCCGGTATAGTCTATTTACACCGATGGAAGCTTCCATCATCTTTCACTTTGCTGGTCGTGGTGACGCCGGACAACGCCTCTCCCTGCTTGATTTTGCTCAACTTCTCGACCCGAAGTGGAAACCTCCTGTGGAGGTCAGCGAGACCAAGAAGACAATATCTACATCTATCTTGCATACAGTCGGAGAATCCGTGTATAATTTTGTTCAGGGCGGAATCGCTGGTGCTTTTGGAGCAACCATCGTGTATCCCATTGATCTCGGTAAGTAAGGCGATGTAATTTACTGTAGTTATCACATTACTCAACTACTATAACTAACGAACTTCAGTGAAAACTCGGTATGTGACGCCTTGTGTAGCGATCAATCATCATATTGACCGTACCACGATATTTCCAGTATGCAAAATCAACGCGGCAACGTCGTCGGCGAATTGTTGTATCGAAATAGCTTTGACTGCGTCCAGAAGGTGTTCCGCAATGAGGGATTTCTCGGGTTCTACCGTGGCTTAGGCCCTCAGCTCATTGTACGTACTACGTACTACTCTTTCTGAAGATGACCAGATTGATGTGTGATCGTAGGGGGTTGCCCCCGAGAAAGCCATCAAACTCACAGTAAACGATTTGATTCGAAACTTGACATCGGACCCTGTGACAAATCGCATCAAACTTGGCTGGGAGTTAGTCGCTGGTGGGGTAGCTGGTGGTAGTCAAGTTGTGAGCATATGCAACATGTTTTCAGTGGGAAAATATAGGCTCAGGTGTCTGTGCATAGATCTTCACAAATCCGTTGGAGATCGTGTATGTTATATTAGAAAGATGTCGTGGTGGAGCTGCTGAAACTTGAATTTATGATCAATAGGAAAATCCGTCTGCAAGTGGCGGGCGAAGCTGCCAAAGCAGAGGGTGCTATCCCGCGTGGTGCTGTCCACATTGTTCGTCAGCTGGGTCTCGTGGGTCTCTACAAGGGAGCATCAGCATGCCTGCTGCGTGATATTCCGTTCTCTGCTATTTACTTCACTGCATATAACCACATGAAGAGGGACGTGTATTCGGAGGGTTACAATGGCAAAAAGTTGGGTTTCTTTGAGACGCTGATCTCTGCGGCGGTAGCGTAAGTGCGTGTTTTCTCTCGACTAGGCTCTACTTATATATTTTGGAAGAGGGATGCCGGCGGCTTATCTGACGACACCAGCAGGCAAGATAGTTCGCAAGCCGTATTTAACTTAGGCCTGACTCGCTTTTCATTAGACGTTGTCAAGACGAGACTACAAGTTGAGGCCAAAAAGGGTCAGACTCATTACAAAGGCTTGGCAGATGGATTTATTAAGATCTGTAAGCGCCTCACCATAACAGGTTTCTTTGATACTGATAGTTGCGAAGATCGCGAAGAAGGTTTCAAGGCGTTTTTCAAAGGTGGACCAGCACGTGTGTTGCGAAGCAGTCCGCAATTTGGTTTCACACTGGTCGCATACGAGTATCTTCATAAGGTGACCATCGAACAACGCCTCCTAACACCCGATCATTCACTGATTGATGTTGCTTTTGATATCCGCTCGTTATTTCAACATCAGTATCTACCGGTCAGTACTATTCTCACATTAGATTGGCGCCTGGTCGCCTGGACCAATGAGGTATTTGCTAACCCTTTTTCTGACGGAATCTGTTGCGATTTGCAGTACCCGTGGGAAGAGCGACCGAAACAGGTGGAAACGGCGTTTACGTCCGGACGCGAGGATCTTGCCAAAGTGCGAGCCAGGAACGCACTCAAGATACTGCTGGATGTTCATGGGAATGTTGGACAAGGGCCCGTTTCTTCGTAGTTTTGTAGTTGTAGATAGGCGAATGGATTTGGATAAGAGGCGGTGATTGAAAGGAATGATTACATGATGGCCGAGGTGAGAAACCGGCAGTGCTGAGCTTTTGCCAACAGGAAACGAGCGAGTTCTTGATCTGAGCCAGTGAAAATCAACACAGTTTATGATTTTTCGTCAAGGAGACGCGTGCAATCCGAGATGACCTGCCAATCACTACCCGCCTTCCCTCTGACCGTCGCTATGGCCCCATGCCGGACCCTGTACAATCCGGACCCATAGCCATGGGTCGACGCATCCGATCCTTTTAAACGCACCGCGCCCGTATTCCCTCTTCTCTCCACCCCCCGTTCGTGTTCGCTCTTCGTTCTTTTCATTCTTTTCATTTTTTAAAATCGCTTTTTTTCGGTGAGTAATCTTTTAACTGTGTTCAAACTTGAATTCTAACTATATGTTTTAGAACGCTTGCGTTCATACATTCGCTTTTTTCAGGTCGCTGCTACTTCTATCTGGTCTGCTAGACAGTACTGCTTGCCCATTAAGCCCCAGCGTAGATCGCTTTGCATTCGATTTCTACTACGCAAACGATTTTTATTCGATTTTCTTGCGTTTTACGCTAGTGCTCTTTGATTTTTTGAAACTTCCGTTTGCTTATCACTACCAGTCATGAAGTCGGTTCTCGTTGGTCTTTCCTTCGCGGGTGCAGCAGTCGCACAGATTGTGAATGGTGTTTCGATGGTGTCGCTCTCGTACGCTGCCGCGTCCTCTGAAGCTAGCTCGGCTCCTG
Organism: Sanghuangporus weigelae; assembly: GCA_033182465.1. Classification (NCBI taxonomy): domain Eukaryota; kingdom Fungi; phylum Basidiomycota; class Agaricomycetes; order Hymenochaetales; family Hymenochaetaceae; genus Sanghuangporus; species Sanghuangporus weigelae. The sequence continues at coordinate 1,811,240 of CP137318.1, read as the reverse complement.
CGCAAGCAACAGACTACGCTAGCTCCACGGCGGATGCTTCCTACGCCCAATATACGGCGCCTCCCTCCTCGAGTGTTGACATTTACTCGGCAATGCCATACGAGTCGATGACTGCTGGGGGATACTCAAGTTTATCGTGCGGTTATGGGTACACTAAGGCTTACGACGGGTCCTGCCAGGCGGAGTCTTGGGTAGGCTCCCACACTCGCTGATCATTGGATCTCCAAGAACTGATTGATTCTGTCATTCTAAGTATACTTTTGGGGGTTGCTATGAGACGATCATTATCAACAAGTAAGTTTTCATTGATCCGCTTAATTGATATTCTATTTTTTTCTCATGCTGCATTGTAGCAAATGTTACACTGAGACTGTGACTGAAACGGCAACGGTCTACAACACTGTCACCCAGGTTTACACTAGTGTCGTAACTGAGGTATGATTAATCGATCATTACTTCGATATGCTCTTCTTACTTATATTTTATTTCCTTACTTTAGACCGCAACAATGACGGAGACTAAGACTGACATTGACACGGTCACTGCGACGGAGGTATGGATTTTCTGGCTTTAGATCAAATGCCGGAGCTCAGTTACCGCCTCAGATAATGACGTCTACGGAACTCGTGCCGACTACGTGAGTATATGCATTTTGAACAAGACCCTTAGGAGTGTTATTGACATGCTTTTGTAGCCGGGTCTGGGTCTCGACAGAAATCATTGACAACACCGTAAGTGTCATAATTATATCTCCATTTGCAAGACTCTTACAGCTTTTTGCAGGTCACCAACTTGTATACACTCACAGCAACGGAAACGAAGACCGAGGTGAACGTCTACACTCAGACTGCGACAGAAACGGACACAGCGGTATGCGAACTTCCCTACTTGTTGGCAGCAATGTAATTAACGAGATTTATAGACTGCTACTGAGACTCAGAGCGTGACTGATTTCGTCACTATCGTAAGTCGTATAGTATTCTGAGGTGGAGCAAAGCATTCAAACCGTTTTGCAGGAAAAGACGATGACTGACTTCGTGCCGACAACGTAAGATTATTTACATTCTGACGAGCACTAGGTACTGAGTATTCTTCAGGTACACGAGCGTCTGGGTCAGCACCCAAGTCATTGACAATACTAAGGTAAGTGAACAATACCGAAGAGCTCCAATGTGCTATAGTCGCTCATCCACTACCCTTCTAGACGATTGAAGAGACGTTAACTGCGACTATGACTGATACCATGACTGTCGTCTCAACTTCTCTTTCTCTTGCGACTCAGGTACGTCATTCTCACGACAAGACTAACAGACCTTTTGATCTAATGCCTATTAAAAGACCGAGACGGCTAGCGTTACTGAGACCCTTGTCTCTACCGTAAGTAGTCGTCTGCTCAAGTTGATGCACCGATGCCAATTGACTATTTTTTTTGGCGTGCAGGTCACGGATGCAGTCACCTACACTAGCGTGTGGGTAAGCACCGAAGTCATCGACAACACCAAGACAGTCGAGAATACGATCACCTCGGTTGTTACCGATAGCGTAAGCTGCTCTTTGCAATAGTATCGTCAAATAGGAGACTCACTTTTATTGTAGACTACGTACATGCAGACTTTGACTGCGACTGCCACAGAGACCCAACTATCCACTGCTACGGAGACAACGACGGTCCAGGACACTCAGTTGGCTTCTTGCTTGAACTCTGTACGTTACTGTACAATTGCTTGGGAAGATTGGATTGTTTATTTCATCCTTTGCAGTGCAAGAGCAACTGGTGGTTAACTACGGGTAACGCTAACACTTACAACACGTACGCTACCACATCGGCAGAGTACTATACGTCAAGCTCCTCTGCGTACGTCGCCAGTGCAACTGATGCCAGTAGCTCGTATGTCTACAGCACGGCAGCTGCGAGCAGCTCGGATGGCTACGACGCTACCTTAGCGAGCGCTACTGCATCAGCAAGCTCAGATTACTCATCGTCCGGCGGCTACTACTAGTCTGGTTCCTCCCTAGCTCCGTTTCTGTTTCGTGACGACTGTAGATGTTCTCTTTCTCTCGGACTCGTACATTAAAGCTGAATTTTACCACCGGACTGTATACCTTTTACCGCAATGCTTTTGTTTGGTAGGGTTCATGGATTAGCGACACTAGCATATTCGCTTTCAACCAATTTCGTCTTCCTCTCGTTCCCGATGTAGCGCTTGCCTGCTTTCTTGAAGAGCACATGGACAGTTTAGTTGTGCCATTTTCGTAGTGTTGTTCTTCATTTTCGTTGCTTAACTGAAGTTTGAATGGAGGTAAATATAACTAGCAGACAATTAGCAAGACTACCTGCCATGCTCTATCCTTCTCTTCGTTTTGATCTCGAGGAGAGCATCTCGAAGAGAAGTAGCTCGGCGCTCTGTCATTTCCGGGCCTCGAGGGATCCTTCCGGTTTCTCTAAGTCGAGAGCGCGTGTATGTAAACTTTCCGGAACAGTAAGCCTTGAAGGTCCTGTTTTTCGTGGCGGGTACAGTGATTGGGGATTGGACGAAACAAACCAAACGGATTATGTTCACATTCGAGATTTACCATATCCATCTGTGATCGGTTAAACTGCCTAGCGTGTGGCTATGCATAGTAGAGATCGATAATGGACTCTATTTGTTAAGCGCGAAAGAATACTTAGGCTTGTACCACGAGCACGATACAACTAAGCAAACCAACGCGTGTTCGCAGACTTCGCATCTTATTGCAAATTATGCCCATCTCTACATCGTCAGACCCCGCAGATATCGCATCAGTGGCGAACTCTGGGGCAGACTACTTGGTTTTCTACTCATCCGTCGATAAAATATCCAATCAGATGTGGTGTCCGGTGTGTCTGGTCTTACGATCCGGTCTACTTATCCTGATGGTTCTGCCGTGATTTTCGAATCTTTTATTCATCTTTTCAGGACTGCAGACGCGTTGAGGACATAGTTTGCACAGCTTTCGAGCCGGCAGATGCACCCTCGGCCCTCATCGTCTACGTTGGTCTACGCCGGGATTGGAAAGGAAATTCGAATAACCCATTCCGCGGAAGCCCGTGGAACATCTCTTCTGTGCCTACTATTTTACGCCGAGACGTGGGTACCGCTTCTTCTCCTTCCCTAACGCAGGCATTTCGTGTTCTCTTTCTGCGGAATGGCACATCAAGATCATCCAAAGTTTGATGGCTACTTACCATATTATAATTACATTCTTCCCAGGGTGCTCGTCTTGTGGACGATGAAATCGATGAAGAATCGCTAGCTTCATTCACGAATGCCTGAGAACGGCGAAATATGCTCGTGGTTATTTAACTTGTTCCGTCTACTGTCGTAGCTGAATTCCTGTTTTCCATGAGCGCTAAAGAATCGACTTATCGATCACCCTTAATTGACGCTGCACAGCATCGTATTACTCCACTTCCGTCGCTCACGGCTTGTTCGCGGTGAGAACTTACCTTGTGAGGACTCCCCTGACACGCCAGAGCGGATTTGTCTGCTCGTCTCGTCCGTCGAAACGACAAGCTTCCTCGGTCCATGAGCCGAGAGAGGGAAAAAACTGCTGAGCAGCATGTTGGCACGGTCCATGCCTGCTGTCGGGCTTATACAATTTCCAGCATTCATTCAGCAGTAGCTCGGGCATGTGGCTTCTGATTAAATCTGCACAGGGTAGATAAGGGAACGCACCAAGACGCCCTTCAAACGCTTTGACCGAAGTTTCCAGCCCCCTTCAACAACGACGATGGCTCAATCTTCCGTCCAACTTCTAGAGGAACGTGATCTGTGTCCGTGGCAAACCATAGCTAGGCGCAAGCGATTCGATCGAGAAGCCAACCTCAATCAATACCCTCATTGGAGGTTAAAAAGCAAGGTACCACCAGACCGCCGAGACGTTTCAAAGGTCCTCGTTGACGAGCTATCGTCCGAGGAGCTAGAAATAGTTCAATGCGATGCAACGGAAATTGTGACCTTGGTTAAAGAGCGCCGTTTTACAAGCCTTCAGGTTATTCAAGCGCACTGCCATGCAGCGGTTGTTGCACAGGATCTAACGAACTGCCTCTCCGAGGTATTCTTCGACGAAGCTGTACAGCGTGCCGAGGAGCTTGATGACCACCTACAACGTACGGGAGAAACATACGGGCCGTTGCATGGTCTTCCGGTTTCCGTAAAAGATCACATAATGGTAAAAGGCAAAGACGCGTCCACCGGATACGTGGCGTGGTGTTACAAAACAGTGGCGGAGAAGGATGCAGTCGCAGTAGAGAATCTAAGAAAGGCTGGAGCCATTCTTTACGTTAAAACTAATAATCCACAAACGTTACTGGTTCGTTCGTTCGCACATCCTGCCTTCCAAATTTATCCATTTATTTTTCCAATTACGTAGTCTCTTGAAACCAACAATAACATCTTCGGTATGACCTCCAATCCTTTTGACCGAGATCGAACGCCCGGAGGCAGTAGCGGAGGTGAAAGTGCCTTGATTGCCTTCCATGGCAGTCCTCTCGGTCTCGGTACAGATATTGGTGGAAGCATTGTAAGTCCAGCTGCAACTGTACCATCTAGAAGGCCGATCTTATACCTTTGGTTGCAGCGATTGCCTGCGGGTTGCACGGGTCTGTATGGATTCAAAGCGTCCGTAGCAAGGATTCCTCATAAAGGTCTGCTTGGGTCTCACGACGGAATGGACGCGATAATTGGAGTCTTGGGACCCATTACGCGCTCTGCTCGGGATCTGTCGTTGTTCTGCAGAGTCATGCTACTGTATGAGCCTTGGCTAGTTGAGCCCCCGCTTCTGGAAATACCATGGAAACAGGACGTGGTGGATGGGGCTGGATTGCCATCCAGACTTTGCTTTGCAATACTTTGGAATGATGGTGTATTTCCTCCGGAACCCGCTATCAATAAAGCTCTGGCTAAATGCAAATCAGTGCTTACCGGAAAGGGGCATGTGGTGATTGATTGGGAACCGATAGGACATAAGGAAGCCTGGGATTTGCTCGTAAGATCACTTTTAATTGGCAAAAAAATATAAATTCTGATGGTCCCATCTCAGACCAAGCTTTATTTCCTGGATGGTGGGGAAGAGTACCGGGATGTATTGAACGAATCTGGGGAACCCCCCGTGCCGCAGACGGAATGGATCCTCAATCAGGTGCCAAACGGCGGCAAGCCCTTCACGGTCGCAGAAATCTTCCGTCTAAATCTTCAGAGAGAGGTATTCCGTCAGAAGCTATTGGAACACTGGAACAATACAGCCTCTAGGACAGGATTAAATAGAGCGGTTGATGCCATCATTACGCCGGTAGCACCGACATTGGCTCCAAAACATGGGAAGACTGAGTGGTGGGGTTATTCTTCGTACTGGAATTTGGCAGATTATCCGGCGGCCGTTTTCCCAGTTGGATACGCTGGACAGTTCTTAGACAGAGTCGGGAAGGACGAACAAAAGGGCCAGCAAAGTACGACGCGAGACGATCTATATGATAACCTTCCCGTCTGCCTGCAGCTCGTTGGAAGGAGATTGAACGAAGAGCGGTTGCTGGGGATTTTGAATGTGGTTGATGGAGAGCTATCTCAGGATGTCCAAAGTAGAAGGCTGTAGATCGATCCGACAAACCCGTCAGCGCTAAAGTAAACCCAGTTTGTAATTCACTCTAGCTCTGACTCCAAGTTCGGACGGAATCAGATGAAGGATCCATATGCGGTAAGAGAATGAGTGTAAGTAAGCGCCCAATCCAAATCGAGAAAGAAAAAGAAAAAGAAACTACCTACTACCCAAGGCTCAACGTCTGTGGTTAACAAACCAAATACTTGATTTTGTTATGTGTATTTATATTATTTGGAACGAGCTGTCCGCTTGAAATTAGTTCGTTAGAAGAGGACTTATTTGAAAATTTCTCCAGCATCCCCTCTCCGAGAGAAAGGAATTCCGAATATCGAATAAACATTAATGTCCACTTATCTCAACATTAACGGAATCGTGCATATTCACGCACTTACTCAAATGCAATAACCACTTTCTGGAGCCCGGAAGTAAGTTGCTCAAGCGCTCCGATACATCATTCTTGATCCCAAAAAAGTCCTGTCGAAACAACTAGAGTACGAGAAACTGGATCGGATTCCGTAATGTATAATTCTGTGGTTTCTTTTGCCCTCTCTTGTTCCATGAAGAGCGGCAAGAAAATCCAAACAAATGATATGAATAATATAAATATGATTCGCGAGTACGTGACAAAATTGCTTCGAGACTGGATCAAAACCTTTTCCAGCCCGAGTGGATTTCTTGATAGTAATGCAACCGCTACAATTGTCAGAGAGACACCTTCTGGTATTTCTTCAGCAGTTTTGGTACTCTTTCATCCTCTTCGTCTCCCCAGAAGTGGCTTTTTGCGACACCCTCGCCTCTATCTAGATAGGCGCCCAAGGCTTGCTTCCCTATTTTTTATTCCTCCGCATCATTATTCAGCAGAAGATGACGGGGATTGACTTACTTAGGTGGTCGCAAGAGGGGATATTGGTCAAGCTTCACACCTCTGCAACAGACCTCCTGCTCGACACCTACTCGGTACTTTGCCAAAGAGAGATTTCCGCCAATATTATCCTCTCCCATGCTCTGGAGTTCTCTCAGGCCGAATCGGAGCGCCTCAATGCATATCGCCGCGAGCAGAGTGGAGCACAGATCGGGCTATCGCGCGTACGGGCCTCAGAACGTCGAACTGCCGATCGAAACTTTTGGTTGACGGTTTGGACGACCTCCGATCCGAAGCAAGAGAGCTCAGAGCTTCAGCTCGTACTTTCTTGTCTGACGGAGTACCTTGGGGACTACCCGGTATTCTTGTGGTCCTCCGACATGCCCGACTCAACAGATGAAGACAAGCTTCACTCCCGTCTCCGGGCGCTCCAGGTCGCGCTTCTCGACATCATTCCTCCAGAACGCGTCTTCTCGGTATTTGGGCGATCGGATCTGGTGAAAGGATTCCAAAGGGCATGGGTCTCTAGGACCGGCTTCATCGAGGAACCGGAGTCTTTTTATGAGGCTCTCCTAACGTTTTGCACGAAGGACACAATAAGGTCTTCCACGCAGCCCGAGCCTACAAGAGGTACGATTCGCAAAGCAGAGTCTACCGACTTGCCTTCAGTATCCACCCTCTGTAAGGAATTCGCAGACACATCAGTGAGTCTTTAGTCTGTCACGCATGACACAGACCTAAATACAGTCGTAGATTTACTTTCCATTGACGCAGGAGAGAGCAAGGCAAGAAGCACAGTGGCTCGTTGACAGGAAGGTTGTCTGGATTTATGGGATTGAACACGAGGCGGTTAGCATCTGCGCCGTTTCCCGCCAGTCGGATAATGTCGCGGTACTGACGAAGGTCTACACGACACCAAGATGGCGCAGAAAAGGCTTCGCAGAAACGTTGGTGAGAGCAGTTACGGAAGAGTGCGCTTGTGCATTAACTTTGTATCCGCCTGGACAAACTGACAGCCGGGGTAACAATTCACAGGATGTTGAAGACAAAACAGCACGTAGTTCTATACGTGGGGATTCACAACGATGCTCAACACATATATGATAGAATCGGTTACGTGGGACTCTGTGGAAAGACTCGACCGATCGGAGTTGAAGACGTGCTGGAGATTGGTTTTCGCAACACAAAGAGGGGTCATTGGTGATAGAGGACGGAAGGAAAGGTGGCTTCCCAGCTAGTGTTCGAACAGCGACATACCCGGAGCTATTGTCCAAGGCGTCAATCAGCATGAACTTCGGACGGGCAATCACGCTCACATTATCCGCAATCCCATTTCATTTTCTCGCGAAATCTCCGCTTCTTCCTCCCGATTTTCTCGTAACACAAATCCCATCGATTAACATCTCATTTCCTGCCATTGCTTTCAACATGTCCCAGACGGTGAGCAAACTCACAGATACGGCAGTTAATGCTTCCATTTCGACACCGGTCTTTCCGTCACAAATTGCAATGGCTCGACACAGAATACTATATCGCCTACTGGTCTCCGGGTTCCCGCCAGGAGAATGGTCTTCCGCGCACAGCTCCACAGAGACGTGAGACAGGGGAACCGTGTGACAAAGGGGAATCAACTCGGACGTCCTCTTGCTACAATGCGTGTTATTATGGATCAAAAGGACGAAGAAGAATGAGTACCTCGCCATGATCCCCGCTAGCTGAGCCACAGTAAATACGTCTCCCTTTGACCTCGACTTGTCTCTACGACGATTCACTTCAGCACTATTGATGCCATCAGAAGTCTCAGGCAGATTACAAATAAGACGGTATGCGACTGCAGGGATGAAGATCCTTCCCTCCGCGGTTGCAGATCGATGCGTGATCTCTTTGCTTGAAACATCAACCATCGCAGGCCTGCCTTGTTTATCTATGTGCGTAAGACGCTCTTCCGAAACATGTACCGAGGACGTATGGATTGCTGCGCGTTGTATTCCACCTTGCATAGTGAAGCTTTGATGCACCTTCGTAAGCGAAATAGGATAAATCCGGTGAGAAGCTTTATTTATCTCCAGAATGCGATCTGGCGGAATGGTTAAAGCAAAAGTAAGGATTATGCTACATAGATCCATGGAATACATTTTTTGAAGAGTAAAATTACACTCAACCTCCGATTTTAATCATGGGCCGATTGTTGACGACATCTATGTCTTCCATTCCGTCGTGTTTCTCTTTCTTGAATCCGAGAGCCGCACGAATTACCTATGGGACGGATTAGGATCACCAAACTGCAAGTTTCGATACTGAAAGCACTCACTTTGAGCAAATCGTCGTCCTGAGCCCCGCTTCGCATTAGGTCTCTTAAGGACACTTCTCTGCTGTCAAAGAGGCAGACCTTCACGCGATAAGGGCTTGCATTCTTGATAAGAAACAATACCAGTAATTACCTTAATCTGACCATCCGCTGTTATACGGAGGCGGTTGCATGAGCCACAAAAATGGTCAGACATGCTACTGATGAATCCAAAAGAGCCACGATATCCAGGAATTTTAAACGACCGAGCCGTGTCATTTATCTCATCGGAAACCTTGTACATGTCAGGATGAATGATCGACACGCGATCCAGTAAAACGGAGGAAGGAACCAGTTTACGCTTGTCCCATTTATTGCCTTAAAAGCGGATACATGACCTGTCAGACAGAAATGAAGCGAACAGAGGCTATATTGCTTACCGTTGAATGGCATGAATTCTATGAACCGAACTGATAAAGGGTATGAGCTATATATTTATTAATATTGGACTCTGCGGGTGCCGACCAGATTAGCTTACCGAGTGAGCTCGAGAAACTTTAGAACTTCATTATCATTCAGACCGCGAATGATAACGACATTCAGCTTAAGCGATTTCAAGCCAGACATGGTCAGGGCAAGCTCGAGAGAACGCAGAACTGCGTCATGTCCCATTCTCCGGGTCATGAGCTCAAACTTGAAAGGATCCAGAGTATCAAGGCTGCCAAGTCACATCAGAAGCTAATACCCGGCCAAAACAACCTATTCGTACCTCAGATTAAGATGCGTTAGCCCATTCTCAACCAACGGGGAAAGTTTTCTGTGCAGAGCGACTCCGTTGCTTGTCATCGCTATTGATTTCAAGCCGTGTTGACGAAGTTCCTTCAGGCGTCCTACGTTAAGGCTAGCATCAGAGGTACGTCAAAGCAAATGCCAACATACCAACAAAATCTACTATGCCTTTGCGAACAGTAGGTTCGCCACCAGTGAGACGTATCTTGTTCACTCCGTTCTTCACGAAGAGAGTAGCCAAGCGGATAATCTCGTCATCGCTTAGAATATTTGCCGAAGGAGTTAGCTCCGTTCCCTCGCTAGGCATACAATAGAAGCCTAGGCGGAGATTCAGTAACTCAACACGGAACAGGATAACAACAAGCTCACATCGTAGATTGCATCTCTCGGTCAAAGATATTCGCAGATAGTCGTGACGTCGATGGAACGAGTCTAAAAGCACGGGAGTGAGAGGGTTTATGCGTTCTATTTCCGCAAGTTTTATCTGCAATTCCACGTTCGTCATAATATTCCCTGAATTATTTGGATTGAGGAACCTGCCTTCACTCTATCGCGAACATCTAAAGCATCCTCAAATGCCAGTGATTCTGTTGAACGAGCTGCATGAAGTCTTCGATAAGGACGCCATAGTATGAATGATCTAGTCTTAGCAGAGAACATCGTGGCCAACGACAGGTCGCAAGCTATCCATGCTTCGTAAGTAAGTAAAACATCATTGGACACCAAAAAAAGCCGCCCAAAGGATCCAACAACACACCGATTCGGTCACGTGCGTATCTTCTTTCAGTTTAGCCAATCGCGCTTCAACTTGAACATGAAACCAGAGCGTGCAATTTCACGAACATTACTTCTTCCCTACGCAATGTTCGGCAACTGGAGTACGAAGAAAAGCGATCTCGATAACTCGAGTCCCAGTGCTGAACAGACATCGGCCAACTCGTCCGCTGACCCCAGGCCTGAAGCTACTTCAGTCCCGCAAAATTCGAGCATATTGTCTCTGAATTCCCCGCATGATGCTATCATCAGTCAGATTGACAATGAAGTGCGCGAATTGCAGGACGCTCCAGGTCCTGGACAGTCCTCACCTGCAAAACTTAGGAACAGAGAACTTCCGGAAAACTTATACGATCCGTTCGATGGTCAGAGCGTTGGTGTCATGGTCCCTGGCGAATTCGAAGAAGAAGAAGACGATTTATGGACACATCTCGCCGAAATTCGCAATTTACAGAGCGATGTTGCCAGAATGCACGCACAAATGGAAAGACTTGGTGAAAACGACCGCTTTTACGGTCCAGAGGAGACTGGGGAAGAGGAGACTGCCAACGTCGGAGATGAAACAAAAGCAGAAAAAGCAGCAGAATTCACCAAGCTGTCGGATAGATTCAGTGTGAGGAAAGAAGCGATTGACGCAATAATGCAGAAGGTACGTTTCTTTCCTCGTAAAGATGTCTTGGTGCACAGTTTCTGATTTTTTTCTTTCTACAGCTACAAACGCTATCGAAATCTATCAACGACTTCCACTCCTCACGCGCTCCTGTATTTCGATCATTATCATCCCCAGCTCTACGGGAGGCTGAAAGTAAAGCGGAAAAGCCGGGCGTTGCTTCAACCAGAACGGATCGAGACGTTGGTTCCTCCATGCCGAGTAACAACGTATTATCGGCGTCGTTGAAGGATAGTCCCGATTCTATGAGTAGGGCCTTAACAGACCCTCCAGAGTCAGTTTAATAAAGTCTCGCGTGCAGTTCATGTTGTATAGATACACATTTGTATTTAGGGAGGACTTGAAGATCGTCCAAAATGGATCGACATGACTAATCCTGAGTATGAGATGTGATCTGAAGCTGTTGCTGTATCTCAGCTTTCTTGTTCCGTTCCATACCATATAGTCTATACACCAATAATGAGTAATAATGCGCCTAGGCAGGCAAGGACGAAGGTAATACAGCTATTCTGTCTCCATCTATTCATTTCACCCAATCCTGAAGTAGCTCTTTGGAGAGGATATCGTTCAGCGCATCGATGACCCGTCTAATTCCTCCACATATGGGATCGTGATGGTATGTAGCACTACTGGCTATGCATCTGTTACATAGTACGTGACTGATTCTCGTTCTCTGTGTACCACCAGCGGTGCTGGCATGACAGTGACGACATGCAAATTCAAGGACCGACAATGGACCCTCTCCTTCGTCCTCTTAAACCTGGGGAAGTCGGCGTCTCCTTCTTTCCAAATAACATGCGTGAAATCCTCCCAGAGTCCTCATTCAGGCTCATTGACCGTCCGATGCAGGTGAGGGCCGCTCTTTGCTCAGTTCGTCTCCGACTCTTCAATCAAAGCAAAATTCGCAGACGGGAGACATTTGCAAGCGCAGTTTTGAAGACGTTCAGTCAGCCGTCGTTACGGACGTTCATGTCAGATTCAAGGTACGTGTGCGGGTACTTGATTCGGAATTCTATTGTTCAATAGGAATCTTTGAAGGTTGCGCATGCGGTCTCCGGCATCAAGGTAAGCTGATATGTATGATGTATATAAATTTATCCTGCTTACATCTGTGATCTTTAGTTGGGGGACTGGAAGTCTGTGGATGATATCAAAGAATTCGATGATATTGCAGTAGGAGACTTCGTTGTCTATAATGATTGGGTCGGGCAAATTCAAGAGGTGCGCCTGTTGTTGCTCCTATAGTCATAGTCGATATTAATATCCTTACAGTTCTTTGATGAGTCTGTCATCCAGACGTCAGATGGCTCATTGGTGCGCCTTCCAGAAATCAGTGCGCATCTTGTGGTTGGCGAACGAGGACCGGTACGTTTGTTGAAATATCTGAGATTGAGACGCATTCCGAGCCTTCTCCAGGACATATTACCAGCTCCTCCGGAACAGGGAATTCAAGGCCTAATATCGTATTTTATGGGTGAACTTCGACCTTCTTCCGAGGATTTGGTGGTATCTGTCAAGCATACCGTATGTGCTGTGGCTTGGATGGCAGTTAATCAATCTGTATGAACTCTGCCTTCTATTACCCTCTTGTTTCTAATGACATTCGGCTAGCTTACTCCAGAAGAAGCGTCGAAACGTAACCGACCGAAGCAGTTCTGGTATGGAAAGGACATTTCGCAATTGACGTTATTACGTGGAATGAATGACCAATTGCCACGAGTTGGAGACCGCCTCATCCTCAAGTCAGTACCGGAACACGTCCTTACTGTACATGGCCAAGAGGACCAAAAAGCAGGAATCATACGAGTAGAAACGTTCGTTATATGCGAGACAGAAACAACAGTGGATCTACTCTGGCAGAATGGTTCAACGGAAAGGGCTCGCTCCACTGAATTGATACCCTACCTAAATCCCGATGAATATGATTGCTGGTAAGCGCTAGGAATGATTAAAATGTATTTTATACGAGCTGATCTTTTTAGGCCTGGGGATCATGTCATTTGGAAGACGGAAGACGAGAGACATGGTGCCGTTGTGCAGTCTGTGAATGCCTCGGAACGAACTGCGGAGATTGTTCTTTATAGTGGACGTCGTGAAGTGGTTTCTGTTCTCGAATTGGATGCTCATGGTGCAGCTGCTAACCAGAGCAATCCACAAGAAGCGTTCGGCGTTCGCCGGGGAGACTTGGTCTTTATCCACAGGGAAGGTGATACGAACGGGTGTCTGAAACCAATGGTTCCAAGGTTCATCTCTGCTCTATTGACAGTTAAATAATGGACAGCTTACTGTTTCTCTAGCATAGGTGAACTCGAGTCATGGGTTCATGAATTACCTTTCGAGGACGAAGAGACTGGGGAACTTTCGGGATGGAGGAAGGAGTTGGATAGGATTGGTCGCATGATCGCGCAGAAAGACGAACCGGCTGAAGACGATAAAATCAAGAGACCCGAGCCAGGCAGGTGCGAAATAGATTGGTTCGGTGAAGTCACGAATGTGAGCTGCCTTCTATGCCTGCTTTTGGCTGTGCTAATCGATCGGCGCAATAGCTTCGTCTTGATGATCTAGTGAAAGTTACTCTACCTGATCTTCGCAAAGTCGACGTTCCTTTGGAAAGAATAACTAGACTTCATGATGGCCTCGAACAGCTTGAAGACCTCTGGGGTGATGAACTATCGGATAGCCATAGTGTATATGATTCTCTTCATGGCGATGAAGGTACTTATGAGGTACAAACTGAGGATGGGCGATGGCAGCAATTTGACGATGGGTCAGAAGAGGATTGGGTGGATGAAGATGTGGATGAAGATGTGGATGAAGCCCTTAGCGATCTTTATGATATGGCAGACTCAATGGAAGTCGATGAGATCACAACTCCTGACGCCGTCGCACATGGTAATGGCGTAGTTCCAGGAGCCTGGCCGTCCCCTGGAGAAGGTGTTGATAACATTCAGCCACAAGCCTCTTCCACGCCCAAACCTGAGTGCTCTGAAATTTCGAGGATGTCGACTGACATTGTCCGGAAACAGCCTCCTATAGAACCTTCATGGAAACGCTTTGATATACTTCCGTCCGCGCCTCCAGATCACGCCTTCTTCGAGACTACAGCAGACCAACCTTCACGACAGTTTATGGCTCGTCTGTCGAAAGAGTACCGAGCCCTTTCGACAAGTCTCCCAGGTGAATTAATCGTGCATCTCTCGTTTGTCCTACTGCTGACGCCCCTCGATAGAATCGATCATTGTGCGAACCTATGAAGACCGTACAGATCTCTTGAGGTGTCTCATAATTGGCCCAGAAAACACACCCTACGAAGATGCTCCATTTGTCATAGACTGGAAGCTCGATGGCAATTTCCCACAGAGTCCACCTATTGCACACTTCCATAGTTGGACAAACGGTATGAACACTTCCTAATAATCCTTGAAAAACCCAGGTTGATTTTTTATTGCCTGATGATAGGAAATGGCCGTGTCAATCCCAATTTGTATGAGGAGGGAAAAGTGTGTCTTTCCATCCTCGGGACATGGGCAGGGGACCGAAGTGAATCGTGGAATCCAGCAAGATCATCTCTTCTTCAAGCCTTCGTTTCTATCCAGGGTCTTGTGCTTGTGAAAGAGCCGTAAGTGCTCTTTTCCGTACTTTCCTTTCTTGTATTCACTGACAGTCTCCAATCAATTATAGGTGGTATTGCGAGCCCGCTTATGAGAAGCTAAGGGGTACGGCCGAAGGCAAGGTCAACAGCAGATTGTACAATGAGAAAGCGTATGTCCTTTCTCGAGGTTTCGTCCGTCGCGCGCTTGAGGTCCCTGTCGGTGGTCTAGAGGACGTTATCAAAGACATTTACATCACCCGAGGGAAGCTTGCAAAGGTCATTACCAGTGCGCGCAGTCTTATTGAGAAGAGTAGGATAACTAAGGAATCAGAAGATGACAATGGCGAGCTGGCCGTGCCTAGGTTGACTGGAGGTGGCATTATTCCTCTCACTAGAATCCTTGACAAGCTAGAAGCCCTTTCCGCTGCGCCGAGCTGATCCTCGTGGTAGAAGAACCTCTACATTTGATTCCTTTCTTGCATTTGTGATAGGAGGTACACAGAGTTGTATGTAGATCCAGACGCACTGATTCATTAGGCTCCACTTTTTGTATTGTATAAACAAACAGTGTACAGACGTGCAAGAGGGTAAACGAGCGTTAAAAACAAAAGAATGCGCGTCTTTGATATGAACGAAGAAATGCGATGCGTCCACCTTGGGAGGCGCGTCGAAGAACGAAGTACTGTAACATCAGCTTGGAAGGCATATTAAATGAGTGAATTAGCTGAAATTCCATCAGTGATTCTGAACCTCAAGGGTATAAGGGATGAAACAAGAAGCATCCAATGAGCCATATGCTCGAGAAAGCCAAGAATCATGAATGTTAGCAAGGATAATCGTCAGTGGACATGCTTGAGTCTGTCGCCCATCTTTAATGCTGACGCTGCCGATTAACATTCGTCAAGGAAGCTATTCTTCGGGTTGATCTGCTTATAGTCATCCTCCCATGTAGTTATATTAGGGTTTGTGTATGCTTCGATATATCTACAGCAAAATATTTGTTTAGTCAATTCAGCTCAAGGGAAATTCTCGGACGTACTGGTTGATATAGGCCTGAGTCGGGAAATCCGGTGGATCGCAACCAATGTTCTTCTGGTCTGGACGTTGGTAGACTCGGACATAGTCTATCTTCATGGTAGTCGGGAACGTCAAATGATCCACGTCTACGAAGCCGAAGTTTTCCGACATGCCCAAGTTTAGCAAGATATACTAGGAAGAACCATCGAGTTAACAGACATCAAAATCTTTGATTTGGATCGAATCGCATACCATCGGTTCTTGTGGAACAGGGCGAGCAGAAATTTCCACTCGCGTGTCTGCAGCCATGCCTGGCGAATTAATCCGCCAAGCGAGCTTATCGTCATTGATCCAACCAATGTAACTACAAGACATAATCAGATCTTTGATGACTGGTGAGAAACAGGACGCTTACGCGTCATCAAATCCGGGCTTGTATTCAAAAGCGTAGACACTGTAGCAACCACCAGACAGTTCATAGCAATCCTGGTTCGTTAAGGATACACCAGAAGTTGCTTGTTGGTAAACGCCTCCGGTATACGTATTGAGCTCTGTGACCTCCGGATCCGTAATGATCAGGTTGTCGGAAGTGTTGAACCATTCGTACTGCGCATTGAATGGTGCCCATTGACCCGATTGTGATACATGACCAAATCCGTCAGCGACTTGCGCCTCGAAGACGTCGATTTCCGGGGCAGCACGACCAACATATGTGCCATCGGAGTGTATAGGGCCTGGATGCGAATCGCCTGGACAAGTGCATCGAGATAGCCGTTGGCCAGGCATATAAGAGAGAACATCATCATAGCTCGGATCACCGTTTACCGTGGCACTTTGTGATTCGGAAGATATCAGTGTTTCATCCTAGAAACAGTTTAATTTGTGCTCACGCGATAGGTAGACCGTTCTTCGTCTGATTTGCGACCGTACCGACGTCGCAAGCGTCGTATGAATAGGGCCATGTCCCATCAAGAGATGCACCATAACCGGCACGGCCCAGGTTGCCCATCGCCCAGCTGTAGAAAATACGTAAGACCATGCCCGTTCCAAATAAATACGAATATCATACAATGCAGGCCATAAACCACTAAAGACGAATTAACATTAGTCAGAAATGCCAAGATATTCTATTAAAAAAAGTAGAACGTACGGAATTGTGGTTTCTCCAGGTAGGACTACGCTCGCTTCAAGTAATCCGCCAGTAAAGCAGAACTTGTTCCAAGTACTCATCATGCCTCCCTCGTAATCAAGCCCATGCGTCTGCTTCTGAGACAAAGTGATCTCTAGAGATCCATTCTTTGTTGTAATTGCTTCAGGGTCATACCTTACGTACCATCCTCAACATACAATTGTTCAAGATTATTCCAAAGAGGAGCTCACCATTCCATGTTGTTGGTACCCCAATAGTGAAGATCAACCGCCTCCCAATATGGATCATCACCAGGATAGAAGGTTCGGCCATCAACATTGAACTCGTCTGAAAAGACAAGTTCCAGGGTAGTGCCATCGATGTATGATGCCTTGGTATACACTTCCTGAGGCGTATCCTTGTCAATCAGGCCGAAGTTGCCGATCTCTGCTATTTGGCCAGATGCATTAATCCCGCCGATATTGAAACCACCCATAGTAGACAACTTGTTACTGGTGAAATGCGTTATCAAGGGGTACCCAGCGCTATATGCAGCCAACAATACATTAGCACGCGTCAGATGAAATTGACATTACTGGATACGCGTACAATAGAGAGACCAGACCCATGGTAAGAATTAGCTGCAGGAGAGGAATATCGTCGCATCAGTGACCGTATAAAATAGCATTTTAAGTAAGCTTCTACCAAACAGCCTAAATTTGCCAATCCTCGACTTGTAAAGATGGTTCCGCCCTTGTCAATTTTCCTGTCTCGACGGGGATCGGGATTATGCAACCAGTCATCGGGCTCCTTAAAATTTGGTTCTATCTCTGCACCCCATGAGGACGGGTCAGGAGCGAGCGAAAACTACATGGTTGAAGTATAAGCGGAGTAGTGTGAAACCATATGAAATGTGCGGAAAACCGGACAAACCTTGTCCGAGATAGAGGGTGCGATGGACGCCTTGGAAGACCCAGCAGCTGCATACGGGGTTTCGTTCTAAGAGTTGTCAAATAAGCTTATGGCTTGATGATGATAAGGAAGGGTATATAATTACGAGGGAGGTCGAAGACAGCTGAGAGCGAAGAGTAGGACCTTGAGCGAACGTGGCCTGCACGCCGGCGGCTGGACTTTTTAGCGAGGGTGAAAGAAGGTTGGTGGAGGACGCCGGGGAGTCCGGGTCAGCGCTGTAGAGGCGACGGCCAGCGGAGGACATGGGAGGAGGAGGATGAGAAAAGGCGGGGGTGCGTTAGAGAGGAGAGGAAGAGAAGAGATAGCTATGGGACCGTGGGTAATACAAGCTCGTCTCTATTTGGTTACAAATCTAGTACTACTAGTAGTTCTTGTCTAAGCGTTCCCTTGTTACCGCCAAGTTTCCCACGATTAGGTCGAATCCTGTGTTCGATGATCTGATCTTCTTCAATTTTGGTCACCTCCATCATTGATCCACAGATCTGGCCTTATGGATGTACACAATGCCATTTGAACAAAGAGCATCCCGCTATTCGTTACCTATGGAGTAACACAATGAAGGGACACAAACACGAAGGCTCAATAATTGATCTATCTGCGTGGGGGCTGAGGAGCGGAGTTTGAAACTCTAAACCGACGGAAGAAAACGAACGCGATCAGCCCTCGACGCGCCTTTCACCTGGCTCTGCTGCCTCTACCGTCTCCGCGAAGCGTCCTCTCCTCCCGCACCGCAGCATCCATATACTCCGCGATAAAACCTATAAACTCAAATCAATTCCAACTAACATCTTTCCCTTTAGCGTTTATTATTGATCGAAATTTACACGTCTTCAGCGACACATCTGTTGTATGCCAGCATGCCCAAGGGCTTGGTTCCCAAATCATCGTCAACGCCTGCCAGCAGGTCCATCTCCGCGTCAGAGCAAGTCATCTCATCTCACTTGCTTATTCCTCGCGTAACAGTCTATTCAGGATAGCACGCAATGTCAAGACCTTCGAGACTTGGTCTTCCTATAATGGCTGTGAACAGGTCGCGTTTTCCGACTTGCCAGACTCCATCAAGCCCGACGTCATTTCTGTATTTGATGTCAAAGGAAAGCTTCCTCAGAGCCTAGTTACGAAGGTAACACGCGTTTAGTCTCTCGTCGAACCCGCTCACCTCCTCTCTAGACGTCCAGTACGTATAAGCGCGTCGAGAAACTTTCCCCGGGATTGCACAAGTTTCTTCTCAGAGCATACGACAAAATGCCAAGTCTTTTTTGTCAAAAGAGTAAGAAAGTCGACGACTGTCTTCTGGAGTTAGGGACCGTTTTCTTGGCCTGGAGCCAGCTCAATCGAATGAAGGAGACCAAAGAGAGATGGTCTGAGGCAGACTTCGCCGCCAATGTGTATAATCTTCTGCGAAGTCCTGCGATGCGGGAATGCTCGTATCGGTATGTTGCGCCAAGAAGTCGAAGATCTTTGCTGATTATTTTATCCTTTCTTTTCTTTCGAGCACAGAAACCAATGCAGCATCCAGCTTCCTCAGCCTCTCCCTACAAAACTTCCTGTTCCACCTACCTCGCGCCGAATTATCAGCACCAAAATCATTGTCCCAGATGGTTCCATGTTCATCCGAGCCGCCTCTTTGCAGAAGCTCTCACAAGCACGAAGTTCAGCATACAAACGCATCAATGAGCATCCGTCAACGAAGCGCACCTGCGGGCATGATGGCGAGAGTACCTTCCGCTATCAAGCGACCCCTGCTTTACGCCCGCAGCCTACGCCTATGTTCGAATTTGCAGGTGCTTTCCTAGAAGATAAGAAGCCCAGCTGTGATTCGCTTGAACATGCGTTCCGCCAAAATAGAATGGCTTGTGCTGCCGCGCAGCGCCAACTTAATTCCTTTTGCATCGAATCCCCCGTTTTTGGCCTCATTTGGGCGGATGAAAAGGTGAAGGCACATGTGGACTGGTGCCTTAAGGAGGGCAAGCATCCTGTAAGTATTCCAAGCATCCGAGACTTGAATTTTGTATGTATCACTGACTTGCCTTCCTCCAGAAAATATTCTCTGCAGCTTATCCGGGATCTATAGCCATCGAGGAAGCTGATCAGGAAGAGAATGGCACGTCTCCATCCGCAGCTTCGCGGTCGACAGCATATTCACAGCCTGTCCTCGAGGCATCTGAGTTCTTCGAATGGGACCTGTTCGAACCCGCTGATATTCTCTGTGTCTTCATCGTCTTGCGAAATCTTGACCGGTGGATTGCGCACGGATTCCGCGACCGTGTCTTGCGCGGCATCAACGCGCGTGTGAAGGCAGTTGTAGAAGAAGACAAGCCCTACATGCCTTGGAGAATCGAAGAAAGCGCGTTGAAAGCAAAAGTACTCCGGTCAAGCTCGCTCTCGAATACGGAGAACACCGTTTCGCCTCGAAGCAGTAACGCATCATCCATTCCTGGACTACCTCTTTCCTCGAAGCACGCCCAGCCGCCTTTGGTTCCTGTACGCAAGTCGACACGAAGCAAGACCAGGTCACAGAACCGGTGATCTAATCTCACGCTACGCATTTAGCATCTGGCAACTCAACACTCTCACTTACATTCTTTACTTACAATGACCCGCATCTCATTGCATTGATGTCATGAACGCATTCCTCACGTCCTGCGATACCTACACTTCCTTATACCATCTCTTGCATGTTATGATTCGGATGTTCATGTATGCATTTATGCCGCTTTTTTGCACGCTTTCGCATTGCTTTCGACTCTACATGCGTTTTGATATTGTTACAACAATGACATCTGACTTTCGTTTTGCAATTAGATCAGCGTAAACAGAACTTCGCGAACAGAAAAATAAAAAGTGAAACGAGATCAGGTACGAAAGAAAATGGGTAAGATAGTCTATGATGTGGAATGGGAAGCGTCAAGTGGGTTAAGCAGACCAGCTTGAAGGAATATCAGCAATGGTCTTTGCCCACACGGAGAGCCTACCCCGCTCCCAATCTTCCACCTTGCTCAAGCCGACGTATCCACGTCGACCTTCCTCGATTTTTAATCGTTTCTCCGCATCGCACCAGAACATCACCCACTTGCCGATCCGTAGGTGTCCCGTGCTACGCTCAAAGTACCATTTATTCACCGGATTGTCTGCGCGAGAGCGCCAGACGAGATCTCGCCCTTCTCCCTGGCCCTCCTTGCCTCCGTTAGGATTCGCAGCGTATGAGAGTCCTAGACCGTACGACTCGTCGTGCAACGCAACCCACAAAAAGTCGACAGTACCGTCGCCTTGGTTTTCTGGGCGCACAGCGAATTTGTCGAGGTACGCAATCGGCTCTGCAGTTGAGCCCGCATCTGCACTGGGCGGCTCGCTCGTGACGATTGCCGCACCCGCATAGTCACCCGCGATGATGGCGAAGTCGAGGCGCTCTTCAAGCCTGCTGTAAAACGCGTCCGAGTCAAGCGTGCGATGGAATGAGCTTTCCAGGAGAGATGTAAGCTTTTCCCGATCGAGGTCTGCGGTGCGATTGACGACGCGTACAGGCGCACCTCGACGTAGGAGCGTCGGGGTATGCGGTGTGAGTTTACCGTTTCCTTGCAGGAGTGCATGCGGGAGACTCGAGCTGAGCTCGGGTTTGTTCGTGATTAGATTTCCGATGAGAGATCTTGGAGAACGATGCGACACCATGATTGCAGAGGACGAAGGCGGCATATGAGAAAGACATACGCGCGCCAGTGCAAGGTTGCTGAGAGCAGTTGGATGTGAAGAGTACCACGAAGGATGGAAGGTCTCGCTAATGTGCCGGTACTCAGCCGTTAAGTTTACAAGAAGATGAGGCAGACCGTTACGCGCGTATGAAGGGACGCCGCCTTCCTTATTGATGATCATGAGTCGCAGAGGAGTCAAGTCCACATCGTCAGATGTCCCGTTAGTCGAGGTTTGAGACACTGCCCCCGCCTTTGCCATACCTTTCGCAAGCGCACCAATAACATCATTCGAATGTATTCTCACGGATCGGCAGAATGAGTCCAGAGCAATCGGAGGTAGAACGGGTATTTCACCTGAACGTAATGCAGAACGAATGGCGACAAGATCGTGGGGCAAAACGTGAGCTTCCGGGGAGGGAGCATCATTGTTGATGTGCTCGTCCTCTTCGCTTTCGTGAGGACCAAGTCTGACGACGCTCTGCAGAACCGGACGGGCGCGAGCACCTTGGCTCTCTAGAGTAAAAACGACTCGCATGACTTCGTCAACGGCCTTCGCCTTGTCGCCTTGTTCTCCTCGGACCCAATCATCGTGCTCGATGACGATGACACTGGTAAGACCAAGTTTTTCAAGGTAGACCAAACCCTTTGCAATACTCTCTAGCTGCCGATCTGTGAACGGCCCCTGAAGCTTGACAAGAGCTGTACGGCGGATGATGGGGTCCAAGATCTCAGCCGCCACTGGGTTTTTGACGGGCGTTTCTTGCGCATTCTTCAAGAGTTCCTGAGACGTCCGTAAGGTGGTGAGAGGGACCGGAGAGCGTGAAGATGTCTGCTTCGTTGAGCGAGTCCGAGGGCCAAACGATTGGAGATAAGATTTTGTATCCCTCAGTGAGGGTTTTGATTGCAGAATCGACAAGATGAAGTCCTGAGAGAAAGAGGTTACTGCGGTTAATAAAGGTATATGCGCGTGGTCGAACACACATTGTGGGATATGTCCGGCTCGTCAGGCTCGGGAGGGGATGGCAGGTGGCCATTGCGGACGGTCTAGCGTGCAGCTAGCTCAGCGGAAATGGAAGACAAGCGCATAAACAGAAAGACAAACCGCGAATGACGAGGCAAGGATGTTGGGGAGACGCCTCTGAGCTGCACTAGCTTGGGCGGGTATACAGACGCGAGCTGAATTAAACATGCAGGATAACAGGGAGTCGAGGATGGTGGTGGGGGGGGAGTAAGGTTAGGTGTCGTTATGAGAGATGGGGGCTGTTTAAATATGTAAGAATCATGAGGCAGGTATGAGGCGATGGACTGAGGCGACGGTTGTACAAAGTGGGATGAGTCGATGATGATCTACAGAGACCGAGATAAAACTTTTCGGCTTAAGCAGACTTATCTTATCTTATCACTTCCAAACCAGGAAGTCGCCCTAATCCGTCCATCTTCGCCATCGGTAGATAGAACTCCGCCATCCATATGCAATTTGGTATTCACGGCAATCGTCTTTTGCAGGATTTCCCAAGGCGGTACTGGAGAACGTAACGCCTTTTGCTGCCAGATTCGACATCGTGACTTTCTTTTCCTCGGAAGAATTGAAGCTTCGACATTCAAGTTCGTATTCACGCCATAATTAGTTATATCTGGAGCACTTAACGCCTTTCGCTGCCATACTCATTTCGGAGTCAGCGAAGCTGTGTCTGTAGTTCTCCTCACGGCACGTAGACGAAGTATTGCTATCGTCAAATAGTACGGCACACGTTTGCACCGGTCTGTCTGGATCCGATGTTGTCGCTGGCAAGACTCACACTTCAATTGGCGCCAAATGAGCGCTTGCTAAAAGAGAATGAATCTTCATCATGCGTAGCATTAGAGTTCATAGCAACTTCTATGAGCAAACTGGATGAAGAAGATTTCTTGTCTCACGACATCAATCTGCGTGAGTGCCGGAGATTTCTGTTTCGAAGAGACAGGCGCTTAGTGCAGCTTCTTTCTCTGATGCCACCGAATAAGAGAAGATTCGCTGTTCTGCGCTTGTGGCTTTTCCCCGCCCTCAAAGATAGGCGCCAGCACCGCTTACATTATATTGAATTAGACGCTCGGGCAGCAATATTCGCCGAATCACTGTATTTTTGTGGCATTGATAGGTACTGCGACTCACTCGGAGTTACTTGGACACGGGCTTTACCCGTGCCTCAAAGGATCGAGTCGACGAAGAGGCCGCTGAAGCCAGTCAACCTTGTATTAGGGATGATAGGTATGAATTAGAATATATCAGTGTTTTAGGGATTTAGGAAGGTCTCTTGAATCTATTGTATTGGGTGCATTCTGTCCGGGGAGCATAAGCAACTCAGACTCTTTCTCTCAGGCCTAATGGCGTGTACTTGCACAATGATATAGCATGGAAATCTTACGAAGTAAAACAGTATATATCATGTGATAAGTCAGACTGTGAAGTATCCGAGGGTCGACAGCATCACAAAACCATCAATTGTAATTTCTCTCACTTGAAACGTGTTACTCATGGAAAAAGTGAAGTATGAATTTTCTCAATAGTGATGGCTAAGACAGATCTTCTTGGACTTGGAATGCTTTACTGATCAATACTGCTGAGTCGAGAAGGAGTACAGTTTTATTATACAAATCAAATCACTATTTTTGAAAATTGGCATATAGTAGATGGTCCATACTTAATTTACAAGCTTGCTGTAAGGGATTTGGTTGAGGAATAAGTTCTGGACAAAATGAATACTACCGGAGGAAAGGTGGAAGGCAAGTTTGGACAGGAGTTTGACGATGAAGTTTGAAACAAGCTCTCTTTGTTCAGAGTGCATTACTTATGCAAACCGCTGCGCTGTAATATTTTTGCACTCACCATATTTATTTGGCAGCAACCTGCCCTCTGTGACGTCAGGCCTGAGAAAAACTCTGCATTGTGATTCGTCCCCGCAAATCGGAAACGCAGCTCACATGACTTTGCACCTTCCCCGCATTCACCCGCACAGGACACTGATCGGTTGGATTCTTGGCAAAACACATATTTTGCCCATCCATACTATACGAAATGACACTGAAATACAGAAAGAATAATTGTGTTTCTTCTTGAAAGCCCTTCGGATGATGAACCAGAGGGTAACTCTGATGAAACAATTTTTTCTGGGAATTCTGGCAAAATTCTCGACCCGAATGAATTGATATCACATGGCTCGGCCATAGAGTTCACGCGCCGACTTTTGCTTGGTCCTGGTCCTGAGTTCGGGGCAGTTATACAAATATTACGATCCATAAATAAGAGGACCGGGCTGCATTAGGCCTATCAAATCCCATCTTCACACCATCGAGGAAGGTAGGCGGACGCGAGATGGTCAGTGCATTCTCACACTTTCATTTCCGAAGTGAACAAGAAGTCGCTGATGGGTGGTACTACATCCGATACTCAGAGTTCTTCCGATGCAGTTGAGGACGTCCTCCAGGACCAAAAGGCAGCCGCAAAATCAGCAGCTAGCTCCGCAAAAGCCGTTCGTTGCTGTCGTCCTGATGTATCAGCTCGCAATTGATCACTTGTTTAGTTCATCTCAGGTGGCTTTGGCGGTGTCTGCGCAGTGCTCACCGGTCACCCTTTCGATCTCATCAAAACACGTTTACAAACGGCAAAACCAGGCGCTTATACTGGTGCTATAGATGCCGTAAAAAAGGCGCTCGTGAAGGACGGCGTAACTGGGTAAGGCGAGAGTTAGACTCAATGGTGATGACAAGCTGATAGTAATACAGTTTGTATCGTGGTGTGGTCCCACCGTTATTAGGCGTAACACCCATCTTCGCTGTCTCTTTCTGGGTAAGTCCAGACGGCATTGCTCATCAGAAACGCGGCATGAATTGAACTACGCTTGGATTAGGGCTACGATCTCGGGCAGAAATGCGTGGTTGCCCTCACCCCTAACCGAACTAGTCCGCAGTTCAGCACCGCCGAATATGCTGTAGCCGGTTTCATTTCTGCTATCCCTCAGACTTTCGTTGCTGCGCCTGTCGAACGCGCTAAGGTGCTTCTGCAGATTCAGGGCCAAGCTGGTGGAGAGGTCAAGTATAAAGGCGTCCTTGATGTCGTACGCGGGCTGTACAGGGAGGGCGGAATTCGGAGCATTTTCAGAGGAACCGGTGCAACACTCGCTCGAGATGGCCCGGGAAGCGCTGCGTGCGTTCTTATTCTGCTCTTAACACCAAATCAGCTGCTAAACCGAGTTCTAGCTACTTCGCTGGGTACGAGATCACTAAAAAGGCACTCACTCCGGCCGGTTCTTCCCCTTCTGATCTGAATTTGGGTGCAGTAATCTTTGCTGGTGGCATGGCCGGAGTCTGCATGTGGAGCATTGCTATTCCTCCAGATGTTTGTCCTTTTTCCAACTCGCTGTTACTTTTCTCGTTGCTTTAACTCCCGTGCAATTTCAAGGTACTTAAATCGCGGATCCAAACTGCGCCCACAGGAACATATACTGGTATTATTGATTGCGCGAGGAAGACCATTGCTGCAGATGGTGTTGCGGCTTTATGGAAAGGCTTTGGTCCCGCAATGGCAAGAGTACGAGAATCATGTCCCTTCGCTTCCATGAATAAATCGATTCTAACTGCTTATTTATACAGGCCTTCCCAGCAAATGCAGCGACTTTCGTGAGTTTCATATCCCTGAAATTTCCTTCAGTGTAATCTGACTTCAACGATTAGTTAGGGGTGGAAGCAACCCGAAAAGCTCTCGATAAGCTCTTTTAAATTAATATGAATGGAGCCGTCCGACTTGTTTCGACCTATTTCCAGATGATAGATTCCACGGTCATTTTGCATCTGTAACATATTGTGCATATATATTCCACGATTCTCAGTTAATACGAATAACGCAAGACCAAGACCACGATGGATTGACACTATTTGATGATTCCAATATATACCGAGAGCATCTTTTCACCAAGAAAGAACAATAGCCGTCGTATCGTCCAAATGCTGGAAATCCAAGTCAACAGTAAGGTTTCTGGATTGCTCTTCCAAGCTCTCGCCCAATGCGTCCTTGCATAGGTAAAGTGCTAGGTTCCCACCAAGTCCATCCCACTTCCTCCCGGAAGACTTTAAACAAACGCTTGCGAAGTGCTCAGCAATACGATCTGTCGTCCAGCCGTGTGAATAGTAGGGATCCGTGAGCCCATCAGAGCAAAGCACAAGTGCGTATTTCGTCCGCCCTCCTACGCTCGTGCTGCCCTTCAAGGTTCGATGAATGACGTCGGGTGTCGCAGAGACATAAGGAGGCGTGAGATTACGAGGAATGAATTCCTCGACTTTGGAGTGCATGCGATATCCAAGATTTACGTTAACAAATAGCTTAGTTGTATAAACGGCGGGCAGCTTGAAAGTGAAGTCCCCCAGCGCTAGAAGAAATATTAGTCAAGCTTGAGAGAATGGCTTCGGAAAAATGACAGTACAAATAAACACTTTCTTACCTCGAGTTACTGCTATGGCGCCAAGGATGCGGTCATTAAGTATGGCCTCACGTTCTCCAGGATGTTCGAGTTGAACACGCTGTACTTCCTTGTCAACGCGCGCATTATGAGGTGAAGATAACACAGCAGCTGTGAAGTCAGTCTTCTCGGCCGGATATTCCACAAGGACTGCAGATAACCAGTATTATTTTAAGTCAGTTACTTTTGTCTTTTCGAGAGAGGGGATACTGACCAGCTTGACAGTCTCCTAGATTCGCGACCCATAGATTCTGCATGCCAGGATCTATCAAGGCTATAATTGCTGTACTACCGCGCATACATCGAATGCATGCATTGTATACTTTACTGCCAGACTCTTGATCGTTCACCAGTTTCTTCAGCGCTTCTTCATTCAGGTTCTCGAAACTCTTAGGAAGTAGAGCTTTAAGTTCATCTCCGATCGATTTATCAATTTCTTCGATTGCCTTCGCGAGAATTTCGGAGATGGATTGAGGCGAAACCTTGGCCACATCTAATGCTTCTAAAGCGAGACGAATCTGGGTGGGCAAAGCTACGTGGGCGTATTCAGCAATTTCTTCACCAGCGTGACCTATCCATCATCAGCTTGTAGACACAGATTTCAAACGAAAAATGAACAAGAAATACCGTCAAAGACCGCAGCCATCGTCCACTTCCCAGAAGGCAGATCCCAAATCTGGAAGACATGCCGGTCCTCGCTTGGCTTAGCACCAGGTTTTGGTGCCATAAAGGGCTGGAATGTGGCGGTATGACAAATGAACTTCCTATCCGGGGATTTCAGTTCGGTGACATCGGCGACCCGGGATAGTTCCGCATTAAAAGCATCATGACTAGTAAATGAGTGATACTGCCGAGGCCATTGCATCCCGTCAGCGCCCTGGCTATACTGTATGCCGAAGTCCGTAGGGGTCGAATCTTTGATTGTGAAAGTTGGCTCAGACATTGAAGAATACACAGGGGAGAGCGGCTAAGATGGGAGGAATCAATCACGAAAGAGACATGTTCCTTATATAGAGCTCCTGATAAGGCTCCGCAGAGCTGATGCGCACAGAATAAGCATGGGCTGAGGGCAAACGTTGGGTGCAGGGTTAGTCTAAAGTATCAATGCACATATCCTGAAAGGAAAACCACAATATCCGAGTGTCATAAGGTTGCGTATTACAAGATGCTACGCGTTGAGATTTCTACATAGTCCCAAGAATGACACAACAACAGACGATCTGCAGGACTTACAAAGACAGTCATCCACTCTCATGCTGGGCGTCATCGTCCTCCAAAGTCAAGGCACTAAACATCCCAGCACTAGTGCTGATCGCAATTTCGTGATCAGAACGTGAAACCGCATCATCTCCAGTGCTTTCTGACGTCGGAGTGTCGTCGTCTTCAGAATCCGTCTGGGACTGGTCACTTTCTTCTCCACGGTCACTGAAAGCGTGCTCAATATCCTCGCCTTCTCCTTGGATCCATATACCTTGGCCTTTATCTTCTTTAGCAAGCGTACTTGGGTCGGTATCTGGTGGATAGAAAGCCCATTTGATTCTTCCTTCAGCAAGTGCCCTGAGGACTGGCAGTCAAATTTGAGTAGACTGAAAGTACGGAACAGACAGCAAGCAACTCACTATAATTACCAGCTCTATTGATATCAGGTCGACCAGCTTTTGCAGTGATCCACCCGTTCTTCTCTGCAAACACCGTGAGCACGTCCATTGCCGTCCATTGCCGAGTTACAGTGGTTTTTGTATTCGGTTGCATCCCAGCCCTCCAAGTCCGCTTATTCTCTAGCATCCCGTCTTTCTCCGCAGGATGTTGTAGCATCAGGATACTCTCTAACGGAAGATATTGAAGTGCACGGTAGATCGATGAGGGTATGGCGGGTATCTGAGATATAGGAAGAATCCCTGCGAGTACCTGCATCTCCAAGTCGGTGAAGCTAGGAAAAACTAAGCCAGGGCAGTCTACAAGCCTAACTTGCTTGGACCAGAATAACGTCTGAAAGTGTTTTGTCTGGATCACGTCAGCACAGCATTGGCCCTTCCTAGAAACGCATTCTGGACCCTACCTTTCCAGGAGTTTTTGATGCTTTAACTTTGTGGCGTCCAAACAATGCATTGAGTAAAGAACTTTTACCGACATTCGGCTGTCCTGTTCAGGTATCAAGAGACATGAAATTAGGAATTGTATTTGAATGAAGGGCAGACAAGGATCGTACCAATCAAGCCAACCGATAAAAACTCCTTTGTTCTGATACATTCAATATCAGGACTATCTTCATCGTCTGCGTCTGTTGGGAGCAGAGGTCGGTCATGAGTTATGTCACTATCCGTCGCATTCAGTACCGCGTCCCAATCTATGTTAGAGACGACAGCGGGACTCCAGTTAGCCAATTTGTCTGCGTCCGAGCTAATGTGCGGAGGGGGGGTGCATAATTCGTTGTGGACCTCCCTTAAAGTTCGGACTAATTCTGACCGCAATTCTCCTGGGATATATGGCTCTTTGATGACGCGTTTCCCTTGGCCTTCCCCGCTATCCTTCTTGAGATAGCTCTCGACCGTAACAACACGGATACTAGGGTAAGTTTTACGCAGATATTCTTTCCAAAGGTAAGACCTTTTGGGTCCAGTGATGTCAACCTTGGTGAGCACGAAAACCACCTTGCGAAACGGTCGATAAGATGAGATATATGCGTTAAGGGAAGCAGGATAATGAAGAGGCGGGCAACGCGAATCGACAAGAACTAGCAGGACTTCGCATATTTCAATCACTCGCCACCTTCAATATGTAGTGAGAACAGTTGAGATGAAGCATTACCTGGTACCTACAATTGACGCCACACTTCTAAATTTCTCTCGAAGAGAGGAGGAGCGTAAGGCATATGATCAGAATCATCCACCAAGGCCTGAGAACCAGAAGATGGTATTCCAGATCCAGAATCTCCGCCAGGACGTAGCAAGTCATCCTTAGCAGAGACGTCAGCTTTCCAGCCTTGTATAATGTGATCAGTCTCGTCAAGCCATCTCTTGAAATTAGCGACTTCATTGCTTTCAACCTCCTTTTTCGACATATCATACCGCCACTTAGGGCGCCTCGGAACTATGAGCTTCCGTGCTTCGTTGTCATTGTCTGTCGAAGTAGGAAACAGATTTTTTTCGGCCGCAATAGGACGTTTGATGATAAGACTAGATGCCTTTCCTTTAGCCTCCTCCAAGAGCTCGGGAGAAAACTTCACAAAAGAGGATTCAAGACGACGTGATGCATCTATGTTTGCTCTGACAGCTCGATTACCTCGCCGACGTATACCGCCACGACCTCGATCGTTAGATGATCCGCGAGAGCTTGTTACAGTATCTAGTGGAGGGTCGCCGCGTTTGATAGCTCGCTTGACCTGTAATTCGGCTTTTCGCTGCTTTCCTGACACAGGTTTACGTCTCGGCATTTGGAAAGAGGAGTAGATGGACTTGAAGATCGAAGATTACATCAAATTGGACTATGGTTTTTTTTGAGTTTAGTTTTTTCAAGTTTGCATCACGTGATAAAGCACGGGACCTGAACGCGCGTCGAGGAAGTGACACGACACGGTTACTTCTCAGCGACTTCCGAGCCTTCCAAATGAGAGGGCGTTGCAATCAAACTATAAATCATCTACGCGACTTACATATCATTTGACGAAGGCTTGAAGTTGACATGGAAAACAAGTGAGTAAATATCAATGCAGTTCTTCTTCGGACAGAATTCCGTGTATTCGCGAATTTCGCGAATTGAGAAGGAATGAAAAATGAATCACAGCAGACTGAATGAAACGTCTTACGGCATAGATGAATGTCAACCCACGTTGAAAGCCATCCCGCCGGGGGAAGTCTGGTTTGGTTTGAAAGAGCAGAAAGAGCCGAGTCGGGGCCTGGAAACAAATTACCGGATCTGGACGATTCTAGACGAACCCACGTAAGCGAAATATCGTAAATTCCCTCGGCTTACTCAATTCAATACGAACTCCGTGTCGCATTCTCATCATTTACCTTCCTATAAAATCACCATGAGGTCGCGCAATATTATTTCTCAATTTCACCCATCTTTCAGTCCAATCTCTGTTGTGAACTATGGCCAGTGGCAAACAGAATATCGTCGTCGTCGGTGGTGGATGCGCAGGAGTAGCCATTGCTCGTCAGCTCTCCCAGAAACTACCTAGTGTTCACTCCAACTACAACCTGCTCTTGATCACTGAGCGAGACGTCCACGTGCATCTGCCTGCTGCTATTCGCATGCTCGTCTCCTCAGAAGATAGCCTCGAGAATTCAGCGCTTACTCCATACGACCAGCTTTTCGTGAACAATTTTGGGACAACCAAGTTCGGGAAGGTTGTTAGCATTGAGAAGAATTCCAATGGAACAGGCGGTAACGTCGTTCTTGAAAGTGGAGAGAAAGTTCCGTTCAGGTACATCGATTACATATCCTTATAATCATCGATTGTATTCAACTGGTTTTGTTTAGGTACCTCGTTGTCGCTACTGGAAGTATCTGGGAGGGCCCTCTAGCAGTGGTTGCTGAGAATAAGCAGGAACTCGTATCCTCCGTCCAAAACTGGAGAGAAGCTTTCAAGAAGTCTAAGGCAGTGGTCATCGGTGGCGCTGGATCGGTTGGATTAGGTCGGTAATTGCATGCCCCTCTGAGATTTCATTCTTACAGTCCTTCTCAGAATTCGCGGGAGAAATCCTCGACGTATTTCCTGTAAGCGTCGCTCACTATTTTTCTTCTAGCGAAGAGTAACTAACTGCGTTGTAGGAAACGGAAATCACCATTGTTACCATGGGCTCTCTCCCTCTGAACAGTACGTATCCGGAGAAATTCAGGAAAGACGTCCTTCGAAGATGGTCCAAGCGTGGCGTCAAGTTCATACTTGATGACCGCATCGATGACGTTCCAGAAGGCAAATTCACCACTATAGCAACGACGAAAGGGCAAAAGCTCAATGCTGATCTTGTGGTATGTGTTGCCTACTTTTCATCTTTACTTCAGGATATAAGTCTAACGTCTTTCTGAAGCTTTTGACACGTGGTCCGAAGCCGAATACGGATCTACTGAGATCTCTGGGAGATGACTCCCTCGATGAGCGAGGTTATGTCAAAGTTAGACCGACGCTTCAGCTCGCTAATCACCCGGACATTTTTGCCGCGGGCGACATCATTGCCGTCAACGAGCAAAAGCAAGCCGCCAAAACCCCTGGTCATGCCGGCGTAGTAACTGCAAATTTACTTAGCATTATCGCAAGCAAGGAACCAAAGAAGACTTATCAGACGCCTTTCGAAGGCATATTTATCACGGATGGAAAAGTGAGGTTGATATCTGCACTTCGGAATGCATATCTCATCTCTTTGTATTCATTTTAGTATCATGGCGCGGGCTATGTCAGTCTACTGTGGGGTCTGACATTTGGCGACACAATTGTCCCGATGGTGAAGGGCAAAAGTCTGTTTGTAGCCCAACAGAGAGCTGCCTTGGGTATTACTGCCTAAGGTCATGAACTGACTGAACTCGTATCGTTTTCTATATTTTATCCGGTGATTGTTACTTGTACACTAAGCGTGTGCTAACTTCTATATCCGAATGGGTTGGTCTTGTTTTAAATTAATGTCGTAGGCAGCATGGGTCAGCCACTTCTGAACATCATATTCTGTGTCAGTGCCAGCCTCGATGAACGTATAAGAATGCCGAAGATCGAATCGCGAATTGATTCCAGGTCGACCCCGCTTCCTGACATGTTACCACCGAAGCGTTCCACACGTTCCGCAAGCACAGCTTCTCCCTCGATAGAAGTCGATTCAGATCAAGTAGACGCACACGATCAGCATGTCGATCATGTGAAGCTTCTCACTCTTTTACCCAGACCGGTGGATGCGCATGAGACTGAGGTGCAATTCGTACTCAATACCCCTCAAAATGCCAAAGGGCAATTTACACTGACGGAATCGTCTCACAAAAGGACTCGACGCAAGTTGACGACCCCTCAACGTATTGCCTTAGAGGACCTTGCAAGGCGCGGAAACAGTCCCTCCCTCGAGTCCAGGCGTGTCCTCGCAGTAGAACTCGGACTGTAGGAGATCATTGTCCTCCGTCTCTACTTAAAGGAGCCCTGACATCATTTGATTTCAGAGAGCTAAAAGTCGTCTCGGTATGGTTCCAGAATAAGAGGCGACCGTCCAACAAACTTAACGAAAGCATTCAAATTGACGATCCTGAGAGTCGGGAAACGAGACAAATACTCGGCGATGTCAATAACAACACGACGCCTCACGACATTGCTTTGTACAAGTCTGGAGGATCCTGCGAAACTAAGTCCGTGGCTCTTCCAAAGACTTCTGGAGAAGAGAGAACTTTTTCTGACATCTGGGACTTCCTTCCTTCCTCGCCACCTGGACCAACATCAGAGGCTTCTCAGTCCCAATCCTCCCTACCAGAAATTGTACCAGAATTGGTCGACCTCCAGAAAAGACACCGCTCCTTGGAGTGGGCGTGCTTGAATGACAAGCGCTCGACGAAAAGATCTCGAACCGGCTCTAGTCCCTCTAATCAGGAATCCACGAGTCTTCTGCCACCGCCCGTCGGGACTATCCTTCAGCGTCAGAGGACCGACCAAAAGCCGCAGAGCCCGACCGCGAACACAATGAGGAACGATTCGTCGGGCCCAACGAACGGAAGCCGGGTGTGTCGCGCGCTTCCTAGCAGCAGGAGCTTCGACGACCAAGCTCGGATCGATAAGGACGTTCTCGATGTTGCTCTGGCTCTTATAGAACTGAAAAAGCAACGGGACCCGCAGCTGCTTCGCAAATCGATTTGAAGGTCATGCTATATGATTATTGCGATGTAAACAACGATAACAGATAACAAATGAATCACCATGAGGTCTATGATATACTTTTCTTCCGCTTTTTGCCAACTGTAACAGGCGCAGATGCAGTAGGCTGCGGAGCCACCGAAGCAGCGGGATTTTGAGGGATTTTGTCCGTTTTTTTGCTAATGTGAGGAAGTCGGGGTGTCGAAGCGTGCGACTGGATATTGCCGAATAGAACTCCGTTGGCGTGAGCTTTATTGACTCCGTTGACTATACCGTTAACATTATGTCCTGCGTGCGGTCCTGTGCGCCAGAGTTACTGTATGAAGAAGAAATGCGTTTGATAGTGAGATACTCACGATTCACAGAGTGCTTCCGGAAGAGTTCAACCAGGCTATCTAGCTCATTGTCTTCCACCATCCGGTTTTGCCGGAGGACTTGTCTCGGCTCGTCATCGACAACCATGTCCTCAGATTCATCGTGGTCTTGTAATAACGGAGGTCCAGTGTCTTCCAATGGCTTGATCAAGAAGCTTCCAATCAATGAGGAATATATACTCTCTAAGGGAGGAGCCAAGTATGCTGGTACGTCAAAAAGAGACAAAGAAACCTGTCTGTCTCCGCTGCTAAGGTCGGACACCACAGCGATAGTCGATGAAGCAGTTGCAGGGGTATCTGCGAATGCCGATCTACCGAAAATATCTTGGAATAGGGTCTTCCTCGGAAGCACACCGGTTGTACTGTCAATTTCTCGAGCCACATCCTGCATAGTCGGGGTAGTCCGCGACTCTTCGCCACAAGCAACAATATTCCAAGATTGTGTTATACCAATCAAGCATCGGGTGGCATTTTTTGAGCCATCATAATTCCAATCTACCGCACGAAAGCGAAAAGGAAGAATTCTTATGTCCATAGGCCGTGCTGAGCTCGGCCCGAAAAACAATACTTTGGACGTCCTGAGAGCATCGTCTTCAACGAAAGGCTGGGTGATCAAGATTGCTAGATCTTCGTGTGGATGCGCCAAGGACTGTGCAATCGCGCAAGGCGTATAATAGTGCCAGCAGACTAGTGAGAACACTATGAGTAACTATGTTTCTAATGAGTAATGACCACTTACCAGTGCGGGTAACTAAATCCCACAAAACCGCGTTGTTTCTACCTGTGGCAATTAAGTACCTGCCTCTTCTGCCCACGAATCGGATGGATTTAATGGTTCGGATATCCATCGCAGCGAGGTGGCTGAGCGGAAGATTTGAATAAGAATCGTAAAGGGCGATCTGGCGGCCAAAAGACGCTGCTAATACGGATCCATCAGGAGACCAGCATGCATCGGTAGGTATCTCGGACCGAGAGGATATTATTGACCGACTTATCCAGAAATCTAGAATACGATGACATGAGTTCAGTTGAGGAATGTTATTGAAGAAAAATGCCGACGTACCTTCTATAATTGTCCCTTTCGCAATAATAGACCTTATACACCATGTTTTCACATTACCATCCATACCAACAGTCATCAGAAGCTCATTGCTCTTCGCCATTCGGGGGCAGAAACCCATCTCAACTACCTTCTTCGGCCCGTGAGGGTGCTCCACCCTTGTATTAAGCGACCATGTAGAAGAGTCCCATCTCCATATTTTCAAATTAACTTCTGCGCTGAACTCTTCGTCATTATCGCGAACATCGACTGTCGCCATCCAATCTCCCGAAGGACTAACCGCGACGAAATCGATTCGAGCAAATTCAATTTCTTTCTCGTCCCGGCGAGACACTCTATTCGTTGAGGAGATTTCCAGTTCTGATAACGCAGAGGTAGTGGGGGAGAACATTTGAAGAGATGAAGGGTGCGATGCTGGCAGAATCAAAGTGGATGTCTTCCCGTGAGCCGCAAGAGGGACAGGTGTATGAGCCGGACGGCCAGTCCCTTTCGGGTCTATACAACAACTTAGTGTGACAGATTCGATATAGTATAGAAGTTTCTCTCACCTAATCTGATGCATGCAATGGTACGATTAACGGCTAAGGAGCCGGAATCCACAAACAGATAGCTCCCATCTGCAAGCCCCACAAGATACTCTTCGGTCTCTCCGTCCGTTCGTACTGTAATGGTCGTTATAGGGGAACCAAGGCGGGGAACAAATTCTTTCCTGCCAGTTTGAATCCGCCAAATAACTAGGACGCTTTCTTCCCCTCCGCTCAATAAGTACGAGCCATTTTTTGAGAATGCTACGGACGACACCGAGTGGGCATGCCAATGCATTGTTGTCGTCTGCGCTTTTCTATCTTGTGTGGTGTCAGAGACAGCTAGTCGGTTATCTAGGCAATACCAGAGTCTGATCTGGCCAGTTTCATCTCCCGTCGCGAAATAGTCTTCGGTTGGGTGGAAAGTAAGGCAGGTAAGTTTTTCTGGAGATACGAAATTTATGAAGCCGGATTCTGTTGAATTCGCACGGCAAACGTGTGCCTTGTTCCCCGCTACAACAACAAGCCACGATCCACTCGGCGATATGCTCAGTGCTACTGCGGCTTTAGTTTTCCCTATACGAATGATATCGGAAGGTCTAGCACGCTCAACCGACGATGTCTGCTTGCGTTTCAGAGAAACACGATATATAATCGTATTGCCGCTGCCAAGAGACACTGACGGAATGATTCAAATGAGCGTATGCCCATAAATAAGACCCACACTGTGACTCACCAGATCCCATCTTTCTCTTCACCTTGGTCGGGACCGCAACAAAGACCTGACCCTTGAATTTCTCATGAGCGCACATATTGGATATCGGATCCCCAATGTGTATTGTGTCCAGAAGAACGGCATCAAGAAAGTTCCAAATTTTTATGTCGCCGTCGAGAGATGCGGTAAGAAGTTGAAAAGGATCAGCTGGGTTGAGAATGGCAGACGTAATGACATCTGAATGCCCTTCTCCGATAGCGACGCGAGAGGCTGAGCTACCTATTGACGATGAAGAAAGCGTCGAAACAACTTTCCCACTAGCAACAGAATATATTCTGACGGATGAGCCGACTATGGAGAAAAAATAGCTGGAATGAAATCCTCCTCAGACGTGCTTAAGCAAAACGAGACAAAATTGGACGTACTTCCCATCAGAAGTGAATACAACAGGTCGAGAGCCAGTCGATACGTCTGCAAGCGTCACCCATGGCCATTCCGTCGCATTCTCCTCTACCGAACTGCGTATATAACTGGAAGCTCCCCTTGCGGAAACCAAGGTAGCCTTTCTGGACCCCGTCGCATTTCCCTTCCCTTTTTCCTTGGCTTTCGCACTCACTCTAGAAGCTAGATCTTCGCAATTGGGTAGTCCGGCGGACAACATTGCAGGAAGAGATAGGTAAGGAAGCAAAGGTCGGCCTCATGTGTAGGCGTTTTGTAACAACAGACAAGAAAAAATTATTGCACGCTCCAGTTATTGATCACCGCTTCCTTTTATAATCATGAGATCGACGTTACTTTATTTACAACAATATAATATTACAATATGAAACATATTTCACTATACTGTACATTTCTTTCATCCATACAGCGAGTAGCGAGTTCCTTATTCAAATTCATCCTTTTCTTCAAAGAAACGTTGCGGAACCACTTGCAGCCGACGCGTGCGTGATTGCGATAGCCATTCCCTCTCTTCTTCGCGCAATGCGTCCCAAACCTTTTGTCCGATGACGAGAGACCGCAAGGATTCGTTTCTCTCTACGCAGAACATCTGAAACGTCAAAAAAGAGATTCCATCCCATGTAGGCACCTCGAACGTCTCAAGCCAGGGGCATACAGACCGAAGACCAAGTTGTCTATCCCTTGCACTGACGGGAGGCGCTTTAATACGGCGTGTCAGAGCTATAAAGAATGCATCTGGAACTTTTCCGACTCTCAGACGCCGGACAGACGTTCGGCCTATCCACGACGCAATCATCGGAATATCGTTACAAACCAGATCATAGACGACCAGCTCAGTGAGCTTATCACGGGGCTTATAACAAAGCTCCGTGATCAATTCGTTGACATCCATATCGTCGGGATTATGGATTCTCTCTAACCTTAGTCGCTGTAGGTTAGGGGCGGAGATGAGCCGCACGAGAAACATGGCATAGAAAGGGAGCAAATCGCAAAGCGCAAGCTCACGAAGGTATGTCAGCTTGACCTCCGCATCCTCCCAGATCGAATAATCTTCAGGCCCCGTTAACGTTGGACAAGCACAATGGAACGTTAGCTTTTCCAGATACGGCGATCCCTCCAGCACCGGATAAAAGTCCTTCATGTTGGGCATCTGTTCGGTAGCCATTTTTCGCATTTCGAGCACTCGAAGATTTCGAAACGAAGAAGACCGAAAGTCAGCATAAACGCCATTCAGTGTAAGGTGGTTCAACATCGGTGCCTGGGCGCCCCCAAATAAGCGCACAGGAATTCTGACACCCTCCGGTGCCGCTCCAGAGGGCTCGAAGCGCACATATGCACTGCCGGTACGACG
This sequence comes from Sanghuangporus weigelae, assembly GCA_033182465.1. Classification (NCBI taxonomy): domain Eukaryota; kingdom Fungi; phylum Basidiomycota; class Agaricomycetes; order Hymenochaetales; family Hymenochaetaceae; genus Sanghuangporus; species Sanghuangporus weigelae. Next base: position 1,773,039 of record CP137318.1, on the reverse strand, counting down.
TATTTCGAGCCGCTGTAACGAGCGAGGAGACGGAACGCGTTGCAGAACTTGCTCGGCTGCAGTAATTACTGCCCACGTATCCGCCAAGATCGAGAGCTCACGAACTTGAGAGAAACCCTTAGTGATATATACTATCAAAGATTGCATGTCCTTCGGTTGCAAGCGGTGATCATCCTCTAAGCCACTCCAGTTGGGTTTGCGTTGATCAACGCAGATTGAGATGAGCTGCGACCCCGCGCGCTGCAGGCATATTTGCGTAAGAGGGAACGGGGGTTGTTCTGTCACCCGAATTACAGACCACAACGAGGACATTCCGATGGCCGCTGACCGCCAGCGCTTGCAAACAGAGGCGAGCCTAATCCGCGTTCTTGATATCTGCGAGAATGGCTGTGATGTCGTCGCAATCGACATTATGTGCTGCAAGAGTTCGACAGGCAAGTTATTTATGGGAAAGAGCCAGTAAGTCAACAACATTTTCATAGCCACGACTTGGGCAATCGAGGCAATCAATTCATTCGTATGCGGTTCCAGACGTTTCTTAGACAACTGGTGTAGCTGATGGTTGAGTTGGGTGAGTTGCGCCTTTACTGCATTCCTGTTCGTCGGCCGGGTAGGTCTAGAGTCATTCAACAGCCTGCGTCCGGCTTCTAGGGTCCAGAGCTTCAACAAATGGTCTTCCTCGCGGTTACGCTTCTCGACTTCTGGGTCCAATGGACCCTCTCTCTGCGTATGGTGGTGATGGTGCCGATGCATGTGTCGACTGATGATAAGCGATGCTGGTCAGTACATGCAGTCGAGTGCGTATTTGGTGGAAATGACAAGAAGAAGACGAACCTTGAAAGGCCTACTAACCAGAACTTTGCTATCAGAATTGGTGGGAGGATAAGAAGGAGGGAGGAATGCAGGATTGCTCGACCATGCCACGCCTTTTAAGCCTTCTACGGATCAAGGCGATCGCCAAAGCTGCGATATTTCCTCGTGTGGGTCCGGCGACGCTTATGGAAAAAGGCGATCGGAACCGGCAGTTCTTGTGATAGGAACATCTCAAAGAGGGTCGCTGCTTGGTTATGGAGACGGTGGTGGCTTGAATTCTGTTGTGACCACCCACATGTCAAAGACCGGCCTTCGAGCTTATCCAAGAGCGCAATTCTCTAATATTATGCACAACGCTTTGACTGTGAACTTCGACTGGCAAGTGGCTCAACCCGATATCTATACTTTACACTCGATACACCCTGATTGCGGCCTGCATAACAAAACGGAGCACTGAGGAAATACAATGAATTTTTGACATTGACTATGTTTGGATTCCCTTTGTTAAGATCCGCGTGGTGCTTGCTTGTCTTGGCACACAACACAACAGTAAACGAGCACCCATAAGCACCTATACACACCAACCCCTCAAACATTTTTTACTAGTACACTAACGTCAACAAGTAAAAGTACATATCGGGAGATACAGTTCGCATACTACTTAGATCATTCCTTATCGATCAAATAAATTTCTACAACGCATAACAAATACAAGGTCGTAAGGGGCAAAAGAAAATCGTTCAATTCGATCGGACCCTGGTCAGTGAGGCAATCCAGAACCACCGGCACGTGGGGAGGGACTGCCCCGAATGTTCATGGCTGCTAGGACGTCCGCAAGAACCTCATCATCGTCAGGCGCATCAGTACGATTGGCGCATGCATTCAGGATATCCATCATGTCAGGCTGGGAAGATGGCGTAATACCCATGTCAAAGAGACGAGCTTGGATCCGTTCTCGCAGAGTTGTCAAGTGCCTTCTTCGCAAGGGATCACGAACCGGCGGAACAGGCCAAGAGTAGGGGCCTGAACCAGATGCCGATCTGTTAGGCTGCATTGGAGCAGGGCCGGAACGATTCTGTTCTGCGCTATTGCCAATGGGAGCAGAAGCGACAAAATCCGATGTAGGTACGGAGGGGGGTGGAGGCGGGGGTGGAATTGGAGGCACGACAGAGATTGAAGTTGCAGGACCCATAGGAGCAGGAATAGGAGGAGGAGGGACTGCAGGAGTAGGGTCGATACTAGAATACATCGAAGCACCCGCGGCTGATCTCTGAGAGGATGAAAATGGCGCCATCTGTGCCGGCCGGACTGAAGAAGGGACACTAGTGCTCATGCTAGATGCATGGGGTGGAGCTCCAAAGTCCTTCGGATAGGAACGCGTTGAAGAAACCTCCCTCGCAGGCGGATGGAACGGAATGCGAGCAATAATTTCCTCTTCCCTTATCGTCCCGCTATACAGTGAAGTTCGGTTGAGAAAAATGTTCCAATTAAGTTCAATGAATAACCTACTCTGGGCGTTGTATGCGACTAGCTCTCTTCTCCGCAAGTTCGCGTCTCTGCTTTCGACGCTCTTCCTTTTCCTGCCTAAACCGTTCCTTCTCGGCTTTATAAACAGCTTTTGCCGCTTCAAGTTGCACCTTAGTTTCATGAAGATTAGGACGGTCCGTCACTTCGAATGCGTCGGCATTTGGAGGACCAGCAAAATACTGGGCAGCAAGCGACCCTGGTCCCCAAGTATGGCTGCGCTGTGCTTGAGGACCCGCCTGCGCAGGCTGCCATGACTGCAAGCCTCCAGTTCCAGGTTCGGCGGGTCTATAAGCAGGACCATAAGCAGGACCATGATGACTTGTATAGTGATACGGATCTCGCCTTCCATGACGAATATCATGCGAACGCGAGGGTTCATTCCAACCTGAGGGATAGCGGGAACGTTCATGATGGTGCAGAGGTGCGTGCGCAGGGGCCGCAGGGCCAGGCGGTGCTGTTGGATAGGAGTGAGCAGCACCAGCGCCACTTATCTCTCCGATCACTCGAAAAACACCCCCAAGAGCCTCTGATATTGTACGAACTGCGTCTCGTTCGGCATTGCTTGCCATATTTCCAGCCGCTTCGGTTATACGCGCTGATGTCTCTTCGGCAGCGACACGGACATTCTCCGCGATACCAGCAATCCTATCACGCTCCGTGTCCCAGTACCTTCCCCCAACAGCGTTTCGAATGATGTTGCGAAGCCCCTCAGATAGCTCTGGATGAGAAGTAAAAGCGTTCGTTAAGTTGTCAACGAGGCTCGCCACATCACGGACGAAGTAAGGTTGATTAACCGACGTCTGCTCGAGCCTCGGTGTACGGCTTCCACTCGTCTCATCGGCTGCGAGTGCTGCGCTTTCCAAATCGAGCGAAGGAGCTTCTCCTGTCATTTGTTGCGTAGGACGTGTAGCTTCAGAATGGACTGACGCAGAGCTTTCATGATCCCTGGACTCTGAATCCAGAAAATCCGTGGCGCGAGGTACCTGCTTAAATGCATCTTGTGGCGGATTTGCTGGATACACTGTTCCGAAAGAGCCCATGCCGAGTCCTCCAGATGGCCTTCCTCCCTCGGGAAAATCTGTAATGACGTTGATAAGTTCATGTAGATTCCCATGAAGAATGGATACACTTGCCTTGAGTCGAAACCGAAGGGGACCGTCCAGCATCATACACATGAATCGATGGCTTGATCGGTGCCTCGTCGTCAACAACGGAGGCCGCAGAGGTAGAGTCTGTGGCTTCATTGGCGACTATTGCCTTCTCTTTACCCTTATGCCGCAGCTGACGCGTAGACATCGGTGTATGCTGCGGAGACGTATGACTGCTGCCTTTCTTCGAGGCCTCAGCGTCACTATCCACGACCTCGACGAATGCGTGTCCTTCAGAGGGGTCTACCCGAGAATCTTCCGCTTCTGCGCCGAATAATTCGGGGATTCGAGGAAGGCGTTGCCAATCTCCATCATCTACCTCAAAGAACATGGTTGGGCCCATCGTGGGGAGACCACCTTCGGGAACTTCCTCGAATCCTTCAACGAAAGCTGATGTGTTTTTCCGTGCCGAACGGTGACTCTGAGATTTATCAACCACCGAGAATTTGGTCACCCCATCGTGCTTGTAGGACGTCTGGAAGTAATCATCCAGCTCGTCTTGAGAGCTCATCGTAATGATGTCACCATCACTGTCTTCATAGCTGACTGCGATTGCCTTGTTCTGAATACCAAACAGCGACGCGATTTTCTGCTCAAGGTCCAGCCACGATGGTCTAACGTTGAACGTGAGCCGCCTGGTCTCGCCACTGGGACTTGTTAGCTTTAGTTTGTAAGACATTATGGTTGAAAATAACCGAACAGAAGAGAAGCCCAAGTTGGAATGCTCCATGGCGCGCTCGCTTTCTTTTTATGGCTCAAATTCGAACTCCGATCGACTCAGATCACAACAGCGCAGTCAACCGCAGTACATTGATAATTGTACATGACTCGACAATAATACAGCATACATTGACACGTCAACATTTACTTGCAACCGCAGCATCAGATTATGATGTACGTCAACGCCCGTCGAACTACGCGAAGATGCCCATACGTGGATCGATTTCCGCAGGATCGTTAAGCTACCAAGGAGCATTAACCAATGATTCCTATCGGATCATACTCCAATAACTCACCCGCAAATCTATGTTGAGGGAGCTTATTTGTTTCATCTCGGCCTCTGCGAGATTGAAGTCATTGCACTTGAGATTTGCTACCAAGCGCTCGTGAGTATTGCTCTTGGGAATGACGGCAAGACCTTGTTGAGTTGCCCAACGAAGAATAACTTGGGCAGGAGCTACACGCAACATAATCAACAGACAGTCCACGAGGAACAAACATGAAACGGCTCACTCCTTTCGTGAACCTTTGCAATCGTAGTAACGGCGTCGTGTTCCAGAAGGGAAACAACACCTTTGTTCGTTCCCAGTTCTAGGTAACTCTGTGGACCGAAAGAAGAGTATGCGGTGATTGCAATCCCGAGTACTTTGTTCAGCTTGATGAGTGGCTCCTGCGCGAGGTAGGGGTGAATTTCAACCTGTAGCACCTGAGGCTCGATTCGAGCGTAACGCAGAATATCAAGGATGAGAGAACCTTGACAGTTGCTGAAAGGAAAAGGTCAAGCATTCACTATAAAGTCACAGAAATGGATTTGAATGACCTGATTCCTATATTCTTCGCAAGTCCTTCGTCAACGAGCTCTTCCATAGCTTTCCAGGTCTCTTGGAATGGTGTATTCTCTGAACAAATATTACTGGTTAGAAACGTAAAGCCTGATATTTGAATTACTTACGCAGATAGACCTTCCCGTCGTCTCCCCACCACTCGGGAGGGTAACGATGCTTCGGATCCACATACTTCAGTGAGATGGGGAAATGGACCAAAAACAGGTCAAAATAATCTATGCCCCAGAGCTCAAGCTGGAATTTAGCCATAGTTTTCGCATGCTCGTGGGTATGGAAAGTGTTCCAGAGCTTACATGGTGTTTCTCCGTTTAGCATCAGCCAATAAGATAGCAACAAAAATTATACCTTGGATGTGATCCCTGCCAAATTTGTATAAGAGTCCGGATGACGGGCGTACTAGTGATGATGAAGTTTGCTCACAGAGGTCCTCGCGTTTGACAAGGCCATCCTTGATTGCTCTGGCTACGCCCTCGCCGGCCTCTTTCTCATTTCCATAGTCGCCAGCACCGTCAAAAAGGCGATATCCAGCTTCAATGGCATTGTACACAGTCTAATCTGCAGTCAGTGATTTCCTAATCCAAAGGACTAGACGAGCTCACGTCTGCGCAATTGTTCCTAGGAACCTGAAATACAAGAAATGAATTAGTTTCTGATGACAACGCAGACCTGGTCGAGTGAAGTACCTTCCAGAGGCCGAAGCTTGATAAAAATGCATGATGGTCAGTAGCTTATGGCGTTTGTGGCAATACGCATAGCTCACCCTACTTGAGGCATCTACATACATGCGTCAGACTCATTCACATTCTAGTTTGAGATCTGCACTTACTTTATGGCCAGTCCTCTTGAGAACGATTGCAGACATGACCTTTGGAACGACGAAGGTGAGGGTAACAAGTCAAGGAGGATCAGATAACGGTGGCTGTATGCGAATTATTATATACCATGTACTAGTGGCGGGTAAATTTTGACGGAATGGCAGCGGATCGTCCGGCGCGGGGAACGTGACTTCACTGTGATACATAGGGTCCTCATTCACATTCGCTCTCAAGTTAGAACTAGTAGTAAATGAAGTCTGTTACATATTTTAAAGCTCAACTGTGATACAGTCGCGATGTTCTATGTAAGTGTCGTGAACTCAAATTATTCTCGCAAACAAATATTGCCAAGAGAAAGTCTACCAGGGAGCACATTAATGTTACTGTAACTACAGTTGAAATTGTCATAATGCATAATATATATATAATGTCGGGAGACTCTTTTTGTAATGCATTATTAGGAGATATGTGAGAGAATATTCCCACTTTTGGAAAAAGGTGAAAAAGGTAGCTTCCTCATCGTCTGACCCCTACATTACTGGATGAACCTGATTAGACACCAGAATGAAGTATGGATACTTCACAAATACTCTTATTGACTTAGCAGAGGGGGAATAAAGACATGCAATAGAGCATATTGGCAACGTGTTTCAAGTTTTGATAAGGTGATGGCTCATAATTTTGTAAGCCCTATAAGGAAGGTGGGGCTCTAATTAATGCCTTTTGAGAAATAGTAAGTGACAACCAGTCGGATGCACACACTGAAGACCACAGCCAAACTCATAGAAAATGCTGCATAAGTTGGCAGCTCCGTGATTCACTTAGCATTCACTATTTTGCTCTTTATGTGATGTCAGTTTGCATATTGGAGGGGATAAGTTTGCAATACAAGCAGAAGTTCGGTCACAAAACTGAGACTCAACGTAAGCGAGACATGGCTACCACGTAGCAATTTAGGTAACTGTCATTTTTCAATGGTGCGGGTATCATTTTTTGATATGGTCTGAAATTTTGACTGTTGCCAATATGCTCTAATATTATATCTTGAGTCCTTGACATCCCACATTTGGAAGGTAATTGTCATGCTATTTATGGTAATTACCGATGTCGATCAGTCTCACATGTACAGCGGGCAAACTGTTATTCAGGACTAAATGCATTACTACATTTCAAATTTCATTTGTCATCTAGTTAGTCCGGGTCTAAATAACAGTTTGCCCACTGTGTCTGCACTACCTGTATTTTTATTTAATTACATGATTTCATTGAATAGTGGACCTTGCAATGCCAGTTGTGCTCAATTAAGCTCTCTGGTTGCCTCAGAGCTCATAGCTTACATGAATTTATAGTAGCTTTATTACTCCCTTGATCAACATAATGCATAAAATTGCTCAAAATTTCAATGCATTATTCCATGACATTCTTGCATGATTTCCCACCTCCCGACATGGGAGACACCAGGAATTGTTGCATTATGAAATACGTGCATTATGATACGATGAATTATGACAATTTCAACTGTATCTAAGCTTTTTCGCCAATGTAAGAACTTGAAGGATTGAAATCAAATTGTGCTTTTACTAATTTAAAGTAACATAATGGCACTTGAACAAACTCTTCCTTCCTCAATCCGCACAAGAAGGATTAGAATTTAAATGACTCGTATTTCAGCTAAAGAACCTCTATGCTGAGTAGCAACTGGTACATAGCCTGAGCCAACAGGACACAGGCAGGAATTCAACCAATGATACTTCTCCTTTTGGAATTCTCACGATCATCCTCCACCCACCAGAGTTTTTTGGATTCGCGACGTGTCGCCGAAACTCCAACAAACTCTTATGCTGTTCATCGCTGCAGAGCTTCCAATTTCAATGAATCCTTGATTTTCGCTCTTTTTGAGCTTAAAATAAGACAGGCCTTAAGCACTTTCTGTAAGTTTACAATCCTACATTTGCCAGCGTTGGGAGAGACCTGACATGAACTCAGGTTTTCATGTTGTTGCAAGCACGGGCAACTCCTGAAGTGACATGCGATTTCATGTCCTCGGCTTGGGCCCAGTCGGTCAGCTCCTTGCATTTCACCTGCGCCGAAACCTTTCTCCAAAGCATGATATCAGTCTGGTCTTCAAGAGTGGTCCGCTCGCAAGGCAGATGCGAGGATATCCGCTTCATATCGAATACGATGGAGTTGTCAACTCCGTCTCGGGTTTCAAGACGGAGGCTGCATCTTCTGCTGGAGGGTTGGAGTCTTATGAGGGATTGCAGGAGGCGGAGAGACACTTCCGAAAGACTATCATCGGTTCTAGTGAAGGACAAAACGGCAATGACGCATCCTTCCGCAAACAGACCCCGGAGGAAAACCACATTGAGTCCCTCTTTGTCACCTGCAAAGCCAACTCGACACTTGAAGCGATCAAAAATATCAGACGTCGATTGTCGCCAGCGAGCACGGTCGTCTTGTTGCAGAACGGGAACCTCGCGACCCACGAACAGCTTCTTGAAAACGTCTTCTTTGACGTCAATGAACGCCCGAACTTCATATTCGTTTCCAATACACACGGAGTTTGGCTCAAGCGGGCACCGTTTCATACCGTACATGCGGGGATCGGCCAATTACGCTTCGGCATTGTTCCTGACGGCCGAAGGGATTTCGAAAAGAGCCTGCACAGCGGCAAGAGTTTCAACGGCAGGCCTCGACTCAGCCTGGACGATATCGCCTTCTCCAGCAACGATCCGGAAATTGCGCGCTATCGATCGCTCCGCAATACGGTTGCGGTGTTACAGAATTTGTCGGGACTACAAACGAAATGGGACTCATTCTCCGACATGCAGGTCATCCTGCGCCAGAAGCTTGTGGTCAACTGTGTCATCAATCCACTTACGTCGATATTGGGCTGTCGCAATGGGAGGGTGTTCGAGCACGATGCGGGGAAGCGTCTTGCTTTCCGAATATGCAAAGAGGCGTCGAGAGTGTTTAAGAAGGAAGCTATAGGAAACCGTGATCCTGGCGTAGAACCTGATGAGGTCTACGTTCCTCCTGAGTTGTCTCTGAATAGCTTATTACGCGAATGCGAACGGGTAGCGAGAGTCACAGACAGCAATACGTCGTCAATGCTGGCAGACCTGAAGAAGGGAAGGAAGGCTACAGAAGTGGAATATCTTAATGGATACCTAATGACGCTGGGTAAACGGTATGACGAGGCCGTGCCAGTGAATGCATCTCTCGTCGACTTGATCAAAATGCGAGCCGAAATCCCACTTGACATAATGATGTAACGTAGTTTCTAGTCTCGCATCTCATCTGCTTTCCTGGACGCAATTGCATACTAGCTTTTTTCCCCAATTTCTACAGTCCGAATTTGACTTTGGTGTGATCTTCTCTTCTCCCTCTGGCCGGAAGGGTGCATACACGTGAGAAAGCACGCGTCCATTTTCTTGGCTTGGCAGTGGCGTAATAAGGAGGCACTAACCGGGACTCTAGTTAACGACTAACTATCATCATCATCGATCCGATATGCATATACTGTCTGCTCTCATTTTGACTTGTACAATTTTCCTCATTTTTGCACCGACTGGTGTGCATGCTTTTGGGGCCGGAGACATACCCGACTTTTCATACTTGAATGGTGAAGTCTGATCGAACATTTTGCTTTGATGAACAGGTTGTTAAGATTGTCTTTCGTTCTTCTCCAGGCAAGGCTTTCAGACATGGCGATATTGAAGGAGTGCTTGAGAACCTCGTCAAGTCCGTTGCAGGCGCTGCATCAGGCGGTGGCTTGCTTGGATTAGCATCTTCGGTATTGTCTGCGGCCAAAGGTGGGGAGAAGTTCAGTCCGATGGATGTCAAGCGTGTCTACTTCGTATGTGTCTGTGTGTTATCTGATCAACAGCAGAACTCTTATACATTCCTTTCAGGGAAACTGGCTTCGTGATTATTCACAGGTAGTGTGGATATTCGTATCTCCATTGCGAGTCGCTAAGTGGTAATGCCATTTCTTGCAGGCAATGGACATAGCTGGCTTGAGCGCGGCATCAGCTGAAACTATTGTCATGATACTTTCCGTATTAGGGTTTATGGTACGCATTTAGCGAACTCAGAGAAATCGTATACTTGAGCTTGTCTCGTGCAGACATTTGGATTCGCCACCGAGGAGTTTGAAATTACGGAAGACCGTTTATCTGTTTACCTGCCTGTTGTAAGTGCCGTCGACAAAAGAAAATCGAGAAGAAAGCATTGACGCGTGTTCTAGGAACATATTGATAATCCGAAGTAGGTCAGAACTTGATTTCATAACGATCTGCTAACACATTTACAGAGGTTACGCTGAGAAAGAAGGAGATGCTCGTCAGTTTCATCCGAAATTGAGGCCTCCGGTTGATGCTCGCGAACTGGAAACTGACGAACGCACAGGAATGAAGGTACTCACTCTGTTTCTTATGAGCCAGCCAGGTCTGATCTTGTGTCATGTATATAGAATTACATGGCAACGGAGAACCAAGGATGGGACACGTCTACTGCTCATCTCCGCCGTACCTTCCGAACATGCATTGAGCTTGGCAGACGTGCTCAAGGTCGTGAAGGTGCCGATCTCTGGGAAGCTTATCGGCTATTAGGAACCGGCCTCCATACTCTCGAGGACTTGCTAGCCCACAGTAATTGGTGCGAAATTGCCCTCAGGAAGATGGGACATTCAGAAGTTTTCTGCCATGTTGGGGAGAACGGTAAATTTGCAAGTATTGTATGCTTGAGGGTTTATCTCTGATTCTGGTTTAAGTCATCATTGAAACTCCCAATGGCCCGGCGCCACCTCTTGTCACTGGCACATTTGGGAGTGCTGATTTCATCCATTCGCTCCTGGGAGAAGCGACTGAGTACGAAATTCCAAGTTTTCATGCGATTTGTGACTGATTTCCGGTACAGCCATATTAGCGAAGCCAGTGTCACCAATCTCTTTGACAAGATGAAACAGGTAAATATACTATGATGCGAAGTTCGTACGGTGTATTGATGTAGTGATTAGTCTGGTGATGCCGACAGCTCTATCTCAGGATTGAAGGACATTCTAAGTAAACTACCCATTGGGGGCGGGTCTGACAAGGCTGAGGAAGCCGAAGATATTAAACGGAAAACCATTGATATTAACCCGGACGATATCGCGCCGAAAGAAGTACAGGAACAGTTGCTTCAAGTACTTCGTTGGCGCGACGGTGTTTATCGCGACATAGTTGAGAAAATTGAGATGGTACCTGGCCTAAATGAGCTAATTGACCAACTCACGAATGCTCTGAACGCCTGTTTGCCCATACCTCTCCTCTGCCTGTGGACTGTACTAATTTATTTGGCCTCTAGACATCTATACTATTCTGGCGCCGTTGCTGACGGTAAATCGAAATGACTCTTGTTGCTTGAAGCAAGGTTAATGAGTTCGCCTAGCCCATAATGCAAAACGTTACTGGTGCACTTAATCAAGGAAGCAAGGCGGTTATTGATTCCGACGATCAGTACCAAGTACGTCCTTATTAATTACAAGTAACGTAGGACAGTGTGACGACGGTGCGACGGCATTTTTATCTAGGTCTTTGAGTACGTTATTTCCACGGTGTTTTATATCAAGAGTCTAACGTGCGTGTCGTCCCTTCAGTGATCCGGATGCTAGCGATCCGAGTCATTCGATATTATCCAAAGATCATTTTTCGCTCATCCTGAATGAACCTGCGGGCAAGATCGCTCAGGTTGTTGTAGAGAATTCTGTCAACTTGATTGTTCAGGTACGCGGATGGATGTTGACGGCGAAAGAGTACATCTTACACCCTTTCAGACGTGGTCTGACGACGAGAACCCGGATCGTGTCATCGATGAGGTATATTTTCATACTTGAGAAATACACGAGGTATACGGACGAATATAACGCCATTTTTTAGATCTTGGAAGCTTTCCACCATCCGTATTACGCTACCGGTAATTCGCAAGTTCAAAATGCCATGATGGACCAGATGCAGCGTTGGTTTGGTGGACTGGGTGGCACAGAAGGCCAGGAAGTCCTTCAAGCTCTGACAAAGGTATCTTCAAACCTTTTGACATCCCATGGGTGGCTTAATACTTTCTATAGGAGAGTGTTCGTGAGGGGAAGAACAAACGATCCGGAGATGATGGCTCTGGCGAGCCTGGAGCTCAGCCGAGCTATTCACAGCTGCCCCAGACACAAAGCTCTGGATATGGTTCACAAGCGCAAAGTGGACACTCAGGCGGAGGTATGCTCATCGCAATCACATGTGAATTTCGTGTGCTAATATCCCTACTCTGCGTTTAGGATATGGTGGATATCAGAGTAATACACGGTATAGCACCGACACGAGCCAATATTCGCGCAGAAACGACGACAATGCGGATCGCTACGGACAGGGCCGACAATCGTATGGCGGTCGCCAGGAGGAGGCTGAGTATTCTAGCGGCTACTCTCGTCGCGGAGATGAAGATTTCGACTCTAGACGTGAAGAATCTTATGCAGGACGTCAGGGAGGATATGATAATTCTTCTGACAACTATTCATCTCGTCGCGACGAGGATTCCTATGGACGGCGCCAGCAATCTTACGAGGCCCGCGAAGAGAGGGATGGTGAGCATAGTGTTGATTGGATGTTTGTGCGGCGATTAATTCTGTGCCTTAGATTATGGACGGTCGACGAATACGGAGTCTTACCGTAGTGATACAGGTTATGGACGGCAAAGCGCTGATGATGGTATGAAAATTCAATCATTAATATTAACCGTGATTTTTATTCGAAATTTGTTTAGGCTATGGAAGCGGAGGATACGGGCGCGAGTCTCACGGCCGTGAACGTCGTAATGAGTCTTCTTATGACGACTCTGGAGATTCCTACAACACGGGTAGGAGCGAGGAATACGGAGGACATGGACATCAAGTCCGGCGTCACCAGGAAGCAGAATCGGACTACCAACGCGAAGGTTATCAGCCATCTTACGATCGGCCGGGGCACGGACGCGACGGAAATGAGTATGAGCGCCGCGAAGGCTATGAAGGCGCCTATGGAAGAAGTGATGAGTATAATCAGCCACCCGCAAGAGGAGATAGTGGATTCGGAAGGTTCGACGGACCGCCCCGGGGACCACCTGGAGAATACATGGAGGGTCGTGGGGAATATGGAAACGAGGAGACATTCGGTGCAGAGCGCCTGAACCTGGAAGACCAAGGTGAGGAATACTCGACTGGAGGCTATGGAGGAGGCGGCCGTCGGAGGTCCCCACCTCGGGGAGATGACTATTATTAAACGTAAACAGCTGTCTGGACGGCCAGAGGAGGAATTGAAATTGGAACCGGACACGTGTAAGAAATAATCAGATATTTATTTGTACACTGAAGGAAAGGAAATGGAAGTTATGATGAGATGAGATGAGAGCTACATGTGGCTGTGTTCAGATGCATAAATGTTACGTAAAGTAAACAAGTATGGCAAATAATAAATGAAGCCAAACAAATACTAACAAAAGTGAGGCGTGTCTGGTCCTCCTGCCTCGTGTTGTTCACTTTGAGGGGATCTCCCTGCATCCCCGACCCTAGGGCTTTCTCTCTCTCTCTCTCTCTCTTCCCCCCTCCTTTCACGACGTTCGACGACGACTACCACGACTTGTCACGATCAACGACGGCGACAACGATAGTGCACTAAGCAACGCATACACCCATCTTCGTCCTTCTGTTCAGTCCCCCCAAGCTATCTCCGCCCGCATTCAAGCAATGGAACTGCCTCGTCATCAGCAACATCCTCAAGAACAGCAACACCTCGAAATGCAGCATGACCCTGCCCTTGCTCAGGCTCCCTATGCCTTTTATCCTCAGGAAGCTGCCGATCCTACTACCTACGCGACCATGACCTTTGCTCAACCGATGCATGATTATAACGTCGTGCCAAACGCACACCAGCCTCGTGGGTTTCCCATATCCTCATGTATTCCGCCTGCCCTTCCTCATCTTACATCGTACTTTGTTCTCTAGGCCAAATGTCGGCTGGTGAGCTGCAGCAGGCTTTCCAATTCCGCAACATGGGCCTCATGCCCAACCAGCCGTACCCTAACCCTGCCTATCCTCCGTCTTCGCCCCCCAACCTAAATCTACCGCTGAACGCAACTCCTCCCCCTCCTCAGTCGCCGGGCTACGACCCGTTGTCCCCTCCAGTTTCAGGCTCGGATACATCCGCCGACGGCATCTACCACTCTAGAAACTCCAGCGGTACTACCTCTCCCGCTTCTTCTCGCGGCGGAAGTCTTGTCCATAGAAATACTTTGCGCTATAATCCGACGCCATCTCCGTCTAATTCTTCTTCCGGTCGACGTCGAGGTCGTTCCATCGATTCCGATTCTGACGAGCACCACAATATGATGTCTGTTGTACAAGAAATTGCACATACCAGGAAGGAAGCAACGAGGCGTCAGCGCATTGAAGCCGAACAAAGGCGAAGGGATGAGCTCCGTGATGGCTACGCTAGACTGAAGGATGTTCTCCCTGTTTCAAATCAAAAGAGCAGCAAAGTTTCACTGCTCGAACGCGGTAGGTCCATTAGAACAGTAAATCCGTTCAGCGGCGTAGAGACTTATGTACCTTTTCTTAGCGACGAACTACATAATCCAATTGGATAAGACAACACGGCAGATGCAGACGCGCCTCGCTGCCCTGGAGAGTGAAGTACAGAGGCTCCGGTCTCTTAATGAAAAAATCTCGCTTAGTGTCGGTAGTACGCCAGAAGCCTCTACAAACGTCGTGGGCCAGACGATGGTGCACAGCATGGAGCGTCCGTTGTCACCACCTCCTGAAGGTGCTGTCCAACTCCAATCGCAGCCCTCTCATAGTCTCGTCGCCGTGACTAGCGAACCTCCTCGCGAGGAATCAGATGGGTCCGATGATGCGTTCTAGCTGAAGAGACTGCTTTGAAGGCTAACAGAAACAATTGTCTTTTTTCTCATATTTATGCGTTTCATTCTGCCTACGCCTCTTGTTGTTGTATGACTTTTCCCTCGTTTTCATACCTTTTTCGATGTCGCCCTACCTGTTTTGTCGTTTTTGCGGTCTGTTGCAGCATCTTTATTTGCGGCACCTCAAACGCTCAATTACTCCTTATTCCTTCGCTCGCCTTTCAGGACCTACAACTGGACGTTGCAGGCTGGTCTCCCTGGAACGAGGACCTCCGGTGCTGCTTGGTACTTGGAAGGTAGCATATGTGGGCTTCGACGGCCTTACTGGAACCATATCAACCTCTTAGACTACATGTTCTTTCACCAAACAAGCCGCCGAACGAACCGCAAATCGCGAACTTTTCTTCTCGCCTATCACCTTTTGATTCCAACGCAGTCCATGTGTCCTTGTGCAACAATTTCCGCAAGGACTGTTTCAGGCCAGACATTGCTGTATCCCTATGCATTCCCCTTAGCCAACAAGTTGAATCCGACTTCGCACAGAACCTGAAACGACTGACGACTACTGATGACGCTGACGCCAACGCCGACGCACACTCGTTTTTAGATGCGGTTAATTACAAAAAAGCGGTTCGGGAACATTACAGTCTCCGATTGAAATGGGCGGAGTCTGAAGGAGAATTTAGTTTCCCTCGTGCATGCATGGAAGATGAAGGGGATCATGTTTTGCAGGTGGCTCAGCTCAGCTTCTCTTTTCATCTTTGGCCTTCAAGGTCGCTTGTGTAATGATGAAATCTTCAGTAAGAAGAGTATACTTGCAGGCATTACAATGAACACTGTAAATAAATAAATCATGTAGCTACATAGGGTTCCGGTAGCAAAACATTATCGTATTCCATCGATTTCATCGATCCGGTCTTGTCTGATTGCAAGTATTCTGGGAGTGTATTCAAATTTGAGCCTGGGATTTCGATGAGTACGGAACACGACAAATAAAAGAAGTATGTTCAGTCACAGGGTTTTGGTTGATGTCTTCAGATATTTTGGTGCGAGCTGTAAGGCACTTCGACTGATAAACGCCACCAAGGTCGTTTAGAGCAAGGAAATATTGCTGCTGGCTGGCTGGCAAAGCTTACGTTAGCAAGAACAAATGCGGTTTCGTACGTAAGTATGTCTCTTCCCCTCCGTAACAGAGTCACCACCACTGGCTTGGAAGGAAACTAGCTCAATCACATCCATCTATCTTAGTTTACGGTTCTGGGAAGAGTTTCAGACAGAAGAACTCGAGTGAAAGTATAAACGGCACCAGTGCGCCTCCTTGAAGTAAGTGTTTGAGGGCAGTTCCAAAGTTAGTTTACAATGCCCTCGTGACCTGCATTAAACCGGATTGTTCATGAGCTGGGTCCGGTGATAATAATACATACTGAAGATACCGCAGGCAATGAAGATCAGGTGTTGCCGGTTGTGCCCTGCGAACTTAGCTCAGGTACTCAGAAGATTTGCCCTGTCAAATCAGCCTTGGGAAGGAATTGACATACGGAGCGACTAATTGAGGAGAGCGTCTTCGAATGCCTCGTGTCATAACGCTACCAGTGTTGTTGATCGTGTTGTGAGCATCGAAGCACGACGAATACTAGCATTTACATCGAGAATTAATTTCCTCGGCCTCGAATCGGCGGCAAAAAGGTGGAAGGATGCGGATGCGGTTTTAGCTTTTTAAAAATACGCTTATAGTGTGATGAAGGGAAAGTCAACAGGCTGGGCAGGAGAAAAATACCAGATACAGCGGACCGGGCAGAAGCCCGGCTTGGAGTCCATGGCTGGATACAGTTTCTAGGCTCCGGTACTCCTTAGAATGACAGCGGCATCAAAGGTGACCAGCCAAAGGGCTACTAGAAGGACCTAAAGAAGCTGGACAGTTACCCACGAAATAGCGGAGAAGAGTTGATGAACCGTGACTTACCCGTAGGTACTTCCAAAATGAAGTGCCTAAACGACCTCAAATGACCAGATGACAAAAGAGTGTTAGTTCCGTTGATCACAACCGGGTACTCCCTTCCCTTCACAGAATTAACACAGGAAAGAATTGAACCATCTAAGGTATAGTTGATCCCATGGCGATAGGGCGATGAATTCTCATCATGAAGTACCGCGGTCAAACTGACACTTCGCTTATCCGTAGAAGTGCTCGCAGAAACGGTAGAACATAGTCTGAAGCCAGCTCAAGCTCTGGCTTATCTGATTCAAGCTCCGAAAGACAGAAAGACAGAGGAGAAAGTCCTGATAACTCCGTTCTTCATCTGCCAGCACTGAATCTTTTCAAATCAGTCTCGGGGTCGACCAATGAGCAGTGACAGGCCAGAAAACTTGAAGACTACGGAGAGTCTTCGGACAGAGACACGTTATCATGACAAATGACCGCAGGATTCCTAGGTTTGCGAATTCGGTTCGCCGTGTGCCGCGATAGTTACTGCAACCCCGTCTTTTACCTGAGATCATGAAGCATTTTCAAGTTGCGTCCGTCGTCTGAAGAATCTTCCGGATCTAGACGTAATGTGCTATGTGCCGTTCGTCAAGGCCATTTCATCCGGTGGCGGACTGAGAACTGAATGCGCATAAAGTGGAAGCAAGATTCGACTAGATCACTCTGATCGTCTTCGTGGTAAGGTAGTAGGCCGATTTGTTGCTTACGGTTCCTTGGGTCTTCGCGGAACTTTAGAATCACATTCCGAGGAGTCGAACATCCGAATAGAATGAAAACGAGGCAAGTTCCTCCAACAGTTGGCCCCAGTGGAAACCCAAGAATCCTTGTTACTCGCACAACACGCTGAGGCAGCTGATCCGAGTCAATAGCTCCGTGCTGTTGCCTCACTTCTACACAGCAACGAGACGAGACTATGAATGTCCTGTTTGTCAAGGAGGATTAACGTGCCTATGGCCATGCAGCTCAAGCATGCAATGCTCACGAGACGCACATTGCTCAAAGCATTTAAGTTAATCAGACCGATTTGTCCCCGCCATACCGAGCAGTCCAATGATCAGGGCAAGAGTAAAACCGACTACAGACAAAAGTTTTCCCAGCACTAGTACATTCATAATTTCATATCAGGGGTATCAATTAACAATGGTATTAAGAAGACTTACTTGGGAAATTTGTTGTTGGCTCGTCGGTCCAAGTTACACAAAGATAGCGAATGCCCCACCGGAAAGGAGGTTAAATGGTCCCTTTTGGAATCGTTATTCTTGTTCGATAAAAAAAAGATCTAGGACCGGCAAATTAAGGTTGAGAGACACATGGATTAATATTGTGAAAAGAAAGAGACCGTTCAGCAGGTACGGCGCTGGGTGTAGAGCGTGAACGAGAGTCCTAATACAGGAGCAGGCGACAGAATGGTCCGAAATGAAATGAAAACATCCTGACGATCCTATTGTAGTTCCGATGAAAGGCCAAGATGAAGATCCTTCAGTATTTTGCGGAGCATCTATAGCACTTCCTCTCTGAAATAGAGATCACTCAGAGCGTTCGTGGGTACTTGTTACCGTCTGTGTGTTTGTATTTGGTCAGAGTTTGTATATATTTAGCCTGGGAAATTGCCGATCAATGACTTCACATGGACATGGAATCTGCTTCCAGTTCAGTTCACTATAGGGGCTCATCGAGCTCTCACTCGTCCACGACGTACAAGGTCTACTTTTCCAGATTTTATACGCATCGAGGACGCACATACCCCCATACAGACCTATACCTTTTTCCATTTGAAGCTTATCATTCCTTCTTTTCTGGACCAACTCGATCATACATACAAGCCTGTGCTGTGCCGCCGTGTCTGTGATTAAAATCCAAACAAGCTGGGATCCCCTGAACCCTCTTCTAGATTTTGATATCATGTGGTAAGCGTCTAAGCTCAGGCCTCATTTCACTAGGACGTTGTCCACGGATAAATCTTACCGATGGTATTCTAGGTGTGACAATTGTCTATTGGTATTGCCATTGGTATGCCCGTTTGTAATCATGGACCATCACTCTTTCCCGACTGCCCATCTTCAACGGAGTAAATTTGAAGCTAATGAGTTACCCGGCACCTCTGAATTGGTGACGTTTTCAGCGCCACGGAGCGATAGCTTGGGCCGTCGTCATTTCTGTAAGTATCACATACTCATCACCAGTGAAATTGAATTATGTAAATTCTCGCTTTCTACTAGCTGTACAGCATTGCAGGAGGTATTTTCCTCCTCATGTACGGACAGTATCTGTTCTTCGTCTTTCCTGAATGGTATGTAAGAAACTCTTATGTGTCCATGTATATTCCACCCATGGATCATATCCTGTGTTTTGATCGAGAGCTAATTTGTTTGGCGCCGTTGCCATCTTGTCCTCAAGGCAGATCTACGGAGGTATCGCGCTTGGCGTTGCGTCTGCCGCGGTAATAAACATCCTCGCGCTTTCAAACGTAAGTAGTGTTCGCATATTTTTGAGATCACGTCAGGATTCCGGAATCGCGGAATAGTTCACCTCCAAAGCCTCGCCTTTCTTTATTTTGTCTCCCTTTTGTTCCGGAATCAAGTTTAGAGTGCCTATTGACCTTCTCATCTATCACTTCTTCAGAGATCTTACATCTGGACCCGAGTATGCAAATTTATTTGGCCGTTCATTCTAGTCATTTGTGCCGTCCGAGCGATTATCATGATTGTGGAGCTTCAGCGAGGGTAAGCAAGAAGAGCTCCGTTTTATTGTACTTCTTTTCGGCGCTATGATTGGTTTTTTCCCGGTTTGGCACTGCCGGAAGTGTCATATCGATTTTCTCGTCCGATATTAAATTCCTGCTCGCCCAACTGACTTCTCGGCTTCTCTTTATGTTTAGGAAGGACAAGATTACCTGGGAATGTAATAACGGAGGTCAACTTTGGACCGAATCTGCGGCTGATGGCTTTGACAACGGGAAGTCCATGCCCGGCGGATTTTGTGCCACTGGCTTTTCCAGCTTGTACTCGGCTTTTATCGTCAGCTTGCTCGTGGACATTGGTTTTCAGGTATGTCTACTCCCATAGCATGATCCACCGGTGTGCTCATTGTTTTCTTTGTTGCCATCGCGCACAAAGATATACATGCTCTTTTTGAACTGGAGATTCTCGAAACGGCTGGAACACTACCGGGAAATGAAAGGCCCGTACTATGGAGGTGAGTTCTTCAGACCGTTTGGGATAGAAAGAGAACTTGGGAAAAAGTTCTCTGTCTACATCGGCGGTTCTGTTCTCTCATGTCCGGCAGATCGGCCATGAGATCGATTAACGTTGGACTTCGGTTATAGGGTACTACAACTCGTAAGTTGACACAGGGCTCGGCATGTCGAGCAAGGCAGTGCTAGACACGCAGCACGGTAAGAAGTGCATTGATCTGTCGATGGCAACGGATTTGGATGGATACCCTTTCTGCTCGGACGAAGTTGAGGGTGATTGTGCGAGTGATATGGACAGATTACGAGTCATACACGGACTACGGTGGCGATACGATCTAACGACTGTTACGAAACTCATGGCGCTTGGGTTAATGACTTATGAACTTGTATTTAACTTCCAATTCCTCCTGATATTCTTGTTTGTGTTCGAACTGTATTGAAAGACAGTGTTGGTCATTCTTATCACGATACGAGATTCCTTCTTTTGGGCATCTCGGGGAATGCGAAGAGACGGAGTTTGCGAGCGCGCGCAGATACTGAATCTAGGGAGAAGGAGGTGATGGGGGAAGAGAGTTTGATGAGAGAGAGTGGGAAAGACTTGGAAATGAAAAGGGGATTCTTTGCCTCGAGGCAGAGGATGTGACTGATTTGGCCTGAGCGTAGGAAAGAACCTGGCCTGAAATGGGCAAGAGCGGGTAAATTATGAACTTGTGACGGATCATGGACAGATAGCGATTCCGGATATCGGGGCGAGGGGTTGAACGGACAAGAGGGCCCAGGATGTGACTAGTACTGTGGCTAGCGAGGTGGAGTAAGGGAGAAAGAGACGGAAGCAAAATGACCAACGGGATGAACGGGTTAATGTGAGTTGCTGGGATGAATCCAGGTATGAATTCGTAGATGATGTGACTGGGAGCGAAGGAGAAAGAAGGAAAGGAGCGTAATACGAGAGATAGTAAGTTGGTAAGGCCCTATCCTATCAGCGGGGCGCAGTCTTAGTCGTAGCCGTAATCCGGAATAGGATACGGACTGAATAACCCCTTATTATCGTCTTCTTTAGGACCCTATATAACTCCGACAGATCTCCTCTCCTCTCTCCCCAACTCTACTCTCCCTCCTGTCTCCTTCCCCTGCACCCACGTTTTTTCTCTTTTGTTTCTCTTCTTTTTTTCTTACTGACGACTCCTTCGCCTGCATTTGCCTACAAAGCCTTTTGTTGTTGACAGTCATCTCACACTCCACACTCACCGACATTCCAATGGTTACCCACATTGAATCGCAGCACTTTGACCACCTCGATCGTCCAAAGTCGCCCTCCTTTGCCATGGATGCCGTTTCCTCTACCCCGCCCTTCCCTTACGTCGACGCTTACCAGAGCTTTGACTACCTCCAATTCCCTCACTCACCCTTTAACGTCGCAAACGTCCCCCGTAAGTGTCGGTGATCGATCACTGCCTGTCTGGTAAAATTTGCTTCCGGTGATGGTGTTTGCTCATGCTTGTCTTCCATTCCTTGCGATTTTTTTAGTTCCGGGTGCTGGTTCCCCACGTATATCCTTCGATTCGCTCAACATCGCAGGTGGCATTCCCGATTACGCCTACTCGTCTCCGGCTTCCTTCACCACCGGATCACCGGCGCGCCCCTTCACGCCACCGGACAGTATCTGCCCGCCTGCGTTGACGCACTTGAGCAATGGTGAGCTGTCCTCGGACAGCATGCCCTCCTCAAACGCGGTCTTGACACGCAAGACCCGATCAAACTCCATCAACAGCACCAGCTCGCCTGGCTCTATCAACGGCAGTCTTCCGTCGACGACACGCGGTCAACACCGATTCAACCCGATTGGTGTGCGTCCCGCGCGGCCCGAGCGCAAACGCCGCGCGAGCAAGGATGATTACGCAAGCGATGATGACGAGGAGGAATTCACACCTGTTTCGACTGCTGTGAACTCTGATCAGCGCCGTGAGGAGATTCGCCGCCAGCGAATTGAGTCTGAGCAGCGTCGTCGTGACGAACTGCGCGATGGCTACCGCAGACTCAAGGATGTGCTCCCGGTGTCGAACCAGAAGTCAAGCAAAGTATCACTTCTGGATCGAGGTACGTCGATCTCCACATGTTTTCCCATATTTGTCGATTGCACATCCTGACAGACGATCTTTCCCAATTTAGCGACAACTCACATCAAGTACCTTGAGATGACTCAACAACAGCTCCAAACGAGGCTTAACCAGGCTGAGATGGAGACGCAGCGTCTGCGGTCGTAAGTTACTTCCGTGTGTATAAGCAATAGTTCTTGATAACTAATTTCTACGCCAGGCTCAACGAGGCTCTCATGCTCAGCACTGCTGAGCGCCATGGGGCAGTCCTCGCCGCAGCGCAGCAACAGGCCGCCTTCTGAGCATGTTTCTCGCACGGAAGGCTGGTCTGCTCTTCCTGGACAGGCCAGACGTAAAAGGACCGAGTTTTCAGCCTTTGCTCGGTGCATCTCCCTTGTCTTATGACGACCAGGGATCCCCGTT
Organism: Sanghuangporus weigelae; assembly: GCA_033182465.1. Taxonomy (NCBI): domain Eukaryota; kingdom Fungi; phylum Basidiomycota; class Agaricomycetes; order Hymenochaetales; family Hymenochaetaceae; genus Sanghuangporus; species Sanghuangporus weigelae. The sequence goes on along the minus strand of CP137318.1, from coordinate 1,750,550 downwards.
ACCTGAATCCGTCAGTATGAATTGCAAACGAATCATGATGCCTGCCCGGAATGCACGGCTTTCTACGACCGACTGCTTCGTTTTTTTATTGTTTTTACGCATTATCTTTCCTCATTCATCGGCATTTTCTCTCACGCATTTCTGCATCTATCGCATCAATCTCATGTTCTGTTACGAGCTTCGCAACCCGTCTACGATACACGGTAGTGCTTCTGTGACGCACTTTAATCCGTAGGATTGTCCCCCTTCGCGGCTGTGCCGCGCCCGTCTTCATCACTATCTTGTAACTCCTGCACTAGGATAGCACGAGTTTGGGACGACCGACTGAGAGCTTGTTGCGAGGAACAGCGACACGACGCAAGAGCAGCGCGCGTTTGCTTGAGACGCACCGGTCGTCAGCTCGCGAGAGCTGACGCAAGTGTCTCGCCGCCGCTGTTGACTTTCTTGTTTTTATACAGTCAGCTTGTCTCCTACGCACGCTTTCGTCTTCTCCTCCCGACTGCGTTCGCATCTCGCGAGCGTTACCGAAACACTGGTCTTTGCATCCTTACAACGTGCCTCTACGGCAACCCTTCCTTCAACTCTCCGGACAATTCTGGGAACCATTCTGTGGACGCTCTGCCTGTTCGCATACCTGTGCATGTATTTTTTATTCTTTTTATATTGTTACGCCTCGACATGATTATCACCGCAATCTTCATACACTACTATACACCCACCATCCCTTCAAGACCGTTACTGTCGCCGGCTATTTGCTTTCGTCTCACCTCTCATTCTTATTCCGTTTTGTGCCGATTGTCTTGCTATGGTGATGTCTGTATGTTCATTCGTACAGCGTCGCTCCTTGTGAGCGACGGGACGATCGTCCACCAGCAGACGGTTCACAAATTGGTGCGGCTAGAGTAGTCCCCGGCCGGAACGTTCGTTCACCTGTTTTCGGCACTCTTCCTCCTTCGCCGCTTTCGCGCCTCACATCTTGACTTCTTCCGGCCTGTAGCCAGTCGATCGGCGCGTGGTACTGTGTTTCCGTACTTGTTTTGATCCTGCCATCCGCCTCATCGTAATCGACGTTTTGGCCAGTCCATCGTTGTATGTGCGATAGCTGGCGTCGATGCCACTCGATCCTGACCTGTCCGCTAGTGTGCACTTTAGCACGCCGCCACCTCGCCAGGCTGCTGCCTGCAGAGTCCTTGACAGATGCTTGGTTGGCCCGACTGAATCGAAGTCGAGTTGAAGCGAGCATTAGCGCTGCTTTCGTGGTTGAGCGCGTGCCTAGTTGCACCGCCCCCCCTGTGGTCAGCTCTTCGCCGTGAGCGAGTGCCCGTGCGCCTCGGCCGATGCGTGCTGCTCCATGCCCCGGTTTATCGAACCATCTGTCTCCGGTGGTACTGATTGTCTCTGAACTTGCGTTTGAGTATCGCTATACGGTACCTTCGTACAGTGTACCTACGCTTTGAATCGGCTTCCACTTGGTTATCATTCACTTCTCTCTTTCTTTTAGCTCTCTTATTGACGGAAGATCTTCACCGTTTTTTATTGCTCCCACTTACATTCGTTCTCAGTGAGGACAATCACCTTTCATGCCTTGTCACGTAGATAGTTATGTTATGATGCATTTTACCGCCGTTGTGCGGCGCTGGACCACATTCATCCCGTTCCTTCATTGAGCCTTGCCCATCTACCTTCCCAATTGTAGCAGTAGATTGAGACTGAAACTGGATTGGATTTTGGGTTCTTGGTTAGGACTTTCGGTTTGATGTCTACTACATAGGACTGTGGTACTCTGCGTTCAGTAGATCCTGCTCGCAATGAATTCAAATACTTTGTGTCTGGAAACCTGTTTTGTTTTGTGTGTGTGTAATCGTACTGAGTGAAGTCAGATCGACGGGGCCAAATTAAGCAGATACTGTGTTTGTGTCGATCTTTCTCTCCGACGATTCTCTGAATCTCTGTCAACCAATATCCTTCTTTTCAATGAGCGACGAAGCTGCAATCAGACGCTCGCTCAGAATAAAGACAGGCATAGTCAAGCGGTGCGGGCGTCTTGCTTGTGTATATGCGCGATGGCTCAACTAACTCAACATGTAACTTTCGTTCGGACATCCCCGCTAGACTGACGAAGGAGAGTAATGTATATCGCAAAGAGATCGGGGACCTGAGGTCAAAGGCGGAGCAATCTAAGGCGCTGGGAGAGGATAGCTGGGAGGCAAAGAATGCGGTACGCTCTCTTGACGTTTGTTTCTTTCGACCATACACGCAAACTGAGTTCAACTCGAACTTTCATTGTCGCGTCTATGTGGTCAAACTACGAACGATCAGAGAAATTTGGTAAACGAAACAATCAAGACGTTGGATCTGACAAATGGGAAGCTGAAGGATGAAACCGCTAAATTGCGGGACCTACTGGTACGTCTCATCTCCTGTCAGTCTCATTGATTGTACGATGTCTGATCGATTGTTTTCTGCACGATTGCATGACCGATCCTTCTGTTTCTTCTGACGGTGCTCATGTCCTGATCAATAGGAAACTGTGGAGAATGATGAACGCATCAAGGGAGACGAGTCTCTCGATGAGACGAAATTGGCTGTGGAAGCTGCGGAGGTATCGCTGGAGGCCGAAGGAAAAGACGAATGATACATGGTGTATGATGAGCATTCCGTTATTATGACATAGTGTGCCACATAACCAAGGACCCCTGTCTCCTTGGAACGCATTCCTATTATGATCAACTTGACGTATCCATCTGGTCCGCGTTTTCTCGTCCTCGAGCTTGCTTCAGTCGCGTCAGTGCATCGAGGATACCACGCCAAGCATCTCGGTTTATGTGTTCCTCCTGCAATCCTCTCTTTGACGCCATGTCTTCCTCTTCAACGTCCTTTTCTTTTTTACCATCAACTCCATCTGGGTTTTCGGTTGTGGAAGAGGACATAGGTGTGCCGACACCGGCAGGCTGCGGAATGAAGTTTGGTGGGGGTGCGTCAATTGCGGAAGGCGGGATGCGGGACTGGCGGATATGTGCAAGTGAGGAACGCATGTCGATTTGGATTTGCTATAGTGCATATATGAACGGACGCAGACAGCAATATTGATCAAAAGCGAACATACATCAAGTTGTTCAAAGTATTCGCTGGCTTCAAGGACGAACTGTTCTGATCGCTCCTCGCCTTGAGGGAGTGAACTGTCTGCAGGATCCGTTTGAGGCAAGGTCAGAAGAGCAATAGATGACGCCGCAAGTGAGAGCAGCTTGTTGATGCCCTAAAGTAAGGTATATGGAAGAGGAATATATGTCAGTCAGAAAAATGCAGATATTGAATGTGGCTGGAGTTGCGAGACGCACTCTTTCAGCATCTGTGAGTGCCAGAATCTGCCTGGCCGAACGGCTTGATGTCCAGATTGGATCTATTCGCTCCGAAGGTTGCTCGCGTTGTTCGCCGTTCGTAGCAGTTTTTGATTCAGACGTGTTCATGTTCGCGTCAGTTCCAGTCCAACAATTGAAAGAAATAAGTGTGCGCCAATCACGTCGATCGGTCATCCGGCACCGGCAACTGCTCAATAAGCACACAACCTCGTTTACTTTTTAGCAGCCAAGCAAGGCTGGTTCTGACTGGCACTCCGTTCCTCCCGACGCTATGCATCTGCCAGGCGCGCGTCGCCTCAGTACGCGAATTCTGCTAGCCGGCGCGCGCGCAATGAGCTCCAGCTCAAGCACGGCGGCATTCTCTCCTCCTGCGCCTTTACCTCTCGAACCGCCAACGGTTCAGCAGGAATCTACGGACTTCAAAGCGCGCTGCGAACAACTTTCGCGTTTCTTCTCATTGCCTCGATTTAAAGACATCAAGCGACCGTATTCAGCTGCTGATGTCGTGTCGAAGCAGGGATCATTACCAGTGCTGCCATTACCGTCAACGTTCACAGCTGACAAGCTCTACGCGCGGTTGAGTAAGGCAGCGGAGGAAGGCAAGCCAGTGCATACGATGGGAGCGATCGATCCGGTGCAGATGACACAAATGGTAACGAACCAGGAGGTTGTTTATATTAGCGGGTGGGCGTGTAGTAGTGTGCTTACTACTTGTAATAATGAAGTCGGACCAGACCTCGGGCGAGTAATCATTTGTGCTCGTTCATGAGGAGAGGGACAAATACTAAGACTTTCTCTTCGACAGTGATTATCCTTACACTACTGTTCCGAATCAAGTGCATCGAATATTCCGAGCACAGCAATTACACGATCGGAAGCATTACGATGAACGGATGTCTGCCTCCCCCGAGCAACGAGCAAAGATGCCATATGTTGACTATCTTCGGCCTATTATAGCTGATGCGGATACTGGGTAAACGCCGTGCCTTTGGATTTCTACAGATATCTGATTTTGTTTTAGTCATGGTGGTCTGTCTGCGGTCATGAAGCTGGTCAAGCTTTTCGCCGAATCTGTAAGTAGCTCTTCATAACTGGAACGTACTTCTACGTTTACCGACTGGCCTAGGGAGCCGCTGGTATTCATTTGGAGGATCAACTTCATGGCGGTAAAAAGGTGTGGTCTGTCTCTCGTTTTGCACATCTATTATCTAACAATGAGAATTACAGTGTGGCCATCTCGGCGGAAAGGTTTTAGTGCCGACGTCGACTCACGTCTCCCGGCTCATCGCTGCTCGATTCCAACTCGATGTTCTGCACTCAACGATGCTTCTAATCGCCCGTTCCGACGCAGAGTCCGCAAAACTGATTTCTTCAAGTGTGGACATCAATGACCACGAATTCATCTTAGGCACAACGACTCCTGGTTCTGCCCTAGTGGATGAAATCGCCGAGGCAGAACAACGCGGTGCAACTTCTTCAGAATTAGAGCTCCTTGAAAAGCAGTGGATGGCAGAGCATGAATTGTGCACGTTCAATCAAGGTATATAGATTCGAGAAAATCGATATGCTATCTGGTAACGATACTTCTTATAGCTGTCGAGAAAGCGATCAAGTCATCCGAACACATCGCCGACAAGGACGCAGCCCTCAGGGAGTACCTTCATGCGGCTAGCGGAAAATCAAATACACATGCCCGAGATATTGCAAAGGACATCATCGGGGCTGATGTCTTCTGGGATTGGGATTGTGCGTGAATATTACCTAGTCCTGTCGCAACGATAGTGACCGTGATGGTCTTAGTACCACGTACGCGTGAAGGCTACTATCATTTCACGGGCGGTGAAGAGGTACTTTAATTCATCCTCACGTATGAAGGCATGGCTGATTTCATGTTTTACAGGCGGCAATAAAACGAGCAAAGATATATGCTCCTTATGCCGACCTCTTGTGGGTGGAAACGTCAACACCTAATCTTTCTACTGCACGACACATCTCAGGATCAGTCAGAGATGCTCATCCAGGAAAGTGGTTTGTGTACAACCTGAGTCCGTCGTTTAACTGGGCGAAGTTTGGATTTACCGGTAAGCACAGCATATCTCTGTGCCTGCGCGCGAAACTCCGTTAATATCAATCTACTATGATCAGATAACGATCTGAAGAACTTCGTGTGGGATCTAGCGAAGGAAGGTTTCATATTCCAATTGGTTTCCCTTGCTGGTTTGCACTGCGATGCTGTCTCATGGGGTACGTATCAAAGTCCTTCCTTTCAATGAGTTGCACGTGGAAACCACACGGTTGCTGAATGTTCGACTTCTACAGCCGAACTATCTCGCCGGTTCAAAGAAGATGGCATGCTAGCTTACGTCCAGCTCGTACAGCAGAAGGAACGCGAACTTGGCGTTGATATCCTCACTCACCAAAAATGGTACGTCTGCACAGGGAACCTCTCTTCTTTACCCTTAGCTCGCTTCCTCTTGGTGGTGATTCCCGCTAATTCCTTGTGAACGTGGTTTTCTTATTACATTACAGGAGTGGAGCGAACTATATCGACCGAATTCTTCAGAGCGTGAGCTCCTCGTCCACAACGAGTTCTGTCGGCTCAGGTTCTACCGAGCACGACTTTTGAAGTTTAATTGCAAAGAAACATGCAGTAGTAACCTCGGTATTAGAGTGTATGTGGGAACTGCCGGATAGGCCCTTTGAACACGAGTCACGGAGGAATTCCTCCTGAATTTCAAGTCGGGATCATTGTGTACAAGTATCGTTTTAGACGACGGAGATCGCTTGTTATACGTAACGTGGCTGCCCGCATGATCTTGTCTTGTTATCTGAATTTAAAAAGGCAATCTATTGCCATTATCAGATTTATTCTGGATAAATTAAAGGATAAGAAATAATGTTCATGCGTGCAGCGCGGTGGGACAGAACCAGCATAAATAAACTCTCGTTCTTGAATTCGTATTACAAGAGCCTTCATTTTGTGCCGTAATCCGTCTCTATCTTTTAGTCAGTGAATCAACATGGTAATCTGGAGAAAACGAAAAAATCTACATATGGATCATCAAGCCCACTGCGAGGCTCGAACTCGCGACATTCAGATTTGTAAAGGTCATAAGACCTCATAAAAGTCTGACGCTCTGTCCAACTGAGCTAAGAGGGCCACACTATGCCAACTCCGAAACATGCCCTAAATGCCCACAATTGTCATGGATAACTGTAGACCAATGCACATTGTCTCGCTAAATTGTGGGGGGAGCTGGGCCACCTTATTGGCGGCCCTCTGAATGGTTGATTTATGGCATTCTGGTCACCTCGAATCGGTTATTTTTGCTTTTCAAGAAGTTCCGTATGGCGTAGTGGGCCGTGCCCGCTCCACCACACGAAGGGAGGGGGTGGAACAATACGGCTCCCTCCTTATCAAACGTTTCCAATGGTTCTTTCCAACAGACAATGACCCAAAGGTGGCGTGGTGCGTCCCGAAGCGGTTCCGCACAACGCATCACCTTGGAGACAACACAGATTGCTGTGGCATACACATCTCAATAGCTGGGAGGCCGACAGTCCACCTATATAATTGGTATTGCCCCCCAGGACCTGGCACGCATGCACAGGCATGGCCGGCAATAAGTCATTTCTGGCAGCAGCACCGGTTTCCAGCTAATAGTATCATATGTGGGGATTTCAACGCACATCCTACACAATGGGACACTGATTCAGTTTTCCGGAGGGGCGGACGGACCACGCAGACCTGCACCATCTTTTTCCAGCAATGGCTGGAGAACCACCCAGAGATCCGGGTGGCAGATGATCCAACGACGCATACTTTTCATGCACACAATACAGAGGGAACCCACCCAGATGCAATTATGTATAAGGGGCCTGATCTCCCACCACTCGAGATCACCTGGATGGCCGTCCCGATCACGGGTATAAGGAATGGCCATACAATCAACTCTGTATCAATGCACTGTAATTTATCAGTCATACCTCGAGAGACACTCCTCCTTCCGAACTCGCTCATTGACAAATGGGCAGAGGCGCTTACGAGAAGGATGCCCGGGGATTTCTGGCATGTAATATGGACGGAGGCGGAAGATCTGGACACATGGGTCCGGGAGTTCTTTGACTATAGCAGGCAAGCAACAGAGGACGTTGTGAAGCCGACAAGCCTCAAAGCTTTCGTCTGGTGGTGGAATGACCAGACGGATGTGCTTATGAATTCAGACTGGCCAGACAAGCTGTACCGTCTGATGCAACAGTGGAGAGAGGCGTATGCAGATATACGAGAACAGGCAACGGCCGGAGACATTTGGAAATACCACCAAGCAGGCCAGCCACGCAAGGCGATATATATCCCACCCCTGAGAGAACCTTTTCAGGCGACTTACCACGTTGAAATCAGTGAAGCCTTCAAAAGACATTATTTCCCGGTGTAGACTATCAGACCCTCTTAAGCAGCGGCGAAGGCGACGGCGTTCGACCACAGAGAGGCGTCGGCGGTGTCAAAGATCGGAGAGGTAAGAAGGGATCCAACTCGTGGCTAAACCTCCTGGACAGCTCGGTGCCGTGGCGGACAATTTGACCCGGAAGCACTGCTGCCGATCGGGATGCGCGCTCAGTCGTGGGGAGAGCTCAATCGTAAGGGCTATGGTATGATCCGCGTATAGAGGGGGCGCCGCTGATAATGTACGGGACAGAGCCGCCGACGAGTCAAGATGTCGGCGTCGCGAATAAGTAGTAGAGCGACGGCGCTGTCGAGTCCTGCAAGCGGCGGCGATTACTAGTAGAGCGACGGTGCCGCCGATTACCAGGAGAGCGACGGTGTCGCCGATTGTCAAGAGGGCGATGGCGCTGCCTATTCCCAGGATGGGGGATAGCTCTACCAATCACTTGCGCAGCGGCGAGTGAGCACGTGCCCCTGTTATTCCCTTAAACGGGGGCGGCATCTTGTGTCGGCACACGGTCTTCGGCGAAGGCGATGGAGAGCAAAAGGGGCTAACAGAGACGAGAGGAGTGCACTGAGATCTATTCTGAACTACTGCTTCTGAACACTACATACATGAGGTCTATATATACTGGGGAATGCTGGGGAAGAGCGTCACAGAGACGGCGACAGTGACGGCGCGTCACAGGCGTGCAATCGGTGCGGACCTGAAGATCGGGGCACGCCGCGAAGCTGCCAAGACACGAGCGCGCGCTGATCGGGCTGGCGGTGATTGGCGCGGCGCATCATCATCGGGCGCGCTCGGATCGCTAAGTGGTCGCACCACACGAATATGAAACGTCAGGGGAGGCAATAATACTAAAAGGGGAATACGCGAGTGGCCGCCGCGTCCGACAATCGGACTCGGCGCACGAAGCAGCATGGTATGAACATGAAACGTGGTACCTGGGACCTTGTAAGACCACTACCCGACGTCGGATAAGCCAATCAACAGGGGCCGACGAATATTCCATCGGCTATACGGTTCGATATCCTTCCGCCGCCGTAGCCGATACATCCGCTGCAACGTTCCAGGCGCCCGTGTATCAGAAAGTGCGGCTGGCCAAGCATACTCGGTTTGGGAAGTCTTCGAAGGACGGGAGGCGGCGGACGTATTGGTTGAGCCGCGAATCAAGGAGCGGCGGTTTGGAAGGTCTTAAGGAGCGGCGGAGGTGTAGCGGTCGCCGCACGATGGTATACTGTACGGAGTACTGAGGGGCCTGTACCGACGTACCGGTACAGGCAAGTGCGGCGCACTACACCGGATGTATAAGATGAGCTGGAAGAGCCGCTACCAGAGCACCGAAGACCCGACAACCTGTTCATGGAGGAGGACCTGTGGGAGGCATACCAAGGCATGCCTTCAAACGTGTCACCAGGAATATCAGGCATGTCGACGCGGATGATCGGCACCCTTATGGAGCACCACGCCATCACCTTCACAAGGCTGTTAAATAGATGTGTTAAGCTGGGACACTACCTGGCCGCTCTAAAGCGCACGGTTGTCGCAATGATCAAAAAGCCAAAGCCATATGACCCAGCAACACCACAGGCGTATTGGCCCATTTGCGTTGAGGAGTCGCTGGCGAAACTCTTCGAGCGAGCTCTTATGCTACGGTTACAGGTATACATAATGCCAGGAATGTATTTTCTACCATTACAGCACAGAGGCCAGCCGGGCGCATCAGTATACAGTGCATGGCATGACCTATACAACCAGCTCCTCACCGTAGAGGACTCCTGCATTGGCCTCATTACATTCGACGTGAAGGGATATTTTGATAATGTGGACCTTAGGTGGCTGCGGCATGCCTTACGACTACACAGAGTTCCCCTCTACCTGATACAAATAATAGAGGCTTTCGCCCACGACCGTCCCATACAATTTGCATTCAACGGAGACCACTCGTAATGGTTTGTCAAGCCAAACCGTGGAGTACCGCAAGGGTCCCCTATATCTTCGATTCTTGCAAATATGGCAGCTATGCCGGTCCTACATAGATTACGAGACCTACCATGGCTACGGTTTTACATGGATGATGGCGGTCTTGTTGCATCAGCCTTGACCCCGGGACGGCTCACAAACCGTATTAGTGAAGGCCTGCAGAGAATTGGCGACGAGTTTGCAGACACATCACTCACAATAGACCTGGATTCAGTCCAGCTCATAACCTTCCGCTGTCGATCGGCGGTGTCGTATCTGAAGGTGCTACAGATGTCCATCCTACTAAGGGTGCTGAATGTATGAAGGGACCTCCAAAAATGGGATGCCGACGCTATCAGACTCTCAAAGACCTACTACCCGGCAGGTGCCAGGAACCGTCGGAGACGTAATGGATGGGTCTAGGGATGCCGCTGGATAAAGGGAATAGGATAACAGGGCCGCCGCTCAAAAGGGGGGATCACAAGAGGCTGCCGACGTGGTATAAACTCGGCCACAGGAAGGTATGAAGCGTATAAGATGAATATAAAGGATAAAATGGAGTGAGTGGCTGGAGAAGGCGCCGCTGGGTCGTCTGATAGGATGCCTGGGTCGTCGGATGGCCGCCGACGTTGAATAGAGGGGTGCCGGACTGAGGGGGAGGCCGCAGGAATCCGCCGAAGTAGCGTAAACGCGATAGATGAAAGGAAAAGACCGTTGTCGGTCGGCGGTGTCGTATCTGAAGGTGCTACAGATGTCCGTCCTACTAAGGGTGCTGAATGTATGAAGGGACCTCCAAAAATGGGATGCCGACGCTATCAGACTCTCAAAGACCTACTACCCGGCAGGTGCCAGGAACCGTCGGAGACGTAATGGATGGGTCTAAGGATGCCGCTGGATAAAGGGAATAGGATAACAGGGCCGCCGCTCAAAAGGGGGGATCACAAGAGGCTGCCGACGTGGTATAAACTCGGCCACAGGAAGAAGCGTATAAGATGAATATATGAAAGGATCCGCTCAAAAACTCGCATCAGGATCGACACGATCAACAGATCTACACGATCAGCTTTCCAAACGCGACCGGTAACCAAGCCAGCTATCAAAGGCCCAAGCAATCGAGCGGCCTAGGCAACAGTAACCCGTTACCACCCGAGCGCTAGAAGCACCGAAGCGGATACGTAATCCCGCTAACAGCTAACACCGCCGACCGCCTATTACCGCGGACTACCACTCTAACGCCGCCGACCAAGCAACCAGAGCGACCTCGATCAAAAGAAGCGATCAAACTTCTTAGAAGTCCAGAAGCACAACTACTAAAGCCTAAACGCTAAAAGGCTAAAGGCTAATAAGGTTTATGGAGACCTCACTGGCATTTCAGCACTGTCAAGTCTGTGCACGAGTTTACATGGTCCTTTATGAAGTATACTACTTAGTATGCACGGCAACGGTTGGTACGCGTGACTGTCACATCGAAACCGAGCGACACCTTCAGGATACAATGCATTCCAATCCACCAAGCCCAATAGTACCCAAGAAACGAGAGGAACTCACGATCACAACTCGGACCCCTCGAACTGCGAACCCGATAACTTGGAGAATGATTGGATGGTATAGACCGGAGTTGCACACACCATGTCCAGCATCTACGATACAGGCAAACCTTTATTTACCGAGAGATGCGAACCTGGAAACCAAGCAATTACAACTCCTTATACAACGAAGGATATGGCGCTACATTCGAGATATACGATACGAAGGCAAAGCATGGCTAGTCACCAGAACCCAGCAGAACCCACCAGCAGAGCTTATGCAGTTCATGATATGCCTTGGACCATACTCTACACCGACCCGACACCTTAACACTGACGTGCGAGTTATGCTTACCCTCGCTGGACCTCGAGATGAATTCCGAAGAATCACATACCGAGCAGCCTACATCGCTCCAAGAGCAAAGATGCCACTCAATGACGGCAATGACATCGTTATGGAGTACTGACAGTGGAGCATTCCATATCGGAGCACCACCTCTATTGTCTCAGTCAGCAACTCCAAAGAATTCTGTCATAGTGGAGACGACCTTACAAAGATTGGAGCAAAGTGGAGCGAAGCGCAGCAGGATGACAAAGGAACAGATGTAATGGTGGAGGAAAGTGGAGTAAAGTGGAGACAGGATGAGTAAGAAATAGGACGGAAAATGGAATATCTGGGAGCATAAATAGTTGTAGGATTAGGCCCTCAGTTCCCCATCTTTCGATCCTCTTAACACACTGGTGTAAAGCTTGCCCTACAGCAAGCTATTACTGTGTGCTTTGTACTATCACGCCTCTTGGAAATCCCAATCTGCTTTACTATTACCTCGTATCTGAAAGCATCCATAACTCGGACCGCGACTAGGAAGGCTAGTAAGGGACCGCGTGGTACAGCCAGACGTGGGTAGATAAGATCACCTCTGCACAACACACCGCTGCTTAGGCAAAAGGATCAAACCGGTGTAACCCCGGGCCTACTCCCTAACAATATAAAGGATAAAATGGAGTGAGTGGCTGGAGAAGGCGCCGCTGGGTCGTCTGATAGGATGCCTGGGTCGTCGGATGGCCGCCGACGTCGAATAGAGGGGTGCCGGACTGAGGGGGAGGCCACAGGAATCCGCCGAAGTAGCGTAAACACGATAGATGAAAGGAAAAGACCGTATAAGATCAATATATGGGATAAACTGGAGTGAAAGGCTGGAAAGGACGCCGAAGGGGAGTCTGATGAGAAGCCTGGGTCGCCGAAGGGTCGCCGACGTCGAATAGAGGGGCGCCGGATCACTGAACGTCAGAGCGGCAGAGGCGTACCGGAGGCGGCGAAGGCAAGTAGAATGTGGAGTCAAACAAGAGGAGATGTCAAGGATAGTATATAGTCAAGGGGGAGGCTCAGTACATGAGGGGAGACTCAGAGTGAGGGATATCTCGAACTCTGGTGCTCGGTCTGGTACATGCTCTTGGAATCCTTGCTAGGCTTGGAATCCTTTTTTCTACAAGCTAGTATAAGCTCTATATATACTCTACTGCTGTCCCCGACACATCCTACTGTCTGACAACATCTCCTGAGTCATCTGGGTCGCCAAGGGCCGCTGCCGGAGCGCCCAGGTGAAATCTGAGAGCGGCAACGTGAGGGGGGCGTCCAATAGCATGGAATATCGAGTATCTGCAATAACACGGGCGCCGGCGGAGTTGGGCTTGGCGGCGCGAGTCGGTGGCTTGGCACGCCGATGTACCACATGCCTACCTTCCATACATGGTCTAATGGGGGCCGCCGCTGTAGACTATCAGACCCTCTTAAGCAGCGGCGAAGGCAACAGCGTTCGACCACAGAGAGGCGTCGGCGGTGTCAAAGATCGGAGAGGTAAGAAGGGATCCAACTCGTGGCTAGACCTCCTGGACAGCTTGGTGCCGTGGGGGACAATTTGACCCGGAAGCACTGCTGCCGATCGGGATGCGCGCTCAGTCGTGGGGAGAGCTCAATCGTAAGGGGTATGGTATGATCCGCGTATAAAGGGGACGCCGCCGATAATGTACGAGACAAAGCCGCCGACGAGTCAAGATGTCGGCGTCACGAATAAGCAATAGAGCGACGGCGCTGTCGAGTCCTGCGAGCAGCGGCGATTACTAGTAGAGCGACGGTACCGCCGATTACCAGGAGAGCGACGGTGTCGCCGATTACCAGGAGAGCGACGGTGTCGCCGATTACTAGGGGAGCGACGGTGTCGCCGATTACTAGGGGAGCGACGGTGTCGCCGATTACCAGGAGAGCGACGGTGTCGCCGATTACCAGGAGAGCGACGGTGTCGCCGATTACTAGGGGAGCGACGGTGTCGCCGATTACCAGGAGAGCGACGGTGTCGTCGATTGTCAAGAGGGCGATGGCGCTGCCGATTCCCAGGAGAGCGGCGGGGTCGCCGAGTGTCAAGAGGGCGATGGCGCTGCCGATTCCCAGGACGGGGGATAGCTCTGCCGATCACTTGCGCAGTAGCGAGTGAGCACGTGCCCCTGTTATTCCCTTAAACGGGGGCGGCGTCTTATGTCGGCACACGATCTTCGGCGGAGGCGATAGAGAGCAAAAGGGCTAATAGAGACGAGAGGAGTGCACTGAGATCTATTCTGAACTACTGCTTCTGAACACTACATACATGAGGTCTATATATACTGGGGAATGCTGGGGAAGAGCGTCACAGAGGCGGCGACAGTGACGGCGCGTCACAGGCGTGCAATCGGTGCGGACCCGAAGATCGGGGCACGCCGCGAAGCTGCCAAGACACGGGCGCGCGCTGATCGGGCTGGCGGTGATTGGCGCGGCGCATCATCATCGGGCGCGCTCGGATCGCTAAGTGGTCGCACCACGCGAATATGAAACGTCAGGGGAGGCAATAATACTAAAAGGGGAATACGCGAGTGGCCGCCGCGTCCGACAATCGGACTCGGCGCACGAAGCAGCATAGTATGAACATGAAACGTGGTACCTGGGACCTTGTAAAACCACTACCCGACGTCGGATAAGCCAATCAACAGGAGCCGACGAATATTCCATCGGCTATACGGTTCGATATCCTTCTGCCGCCGTAGCCGATACATCCGTTGCAACGTTCCAGGCGCCCGTGTATCAGAAAGTGCGGCTGGCCAAGCATACTCGGTTTGGGAAGTCTTCGAAGGACGGGAGGCGGCGGACGTATTGGTTGAGCCGCGAATCAAGGAGCGGCGGTTTGGAAGGTCTTAAGGAGTGGCGGAGGTGTAGCGGTCGCCGCACGATGGTATACTGTACGGAGTACTGAGGGGCCTGTACCGACGTACCGGTACAGGCAAGTGCGGCGCACTACACCGCGTCAGGGGGAAGTCGGGAAACATCGGAACCGATGATTGGAGGCTGATATCGCGTATATGAGACAAAGGGCGCATCAGCCGATGTCCCTGAGGTGTCCGATGCATCGGCGGCACTCAATACAGAGTGTGGGCAATCCCTAGTGACTAATATGAGTGGCCGGAGCGGCAGTGCTGTGGGGGACTGCCGGACTGGTGGCAGATATGTCGTAATGAGGCATGTAAGCACATATGACAATATATAGCTCCCTAGACAATGGGGGACTGCTTGATAAGCTGTAGGAGGCGTCGGCGAAGGTACCTGAGGATGTCTGAGTGTCCGCCGCATTGATCGGCGCCAAGGGGGGCCGACTCGGAGGCATCCAGAGTCGCCGCACGGCTGTACGTATGGTAAATCATAAGATCGGCGGCACGTAGTCACTGAGGGATGTGTCCTATAGTGCCTGGTGCTGGGTAGGAGCTGTCGGCGGACCTGTCTGAGTGTCAGGGAGCCATCGGCGGATCGATTTGGGTCATAGGAGGGCGCCGCAGTACAGTACGTGTGCTGGAATCAATGGATACGTGCTCAAATGATGTCCCGAGTGCAATAGGAGTGTGCCCTCACACTCTCAGGTGTCGGCAGTGCTGGGATATGGTATCTGCAGTAAGAGGGAGCCATAGTATGAGTGTACTGGCACAGGAGGAGCCAGTGCGCTACACCGCCACGTCTGGGGTTCACGGGGAAGGTTCACTCCACTGATAAACCAACTACTCACGTACCAGAACCGGTGGATATACTCATCACCGTCGATTACATGGCTGTGTTAGGACCAGTGTTTTTAGACGAGGTGGTCAGTCTAAGCGTACCGGAACAAGTCCCTGCTTATTCCTTCTGATGATAATTGATTGGAGACGGAACGAAGGTTATAGATGTACTACTTTAGAAGCGAGCGATAGGCTCAAGCTTGACCTCAGTAGTAGAACAGGGTTTCAATCAAAGGGTACAGTTTTCGATTGAGAGTACAAAATAATTTTGCTGAGGGACAATGCCCCGCTCAGCTGGCCCTTAAATAACCTATTTACTAAATAGTACCGACTACCTATTACTACCGACTACAGCCTTGCTATTGGTCTAGACAATATGTTTTCTCTGACACCAGTACTCTACTCTGGTGCCAACACCGATACTTTCCTCTAGTGTTGAATCACAATACTGCTACCATATTAGGAGGGTTTGTTTGAGTCCTACTACCCCGATGCTTCGAGAAGCTTCTTCCGTGCTTCCTCCGATCTGCAATCGTTATCACATGTTAATCTCTCCTTATCTTTACCCCGCGATCCTTCTCCGTTCCCAGACGGGTTCCCATGATAGTTGCCAAGCTATCGCTTCTCTGGCGCTCCGTTCCCGGGCCGAGCTTCTGCCGCTTAATCCTCGATCATGGGGGAGATAGTGATATCAGGGTTAGAGATCGGCAGAGCTTGCCGATCTTCTCCCGGCGCATGAGTGTACTCCGCTACACTCCTTCTGTGCCTCGCCGCGACTTCGATGTCCGATAGTTGTAGTCCTGGGCCCGTGGTTAGCCGTAGCCTCTGTCCAAAGTGCTCGCGGCTATTCCACTCATCAACTGTAATTACCCCTGGCTCTGACGCTCGCCAAGCCTGCATTAAGCGTTCTATCGCTTCTTCCGTAAGATGTTCAATGTCCGAAGGTGGCCGCTTGTAAACTGGCCAATCTACTTCCACTGCCGTGTGACTGCACAAGGTCTGGTGCCGATGCTGATTGATCCAAGCTCGCACGCCGACCTTTAATGCATAGACATCCCTATCGCTAAGCCATATGGATACCTCATGGTCGTATGCACTCATTCCGTGGTTCGGTAATGGTTGGTCTTCTGTTCGTTCCGAGGGTCCGGGCTTATGCCGAATCTTGACATTGGCTGCTTCCCTTGACACTAACCGTTCCGTGAAGTTTTTCATGAGCCATTCCGCAAGTACCCAGCTTCGTTGGTAGGCCAAGTAACAATTGGCGCACACCAAGCTTTCATGTACAAATCTTCTAGTTGCACCACGCCGATAATGTCTTCGTTGCAGGAGTTCCGTATACCTTGCGACATTCCTTTCTTCCATCGCCGCCAGACTGCGTTCCGGCGGTGGAGTATGTCCAATGTGCATATTAGTTAGTCCTAATTGCAAATCATTAGAGTCCTCCGTGTCTTCTCCAGACGATCCGTGGTTTGCTACTCTTGAGTCGCCACCACTGTTCTGCCGTAGTAGCCTTTCGAAATAGTCTTGATTTGGCATCGCAACTCGGTGTGTAAAATTTAGCCCACGCCGCATTAGATAACCACAATTTTCGTAACAGGCTGGGTATCTGCATGGACAAAAATCTATCCTTCACCCCTTTTGTTAAGTCCCGAGTAACAGCAGGACACTCAGCATGGTCTAGCCTTGAATGGCTGACATCTCGTTTCCGTAGCCTGAAGGCGCGCCATATGCGGATTTACTACCTGCAAATATTATGGCCGATACTATACTGGGGAGTGCCCGTCTGGTACATGCATGTGCCATACCTCACAGAGCTACTCCAGCCTGTCCACCGACGTGCGCTGATGAGATGCGGTGGTTTTCTCAATTTCACGCCGACAACAACTATGGAAACCTTGCTATCTATCCCGCCAATTTGGCAGTATGTGGCGGTGGAAGCGACGTGCAGGAACGTCGCAATTGTAGCCCATGCAGCATCAAACCCGGATTTACACCTGAGATACTATGAAGGGATGTGGCCGAATGGCCAGGTGAGCCCGGCCGTCTGCACCATCCACCCGGAACTGGAGGGACGCGCCAGCACTATCATCCAGGACTACCGACGGGCCCTCTCTCTCCGCGGAATGCGATATGAGATGAGGCACGACGAGGAGGGTAGATGGATCATGGTCTATTTGGTGGAGAACCTGTACCCGCCAGTTATTATTTTTACGCTTTGTTTCACTATTTACATGGACTTACATTCTAGCTATCTCATTGCTTTCTTACGCATACTTCGCCACATTAAAGACACTATTCCAGCACTGTTACGAAAATTGTGGTTATCTAATGCGGCGTGGGCTAAATTTTACACACCGAGTTGCGATGCCAAATCAAGACTATTTCGAAAGGCTACTACGGCAGAACAGTGGTGGCGACTCAAGAGTAGCAAACCACGGATCGTCTGGAGAAGACACGGAGGACTCTAATGATTTGCAATTAGGACTAACTAATATGCACATTGGACATACTCCACCGCCGGAACGCAGTCTGGCGGCGATGGAAGAAAGGAATGTCGCAAGGTATACGGAACTCCTGCAACGAAGACATTATCGGCGTGGTGCAACTAGAAGATTTGTACATGAGAGCTTGGTGTGCGCCAATTGTTACTTGGCCTACCAACGAAGCTGGGTACTTGCGGAATGGCTCATGAAAAACTTCACGGAACGGTTAGTGTCAAGGGAAGCAGCCGATGTCAAGATTCGGCATAAGCCCGGACCCTCGGAACGAACAGAAGACCAACCATTACCGAACCACGGAATGAGTGCATACGACCATGAGGTATCCATATGGCTTAGCGATAGGGATGTCTATGCATTAAAGGTCGGCGTGCGAGCTTGGATCAATCAGCATCGGCACCAGACCTTGTGCAGTCACACGGCAGTGGAAGTAGATTGGCCAGTTTACAAGCGGCCACCTTCGGACATTGAACATCTTACGGAAGAAGCGATAGAACGCTTAATGCAGGCTTGGCGAGCGTCAGAGCCAGGGGTAATTACAGTTGATGAGTGGAATAGCCGCGAGCACTTTGGACAGAGGCTACGGCTAACCACGGGCCCAGGACTACAACTATCGGACATCGAAGTCGCGGCGAGGCACAGAAGGAGTGTAGCGGAGTACACTCATCCGCCGGGAGAAGATCGGCAAGCTCTGCCGATCTCTAACCCTGATATCACTATCTCCCCCATGATCGAGGATTAAGCGGCAGAAGCTCGGCCCGGGAACGGAGCGCCAGAGAAGCGATAGCTTGGCAACTATCATGGGAACCCGTCTGGGAACGGAGAAGGATCGCGGGGTAAAGATAAGGAGAGATTAACATGTGATAACGATTGCAGATCGGAGGAAGCACGGAAGAAGCTTCTCGAAGCATCGGGGTAGTAGGACTCAAACAAACCCTCCTAATATGGTAGCAGTATTGTGATTCAACACTAGAGGAAAGTATCGGTGTTGGCACCAGAGTAGAGTACTGGTGTCAGAGAAAACATATTGTCTAGACCAATAGCAAGGCTGTAGTCGGTAGTAATAGGTAGTCGGTACTATTTAGTAAATAGGTTATTTAAGGGCCAGCTGAGCGGGGCATTGTCCCTCAGCAAAATTATTTTGTACTCTCAATCGAAAACTGTACCCTTTGATTGAAACCCTGTTCTACTACTGAGGTCAAGCTTGAGCCTATCGCTCGCTTCTAAAGTAGTACATCTATAACCTTCGTTCCGTCTCCAATCAATTATCATCAGAAGGAATAAGCAGGGACTTGTTCCGGTACGCTTAGACTGACCACCTCGTCTAAAAACACTGGTCCTAACATTATAATTTTGCTCCAATCTTGGGGTAACCAATCTTGCTGTTTCGTAGTGCAAATACCCACTAACGATCAGTAAGTATTGCTCTGCCTCAGGAGGGTTCTCTTCTTGTGCCTGTGACACATTGAGACTGACACACGCCAGCGTGGCGACAACAGCTCAAGCAGGCTTATCAAGTACACAAGGGATTCGTTCAAGCCCTTCGAAGCTTCGAAGAAGAGTTAACTGTCGCCTTTCGCACGCTTAACTTCTATCGAGGTAAGAAGGATTTAACAACCCCTATACCAGAACCCTACAGGTCGGTTATACTATCCGCCCTGGAGCTTCAATTTGCCGCCGCCCAACAAGAAGGGGTTGGGAGAAGATTCCTGTGTCAGCAGGTAGACAAACTGCTAGACGGCAGTAAAGTCAATTGGGAAGTACTGCGAGGACAAACCCCTGAAGAAAAGGAATTGTACGCTCTCACCCAACAATATAAAGCTTTCGAATACACCCTCTTGGAACACGGACACTTCCTACACCAAGTACTAGCACTGGTCTACCGAGGCAACTACTCATTCGCGAAACAACTATGTCACCGATGGAACTGTGGCAAGCTTGTTGGACTAGTTTCTGGATTGCATCAAGCGTCCTCTGGTTTTCTTCCCTGGTATTCGTCCTTACTCAACAATGCGGAGGTAGAGGAGGCGTACTTCACGGCCTTGCAACGGTACGGGTCTGGCTGGAACGGGAAATCATCCAAGGGATGTCCTCACTCCGTCAAACCGGTCGGAGAGTTTTACTCTACGCTCAACGACTGGCGGTACCTCAGCACGGAGCTGGAGAACACCTGGAATCCGTTTTGGACCGCATCCGAGAACGACTCGACGGTGTACATGGACGCCTGGATCGAATGGTCGGCACTAACGGGAATGCTGACGAAGCTCTCGCCCGACTACGGAATTCCATCATCAGCCTCGATCTCCGACTTACAAGCCTTGATCGGTCCATGCGAACTCTCACCGCTACTGTCTCTCGACTCTATGACATGGGTTCAGAATTTTCCGAACACATCACAGTAGAAGGACAGACTCTGGGAGAATTCCTACACCACACCCTCGAACACACCCTGGAGGGAATGGTAACGACGATCAACGAACAGACAGATCGAGTCACCACGATGCAGGACACAAGGCTGAACTTCGCCTTTGGACTTTTGCAAGGACGACTTCTTGGTGCAATAACGGCGACGGCTAATGGCAGTCAATCAGCCATGACTCAACAACTCGTCAATGCCCAACAAGAGATCGTCCGACTTTGTGGTGTAGACTTCCTGCAGCTTCATACGCAGGTCGCCTATCTGATCGAGCAAGTCGAAGCTACCCGAGCGCGAATCAGCAACGCCGAAGAAGAAACCGCGAGCCACTACTCCATTACCGAAGGTATTCGTCGAATCCAGCAAACGATCCGGTCTAGGCAGTCCTACCGAATGCAAGAAGCAAGACGTGAAGGAAGGGCTTCTCCAGAATCACCACTCGCCGGGAGAGGACAGCTGTTTAGTCGCTTCGCAACCTTAGCAGCTGACTCCGACGACATGCCACCACCTCTCGCTCCAATACATGGAGAAGGCGGGCCACGTATTGCAAGGCTGATCGACGAATATCTCCAAGATGCAGGACAACGCCAGGCAAACGATCAAACCGAAACAGGACCCCCGCAAACGCTAGAACAAGAGGAAGTACTGGAAGAACAGTCAGTCGTCGCCCAGCTCGATAGTGAGGAACTCGAGGACTATGTTTCCACCGCCAGCCAGACAGAAGACCTTGACCAGCAAGCCGAAGAACTGCTGAGGGAGGTAATACCCACGGAAAATCGACCGTGGCCTACGGGAGATGGCTGGCGAAACCCAGGGCTCGGAGGAGAAGCATTTCCCGAGCTGATGTGGAACGAAGAAGGAGTGTTAGTCGAGGTTCGCCCCCAACGACTTGGGGCAAACGGATATCGTTTCGAACGGAATGGACTCCAAGGCCCTCATGAAAACTCGCCACCTGGAACTCCAACCCCTAGCGCCCAGACAATTGGGGAAAGGGAGGAAAGGCTTCAGGCAGCGAGTGAGTATTCCCCAGAATCAGAGTTCATTTATGATCCTATCTTGCGTCCTAGTAGCTGCCCTCCACGGCCGGAGTCTACCACAGTGGTAGTGGGAGAACCGGTGCAGGGGGTAGCGAACATGACACGGGTGGTTTGGGTATGAGGTCCCGATATTGGTATATTTCCGTATACGAGCGACTACGATTATCTCACATCGAATAACGACGACTGGGAAACGGAAGAGGAAAGCGAAGAGCATGAGAGTGGCGAGGAGAGAGTTGAAGCTCGGGAATAAAGGAGATAGGCCTTGGCTCGGAGCGGAGAGCTCGCCAAGGTAAGGAAGACGCCCAAGAACCGACCGGGCAGGAAGGGTAAGGTGGTTAGCTGGAAAGCGGAGGTGGAACTCGCTGGATAGTTAACTACTTAACCATGTATTATTAAATGCGCTGAATGAGAGTGATACTCACAATTTTTGGTTGCATTCGTCCAGATCAATATGTCTAACAAAGATATCATGAAGTACCCTTTGTTTAAGGGAAACCCATATGAGTCGCTTGAAAACTTTCAGAATCAAATGATCAGTCGGTTGAACGAGAAACATCCCGACAATCCAGAAAAACGGGTTAAGATCATTTTGGAATGTTTACGAGGACAAGCTCAGACTTGGGTTAACGGCAAATGGGCTGTGAATAGGAATCGACTAGTCTCCACCTGGAAGCAAGAACCGGTCACGAATAATTGGATTATTGACCAAAAGGGTGGATGGGACACCGAGACAGATCTATGGAACGAATTAGCGCTCAACCACAATGGCATTTTTGGACTAGAAGAAGAGGCCGAGCGAAACATACGAACGATTTATCAGGAACGGGCGCGGGTAAAGCTGTATAGTAGGGCCTTCAACGACATCAGGATGAGACTACCAAAGCATTACAATGGACAAGCACTGGTTTACGAGTTCAAACGTGGACTAAACCAGACCATCCTAAAGGCACTCCTTACAAATACGGAACACCCTAATTGGGACCTGACCCAATGGCAGGATAACGCGAAAAATCTGGAGGACAGTCTAATAGCAGCCAAAGTAATTGGCAGTAATAAGAAGTATACCCCTATGTTTAAAGACGGGCAGGCGGTATCGTACACGCCGGTGCCCCCTGAAGCTCGTCATCCAGCTGAGTTTCAGGGTGAGCCTATGGACATTGATATGTCTAGGCGCTTTACTAGGGGGTCCCGAGGGGAAAATTCCGGGGCATGCTGGGTATGCGGCAAAACAGGTCATTTTGCACGGGACTGCAACAATGTAGGGCGAGAACAACAGGGAAGCCGTGGACACCGAACCAACTACAAGAGACGGGTGCAAAAGAAACGATCTGGCAAGACTGGCCGCTTCCTAAAACGCCGGGAAGTTGGGATTGATAGCGATTCCGAAATGGAAGAATTACTGGACAAACGGGCGAAGTTACCAAGGCGGAAGGAACGGGCTTCGCACACCCTCGAGGAGGATTCCGAGGAGGATTTTTAAAGAGCAGTCAGTCACCATCGGGTACTGACAAAGGCTCAAAGGAAGTAAAGCGCCGATGGACTATTGCTAGACCAAATTCCAACCATCCCACTATACCCATTGACGTCATTCAGGGACAGAGAAAGGTTAATCTCTCGGCTATGATTGACTCCGGATCCGCAATCACTACTATTAGTCCAACGGTGGTACAGAGCCTAGGACTAAAAACAGTGCCGGCGGAAGGTAACTATACCATCCGGAATGCCGATGGATCGATTAATCATGGTGGATGGACTCGGAATGTTCGAGCAATAGTGGATACAGGGATTACTAGAGGTTTAATGGACATCGCCGTGGTAGACACTCATGAAGACAAGTTTCTCATAGGGAATGATTGGCTTGAACAGTATAAGCCAACCATCGATTGGACCAAAGGAACGCTCAGCAAAGGAAGCAAAGAAGTTAACTTCAATGGAACGGCACGTCTGCGTATGATCGAATTAACTATTGCCTCGAGACGAACCAGGAAGCGCAAACGATGGCGAAAGGCTCCCAAATACGCTCCCCAGAATTGGGGAAGGGACGCAGAAGACGAACGGGAAGAAGAATGGGAAACTAGGGTCTACTACCACAGCGATATGGATTCAGGACACTACACCGAAAGTGAGGAAGAAGTCGAGGAACCCGCGAATCTACCACCAGAAGGAGTACCAATGGAGAAAACCGAAATCGAACCACCAATAGTGTTTCCAAGCGACATGCATCCAGAATCCAAATCCGTCCTCCACAAGGAAGTCGGAAAATGGCAATTCTATACGAAGGATGACATACACAGGATAACCCTTGACCGTAGGGAATTTTTCGATTTTAACTCCCTAGAAGAGGCAGATCAAGCAGTGTATAATGCGATGATGAGGGACATAGACAAAGGGTCCGACTCAGAAAGGCTCTACCAATGGTATGGAAGCATGTACGGAGCGCATTTACAGCTGCAGGAGATCAAGAAGAATGCCGCACGACAAGAGGAAACTTCAACCACGACACACGAGGCACAAGCAAGAGTGCAAGCCGAGATTCAAGGGCAAATGTCTGTCGACTCAGAAGGATCGGATACGAAGAAAGGAAAGAGGCCGAGCGTGCCACCAAAGACAGGAAAGCCAGGGCACTATGCCTCTGATCCGCTGTAGCGCACTGGCCCCTCCTGTGCCAGGACACTCATACTATGGCTCCCCCTATACTGCAGATACCATATCCCAGCACCGCTGACACCTCAGAGTGTGAGGGCATACTCCTACTGCACTCGAGACACCATTTGAGCACGTTTCCACTGATTCCAGTACACGTACTGTACTGCGGCGCCCTCCTATGACCCAGATCGATCCGCCGATGGCTCCCCGACACTCAGACAGGTCCGCCGACAGCTCCTACCCAGCACCAGGCACTATAGGACACATCCCCCAGTGACTACATGCCGCCGATCTTATGATTTATCATACGTACAGCCTTGCGGCGACTCTGGACGCCTCTGAGTCGGCCCCCCTTGGCGCCGATCAATGCGGCGGACACTCAGACATCCTCAGGTACCCTCGCCGACGCCTCCTACAGCTTACCAAGCAGTCCCCCATTGTCTAGGGAGCTATATATTGTCATATGTGCTTACATGCCTCATTACGATGTATCTGCCACCAGTCCGGCAGTCCCCCACAGCACTGCCGCTCCGGCCACTCATATTAGTCACTAGGGATCGCCCACACTCTGTATTGAGTGCCGCCGATGCATCGGACACCTCAGGGACATCGGCTGATGCGCCCTTTGTCTCATATACGTGATATCAGCCTCCGATCATCGGTTCCGATGTTTCCCGACTTCCCCCCAACGCGGCGGCCCCCATTAGACCATGTATGGAAGGTAGGCATGTGGTACATCGGCGTGCCAAGCCACCGACTCGCGCCGCCAAGCCCAACTCCGCTGGCGCCCGTATTATTGCAGATACTCGATATTCCATGCTATTGGACGCCTGTTAGGGAGTAGGCCCGGGGTTACACCGGTTTGATCCTTTTGCCTAAGCAGCGGTGTGTTGTGCAGAGGTGATCTTATCTACCCACGTCTGGCTGTACCACGCGGTCCCTTACTAGCCTTCCTAGTCGCGGTCCGAGTTATGGATGCTTTCAGATACGAGGTAATAGTAAAGCAGATTGGGATTTCCAAGAGGCGTGATAGTACAAAGCACACAGTAATAGCTTGCTGTAGGGCAAGCTTTACACCAGTGTGTTAAGAGGATCGAAAGATGGGGAACTGAGGGCCTAATCCTACAACTATTTATGCTCCCAGATATTCCATTTTCCGTCCTATTTCTTACTCATCCTGTCTCCACTTTACTCCACTTTCCTCCACCATTACATCTGTTCCTTTGTCATCCTGCTGCGCTTCGCTCCACTTTGCTCCAATCTTTGTAAGGTCGTCTCCACTATGACAGAATTCTTTGGAGTTGCTGACTGAGACAATAGAGGTGGTGCTCCGATATGGAATGCTCCACTGTCAGTACTCCATAACGATGTCATTGCCGTCATTGAGTGGCATCTTTGCTCTTGGAGCGATGTAGGCTGCTCGGTATGTGATTCTTCGGAATTCATCTCGAGGTCCAGCGAGGGTAAGCATAACTCGCACGTCAGTGTTAAGGTGTCGGGTCGGTGTAGAGTATGGTCCAAGGCATATCATGAACTGCATAAGCTCTGCTGGTGGGTTCTGCTGGGTTCTGGTGACTAGCCATGCTTTGCCTTCGTATCGTATATCTCGAATGTAGCGCCATATCCTTCGTTGTATAAGGAGTTGTAATTGCTTGGTTTCCAGGTTCGCATCTCTCGGTAAATAAAGGTTTGCCTGTATCGTAGATGCTGGACATGGTGTGTGCAACTCCGGTCTATACCATCCAATCATTCTCCAAGTTATCGGGTTCGCAGTTCGAGGGGTCCGAGTTGTGATCGTGAGTTCCTCTCGTTTCTTGGGTACTATTGGGCTTGGTGGATTGGAATGCATTGTATCCTGAAGGTGTCGCTCGGTTTCGATGTGACAGTCACGCGTACCAACCGTTGCCGTGCATACTAAGTAGTATACTTCATAAAGGACCATGTAAACTCGTGCACAGACTTGACAGTGCTGAAATGCCAGTGAGGTCTCCATAAACCTTATTAGCCTTTAGCCTTTTAGCGTTTAGGCTTTAGTAGTTGTGCTTCTGGACTTCTAAGAAGTTTGATCGCTTCTTTTGATCGAGGTCGCTCTGGTTGCTTGGTCGGCGGCGTTAGAGTGGTAGTCCGCGGTAATAGGCGGTCGGCGGTGTTAGCTGTTAGCGGGATTACGTATCCGCTTCGGTGCTTCTAGCGCTCGGGTGGTAACGGGTTACTGTTGCCTAGGCCGCTCGATTGCTTGGGCCTTTGATAGCTGGCTTGGTTACCGGTCGCGTTTGGAAAGCTGATCGTGTAGATCTGTTGATCGTGTCGATCCTGATGCGAGTTTTTGAGCGGATCCTTTCACTACACCCCCCCTAAGATGAACTTTCGGAGAAATGTTCATCCTAATCCGTGAGAAAGCTCGGATAAAGGGTCGCCTAGTGATGGTTGATTTTTGCTATCAAACCATCATCATCTCTGCTCCAAAATGTCGAAAGTCGCCGCTGCTGTTACTGTTTTTGTCGTTATTGTCGCGATTTTCGGCATAAATCATTGGATTTTGGAGCGTAAGAGGCGTGCTCAGGTAAGTGATGCATGCTCTGTGCCGTTTCGAGTTGTTAATCATCCTCTAGGAGGCTGACTTCGAAATGCAATCGTTCCAGCGCGATGTTACTACTGTCGCGCTTCGAGTTCACCTTGCGCTCGGTTATGACGTTGAGGATATCGATCCAGTCGTCGAAAATGCAGGTATTGCTTCGCAGGAACGTCGTGAAAAGGGTGTCTGGGAAGACATTGACTTGTAAAGGGTGGTGGGAAGGGATATGAATATGAAATGTGCATCATGTAAAGAATATGACGCAATTGAAAGTGATAAGAAAGAAATCATAAAGTCGTTAATGAATAAGTCTTATACCAATTTGGGAGTGAAGTTCCAGGTGTTTACCTACGGCTCTTCAACCCCCAAATGGAGTTTTTCGAAGAAAGAGTGTAATTGGAGTGCCTTTCAGCGTGAAGGCACATCCTAGCATGATGCAAGGGAGTGACTTCACGTAAACTTTTGGCTTCTCCGTTGCATAGAGGATAATAAAAGGTAGGCATAATCTGCTAATTCGGAGCCGGCACAATAAAACAATATACAAAATGTCTAGGCCCTTGTAGGTTCTTTGACACTTCTGCATAGTGCTTCATTTGTGCTGGTTGGCCGAATAAGCGTGAAATAAAGAGGTGCATAAAGCATAATTTGGTCGGATGTGACCATAAATATCATAAGGTAAGAATGAAATGCATAATTGACCATGTCGGGTCACGATATGGGAAAGGGGTTGCATAAAAGAAGAGTTGTTTACAAATCTTCGGATTCTTCAGCCTCAGGTGTAGTCTGGGCCGAGTTCGCTGGGGTATATAGTTCCCTGCTTTCACCTTCTTCACTTGACTCTGTATCGTCGGAGTGTATGTACATGTCCTCCTGTTCCGACATAGTAAGCATCTCGTCCGGCTGGTAGAGTTCGTTCGGGTACTGGTAGACTGAGATCATCAGATCTTCCAGCAAGGGGTGTCGTGTAGCCTGTAGTTTTTCTCTGGCTTCTTCCTCTCGGTTGTTGAGTTCCATAAGGTAATGAGGGTCGTAGTTAACCTCTTTGCCTTCGACTACGTGGTGCTCGATGTTGTCGAGTGGTACCTCGTCCGTAGTAGAGTTCCTTGCTTCAATAACCGTTCGGTATCTCGTTCCTTCGTAATACTTCGTCATGTTGAGTACCGTCATGAACTGCATGGTGTGGGATGCATAGAAGCCCGTCTGGTCGGCTATGTATATAATGTACTTCATCGCATCGATGCTCATCGGATGATAGTGACTCCATCGCATCATTCGGTTAAGAATTGCGGTAGTCATGTCTCGTCGGTAGGCGCAAATTTGAATTGCCGAATGATAGATGCCCATGATGTTCTTGTATGTCGTTTCGTGCCTAAAGTCGATCTTGCCTCGATGTAATGCTTGTGTTTCGAGTTCGATCGCGTAGGTTAGAAATGCATCATCATTGAGTCGGCGTAATGCTGCGTCTCGAGGGTTACTGAGTTTGAATAACCACTCGTCTGAGTGATTCGCCATCATAAGGTGGGGTATTTCGTCTCGGTTGTGGTGGACTGCGTTCCACTTGTCGAATAGATCATCGAAGTACTTCCCTGGGCATAGGGGTACAATCTCATCTTCGTAGTTCTCTTCGTTGAATCGATTGCACAGCTGTGGCCATTGATAACGTTCGGTCGGTGGCCTGAGTGTAAATGTCCATTCTGGTGCATCTTCTGGTTGACAGAATGCATGTAGCTCGTCGAAAATAGGCATAGCTGAGTAGTGGTTCGTCTGCAGTGAAGTAGAGCTGTTGAGATTCGAGTTGTTGTTCCTTAGCTCGAAGTTCTCCATGTTTTATACCATCTTGTTGGTATGTCGGCGATGTCTTGCCTAATTCTTCTATCTCTGCTCTCGCTTTGGTGTGCCACATTGATGTCATCGCTTGGTAAGGTCATTGGGGACCTTACTCATCGTCTCTATTGTGGATCCATAAGCGGCTCCATCGGGTGGAGTGCATGTGATGCAACTATTGCCTCATTCGTTTTCGTGCGGCGATCCATTGGTTAAGGTTCGGTGGCTGGATTGCCTGAGGATACTTTTTATGGAATGCTTCGATCATTTGATAGGAGTTCTTGAGGTTGTCAAGTGGCTCCCATGTTCGCTCCTGGTATCCTTTCCATTGGATAAGGTATTGGACCTTGCTCCGATGACGTCTTGTGTTATGAATTGTCTCCACTTCGTACTCTGCTTCTCCCTCCACTTCAATAGGTGGTGGTTCATCCAAAGTGGGTCTTCCAGGGTATTCCTTTCGTTTGTAAGGCCTGAGAAGACTCGCATGAAACACTGGGTGGATCGGAAGGGTTTCGGGTAAGCGTAATCTGAATGACACTTGTCCGACTGCCTTCTCGACTTTATAAGGCCCTGCCCATTTCATTGCAAGTTTCTTCGTTGGTTCCAATCGACTGAGATTCCTCATGTCTAGTAACACTTCGTCTCCTGGCTTGTACTCTGGCAGTTTGCCTCGATGCAGGTCTGCATAAAGCTTCATTGCCTCATTCGCTTGCCTAATCGAATTATAGGCTTCTTGCTGTACTTGTCGAAGCTCCTCTAGGTGATTTATTGCTTCTGGGACGTTTGAATCACCGGTCTCCGCAACGTCCAGGTGAGGATGCCATCCATACAGTGTATAGAATGGTGACTGATGTGTAGTACTGTGCTTCCTGTTGTTGTAGGCGAATTCTGCTATATCGATGTACTCTGCCCAATCTGTTTGTCGGTAGGACACATAGCAGCGTAAGTACTGTTCAAGCTCTTGATTTAGTCGCTCGGTTTGACCATCGGTTTGTGGATGATACGCTGTACTAGTTTTCCAATCGACATCGATGAGTCTGCAGAACTCCTTGAGGAATTGCGCGGTGAAGTTGCTACCTCGGTCGGAGATTACTCGTTTAGGGGCCCCGTAGTATTTGAAGACATGTTGGCGGAACAAACGTGCCAACTGCTTAGCATTGGGTATCCCTTGGCAAGGAATGAACTTCCCCATTTTAGTGAGTTTGTCCACTATAACGAGTATCGCACTGTAGCCTTCATTGCTGACTGGTAAGTCGGTAATCAGGTCACAGGTTATGGTTTCCCATGGTTGATGTGGTGCCTCCAACGGTTGGAGCGGCGGATTTCGAAACTGTCGAATCGGTTTTGCACGCTGACATATGTCGCAGGTTGCGGTATATGCTCGGATCATTTCTTCCATCTTCGGCCAATAGTATGATCGCTTTACAAGCTCTATGGTCTTTTCTGCTCCTGGGTGGCCTGCAAGTTTGTGATCATGGCGCCTTCGGATTAGCAACGCTCGTAGGTTGGCGGACGGCGGGATATATAATGCATTGGTTACGTAGTGCAAGCCGTTCCTGTAACTGTAGCCGTTGCTCTGCTTGATCGCCTGAATTTCCTTCTTAGCCTCCTCGGTATTGTAGTTCCTCTTGATCGTTCGGATAATAGGATCAGAGATAGTGACCATTTCAGTTTCTAGCTTGTATAGACCGTTGATCTCTGTGCGTCGCAATGTTTGTTGCTTGATCGTATCAGGAGGTAATAAGGTAACTCCTAAGTTGTCCTTGTCCTCTGGCATATAGTCGGATCGTCGTGATAGCTCGTCAGCTTGGTTCTTCTTGCCTGGCCAATGGAGAATCTTGAAGTTATATCGTGATAACTCTAATGCCCATCTCGCTTGACGTCTCGATAGATTCTGAGCTGTCATGAAGTATCGGAGGTTTGCATGATCGCTTCGGATTGTTACTGGTTCTTTGGTTCCCTCCAATAGGTGTCTCCAATGCTTGAGTGCTTCCATGATTGCTAGCATCTCTTTGTCATGCGTCGGATAGTTTCGTTGGGTGTTCGTTAGAGTTTTCGACATGAAACCTAAAGGTCTCAGTTCTCCTTGGTTGTCTTCTTGTTGTAAGACTGCACCAATCGCTACATCGGATGCGTCGGTTTCCAATGTGTATGATTTGTCTGGCTTTGGCATTGCCAATGCGACTTCCGTTTCGAATGCCTTCTTGATACTTTCGAATGCCTTGTCTTGTGCCTCTGCCCATATGAACTTGCGATCCTTTTTGATAAGGTCGCCAATAGGTGCGAATGTATCGGCATAGTTCCTGATGAATCTTCGGTAGAAGTTACAAAATCCTTGGAACTTTCGAACTTGTCGTTTCGTCTTTGGCACTGGCCATTCGTGAATAGCTTTGAGCTTATAAGGATCCATCTGGATGCCTTTTGTTCCTACTACAAATCCCAAGTAGTCGAGCTGGGTTTGGAGGAAGTGACATTTCTCAATTTTGAGGTAAATGTCGAGCTCTCGGCATTTCTGTAGGATTGCCCTGAGGAGTTTCCAATGTTCCTCTTCAGTTTGTGCTTGACCAATAAGGTCGTCCAAATAGTTGAGTGCTTCTTCTGTCCTGAGCCAATATTCGAAGTTGTCATTCATGAATCGTTGGAATACTGCAGGTGAGTTCTTCATTCCAAACATCATGACCTTTGGCTTGTAGACTGCATTGCCAACTCGGAATGCTGCCTTCCACTCGTCTCCTTCTCGGATTCGCAGGTTGTTGTAACCTGATCGCATGTCGAGTGTAAAGAAGAATTTTCCTTTCTCCAGTTTCTCTGGGAGAACACTCATGATCGGTATCGGGTATGGATCTGATACTGTCGTGTCGTTGATGTCTCGGTAATCGGTTACTGCTCGTGCTCCTCCGTCTTTCTTTCCTACAAAGAAGACTGGTGCTGCTACCGGACATGGTTCATGTGGTTGAACCTTTTCAATCCATCCTTTGTCAAGTAACTCTTTGACATAAGCATCGAGTGCTGCCTGCTCTTCTCGTGTGAGCTTGATAATAGGCCTTGGTTTCGGTAATGGTACTCCTTCTTTGAGGTTAATCGCCATATCCCATTTCGTATGCTTGGGTAACCTTCTTGACTTGTCAGGATCAAAGACATCTGCGTAGTCTTCTATTTCCTTTGGTAGGAGTTTTCGCCAATCTCGTTTCTGTGTTCCTAGTAGTCCTTCTGCAGCTGCCTTTTGTTGAGAATACTGCTGGGATACTGAACTCGCTTTGTTCAGAGGCTGTGAGACTTGGTTCTGCTGCCTTGGTGACCAATTTCGATTGATGTCTAGCTCTAGCTTTGCAGCGAGCTCTTCCTTTCTGGTAAGGGTAGTTGGTTGGTTGGTCGTCCTAAGACTTTCAATGTCTTCTGGCTCTATATCGTGCATAGGAGTGTCTTCTGTTGTCTCCTGCTCGTCTTGCATCTCGATATCGCTTTCGTTGTCTGCCCATCTTGTACGCTTCGGTGTGGGACTAGCTCCTCGCATTAACGATGCCGTTCTCGGTCGTATAATGCCTGCCACTGGCTTCTCTGGATACCGTGTCTTTCGTGGTCGTATCCTATACTTCATGCCCGGGTTTTCTTCTGGTGATGGCCAGAGTTCTTCATCTTCCGGCATGTTTTGCCTCAGTGGGTGTATCTTCTGTGGTGGTTGTTTCTTCCAACGTTTCGGAGAGTCGTTTATTTCCTCCTGTTCGTCTAGGCTATGCTTGCCTGTTACATCTTGTGTTTCACCTTCGGATGTCTGGTACAGTTGCCGTGCTGGGATCATCCGTCTCGGTATGTGCCTTGGTCGTCGTTGCACTATACTCGTTCCTTGTGGTGCCTGTTTCTTCCATCGCTTGGGAGTGTAGTTTATTTCCTCCTCATCTCGATGATGCTTGTTTGCCGTTTCCTGTTGTGGCTGTTTCGTTGCAGAGTCTGGTATATTTTCCGTGCTCGGACTCTTCACTTCTGGCGTCTGTTTTGCCTGTTCCAGTCTTGGTGTTGCTGGTCTGGTTTCCGGCTTCGCTTGTGGCTTCGTTTCGTGAGAGTGTCCGTTGTTGTCTCTCCTTGGCGCAAATATTATTCCTGGTGCTCCAGAGTGTCGATAGTTGTCTCTGTCCTGAGCCTGTTGCTTCGTGTTATGCCTAGGTCTTGTCTTGTCAGGTTTGCCTTTCGTTTGCCGTTTCCGTTTGCGCTTCCTGCGCTTTCGCTTCTTGGTAGCTCGTATGACGTTGAGCTCGAATGGTATCGAATTACCATTCCGATTCCATACTTGATTCTTCCAATCAATTTCGGGATTGACTTTGGCCAAATAGTCAATTCCTAGGATCACTTGATCCTGTCCTGTGGTTGCTACTGCCAACGTTTGTGGCTGCGGTTTAGGTCCATCAAAAATTAATGTGTAGACCTCGTGCGTGATTGCTCCTCCTTGGTTGGGACTTCCATCCGCATTATTCAAAGGTCGAGGGTGATCAAGCCTCTTTTTGAATAGGCTGTAGTGTCGTACCAAGTTGGGGTGTATCGTGCTGCATGTAGCTCCGGAATCGATTAACGCTTTGACTGCTAGGGTCTTTGTTCCAACCTTCACTCGAATAGGTAATCGGGGATGCAATGCTTGTATTGGCAATCGCTTATTGTACATCGCTTCACTGGGGTTGAACCCAGGAGGTTTGAAACACTGGTTGTTGAAACCTTTCTCGTCACCCTTGTCACACTCACATCGCGCAGTCTCGTTCGATGGAGGTCTTAATCTTTTCCCTGTTGCTCTTTACTTGCTAGGGATTTGCGAATGTTGTTTCGGTATTCTTCGTCATGCTTGCAAGTCCATCCTGCTGATTCGTCGCCTTTAGCCCATGCTACATGGTCGTAGTGGACTGGCCTTCGGCAGTGTGGATCGGGACATGTTTCCTTGAAATCGATTGTTCGTGTTGTCATCGTCCTCCGTTTTACACCATTAGTCTTCTTCGGCCGCTTAGAGGAAGAACCCTTTTGCTTCCTTGGTGCCTTGCAATCCTTTGCGTAATGTCCTGACTTTTCACAGTTGTAGCATTTGCCTCCCTTCTTCGGCAAGCCTCGGAGTGCATCTACATCCATGGCGTCTGGATCTCGTTTCGTTGTTTGTACTGGTGGTCGGAAAGATGACTGTCCATTCGATTTGAATCTCGGGGTGTATGTTTGACTGCCCATGAGCCTTTGCCTGGCATCAGAGTTTGCTAGGTTGCTTGTCCATTCCATCCATGCATCGAGGTCGTTCTTCTCGAAAGCATCGGGTTGTACAGATTCGACTCGTCGTTTGACCCACATGTCTAGTCCTTTGACATAGATGTACTTGAGCATCTGCTTATCCATCGTGTCTGGTGCTCGTGCTTTGAGTCGTCGGAATTCGTCGTTGTACGCCCTAATGCTTGCTCCTTTCTGCTGGATGCATAGTAGTTGGAATAGGGCTTCCTGTTCTCCAATGATCGGATGTCCTGCTCGGATCCTCATCCAGTTCAGCATGTCCTTGAGTGATGCGAACATTCCATTTGTTGCAGCGATAATCGCAGGTACTGGTTTCAGTTTCCCATTGGCATCGAATGATGTTAGGGTATTCTTCTCTGCAAACCAATCGTAGCTGTCGCCTTCTAGTGCCGCAAATAGGCTCTTTGCGATCTCCTCCTCATCCTTGACTCCATGCTGTGCCAGCTTCGAGATACATCGACTAATCCACAGATCAATATCTTCGCTTCGCTTGCCATAGTACTTCGGAAGCTTGATGCTGTGTTTAGAGAGTTGTGTCTGAAGAGTCTGTAGTTGCTGCTCCAGTGCTTGCACCTTCTGGTCGGTTGTCGACATGATCGTAAGTGCTTATGGGCACTGCTGGTGGTGAATAGGATGGTGGTGGTGGATTCTCTGGCGCTTGGGTTGCTACTGAACCACTTGCTGGTACTGCAGGTACTGTTGGTACTTGGATGATAACCGTTCGAGGTGGGGTTCTGAGTAAGAATGGCCTTCGTAATGCTTCTTCGTCTGAGGACACTGATTCGTCAGAACTCTGTTCCTGTTGGGCTCTCTCTCTTGGTAGAAAGTATTCCCAGCGTTGTGCTGCCTGAGCTACTTCTCGAATTCGTTGAGCGTGTTCGAGTATGTTCCTTGAGGTAGTTTCGGTTGTCTGTACCGATGTGAGTATAGCTGCGTAGGTGCGTTGACTCGACTCGATTGTTTGTCCTAGTTGGAGTAGGGCTTCTCGCAGGTTATGGATGTCTTGAACAATCCTTGGTTGATCTAGAGCTGTCCTGTTAAGCTCTCCGATTCTCGTCTCGATTGTCTGTAGTTGTTGTTCCTGAGCAGTAATCCTGTTTCGGATAGCGTTGAGCTCTCGGTCAAGTACTCCGTTTCCGTCTATGACCCGTTGATTGAGTGCCCCTGCTGCTCGATCCAATTCCAGAGTATATCTCTCTAGAGCTGCTACCTGTGCTCCAATTCTTCGAGTAGTTGTTTCGAGTGCTTCGAATCGATCTCCTACTGCTGTCGCGTATGCTCCGGTTGGTAGACTGTTTGACTGCCCCGTGTTTGCAGTTCGTTCTTCCAGTCTTTCAACCCTTTCTTGTAGCCTTCTGATCACTGGTGGATACAATATGCTGTGGTTCGTTGTCGCGTATAGTATGTCGTGATCGCTTTCCAGACTACGTAGCCTGTTGGTGATATGTTGAACTCGTTCGTCGAGGGATCTAGGTGTGAACCTCGTTTGATTATCGTTCGCCCGTTCGTTCGTTCGCTGACCGTTACTTCTGTTGTTGGCGTTTCCTGATCGGTTCATGAACTTCGTTTCTCGCCTGATGCTTCAGGGTTATTGTTCCTTGGTGCTGTTAACCAAGTAGTTCCTTTCTCGTCGAATGTAGCAATAGTGGAAGGGACTGCTGCTACTTTCGTGGTTGTTGTTTGTGTGCTCCCAACTGCAGGGCTACCAGATGCCTTTGCTATTAGGTACACTTCGTCGTTGTAGGGGTTATGATAGTAGATGTGTGATTTAAGTGAATCGGGTTTGTCGTTCTCCAGGATGTGCACTTGTCCTGAGGATTCGATATGGGTACTAGTCTCGAAACTAGTGACGTCGATAGGGACTTGAGGTCGACGGTCCTCGCCTCGATAAAACACTAGCCAAGAACCTTGCCCGTGAGAGGTGGTGGTAAAACTAGCGAGTGATCTTTCGATCCAATGTTAGGGAGTAGGCCCGGGGTTACACCGGTTTGATCCTTTTGCCTAAGCAGCGGTGTGTTGTGCAGAGGTGATCTTATCTACCCACGTCTGGCTGTACCACGCGGTCCCTTACTAGCCTTCCTAGTCGCGGTCCGAGTTATGGATGCTTTCAGATACGAGGTAATAGTAAAGCAGATTGGGATTTCCAAGAGGCGTGATAGTACAAAGCACACAGTAATAGCTTGCTGTAGGGCAAGCTTTACACCAGTGTGTTAAGAGGATCGAAAGATGGGGAACTGAGGGCCTAATCCTACAACTATTTATGCTCCCAGATATTCCATTTTCCGTCCTATTTCTTACTCATCCTGTCTCCACTTTACTCCACTTTCCTCCACCATTACATCTGTTCCTTTGTCATCCTGCTGCGCTTCGCTCCACTTTGCTCCAATCTTTGTAAGGTCGTCTCCACTATGACAGAATTCTTTGGAGTTGCTGACTGAGACAATAGAGGTGGTGCTCCGATATGGAATGCTCCACTGTCAGTACTCCATAACGATGTCATTGCCGTCATTGAGTGGCATCTTTGCTCTTGGAGCGATGTAGGCTGCTCGGTATGTGATTCTTCGGAATTCATCTCGAGGTCCAGCGAGGGTAAGCATAACTCGCACGTCAGTGTTAAGGTGTCGGGTCGGTGTAGAGTATGGTCCAAGGCATATCATGAACTGCATAAGCTCTGCTGGTGGGTTCTGCTGGGTTCTGGTGACTAGCCATGCTTTGCCTTCGTATCGTATATCTCGAATGTAGCGCCATATCCTTCGTTGTATAAGGAGTTGTAATTGCTTGGTTTCCAGGTTCGCATCTCTCGGTAAATAAAGGTTTGCCTGTATCGTAGATGCTGGACATGGTGTGTGCAACTCCGGTCTATACCATCCAATCATTCTCCAAGTTATCGGGTTCGCAGTTCGAGGGGTCCGAGTTGTGATCGTGAGTTCCTCTCGTTTCTTGGGTACTATTGGGCTTGGTGGATTGGAATGCATTGTATCCTGAAGGTGTCGCTCGGTTTCGAT
Organism: Sanghuangporus weigelae; assembly: GCA_033182465.1. Classification (NCBI taxonomy): domain Eukaryota; kingdom Fungi; phylum Basidiomycota; class Agaricomycetes; order Hymenochaetales; family Hymenochaetaceae; genus Sanghuangporus; species Sanghuangporus weigelae. Next base: position 1,713,930 of record CP137318.1, on the reverse strand, counting down.
GTGACAGTCACGCGTACCAACCGTTGCCGTGCATACTAAGTAGTATACTTCATAAAGGACCATGTAAACTCGTGCACAGACTTGACAGTGCTGAAATGCCAGTGAGGTCTCCATAAACCTTATTAGCCTTTAGCCTTTTAGCGTTTAGGCTTTAGTAGTTGTGCTTCTGGACTTCTAAGAAGTTTGATCGCTTCTTTTGATCGAGGTCGCTCTGGTTGCTTGGTCGGCGGCGTTAGAGTGGTAGTCCGCGGTAATAGGCGGTCGGCGGTGTTAGCTGTTAGCGGGATTACGTATCCGCTTCGGTGCTTCTAGCGCTCGGGTGGTAACGGGTTACTGTTGCCTAGGCCGCTCGATTGCTTGGGCCTTTGATAGCTGGCTTGGTTACCGGTCGCGTTTGGAAAGCTGATCGTGTAGATCTGTTGATCGTGTCGATCCTGATGCGAGTTTTTGAGCGGATCCTTTCAACGCCCCCCTCACGTTGCCGCTCTCAGATTTCACCTGGGCGCTCCGGCAGCGGCCCTTGGCGACCCAGATGACTCAGGAGATGTTGTCAGACAGTAGGATGTGTCGGCGACAGCAGTAGAGTATATATAGAGCTTATACTAGCTTGTAGACAAAAGGGATTCCAAGCCTAGCGAGGGTTCCAAGAGCATGTACCAGACCGAGCGCCAGAGTTCGAGATATCCCTCACTCTGAGTCTCCCCTCATGTACTGAGCCTCCCCCTTGACTATATACTATCCTTGACATCTCCTCTTGTTTGACTCCACATTCTACTTGCCTTCGCCGCCTCCGGTACGCCTCTGCCGCTCTGACGTTCAGTGATCCGGCGCCCCTCTATTCGACGTCGGCGACCCTTCGGCGACCCAGGCTTCTCATCAGACTCCCCTTCGGCGTCCTTTCCAGCCTTTCACTCCAGTTTATCCCATATATTGATCTTATACGGTCTTTTCCTTTCATCTATCGCGTTTACGCTACTGCGGCGGATTCCTGCGGCCTCCCCCTCAGTCCGGCACCCCTCTATTCGACGTCGGCGGCCATCCGACGACCCAGGCATCCTATCAGACGACCCAGCGGCGCCTTCTCCAGCCACTCACTCCATTTTATCCTTTATATTCATCTTATACGCTTCATACCTTCCTGTGGCTGAGTTTATACCACGTCGGCAGCCTCTTGTGATCCCCCCTTTTGAGCGGCGGCCCTGTTATCCTATTCCCTTTATCCAGCGGCATCCTTAGACCCATCCATTACGTCTCCGACGGTTCCTGGCACCTGCCGGGTAGTAGGTCTTTGAGAGTCTGATAGCGTCGGCATCCCATTTTTGGAGGTCCCTTCATACATTCAGCACCCTTAGTAGGACGGACATCTGTAGCACCTTCAGATACGACACCGCCGACCGACACCGCTACGAGTTCGAAGACAACGCAGTGGGGGAAGTGGTACCGATTCGAACCCTGTAATAAGGAGTATTAGGGTGGAGTGGACTCCTCCATCCATGCACGAGGGAGAAAATGACTCAACCCTGGCAGTGCAGAAGCAGTCGGTTAGTTTCACCACACGAAACAAGCGTACTAGCAGGAGTATGCGGGGTCGGGAGCCTCAGAGAACTAATGCTCTGCAGCGCACTAGGTTCGGCCACCTAGCGAGATCTCCCACTTCGAGAGAAAAGGGAGCGACCAGACCCAAGACGTCGTTCAAGGGTAGACTAAGGCCTGGAGAAATGGTCCACCCCAAAGGGAGGGTAGTCCCATTCCGGCACAGAGCCGAAGACAGTACGCCGCAAGCATCAAGTAGGCTGGCTTTGGGAGCTCAAGTGCGCCCGCGAAGACCATGGCGAGAAGCCAAAATGCAGGGCCCTGCTCCGACAGGGAAAACAAACGGTAAAGGGAGCAGGTCAATTAGATATGCCGTGATAGAGCAGAAGCTCTCACAGGGGCAAAAGAGTCGCCAATGGCTTCCGCCTGTTGACTCGGTTAAGCAGCCGCACGAAAGGGTGAAAGGAAAAGTGCTAGAGAGAAAAGCTGGATCCGAAACGGTGTTCAAGGGTAACCTAGGATCGCATAAGCCCACCACTTCGATGCGGGTGGAGGACGGCTCTCGAATAGAAGCGCTACCCAAGCCTTCTACCTGGATTCGCCGACTAGAGCAGCGACAAGTCGCATCACGAAGGGAACGACTCCTCAAATACAACAGCATAGCTCAAAAGTATGCTCAGGAGAAAGCACTCGACGAAAGGATGGCAGACTATGCAGGAACACAAACCCTCGAAGATATTCTTCCAAAAGAAATCTGGGATTTCCGGGATAGGTTTGACAAGGATGCTGCTAGACGGCTACCTAACTCGAGCCAATGGGATATGAAGATAGAACTGCTACCCAATGCAGAGCTACCCAAACCCGGACCAGTATATCCACTCGCTCCTGCCGAGAAACGAGCGGTCGAAGAATGGATTCGCGATGACCTGAAGAAAGGATGGATTCGTGTGGTAGGGAACAACGTCCCTGCCAACGAAAAAGCAAGCACTTGTGCACCAGTATTCGTTATAGCCAAGAAAACACTAGGAAAGGATGGCAAACCGGAGTATCGTATCGTAATCGACTACAGAGGATTGAATGCGGTGGTCATACCGGATCACCAGCCAATGCCTCTATTACATATGCTACCGGACGATTTGGCTCATGCGAAATGGTTTTCTACACTGGATTTACGAAGCGGGTATAACAATGTGCGAATCCATCCAGGGCATGAAAAGTATGCCGCCTTCAGAACTCACATGGGGGTTTACCAGCCGCTGGTAATGCAGTTTGGACTAATGAATGCACCTGCGGTATTCCAACGTGCAATGAACGAGCTCTTTCAAGACATGATTGGGCAGGGCATACTCATTTATCTAGACGACATTATTATCTATGCGGAAACAAAACAGGAACACTGGGACCTGCTAGCAGAAGTATTGCGCAGGTTAAGGAAAGCAGACTTCTTTTGCAAGCCAGAGAAGTGCTACTTTGCCAAACAGGAGCTCGACTATCTAGGATTTGTTGTTAACCAATCGGGCATGCAGATGGATCCCTACAAGGTAAAAGCAGTTCAAGAATGGCCAGATTTGTCAAGCAAGCGAGACATTCGAAAGTTCATTGATTTTGCGAACTTCTACCGAAAATTTATCGAAGGCTTCGCCAAGATCGCTAGGCCGCTAACGGAACTCATGTCTGGCAAGAAGACATTTACTTGGGGAGATCGTCAACGAGAAGGCTTCGTCAAGTTGAAGGAAGCCTTCACATCTGCACCTATGCTTGTACGACCCGATCACGAGAAACAATTTGTATTGGAAACAGATGCATCTAACTTTGCGATGGGAGCAGTGCTCTCGCAAGAAAGTGACGATGGAATTTTGCATCCTATTGGATATTGGTCGAATACCTATCGAGACGCCGAGAACAACTACCCAGTAATGGACAAGGAATTGCTGGCAATTGTCAAAGCTTTGAGCAATTGGCAACACCACTTGGAAGGAGCTAAACATGAAATTCGGGTAATTAGTGATCAGGCAAACCTCCGGTATTTCATGGGAGCTAGAAAACTCAGTGGACGCCAGGCGAGATGGGCTACTTTTCTCAGCAGATTTCGATTCAGAATCGAGTATCGACCAGGAACCAAGAATTCAAGAGCGGATGCACTGTCACGACGGCCTGACTACGAACAAGGCGTTGAAGATGTACCAGAACAAGTCCTACTTCCCCCAGAGCTGTTCCGGAACCAAGAACTGCCCGTGCGCACTATACGGGTGTTTGAAATTACAGGAGGTCCGGAACTGGGAGAAAAGATTCGAGCAGGATACGAAAAGTCCAAGGAGCAAGAAATCGGGACTTTCGAAGAAGGATACTGGTGGAGGGATGGAAAATTGGTAATCCCACCAGTTGATGAAATTAAACGAGAATTAGTACGACAGTGCCATGACGCTCCAGCAGCAGGACACCCGGGGATAGACAAGACTATCACGAAACTGGAACGAAGAGTATGGTGGCCAAAGATGAGGGAATGGGTCGAAGAATATGTGCGCACTTGCGATACGTGCCAACTGTTAGGACCAGTGTTTTTAGACGAGGTGGTCAGTCTAAGCGTACCGGAACAAGTCCCTGCTTATTCCTTCTGATGATAATTGATTGGAGACGGAACGAAGGTTATAGATGTACTACTTTAGAAGCGAGCGATAGGCTCAAGCTTGACCTCAGTAGTGGAACAGGGTTTCAATCAAAGGGTACAGTTTTCGATTGAGAGTACAAAATAATTTTGCTGAGGGACAATGCCCCGCTCAGCTGGCCCTTAAATAACCTATTTACTAAATAGTACCGACTACCTATTTGTTAGGGAGTAGGCCCGGGGTTACACCGGTTTGATCCTTTTGCCTAAGCAGCGGTGTGTTGTGCAGAGGTGATCTTATCTACCCACGTCTGGCTGTACCACGCGGTCCCTTACTAGCCTTCCTAGTCGCGGTCCGAGTTATGGATGCTTTCAGATACGAGGTAATAGTAAAGCAGATTGGGATTTCCAAGAGGCGTGATAGTACAAAGCACACAGTAATAGCTTGCTGTAGGGCAAGCTTTACACCAGTGTGTTAAGAGGATCGAAAGATGGGGAACTGAGGGCCTAATCCTACAACTATTTATGCTCCCAGATATTCCATTTTCCGTCCTATTTCTTACTCATCCTGTCTCCACTTTACTCCACTTTCCTCCACCATTACATCTGTTCCTTTGTCATCCTGCTGCGCTTCGCTCCACTTTGCTCCAATCTTTGTAAGGTCGTCTCCACTATGACAGAATTCTTTGGAGTTGCTGACTGAGACAATAGAGGTGGTGCTCCGATATGGAATGCTCCACTGTCAGTACTCCATAACGATGTCATTGCCGTCATTGAGTGGCATCTTTGCTCTTGGAGCGATGTAGGCTGCTCGGTATGTGATTCTTCGGAATTCATCTCGAGGTCCAGCGAGGGTAAGCATAACTCGCACGTCAGTGTTAAGGTGTCGGGTCGGTGTAGAGTATGGTCCAAGGCATATCATGAACTGCATAAGCTCTGCTGGTGGGTTCTGCTGGGTTCTGGTGACTAGCCATGCTTTGCCTTCGTATCGTATATCTCGAATGTAGCGCCATATCCTTCGTTGTATAAGGAGTTGTAATTGCTTGGTTTCCAGGTTCGCATCTCTCGGTAAATAAAGGTTTGCCTGTATCGTAGATGCTGGACATGGTGTGTGCAACTCCGGTCTATACCATCCAATCATTCTCCAAGTTATCGGGTTCGCAGTTCGAGGGGTCCGAGTTGTGATCGTGAGTTCCTCTCGTTTCTTGGGTACTATTGGGCTTGGTGGATTGGAATGCATTGTATCCTGAAGGTGTCGCTCGGTTTCGATGTGACAGTCACGCGTACCAACCGTTGCCGTGCATACTAAGTAGTATACTTCATAAAGGACCATGTAAACTCGTGCACAGACTTGACAGTGCTGAAATGCCAGTGAGGTCTCCATAAACCTTATTAGCCTTTAGCCTTTTAGCGTTTAGGCTTTAGTAGTTGTGCTTCTGGACTTCTAAGAAGTTTGATCGCTTCTTTTGATCGAGGTCGCTCTGGTTGCTTGGTCGGCGGCGTTAGAGTGGTAGTCCGCGGTAATAGGCGGTCGGCGGTGTTAGCTGTTAGCGGGATTACGTATCCGCTTCGGTGCTTCTAGCGCTCGGGTGGTAACGGGTTACTGTTGCCTAGGCCGCTCGATTGCTTGGGCCTTTGATAGCTGGCTTGGTTACCGGTCGCGTTTGGAAAGCTGATCGTGTAGATCTGTTGATCGTGTCGATCCTGATGCGAGTTTTTGAGCGGATCCTTTCACTACACCCCCCCTAAGATGAACTTTCGGAGAAATGTTCATCCTAATCCGTGAGAAAGCTCGGATAAAGGGTCGCCTAGTGATGGTTGATTTTTGCTATCAAACCATCATCATCTCTGCTCCAAAATGTCGAAAGTCGCCGCTGCTGTTACTGTTTTTGTCGTTATTGTCGCGATTTTCGGCATAAATCATTGGATTTTGGAGCGTAAGAGGCGTGCTCAGGTAAGTGATGCATGCTCTGTGCCGTTTCGAGTTGTTAATCATCCTCTAGGAGGCTGACTTCGAAATGCAATCGTTCCAGCGCGATGTTACTACTGTCGCGCTTCGAGTTCACCTTGCGCTCGGTTATGACGTTGAGGATATCGATCCAGTCGTCGAAAATGCAGGTATTGCTTCGCAGGAACGTCGTGAAAAGGGTGTCTGGGAAGACATTGACTTGTAAAGGGTGGTGGGAAGGGATATGAATATGAAATGTGCATCATGTAAAGAATATGACGCAATTGAAAGTGATAAGAAAGAAATCATAAAGTCGTTAATGAATAAGTCTTATACCAATTTGGGAGTGAAGTTCCAGGTGTTTACCTACGGCTCTTCAACCCCCAAATGGAGTTTTTCGAAGAAAGAGTGTAATTGGAGTGCCTTTCAGCGTGAAGGCACATCCTAGCATGATGCAAGGGAGTGACTTCACGTAAACTTTTGGCTTCTCCGTTGCATAGAGGATAATAAAAGGTAGGCATAATCTGCTAATTCGGAGCCGGCACAATAAAACAATATACAAAATGTCTAGGCCCTTGTAGGTTCTTTGACACTTCTGCATAGTGCTTCATTTGTGCTGGTTGGCCGAATAAGCGTGAAATAAAGAGGTGCATAAAGCATAATTTGGTCGGATGTGACCATAAATATCATAAGGTAAGAATGAAATGCATAATTGACCATGTCGGGTCACGATATGGGAAAGGGGTTGCATAAAAGAAGAGTTGTTTACAAATCTTCGGATTCTTCAGCCTCAGGTGTAGTCTGGGCCGAGTTCGCTGGGGTATATAGTTCCCTGCTTTCACCTTCTTCACTTGACTCTGTATCGTCGGAGTGTATGTACATGTCCTCCTGTTCCGACATAGTAAGCATCTCGTCCGGCTGGTAGAGTTCGTTCGGGTACTGGTAGACTGAGATCATCAGATCTTCCAGCAAGGGGTGTCGTGTAGCCTGTAGTTTTTCTCTGGCTTCTTCCTCTCGGTTGTTGAGTTCCATAAGGTAATGAGGGTCGTAGTTAACCTCTTTGCCTTCGACTACGTGGTGCTCGATGTTGTCGAGTGGTACCTCGTCCGTAGTAGAGTTCCTTGCTTCAATAACCGTTCGGTATCTCGTTCCTTCGTAATACTTCGTCATGTTGAGTACCGTCATGAACTGCATGGTGTGGGATGCATAGAAGCCCGTCTGGTCGGCTATGTATATAATGTACTTCATCGCATCGATGCTCATCGGATGATAGTGACTCCATCGCATCATTCGGTTAAGAATTGCGGTAGTCATGTCTCGTCGGTAGGCGCAAATTTGAATTGCCGAATGATAGATGCCCATGATGTTCTTGTATGTCGTTTCGTGCCTAAAGTCGATCTTGCCTCGATGTAATGCTTGTGTTTCGAGTTCGATCGCGTAGGTTAGAAATGCATCATCATTGAGTCGGCGTAATGCTGCGTCTCGAGGGTTACTGAGTTTGAATAACCACTCGTCTGAGTGATTCGCCATCATAAGGTGGGGTATTTCGTCTCGGTTGTGGTGGACTGCGTTCCACTTGTCGAATAGATCATCGAAGTACTTCCCTGGGCATAGGGGTACAATCTCATCTTCGTAGTTCTCTTCGTTGAATCGATTGCACAGCTGTGGCCATTGATAACGTTCGGTCGGTGGCCTGAGTGTAAATGTCCATTCTGGTGCATCTTCTGGTTGACAGAATGCATGTAGCTCGTCGAAAATAGGCATAGCTGAGTAGTGGTTCGTCTGCAGTGAAGTAGAGCTGTTGAGATTCGAGTTGTTGTTCCTTAGCTCGAAGTTCTCCATGTTTTATACCATCTTGTTGGTATGTCGGCGATGTCTTGCCTAATTCTTCTATCTCTGCTCTCGCTTTGGTGTGCCACATTGATGTCATCGCTTGGTAAGGTCATTGGGGACCTTACTCATCGTCTCTATTGTGGATCCATAAGCGGCTCCATCGGGTGGAGTGCATGTGATGCAACTATTGCCTCATTCGTTTTCGTGCGGCGATCCATTGGTTAAGGTTCGGTGGCTGGATTGCCTGAGGATACTTTTTATGGAATGCTTCGATCATTTGATAGGAGTTCTTGAGGTTGTCAAGTGGCTCCCATGTTCGCTCCTGGTATCCTTTCCATTGGATAAGGTATTGGACCTTGCTCCGATGACGTCTTGTGTTATGAATTGTCTCCACTTCGTACTCTGCTTCTCCCTCCACTTCAATAGGTGGTGGTTCATCCAAAGTGGGTCTTCCAGGGTATTCCTTTCGTTTGTAAGGCCTGAGAAGACTCGCATGAAACACTGGGTGGATCGGAAGGGTTTCGGGTAAGCGTAATCTGAATGACACTTGTCCGACTGCCTTCTCGACTTTATAAGGCCCTGCCCATTTCATTGCAAGTTTCTTCGTTGGTTCCAATCGACTGAGATTCCTCATGTCTAGTAACACTTCGTCTCCTGGCTTGTACTCTGGCAGTTTGCCTCGATGCAGGTCTGCATAAAGCTTCATTGCCTCATTCGCTTGCCTAATCGAATTATAGGCTTCTTGCTGTACTTGTCGAAGCTCCTCTAGGTGATTTATTGCTTCTGGGACGTTTGAATCACCGGTCTCCGCAACGTCCAGGTGAGGATGCCATCCATACAGTGTATAGAATGGTGACTGATGTGTAGTACTGTGCTTCCTGTTGTTGTAGGCGAATTCTGCTATATCGATGTACTCTGCCCAATCTGTTTGTCGGTAGGACACATAGCAGCGTAAGTACTGTTCAAGCTCTTGATTTAGTCGCTCGGTTTGACCATCGGTTTGTGGATGATACGCTGTACTAGTTTTCCAATCGACATCGATGAGTCTGCAGAACTCCTTGAGGAATTGCGCGGTGAAGTTGCTACCTCGGTCGGAGATTACTCGTTTAGGGGCCCCGTAGTATTTGAAGACATGTTGGCGGAACAAACGTGCCAACTGCTTAGCATTGGGTATCCCTTGGCAAGGAATGAACTTCCCCATTTTAGTGAGTTTGTCCACTATAACGAGTATCGCACTGTAGCCTTCATTGCTGACTGGTAAGTCGGTAATCAGGTCACAGGTTATGGTTTCCCATGGTTGATGTGGTGCCTCCAACGGTTGGAGCGGCGGATTTCGAAACTGTCGAATCGGTTTTGCACGCTGACATATGTCGCAGGTTGCGGTATATGCTCGGATCATTTCTTCCATCTTCGGCCAATAGTATGATCGCTTTACAAGCTCTATGGTCTTTTCTGCTCCTGGGTGGCCTGCAAGTTTGTGATCATGGCGCCTTCGGATTAGCAACGCTCGTAGGTTGGCGGACGGCGGGATATATAATGCATTGGTTACGTAGTGCAAGCCGTTCCTGTAACTGTAGCCGTTGCTCTGCTTGATCGCCTGAATTTCCTTCTTAGCCTCCTCGGTATTGTAGTTCCTCTTGATCGTTCGGATAATAGGATCAGAGATAGTGACCATTTCAGTTTCTAGCTTGTATAGACCGTTGATCTCTGTGCGTCGCAATGTTTGTTGCTTGATCGTATCAGGAGGTAATAAGGTAACTCCTAAGTTGTCCTTGTCCTCTGGCATATAGTCGGATCGTCGTGATAGCTCGTCAGCTTGGTTCTTCTTGCCTGGCCAATGGAGAATCTTGAAGTTATATCGTGATAACTCTAATGCCCATCTCGCTTGACGTCTCGATAGATTCTGAGCTGTCATGAAGTATCGGAGGTTTGCATGATCGCTTCGGATTGTTACTGGTTCTTTGGTTCCCTCCAATAGGTGTCTCCAATGCTTGAGTGCTTCCATGATTGCTAGCATCTCTTTGTCATGCGTCGGATAGTTTCGTTGGGTGTTCGTTAGAGTTTTCGACATGAAACCTAAAGGTCTCAGTTCTCCTTGGTTGTCTTCTTGTTGTAAGACTGCACCAATCGCTACATCGGATGCGTCGGTTTCCAATGTGTATGATTTGTCTGGCTTTGGCATTGCCAATGCGACTTCCGTTTCGAATGCCTTCTTGATACTTTCGAATGCCTTGTCTTGTGCCTCTGCCCATATGAACTTGCGATCCTTTTTGATAAGGTCGCCAATAGGTGCGAATGTATCGGCATAGTTCCTGATGAATCTTCGGTAGAAGTTACAAAATCCTTGGAACTTTCGAACTTGTCGTTTCGTCTTTGGCACTGGCCATTCGTGAATAGCTTTGAGCTTATAAGGATCCATCTGGATGCCTTTTGTTCCTACTACAAATCCCAAGTAGTCGAGCTGGGTTTGGAGGAAGTGACATTTCTCAATTTTGAGGTAAATGTCGAGCTCTCGGCATTTCTGTAGGATTGCCCTGAGGAGTTTCCAATGTTCCTCTTCAGTTTGTGCTTGACCAATAAGGTCGTCCAAATAGTTGAGTGCTTCTTCTGTCCTGAGCCAATATTCGAAGTTGTCATTCATGAATCGTTGGAATACTGCAGGTGAGTTCTTCATTCCAAACATCATGACCTTTGGCTTGTAGACTGCATTGCCAACTCGGAATGCTGCCTTCCACTCGTCTCCTTCTCGGATTCGCAGGTTGTTGTAACCTGATCGCATGTCGAGTGTAAAGAAGAATTTTCCTTTCTCCAGTTTCTCTGGGAGAACACTCATGATCGGTATCGGGTATGGATCTGATACTGTCGTGTCGTTGATGTCTCGGTAATCGGTTACTGCTCGTGCTCCTCCGTCTTTCTTTCCTACAAAGAAGACTGGTGCTGCTACCGGACATGGTTCATGTGGTTGAACCTTTTCAATCCATCCTTTGTCAAGTAACTCTTTGACATAAGCATCGAGTGCTGCCTGCTCTTCTCGTGTGAGCTTGATAATAGGCCTTGGTTTCGGTAATGGTACTCCTTCTTTGAGGTTAATCGCCATATCCCATTTCGTATGCTTGGGTAACCTTCTTGACTTGTCAGGATCAAAGACATCTGCGTAGTCTTCTATTTCCTTTGGTAGGAGTTTTCGCCAATCTCGTTTCTGTGTTCCTAGTAGTCCTTCTGCAGCTGCCTTTTGTTGAGAATACTGCTGGGATACTGAACTCGCTTTGTTCAGAGGCTGTGAGACTTGGTTCTGCTGCCTTGGTGACCAATTTCGATTGATGTCTAGCTCTAGCTTTGCAGCGAGCTCTTCCTTTCTGGTAAGGGTAGTTGGTTGGTTGGTCGTCCTAAGACTTTCAATGTCTTCTGGCTCTATATCGTGCATAGGAGTGTCTTCTGTTGTCTCCTGCTCGTCTTGCATCTCGATATCGCTTTCGTTGTCTGCCCATCTTGTACGCTTCGGTGTGGGACTAGCTCCTCGCATTAACGATGCCGTTCTCGGTCGTATAATGCCTGCCACTGGCTTCTCTGGATACCGTGTCTTTCGTGGTCGTATCCTATACTTCATGCCCGGGTTTTCTTCTGGTGATGGCCAGAGTTCTTCATCTTCCGGCATGTTTTGCCTCAGTGGGTGTATCTTCTGTGGTGGTTGTTTCTTCCAACGTTTCGGAGAGTCGTTTATTTCCTCCTGTTCGTCTAGGCTATGCTTGCCTGTTACATCTTGTGTTTCACCTTCGGATGTCTGGTACAGTTGCCGTGCTGGGATCATCCGTCTCGGTATGTGCCTTGGTCGTCGTTGCACTATACTCGTTCCTTGTGGTGCCTGTTTCTTCCATCGCTTGGGAGTGTAGTTTATTTCCTCCTCATCTCGATGATGCTTGTTTGCCGTTTCCTGTTGTGGCTGTTTCGTTGCAGAGTCTGGTATATTTTCCGTGCTCGGACTCTTCACTTCTGGCGTCTGTTTTGCCTGTTCCAGTCTTGGTGTTGCTGGTCTGGTTTCCGGCTTCGCTTGTGGCTTCGTTTCGTGAGAGTGTCCGTTGTTGTCTCTCCTTGGCGCAAATATTATTCCTGGTGCTCCAGAGTGTCGATAGTTGTCTCTGTCCTGAGCCTGTTGCTTCGTGTTATGCCTAGGTCTTGTCTTGTCAGGTTTGCCTTTCGTTTGCCGTTTCCGTTTGCGCTTCCTGCGCTTTCGCTTCTTGGTAGCTCGTATGACGTTGAGCTCGAATGGTATCGAATTACCATTCCGATTCCATACTTGATTCTTCCAATCAATTTCGGGATTGACTTTGGCCAAATAGTCAATTCCTAGGATCACTTGATCCTGTCCTGTGGTTGCTACTGCCAACGTTTGTGGCTGCGGTTTAGGTCCATCAAAAATTAATGTGTAGACCTCGTGCGTGATTGCTCCTCCTTGGTTGGGACTTCCATCCGCATTATTCAAAGGTCGAGGGTGATCAAGCCTCTTTTTGAATAGGCTGTAGTGTCGTACCAAGTTGGGGTGTATCGTGCTGCATGTAGCTCCGGAATCGATTAACGCTTTGACTGCTAGGGTCTTTGTTCCAACCTTCACTCGAATAGGTAATCGGGGATGCAATGCTTGTATTGGCAATCGCTTATTGTACATCGCTTCACTGGGGTTGAACCCAGGAGGTTTGAAACACTGGTTGTTGAAACCTTTCTCGTCACCCTTGTCACACTCACATCGCGCAGTCTCGTTCGATGGAGGTCTTAATCTTTTCCCTGTTGCTCTTTACTTGCTAGGGATTTGCGAATGTTGTTTCGGTATTCTTCGTCATGCTTGCAAGTCCATCCTGCTGATTCGTCGCCTTTAGCCCATGCTACATGGTCGTAGTGGACTGGCCTTCGGCAGTGTGGATCGGGACATGTTTCCTTGAAATCGATTGTTCGTGTTGTCATCGTCCTCCGTTTTACACCATTAGTCTTCTTCGGCCGCTTAGAGGAAGAACCCTTTTGCTTCCTTGGTGCCTTGCAATCCTTTGCGTAATGTCCTGACTTTTCACAGTTGTAGCATTTGCCTCCCTTCTTCGGCAAGCCTCGGAGTGCATCTACATCCATGGCGTCTGGATCTCGTTTCGTTGTTTGTACTGGTGGTCGGAAAGATGACTGTCCATTCGATTTGAATCTCGGGGTGTATGTTTGACTGCCCATGAGCCTTTGCCTGGCATCAGAGTTTGCTAGGTTGCTTGTCCATTCCATCCATGCATCGAGGTCGTTCTTCTCGAAAGCATCGGGTTGTACAGATTCGACTCGTCGTTTGACCCACATGTCTAGTCCTTTGACATAGATGTACTTGAGCATCTGCTTATCCATCGTGTCTGGTGCTCGTGCTTTGAGTCGTCGGAATTCGTCGTTGTACGCCCTAATGCTTGCTCCTTTCTGCTGGATGCATAGTAGTTGGAATAGGGCTTCCTGTTCTCCAATGATCGGATGTCCTGCTCGGATCCTCATCCAGTTCAGCATGTCCTTGAGTGATGCGAACATTCCATTTGTTGCAGCGATAATCGCAGGTACTGGTTTCAGTTTCCCATTGGCATCGAATGATGTTAGGGTATTCTTCTCTGCAAACCAATCGTAGCTGTCGCCTTCTAGTGCCGCAAATAGGCTCTTTGCGATCTCCTCCTCATCCTTGACTCCATGCTGTGCCAGCTTCGAGATACATCGACTAATCCACAGATCAATATCTTCGCTTCGCTTGCCATAGTACTTCGGAAGCTTGATGCTGTGTTTAGAGAGTTGTGTCTGAAGAGTCTGTAGTTGCTGCTCCAGTGCTTGCACCTTCTGGTCGGTTGTCGACATGATCGTAAGTGCTTATGGGCACTGCTGGTGGTGAATAGGATGGTGGTGGTGGATTCTCTGGCGCTTGGGTTGCTACTGAACCACTTGCTGGTACTGCAGGTACTGTTGGTACTTGGATGATAACCGTTCGAGGTGGGGTTCTGAGTAAGAATGGCCTTCGTAATGCTTCTTCGTCTGAGGACACTGATTCGTCAGAACTCTGTTCCTGTTGGGCTCTCTCTCTTGGTAGAAAGTATTCCCAGCGTTGTGCTGCCTGAGCTACTTCTCGAATTCGTTGAGCGTGTTCGAGTATGTTCCTTGAGGTAGTTTCGGTTGTCTGTACCGATGTGAGTATAGCTGCGTAGGTGCGTTGACTCGACTCGATTGTTTGTCCTAGTTGGAGTAGGGCTTCTCGCAGGTTATGGATGTCTTGAACAATCCTTGGTTGATCTAGAGCTGTCCTGTTAAGCTCTCCGATTCTCGTCTCGATTGTCTGTAGTTGTTGTTCCTGAGCAGTAATCCTGTTTCGGATAGCGTTGAGCTCTCGGTCAAGTACTCCGTTTCCGTCTATGACCCGTTGATTGAGTGCCCCTGCTGCTCGATCCAATTCCAGAGTATATCTCTCTAGAGCTGCTACCTGTGCTCCAATTCTTCGAGTAGTTGTTTCGAGTGCTTCGAATCGATCTCCTACTGCTGTCGCGTATGCTCCGGTTGGTAGACTGTTTGACTGCCCCGTGTTTGCAGTTCGTTCTTCCAGTCTTTCAACCCTTTCTTGTAGCCTTCTGATCACTGGTGGATACAATATGCTGTGGTTCGTTGTCGCGTATAGTATGTCGTGATCGCTTTCCAGACTACGTAGCCTGTTGGTGATATGTTGAACTCGTTCGTCGAGGGATCTAGGTGTGAACCTCGTTTGATTATCGTTCGCCCGTTCGTTCGTTCGCTGACCGTTACTTCTGTTGTTGGCGTTTCCTGATCGGTTCATGAACTTCGTTTCTCGCCTGATGCTTCAGGGTTATTGTTCCTTGGTGCTGTTAACCAAGTAGTTCCTTTCTCGTCGAATGTAGCAATAGTGGAAGGGACTGCTGCTACTTTCGTGGTTGTTGTTTGTGTGCTCCCAACTGCAGGGCTACCAGATGCCTTTGCTATTAGGTACACTTCGTCGTTGTAGGGGTTATGATAGTAGATGTGTGATTTAAGTGAATCGGGTTTGTCGTTCTCCAGGATGTGCACTTGTCCTGAGGATTCGATATGGGTACTAGTCTCGAAACTAGTGACGTCGATAGGGACTTGAGGTCGACGGTCCTCGCCTCGATAAAACACTAGCCAAGAACCTTGCCCGTGAGAGGTGGTGGTAAAACTAGCGAGTGATCTTTCGATCCAATGTTAGGGAGTAGGCCCGGGGTTACACCGGTTTGATCCTTTTGCCTAAGCAGCGGTGTGTTGTGCAGAGGTGATCTTATCTACCCACGTCTGGCTGTACCACGCGGTCCCTTACTAGCCTTCCTAGTCGCGGTCCGAGTTATGGATGCTTTCAGATACGAGGTAATAGTAAAGCAGATTGGGATTTCCAAGAGGCGTGATAGTACAAAGCACACAGTAATAGCTTGCTGTAGGGCAAGCTTTACACCAGTGTGTTAAGAGGATCGAAAGATGGGGAACTGAGGGCCTAATCCTACAACTATTTATGCTCCCAGATATTCCATTTTCCGTCCTATTTCTTACTCATCCTGTCTCCACTTTACTCCACTTTCCTCCACCATTACATCTGTTCCTTTGTCATCCTGCTGCGCTTCGCTCCACTTTGCTCCAATCTTTGTAAGGTCGTCTCCACTATGACAGAATTCTTTGGAGTTGCTGACTGAGACAATAGAGGTGGTGCTCCGATATGGAATGCTCCACTGTCAGTACTCCATAACGATGTCATTGCCGTCATTGAGTGGCATCTTTGCTCTTGGAGCGATGTAGGCTGCTCGGTATGTGATTCTTCGGAATTCATCTCGAGGTCCAGCGAGGGTAAGCATAACTCGCACGTCAGTGTTAAGGTGTCGGGTCGGTGTAGAGTATGGTCCAAGGCATATCATGAACTGCATAAGCTCTGCTGGTGGGTTCTGCTGGGTTCTGGTGACTAGCCATGCTTTGCCTTCGTATCGTATATCTCGAATGTAGCGCCATATCCTTCGTTGTATAAGGAGTTGTAATTGCTTGGTTTCCAGGTTCGCATCTCTCGGTAAATAAAGGTTTGCCTGTATCGTAGATGCTGGACATGGTGTGTGCAACTCCGGTCTATACCATCCAATCATTCTCCAAGTTATCGGGTTCGCAGTTCGAGGGGTCCGAGTTGTGATCGTGAGTTCCTCTCGTTTCTTGGGTACTATTGGGCTTGGTGGATTGGAATGCATTGTATCCTGAAGGTGTCGCTCGGTTTCGATGTGACAGTCACGCGTACCAACCGTTGCCGTGCATACTAAGTAGTATACTTCATAAAGGACCATGTAAACTCGTGCACAGACTTGACAGTGCTGAAATGCCAGTGAGGTCTCCATAAACCTTATTAGCCTTTAGCCTTTTAGCGTTTAGGCTTTAGTAGTTGTGCTTCTGGACTTCTAAGAAGTTTGATCGCTTCTTTTGATCGAGGTCGCTCTGGTTGCTTGGTCGGCGGCGTTAGAGTGGTAGTCCGCGGTAATAGGCGGTCGGCGGTGTTAGCTGTTAGCGGGATTACGTATCCGCTTCGGTGCTTCTAGCGCTCGGGTGGTAACGGGTTACTGTTGCCTAGGCCGCTCGATTGCTTGGGCCTTTGATAGCTGGCTTGGTTACCGGTCGCGTTTGGAAAGCTGATCGTGTAGATCTGTTGATCGTGTCGATCCTGATGCGAGTTTTTGAGCGGATCCTTTCACTATTACTACCGACTACAGCCTTGCTATTGGTCTAGACAATATGTTTTCTCTGACACCAGTACTCTACTCTGGTGCCAACACCGATACTTTCCTCTAGTGTTGAATCACAATACTTCTACCATATTAGGAGGGTTTGTTTGAGTCCTACTACCCCGATGCTTCGAGAAGCTTCTTCCGTGCTTCCTCCGATCTGCAATCGTTATCACATGTTAATCTCTCCTTATCTTTACCCCGCGATCCTTCTCCGTTCCCAGACGGGTTCCCATGATAGTTGCCAAGCTATCGCTTCTCTGGCGCTCCGTTCCCGGGCCGAGCTTCTGCCGCTTAATCCTCGATCATGGGGGAGATGGTGATATCAGGGTTAGAGATCGGCAGAGCTTGCCGATCTTCTCCCGGCGGATGAGTGTACTCCGCTACACTCCTTCTGTGCCTCGCCGCGACTTCGATGTCCGATAGTTGTAGTCCTGGGCCCGTGGTTAGCCGTAGCCTCTGTCCAAAGTGCTCGCGGCCATTCCACTCATCAACTGTAATTACCCCTGGCTCTGACGCTCGCCAAGCCTGCATCAAGCGTTCTATCGCTTCTTCCGTAAGATGTTCAATGTCCGAAGGTGGCCGCTTGTAAACTGGCCAATCTACTTCCACTGCCGTGTGACTGCACAAGGTCTGGTGCTGATGCTGATTGATCCAAGCTCGCACGCCGACCTTTAATGCATAGACATCCCTATCGCTAAGCCATATGGATACCTCATGGTCGTATGCACTCATTCCGTGGTTCGGTAATGGTTGGTCTTCTGTTCGTTCCGAGGGTCCGGGCTTATGCCGAATCTTGACATCGGCTGCTTCCCTTGACACTAACCGTTCCGTGAAGTTCTTCATGAGCCATTCCGCAAGTACCCAGCTTCGTTGGTAGGCCAAGTAACAATTGGCGCACACCAAGCTCTCATGTACAAATCTTCTAGTTGCACCACGCCGATAATGTCTTCGTTGCAGGAGTTCCGTATACCTTGCGACATTCCTTTCTTCCATCGCCGCCAGACTGCGTTCCGGCGGTGGAGTATGTCCAATGTGCATATTAGTTAGTCCTAATTGCAAATCATTAGAGTCCTCCGTGTCTTCTCCAGACGATCCGTGGTTTGCTACTCTTGAGTCGCCACCACTGTTCTGCCGTAGTAGCCTTTCGAAATAGTCTTGATTTGGCATCGCAACTCGGTGTGTAAAATTTAGCCCACGCCGTATTAGATAACCACAATTTTCATAACACCAACGGACGAAGGCAAGACGAGGAAAGACGCAACCGCCTTTACAACTGCTGCCAGTAATGAATCGGCCCTATGAAGAAATTACTATGGACTACGTCACCGGACTTCCAACTACGAGCAAAGGAAACAATGCAATACTAGTGGTAGTAGATCGGTTCTCAAAAATGGGAACATTTATACCTACCACTGTAAATGCAAACTCGAAAACCACTGCTGACATGATGATCAAACATGTCTACAGCAAGGTTGGAACCCCAAAAACAGTAATTAGCGACAGGGGACCGCAGTTTGCAAGCCGGTTTACCGAACAAGTGAACCAGGCCCTTGGAATCGAAACGAAGCTTAGTACGGCATATCATCCACAAACAGACGGACAAACGGAACGAGTGAACCAGGAAATGGAACAGCTGCTAAGATGCTATTCCAGTCTGCAACAGGATGATTGGGACGAACATCTTCCTATGGCGGAATTTGCCTATAACAGTCGAAGTCACTCAAGTACTGGGAAGTCACCGTTTGAAATGGTTTATGGGTTTCAGCCGGAAGTAGGATTTAAGCTTCCGATCCAAGGTACTCAAGACTATGTGGCAATGCGGATGAAGCATCAACAAGAAGCGTTGGAAGCACTTACTAAAGCACGAGATGCAATGAAGAAGTTTGCAGATAAACACCGAGGCCCGATGCCGGAATTCGAGATCGGAGATAAGGTCATGTTAGATGGCCGAAATCTAACACTATTAGTCCCTACTAGGAAATTAGGTGACAGAAATATTGGACCTTACAAGATCGTCGCGAAGCATGGGCCAGTCAACTACGAGCTGGACCTTCCAAAGGAACTGAGGATCCACCCGGTGTTTTACGCAGGACTATTAATTCCCTATCGAGAACGAAAAGATCCGACACAACGAACAAGACCACCACCAGAAGTCATTGCTGGAGAAGCCGAATACGAAGTAGAAGTAATTCGGGACATGAGGAAACGGCACAACACATGGGAATACCAGGTTAAATGGCTCGGCTACCCCGAAGAGGAAAATACCTGGGAACCTGTAGAAGGGCTACGCAACGCCCCCGAAAAATTGCGAGAGTATCACGAAAGGAACGGTTGGCCGGACGCCGTGAACCTTCCCTTTAGAAAGAAGGTTGCAGGAATTGTCGCTTTGGCGCAGAGACTTCTGGATGTACGCAGAGCGGACGACTATTACCTGAGCACGCTTTATGGGAGAAAGGTGCTGCAGAGAACTAGACAACGAAGGAAATACGACAACAAGACAGGTATAAAGCAACGAGATTTTGCCTATCCAGAATGGCACAAGCATCATTGGAGAGCTGCTAAACGGCCATTCACCCGAGCAAACGCTTTACCTATACGAAGATACGATAGGATGGAAGGACTAGAGGAAGGACTCTCCTATAACGATTGGTATCATGCTGACTCGACGGATAGCGAGGTCAGTGAGGCTTAGAGAAGAAGTACGACCCGGACACGTCGTTAAACTATCCCTAGCGTCAGAAATTGATGCTGGAAGGATATGATATATCCATTAACTATATCCTAGCCTGTTTGGAAGCAGCTAGTATGTTGGAGGCCGACACGGAATCGAGGCCCGGTAAGGAACCAAACGAAACAGCAAGATTATGGCTACCACAATTAATTGGATCCACACTCTCCTTGCAGTCCGAAGTGGATCTTAGGAGGAGGAATGTTACGAAAATTGTGGTTATCTAATGCGGCGTGGGCTAAATTTTACACACCGAGTTGTGATGCCAAATCAAGACTATTTCGAAAGGCTACTACGGCAGAACAGTGGTGGCGACTCAAGAGTAGCAAACCACGGATCGTCTGGAGAAGACACGGAGGACTCTAATGATTTGCAATTAGGACTAACTAATATGCACATTGGACATACTCCACCGCCGGAACGCAGTCTGGCGGCGATGGAAGAAAGGAATGTCGCAAGGTATACGGAACTCCTGCAACGAAGACATTATCGGCGTGGTGCAACTAGAAGATTTGTACATGAGAGCTTGGTGTGCGCCAATTGTTACTTGGCCTACCAACGAAGCTGGGTACTTGCGGAATGGCTCATGAAAAACTTCACGGAACGGTTAGTGTCAAGGGAAGCAGCCGATGTCAAGATTCGGCATAAGCCCGGACCCTCGGAACGAACAGAAGACCAACCATTACCGAACCACGGAATGAGTGCATACGACCATGAGGTATCCATATGGCTTAGCGATAGGGATGTCTATGCATTAAAGGTCGGCGTGCGAGCTTGGATCAATCAGCATCGGCACCAGACCTTGTGCAGTCACACGGCAGTGGAAGTAGATTGGCCAGTTTACAAGCGGCCACCTTCGGACATTGAACATCTTACGGAAGAAGCGATAGAACGCTTAATGCAGGCTTGGCGAGCGTCAGAGCCAGGGGTAATTACAGTTGATGAGTGGAATAGCCGCGAGCACTTTGGACAGAGGCTACGGCTAACCACGGGCCCAGGACTACAACTATCAGACATCGAAGTCGCGGCGAGGCACAGAAGGAGTGTAGCGGAGTACACTCATGCGCCGGGAGAAGATCGGCAAGCTCTGCCGATCTCTAACCCTGATATCACTATCTCCCCCATGATCGAGGATTAAGCGGCAGAAGCTCGGCCCGGGAATGGAGCGCCAGAGAAGCGATAGCTTGGCAACTATCATGGGAACCCGTCTGGGAACGGAGAAGGATCGCGGGGTAAAGATAAGGAGAGATTAACATGTGATAACGATTGCAGATCGGAGGAAGCACGGAAGAAGCTTCTCGAAGCATCGGGGTAGTAGGACTCAAACAAACCCTCCTAATATGGTAGCAGTATTGTGATTCAACACTAGAGGAAAGTATCGGTGTTGGCACCAGAGTAGAGTACTGGTGTCAGAGAAAACATATTGTCTAGACCAATAGCAAGGCTGTAGTCGGTAGTAATAGGTAGTCGGTACTATTTAGTAAATAGGTTATTTAAGGGCCAGCTGAGCGGGGCATTGTCCCTCAGCAAAATTATTTTGTACTCTCAATCGAAAACTGTACCCTTTGATTGAAACCCTGTTCTACTACTGAGGTCAAGCTTGAGCCTATCGCTCGCTTCTAAAGTAGTACATCTATAACCTTCGTTCCGTCTCCAATCAATTATCATCAGAAGGAATAAGCAGGGACTTGTTCCGGTACGCTTAGACTGACCACCTCGTCTAAAAACACTGGTCCTAACAAGCACATCATGCTTATCCGGTATATATTGTATCTAGTTATCTTCCTCCTTTATTTTCTCTCGAACGTACGAAGGATCCCTACACCCGTCATTTCACATATCTAATCTCTCATTACCTTCCAAATCTACACCCCATGCATATCATTTTTATTTACACCCCACTCTGTTTTTTCGAATCAACCGGGGAGCAGCCGGAAGATTTCTTGGACATCCCACTCGCGACGGTACCAGGCAGCGTCGCTTACCTCAAGGAGTATTTCCTTAAGAGTTGGCGACAAGCGAGCCGACGATGGGTGCAGCTAGGACATCACACGGTGACGACCCCGTGGAGACGTGAACTCCTGGGAAAGCCTAGCTACAACCTGCTACCACCCCTCAAGTGGCCGTGGAAGCGTAAACAGGAGGTACGATACCTCCAGACCGTCGCGAACATGTCTAACACGGGCACAACCCTCTCCCGTTTTATACGTAACCACTCACCTCTCTGCCTGGCGGACCGTCAACAGGATACTGTAGACCACCGCCTCTCGACATGCATACGCTATGCAGTGCTACGCTATCAGTATTTCTACCGTTAAAATTTAGAATCTCCGGACTGTTCCTTGTCTTTTGACCACGCGGTTAATAATGCTCAATTCTTCTTTGATCTGTATAGACCACCTTAGGGTTTTTGGGGCTTAATGCCCCCTTTTCTCCCTCTTACACCATCACTTTAGCTACATAGCAAAGCATGTACTATTTCATCCATATCCTCTAATATACATTGTTACAAGCGGGCAATCATAATGAATTTTGTTTTGACATTAATCATGAGCCAAATTTTCCTTATGTAAAGGAATATTATACTCTGACTTCTCGATATATAGTCATTGCAAATTGAAGGTTTCCAGAAGAGATTTGTCTTGGCCATGTTGAAGACAAGTACATGGGATTGGTGAGATATAACCGAAGGGGAAGTGTTTCCTGTTTAAGCAGACCTCATATGAGATGAGAGAGTGACTCGCGACCAATGGACCGAAAATGATCCGTCGGATGACGACTTTGCAGTTCATTCTGGCAAGTTGGATAGTTGTAGATGGGCTCGGAGTGGGACACAAACCGATTGATGTTCTTCCAATAGGCGGGCAAGGCACAGTTTAGTTTCTGTAGTGTAGTGTAGTGTAAGATAAACTTGAAGCTTTGGATGATGAAATCAAACGCAAATCTGTAATTTCGGCAAAAGCCGAACCCAGGATAACCGAATGGAGCTGAATGTAGGGATCACTCGCGAAAACAACACTATCAAGCTGCTTGCTCGCTTCACTTCTCTCGTGCTGCTTCCCTTCCTCATCCCTCTTCGTCCTCCTCTCGCGCAGACGCGGTCCTCAACGACGACATCACGTTCGCTCAACGCCTCAATCTCTCCTTCACGTCGGTCTCTACGTCCCTGAGCATGCTCTTCCACTCAATCTGAGAAAGAAAACTGCGATACGTTACTTAAGTGAATCATCCTATCTCCAGTCCAGTCGCGCAATTATAGCTGCTATGAACAACCGTCGCTCGTCTTTCTATCCACCCAACAATGGCGAATATATCTCGCCGTTTACCGCCCCTGCCATGCCAAATCTCAGGACGCAAGGCACGGTACTACACAAGCCAGCCGTCGCAGAAGCTGCATTCATTCCGCGTTCTCCGCTTCCACCGCAGAAATTAGCGAAGCTCGCAAACGCTTTAGGTATCTCGACTCCATTACCAGCGTCCAGTCCACCTCCTACAGCTTCGAAAAAATCGTTTTCCACGTCTCGGACTCCGTCTGAGGAGCTCCTGTCTCCAGAATCCAAGACGGCTACTCCTGCGTCTGCAACCGGCTCCTCGACTCTCTCGAGATATTTGGTCCATGTAATTCCGCCAAAGCACCTTCCTCACAGAAGTCGCAAGGATCCGGAAGCATTTGCAGCTTTTCGACGGGGTACTCTCGTACCGCTACATGCGACTCTGCAGGCGCAGATCAGCGCCATTGCACGAGAATTTCAGCTTCCTACAACTCATGGAATCGTACTGTATCTTGTCAATGAAGAGGAATACGGTGCGTCATCGAGGATCGTGTTGGGTAAAGGTCCGCGAATAAGCGAAGATGTGTGGAAGTGGCTATGGGCGAAGGTGGCAGAAGAGCAACCCATAATGCGTGGAGTTGGTTTGGGTCTTACAAACGGCATATCTTCACCTGCGTCTCCTGGCCGACCAATGTTACTGCGAAAACGCTCCTCGCCCGCGAAGCTAGATTTACAGCGTACTTCTTCGATCAAATATCCCCTCACTCCATCTCCATCGACTCCATCGACTGCGAAATCTGTAACCATGTCTTCAGGTACAAATCAAGAAAATAGGGAGAAAGAAGTTTCTCCAGGTGTACCATCAAGCTCTTCGCAAAGCTTTACCACATTGTCTAATGCTACATCCCAAACACCATCTCTTAGCCTAGACCCGCGATTACTATCTGGTTTAGGAAGCCCGTCCTTCCTCCCCGTATTAGCCAAGGTTGAGTTCGATATTGATCGGAAGATAGGAACGTGGTATGATGTATGGCGGCGCTCGCGCAAAAGCATGGAGAAGCGCAAAGGCAAAAACGTCGACCACCAGGGCAAACTTCCG
Source organism: Sanghuangporus weigelae (assembly GCA_033182465.1). Classification (NCBI taxonomy): domain Eukaryota; kingdom Fungi; phylum Basidiomycota; class Agaricomycetes; order Hymenochaetales; family Hymenochaetaceae; genus Sanghuangporus; species Sanghuangporus weigelae. The sequence goes on along the minus strand of CP137318.1, from coordinate 1,690,147 downwards.
TTGCGGATTACAATTAACGATAAAACCGGAGCGGTTGTTCCGTCCTCGGACTCTTCAGATTCTTCAGATGATGAGGAAGGAGATTATACTCGCCTCAGTGACGATGATGAACTTACCGCAGGCGTTGGTCCTCGCCGTCGAGATCCGCTTGCTGATGTATTTGGATCAGACGGTGAAGCATGGTCTGAATTGCAATCGCGCCGGCCAAATGGAAGGACCAAAGGCGGCCTGGCTCTCGACGGTGCATCTTTGAGTAATCCATTAGAGTCAGACCATCCTGATCGGAGCGGAGTGTCAGATGAAGAAGTCGTAGCGCTATGGAATGCTCAAAATCAACCGCAGCTGCAGAGAAACAAAGTACCGGCTCCGTTGAATCTTGCAAATAGCGGTGGCAAGCTAGAGATAGGCATTGCAACGGCAACACCTAGTCCCTACACGTCCAGTAGTACTGAGGGTAGTTCCCGTCTTCCTTATCTGTCCGAGAAACGCGATGACGAAGAGACAATACGGGAGAAGAGGGTCGGAGTCATATATGACGACCTTGAACTCGACCTCGGAGAGGTAGGTGTTATTTGCATTTTGTGGTGAAATCCGTTGCCGAAGAGGCTAAATCTATGCAAACCTAGATTGACATTGAGGAGCATCGCGCCATGCAACTCAAAGTTCGTGAAGAGTTGGATGTACTCGAGCGCGTAAGTTAGGCTCACATTTAGTTTGAATAACATTCTGACTTGCATTAATTTAGAATCTAGTTCAATTTTCTCCTCGAGCCCTCAAGACTGTGGATCTTTCTCCTGATGTCTTGCAGCCGAATGGCATCTATCTTCGATCTGCTCCTCCTCAAAGAAGTAGTTTTTCATCACCGCCTTCTCAGCCGCATCATGCAGGCTCGCAGAGCATGCAGTTTCTGTCCTCTGGTCTTGATCCTAGTCAAACATACCAACGACAAGATGGACGAGCCGGTAGTACGATTGGGCCACCCGTTTTTAAGCAACCTGCTCTGGTTGGAACGCCCAGCCCGGAGGCAGACAGCTTTAAAGGTCCTCATCGATTAAAGACGGGCTCGGACGGGTATGTCCTGCCTATTATACAAGTCAAAGGGGACGATTAAATATATTTCTCATTTCGGCATTTTTTAAGGAATGTAATGTATGATACTCCCGAACAAGCTGCGTGGCCTTCCGTGCCGTATTCCGTTCTAGCCGGCCGGGGTGAAGGAGACCCATTGCTGTCTCCAACCAGCTCTTTACGGAGTCTGAAGTCAGGTAATCTGACAAACTCTCCTCCAAGAGTCATCTTGAATGGGAAGGCAAGCGGAGTAGCAAAAGCTGGGATGGAGAAGCGGAAGAATTCATCTTCAATTTCGTCTATGCTCAGCAATTTTAGCGCATCTCGGGAAACGTCAGAGTCCAGAGCGAGAGTGAGACAATATGAAGAAGAAGCGGGTTTCTACGCCGAGCAGCCTAAACTGCAGCCGTCGCTTGCGCAACAAGCACAGGAAGCTGGATCCCCCGTGCTGCCGCTTTCACCGGACCCCTTCGGGCGGTTCCCATCTTCCGTTAACGATAACGCATCCAGCAACATGAGCAATCCTCCGGAGCGCAACTCGTCGCTCAGGAATGGCATGCCGCCCGCCGGTCCGAGCACCGGACGTCATTCACAGGCGCCGTCTAGTCGGTTCTCGGTCGACTCTGTAGCGGAAGAACAGCAATCGCTGAAGGTTAATAAAGGGCCGAGCCTTGTGTCGATGAAGAGCTTTAGAAAGTTATGGCGGAAGAATGACAAACCTTCGACCTCCGGAGCGTCGATGCCAGCGAATCTTGACCCGTCCACATTACCTTCCCGCCCTTCGAGCTCGGCATTGTCCTTAAACTACACGGAAACGGATGTATCACGGACACCGTCTCCATCAGTGCCGTTCCCGTCTGGATCAACGCGAGGAAGTCAAAAGCCACATAAATCTCTTCGGGATTCCGGACTTGATCCATTCTACTTTGACCAGGACTCAAAGTTCGCGCCTCGGAAGACGCCGTCGCCGTCTGTTCAAACTCCGTACCAGTTCCCGCCTAATGCTGCGTCGCAGGCACGAACGGCCGCGCAATCCCAGACTCCAACTGCTGAGAAGAAGCGTTCTATGCGGAAGTCACTTGTGAGCAAATGGAAGAATGGATCTGAAGGATCATCTTCGACGGACTCATCGGAGCCTCGCCGACGGCGGCCGAGCATTGCGGATGTTGCAAGTCTGATACGGAGCGGAGGTAACAGCAGCATCTCGTCGACGAGTGCATTGCAGTCACCTTCTGTCCCGGATCTTCCTGCCGAATACAGAATGAGCCAGCATTCACGGATCCAGTCGCGAGGGTCTGTTTCTACGATGCTGACTTCGATGGCTTCGAATACGAATGCGGGTGACGACAGGACATATGGACGGCGGAAGCCCCAGGCGCAGAGGTCTACGGATTCTTCTCAAGAGTCAGTTGACCCTCTTCCGACTCCGGTATCTGTGGTGCCGCCATTATCGTTCGGGAAGGGCGGTCTGAATAAGGGAAGCATGAGCGGGAGTGTGACGCTGTCGTTGGCCAGTCCTGCGAGCGGTGATGCATCCGATGGGATGCGGTCGAGCTTCGATGATAGCCAGTTTGAGATTTTGACGCCCTTGCCGCGCGTTGGGCGGACGTCTCCGTCGGTATCGACTGCGCGGAATGGCATGGATCGGGAAGCATAAAGGTGATTGGATGTACGGTCCGTTTTTACCAGCGCGTTAATTGCGCGAGAGATGATTATCCGATGGAATTTCTCTTACCTTTTTTTGTTTCATTTGTCAAATTCGTAGGCATTGAAGTTGCTTCGTTTACTCTCCACTCGCTTCGCTCTTCTTTTGTTTTTTATTTGAATAAGCTATGAAGCAGTGCTGATTTCACGTTCTATTCGATCCTTCGAGCGTAGTAATTGCAATACCTTTTACGTTCTTTTTGTTTCGACATTCGATTTGTTCGGCCGCGCGGGTACGAATTACATTACGCGGGCGGGCGTGTCTTGTTTCATGCTACTTGCGTGTATTCACAAAATAATAATGAAATTGAGAGCGTGCTTGCTCATACGTACGTACAATACATCGATTTTTTGAATACACGAGATAAAAGGAAGACGGGAAAGTCGGCTAATTATTCAAAGGTAGCGTGATCTGCCTTTGCCTTGGCTCGGAGAGGCGCATAAAAAGGCAATTAAGAAGGTAATTGGCTATGTAAGCTATGCCTGCACGTCGGGGGCTGTGCGGCGCTAGACGAGACGGTGGCGGACCGACACGCCGATCGAGACGGTGATCTTACTCATGGTCCTGGTCCTGAGTGCATTGCCGTTCATTGCATTGTGATATTGTGATGTGATTTCCCCCAAACACGGAGTATTGTTCAGTTTATATTTGATGGAGGAGATAGATTGATAGGATAGATGGCAGTAATATGGAGCTGCTGCAATTGTGTGTCCAAAGCTCACAGTGACAAAAGGGAAGAATTCATAGTAGCTATGCGAGCGGATGGAATGGAATGGATGACGGAGACGCCGAATTGAGATGGACCCGATCAATCACTGACCACTCACGGCTCTTGTTTAGACCATGACTCAATCCTCCGTTTCATGCTTGCTTGCTGCATATAAACAGCTCCATTCTTCCCATATCACATCCCTCAGAGGTCTCCCCATCTTCTGTCTGTACTCTATTCACGACTTCTGAGCAATGGCCTCTTCCGCTGACGACGACTGCTACTCCCTCACCGTCAGGCCAGAGGACCTTCTCCTCGCCTGCGTCGCGTACTCGCGTCCAGAGATGCTCGCGCTCGACAAGATCATCTCTCTGCACTCTCAGAATGCTCTTGTCCTTGATGCTGAAGCAGAACAATCCAAGTCCATAGCTGCCCTCCCCGTCGAGCTCCTCCTGCGCATACGCGCAGAGCTCCAGTCGTCGCTCTTCGCTTCCCTCAAGACCGAGGCAGCCGCGGCACTCGAGCAATACCAGGCCGCCCTCGTCGAGGGTATCTGCCCAGACTGCTTCTGGTGGAACTCCGACGTCTACGGCTCAGACGTCTGGACCTGGGTGGAGAATGGTTACCGTGGCGCGTGCAGCTGCGCGATCGTGGGTGACATCGATCCGCGCTCTCCCTCCGAGACCAAACGCCGTATTCTCAGCAAATTCCAAGGTATCGATATTGGCACGCGTGGGTCATGGCTTCGCTCGTATATCCAGCGAACGTATCTAGATGAGAAGACTTCCGCTTGGAATTTCGCGCGTGGCATCCTTGCGCAGTTTGGATGCAAACACCGCTTCGAGCGGCCTCAGTCGCAGTATCCTGCTCCCACAAGTCCGATGCCGACGGTGCCCGAGGACGCTACTACCACGACGGCGATGTCTGGCCAACCAGAAGTCAAGAAGACGCCGCGCCGCATTACGTCCTGCGACTTTGGTGCGCTTGTCCGCATCTTTCAGAGACCCGAACGTAGCGAGTCCGAAGAACCCGAGATCACTCTTAGGCGTTTTCTTCGTGAGCTCGATCTGAAGGCGCCCGCCGATGACGAACCGAGCATTGCTCTACAAAGTGAGTTTTTTCTCTTCATTGTTCACGTTTAATTTCAATTCAGTCGCTAATCACCGATCGATCGTGCATTCTATTCAGGCTCTGCAACTCGGTTCGTCGACAAGATTCACCGGCGCACAGCTTGTTCGAGGCACTTCCTCGCCCAACGCGGACCAGCGTGCAACTGCATGGACTGCTTAGCGTTATTTGCTGCGCCCTCTGCGTCGCTCAAGTCGTATGCATTCGTCTCTTCTCGCTCCTTGCCGAGCTCATGCTTGTCTTCCATTCTCCCATCGGTCCTGTCCCGTAGGACTCTGACGAGCGTCGCCTTTTGCGCTGCGAGCGTTGCGTATCTCGTTGCGCGTATCGTCTTCTGAAAATGTCCCGGTACAATCGGGCTTCCCATTTGATGAAGTCTCCTACGTCTGTTATTTACGGCTCGATTCGACATACCGGCAAAAACAAAAACATCTTAACGTCTCTTTCACGCCCTGCGGACTCTTCCCGCACGCATGTCATTCCAGCGATTTCGGCACGGCTCTCCACAATTTATTTCTCTTCCCCTTGCAACGACGACTCGCAATTGTACAGTACCTCCATGCATTCCAGTTTACGACGTTTTTACGATTTCCCGCTTCCCACTTCCGATCCTTACTACCGCTTACCTTACCGGCTTCACGAACCTCTTATTGACCCCTTTTGCGCTGTCGTTTTCACACCTACACTACTTATCTGCATCATCTTCGCTTTCCCGTATTCTCATGATCTTCTAATTTCCCATTCTCTTTCCAAAATATCGGTTTCGCTGTTCTTTCTTGATCTTGACTGCACCGCACGCGTGGATGTTCGTTATTGCTGCCTGTTTTCTACGTGAAGGTTTATTCTCTCTCCGTTTCTTACGTCTCATGTCCCGCAATTATCTACGCACAACACCCGGCATAAATTCAAAGCACATTCCTACTACCTATCTATTATATTACCCCCCAGCAATATTTAGTTATCAAGCCCTGATTGTATTTACTTATCTAGATAGACAAACGAAACGAAAAGACGAGTTTCAAGTTTACTTCTGCTCTGATTCCGTGTGATTCGCGGGTAGCAGTGACTCGAATGATCGCACTTTATTTCTGTTCGACACTTCTTTCTGACATACATACATGTACATTAATACTCTTTACAACGTGTTTTCTTCTTCTGTGACTAAAGTCCGATAGGAGGATCTTGTAATATGATATAAATACTACATACAATCAGAACACCGTACCCGCGAGTGGTGGCTGTAAGGCGGGCTTGAGGCGCTGATGTGCGTTCTGCAACTATTTTCGGAAGGATAGGAGGCCATGGTGGATAGTGCGAATATCGGCGCTTGCTGTTGTATGGTTCTACGGGTCCATCATGATATGGCTCGTTTGAACGGGTACAGAAAAGAGATATATCACGGAAATAAAGAAGAAATTTTACAATATCAATGATATTGTGAAGAGAGGAAAGAACAAAGCATTAATATTGATAGTAATGTAAACAGACAGGCAAGATCTGAAGCTCATTTCACAAGACCCGGACCCGAACTGTCAATGTTGCCAGTGATTTTATGGGTTGTATCGATGTTATCATGACGATATGGATACCTGAATCGAGACGATACAACATGTTGATCCTCAGGAACGGGAAATGCAGAAGCAAAAAAAGAGGCCGAAAGCACATTAAGTAGCACAGCCCCATGTACGGGCCATGGCATAGCCGTGTGGCCATGTCGTGTGTTTAATTTTTCACTTTGCTCGCTTACTATAAGGAGAACCTGGACGGGAAAGCTAATAGAAAGCCATGCTGGCGCCTCGAGGATGGATGATTGCGCGAAGCATGTCCCTTGAGAGGTGACCGACCAGTGGCAAGCGAGCGGTCGGACAGTACACCGGCTTGCGGCCCAACGGACATTGCGCAGGGAAGGGATATACCGGGCTTTAACAGCTTGAACGGAAGTAAAACAGGGCTCTAGATGGGTGTGCACGCGTCGTCCATTCTTTACTTCCGGGATATCGATATTTCTTGTGGAGAACGAAGGAGGAAGTCTTGAAGACTTGAATATTGCCCGGAACGCACCTTCTCTTTGTGCCTTTCTTCAATACGATACAGTTACAGTTACAGTTACATATGCGGGGTTGACAGTGAGCGCGGCCGCCTATACGCGATCTAATACAAAATACATGAAAAACACGTGTGGTACTGATGTATTTAGAGGTTAGGACTCTAGGTGCGATCTTTCCGACACCGCGGGGGGGGTGATGTCTTCAGAAGGAGAGTTTCCGCAAAAGGGACTCACTTCCTGAGGCTGGAGGGCCTTGGAAAGGGGGCCTTGGAAGATACTACTGCCGTGATACACGCTGCGGGTGCGCTTTTACTTCTGAGTCGCTTGTCGGAAGGAAGGGTGATGCGGCGTGTATCATTGATCTCGCTTCCTTACGAAGAAGAGTAGGGGAAGATTGGCGCGACGCACGGAAACTCGTTTCACGCCGCGATTGAGAAGAGAGAATGTGGCTTTAAAGAGAGCGTCGTTCTATATCGTGAGAAAATCCGAGCACATTTTGATAAATTTCCATTCCGGGAAGATTCTGCCACACAAGACCATCGGCTCTCTACAACTCAGTTCATCTATCTATGTAACTCCAGTTCTCGTGTAGTTTGCCATGATCGGAGAAGAGTTCTCTGGTCATTTTTTCAGTAATTCTTGTCATTTAAATTGGCTCAATGGCGCGCTGGAATCCGACGAAGCAGCAAAAGAATAGCTTCACACGAGTTGAAAATCTTGCCGGTTTCTCAAATCTTACAAAAACTACGTGATGGCTTGATAGATCCCATTATGTATCCTCATTCTCGTCAAGTTCTACTACTAATGGTTCGTCTTAGCAGAATTTTGTGACATGGAAGCAATATGAGTCTTTTCCTGGAAGAGATACGAAGGAACAGGTCTACAAGATTCTCTCGAACTATCAGCTGGTATTCCGAGATCACTCTTGAAACATCTAGAGAAATAGGTTGTGTGCTGGGATTTTTCGTTCAGTTGAGCGACGCTGCGAAGTATTTATCGGAAGCGAGACGAATCTTCAGCTAGCATGCACACTACTTTCTTCTCAGCCACAAACTTGCCAAGTTGATAGTAAGACCACGCGACTTTCTTCCCCTCTGCTTGTCCTGTCCGCCTTTGGCACTAGGTTAGGATTGCATTGCTAACGCGTTTAGGGCTGCTTACCCCCTAAACGTAAACGCAGGAAACGAAAAGGACTTTGTGAATGACTGGAGGCATATGAAGCGAATTGGATTGCTGATCCAGCGCCAGACTGACATATTATGTCCGCTAAGGACTCGGAGAAGGCGATATTTGAAATGCACGCTTTCTTTGCGAGTCCTTTCTGCATGTTTTCTCGCCCCTTTCTCGCCCCTTTTTTTTCTCGCGTAGCTTGTCTTCTTGTCTTGGAGGGGTTAGAGACTAGTGTAGCACATGCTGTCCACGCTCGATCCAGACTCAACGGCCATCTTCGACGTCCGCGAGAAAAAGTGTCCAATAAAAACACACCTTCCTGGAAAGAAAATCATCATCCATGATGATGATTCATAACGGATCTCAATCACAGATGGCGCGTGAACGAGAGACGCAAATCGGAATGGAATGCTGATCCACTGCTCGAAGTGATGACGGTAATGCCAACCTCCTTTCGTTCTAACTAAACAATTTCCTCTTGCTCGGAAGACTGTCTCCGGCGGCGAGACTAACAGACCGAAGCCCGAAGCGAAGGAGAAGATCAAAGTCGCAAGTAGACCAATCGTTTCATTTTAAATCGGAATAAATCTGACCTAGTGTGTGGATCACGAATTTGATTTTTGCTTCCGCGTCCTCCGTCTCCGAGTCTCGACTCGATGCTTTAGTGTGCGAAAAAAAAAGGGGAAGCCAGAAAGGAAAGCCTGAAGCTCGTTTCAGTTCGTGTGTATTTTCGATCAAGAATTTCTTTTTCAAAGAAATCGAGTACATCGCGATGATGATGGATTACTTTGGGCGTAGCGCCGAATCCGCCGCCAAAGATCGGCTGCTATAAATGCATACATCAGTCGGAGCGTACGCGACTGGATTAGACGAATATAAGAGTGCACGCATTGAATATTCTGTCCTCGGTACGCAAATCCACCCGGGACGTTCCCACAACAGGCGAGGCGACGAAAGGCCCGTACGCCAGATGAATTGTTCCCTAAGATTATCCGACGTAGGTGAGATTCGAAACCAGAATACTTGATCATGACACTCTGCGATCCCGATAGAACCATCCTGATGAATATCATCAAGTTCTAAGCCTCTGCGAAGAAACGATGCTCACAACACGTTTCACGATTATCCCGACTTCGTGATTTCGAGATGCGTTTCGTTGCAGCGGCCATGCAATTTCTGTAAGCACCGGATCCATTCTGACGGTCTCGGAAAAAAAGGAAGAAAACCCGCTTTCGCGCAAATGCCAACTTTGGGTGAGAGCAGATCCATACACTAATGCATAAAAACCACTGCCGTTACCAATGTGTACAGATAATCAAATCAGCCTCCTCAGAGTCAGGCACACAGACAACTCAGCTGTATGACAGAAGATTTTCTCAGTTTCCGTGCTGGCTATGCGCATAAGAAGCGCACCTCGCCGTACGCTCACACCGGGGAGCCGCTACGGAACACGTCTAGATCCGGTCTCCGTCTTCAATCGGTGCATATGAAAGAATCCATGAAGCATGCGTCCCTTCCTCGGCCTGGAATGCTCTGATTAGTTGCCGTTCGAATAGAAGAGCGCAGAGCTTTGAAGGTGCGAACGGCGGTTAATGGCAATCACGAAGAAACGATTCCGTTGCATGTATAGGAAATACGTCCCGCAGGCACTCGTGTGCATGTATGCTACGCGAACGAAGATGAGCACGCAGCACGGGAGAAGAGAAGTTCGGGAATACTCACCCGGTTTGAGCGTTACAAAGCGTTTTGGGATGCTGCTGCGATTACCGGCGGAGTCCCGGAACGGCTCTATGAGGCGAAAAGAACGACCGGAGGGAACGGAAGACACGATCAGTACAGTATGCCACGCTGGCTGGAAGCTATAGGATTCTACTGTAGAAGTGCCGGAGGGAACGATGAAGAAGTATGCAGAAACAACGTCATCGAAGCTGACTTCAATGCCGAATCCGAAGTACACTTTGAAAATTCGAATTCCCGAGACGGACTCTGACTCTGAGGGAAGGCCGGAAGACTCCAAAAATATCCTGGGCCTCGGACTATGAATGATTCAGGAATCAATTAGCATATCGTTTGAGTGCTCCAGGGAAGCTGTAGAGAGGGAAGAGGGAAGAGCTGGATGTAACTTTCTCATCCTGCCGGCTTCTGTGGTTTACTTTCTTCCCAGACAGATAAGTTTTCTTCGTTATAGCACCAGCGCATTCCGCATCGCTAGACGAGTCAGGCATAGTAGATAGAAATATAGAAATACGCTGAGAAAGCACAGAAGCACAGCGTCGTCATGGTAGGTAAGATTGCAAGTGCAAGCACACGCGCATAGCTCAGATCGACCCGATTGATCAGCACTCGTCCGTAATCAACAACGATCAATCAACAGTAACTGATCGTCGATCTCTTTTCGGGGACGAATTAATATATAGTCCCGTTTAGCAATAGTACTCAAAAAAGAGTTATAGTTATTCTTTCTGGCTCTTCTTCCCGCTTTTGTTCCCATAACGGCCCTCCCAGACTACGGGCCTGCCTGCGGTGCAAGGTTCCATTCCACTTAAGCTTTTCCCCCCCCCTTGGAACGAAGAGGATGCGCAGTAACAAGGGGATGCGAGGCTCGGAGAATGCCTTGCATCCCCCCAAGATGCTATTGTCATCGTCCCAGCAATAGTTTGGCCATTCATTCTGGAAAGCCCTTGAGATAGCAACGTTGTCGCCCCGCACAATAAAGATCAGTTTACTTATCATCATGAGAAGCACCCAGGAAATAAAAAGAATCAATCAGAAGATGCTATTAGGAGTCAATCAAGTGAGATACATTGTATCACAGCGTATATGGAGTTGGGAGTGGTAAAAGATGTATGATGAGCTTGGGATTAGCCTGAAAATTCATGATGGAGATTAAGTGATGAACAATGCAACATGGCAGCGAGATGATACGGAAAGGAGGAAAACGAAGGAACAAAGACGGAAAGATGAGAATGGGGAGTGACCACGATTGAACGAGGAATCTGATATTCGGCGTCCAACGGGCGCGAGAAGTGCGGCGTTGTCCAGAGCTTGGCCCGGGGTTTACAAAGAACAAGACACGTAGTCGGGAGAAACAGGTATCGTTGAGGACAAGAGCCAAAAAAAGGTGATGGGAAGGAGGCACGTAACGTTGGTGGAAAAGAATAAGAGAGGCGAAGTAACTTGTCCATAGAATGCACAATTAGGAGCTGTAGTGCTACAACCCTGATGTAGCATCCACAGCAAATGATGCATCGCAGGGAGATTAACGGACATGGTGACATAAGCACAACGTAGGAAATATAGAGTCCTGCAGCATGCCGTGTATGAGGGGTTGCAAGAAAAAATAATAGATAATCATTCAGCCAAAGATAATGATGTAATGATCCTATATACTTTTAGCAGCTCTATCAGATCAGACAAAAATTATTAGACATGAGCGCTCACAAGGGAAAAGGCAGTGCTGTGCTTACCAATGTACCGTGCGCCGCGAGAAACTCAGCAGCAGCATGGCGTCCTCCATGGATGGCGGATCAACAGACGGTGTCGACGTGCCAGTCATCAAGGCCTTGGACGATGTGTGCGATATTGGCAGATCATCATTAGATCCTGTTAAGAAACCAACATCCATGCGTCTTCTCCCGTTCGACCGAGGAGCAGGCGGTGGAGTAACAGCTTCCTCGTAATCCTCCTCGCTACCTCCATCGGAATGCGGCAGATGATGAAGCGCTCTCTCGTAATAGCGCGGCCCATCTAAGTCCATGTGCTCCACATCTCCATCCACGGACACAGATGAAGACGAATACGCTGACGGGAACATAGGGGTGCTAGCCCTTGACACGGGTGCTGAATCGTCGTAATCCATGCTCTCATCGCCGTCATCATTGTTCGCCTTGAGAGCACGCTTCCTGGCCGTCTGGCGTAGATTTCGGAACCAGTTGGTAACTTTGCCAATATCCCTAAAATTAGGCACAAATCGACGATCAGCGATGGCCGAAAATGATTTAACTAGATCTAATGATGCAACATACATTCCAATCTCAAGTGCCAGAGCGCCCCTCTCCTCGATAGATGGATTCGGGTTCCTTGCGAACAGCTTCTTGAGTGCATCGAGCTGATATAGATCCGGCCGGGTTCGTCGGGGTCTTGTCAAAGTATCACTATTGTTAAGTTGACGCCGCTGATGACCAGGAGGGAGCTGTCTGTAATTGTCCTGCCCTTGTGGTACCTGACCATAAGGCGTTACTGAACGTGAGGCGGGAGGATATGTCGGTATTGATGCTGACAAAGACGGATGCGACGCCGCAGGCGGAAGTGCGGGATAATTGTCCGGAGCGGTGCTGCTCTGATTAAAGACGTTGTATTCTCTGCGTTTAACACTTTGTACCGATTGGTAATCCGTCTCCTGTGGTTCCTCCGTCCTCTTTTTCGTAACCGAGCGCATGTTTTGAAACCAGTTTGTAACACTTTGATACCTCCTAGTAACACAGCCATATGCATTAGCAGCGGATCAAACCTGTAAAGAGCAAGAAACCAGCGGTACATACATTCCAATTCTGTCTCCAAGTGCCTCGCGCTCTTCCCGGGATGGATGCGTGTTGATCTCGAAAAGCCTTTCGAGTTCCTCCCGTTGTTTCGGCGTGGGACGAATGCGCATACGCCGAGGAGCGCCGGCGGAGATGTCGCCCTCGAAGACATGGCGGTTGTCAACGTGGTGAGCATCGTTGTCGGAAGTCGGAACGGACTGGAACTCCATATTACTGAGAGGAGTGGAGAGTCGGGAGTGGCTTCGAGACATGTCGTCAAAGTCGTCCTCTAAACGGGAAGGATGTGGAGGAGGGGTGTTGTACGGATGACTGGTGACGCGGGTCTTCTTTTTAGTAGCAGAGCGCTTATTGGCAAACCAAGCATTGACTGCTTTCGGGTCCCTGATAGAGTAAGAAAAAATAAAATAGAAAGAGCAGTGAGTGAGATGTGCGACCTTTGTAAGACAAGTCCGAGAGGGGGAAAGGAAGAATGCAGAAGGAATGAAGACGAAATAGAGGTGAAGACAATGATGGATAAACAGGGCTGTACTTACATGCCTAGGTTTTCAGCGAGCGCGGCCCTCTCCTCAAGAGAGGGGAACTCATTCTCGTCGTAAAGCTCATTAAGGGCTGCGAGCTGTGCCTCTGAGTGACGGATGCGTGGCTTTCTGTCCCTGATGTCGTCTTGTCTGATTGCCATTGGAGGAATTGAGGAAGAAGACGAGCGGGCGGGAGAGAGGGCGGGCGGGAGCATAGGAGGCGGGAGCGATAGAGAAAGGAGAGGAGAGAGAGAGATGAGATGGTGGGGGCTTGAAAGAAAGGAATAAAGCAGGTGACAGAAAAGAGGCGATGTGATGCGATGTATGTGTAACTTTTTAGATCGACAGCGAAATGTATTTTAATCAGCGTCATATTATATTAGTACTCAATGTATACGTAACATATCTACTACCAATCCCAGTCCAGTCCGATGCCAACGCCAGCACATCCCACTCAGCGTCTCGACGTCGAAGACGAAGACCAGCACCAACTCCGGCTCAGTGAGTCTACACAACTGCCTGTCGTTTTGCTCTTCTTCTCCTTATCGCCGGTCATATAATCAATAACAATTAAATTTTCCCAGGGCAGCTATTACAGCGAATTAACGACTCCAGCTCTAGCAGCTATACTCACGCCGACAACAACAGCCGTATCGCCGCATCTAGCAACAATACCCCATTTGTTCGACCAGGTCCATCATCATTCGACTTTGGCGTGCGAGAGACCCATGCCGTCGAGCCTCCATCGGAACGTAGGTTTGATCACCCCCAAATTGTATAAACTACAGTAGCTGGCTGGATTAGTGCCTGCACCTTATTCGTCTCGCATCCTTTGTTGTCCGGTTACGGTTGCTTGCTTTACTGATATGATATGCTGATATAATGGGTCTGTTTGTTATACACAACGTGCAGTCCTTTCTCGCGTCGAGTCGTTCCTTCCCCAAATGGAGGCGGCCAACACGGAGCTAGCCCGCCGTATGGAGTCGTCACCCGAAAGCGTCGACATCGAGAATTTGGGTGATGAAGATGAAGATGACGAAGACGGACGGCAGGGGCAGTACATTGAAATGGTCCGTGGTTCCGTGACTACGAATCGGATTTGCTTGAGCGAGCGTCTGAACCCGTTTGTTCCGGTGCGCTGATATATTTATATTTTATACAGAACCTCGGACTCGGCGTGTTTGATATACGGCGTCGGCCATTATCGGATACTACAACCACCAGTAACTCATCAAGCTCAAACGCAAGTTCGGACGATGATTCTGACTCGTCCAATTCGACTCACTCGAACAGCGATTCTCACTCCGACTCCGACGCGTCAACTTCCGGTCCACCCGGCCCTCTGCTAAATCGTCCTATCAGACCTCTCCCAAAGCGTGCTCGTCCAAACATCGTCGTAATCAACGAGTCGACAACAGATAACACTTAACAATGATGATATTGTATTCCAAAAATTAGCTCGTGATATTATCGTGTAGTAGGTGATAAAAATACAGCAATTGCATAAATACAAAGGAAATGCAGTGAATAAAGATCAGAATAATCAGGATGGGAATCGGATATCAAACTTCGGTCTCAGACATTTCTTGTCCTTGCGATTCTATGTTCTTGATCCATGCGCCTAACGCTCCCCTGACAGATACATCAGCCAGTCCGAATCACCATCCTCATCATAAGAACAGACACGTACAAGAAACCTTCATGTCGCAGGAAGAGTGCTCTTTTCGTCCCCTTACTCCAAAACCGTATGGCATACGACAGTGTCGCTATCGTCGCCGCATGTCCTTTATCAATCGCAAAATAGCATCGTGTATGTATTAGATTAGCAAAATTTTAAACTTTAACTGCGCGGTGGGAAGCCTACCCCGGATGAAAAACCCGCCAAAGTAGATTCGATCAAGTCCGTACTTCTCCGCATTCATGTACCTATATAGAAGCAATGCAAAGTGTCAGAGGAGAGCTGCACTAAAAAAGGATTGATATCACGAACGCAATCTGCCCGATGTTGTTTGAGACAGCGTAGAGCAAGCTTTTGCTGATGTCCTCGGGCGCGAACGTCTTCTTCGCTTCGCCCTTCTTGAAAACTTTGCCAAACGTACTCGCAATCGTCGTTGATCTGAGTCCTAGACGGTTGTAGTCCTGCCCGTAGATGTCGCCGACGAGCATGTCGACAGTCGCATTGTCCCCCTTTTCTGAAAAAGCAAGCATATCTAAATTAATACATAAGAAGCATAAGCACGAGCAGAGTCTTAACAGCGAAAGAAAAATAGAGTGAAACTCACCATCGAAAGTTCGCGCCGGAGTTAGCAGACTAAGAAGCCCCCAGAGCGTTCCGCCACCGATACTCGTCCCGCTCACACGCTCGAACGTCCCGTCTTCGTTAACTTTGATGAGAGACACACCCGAGCCGATGTTCACAAGCAGACATGGTAATTGCGGATTGCAGTTCTTCTCGAACGTAACGGCGTATTGCGGCGGGTTCGCACTCGGTCGTTCTAGGGGTGCAGGTAGTATGATAGAGTTAGATGAGTTAGATGAGCTTGATGAATTGCCGAGCGAGCCCGTTGTCCCTGGCTGTAGTTGCTGCTGTTGCTGTTGTTGCTGTTGCTGCTGTTGTTGCTGCTGCTGTAGTTGCCCATGCGCTATCTTCTGCACTAACTCGTCTGAGAAGTAATATACTTCATCTGGAATGAGCGTGATGAACTTGAGCCCCTCGATTAAACACTCCATCTCATCTTCACGAAGCACCTCCACGCCCAGCGTCCCGCTAAACAGATCGTAAAATTTATGCGCACCACCTCCTGTGGCTACGATCTTCACGCCCTTGCGCATCTCGTCGATCGACACCCCGTTCACTTCTGCGGATCGCTCAATGAGGGCTTGGATGAAGGATACGCATTCGTCGATGTTGTCCGTCTCGAATCGCTCGAAGTTGAGCGACCCGCCAGGGAAATGTCGTAGCGATGCGCGTCGGACGAGTGCATCGCGCAGTAACGACGGCTCGTCGTAGCTCGAGGTCGACGACTCGCCTAGCGCATGATGTCCGTTATTCGACTCGAGTACGAGAGGCGTGAGAGCGCCGTTGAGCCTCTTCACAGGACCGTTGGCGCCGTTGGAGATTTCGTCATTGGAAGAGTGTGAAGACGGCGTCGAGACTCCGCTGGGCACGCTACTCCCTATCGTTGCCGCGATGGACGGAGACGCAGGCGGCTCAGACGACCGAGTGAAATAGACTACCTTCGCAAGAGACCCACCGACCTAGACACCCAATCAAGCTCATCAGTATCTCCTAGATTCTTCCGAAAGGACATAAAAAACGTACGTCGACAGCGATATGAGACACCGGTTCGATATGGTTTGGTAGATAGATACCTCTGCTATCTCTCGTCTAGGGAAAATGCCGCGTTCACACCTGTATGCTCTTTTTTAAAACACACCGGCGTACCTCTGGCGACTCCTCGTTCAGAATGACTGCCCCGCGCGTGTCCACATGGATGACGCGCGGGCTGGGGAGGGTCGGCACGTTCGAATGCGGCATTATCGTCGTTCGTAGCAATCACTCGCAGTGGGGTAGGCGGAAGAGTGACTGGTGTGGCTTGACGGGCTGATGCATCAGCGAAATGTTACACGACCATGGTAAATAACGGGATCGTGCAAAAACTGAAGTTTGGGGAGAATTATGGGAACTCATGGACCGCCGATGCCGTCTCTCCAATCTAGTCCGTCGCTTACCTCACACACCGTATTCCCTCTCATCCTCTGTAATGTCTTACGAGACTGCTGTATCATATCATTTGGTAAATTTTAAGGTGAATTGTTGTCTTGGTAGTCGGTGGGGTGGATTAGACACGAAAGGTCACATGAATTCAGTAACTCATGGATATCGAGACAGTAATAATTATAGCGTCTAATTCCCGTCAACACCGCACATGAACACAATCTATCTATGAGCGGAATCTTTCCCCAAAGACAACTACATACAATACGCCAGAGGCTCAGCCTCCAATAGCAGCCACTACTAGATTACAAGCTTCCTGCTTTTCCGCTCGCACCCCCAGCTCTAGCGTCACCCCCGAATTCGACGAGTACGTCATGCGACACCGGACCAACACTTTACCCCCGCCTCCAATCACTAAGCCTGATAATTGTAGTGTATGGACAGATGTCGACGTTGGGTTCTCTGAGCCGCCGAGAGGCTCCATGTTAAGAATCTCAATGATTGAATCACACGCAGCTGTGTATCCCAATGAGTAAATTTGGTTCAAAAGAGAACGATGAGGTGGAATTACCTTTGATGCTGTCCATCGCCGACAGTGCGAACGTCTCGACTGCGCTAGTGCCGTTACGCAATCGTTCCCATTCCGCAGCGAAAGAGACATAACTCGGGATAATGTAATCCCCACCGGGAGCGAGCTCAACGTCTTCCAGTTCATATTCATCTTCATAGCCTTCTTCCTCTGGCTCACCACTCGTAGGATCCACCTCTTTACTGATAAACTTGAGGACACACTGGAAGGATGCAACTGCATATTCTTCCGGCGAGTCACGCGTGAAAGAGACATATACGATTCGGGGCGAGCTTGCCTGAGTGAGAGAAGGAATGGGGATAATGAAGTTTTCAGTCAAGCCGGAATCGGCCTGAGGCTGCATGATGACAGAAACTTGTTCCAGAACAGTGTCTGGCATCGTGTTTGTAACGAAGAACTGCAAAATTACATAGCATGGTTAGAATCTGGCATATGGAGCGAGCTCGGCACCTACCTGGAAGACAATGCGATCGTTGAAGATATGCTTAACACAGGATACCTGGTATTCGGTTTCACTCTCAGTAAGTTGAGCCGGTTTGACACTGCTGTTGAGCACAGGACCATAATCCGCGAATTCTGGTACTTCTGCGAGCTGCTCCGCATATGCAGACCGAGTTTCCGCAGCAGTTCGGGGAGGAGGCGATGCTGCCGCTGGTTTAGCAGACGGTGCAGAAATAGTATCAAGCGTACTCGGCCCTGAGGAGACTGGTGAGTGTCTTGGGAATCAACGAAAAGGTAATGGCTTACGTGCACTCTCTTTCGCAGCTTGCTCGCGACTAATTCGGGGTATATTGTCGAGTTCAATGGGCTTTTGGGATGCAGAGGGGTCTTTGATGTAGGAGACGAGGGTTGCCTCCAGCGCAGAGAGTGAGAAGACAGAGTCTGCAATCCGAATGAACGAGTGTCGAACTTATCAGAATAGCTTGCCCACCTTCCTTGACATACGTCTGTGCTAATAACTGGTTATCTAAGACCCTAAGGTAAAGCGCTGCTCGGTCCCGTACTTCATCATCGACATCTTCTAAACACCTGAGAAGACTGTAAGCGCAAGCGCGGGAAACGATAATAAAGGGCGAGACGCACCTAGTGAGCAAGACTCGAATGCTTTTCTGCATAGTTGGGTCTTCCACATTAACGCCGAATTTCGCCAGACTTGACACCGCAGCTGCACGTACAATCGCGTTTTCCAGAACGACGCGATTGTAGATGTAACGGATAAACTTGGCAGGCTGCGACATCTTGGGTCCCTCGATTCCGAGAAGATGAAGTATGCGAACAGACAGCTTTGTGAACTCGCAGTCCTCGATGAATTCACATAGATGCGAGAGCGCCTGCTCCTTGCACTCGGAGATGAATTTGATCATGTCGAAAATCGCTTCCACGACAGCGCGTTTAAAGTCGTAGCCTCCTTCATCCCGAAGTACACCAGAAAGGAAGGATAACATGGCTGCTTGCTTGGCTGGGAATTTTAAGCAGAGAGAACGGATAGCATCGACTACAATGACTTTGAATTCATCGCTAATTTCGGTCATGAAGCCAGAAATTTGCTTCATGAGTCGGTCCACTGAGGCTTCAGTACCAGTCTATACGGTCGTCAGTTAGCAGGCATGTTCTATAAACCATAGAAATCTCCTTCACGCACCTTTAGTAGCGTAGTAATCGCGTACGTCGCGATGCTTCTGTTAGGATCTGAAATTAGATGTTCCATTTCGACATTGCACGTCGCAACGCTCGCTGGATGCGTGAGTGCGAGAGATGCTAGTGTCCGAATCGCAGCAAACTTCAAGGTTGTCTTAGGCGAACTTAAGCACAGTTGTAGGACTGTCAAAAGTTGTCAGAGGTTACAGCAGGTACGTTGAAGTCTTGCTTACTTGAGATAGGTCGAGCGAGTTGACCGGGAGTGACATTTTTCATCTCACAAATGGCCCTCGCTGCTTCGATGTTGACCATATCGCTTTTATGTCGAAGCCATCCCTCTAAGAGTTCGCACATCTGCTTTTGAACGCTGAAATACCCATGAATATGAGAGATTATTTGGCAAAGCTTGCAGCTTACTTGGGATCTTCATCAATAACTTTGGCTGCGTATCGGATCAACATGCAGAGAGCCATGGCATTCTTGAGTGAGGTACCCGCGCCAGACTTTCCACCACCGAGTTGCTGAATCATTTTTGTCACTGCCATTCTGTCCTGCTGTCGGATAAGGTAAAGTAGTCCGAGGGCATGGTACTGAGTAATATAGCTAGTCGATGGAATAGGCTGATGAGCACTGCTTTGCTGAGACGAAGAGCCAAATCCAAGGTATGAGCTGCTGCCAATGCTGCTGCCGAAGAGGCTAGAAGAGCTCTTTGCGTTCACTGCTTCTTGCACTTCGTTCGCCCATCGTTTTACGACATCCTTCGCAGAAGGGAAGAGGTGGTATGATGACACGAGCGCAGCAGACGCAATGGAAGGATTGCGATCAACAATGGCTGCTTTGAAGAATCGCTCGACACCTTGAGCCATAGACGGCTATCAAGTTATTTCGGAATGCTTAAGATATGAGCTGCATCTGATTGACGATGTAAACACGTACATCGATAATTCGGCACAATGCTCGTATAGCATTTGGTCGGTATATGACTTCTGAGTTGGGCTGCATATCCTTCATGATACTGCTAGTAACCATGATAACATCTTCGGCGGTCGTCGCAAGCTCTTTTATAGCCAGATACACGGCTTGTCGGAGGGCACTCTTACGAGTTTAACATACTTCGTCAGCATTCTGAGAAGTCAGTATTAAATCCAAAGCTCACATCTTTGTGCTGGAAGAGTTTCGTAACACCAAAGAAAAGCGTCGTTGCTTCCTGAGTACTAAAGTTCTCCCCGACATATAATAAATAAACGATCTGTGCAAGCAATGCTCTGCATTTTCGTGGACTGATGGGTGACTCGTTGAAAACCCGCGCTTCCTGGATTACTGTCGTCTTGTTATGATAGTACTGATTGATACCACTTTCGTCATCTTTCTTCAAAGACGCCATAGTAAGGATTGACGGAAGGTGGGGAGCGCGTGAAAGCACGACACAGTGGCAAGCGGTGAATATTGCCAACGACGTGTCCTTTACCTTACACGGCTTATGTAATGTTATCTATCTATGATTATTTTTAAAGTAGCCGTAATACTATATTGATTGACCATAAACCTTACAGCTCGGATTGTCAATATCTAATTACATACGACGATATTGTCTTCACAAGCAAAGCAAGGAAAGGAACAAGGTGGGTGGATGTTTCGCATCAATGTAAGAAACAGAGACTATTTCAGGGTCAAGATCAATTGACTCTAACCGTGCTCGCAGAACAGGAATCCACGAACACGGCGCCCTCTCCCGTCGCCTCACCCTTAGCTGCAAATGGATTCATACCAGTGCATTTAATGCCAAGGCGGGGAAAGGAGGACAACAAGTCTCGGAGAAAGGGAAACAAAGAAAGGAATGTGACAAGACACAGGTCGGAAGGACATGAATAGATATTTACTACCAAAAAAAGGGAAACGAGAAGTGACGTGGAGAAAGGGAGTAATGGCAACTCTTGCAGTGAAGGCAAGGAAGGGGACGACAATATGGGCGCTACAAATGGATAGCCATATTATACGATAGGAATAAGGCGGTTACCCCTCCCTCAAGAGAAGTAGAAGCAACGTGAAAAGAAACAGCGTCCGTTAGAAGTTAATGACTCGCTTAGCAACTCGTTCGCGGATTCTTTGGAAGCATGTAGCATGGCCAAAAAGGGAAGGGGAAAGCCATTGCTACCCGCCAACGGATGTATGCACCGCGAATCCTATGAAGCGTTGGAGATGCGTTTGTCGAGGCCCGACGGGAATAACTTTCGCGCTCCCGAATATCAGCCGCAATAGTCGTAGATCGAGGACAAAAACGGCGACCAGGGAACGACATCCACTACGTTTCCAACTTAAACCTTGACGTATCGACACCGTGATTGGGACAGCTGAGAAACCTATCCCGAGATATCTGCATCTC
The DNA here is from genome assembly GCA_033182465.1 of Sanghuangporus weigelae. Taxonomy (NCBI): domain Eukaryota; kingdom Fungi; phylum Basidiomycota; class Agaricomycetes; order Hymenochaetales; family Hymenochaetaceae; genus Sanghuangporus; species Sanghuangporus weigelae. The sequence continues at coordinate 1,668,933 of CP137318.1, read as the reverse complement.
ACTCTCCAGACCCACCCTCAACTTTCCTCAGTGCACCCTATGAGCTAAAACAAGACCAGGAGTCGCCGCTTCATTCACCAGATTTCGTCACGACCTCTGCGTTGAGCAACAGCAGCTTGCTGTTGCCTTGTTTGAGAACGAAGCCTTGCGATCCGGTCAGCAAAGGCAACGACTTCCGGTTTAGGCGTGCTTACATTCTATCGGTGGCCCTGGGTTCTACGTCGTCTTCCTTTACGACCTTACGGCGTCCAATTGCGGCGTTGGCAGCAGAGCCTGCCTCGTCCTGCGTGCTCCGCTGGACGCTCCAGTCAAAAACGTAATCGTACTGGTAACCTTCGCGAATGAATAGGTCACGGAAAAGCTTGCGAAGATACGAGTAATCGGGCTTGTCATCGAAACGAAGAGCACGACAGTAATTCAGGAAGATACCGAACTCGTTGGGGAAACCGCGGCAAAGAAGATCCGTTGGCGTTGTCATCTTCTTTTCCATAATGCGATCGTACTTCTGCTTCTTCGTAGCAGCCTTCAGTCCTTGCCACGGCAGAGCGCCACGAAGGAAGTACATCAGAACATACGCAAGTGACTCCAAATCATCGCGACGAGCCTGCTCTACTCCCAAATGAGTGTTGATAGACGTATAACGGGCAGTGCCAGTCAAGTTCTTATTCTCCCTGTAAGGAATATGGAGGTGGGTCTTCGGGTCACGGAACTTCTTAGCCAACCCAAAGTCGATAATGTTCACTTGGTTGCCACGTTTGCCGATGCCCATCAAGAAGTTGTCCGGCTTAATGTCGCGGTGGATGAAGTTACGAGAGTGAATGTACTCTACACGTGAGATCTGAAATAGGCAGATAAGCGAGCTGTTTTACACGTAAGGTTACGCTGGATCGATCTCACCAATTGGTCAGCGAGTAACAGAACGGTCTTCAAACTGAACTTCCGGTTGCAAAAGTTGAACAGGTCCTCCAGACTTGGTCCAAGAAGATCCATAACCATCGCATTGTAATCGCATTCTGTGCCAAACCACCTGACGAAGGGCACACCGACGCCACCTGCCAATGTTTTGTATACTTTGGATTCGTACTCAAGTTGGGGATGCTTCGCCTTCACTGATTCGAGCTTGATGGCAACTTCTTCGCCTGAAATTATGTTGACACCCAGGTAGATGTCCCCTGGAATGCATTGTCATCAATATATATGAGAAGATAACCAACGAGAAAGTAAACGTACCAAAGGAGCCTGAACCGATCTTCTTGCCTAGACGATATTTTCCACCGACTCTAAGATCCATTCTCTGGGGAGCTGTAATGTCCGCCGTGATGGGCAGATGCTATGATGGACTATATAACGGGTAGAAGTCAGAAATATGAAACAGGAAGATGCAACGATCAGACGGCGGAGGGTAGACAGGAAGGGAGAAGGGCAAGGAGGGGCAGGCTGACACGGAGACAGATGGCGGTGGGGGACGAAGCGAGGGCAACGTCCTTTTATACAGAGGCAGGATGCAGACCTTCGGATCAACGGGCTGTGGGACCACGGTGTAAGCGTCTCAGGCCACTTTCGCCTTGACGAAAGTTTGAAGACTCCATCCCCCGAAGAAGACATCAACGCGTGGCGGCCTCAAGGCATAACCCTGCGCCCACATCGAGACTGAAAAACGAGAAGAATGAGATGGGGACTTACTGAGCGGAAAGTAGTAGAGGGAAAGCGACTGCAGAAAGCAGAATATAGAGAGGAAGAGAGGACGATGGGGGATCGAGGTGAACAAGGGAAGCAAAGGGAAAAGGAGACGACAGGAAGAGGCCCCTGGGAATGCTGTGCCACAACGTGACCCAAGCTGGGCCGGTACCCAGCACAATAAATACAGCCTCGATCCGGACCCTTGTGTACACGCACTCCTTCGCTATTCTGCCGCGCATAAACAATGTTGGCCTAAGAATGACATTATGTGTATTACATGCGTGGCACTCTGACTGTGCTTTGAATGTCCATGTCATTTAATTCCAATGAGCAACGCATGCTCAAATTGGGCTTACGACGACTCGTCTCGTCAACTCGTGGCATCTGCAGACAATCACCGAGGCATCGATACGTATTACCAGGTGCTTTTATTCTTAACTGCTCCTCTGCCCGTGTCCTGAATCGGCGTACCCGGCCCATACCGGTGCACCGTCATAGATGGATGCCACCGGATGATTGAGTGTATCGTCCTAGGCCGCCCTTTCTGCCTATTCCCGACAGGTTTCGGTCCGGTGACTCCAGACTGCACCAGAACTATCTCAAAAAAGGCAATTATGGCGTTTTGGCCCGACACAGTGATGGTCTTGACCGTCTGTGGTGGGCCATCTGCGTGGCCCAGGCGAGTAAAAGGTATGCTCTGTCATACCTTTGTTGTCTCCTACATGGCTATCTGCTAATGCTGTCGGATAGATCTGATGGTCATGCTGTAGGTTCCACCACCGGTTTTTACTGGAACCTAGAAGATCGATGTAATCGAAGGTGCGCTGATACTAGAGTTACCGCTGTGTGGATCTCTGGAATGGCCACCCCATTCTGTTGATGTTGTCAGGATTCATCAGAGTCCTGCTGACTTTCGTGAAGCGACTCCCGAAGTGACCTGCGGTGATGCCTATTGCTTCTATTGATCCAGTTACTCGATTGTCTCGAGCCATACACTCATTGTGCGTGTTTTGGATCCAACTTCACGCAGTACATTGAAGGCAGGGTTGTCAATTGTCATGACAATCAGATGGAAGGTTCTTATTGATCTGATGACCACGAAACCCAGATATTTACGAATCTACCCCGAGCAAGCTACAAGTTTCAGACTGTACATGTTTATTCTTTCAAATCAAATGCAGCGATACCGCTTTGTTTACAAAAAAGAGGTTACATTTGGATTGATCTCAAGCTTCAACTTTGTTGGCCCATTTCTCTCTCTTCCTCAACCAGGCCTCAGTCCTTTCAGCCTCCTTTGCTTCGGCACAAATGAGTTTGACCCAGTTGAAGCAATCCTTGCAATCAACGTTCTTATGTGTTACGGATTCGTACATCCCCTTCTGGCGGCGACTTGGAGTTGCACCCATCTCGAAGACGCTGATGGGACGGCGATTCTACGTTGATGGTTAACTGCAATTCAATAGCTAAATCTTATGAATGACACACACATCGATGTTGAAATAGAAAGACTGTTCACTCAAACCCATGATAGCTGGGTTCTCCTCGATGGCGTAGTTGTTAACGTTCCGATAATCGCAAAAGCATCTCCCGCAGTATTCGAGTCCGTGGTCACGGCAAAATGCAAAGTCGTTAACTTCTATCAAATCACCCAAGCCCATCTACACTTGCCAGAGTTCTGTAAGTTATTTTCAAGGAAAGGAAACGATCGGAAATCTCGCCTTTGTCGTTTGCTATCAATACGGTTTGTGATAAACTGATGCCGGATCGGAGTCTTGATTGATTGATGTGATGCCACGCGACGGGAGATCGCCGGTGTACATCATACAGCAGTAAATCAAATCATGATTGGTTTTCTCAAATCTCTTCTTCCGACTTCGTCTCCCTCTCACACGGGCCTTGCCCTCCCTCTCTCAGCACCCGACTCTCGCGTCGCTCCTTCTAGTGTCACTCGTTTTCATTTGCAACAGCAAACATTTTCAATTGGTCACCATCCGTCTCTCGTCGCTCATCTTCTGGCATCCTTGACAACACAAATCATAGGCATTCTCGGTTGCGTTGTATCAATTTAGCGCTCCCGATATAACTGCCGTCCAGAACAACGACCAGGATGGCGTACCATCAGCATAACGATCCTTACTACTCGAGCCCTACCTATAACCAACAAACCCAGTTCGATTACCCTCCCACTTCAGGCGTCCACGCCTATTCCACCGACATGCCTCCCTCGGGTAATGCTGGACATTACCCCTCACACGGCGGCTACAGCGATTACGATTCCCAGTCTGCCTGGGACAACAAGTCGACCAAGTCGTTCAATACCTATCACAGCGGTTACGCCGACTCGCAGGCTCATCTGAATCCGCAGTACGAAATGAGCCAGGTCGCTCCTCCTCTTCCAACAATGCCCTACTCGCAGCCGAACTATCTACCTGGGAATCATCTTCGACCTCTTCGAGAACAGAGCACGGGTGGATGGTCTTCTGCGAGGGAAAAGTTGATGAAACGTCGCTCTGTCCGCCAGGTGGAACTGTACCAAGGAAACCTGGTTCTCGATGTTCCCGTCCCATCTCACATCGTTCCTAAGGGGTCGGGTGCCAGCGAAGAAATGACGAAGATGCGATACACAGCAGCGACCTGCGACCCCGAGTAAGGAATCATCTTTTTGCAATAAAGTTTGCATTGACTATAGCCTATTCCCCTTTTAGCGACTTCATGCGCCAAAAATACTCCCTCCGACCCTACCTCTACAAGTGCGTAGATAACGCATATACATCTTACAAACAACTAATTTCTTGTAACTTTTAGTCGCCGCACCGAGCTTTTCATTGTCATGACCATGTACAACGAAGACGAAGTGCTATTTACTAGGACCATGAACGCGTAAGAACCATGATCCCTGGAATAATATTCGGTTATCTTGAATTATTATTTGCTTAGCGTTCTCAAGAATGTTGCCCATCTCTGCACTCGGACTAGGTCAAAGACTTGGGGCCCTGATGGGTGGCAGAAGGTTGTTGTGTGTGTCGTGTCAGATGGTCGCAACAAAGTCAACAAGCGAACGCTTCATGTTCTTGCCTTGGTAAGTGGTCATGTAGTGATATTTGTGCTTCTTAATTTATCGCTTCCTACAGATGGGTTGTTACCAGGAAGGTATCGCGAAGGACTCGGTGGCCGGAAAGGACGTCACCGCACATATATTTGAGTTCGTAACTCCTAGTTTCTTTTAATTGAAGCTGATAATAACTCCTCCTGAAGATACACGTCGAACGTGGTGGTCTCAGAGGCAGGCGAAGTTTCTAAGGGCGCTTGTCCGGTTCAGATTATATTCTGTCTGAAAGAGCAGAACAAGAAGAAACTCAATAGCCATCGCTGGTTTTTCAATGCATTTGGTCCTCTCATCAATCCCAACGGTAAGCATCTATGCACGAGTCGGAACCTCTCATCCAGCTCACCATCGTCCCGCTAGTCTGTATCTTGCTGGATGTTGGTACCAAACCAACGGGAACGTCCATCTATGAGCTTTGGAAATGTCTGTCGATCTTCATGATTCCCATTGTACCTCCAATCCTTATTGGTTTTACTTGTGACAGGTTTCGACAAGAACAAGAACGTCGGCGGTGCTTGTGGAGAGTAAGTTGTTCTGCGCATATGGGCATTCAATTTACTGGTAACGTAATTTCAATAGGATCTGTGTTGATACCGGCAGAGGTTGCTCTTTGCTCTTGACAAGTCCTCTTGCTGCGTCTCAGAACTTCGAGTACAAGATGTCGAACATTTTGGATAAGCCGTTGGAGTCTGTCTTTGGCTATATTTCGGTGCTTCCGGGTGCCTTCTCTGCCTATCGCTACAAGGCGCTGCAAAACCATATGGATGGCACTGGACCCTTGGCTAGCTATTTCAAGGGAGAGACTATGCACGGTGGTGGTGTTAATGGCGCAAGTATTTTCGGTAAGTATCGGATATACTTTTCTCGATTATGGGGTTCTCATTGGGATTGCAGAACGTAACATGGTAAGTATACAAACGTCGCTTTTTTTGATAGGGTTGATTAAACTCGTTTGTGAAGTATCTCGCTGAAGATCGCATTCTCTGCTTCGAGATTGTTACAAAGAAGAGAGAATCTTGGGTGTAAGTGTCCTGACTTTGTCCTATTGGAGCACTAGGAATTCACCTGGACGGATATAGCTTAAAATATGTCAAGAGTGCGAAGGCGGCGACAGACGTCCCTACGAGTGTCCCAGAGTTCATTTCTCAGAGGCGCAGGTGGCTCAATGGATCTCTGTTTGCCGCTATCCATGCGACTTTCCACTTCTTCCGAATCTTCACTAGTGGCCACAATATTATTCGAAAGTTTATTCTCTTCATTGAATTCATCTATAATGCGGTCCAATTACTCTTCACTTGGACGTCTCTGGCGAATTTCTATCTCGCTTTCTTCTTCGTGAGTATGACTCACTGTTACCGAGTATGTTTCGCTAACGTCAACTGTAGCTGGTTCAATCGGCAACGGCGGATCGCAACACGGATGCTTTCAACTTCCTCAGCGCGGGTGCGGGTTCCAAGGTCTTCGAGGTCGTTCTCAAGGTATGCGGATATACCATCTACACCTTGTGCATGGCTCACTTCCCAAAAGCTTTACATTGCCCTTCTTTTCGTTATGACAGTCTGTTCCTTGGGTAATCGTCCGCAAGGCTCGAAGTGGATGTAAGTTGATGTTTTTGACTTTCTTCTTGGCGGTGACTCTGATATCAGAGCAGCTATGTCGCGGCCATTTTTCTTTTCGGTGTTTGCAACATCGTTACTCTCTGGTGTGCCGGCTGGACCGTGTATTTGGCGGTTCCCCACACGCTTGATGGATGGAAGAACTTTGGAGCGTAAGTGTTATGATCTGGTGCCACAAAGAAGTCTCTTAACTTACGTGCCCGCTTTAGTTTGGTCCAACAGAACGAAACATTCCGCGACATTGTAATTTCACTGGCAGCAACATACGGTTCGTCCCTTGTGACGAAACAACTTGACATCGTGCACTAACTGGTGTACTGTCTCCAGGACTTTACTTCATTAGCTCTTTCATGCATTTCGAGCCATGGCACATGTTTACGTCCTTCCTCCAGTACATGTTTTACCTGCCGAGCTGTACGTTTGAAGTGACGTTCCCACTTACTGTTTCGTTTGACGTATACTTCGCAGATGTCAACATTCTCATGATGTATGCGATGTGTAATTTGCACGACGTTACATGGCGAGTCCTTATCGATCAAAGCACATTGGCTAATAATGACCCATTGGATTCTATAGGGGAACGAAGGGCGACAACGGAGCAAACAAAGATCTCGGAGGTGCAAAGAAAGTGAAAGATGCCAGTGGGAAGGAGGTTTTGGAAGTAGAACTTCCTACTGCTAGAGAAGATGTCGATAGTCTATGGATGGCAAGCCAAAGTGCACTTCGTAACAAAGCACCCCCTGAGAAAGAGCATCGCGGTATGTTCAATTCTTTTCCCCAAATGTTTGATCGACGCCGATGGAATGGACGCCATACACAATACAGATGCCGCGACGAAGCAAGCAGATCACGATGCGAACTCCAGGACAAACGTTGTTCTCGCATGGGTCGGGACAAACATGTATGCATTATAAAAATAAACGTCATTAAAGATGACGAGATTAACTCAAATATCGCACAGGGTCATGATCATCTTCTTTACGTCGACAGCCTTCACAGATTGGGTTCAGAATAACTTTGATGTGGATAATCATGCAAATTTCAACCCCTACCTCGCGTTTCTGTTCTATGCGCTGTAAGATTCTTACTCGTCGTCTACGCGTTAGCTGACTTCGTTTGATTAATTAGCGCCGCAATAAGTTTGATTCGGTTCACCGGGTCGGCATTGTATCTGCTGTTCAGGCTTTTCGGACATTGATCATTCACTGGATGTTTGATTACTGTCCATTTCGTTCGAGTCTTTCGTTTAATCTCCTGTTATTCAAGTTCTTTCTCGTGTGCCAGTTGTTGGTCTGAGTTACCCTGTAACTAAATGATACCTAGCCCCTGCTCATATGCATGCCGGAAGTATTGGTTTTATGTAGTATTAAACTATTATTACAATTTACGAAGTCTGCGACTACAAAGAAATGACGTAGCGATCAGCGAGAATAGAAGTTCAAGTTAGAAAGTTAGAACGCGACGTGTTGCCCGCACGTGCCTATGTCGGGCCACCGTGACATTGAGAGCAAGCTTGAGGTTAGTTTCGTGCTATAAGCTACCATGACTTATCACATCTGAACATCTACTTACTGTCGTAGTGCAAGAAAGTAGGAGGAACAGCCGAGCATTTGAAGCATCGTTGTCTCTTCGGCTGAGAGCTCATTCGAACAACAGCAACGATGGAGGTGCCAGAACCACAGGAGGTCACTGCAAGTTCGACCCATCCCTTGTTATCGTTGGTTGCAGCTGTATTCTGGTTCCTATGTACGTCCGCAGAGAGATGTTTCCGTGCGTCTTCTAACGTCTTAAAGTATGGCTTTTGTCATGGGCGAAGTCCTTGATTGCATTCTCGACGATCTCCATACCGCGATTCGTGTATGCTATCTTGTCGTATTCTCTTACGTTCACGGTAGGTTTCGAAGCTCAAATCCGAAGTGGAATGGCACTAATATCATACTGCTCGCCCCCTTTAGCTCAATTTCTGGTCATTTGTGATCATATTCATCGCGTCGCTAGTTGCGCTCAACTATTACATTCGATCCCGTTACTTGAATGTATACTCTACCTTGAAAGAGCCACCGCTTGTGAAGTCGGATGCCAAAGAACTCCATCCGGACGTGAACACGACAGAGACCCCGCCAAACTTCCATAATTATCTCGATGAGTTCCTGGAGGCCATTAGGATATTCGGCTTTCTTGAGAAGCCAGTGAGTAAACCTCGAGATGGTCGTCGCTTAACTTATATACTATTTCGCACCCTTTTTCAGGTCTTTCATGAGCTTGCAAGGCATCTGCAGACTCGTAGACTAATCGCTGGAGATAGTATCTCGTTGAACCAAGACAAGAACTTTTACTGCGTTATCGATGGCCTCGTGCAGGTTCACACTAAGACGGGGGAAGCACAATTGGAAGAGGACACTTGGGAATCTGCCAGTCCAAACGGATATCAGTTGCTAAATGAAGTTGGCAGTGGCGGTACCCTGTCGAGCTTGTTTACGATTCTAAGTCTCTTCACAGAAGACATCCGTATGAGCTGGCAAGATAATGGTGAGACAGGATTTGATGTAAATGTGGATGATTCTTCTCAGCCAGCGCGTGCTCGAGAACACCGTTCCAATTCAGATGTTTCAAACATGGAACTGGACATTATTCCGTTCAACGCGGCCGGTCTACCAGATCGCTCTCGCTCTCGACGAAGAATGTCTATATCCTCTGGCTCTACCGTGCACGGTGATGACGCCACCATTCTATCTCCAAATGAACATGGATCTCAGACAAATCGGCAAAGGTCATATTCGAATACAGGAAGAAGAGGCGGCACTCGAATGACCGAACATGGAATTGTTGCCTTGGCCGTGGAAGACTCCACACTCGCGGTCATTCCTGCTGAGGCATTTCGACGCCTGGTCAAACAATTTCCCAAGGCTTCTGCCCATATTGTGCAAGGTACGTGGATTCTGGACCTGATCACTGGTTGTTCGCTGAAGTATATCAAAGTCATTCTAACCAGGTTCTCCCGCGTTACCATCAATGCTGCTCATAAGTATCTTGGTCTGACCACTGAAGTCATTAGAACTGAGAAAGCAATAAATGACATTGCTTGTCATCCCTTACCTAGAAGTTTCTACGAGGGAGGTGGGTTACATGCACTACGGCATAAATTTGATATGCAATCTCGGGAAGATAGTCCAGAGGCAGAGGAAAATTACTTCACCTTAGGCAACTCACAATCACCTTCGGAGTACTATACTTCGCCGTTTGAGGAATCTGTGGTCCTTGATAGCCCTATATCTCAGTCACAAGTCCTTCCAGGGGCGTCTAGAGAAGGCTTTCGAAGCCGTTCTCATTCATCTCGATATACAGTACAGGCAGGAGATCTGCACTCATCCACCAGTCTTGACGAGTCGCTTCGAACACTTCACAGATCCGTCACTGCAGTTGGTAGTCCCCTGATTGGTGCAAGTCACCATGTTCTAGGCGATGACTTCAATTTAAGAGAGGAAGTGATGGCGTGTATCGCAAAGTCAATCGGACTGCAGCAGCCACCTCTAAGCGAGGTGGAATCTGTGGAGATATCACCTCCTTTCTCCGCAGTCGGGAGCCGTATTGGTGATGGATTTGAACGCAACAATGGGATTACGTCCTTTGGATCTCTTACCTTACTGGAAACAGGAGATGATGCCTCCAGCGCGACGAGCGACTCTATCATGGGTAACGTTCGTGCATCTGGCGTTCTTGACAATGAAGTTGAGATACTGTACTTTCCGGCGGGTTCCGTACTCGCTAGGGCTGGGGAGCGTCATCCAGGTATGATAGTTTCAACTATTTTCTATTCTGACGCAGACGCGCTAACGGTAATTGTTTCAAGGTTTATTCTATGTCATTGAAGGCATGCTTGATATTTCTCTGCCTCCAGACGATGATACGAGTACAGGCGGGAGAGAAGAGAGGGAAAAGACATCCTCCTCGAAGCTCCATAGTGCAGCGCCGACCCCAGGTGCTCGTATGAATAGACCATGGGCAACACGCCGCACCAATACAAGCCAAAGTGACCGTATGTCTGCGAAAACTCCGTCGAGCGGAGGCCGCAGATACCTTTTCACGGTAAATCCTGGAGGCATAGCTGGTTATCTTGGTTTGTGCATGCCATGTCCTCTATTCGACTGAACTGACGTGATCATCCTCTTAGCTTCTTTATGTGGTGTACCATCCTACGTCGACATCACCGCCAAGATGGATACATATGTTGGATTCTTACCGTACCACGCGCTGGAGCGGCTCCTCGAGAAACGGCCCATCGTTCTTCTTACTCTAGCAAAACGACTTATCTCCTTATTGTCTCCACTAGGTCTGTAATGCCTGCTCAGATGTGGCACTCATGCATTAATAAGTATTCTTCGTAGTCCTCCATATCGACGCTTCTTTGGATTGGATGCAAGTCGCAGGAGGCAAAGTCCTATGGAGACCAGGCGATCCAAGTGATAGTTTCTATATTGTTGTCAATGGACGGCTACGAGCCATTGATGATAGTGAAGAGAATGAGGTGAAAATTCTTGGTGAGCAGAAGTTTCGTTGTCGTCTTGATGAGCATTGATATCCTTCTGTCGACTCTCAGGGGAATATGGACAAGGAGATCCTGTGAGTGAATCATAGGCAATGGACGCTAGATGCATTTGTCAAGTAACACTTTGTCATTTCTCAGGTCGGCGAACTAGATGTTATTTCTCGCTCTCCACGTCGGAATACTGTTCATGCTATTCGAGATACAGAACTTGTTCGCATGCCACTGACGCTATTCAACGCAATCTCAGCTCGGTATGAGTCCTGCATGATTGAACATCTTCCGTAGCTCATGTTTCGTTCGTCGTAGAAATCCACAGGCTACTTCTCAGTACGTCCCCCAGTTATCCCTATGAAATACATGGCCAAAATCAGCTTCAATAACTTCAACCTGTTTAGGCTGCTAAGGTTGATTGCTTCAAGGGTCAGGGAGGAAGTAGATTCTTCATCTGGGAAACGCACCGTGAACAAGACCCCGGACCTTGGCTGGAACAACTTGAATTTGAAGACGGTTGCGGTTATGCCGTTTTCCCGCATCATTCCAATAGAGACATTCGCGAGGAAATTGCAATCTGCTCTGGAAAGCCTCGGTGCACCTACAGCGTATCTGAATCAGGCCTCGATAAGTCGAAGTCTTGGAAGACATGCCTTTACAAGGATGGGAAAACTCAAAATCGCTGGTTGGTTGGCTGACCAGGAGCAGAGATACAGGGTTGTATTGTATGTGGTTGATTCACCGGTAAACAGCACTTGGACACAGACCTGCGTTCGTCAGGTGAGCATACGTGCCATCGCGCGAGCTTCTGGGGAATTTATGGCCTAACTCTAGGCCGACTGCGTAATGGTTGTCGGTGCGGGTGATGAATCCAGCTTAGGAGAGTACGAACGGCTCTTGATGTCGATTAAAACGACGGCAAGAAAGGAACTCATTCTACTCCATCCAGAACGGAATGTCGTACATGGAAGCACTCGAGAGTGGTTGAAGGTACTCAATTATGCATCATACTCGGCGAACTTCATTTACGGCTTTTCAGATCCGTCCTTGGATTAGCCGACACTATCATGTCGAGCTTCCGGTGGGTTGAGATCGCTCCCTCCTCAGAGCTTGTCCTTATGTTTTTCAAGGGCATCATCCTACCGGTAGGGAAGACGATACTTAAGGATCCAGACCCCGCCGCCGTCGCTGCGCTGAAGAATCTCAAGGATAGAGTGCAGAGTGAATTACAGAAGTTCCGAGGCGGTCGGGACACTCCTCGTCCTCAGCGCCCTGCTCAAGTGAGCGACTTCGCTCGTTTGGCGCGTCGAATATGTGGCAATTCCATTGGATTAATTTTGGGCGGAGGTGGCGCACGAGGTCTCGCACATCTGGTCTGTGAATTTGCGAGTATTAACGAAGAAAGTGACTGAGAGCATCAATTTGGAACGAAGGGTTTAATCCAAGCTATGGAGGAACGAGGAATCCCGATCGACTACATTGGAGGAACCAGTATTGGTGCCTTTATTGGAGGACTCTACGCTAGGGAGGGCGATCTTCTGTCGAGTGATGGTCGAGCAAAACACTTCTCTTCCCGCATGAGTAATATCTGGCGACTACTGTCAGATATAACTTATCCCATCGTTGCGTATACCACTGTGAGTTCCTTTAGTTAGAGTTTGACGCCTTCTTGCTGATGCGCTTTGAAAAGGGCCACGAATTTAATCGAGGCATTTACAAGGTATGGTTCATCATATGTCTAACATCACTTTACGCACTGACGCACGGTGCAGTCCTTCTATGACTTGCATATCGAAGACATGTGGCTGCCTTTCTTTTGCAATGTCAGTCTGATCATACTGGTATCGCTGCATTCAGCACTAATATTAGAACGCACGAAACAGACGACAAATATTCTGACATCCCGGATGGAGGTTCACGAATCCGGTTATGCGTGGCGATACATCCGTCAGTGGTTTTGTTAGTCTGGCTCCAACAAATCAATTTAAATATACTCTATCTAGGTGCTTCTATGACTCTTGTCGGTCTTCTTCCTCCACTCTGTGATAATGGTGGTATGCTAGTAGATGGTGGATATGGTATGTGAAAGCACATTCCTGCTTGACATTGGCTGATAAATTCCCATTGTACAGTTGACAATCTTCCCGTGTGTTCACACTTGTTTTCTTTCTTTTCTTCGTGAAACGTTTCGTAATTTCTATCTCCAGGTTTCGACAATGCTCTCGATGGGTGCAAGTGTTGTGTTTGCGTCCGACGTCGCTTCTGTGAGTGCATCGCGTCTTCGTTTCTATCGCTTGCTTATTGTTCTCTGATTAGGTCTACGATAACTCTCCAAGAGATTTTGGAGATTCTGTCTCTGGTATCTGGCTATTCGTAAACAGATGGAATCCATTCTCCAGCGCAAGGAAAATACCGCCAATCACAGAAATTCAAAGCCGTTTGGCCTAGTCAGTTTCCTGGTTTATCTGCCTTATCGCATCCACGCTAATCATTTACTTAGCGTGTCGAGTGTGAAGACTTTAGAAGAGGCCAAAGTCGCCCGTGATTGCTTCTACATGCCAATGCCAGTGCAAGATGTAAGTCCCGAAAGTTTGGAGACTTGGCTCCCCCTGACCTCTTCTCCACAGTACGGCACTATGCAGTTCAATAAGTTTGAAGAAATCCGGAGCAAAGGATATCTTGCTGCAGTGACAATGCTTGAAGAGTGGGAAAAAGATGGTAGGTTGGCGGCACGTATGGAAAATTTCTCAGAGGCACGCAAGCAAGGGAGAAAGAAGGGCAAAAGTGCTCGAAGGAACTCTATATGAGACCAATTGACCGGCGAAATTGGCCCATGAAGCCTCTTTATGTATCAAATTTTGCAGCTATGTAAAGTACAACACTCGGTTCAGTAGCATTTATATAATCGTTAGACGCACGCACGGTTTCGATCATGTTTTTGTCACGTGTACGCGTCGATACTTCCATATTTACTTACTGGATTTGACTGGGTTTGGTATCGCGATACCGTTTCTGATCTATGACCAGTAAGATATCTGTATAGTTCAAAGCTCTGTTTGCATGACTTAGCCAGATGATCTAGTGGCAGACGCCGAAAGCTCTCGAACGGATGTGGAGGAAGTTGGAGGTCTTGACCTTTCGTCGTTGAGGGAGTTAGGAAAGACGTCCTTGGTGAATGCTCTCAACTCAGTGCGTAAAGGTAGCATGTCTCAATCTCGATGACAAACAAGTGTTCTAGGTAAATGGAGTCAAGACGCTTGTGTTGGACCCTTCTATTGCTGGGCCATTGGGGCTGCTCACCGAGGTAGCCTTGCTGAAGGTAGAATGAAATCCTTATGGATAATTTAATTTCTCACTTGGTCTCTAAGCATCATGGAGTGGATAAAATGTTCTGGCTGGAGTCCGGTCCACTATCATCAAGCACTACGAATATCGTCTACCTCACGCGTCCAAAGATTCGATGGATCAAGATTATTGCAGGTTCGTCACTGTGCGCATGTTCAGACAGATTTCTCTAAATGTCAAAAGACCAAATCAAGAGGCATGCTCAGGAGGGACAGAAGCACGTATACACTCTGCTGCTCGTTCCGAGGACGTCTGCGCTTGTCACGCGTGTGTTGGAGGAGGAAGGCGTGCTGGGCGAAGTAAATGTGTCCGCTTTCAACATGCAGTTCATACCAATAGCAGAAGACGTCGTTTCTTTGGAGCATGAGAATGTATTCAAGGAGATATGGGTTGTGAGTAAACTGCCCCTTTGCCCCTTGATCTGACACACACGTTTAAAGTTGCCTTTGCTAGGACGGAGATGAGACTATTGTTTATGATGCCGCTCAGGCACTCGTAACCTTACAGAAACTCTATGGAAAGTTTCCTCGAGTAATTGGGAAGGGAGATTGTGCCGGAGTGAGTTTTAGACGTTGATATAATTGATCAAGGCTAATATTGAGTCTATAAAGCGCCTCACAAGCTTGCTGGCCCGCCAATTAGATCAAGCGATCAGAGAATCTACTTCAGAAACTCTCCTGAGCCACTCAGACCAAATCGACAGTCTTGTAATCCTGGATCGACGAGTGGACATGACAACGCCGATGCTAACACAACTTACCTACGAAGGGTTAATCGACGAGTGTCTCGGAATAAGGAATTGTGGGTTTATCTCATTCCCCTTACCTGACATAAACTCTAATCATAACATGAAAGCTCATGTTGAGCTTCCGACTTCGTTGGTAAACCCTCCGAATCCCCAAGGTGCTTCTCCCATCCCTCAAGGATCGAACATGCCTTCCACTTCCGGCGCTGCAAAAGAGCCAAAAAAGAAGTACCATCTCAACGCGTCCACTGATACGTTATTTGCCGAATTGAGAGACCTGAATTTTGCATCTGTCGGGAAGACATTGAATAAACATGCTCGTCGTCTTGATGAGGATTATAAGGTAATCGTCTCCAACTATAGGCGTAATTAATTTCTCACCTTCATTCGTTCAGAGCAGACTACAAGCGAAGACGGTTGCACAGCTGCGTGATTTCGTAGGTAAACTAAGTGGCTTGCAAATCGACCATCAATCTCTCCGGATACGTGAGTAATCAAATTATTTTACAGACTACGATCGATGAGATTCCTCGTACCTTCCCCTTACCTTCCCCTTTATAGACACAAGTCTATCTGAAATGCTCGTTCCGATGACCAGAACCGACCAATTCAACAAGTCTCTAGAGATACAACAGAGTAAGCCGGATGATTACCCAGAAGACTTTCACTCATACCTCTCTGTCCTGCTTGATAATAGACCTTTTATCCTCCTTCGAGATCTCATCCCAGATATCCGCGATTGAAGACTTAATCGCGCAAGGTGCAAGCTTACAGCTTGTTGTCCGCCTTCTCTGTCTAGCAAGTATAGTCAACGGGGGCATTAAGAACAAGGTTCTTGAGAATCTTAAAAGGGAGATATTGCAGGTAGGACTAAATTCCTTTGCCGTAAACATCACTTGACACGGAGCTGATCGATTGACTCGGTAGGCATATGGCTATGAGTACCTTCCTCTCATTCTGACCTTATCGTCTCCGCCCCTCGGCCTCATCCTCACAAATCCCCTGCCTGCTTCGCATGCGTCCTTAGCGTCACTGAAGATTCCGTATCCCTCCTTAAGGAAATCCTTACATCTAGTTGCGGAAGAGGATCCCGAAGACTCGGACGAGCCGGCTGACATCAGCTATGTATACTCCGGATACGCTCCATTGAGTGTGAGATTAGTGCAATGTGTCGTCCAAAAGGGAGGTGTCCTGGGTCTCTCCGGTGCGGCTGATAGTACAGACGCCGTGAAAAAAGGCAAAACATCAGGACTGGGCAAAGTCAGAGCACACCCTATCCTTGGGTGGAAAGGATTCGAGGACGTGCTGGAGAGTCTGCCTGGAGAGACAATCGACATGGTCCAGACAGAGCAAAACGTACGAGGAAGTGACGGAAGTCATGGCGGTTCTATAGGATCAGGTACGTCCCACCTATATCGATTCAAATTTGATTTGATAACATTGTCTGGATAGGCCTTTGGACGGAGAAAACTACCACATCTGTTGTGTTCTTCTTGGGTGGATGCACGTATACTGAAATTGCAGCTCTGAGGCTTGTTAGCCGGAGAAGTAAAGGTGAGTGAATGATTTGAACGCGCCTTGCGATTGCATACAGCTGATGATCGATAGGCCGACGGATATTGATAGCGACGACTGGGGTCATTAGTGGGACGTCTCTCATTAACGGAATGATCAGTGGGTGGAGTGGGGAGGCAGTAGAGAAAGAATCTGCTACTTCGTCGTGAAACAGCGCCCATTGTGGCGCGATGCTTTATGTTGTGGTTATTTACGAAGCTGACGGGCCGGATGTACCAGCACTAGTTACATATGCTCTAATCAGACATTTTCTCTCAAAGGCAGATCGAGAAAATGGATGCCTCGGCATAGATTTGATGACTGATAATGGAAGGAGTTTGAAACACGGCCCATATGCATCTAAGGGATCTGCGTCCAAGAGTGCTGCTTTATCTTTATGGGACATTTATTACCAAGTATGGTATAGAAGGATGATTAAGAACGTTCTTTCAGAAATAGAAGTGATGACATGAGCGCCACGCCACGTATAGAGATAAAGTTGATTCTCTCCTTTCATCCCTTGCCGGGCACAGCACCTGTTGACGTTGCGTCTTGCTGTCCTCCTTGTCAGCCGTGCTCGACGTATGTGCTTCTCATGTATGCATGCTACAATGTCCTTTTCTGTGCAAAGAGGAGTAGAAATGAAGCGATAATCTAATAGGGAAATATTCGTTTTTTGCTCTTGGTCTATTAGCCTGGGACAATGCCGAACTACTAAGTTATGCTTGTCCTTCCTGGAATATTGCGAAAGGGATGGCCAGATCAGGCAGGGTGGCCATTACAAAATTACCTGCATTCTAATTTCTGATCTACACCTGGGCCTGGGTTTTTCCCCTCGAACGGGGGCGTTACTTCGCGTTATTCGACGCGCGACCTGTCCGAGGTCCACTGGGTCAGCAGGAACACAATCGCTCTTACGGACGCGACCCTACGCGCACCGCCTTGCGTGCGGCTCAACTCAGAGTCTTTGGACCCGTTTAGGCCCGATCCGTGATTGTAACTGGAATTTACGGGTCACGATTTATTTTCGAGAAATTCGCTCGGTGCGGTGGCCTGGATGGTTTGGACCCAAACCAGTGATCGGGGACCTCCGTTCGCGTGACCAATATTCAAAGACAGTTTCCCGCTTAAGAGCTATCTCGTACAGTCAGATCTCTCTCTCTCAAAAGCTCCGCCTCAAGGAAAAATACGTGCTCCTCCTCTCTCTTCCTTTAACCATCATCATCCCCCTCTGCAATCCCTCCTCCCAAATCATTTCGTTGCCCTTGGTACGTCCTCCTCTCCACACTTTCTACCTGGGTTGCTCATCATCTTTTTATCAATATACGCGTGCGACGCGTCTTTCTAGGCACCCCAGCCATCTCGCTTGACACGTGCGTTTGCGCGCGTTCGACGCGTTTTTCCTCTCACTAATCGATTCCTTTCGCTTTTCTATAGCTGAATAAACAATGGCTAAGAAAGCTACCGGTTCCGAGAAGCCAGCTCGCAAGAGTATGCACTCTCTTCATTATTGTTCATTAATGAACTTCATAACTTTATGTGTTATCGACAGCCAAGTCTGGCGGCTCTGCAAAGAAGGGAAAGGTCTCTCCTTACAACAAGTTCATGAAGGAGGAGCTCGCTAGGCTCAAGGAATCCAGTCCCGACTTGAAGCATCCGGAAAGGTGGTTTTCCTCTCCATACACTGTGTTTTAAGGGTAACTGATTACGCGATGTTTCAGGTTCAAAATTGCAGCTACTAACTGGGCGAAGGCGAAGGAGAACCCAAAGAACGCCAAGTAGCTGCTCAAATACTGTATCTGCTCGATGATATGAATCTCTACGGTGATTTACATTTGTCTGTGCGTGATAGTTTATTCTTTTTGAAATTGTGCAGATATATATTGACTATAGTCCGCAGCACCGTCTGCCATTCGTTTGAAACGGCGCCATTAATTTTCTCTTTGCGCTGTGTTCGACTTCCATCTGCTGTCCGTCGCTTACTTATTTTCGTTTGTTGCAATTTTACTTTCGGTGCTGTCGTTTTTCATGTTTCATGTGTCGCAATTTATGTATGTAACTCTATTTAAGACTGTTATTTGGGCTGCTTTCAGTTAATGCATCCGTTGACCCTTGCCGGTAAAAGACTGCGAGTGTTAGGCGTCGTTTTCAATGAAAGAGCGAAGGCTGAGATGACGGTATTTTCCACGGGCTACTGCGTAGGACACTAGAAGTCGAACCGTGGCTTTATGTCCAGGATCTACTAGCTCAGGAAAAATGCAGGATTCTGGCTCGAAGACACTCATCTCGGGACGCTAAAGGCGTCATAAAGTGCCAAAGCGTCTAGGTAGAATGAAGCCTCTGGCGGTCTCACAGAGAAAGCGATATGAGAGGGTCCGCTTCTGGAACAAATTACAGGCAGGGGAAGATCAAGGCGTCTGAGTACCTATTTATGAGAAACAGGGGCCGCGCGTTATATGCTATCTTTCTCAGCGTCATAATGCTATTATACATACATAGAAGGAAAGTGGTATATGAGTATATATGTTTTACAAGAGAGGAGCGAAATGAAGAAGTGGAACCAGTAGTCAAGAGCGAGTAACAAAATTCTGAGATTCGCGGAGTGGCTGGAAGAGAAAAAAAGAAGAACATAAAAAATTGAACGGATGAGATGGCACGGCACGAGAAGATCGACGATGTCACCATCACGTAGTGATTAGACTTCCCTTGCTAGCGTCGGCGATGATGCGGCCACTTGCACTACTCCCGCTCCCGTGGCGGCCAGTACACAACTTCCGGCGATTCGGGAGAACACGCTTTGGCGTCGATAAGTCAGATTGCATATGCGTCCTCGCCCACTCCACTCGTCGGAATAATCGATATATAAAATCGTGTATTTTAGGAAATGTAGATACCCCTGACGAGATATGGATATATCCAATCCTGTGTGGAAGAGACACATCATTGAAATTCATGTGAATATTGCCATGAAGGGCTGATACAGACTCGAACGCTGAGGAGGGATAAGAGATGTGGACGAACCTGGTAAGGCATGATATAATTAATATTGTTGATTTGGATGTCGTGGTAAATAAAGACCATATGCAGGACCGCATATAGCCGCCTCTGGCTTGCCTCTCCGTGCTTAGCTTAGCTTAGCTTACAACGTCCTAATGCTGAGCACGATTATCCCTCTCATCTCCTCCTCCATCTATCCCTTCAATCGTGCATAACTGTCTGTTCGTAGTCGTGCTGCGCACTGTCAGCTCGTCGTCTGCACGACGGGAATAAACTGGGGAGTGATCTGCAATTACGCCTGAAACATCGGCACGCGCTGTAACGCCATGAGTTGTGGGCGTGCCATCGATGGCGACGAGCCCCTCTTCGATTTTGACTCCATTGAAGGCGTCGTCGACGGCGACGATACTCCAGTAGACGCATTCTCGAGTCCTTCCGCCATGTCTCCTGAGTTGTTCGACATGTCCTTTATCCCACAGTTCTCCCACCTTGACCTATCGTCATTCTCCGCGGCATCGACACCCGCCGAAGTTGTCAACTATATATCAAGAGCTCAGGAGTCCAGCGGCTATGGTTACTTTGGCGACAGCGATGCCGTCGAGACGTTTAAGAACAAAGGAAAGGCAGTTTCGAGACCAATGGATATCCTACCACGAGACAAGTCGGTTTCTCAGTTTGATTTATTCTCCTTCAAAGGCGGTATATCTGGTCCTAGCAGACACAGGACCACCTCACCAATCGCTTCAACTTCCTTCTCGTCTCCTCAATCTCCTGATTATTTCGCATTTTCTCCAACGAGCGATATCGGCCAAGGCTTTGTTGCGGCGAGTTACGCGACGGACATCACCACTCCAGGTTCCTCCTTCTCTGGTGATGCCGCACAGCAACAGCTGATGTCCGAGCTCGCGCAAATCTCGGAGAGCGTAGGAAAGGGGAAGGTGCGCGCCGAGCCGCCGTCATTGCCTCCTCTCTTATTCAGTCCTACCGTATTATCGCAGGGAGAGACGAACTGGCCAATAGATGTCTCGACTTTACCAGTGCCTACAAGTTCATCCGCTAGTCATGCTTCGCCGAGTGTTGTTGAATTCCCAGCGAGTCCCACGCCCCTCTCGGACTCACGTCCTCCTTCACCTGTTCTTAGACAGACTGCTCGCGCTCGTTCATTGACATCATTGTCCTCGGAAGATTACCGTCCATTGGAAACTCGATCTACGAATAGGTCGAAAGCGAGTCTGATTCCTGGTAGGCGCCGAAGAAATTTAGCGCGCAAGTTACTGTTCCGTAACGATGTACGGGATCTTGAATCGGGATATAATGTGCCCGCGAATACCCCTATACAGGGATTGGAGCATATACTTTATTCCAGTTTGTCTGCGCCCTCAACTCCCTGCGTATCTCGATCATTTGCGATTAGTGATGTGTATCAAACACTCGTTACAACGGAGGACGCGTGCACACGAGTGCCAAGTCTGTTTGAGTTTATGCTTCCGAAGGAGATGAAACTCCATATACTCCGGTGGCTTTTGCGTCTTCATGAGGCAGACGGCAAGTTGCTTGTGAATTCCTCGGGTTGGACGGCCCTGCAAGCTGGTCGGAAGGAGAATCGCTGGGTTGGTAAAGAGAAAGGATTTATTGAACTGATTCAACTTAGTAGGGTATGTGCTCAGCTCCTTACTGTACGTCGAAATTTCTAAGTTTGCGTTAGGTCTCCAAGTCATGGCAGGAGCTTGTCTTTGACGGTCAGCTCTGGTACGACCTTGACCTCAAGGCATTCGCACATATTCCGTCAGCTTTACTGCAGCGCCTGGCAGTATCATCAGGCACTTTCATCCGTTCCATCGATTTCGCTGGTCACACTCGTCTCACCGGTTCATCTCTTACGGAGCTCTTGAATTCATTCTGTATTTCTAACAACGCACTCAAAGATTTTACTTCCGCTACCACTCAGCTCACCGATATTAATCTTTCCGGTTGCTCTGGCCTTACGACTCAGGTGGTGCATGACTTGATTAAACGTTCGCCTTTCTTGGTCAGACTCAACGTGAAGGGTCTGTCTGTCGTTACGAACGAAACGTGCAAGTTGTTGGCTATCCACTGTCCAGCACTTGCTTGTCTTGAT
The DNA here is from genome assembly GCA_033182465.1 of Sanghuangporus weigelae. Taxonomy (NCBI): domain Eukaryota; kingdom Fungi; phylum Basidiomycota; class Agaricomycetes; order Hymenochaetales; family Hymenochaetaceae; genus Sanghuangporus; species Sanghuangporus weigelae. The sequence continues at coordinate 1,647,234 of CP137318.1, read as the reverse complement.
CTCAGCCGTTGCTTCGGCATAGACGCACATGGTCTCATATCCTTCTTTGCTCCTCGAGGAGAATTTCGGAAGGTCGAACCTTTGAGGCGCCTTCGTTTGGCGGGACTCAGGCGCGCTGGTGACAGACTTTTATCTGTACTAGGTCGGTGTGCTCCAAACCTCGAGGTCCTAGATCTCAACGGTGCCCGCGAGCTTCACAACACTGCAATAGAGGCCTTTGTTGCCTGCGCGGATGATAATGAAATATCATCAGGGGAAGTTCTCCTCACCTCCCGTCAAGCGGGACGCGATCCTTCGGATCCATCAAAGTACAGACGTCGTGTCACCAAACTTCGACATCTTTCGCTTTCGTATTGTCCACTGCTTACAGACCACACATGTTCACACCTGGCTTATGCTGTGCCGAAGCTCGAGTTCCTAGAACTCGCAGGTGTAGGCGCGGAGCTGAAGGATGATGGATTGGTTCGTTTGTTGAACACGACGCCTTTGATTCGTCGCCTTGACCTCGACGAGGCGTGCGAGATCACTGATGCGACCCTCGCGGCACTCACTCCGCAGAATAACTTTGAGGACGAGCAAGGCAGAGCTCAAGAGCCCGAGACGGGCTCGCAACTCGAGGTCTTGAACCTGTCCTACGCCGTGCAACTGACGAATGACGCCATCCTCTCGCTAATACGGAACTGCACGCGCTTGATCCACCTGGAGCTGGACAGCACTCGCGTGACGGGGACGACGGTGAAGGAGTTCGTGCGGTTAGCGCGCAAGCGCGAAGCTGTAGATACGGAGATTGTTGTGGTCGATTGTCGGCACGTCGGCGACGGGGCGGTGAAAGACCTCTTCGGGACGACGCGCACGCGCAAGGGGTGGCGAGCCTGGGAAGCACAGCATCTGAACTACTTAGATGCGCACGATAATGAAGGTCTTGATGTAGGCTCGGATGAGTGTGACGAGAAGCGCGTTGCGCTCAAGTCATTCTATCAGTGGCAGACTGTGGATTTGGTCGAGGCAGCACGAGAGAAGCGGCGTAAGGCCACCAGGAAGAGCGGAGGACGCGATGGTAAGGGAGGAACTGAGGACGATTATTTCTCGACGAGGAAGTCTTCATCGAGGTGGTGGTCACCCGTATCCAGACGCGCGTCTGGATCCACATCTCCTGCCAGTTGGACAGGCGACAGAGAGAGGGGAGACGGTTGTATCATAATGTAATAAAATCCAGATAAGCTAAAGGTTTGTATCGCGACATTTTTTGTCTTGTTGTACACTGTGCTGTTGTTTGTTTGTACTTTTTGATTCTTTTGTAACGTCATGTACTCACCTACCAGGGACAACTATGTATGTAAATATATATGTACGATATTACGGACAATCTCTTTTCTTCAAAGAATGAATCAATAGACGGTTTCTTGGTACCATCTGCATTGGGAAGATATACGCAAGGATTAAATAGATACATGCATTGAAGGCTGTAAGATGATTAACTAGATGACTTTGCTTCGCCTTTCTTGTCTAGCTTTCGCTTTAGCCCGTCTCCTCCGGTCTGCTTCGTGTAACCTCCTAATGCGGTCATCGATATCGAGGAACTTTCCTCCAACGTCCTTGAAGACGGTCGCAGGTCGATCTGGACCGGAATTGACGACTATAGGCTTTTCTCGCGATATTGTCTTGGGACCCTCCTTCGGCTCTCGTCCAGTAAGTAGTTTGACATCAGACTTGGCGTCGATTGCTTCTTGTCGAATAGCCTGAGCCTCTTCCTTGGCTTTTTCGAGCTCACTCGGGACGATGGGTTTCTGAAGGAAAAAAAATTGAATATGAACTTGCGCATAGTTAGGACGAGGTCTTTTCACGTACTTCGGTATCTGCAACAGGCTCCCAAAACAAACGTTGATATCGATCCCGAGCATGATCATCTGCTTCTTCTTCGTCCTGGATGTCAGAGTCCGTGACGTTCCTGCGCGACTCAGGAACAAAGCCGATTGCAAGCTCCGTTGTGTTCAACATTCGCTCCATTCCAGCAAGGAACCCAGTTTGTAGTTGCTTTCCCTATTGAAAATATAGTGTAAACGTCAGTCATGAACGAATAAACTTAGGCAAGGAGGATAGAGGGAATTTCTTCCATCAGATGTGGTTGAAAGCGGTAGAACCAAGCGGATGAAGGCATCCGGTCTTCCAAGTCGTGAATGATGAAATGGTATCATCTTCCCCCCCAAAAGTGATGGATGGTGGCTCACCTTTGAATTGGCAATGACGGGTCGACGAGGTTCGTATCAATTCTAATCCAGACGTCGTAACAGAATCAGCTCACCTGCTGTAATAGTTGTAGTAAGTCAGTATCATGAAATAATAGTTGAACAAAGAGATTGCAGAAGATCAGAAAGCCATGCATGTTTAGAAGGTTTTAACCATGTAGGTGTCTTAAAGACTAATCGATTTTTGGCTCATCATAATCGAAGCAAGATTTTATATCAAAAACAGACAGAGTGCTTACTTTCAGCCAGTCCTTCTCCATTCCTTTCAACCGCAGAATGGCATCTACTCGCTTCATACTGATGCCGTATGCAACAGCTAACACACGCACGTTGTAGATTTTCGGATTAGACATGTATCGTTCGTAAATAGCTTCCTTCGTCTTATCGGATACTGGAGGAGGAGGTCTGAATGAAGGGTTTAGAGGGAACGGCTGATATTACCCGTTTGTTAAGCTAAGGTTGGCGGGATAAAAAGGAAAGGAACGACCAACATGAGTTTTTCCTAACCAATTCGGTCCAACAGTAGGACTCTTGAATTCAAGACCAGGCCCCTTTAGCCATTCGTCGGCGGCATTGCCCATCGACTTTCGAGGCATGCGCACGCCCCGAGAAAACATCCATCGAGTGGCGGGCACATTGAGCCTTGGTCGTTGGGCGAATACAGACATTTGAGAGTTGTGTTGGCGGAAATTTCAAGTTTTTTACGATCTTTAAGCACGTGATGTCATTTAGGGCCGATCGGTTGCAACTGGACTTGTTCCTGGTGATGAAACTCTCAATTTGACCTTTATGAGCAAAGACGAGCTCTTCTTCATTCTTAGAGCCTTTGCTTCGTTGACACCTATAAAATATCTTGCATGGCCTTCAACAACAGCCATCGAAGAAATTCAAACTTTCTTGATAGATCACCTCATTTCTTCTGACCATTTTCGACTGTATCCGCCTTCCGCAAACTACCAGAAACCCTTTTGGAAATGGATCATTTCCAGAATCGAGGAGCAGGATGAAGAAGTTCAAGAAGAGATCTATTCGCGATATCTGGCCCTTCTGGATCACTCACCGACGTGATTATGTTGTGCTACGCTATGCCGGGGCGCTATTTTCTTACTTCGTTATAGCGAGGTCATCTCCGTAGTTCAGGCGCCTCCGCCATCATATGTTACTTATATATGGCGCGATACACCAACAGGATCTGCCGGAGCAAAACCCGAATTAAGCATTGAAAAGTGTCGCAAATGCACGTTATTTGAAGCTAGGACCATCATTGAGAGCGGAACTACTGGCCTCAGGACCTGGATCGCTAGCTTTGTACTCGCTGATTACCTGATATGTCACCGCAGTACGTGTCTACACAGTCGCATGCATTGGAGCGCTTAGCATTGACGGATGTTTTGCAGAAGGTGTTCTGAAATCATCAAGAATACTTGAACTAGGTTCTGGTATTGGTTTTCTGGGAATCATCCTTGCCCAATTACAGCTCGAGAATATCGAAAACTCGTCCCATATCAATTCAGAAAGTCGAGCGCAACCATGTATATGCCTGACGGATCTAGACGAACAAGTGCTTAGACGCTGTGAAAACAATGTCAAGCTTCCTTGCAGTAAGACCGGTGCTGTTATTCTCCTTGCACTGATAGTCTCAAACTCCTCGCAGATAATGCTATGGCCCACCCGGAATTGCGTATAACGTCTCTAGACTGGACGGATGCTTTAGACGAGAGCCGTAGAAATAACCTGGTCTCGTTCTTTGAGGAAATCAAGCCCGATCTCATACTTGGCGCGGATCTGGTCCGTGAAACTCCAATTGACTGGTTCTGACATCGTATTGACATGACTTTTGGCCGTAGGTGTACGATGTTTCGATTATACCCGCCCTAGTCGCAACGCTACATTTGGCTTTAACTATCGGTCAAACAAATTCATCCGGAAGGCAAGCTATCATTGCGGCTACACGTCGAAACGAGGATACCCTTAGAATGTTCGTGACAGAGGTGAAGAAAATAGGACTCAGAATAGAAGAACTCAATTCTGAACAAAATGAAATTTCTTCGCGTTTCCTGCGAAGTCAACCCGATGCGATAGGAGAAACCGCAACTTGTGTAAAATTGTTTGTCATTACGAACAAGACTGACATGGAGTAGAAGTGCATTTCGGTCATGCATTTGGAAAGCAGCACGGACGGACGAGTTTATTTCAAGTTACGAAGCGGAAATCCAGGCGTTCGTTCCCCTTGTCTTTCGTGTTTTCAAGATAACCCTTGCGTTCCTGGGGAGAAGCCAGTCAGTATCGTCAAAGCATGCGCCCAACAGATAAAGGATACCTCGACTGTCCAGTTGGTCCATATCCTATCCCGCCGTTTGTTCAATGTCCGGTAGAAGAGATACGTCAATGCATAGAGACAGATGTTCATACAACAAATTCCAATGAGGTCCTTATTACCTCGTTTGTCTATGACAATCATTAGAACCCCTTCATCAAGAATGGCTGGTTCTTACATAATGGCTAGACAAGGAAGGTTGGGTCGAATGTTATACTTCGAGCTTCATGGGTTACTTACCTTGTCATCGTCTCGATACAGGTTGGCCTTAGGAACGAGCATCAGTATTGATCAGAGGACCTCATAATACGACGCTTACAATTACTATTGCTCCAGCCTAATTGCGTGTATAGTTAATTCATCATCCTGCTTGGACAATCGTGTTGTACTCGCCTGCACAAACATATTGTAGCATGACGCAGAGATTGTGCGAGTGCGCACGCTATTCGAGTTTCTAGATGCCCACGCCACCTGAATCGGATGCACGTACGGGTAACCTGGATGATCGTAAGCGTCTCATACTGCCACGAATCTTGGATATGAAGACCTGTGATAAGTGTCACCTGTGAAGAATATGAATGTTAAAGTCAAAGCATGATACTTCAATCATGCATACCACCACGAAATAGACCCAGGGCGAGGTTTGCTCCGTAAACGTGTACAGAGCGATAAGCAGCGGTAAGGCCCAGAATTGTAGTACGACGGTCGCAAGCACACGACTATTGACAATCTCGCTAGAATACGCTGCAGAGATCATGTTCACCAGGCCAATAATCGTTGATGGGATCGTCAGCAAGTTTGTCTGTGTCGTAGTGAAACCAAGATTCCGCAAAGAGAGCGTGAGATAGACTTGAGGAGGACCGGTAGGTACTGAAGAATCGGAAAGTGAGATTTATCAAAAGCTGCGTCATTTATCACAATCGGTAGCTCGTAGCTCACTCTGATGTGTGATTCCGAGTATGTATATGGGCCACAGACGCCAATCACAAAGAGCTTCGAATATCTGACGAAGGGATATTCCCTGTCGGTTGTGCATGTCTGACTTGGAAGGATCATCCCGAAGAACTCTGAACGAACCGTTAGTGGCTAGGATAGATTATTAGAGATCATCTCATACCTATTAACGATGATTACTTCCTCTCTAAACGTGATGCATGTCAGAGATGCGGAAGAACTCTCTTGATATTTGCGCACCTCGCACTGAACCAGCCTTTAGGCCTGAACCAAGCTCTCGTCTGCGTTGGACCGGGAGGAAGCAGGAAGAATGAAAGGAGGCCAATCAACATTGTCAAGCATCCCTCGATGAGGAACAAGTATCGCCATCCAGGAAGACCTCCTACGCCCCGCATCTGAAGAATTCCAGTAGCGAGGAACGTGCTGACAATATCAGACAGGTATCCCGAGAACCAGAAATAAGCCAGCCTTATCGGAACTAGAGTATTGAATGTTAGCGTTAAGTTCCCCAAATAGTGCGAATGAAATTTACGTTCTCGCTTTGTATAGAAGTATGAAAGGTAGAGAACAATGTCTGGTATGAACCCGCCCTCCAAAAAGCCAAGAAGACACCTATGCACCAGGGTCATTGCAAGACGAACAAATGAGTATGCGAGACTTTTTTTTAACCTTGTGGCAAGAAATGACGCTCGACCAGTCAGACGATACTGACTCATAGCTACAACACTCCACACAGTGATCTGAGTTCCAGCAGATCAGCGTTCTTGCAGCACTGACTACCAAGCACACTCACTTGAGTCGGAATCCACCTATCAGGACCGACTCGCTTCGAAACCAATTGAGAAGGAAGCTCAGCGATAAGGAAACATAACCGGAAAAGCGTGTTCCCGAGGTTGAAGTCATCAGTTGTCAAACGGAGGTCGTCCAGGAAGTTATCCGCATTCGCTTTTGATAAGTTCCCTCGATCAATGTCGAGCGCGAGATATCTGCTACTAATCAGACATCATAAGATTTTTTAGAGACGGATAAATATGTACATCATGCCTGTCGAAGGAGGCAGTAAATCAATGATAGAATGCATTAAAGCAAAATGTGATACTTGCATGCCCAGAGCATTACGCGCAAGTCTATTTTCCGGACGACTTTCTGAAAACAGCAATTCAGTTAAACAACTGCGAGAAGCCCATCGAATCGGACTTTCTTTCTCCTCCCTCCACGTCCATCTTGCATCAGGATCGAATCTATGCGCATTCTCGTAACTTGACGGTGGTCTGTAAACATCAAGAGTCGCGGGGTCATCGAAAACAGACGGCTGAGTCGCGATGCTGTCCAGGTCATATTTCGAAGACCGGAAGACACGACTCCAGAAATGAGATCGATCTTCTTCGAGAGGAGCAGCCAAGGAAGGCACTTCCTTAACCTCATGCCCAACCTTCTCGAGCGTTGAGTCCTTCTCTTCATTCAAGTCATCGGGAAGCTCGTCAAGAGGCTTAGCTCGATTGAACACAGTAGACATATGGAAAGTCGAAGAAGGATCGAAAGAGTTCGTCCATCCTTGCACAAAAAGAACTGCAAGTCTTATCAATTGTTGAGCGTGAGCACCCAGTACCTCAAGAAGAAGCGTCAAATTTTCAAAGGTGCATGCAGTTGAACATAGATTTGGCGAGCCGCCGAAGAATGGCGCAATTTGGAAGCTTGCGGCACCAATCCAGGTATTCAGCAGGCCCCTTAAGCCCGGGTTTCCCTCGCTTATCGGTAAACGTGATACGCTATTTTTATCATCTAAAAGCGCTGATTGCTCAAGTACATTTGTCGATGAGATCCTATGCCTATCAACTGATCAGTCTGCTAAGTGCGTCCTTTGCTCACCGCCTCGGCATCCCACGACCACGGCCCCTCATTGCACGGGCTGCAGTTCCCGGAGGAGCCCTCGGTCCAGGGTTCGGCTAGAGAAATAGTGGGATATACAGATCAGCTGCCATTCATGTGATGTTATGGGCAAAAAATAGCACTTACTGCTTCGCTCTGGGGATTACGAAGGGTCTCGTCCACGCTGAGGATCAAGCATGCAGCCTCCGTTGCGCTGCTGATCGCATTCACCTTGACGAGACTCGGTTCCCAAACGAATGCTTCCATGTTATTACGTACACCCTCTACACCATCGACGTCGACGCCGGCCCAGAGCTCGCCCTTCGCATGCCGCATGCGAAGCTTGTTGAGAACGTCCGTCGTGTCTAGGCCTGCGTTGTCCGCGATCTGACGAGGGATGACTTCGAGGGCGTGCGCGAAGGCTGTCATGATCAGTTGCATCTTTCCTGGAATAGTCAGGGCATGCTTCCGAACATAGGCAGAAAGATCCATCTGAAAGCGAGTTAGGTAGATACGCAAGGGGATACATACATTCCTTGTGCTTACCTCGACTGCTCCGCCTCCAGCGACTACTTCTCCATTTCGAACAGCTCGCTTCACCACCATTATCGCATCGTGTAAGCTGCGTTCGACCTCCTCGATGAATTGCTCCGCGCCACCTCTGAGTAGTAAGGTGCACGTCTTTGCTTTTGGACAATCCACAAATATGTTGTACCTCTCCCCACCTACTTGTCGTTCTTCAAAGCTTCCACAAGTACCAAGATGTTCGCGAGTAATATCCGTGCACGTCGATTGGACAGAACCGCCGACTGCCTGTACGACACGGCGTAGGTCAGTAGCTGGAACGCGTCCTGCGCAGAAGATGTCGCGATCCGCGAACCATTGCGTCGCAAGATCGCCGATAGGCAATTTGCTAAGTACAACATTCGCACCAGTCTTCGCGATAGCATCAAGTTTTCGGTAGATAATCTCCCATTCCGCATCTACGATTGCCTGGTACTCCGAAACCTGCTCGACACGGACTTCTGCGTTGTCTTTTTCAGCTTTGAGCTCCAGTTCGACATTCAAGCACAGAATGAGAGGGTCCTTGAACGACTTGGGCTGCTGTTCTGCACCCGCATACGTAAAAGTCTTTTTGAAGGCAACACCGCGTATAAGCATCGAGTCTTGCATGCCTCCACCCGGAATTTTTTTGATCCCAATAAGCGACTCATCTAGATCATTCTCGAGACATTCTACGGCGTCGACGACCATATTGGAGAAGAAAGGTTTCTCGGAATGAATCAGTTTTGATGACATTGATGTTGAAGCGCATTTGAGAAGCAATGATCGAAAACGTCTGAAAATAAGGAGTGCTCAGAAACGGACTGGACAACCAAGGAAAAACAAGCGCACTCAGGATCCGACCTGTCCACGGAAACCTGGATAGCTTTGACGCGTTCAATGGCCTGAAGCTTGTGTTAATCTTCTATTCGAAGTCTGAGCTTTACGAGTACGAACCAGCTGTGCAGCCTTGCGGAAACCTTTGACGATAATATGCGGACTGACACCCTCTTCCACAAAGCCGCGGACTTCTTTCAAAAGCTGAGCAGCAAGGAGTACAACGCTCGTCGTTCCATCTCCAACTTCCGCATCCTGAGCACGAGCAATATCGACCAAAGTTCGGGCAGCAGGGTGAACAATGTCGAGTAGTTTCATGATGGTTGCACCGTCATTTGTAATCTGTGCTTCTCCACGATCATTGACGATGAGCTTGTCCATTCCTCGGGGACCCAATGTCGATGCTAGAGTCTCCGCAACGGCAAGGCATGCTGAGATGTTGGAGAGCAGTTGAGGTTTGCCCTGTGAGGTGTCTGTGCCCTCTTTTAATAGCACGACAGTGGGTTGCTGCACATCCAGTTTTAAGACGCCATTAATTATAGTCCATAATGTTAAGATATACATACCATAGGTAATGGTCTCTGCATATTTGCGAGCCCTTTTTTCTCCCAAAATGAACGATTCAATGTGAGCGGCAGCGGCTGCGTAGGTTAACGTAACGCGATTTCTGTGAAGTTCTGTTTCCCACGGTTTCTTGAATGGTGCAGTCATCATCTTCACTTGCTTCAGATTACAGAGAGCAGTACTCATTGTCTGTCTGTCTAGTCTTCAGAGCTCAGATACACAGCGAACACGCAGTTGGAGCATTGTAAGTAAAATGAATTGCGTTGATTCATTAAAGTTTTTTGACGAGTGTTTGATTAGTACATGCTCGTTATACGGGGACCGGTGAGCCCGATTGTTTGCACCGTCTTTTCACCACTGACTGGAGAGTTTAGGCCATGCCGACATGACCAAATAGTACGTATTGGCTACTCCACCCATACATATATGCGATGAATGCTGACGGCTGACTTGGCCGCTGACAGTGAATGGTTGACGCACCAACACCGGGACACTTGCGCGTCCATCGTAGGCCACCCGACCTTGACGTCCTATTTGGCGATTGCTGACGGCGAGAGCATCGGACGGGTTAAGTTTGAGATGACTGAGGTAAGTCGTTTAGGTGAGAATGCTGTACTGCGGATTTCTCATGGATTTTATGTTGTAGCGAATGTTGCAGCCTTGTGGACCACCGCCTAAGAAAGACGAGGACTGAATGTTCGCAGGCCTGAGTAATGACACCGCATCGGGGACAGTATTATGTGGCGTAGGCGGCATCGGATTCATCTCGGGAGCAGTCTGAGCTGAACACAGACACAGAACCCGTTTGTCACTGGGGGATCCGATCGGGCCGTCATTTATTGCGCATATAGACAGGCTTGTATTTCAAAATAGGAATACTACTTTTGCAAGATGTTTTGTCGACCTTTGCAGAAACATTAATCTGGTTTTCGATGCGCAGGACATGCGCGAGTGAACTGTGAATAATGTACGAAATTGTCTGAAGATATCTACTGGCCGGCGGGAGGCATGGAGCGGGACCAAGAAACGTGTGATGTGAAATATATCAGCGGGATCAGATGTGGAAGAAAGGCAGGGTCTGATTGGGGAACGCGCCCACCGGCTTCTCAGCTCAGCACCACTCCGCCCATTCGAGTCGTCCCTTTCTTCCTCCGACACCCATCATCTCAGCGGAAGTGTATCGTCGGCCAGTCTTCAGTGTGCTAGCAGCAAGAGCGCAGCGCATATTGGGCTAGTTAACCGCGACCCTTTAGACGGCACTGCTTTGATCTGCGCGTACTAGCACACTGACACAGTATCAGGTGAATTCCCTACTACCTTGTTTTCACATCCTCGCATTTTCCTTATGGCTTTTATCTCTCATTATCATTACAGGCCACCATCATATCGCAAACGTTACCCTGGCCTCGTGTTCTAGGCCTCTTTCGTCTTCAAGCCACGCTCGGACTCCTTTAAAAACTTTTTAGCTTGGATCGTCATGTCTCTCAGTTCAGCTTCATCTGCAATTTATAGACGCTCTTATTTGAACTGGGACGAGTCCTCGTTCTCATCGCTTGACCTCCAGGATACATCTCCATCACACCGCTCACCTTCCCTGAGAAATTCAAGACCCTCATCTTCCTCATCCTCCCGTGGCTCGTTACGCGAGTCTGCGCCCCGCCCACGTACAACTTCCTACAAAGAGTCGAGGAAACGGAGAGACTCAGCCGCTCTTCAGTCGTCGAATCGAATGTCGTTTATTGATTTTGGAGAAAATACGTCAAGTCGGTTACTCGGTTCACTGAGGGGTCGCATGCAGAGAAAGAGGTCTGCTCCGTTACTTGGCAGTTCTCACCGGGCCATAGCATCCAATGAACCCAGTACGTCTCATACCGCCTCATTCCGACCAGGGTCAAGTCGGTTTGCATTTGGTACCGCTCGAGATGACAACGACACTTCATTGAACGTGATGGACATGAATCCACTGCTTAGCTTCAGAGACGAACGGAAGCGCACTCTCATGCCTGATGAGATCGTAGACGGTGTTGGTTATGGCATTCGCCAATCGCGTCTGTCCACGGTGGCCGAGTCGGAAGCTGCGGAAGAGCCGGACGGCTCCAAGGCAGAATTCCGGCCATTGTCGCTCAAAAAGAAAGACGGGACGCTTTTACACTCGTACCCACGTTCTGACGCTCCTTACATGCGAAGTTATAACAAAGTTGATCTACAAAAGTGGGTTAAAGTCTCATAGAAGAAAAAGGAAGTTCCACTGATATATTTCATTTCAATCTTAGCGATGCATATTCTCATCTTCTCCTTCGCCGCCTCAATACTTCCGGAACTCCGAGCTTTCGAGAATACTTATGTCCACCGGAGGACGTGCTCGACCTCGGCTGCGGTCAGGGTACTTGGGTCCAAGAGGCTGCCACAGCATGGCCAGCTGCGAAAATCGTGGGATACGACATCGTTGATCTATTCAATGAATCTGAGAAACCACACCCGAATGTCACTTTGAAGAGTGGAAACTTGTACGTTCATATTGATCATTCTCATGGAATGCCTCGACTGACAGACATCTGATACGCGAAGCGTTGCGCACCGCCTACCTTTCGATCCTGGGAGTTTTGATCTCGTCAGGTTAGCTAACCTAACCGAAGCTATTCCTCTGCACAGATGGGAACATGTTCTTGTCGAAGTGCGCCGCGTTCTGAAACCAGCGGGTAACTATAATTCATCAATTTTTGCGAGCGGGCCCAATTCTTATTGCAATTTCCATTTGGTACTTAGGCCGAATAGAGATTATCGACGATGAAATCTCGTTTCCGTATTCTCGGCTGACGCGTGGGGTATCCGGTTCGGGATTCTTACGAAGAAAAGGCTCTCGCGATGTCCGAAATAGCTGGGAATCCAATACGTCCAAGCTATCGAGCGACGCGCCTGACTACTCCGAACAAACGACTGACACTTCTTTCCTTGACCTTGACGCCATGATGAAACGAGATAGTATTGGCTCAGCCCCAGGCCTGTGCCGGGAGGATTCGCCTTCTGAAGAGAGTACAGATTCTCTGCGGACTCCTATTGACGATCTTTATGGCCTTGCAACGTTGCTCGAATCGAAGAACCTATCCGCGAACAATGACACCTCGATGCCGTCTACGCCCCTTTGTCAAGAAATCGAGGAAATTTACAAGCGGATGCTCGAGACCATATATGATATAAGTACTCGCCCAAGCGACTTCCTGGAGAGCCTACTTCGAAAGGTCTTTGGACCAGCTGGAAAGGTTAAAGTGCTGAAGGATTTCCAACTATTCCTACTTAATCCGGAAATGCACGATCTCGTGGTCTCGAGCAAGAGTGCAGATCCGGGTTTGGATAGCCCCAGAAAATCAAGGAAGCTGTTCAAGACTGAAAAGGATGGGAGGAGAATCGATAAGAACAAGGAAATTCTGGACAAGGTTATCGTCTCACAGAGCAAAAGCAAGGCTTTGCGAGTACTTGGAGCAGGTGATCCTACTCCAGCATGGAATCCTATCAGCACGAATGCATCCGACAATTCAGATATTATCGAGGAACAGGCGCAGGCAAATCCAACAACGCGAGCGCGTGCATCATCGGCCTTTTCAGCATTGGCCTTCCCAGCTTCTTCTCGTCCCTCTACTTCATCTTCTGTTGCCTCTCAGGCGAAGAGTCACAACAAGCCATCAGGACTGTTCATCTTTCCAGACCAGTTTCTGGAGACGGCCTCGTTCGAGTTGGAGCGATACTTGTGCAAGCATCTTGATACATTACTCGGATGTAGGGCTGCCTTGGATGAGTACGTCATGAGTCTGCGAGACGAGAACGGCGAAGTGATTGCGCAGGAGGATGACTGGCACGACATGTTCTGGGAATACGAACGTTCGAGGCGTGAGCGATTCGGGCTCCCAAATACGGGAGGCGTATTAGATGATGCGGAAGATGAGGATGAGGATGTAACTAATCTGCTACTAAAGGAGCCCGTTCGACATCCGCGGACAGTCGTCCAGCCTGTGGCGGCGGCTATCAATAACCGAAGTTGCCCACGACCCTCAACTACTGATTCTTCTGATCAATCTAAGCAACCCTCAACACTCGTTAGACGGATCCGCGTCTTTGAAGCTTATAAAATTAAGCCCACTCTCCCTTCTTAACAGGATTCCTTCGGCTTTCACTTTCTCATCTGCAGGATCACACGCTATCTCGTCCTCATCATATTCAAACATCTCTGAGTATCAACATTCTTTTTATTATCTCCTTTATATTGATGATATCCCTCTCATTTTCATCGGCGCATTCTTGGACTTTGGGATCTGGTTGGTTGTATTTTTTTTTATAACATCACCATTGCTTTCGATCGTGGAATGCATACTGTTGTAGTACCACTTGCCTTCTATCTTCCAAGTTCCGATACTTTTCGTTGCTTTGTTTGTACTGTACGTGGAAACTCATCCAACCGGGAATAATCAATACCGTTTAAACTGATACAAAGTGAATGAATGTTATCATTAGAACATGCAAGTGCCATTGCACGTCAAGAAGTCGCTTCGGGTCGGTTTTTCTTTTTGTTCCTTTTCTTCTTCGACTTTGCTTCTTTCGGGTTACCGGCATCCGAGCTTGCACGACTCGCATTATCTGCTGAGGCATCCTTGTCAATAACTGCAGCGAGCTTTTTGTTTTTCTTCCTTGATTTATCGTTGGTCTCTGAGGTAGAAATCGGTTCCTTTCCATGAGCTACAGATACTGTTGTCAGCAAGCGAACAATCTGCAATTCAAGTGAAATGAAATGAAACGAATTGATGGCTCACGACCAAATGGGTCTATGGGACGTCTCCTCTTCTTTTTCGGCGACTCGGAAACCGTTACTTCTTGTAGTTTCAATGATTCCGTCTCTTTGCATACTTCTGTCCTCTCCTTCTCCACCACTTTAATGCTTGTTTCGTCTGCTGCATCATCTATGACATCCAAGCCAAGCTCTTCGGAGTCTGATTCTTCCGCAACCCTCCGTAGGTATTCTTCTCTTTCCTTCATCTTTTCGGTTACTCGTACAGGAATTGACGTCGAGCTTTGAGAATTTGAGGGGCCAGCTTCTTTCGAAGTGGAATCTGCAGCAGAGATGTTCTGCTTTGCTTCGGAGATGGCGTGCTTGATGAACCTCCCAGCGGCCGCTTTGTCTATTTCCGTCGTCCTCTCTGTTTCAAAGAGTTATATTGCAGCCCCAAACTGTCAGATGGAATACGCACTTTGGTTCGATTGTTCCGCATCCTTGATCTTCTCAAAATACTGTTTCACGCGCTCCTGAGATTGAAGTCGGAGGTGAATCTCCGGAACCCAATCTAATGAGAACAAAAGGACTTCATACAAGTTCAGAGACGACAGCGTGAGTCTTTGGGTCAATGCCTCGTGTTTTCAAGTATACTAGGAACAACGGAGTTAGCAGTAGCACATATGCCTCGGAGCACCTTTGCGTACTAAAGATGAGGTCGTTTATTAGGTACGGTAAGAGTACTTGCAGCTTGGCCTGTTGCAAGGTATCTAGTGAATCGAGGGTGTCTGGCAGTGACTTGGAAAACAGAGGCTCCAGTTTCTCTTCTAGCTCTCTGAGAGATTCTGACAGAGCAATAACTTTGTTGGTCTGCTTCTTAATACCGCTAGTCATTTTACTAGTAGTTGAAGATGGATGAGAGTAAGGATGAATAACGCCTAATTGACGGCTGTGACATTCTACGTGACATGGTCGCGTTTTCGCGACTGGGCGCGCCTTCCTATCGACCACTATGTCCCAGAGCCCCGAAGACCTTCCCTTGTTCCTTGCAGCTTCCGATGACGAAGACGAGGCTGTGAAACAGAACGAAAATGACACGCATAACCGAAATGTAAGTCTTCACTAGATGCAGCTTGCTATGTATCTGAAAGCTTTGTATACCCAGTCACTTGGCGATGTGGATATGCTGGTAGATGGTCGAACGGAAGGACAACAATGTAGCACGAGAAGCTCTTTGGCTCCTCTATCAAGTCCTAGGAGTGATGCGATGTCTCTCGTAAACAGCGACGATACAAGAGTCGAACCTTCCTCCTCCATCACGCAAGGACCTTCTTCTGAAACACATCCACGAAAGAAGAGGAAGGTTAATCAAACGCGGCTATCCTCCCCAAAACGCCAGTCTGAGTATTATCTCGGCTCTATTCTCGTCGGAAATGCTTGGAGCACTGTACGAGGCACGGGATACGTAAAGAGCGGTGATCCTATCCTGGTAGAAAGAGAAACTCTCCAAGACGAGAGCAAGAAGAAAGGGAAGGGTAAACAAGTGACGATCAACAGCATGTTCAAGGCTCAATCGAAGAGCGTACAGACCAAGAAGCTGAAACCGAACACGATTGTCAGGCTGACCAATATGCGAGGCTTCGGTGCGTATTTATCTCACTGACTCCTTCATGGACTGCTTTCGAACTTAAGTTGCATAAGAATTTGGCAGGCTGCCAACAGACGTTTCTAATTGGGTCTCAAAGCTTCTCGATCTCGGTAAGTCCATCGTCTTCCCCCCTACGAAACACTCAAGCTCACGTCTTTCCAGGCATAATCAGCTTTAAAGGGAGTACAATGGTTGACTGTCCCGAAAAACTGCACTCCGGTGCTGATCTTCTTGTGTCCCTGTCAATATACATTATGTCTTCCGCTTTCAAACGTTATTCGCCGAAACCTTCAGGTTCGGAACCTGGGCCTTCCAAGACCTGGTTTGATGAAGGTCGGGAAACAATCGAGGAAGAGACACTTCGCAGCCGCAAAGCTTCACTGCAACAGCTATTTGACAAACTCGGTCTCAAGCCTAAAACTGGCAATATTCCGAGTTTAGGGAAAGAAAATATTCCGCCAGATGGTATCCAGAAGCCGCCTGCCTTAGTCAATGGCTCGAAGAAAGGCCTGAACAATGTGGAGGGAACGCGGGATCAGGAAGTTGACGTAGATGAAGATGAGGATGATGAAGAGGTACTGAATGAAAATGATCTGGACGTTATATATAAGCGGTGGGTCTAGTTGAGATCTTGTCCATCTCGTGGATGGTATTAATCGTCTTATCCGCACAGTGCACGGATTGGTGACGCGGATATGGCAGAGATGGAGCCTTGCGATTCCTTTCTGCTCAAATTACGACCGTATCAGAAACAAGCTCTTCTGTAAGCCAGTCCAATGCTATTTCGGGCTCATGTACAACGGTGCTCATGACGCTGATGCTGACCAAATAGATGGATGTACTCACGGGAGACCGGATCTGCATCTGCTCGTCAGCCAAAATCTATGCATCCTCTGTGGTCTGAGTGAGTCGTTGCTATCATACTATTTCGGGCCTCTTGTCCTAACCTTCATGAAAGATACGCTTTTCCTGCAGAGCCTGACAGGGATGGCATGGTAGATCTCACGCTTGACGAGACACCGTTTTATTACAATACTCATTCTGGAGAGTTAAGTCTTGGGTTTCCGCAAGCCGACAATATCTGTCGAGGCGGTATTCTGGCTGATGGTACGTTTTCGATTCCCCTTGCGCGATGAATTAACCAATCCATTCATGTTGCATCTAAAATCAAGAAAGTGAGTAATTATCTCCCTGACTACATTTTGACGGGGCTATTTACCTAGCTTCTCAGTGGGAATGGGAAAGACTATTATGGTATCATCCCTTATTCAGACGAATCGCGGCGAGAAACCCGAAGAGGACATACCTGCTGAGCATATCGATCAACAACGATCGAAAGAGAAACAGTTGAAGTTGGACGCCGCGTTCCGTCCTGCGGCCAAAAAGCAGCCTCCACGACGGAGAAGTCGCGCTACGTTAATTATTGCTCCCGCATCCCTTCTCGACCAGTGGGCAACCGAAATTCGACGCTCGAGCGGAAAGGGCACGGTAAATGTCATGGTCTGGCATGGTCAAAATCGTGAAGACCTCGAAGCAATGATTGATTCGGACATCGATGCGATAGATGTCGTGGTCACTTCATATGGCACTCTTTCGTCTGAGCATTCGAGGCTAGATAAATCAACTAAGTCTGCTTCAATATTCGATAGTAAGCCAATTCATCGTATCTCTCGTGAGCGAATTTACATTACTGTCCAGTTGAATGGTTCCGAGTTGTGCTCGACGAGGCACACAATATAAAGTCAAGGACTAGTAAAGCCGCGAAAGCGGTATTTGATCTGAAGGCACCTCGGAGATGGACGCTGACAGGTCAGTGGGATACCGAGTCAGTATAATTTGCTGCAGCTGAATCGTTCTGAATAGGAACTCCTATCGTGAATCGGCTTGAAGACTTATATTCGCTTCTGTACGTCCATCTTTACTTAATATGAAACAGAGGCTTACATTTCCTCAGCCGATTCTTGAACTTCGCGCCTTGGTCAGATTACTCATTTTTCCGATCTGTCGTTACTCTTCCGTTCTTGAATCGAGAACCTAAGGCCATTGAAGTCGTCCAGGTCATTCTTGAAAGTGTGCTCCTGCGTCGAGAAAAGACTATGCGGGACCGTGATGGCAACATGATCGTCCAATTGCCGGATAAAGAAGTAAGTGCTTCATATGTCTAAGGGTTTCGCATAATGGAGCTGAATATTGCTGCAGATTAAACACGAATATCTCGAGTTCGGACCTCTGGAGCGCAAGATATATGACAGTCTTTACAACACCGCGAAGCGGAATTTTGACAGACTTAGTGCCAGTGGTTTAATCGGAAAGAATTACACTCATATTCTGGCCATGCTCATGAAGTATGTGGCGAGGCTTCTATTGGGCTCCGTGCAAAACTCTTTCTGACATGTCATTGCAGGTTACGTCGGGCGGTGCTTCATCCTAGTCTAGTCCTGTCTCAGGATGATGAAAGCACTTCAGGTGAATCAACTTCCAAATATGTGGACGTCGATGAAGTGATAAAGCAATTCGTGGCCAATGGCGAGGCGGACAATGGATCCTACGCTCAGACTGTGCTAAATAATCTATCATTGAAAGAAGACGAAGAGTGCCCTATTTGTATGGACGTCATACAGGAGCCAGTACTTATATCAGCATGCGCTCACAAAGGGTACGGCTTTCTTTCATGTTCACAAGATTCTTCGGTAACCTATTTTTCTAAGTTGCAAGGATTGCTTTCTGACTTCTCTGGTGAGCCAGGCAGAGAAGGGCGAAGAGGGTTCATGTCCGATATGTCGCCGAGGACCTGTGAAGGTGCGCGCGTGCCGCGAAAACGTTTGCTCAGCTCTCATTTTGCATTATATTCATACTTTTCAGGAAGATCAACTACTGGAGATCGTGAAACGCAAGAAAGCTAGAGCTATAGGCATTGGAATAGATCCTGAAGCCCAGGAGACTGTTCCAAGCGATGTCCCTCGATCTTCACCCGAATTTGAACTTCGAAGGAATGACTTCAAGAGTTCGACAAAGCTGAATGCCCTAGCACAAAATCTACGTCAGTCGGCGTCATTGTGTTACATGTTACATCGTGCTAACATTATCTGGTGACAGGACGACTGAGAGACCAAGATCCTTGCTTCAGAGCTATCATCTTTTCTCAGTTTACCAGCTTTCTGGATCTTATCGAGATAGTCCTGGATCGAGAGAACCTAGCATGGTATCGCCTAGATGGCTCGACAGAGATTAAGAAGAGACATCAGATCATCGCCGAGTTCAATACACCTTCACGGGCGCCAAAAGTCTTTATGTTGAGTTTAAAAGCTGGCGGCGTCGGTCTCAATGTGAGTCGCGTCTCTTGGTATTTCTCCTATCCTGCGTTGATAAACCATTTCGCTAGTTGACGTCGGCAAATCATGTTTTTATGGTACTCCTTTTCGGTCCGCGTTGGCTTTATTATTCACTAAGTGCTCTTTTTCTAGATGGACTGCTGGTGGAATGCGGCTATTGAAAATCAAGGTATGGCTTGTTCTGCTCCGCATAATGCCAAGACCAACAAGCTCGCTTTTCAAGCCATCGACCGAGTCCATCGTATAGGGCAAGAAAAGACAGTCTTTGTAACACATTTCATCGTAAGTGCTTTGCTACATTGCCAACCTTTACCTAGTACGAGCGATGTTTCAGGTGTCGAATACTATTGAGGGCCGAATCCTTACGATCCAAAAGAGGAAGACTGCGATCATAAAGGAAGCGCTGAAGGGCCAGAGCGGCTCTGATTCTGAAACTTTGGAGAATCTTAGAATTATGTTCGACGAAGAGTGATGTCACTTAGAGTGTTAGGGGTAACACTCATCTTCGTGCAATGTGATACCAGATTCCGATCCCGAACAAATTCAATAAACACCAAGCTACCTTTTGCCTGGTTACGAATCGCGGAATGTATCATCGGTTTTTTTTCTCCCTTTTTTCGCTTGACCTGGGTATGGAGGTAATAGTCGCCAGACGTTCTTTGGAACATGCGCCATGGCAGCGACTCTTTCGCTTCGGATAAACATGAAGCGAAGGTCCACTCAGTATGAATATTACCATGTCAACGCTCGAAGTCAACGGAGCTTGTGAGCTAGGCAGAGGGAGAGCTTTAAGTCCCCACAACCGAATTTCTATGTCTCTTATGCCCTCTTGCTCATGGCATTTACTGCTGAGTCCAACTCTGACATTCGTACAAGTCTTCTGAATATTCTTTCGAACCTCCAAGCTGGAAGAGTAAGCAAGACACTCAATGAATACCGTGATTATCATTAAAAATCTGTTTCTAATTCACTAGTTCGTTACCAGTACGCATATATCATCATTCCGGTTATTTTCATGATCTGATTACTCTATGTAGCCGCATGCCTCGCCCTTTCGGTACGTAATACCTTTAGCTCTATAAGAGCTGAAAAAAATTGAACTATACCACTTTCAGGTCTACGATTATTTGATCACGCTAGCAGAAGAGGTACTACGAGATTTCGCCTTCATAATTCAGTTGCTAATTAAGCAATATAACGCCAGATTGATCTGTTCTGGGATTCTACGTGGAGTATTACGAAATGTTTGTTTCTGTTGAACAGATACACGGTATTCGTGGATCCATTATTGTATATGTCTCGTAAGTATACCCTTAATCCTCACTTTCGTTGGAGATTTCTGACGAATCTCTGTCAGTCACAGTGTTTTCTCTCGAATCAGAGGCAAGTCGGAACGGAAGCGATTACTATGACCACTAAGTTAGTCTTTGCTCCAGAGATCGTTCTGTTTGTCGGCTGTCAACGTGTTCGCCTGTGAGGTGTTCTCGTTCCTTTATTATCTTTCTTGAGTAATACTGAACTTCTGATAGGGACGTCGACAGCGGGCATATTCTTTGCTCAAGGTACGTTGAACGGCGAAATAGCTATCAGTCTTCTGCCAATTGCTGATCTTTGAAAAGTCATTTTAAAACTCCGCACATGGGCTATTTGGGGAAAGCATAGATTAATAACAGTTCTGCTCGTCGCAGAATGTATGGTATGCAACCACAAAAGATTCATGAGGGGAGCGTATTCTGACGTGATTGTCTAGATAGCTCTTGCCATCGCTATTGTCTTTATTACGAAGTATCTGGAAGGGGTTGATTGTAAGTATCCGATTCAAGTCAATTGCGCCCATATTCCAAGGGTCTGACATATTTTCAGTCTTTCCAGGCAGCGTTCCTGGGGGAGGTTGCAATTTCACATTCGCAAACCGGCAGATATTCGCAAATTTCATCTTCATACTTGTCAGCGAGACATGTGAGTTTCTAAGACACGGAAGCTGATATGCAGAATGCCTAAAGATTTTCTCAAGCGGTGTTGATACTGCTACTCATTAAGGCGATCCAATATTGTGCGTGCCTTTGTCCTTGGACCTCTTAGCGACTTACCTTCAAACGTACATCGTTCAAGTCCGACACGGTGACACTCTACTCATGACATGCATACTGAGGGATGGTAGGCGCCTTTCCGCTCCCTCTTTGATAAGTGCTTATCCTTTTATTCAGGATTATTATACTTTCTGTTCATATTAGGTTGTTTTTTGTGGGGGTACCTCATCATGGAAAAATCGCTAATGCCTATTTTAGCCACATCGATTGCAAACGTTGTTACAATCCTCGTCGCCCCAGTACGAGATACATGCCCACTGCCCAATGACTTCTACTAACTATTCGTTCAGGTCGAAATCCATACCATGCTTGTTACGTACGTTTTCTCTTACTCTACTCCTCATTAAATACTATATAACGACATTTGCATGTGCGTGGCAGCTTTCAACGTGTCATGCACAGCTTATTATGCACTCGAGTCCTTCTCCATATCCGTAGCGTACTGGTTAAGCATAGGTTCCATGAGACAACGCTCTCGCCATTGGACTCGTCCTTCTCTATCACATATCTTCCTGCATACAATGCTAGACAATCGGAAATCCAATGAATCTTGTAAATCAGAGCCTGATATCTGCTCGGAGGCTTCATTGTTGGAGACAAAAATTTCCGAACGTATTGATGTCCAGCAAACTCTGTATGAAGTACAAAACAAAATGATGAGAGTGGGATTCGAACCCACGCCCCCGAAGAGATTAGATCCTTAGTCTAACGCCTTGGACCGCTCGGCCATCTCACCTGACATATCCAATGTTTTCTGCAGTAATATAATATGAAAGGAAATTTTGAAAGTATACTTGTAATTAAAAACTTGAAATTCTTCAAATGATCAATCAGAAAATAGTACTATGCACAGAACGCGTGAAACACTGGGCAGAACAGAATTTAAAGACAAGACACGATGTAGCTTTTCACAAGACTGCTTCCGAAATGGTGAAATGAACTTGGTCACCCTCTCCCAAAGTGAGCCGAACTGGTAGACGCGGGTCAATTCGCACTGGCTAGAACACAGAAGGTACATTAGCAAGCTGATTTTAAATAAGTGGCATCGACTCACCCCGCTATTCCCGACATAGAAATCGCCACGCTGGAAGTTACGTGTGATTGCTGCCGCTTCTTCCTCCGTCAGAGGTCTTGGGCGCTTCGCAGGGCGGAACGTTGAGGTACTGGCTGAGTAGTCGTAATAGTATGGTCCGGGTTGAGGAGGGATTTGTCCCATGAATGTTGCAGGAGGTGCAACCGGAACAGTGCTCGCGGTTGCTAAAGACGAGATGTAAGATACATACGAGACTAGAAGACTCCGGCAACGTGATTGCTCACCCTGTGCTCCGGGAGTTTCGTTTTCTGGATCAGGATACTGACAGGACGCGCCCAGGCCGCGTTTCAAGCAGGACTAAAAAAGTATATCATTCAGCTGACCTGCCTTAACTTTTTATTGAGCAATAACTACCTGGCACGGTAGGACCTGTAGAATATTTTGATTAGTCTTAAGTAAGTTGGAGGGCACGAGTAAACATAATCTTTACCTCGCTACACCGAGTTTTACCAGCATGGCACGCCGTGCATGCTCTCCGAACTGAATAAATATCAGCCGTCGCCACAGTTGAATATACTATGTGCGCCAAACTTACTACGAGGTATTGGAGAAGATCGACGTTGCTTGGCCTTGCCAGTAGAACTCCCATCTCCTCCGGGAGTTGCGGGCGGCTGTTGTTGCTGAGCTTGTTGATCAAGCTGTGGTTGATACTGAGTCGGCTCAAAGGTTGGCGGCTGCGGGGCACCGTCATGGCCCTGACCAGGTGCCGCGGGTTCATTGAAGGCTGACATTTTGTTTATACTGGTGAGTGCTGTCGCGGCTCGGACGGGCGGGTGACGGATAGCACGGTTGGCGGGGACGGTCGCGCGGAGACGTACGGCTGGACAGGCAGACTATAAAGGGTCACACGGCACAATCGGGCCGGTTGCGTGTGATAATGACGGCGCAGCTTAGCGTAGCCGCATGCCGTGCTGGCAGCCCAACGAGGGAGTTGCCTTATTCGACTCTCTTCTCGTCACAGATGAGACGGTGCGTTCGTAGAGCGGGTTGGCTATGCCATTTCCGCCGGTGACGGTGGCACATCACAACAGGCAAGAACAATTCAATTTCCGTAAGGTTCTTCCCGCTCAAGCGGCTCACGAACGGAATGAGCCCGTGTTCGGCCGACACGGCTGAATTCGGCTCGTTTCGTCGGCGATCCGTGCCGGTATTAATTACATATCTACAGACGCTTTGTATGCCTTCCACAGAGTATTGACGTCCTCGCCAGTTAACTCCTCAAACACGCTCTCCTTGTATTTCTGATCACGCATAGAACCGTTCAATCTCCTTACAAAGCCATTTCCTTTCACATCCTCGATCTATGGAAGGGATTAATTATCAGAATATATCTCTTCTCTGAAAGGAACAAAACGACTTCTCACCCATTCCAGGAAGTATCCGGTAGCCTGGTAGCCTTCGTCCCATCTGTTTCCGCCTTTCCTCCAATGGGGTGGCGAGAGGCCGGTCTTCAATCGGACATAGTCTATGGCACATGGCAACGTCTCAGCGAAGCCATTCGTCTTCGTGGTTCGTGTTATCTTACCTGCAATACCTTCTATGAGACCGCCTGGACATGATCCCTTCCCGTTGCATTGGAAACAGTGTACCATCTCGTGCACGAGAACACCTATGATCTCTTCCTTTACCCTCTGTCGGCTGTTGACGATATGTCGCACACTGAGATGAATTTCTTTATGGTCATCATCGAGTTCGCTTCCTTTCGTGTACGCAACGCCGTCCATATCATCCAGATGCAGTGTGACCGAGCGGACGCTGTGAGATGGGTTCAGGTCTGATTCAACTGAAGTCAGCGAGAATACCCACTGCCTAGGACATGTCTGAACAGTATAAAGCCATTTGAGTACATTTGACACAGCATCGGCAAGAGCAACGGATGGATCGAGATGTTGGAAGAACAGTCTCGCGCCCGGATGGGATAAGTCTTTGACCTTCAGTCGCAGCTTCACTGTCGGCCAGTCCACTTGTCGTGGCACGTAACTCGGCTGGTATAGAAGAGTCTGCTGCGCGTTACTTCCTGCCATGAGTTGTGATCGCCCGCTATTGCCCTCCTTATTAGCGCCGGGCAGATGTGGCAAAGGTATGCGCATGGCCGTCGCAGTTGAGAGGGTATGACACCCAAAGGTCTTATTATTGCCACGCGTTTGAATGTACGTCATCCCAAAATAGAGATTAGTTGCTACAAATACATACATTGCTTGATATCAGACATTGAAGCTGTCCTCCAGATTAACAAGTATAAACAATAAGTTACAGGTTGCGTTCCATGCAAATTGAGAAAGCGATGACGAAGCGAGAGCAAGTGTCACGTAGGTGTATCATCCTAATTCCTCTTCTAACTCCCTCGCCAAGAAATCCTCGTCAATTTCTTCCCCGTCTTCTGTCTCGTCATCTCCTTCGAGACTGGCGTTGCTGCCATTCTCTTGAGTCGGAGTTGCTGGGTTGCTAGACTCATTTGCAAGTGAGCCATCATCGCCCGCCGTCGTGGTAAGCTCGTCTGCCGAAACAGCCGTCTTGAGCTTCGACATCCCAGAACGGTCCGCTGCGACCCTTTTTCGTTTCGCCAGTGGAGAGCGTAACTCGTCCGGTATTTGACCAAGCTCTGAAGGTGTGATGCTTCTTAGTCGTTTGCGTTCCGGTCTAGAAAATGACTATCAGAACTAGACTTGACTATTCAGCCGATTTCTCACCTCAGGCTATCCGTCCCGTTATCTGCATATGATTCGTCTTCAATATCGTTACTGCTCCGTACGCTCCGTCTATCAGAATCGTCGTCAACATCCTCGCTATCACTTTCCATCATCGCGGCGTCGACCTCATCGTTGGCCTCTTGCCAATCCACCTCGTTCAGATTCAAAGATGCCTCCGTATCGAGTCCCGTCACTCCAGCTGCACCTCCTGTAGGAGCAGCAAGTGACTCGCTGTATTGAATTTCCTCCAGCGAGTCATCATCATCACCGTCCTCAACAAGGCCTTCAGGGTCCGTGTCGCTCGAAACTGCATTCGGATCTGAGGGAGGACTAGATGATGCCACTTCGTTCTGCGGAGACGCGTCCTGGACTACGTCAAGAAGATATCGACGCTCATCTTGCCGCTTCCACTGAGCAATGGAATCTGTGAACCATTGGAGCCAGACGATGAATATCCCAGGCTGAGATTTAGCCTTCTCGACTTTCTGAGTTCCTCGCTGAACAGCGCCCATCAGTCTTAGATAGTCTCGCTTAGGAACGGGCTTCTCCTACCTTTGCAGCAACGACGTGAGTAACTTCTTTTGTTAAATCCTTATGACAGGTGGCACCAAATGCCCTCGCCATCCTCCAAATCTCCGTCACTTCATGATCCATTCGAATGTTTGTAGGGATTACACCAGAAAATAGAATATGGACACCTTTAAACGTATCTTTCCGGATGCTAGGGATAATGTACTGCGAAAGCCCTCAGACATCGTAATGCAGCATAAGCATTCCCGCTGTATGACTCACCTTCACGTCATAGGGAACCTCACGCTCTCCAACTGACTTACGCTGTCTATTATTCTCGGGAAGTCGATTGTCGTACGCAGCAAAGAACCTTGCGTGAACTTCGTCAAGAACCTATGCCGGTCTAGGTCAGAAAGAGTAACCAAAACCTAGATCATGATAGCACGCACTCGTCCAACTCGTAGGAGTTCGTCATCATCATTTTTAAGCAAAGCCTTCCTATGATGCTTTGCTTTCATTTGGTCAGCTTGAACCGGGGGTGTGCCATTGGATTGTCCATCATTGCGAGGATTTGTGTTTGCAATTTCATTGGATTTCTCCGTGTCGTCATCATCGCTTTCCAGTTGCTCCTGCTTCTTTGCCAATGGCCTTTCTTCGACTTGAGCCTCCAATGCAAGAGCATTACGTGCGATCATGTCTGACTTTGATACTTCTGGCTTATCGTCCGTAGGCTCATCGGAAACTTCATCAGAACCTAGTTCATCATCGTCAACGGGTAAGGAAGGAGGCGGTGACGAAGGTATGCGCGTTGGTGGCGTAGCATCAGCAGTGGACGGTGATGCCGGGGTCTGTGCGACATTACTAGCACCCATAGCATCAACCTTAGGAAGAAAGGTGGAGTTGATGTCTCCAATCCCAATGAAAAAGTCGTCTGTACGCAAAACATGAATAAAGAATCGACATCGATAAATTTAGAGTACCAACATGGAATGACCTTTATCAAATTCGGGGACCACTCCCAGACGTCGGCTCTGTCGTCAATAATCACCACCATTGATGTATCGCAAGGAAACAGACGCCGCAAATTCTTCTGCGTCAGACCTTGCACAGATAAAACTTTGTAAGCGTTTCGAAGATGCTGCATGCCAACTAACGTACTGCCACTCTCGTCCCTACTTAGAATCCGCCCTCCAAACAATCGACCATCAGGATCAATCGCTGCGCAAACTTTTTCCGCGTACGCCCTCGTGCCCATTGTGTAAACATGCATCTCATACTTGCTAGCTACAGATGCGAGGAATTCTTTCCATCCTGGTCTTGAAGCGAGTTGAGACGTGTCTGCCATATATGACTGAAGTTGACTTACCTGGGCTTGACATAATATAAGCAACCGTCATTCTGGATACTCTTCTCCGATGGCTTGCCTCTCCAGCGCGGCGCAGGGGTGCCGAAATTATCAGGAGGTAAACGGAACTTCTTGACATCCTTAAGTGCCTCCCAATTTGGATTAACCTCGTCTTCGTCCGAATCGTCTTCACTACTATCGTCGCTATCTTCACTATTGTCTTCTTTCTCCCCCTCAGCAGCAGCAGCTTTCCTTTTCGCCTCTCGCCGAGCTTGGCGATCCTCCCAGGCTTCCCCTTCTGTTATCCAGTCTCCTACGGTTGGGTCGACTGTCGCGTGGACGATCGTTTGGTCAAGGTCAACGATGAGAGAGAGCTTGCGGGACTTCAAAAGGTGTTCGGCCGTTTCGTGTTCTAATCTTTGAGCCTCTTCGAAAGATACGGTTGGCCCCGAAGCTGAGTGCGTCATTTGAATGGTCGCCCGTGAAGACTCTGCTCTGCCCGTGTAATCAAAGCTTCACAACGGTGTCAACGGTCTGGTTTCTTTCTTGATATAGCTGAACTACTCACTGGTCCATATTCATTCCACATAAAGCGCAAAGACCATTGAACTGAATTCCATGTTTGCAAGGTTCCATTATACGAAGCGCAAACAGTGTCCTTGCACGTTCCCGTGTGATAGTATCTCCGACTTTGACATTCCAAGACTTGAGTTCTCCTTCGAACGTAGCGTCCCATGAGCCGAAGCGCGTCTCCGGAGTACTCGAGACTCCAGACGGCTTGTATACAAATGCATAGTTGAGAATCTTCTGACCATGTTTGATCTGCTCCGAGACGCGTGCGGAAAGGCTGCGAACCGTAAAGGGGAAGGGAAGGATGTCGGGGAAGTAGATTTCAGTCTCTGAAGACATATCTTCAGGGCGTTGTGTCGTTCAGTCGTAAAAGAAAAAGAGGAAAGACTCAGACACTAGCCAGCTACTGTACGACGAAATCGCAGGCTGGCTTGTCCTTCCTCCTCGAGCTAGATTGGAAATCATTTCCCACAATCGACCTAACATCAACTTTGATTCCGACCGACAAGAACATTGATTGATAATCTACATTCTGGAAAACAATCAATTCGGTATAAAATAACAAAGACAGCTACACATCACGCGTATCCGTGATTCCAGATAATCATAAACCATAGCATCCAATTTATAAAACATTGCGGCGAACACTGAACGCCAAAGCAATGAATGAATATGAATATTGGACTGGGTTATCGTAGCATAGAGCTATACGTTTTCGACATAGGGAGGTAATCTATCACTGGATTTATTTCTTGAAATGTTTGTCGACGAAGGTCGATGATCTATTCGCTGAGTAACCAGTTCTAGGATGCGTTCGATCAGAGAAGGATCGTCGGATCTCACGGACGACTCGCGACCGGAGCTGCTGATAGGAGGACGAGCAGGAGGCGGATACGCCGGTGCGGGCGGAGAACCTGACGTGCGCGTGAAACCGCTGCGTGGTTCGTCAGCCTCGCTGGGCAGATATGTCACTGGAATAAAAGGTGGCGTCTCTTGTTGAGTCCCTTCGGAAGGCTGGATGCCAATATCCGGCAAAGGCAAACTCTTTTCACCATGGATGTTTTCATTCAGCCGCGCGCGATCCCAGCGAGGGACGCTCAAAGCAGACGACGCAACCGAGCTACGAATGCCAATATTCGATGACCGTCTGAAATCTAACACGTAAGGAGTAATCGGGTCTTCTCGATTATTGTACTTGCGGCGAAACCTTTGGGGTAAGAAGATGGAGGAAGTGATAGATGAGCGCCGTTCCGGTTTCTTTGGATTGCGTTTGTCACGGCGCTTTGTCCAGATATACAGACTGATGACGCCAGCAAGCACGATAAATGCAATAAGTGGTCCCACAATGGCGCCTACGCGCGAAACTCCAGAGCTGTGAAATGCTCAATCGGCGAGTTCTCTGAGAATAGAATAGATACTTACGTCACGCCCGAATTAACAGATACTCCAGATGCACTACTAAATTGCGTAATTTGCACAGAATTCAGAGTTAATGCATCGCCATCATTTAAATTCGTTAGATTAAGCGAATGGGTGGAGTTCTCATCCAAACCATCTTGGTAGAACAGTAGAATGTTCCCTAATAGCCACTGTGAACTGCCATTGAAGATCTGCCGCACGCCATCCAAAGTCTGAAGACAGTAAAACAGGTGAGGAGAATTAGCAAGAGTAATGATGCTGAAACTCACGACTGAGTATGGGCCATGATTTGTAGTAGAGGAACCATAAAGAGCGACAGCTCTTCCAGTGAAATTTAATGCCGCCGAAGCACCCGACGCCGTTGTGCTGTGGAATGGGGTAGGTGTTCCAGATGACGGGACATCGGAAACAACTTTTGAAGTTGTCCAGTCTCCAGTGTACCATATTGCACTTGTGTTTTGATTGTCAACGGTCAGCGCGGCTGGAGTAGGTGATCTGGATCAGTCACTAAGTAAATACTGAAAATCCTCTCGAAAGTGGCTTTAGACGTACGTCGTATTCACCACTGAATTAACAAGGGCCCGATTGAAGCTTAATATCTGGTCTTCACCGTCTGGCTTCGCGATAAGCGATACGTTATGAGTTCCTGGCTCTGCATCTGACACGGAGAAGAAGACTCCTTGGCTCAGCGACGTGTTTGGAACCAGACTACCATCAAACACCACATCGTAAGAGCTGTTCGTTAGTCCATAGAGCACTACGCCGGTGCCTGCGATCGACACAGTGAGACGAGGATACGTGCTCCAAAGGCGCAATCTTACCATAGAAGGATAGAGACACCGAGGCTTCGGGCAGCGATGTTAAATGAAACGACTCTCCTAGTGGAGAGGGTCCTTCCGAGCTCGACAGATAGCCTGAAGCCGAATACCAGGTCTGCCATCCATTTTGAAGCCCATCACCCTGGCCAGTTGCACCATTGAAATCGGCTATCAAGCGCTCAGCAAAGAGAATAGCTGAATGGCTAAACAGCACCATCTACATACCGTAAGGCGCATATGTTAGAACTGGACTTGTATCGTCTATCGTGAAGTTGTATTGCACCAGGCCAGCCATGGTGGTGAGAAGCGAAGGTGTGAGCGTCTCGGGTGTTTGCCAGGACTGATGAGGCCGACCATCTTGCCGCTATGATAGAAGACGGCTGAAATAAGGGACTGCTTTGGGACAACGATATACATAGTTGGGACCAAGGGAAGATCTAAAATCGGCTAGCACCGTATGTCAGTGATCGGCCAGCCAAATTTGGTATATCAAACCTTGTCTGATTCCTTTTTTTTTGCCTCAATCTATTAGAACTCACCAAACCCGAACTGGCAACTAACGCAGCAACAGATCAGCAAGGGACATCAGCTCGAAGACAAGGATAACATACGGTGAGATAAACTACATGAAAGTCTAAGTCCAGGGGAAAGAGATGTTTGCATCGCAAGAAAAACTATATATATATAAAACGAAAACAAAGAAAAATTACAAACCGTTGTAATGCGAAGGTGCACGTCCGGACTCCTGATTGGAAGACCCAAGTCCCTGTGTGATTCTTTCCATTATTCTTCCACATTACGATCAGTGTTCCCTATTTCGCTAGCCATCTCGACGGTTTGCCTACGTCCCCGATCCTCGTGCAACTCTGTGTTGTTCTGTGCAATGTTCTCGGACAGTCTCCCATTCCCCAGAGCAACATTGAACATGTACTCAGAGGGAATACTGGGACTGTCGTTACGTCGTCGCATTATCCGTGCTCTCGAACAAACTCGGACCAAATAGCATCTGGCCCTGGGCACCGTTGCGATCCAAATTTGACGGCGCTGCATACGAAAACTCGCTCGCAAGATATGTTGTACGTGTTGTTCTCACGTCACCTGATTGGGGTTTCTGCGAAACGCCCAGAACATCTGCTCTTTGAAACGCTGGATCCGGTTGAAAGCGTAGTCTTCGAAGACACAACTAAAAGGCGGCGAATGTGATGAGAGCAGCGCTGATGAATGTTCCCTACAATTACTCCAGAGATCTGGTTCGCAGAAGGGCCCTCCGAGTTATCTTGACCTGCACCTACACTATCGACCGTGTTCTTGATTCAGGCACTTTAATAGGTAGAATAAACATGGTACTCACGAAGACGATGACGATGCTGAGGAAGATGCCGATGTCGAAGAAGACTTTCCGAACTGGTACACCGTGATCGAATTCAGGGAGAGGTTCATGCCATCATCAGCCGAATTGGTGAAGCTTAAATTATGGGTTAGGGTCTTATTGAGACCGTCTTGAAAGGAACAGAACAGCGTCTGGGATTATCCAGAAAGAACTTGCATTCATTCCGGAGATTGTCTTCTCATCTAACGTCTACCGAGGAGATGAAAATTTGGAATGAACAACTCGAAGTTAAGCTTACCACCAAGTAGTCCCACCATCCCCAATTGCTAATGCCTCTGACCTCAACTGCCCTTCCATTGAAGCTCATAGATGCAGAGGCCCCACCGCTTTGAGTCAAGAAGAAAGGAGACGGATCTTCCCTTGTTGGCACCTTGGAGTCTTGTCTAATTGTCCAATTTCCCTGGTAAGTAATAACAAATGTGTTTTGATTGTCAATCCGGAGCGTATTCGGGCCACTGGTTTCACTGAACAATTCGCATAAGTCCAAGATAGCAAGGTTCAGAGTACAGCATAACCCACGAGTTTGGAATGGAAGAACTAATTTGCGCTCCCTCGAACTGAAGAGTTTGGCCCTCATTGGATGGCTGGGCGATCAGTGTTATGTTGTGTACTCCTTCGTCGAGACCATAATCGCTGAATAAAGTATTGAAAGGAGGAGAGCTGCTGAGTTTCTGGGTCCCATCTAAGGTTACATCATACGCGCAACTTGCCATGCCGTACAATGAAATACCAGTTCCTAGGCAAGGCAGATTTTACCCCTCTTAGTTTCTTTCAGGGCAATCTTGAAATGCACGTAAGCATACCAAAGAAGGACAGTTGCACGCTGGCCCCGTTAAGAGATGTGACGTGGTAAGAGCTCCCTTCGCCAGGTCCCTCGCCTGGATTTGAGAGAAAACCAGACCCACTGTACCATGCTTGCCAACCTCTAGACACACCAATACCATCGGCTGGTGCTCACGATCAGATAATTCAGAGGAACAGGAAGAAAGGGAACCGAATTGCTTACCATAGGGTTTATAGCGAAAGACAGGGCTGGTATCATCAAGCATGTAGTTCCAGGACCTCTGCGACGTTGTCATCGTTTTGTATAGCTTCCTGAAAAGATGCTTGAGTTCCTATTGGCATCAAATACCGAGACTTCAACACTTATCGATCTGCTATAGAAGAGGACCTGACCACCTGGCTCAGTTCTTCAATATGACTGACGCAGATCAGATCATCCAAATTTATTCGTCTGGGCGTTGTGAGAGCGTCGCACGAAGACGCGCACGTAAAACTCGGACAAAGACACTGAAAGTCGCATCGTTCCCGTTGTTTCTCGCTCAATGGGGCGATCGGCCAAATTACTGCTATGTGATGATCAGGATCTATCGTTTCTTCCTAGAAGTGTATGAAACGAGTGATACATTAAAGCTGATGCCACCAGCACGAGTGTTACGGTAATACAAGTTCAAATCAAGAAGCTCACTTATTCAAATTCTTCAAGGCAAACCCGAACTGCAGACGCTGAATAGACTAATGGACACTAGACGCTAAACGCAGACCGCCGTTCAACCGGGATAGCTGGGTGGCGAACCATCTGCATTGGGATTACCAGATCCGAACCTCATGGCCAGCCTCTCAACTGCAGCTTCTGCTATCTGATTGAAGTCGTCCGGACCTGATTGTCGGATAGCTGAAGATGATGTAGGATTGATTGTTGGCGAAACGGGAGATCGTGTGGTTGACATGGGCTCGTTCTGTATAGCTGGAAGCTTACGATCGTTTACAGCTGCGGTGAAAGCGGAAGTGTTGATATCCTGGAACTCAGCTCGCTGTATTGCACTGCTCTTTCGAGCTGTAAACGGAGCGGCTGCTAACGGTTCAACAGAGGTGGTTTCACTGATGGGCGTTGGTGCGTATGGATGAACAATGTTATCGTCGAGGACGATCTCCTTTCGACGACGCCATAGCCGCAGGAAAAGCAGAACGAGGCCTGCAAGACCAGCAGCTGCTATCACTGATCCAACGACTATTCCAGCGAGGGCTCCACTCGATAGCGTCCGGTTGGATCCGGAACTCGGACTGCAAAACTATATCAATAAACTCTAACATTTTATAACGTTACTTAAACTCACGACGAGGACTGCGACCCGGCCGGTAAGAACGAGGAGGTAGAGGACAGAGGAGCTCCGGCGGCTGAGGTAGAGCGGTATATGGTTATTGAATTCAATGCGAATAACATGCCGTCCCCTCCGGTACTCGTGAGTGTCAGTGAGTGAGTGGCGTTCTCGTCAAGCCCGTCTTGGTAGAATAGCAAAGCATCGGGTATTATAAACGTGGAGCTCGCGTTCATGGAGTATGAATCTCCGTCCAAGTTCTAGAGTATTAGAGAATTGTGAGCTTGGGACGAAGGAAAATATATAAAAGACCACAATACCGCCAAATAGGACCACCATCCGAGATTACTTTCTCCCCGTACGGCGACGGCTCGTCCTGAAAAGT
Source organism: Sanghuangporus weigelae (assembly GCA_033182465.1). Taxonomy (NCBI): domain Eukaryota; kingdom Fungi; phylum Basidiomycota; class Agaricomycetes; order Hymenochaetales; family Hymenochaetaceae; genus Sanghuangporus; species Sanghuangporus weigelae. Next base: position 1,613,756 of record CP137318.1, on the reverse strand, counting down.
TAAGAGAGGCAGATGATCCGGACTTGTCTGTCTGAAAATATGGCGCAGGATGATCAGGACTGGGGATCTGGTGCGCGTTGTGAACTGTCCAAGATCCAGAATAAGATATCACCGAGGTGTTCTGATTGTCGATGCGCTCTGGAGTCGGGCTATAAAGGATTATTGGCATCTATAATGAATAACATGAAATGGTGTTACCTGCTCGATGCTGGAGCCACAAGTTGGGCTCCTGTAAAGTTGAGTGTCTGATCGCTCGAGGTCGGATGAGGAACAAGTGTTATATTATGGACAGTACTGTCCAAGTTCGATCCAGTATACAAGGTACCCAGTGGAGGCGATGTACTCATAGAAGCAAGGGACCCATCCAGCACAACGTCATACGAACAATTAGCTTTCCCAAAGAGAGATACGCCAACACCTAATGGAAAGAAAAGGGATGTCAAATGGATTAATAGCATAACTTGCGACCATAGGGTCGCGTACCAAAGAAAGACAGAGACACAGAAGCCTCAAGAAAAGAGGTAATGTGAAAGGACTGCCTACTGCCATCGTTGTGGTCTTGGTCAGGTGGGCTAAGGCCAACACCAGTAAAGCCTACTTCCCATCCATTTTCAAACTGTCCGTCAGCTAGCCCATCGGCGTCAATCAGAAATAGCAGAGAGGCTAATTTGTGGAGGAGGTTTACCATATGGTTGATATCGAAAAACAGGATCAGTGTCGTTCAAGCTGAAAATCCAAGTATCTGAGAGGCTAGCCATGGATGAGAGACGGTAGACCGGTGCCGACTGATGCATTATTTACATCCAGGATTACCCGCACTTGACTCGGAGGGAGACCATCATACGAACAGGCGCTACAGTCGAGACTCGGAGGCCGCGTTGAGAATGGAAGATCTTCGCATCATGATGATCAGAAGGTGAAGCAACCAGACAGCCTATCATGCGCAGGTTGGTCCTTCAGCGTCTCTATCACGAGAAAAAAAGATATAGATACATCTCACTCAGACACACTAACACAGCGTTTCATCTCAAAATTTCAAAATGTGCCAGGTCCTTTCACGTGACCAACTTTATCCGTTCTTATTTCATTTTCAACTTCAAGTTTCCGACTAGTCAATCACACGCAACCTGAATGGCATACAATAGTCAAGACGCCAAAACGAAAGCGCTTGAAGTGATACTCAGCAGCGAGTCTGACTCCGCCCGGGACATTCTGTCTGAGCTGCAGCTCGACCGCCTTCCCAGTCCCGAAAGTGTTTATAAAGAAATTGAACAGAAGATTTTACTCCCGAGGACTAGTCTTCCAGATCACTGGCTTCCAACGTACCAAATGTGAGATCACCGTCTCGTAATTGTATGCTCTAGCTATAACTTCGGTCTAGCCACTGGGAACATCAGCTCGAAATACCTCCTTTGTTGACAAATGAACCTTCCCCATCACCGACAACTTTGTCGTTTGTCCGTAAAGGATTGGAAGGACGAGTAATCGGCTGTGTAGAGGTGCGTTCATTTAGAGAACCAACTATTCCTTCGACTGAAGCTGCTTGCACTACGGTCGACTAGGTGCCAGTAGTCCAGCAACGTACAGGACTGACTTCAACATCACTTGACCGTGCGCCTGCACCGTCAGAGAATTTCGTCCGCGGAAAGTCTGGACACGTACCATTTTGGCCTGGTGGTCTCGACGAGGCTCTTGCTCCTTTGAACCAAAGTGATGTCATCCCTAAAGGTCTGCGAACTGTGCCTCCTGGTTTCAGTAGAGGACTGTCCATTGGTGATGAAGAAGCGGATGAGATTTTTGACTTGAATACGAAACACGATACCGAGTCTTCTGGAGATTGGCATGACGCAAGTTAACAGCCCCTTGAATAGCATTGAATTTGCCGCTGATTTCATTACAGGTAAACTTCGATAACTCTTCCAGGACCTTAGAGGACGACATTGTCACTGATCTAGCTGGCTCGTCGGAAATAGATGAACTTCTGCCTACGTCTGTGCGCCGATTCTTTGAGATCTTACGATTTTTTTGTATACCATAGTAATCTGCTCTTAGAGATCGCAACTGCGGCCTGTGATTCCCGTTTCGAAGCGTATGCGGCGAATGGCTGTGCAGAAACGGGAATGGGCCCATGTCGTCGATGTCAAGAAGCCCATGACGAATTTCCATGAGCTTGTTCCAGAAATGGCACACAAGGTAGGATTTTCTGTCTCGCTTTGCGGACAAGCGCATTTAGTTGATTATCTTCAAGTACCCTTTCGAACTAGATACATTTCAAAAGGAAGCTGTGTATCATCTTGAGATGGGTGACTCTGTATTCGTAGCAGCTCACACTTCCGCCGGTAAAACAGTCGTCGCTGAATATGCCATCGCGCTTGCTGCCAAGCACATGACACGGTGAGCAGTGATCGCGGATCAGTTACTGTCTCTAACGGTAGAACACCAGAGCAATCTACACCTCTCCTATCAAAGCCCTGTCAAACCAGAAGTTCCGCGACTTCAAGCAAACTTTCTCCTCGTCCTCTGTGGGCATTCTCACCGGCGATGTACAAATCAATCCTGAAGCAAATTGTCTAATAATGACTACTGAAATCCTGCGGAGTATGCTATACAAAGGGGCCGACCTCATCAGAGACGTAGAGTTTGTGATCTTCGACGAAGTACATTATGTTAATGATGCCGAGGTAGCTATTCCGGGCCCTCGTTTATTTCATTTGCGGGAGTTGCTGAAACCATGATGAAGAGAGGTGTTGTCTGGGAAGAAGTTATTATCATGCTGCCAGAGCATGTAAGCATTATCCTTCTTTCGGCCACGGTGCCTAATACGAAAGAGTTCGCGGATTGGGTCGGGTATGCTTATCTCTTTCGAATTTGCGATTCTCTACAGGCTCTGATCTAGCTATGAAGGCGAACCAAGAAAAAGGATATTTATGTTATCTCTACTCCAACTCGTCCTGTTCCCCTGGAACATTATTTGTACGCGAACAGGGACACGTATAAGATAGTGGACTCAAAAGGCCAATTCCTTGCATCTGGGTGAACCATTTAACAGTATTAGTATTGTTCAGTCTGAGCACATTTACTAACTGTCCGAAAGGTACAAGGATGCAAGCGAGGCATTACGGCGAAAGCAGGTCAAAGAACGGGAAGCAGCTGGACTTCCGCCCGTGCAACGTCTTGGTGCTCGTGCAGCCGCTCCTCAGCGTGGTATTAGGGGAAGTACAAGCAGAGGTCGTGGTGCACCTTCATTTGGACGTGGCGGTGCGCCAGGGGGATCACGTTCTCTTCAACAGAATGACAGGAACCTTTATGTGCATCTTGTTGGCTACCTTCGAAAACATAATCTGCTTCCAGTTGTCATCTTTACGTTTTCAAAAAGGCGATGCGAAGAAAATGCTGCAACATTGACGAGCATCGACCTTTCTTCCTCGGGTGAGAAGAGCGAAGTGCACATCGCAATCGAAAAGGCCTTAACCCGATTAAAAGGTGAGCTTACAAGTTCTCATTAGAGACCTCCTTCAAACCAGATCAAGGGTCGGATAAAAAATTGCCTCAGATTGGTCGAATGAGAGATCTGCTCTCCCGTGGCATCGGTGTTCACCATGGTGGCCTGCTTCCTATTGTCAAAGAGGTATATCTCTCTCGTCGATGAGCTCACGCGCCATTTTGTTCTGACGTCTTTGAAGGTTGTCGAAATTCTATTCGCGCGGGGACTCGTCAAAGTGCTCTTTGCAACGGAGACATTTGCCATGGTAGGAATTAAAATGATCGCCCAATTGTCATGCTTAAAATTACTTTATTCAGGGCGTGAACATGCCAGCTAAATGTGTTGTCTTCTCAGGCATCAGGAAGCATGATGGAAAGAGCTTCCGGACACTCGAACCTGGCGAATACACCCAGATGGCTGGCCGCGCAGGGAGGCGTGGTCTCGATACCACGGGAACTGTCATTATAACTGGCGGGGAAGAACTTCCAGATGTAGTTGTTCTTAGTTTTATTTCCATAAGTTCCTAACTGACTCAAAACCTAGATTACAACACTTCATACGATGATGCTGGGAACTCCTACGCGATTAGTGTCTCAGTTCCGCCTGACTTACAACATGATTCTGAATTTGCTTCGAGTTGAGGCCCTGAAGGTTGAAGAGATGATCAAGCGCAGCTTTTCCGAGAATGCTTCGCAGAAACTCCTTCCCGACCAACAGCGGAAGGTCATCGAGGTGAGATGGTATTTGCGCTGGTACAGTGTGATCCCGGGCTGAACTTATCAAGAATGAGAAACTGCTTTCGGCAATGTCCAAGTTAGACTGTGATAAATGCCTACCGGATATCAGATCGTTCTATGACGCATCCGCTCGCATCGTGGACCTTAACATGACTATGTTGAATTTGGCGGTTGCGAGCCCTCAGAGCACCAAGATCCTTACTCAAGGCAGGATTGTCATCCTTCGTGACGATGTACGTGCGATGTATTTTGCCATGTATCTAGCTTCTAATGAACCACTGCCAGCATTTTCGGAATAACGCCGCGATTATTTTGAAAGCAGGTCCTTCCCAGGACAATGTCAAAACGTTCTTCGTTCTTGTGCTCAGCGACAAGGAAGGGAAGGGGAGAAAGATCAGTGCGTATTAAAACTTTTGATCTTTTGTACTTGCATCTCAACATTGTTGGACCGCATCAGATCCAGATGCCCAGCCTGTCCCACCTTTTTGGCCTCCAGATGCAGCATCTCTAATGATCGAAGATTTCGTCTACGAATATGCCGCAGTTCCCTTATCAAGTATATCCCTGGTGACCAGTAGAACGTTGAAGGTAACCTTTATCAGAATCTTTAAAATAAAGTTGAAGCTGAGTGGAAGAACTAGGCCGACTACGACCAAATAGAACGAGCTAAAATCACACCGATGAACAATGCCGTGTCCGCTTTGAACGAAATCGCAAGAGAATGGGCTGAGTCGGGAAGCGTTCCAGAAGTAGACTGGAGCCGGATACGTGCATTTGAATTTCAGGAGGCTCTCAAGACCCGAAACGATCTGGCCCAGAAGCTAACGGGGAGGGCGTGTCTCTCATGCGACAGCTTTAAAGATCATGTGCGTCTATTTCGATTCCTTATCAGTATATAGTTTGGAGGTTCTTGACAATTTCGTACAGTACGCTATTTTGCACGGTGAAATGACATTGAGGGCAAATATTGAGAATCTCAAGTTGGCGATTTCGGATCAGAACCTGGAGCTTATCCCAGACTATGAACAACGGATTGCAGTGCTACAAGAACTTAAGTTCATCGATGCAAATTCGACGGTCCTTCTTAAAGGGCGTGTAGCCTGCGAGGTATCTTTCACATCGTTATCCCTCCGTAATGATATCTGATGCATTTATCACCAAGATCAATTCTGCCGATGAGCTGATTCTGACGGAAGTTATTCTGGAGAATATGCTTGCAAATTATGAACCCGAAGAAGTCGTTGCTCTGCTTTCCTGCTTCGTATTCCAGGAAAAGACTGATGTTGAGCCTGTGCTCACACCCCGTCTCGAAGAAGGACGAGGGGCCTTATTGGCGGTTGCTGAACGCGTCGGAGAGGTGCAAGTCCGACATAAAGTGGGGACCCCTGACGTCGAGAAGAGCCTTAAATTTGGTCTCGTAGAAGTGGTATACGAGTGGGCAAAAGGGATGGTAAGCCGTTCTCTCTTATGCTTCTGTCTATTCTTTTGCTGACTTCTTCCTATTTTCTGCTCCTCCGTTCTTCTTTGCGACTTGCGGTCCGCAAGCCATTCGAACAGATCATGATGCTCACGGACGTTGCAGAGGGTACGATAGTGCGTGTGATCACCCGACTAGACGAGACATGCCGCGAGGTTCGAGACGCTGCCCGAGTGATTGGAGATGCATCACTAATGAAGAAAATGGAAGAAGCACAAATACGAATCAAACGAGATAGTGAGTATTCTACCTCGAGACCCCTCCCTCAACGTCACTATTTTTCATCGGATTTGCATCGACTTATCATTCGGACTTGGCTGTGGAGTGCGGCATTTTATTTTCGCACTATTTTTCTCTACCCCGGCCTTTCTCCATCCGTCCCTTTTCCGACCCTCGGTTATTTTATTCATGTGCTAACTGCTTCCTCTTCTGTGCAGTTATTTTTGCGGCCAGCCTGTATTTCTAAGGAAATGCTGCAGAAACCAAAATGTGTATCGAATGGCGGTTTATTATGTAGAGAAGTATACATCATGTGGCAAAGTTCTTGTACACTACACTGATGAACTAGACCTGTACCCCATCGTATCTGATCATCATGGCCCATGTTTCAGAGGAAGCAAGATATGGTGTGAATGCAGTTTGGGGAACAGAGGTGGTGTGGGTGTGCTGTGTTATCTTAATCAAGATGAATTGATTTTGAGCGTTTCAAATTTGATCGGATCGCGATCCATCTTCGCCACTGATTTGGCGGCGAATCATCATGTGGCGAGGCGCGGGAGGCAAACAAGGGCAAACAAGTAACCGTCGATCAGAGACCAAATAACAAATAAGAATTTTTACTCTGACAGGTTTCGATTCCAACGGAATCAGAAAATGGTGATTCCGTTGACGCTTACGTGTATGTACATGCTCCTCGGGTGCCTGGTTCGCAGCTGAAAATAACTAATTTGAACAATCACTATAGGCAAGGAAGAGTCGGGAGGTGAAAACGATACCGAGAGTCACGACTGGAACGTCATGTATGAACACAAGAGCAGTCGGAAATGAACGTCGGAAATGACGAGTCGCATAGGTTGCAAGAGTTGGGCGACGTTATCGCCTGTTCGATCTTGTCCGAGTACAAGAGGAGCGGGATGAGTGATCTTGTGATGGATTACGAGAATGGCCGAAGGTAGAGGAACGGATCGAGGTGACAGAGAAGCCAAAGACGCCATGTACTTGTACGGCAATAGTGGAGAGAGTCCTAGTGGACCAAAGGCGCAGTTAATATTGAGTCCTTATCAGCGAAGAAGTCCAACAAGCGCGGTGTACATGGGCATAGCCGAGTATGATGGAGTCAGAGTGTACAGGACTCTTACAAGGCCGCGAGGCAGGTATAGGGGTCGGGGATGGCTGATTGTCTTGATGGCCAAAGAGGGCGAGTAGAGGGAACACGCAGCAGGGAGCGAGGCAGGGCGATGAAATAATAGAAAGGGATAGCGGGGCCTCGAGGCGGGACAACGGCTAGCTATGAACTCAAGGAAGCATCGACGCCGCTCAGATGCTGGGAAACATCAGCCTTATACTGAGCGCCGTCTTCTGGTTGGCCGATAACCAAGCCGCCACCTCACAGTTTACCTCGGGCGTCAGAATAGCTTGCGCGAGCTGAGCACAGTGGAGTGGCTACGGTGACATGCAACGAGGAGAGGATGGAAGGGAAGAAAGGGTTGGATAAGGAAAACAGGATAAATAAATAAATGAAATATATTAAATCGTTATCAAAGCTGTCCACAAGCAACAATATCTACTTACGGCCATACCGCCACCTATCAGCCCTCGCCTTTCTCTCTCTCCTTCCTCCTCATCTCCTCCTTCCCCTTTCTCTCTCCTCCTCATCCGCCATGCTCTCCGTTCACCAATATTATAACCATTTTGCGCCGGCTCCCCCTTCCCACGCGATGCCGACGCGTCGCCACAAGCAGGTCATCGTAGAGCGTGGTAGATCCAGGATCGTGTCCCAGGCGGCTATTGCACGCAAGGAGTCCGAGGAACGACGAAAACGCGTGGCCTTTGCTTCTCAGCTAGTTCATCAAGCATGCTCGAGTTCGCCTCGTCCAACGTCGCCGCCAGCCTCGTTTTCACGTGCTTCGTCAATACCTAATACTACGCCCGCACCACTCGAGAAGCTAGGGCCGGTTGCATCCTCAAGCTCGTGTCGTTTACCTACTCTTCCATCGTCGCCTCGCAGACCAGTGCAATCCTCTGACTCAGCCGTCGAGCCGTCTGACTCGTGTCGGCGACAATGCGTCACCGGACCCAATTCTAGTTCCGTCTCCGTCACCGAGCCTTCTCCCTTCTTTGGCGAAGATGAAGAATCTTCGATTTCACTTGACAGTCTGAGCTTACAAGACCAAATGCAACAAGCCTATGCGGCTTGTCAGATCACCTGTTTGCCGACTTCCGGTGAGAAGCTCTGCCGCTGCCGGAACATGCACCGCGCACGCGTTCTTTACCTCAAGACACAAGGCATCGACGTGACATCCGATGATGATCCGCGCATCGACCAAGTCCGTGACGAGGATTTTGAATTCGTGCCTGGCGGTGAACTTGTGCTTGATGAGGAGTCCCTTGCTGCGATCAATGAGGAACGTGAACGTCGAGAGAGAGAAGCACAATCAAGGAAGTATCGTGCACGCGACCGAATACAGGACATAGAGTCTGGACAGGTTGGGACGTCTAAGGCTTTTACTCATCGACTTGATGAAGGGTCGAGGTCTTCCTCGCAAACCTCTCGCGTACTGGAGTTCAGAGTGGAAAGGGAGCGTCTTTCACGTTCAACCGCCACGGGTTTGTCTGTACAGGTACGTAATCCGAGGACTACGAACGGGAATAAGCTGACTCCGTGACCCAGAAGTGCAATGAAACAACCCAATCCTCTGGCCTCTTCTCGTCAAGAATCAATTTGGTTCCGACTTATCAAGGGAACATACCAGAAGTGAAGCCTTGTTCAGTCTCTCTTAGAGAGGTTGTCAGGAGCCTTCATGGCCCGCTCTTTCCTGATTCTGAGCCACAGAGACCACGTTCCCCATCGCGGGATCGGGTGCTGAGTTCATTACTAGAACCATGTCTCCCGCATGATACTGAGCGACTACCGGCGAAGAGTAAAGGCAAGATGGAAGCCTACCCGAGAGTCTGGGCTTTCTCTCGTTTCTCAGAAGCGGATGCTTCTTGCATTGCGTGCTCCGCGAGCTCTGAATCAACGATCTCGCGTACGAATTCATGGGCTTCGGCGACAAGTGGAACCACTACCTCGACGTGCATTACTACACCGCCTTCCTCTCCGAAATCAGGGAAGGTGCAATTTCCATCTCTAGTCGATGAGATGTCGCCCAGGAAGCGAGCTATCCATTCATGTCGAACTTATCGTAGGTGCAGCCTCTCACTTGTTGAATTGTCCGAGACACCTCTTCGCACCGAGTGTGGGAAGCAGGAGCAAAGCCCAGATGAAATGTCACTTCGTCCGTCACATCAGGTTAAGGACGGGAAAGTTACGTCTGTGCTTGTGACGCGGGTAAGACAATCCGTCCACGGACTAGTGGATTTCGCGAGCAGAATGCAACAATCGTACCTACGCACCATTCAGTTCGCGGTTACTTTGCAGCCAGATCTATTCCTATTACCGGATCCGAATTCCACGCGTAGGGCCCTTCAATCCCTACAGCCTGCCGGATATCGCGCGAGTCCAAGCGACGTGCAATATTTTGCGCCTTATCCTATACACGGACCAACACGGGATCTCAACTTGCCTTCCGATCTCAACATACCTCTCGTACAAACTCACCCAAGCCCTGATGCTCCTGTGCCACCGCGAGTGTTTGCACCACTTGCATTCGTGCCTCCTTCTCCTCTGCGCCCGCGGGAGGTGCCGATTACACCGGAATGGCGGTTGCGGCCGGTAGCAAATCCCTGTATGTTGCGGCTGAAGGCGCATGCAAAGCGTTTGAGTGAGAAGGGCCTCCCATGGGAGGGCCGAGCGTACTCCGGTAGCTTGGGCTGCGGCCGGGAACGCTTGACGGGTGTTGCGTTCGAGGGACTCGGTGGGAGTCGCCTTGCTTTTGAGGCGAAATAATGACTCCCCTGTTTCTTCATCTTATTCTGAATCGCGCAGCCTTTCACTTTTCTCGGTGGTGCAATTATCTAATCGTGCTGCATGCTGCTTTACTCTTAAATTTCACTTTATCAGTCTGCCCGCTCGTGACGAGTCTCTTCTCTCCCATATCTCATCATTTGTGTCTGCGATTGCACTCAGAGTCTTCTCCGTACATTTTATCTTTCTCTGTCACATAGGCAACCCGGGCGTCTGGACTTTCTCTTCTTTGCAATCGCGCATCATATCATACCTAATTGTCGCCTCCTATTCTTTTGTACAGTACCCTGGCGTCATTGATATCTCCTCGTCTTGCGCACCTACATCATACTTATATCCGAAGAACCTTCACTTTTTTTCTTCATAATCATTTTTTGACCCATTACCTTATGGGCTTCTTTTTGAGCCGATTCCGACCGCGTAGATGCTCTTTGCTCAAGCATCGTCGGCTTTCTTGTACATGATGTAGTTACTTAGGTGTTGTAGCTTTACTCGCGCTGAGTCGCTTTGCACATATGCTTTGTAATATACATTGTTATTCTCATGACATGATGGTCGTGATTGTGTGCATATTATGTCATATTGTTCGAGCAAGCATGTCGAGTAGAGTACTCTTGTGATTTCAAGGCGTGCTAGATTGAGACGATTACAGGTATACATAGTCAATACACCGATATTCTCACCTCGGCTACAGGTATATATCATAGCGAAACATTTAATTTCTTGGCGACAACGAATATGCAAGATATAGGCTTAGCTGAAGATAGTAGAGCTTCGTAGCACAGGCTGCGTCCTGCCAGTTCAGATCCTTACTTGCTTTCGAGGAAAAGTGACGCGCCCAAATAAACCGGAGTTCCAAAACGAACGCGTAGAAGGATCGACGTAATTGACGCGACGCGTCGGTTCTCAAAATCCGCTCACCTCTTCTCAGTTCAACCCGGACCGTGCAAAGCGGCTCTCAAGTCGCTGGCATCTGAATTTCTTCATAAGAACTTGATCAATCAAACCAATCTGTACCACGCGGTCATCGTCGAAGTGTTTTGAAAGTCACCTGGTCAGTTGTATGACGGGACGGTAAAAATATAAATATATCTTGGTACATAACGCGGAACAGAACATGCTGTTTGATTTCGGATTGGACTAACGATGCGTCTTTACAGAAGAATGCAGCTGCTTCAGTGGCAACCTTACGCGTACCTTTGGTCAGTTTGGGCGCAATGGACGAGTTCTGTACCTCCTATTGGTACACCTGCTAGCGCAGCTGTTGACTATGTGAACCCGTAAGCTCATTTATATGGCATATGTTTCTCGAAGCCGTTGCTGATGAATATTCTCAACCGTATATTGCTCTAGAATGATTGGGAACGGTGGTATCACACCGGACGGGTCAGGCGGGATGATCCCAAGCGTCGCGCCTCCCTTCGGGATGACGCGCTGGGTTGCACAAACGCGTTTGAATTATGTATCTGTCACACCATACAATCATACCGACCGTCAGATTCATGGATTCCAAGCTACGCACCAGCCTGCAATATGGATGGGTGAAAGCGCGACGTTCACCGTTGTTCCTGGTACCGGTGAAGTAAAGCCTCGTTTTGAGGATCGCGCGATGAAGTTCAAGAAGAAAGACGAGCAAGCTGGGGCTGCATACTATAAGGTGCAAATGACTGATGAGAAGGATGGGGAAGTGAAGACAGAGATGACTGCAAGTAAATTGTCTAAACATACTTTATGCTAAGATGACTCCCTGACGTTCAATGTCAGCGTCTCGCGTTGGACACCTTCGTTTTACATTTCCTGAGAACAGCGATCCGTACGTTCTATTGGAAGTGACACGAGCTTCAGTCATGGGCTCCGACGATTCGACTAACTTTACATATCCTGTCGGATCTGTTCACATTGATCCTGTCGCGAGAGAAATCTCAGGTAACAACCCGGAAAGACAGGACTTCCTGATCGGACCAAATCCAGCTCCATCATTCTCAGGATACTTTGCTGCGCGCTTCGACGTACCCTTTGTATCATGGGGCGTTGCGAGGAATGGATCGATATCCGCGAACGAAACAGATAGTACAGGCGCTCAACTCTCGGGATATGTGCGCTTTGCAAATGCGTCAAGTGCGGTGAATGTGCGCGTAGGCGTCTCGTTCATCTCAGTCGACCAAGCGCGCCGGAACCTCGAGAACGAAGTTCCGGATGGGCGTTCGTTCGAAGAAACGGCATATGAGACCCGTAAAGCGTGGAAGGACAAACTTGAGATGATCACGATTGAGGGAGCAACCAAGGAGAACTTGACGACATTTTACACAGGTTTCTTCCATGCATTGCAAGTCGGTAATCATACCTTCTCTTTGCTATTCCTGCTGATTTCTATGACAGTACCCGTACGAACAAAGTGAAGAGGGGAAGTATTATTCCGGCTATGACGATACGGTTCATGATGGCGAATCGTATACCGGTTATTCGATTTGGGTATGCTCTACTTCGGAAAGCTCTCCTGTCCTTTGCTGAGGGCAGCTTTTCAGGATACGTTCAGAGCAGCATGGGCATGGCAGATACTCTTCGTTCCAGAACGTATACCAGCTATGGTGACGAGTATGCTCCAGGATTACAAAGAGGTCAGTCGTATGTGTTTTGACAAATCGAACTACGTCGACATAGTTTCGTTGAAAGGGAGGGTGGCTTCCCATGTGGAAGAATATTGTAGGCGAGTCCCGTCAGGTTACAACATGTGGTGAAACGAGTCCGTTAGAAACTCATATGGCTTGTGTTTAGAGACAAATATCATGGTTGGCACGCACGCTGATTCCCTTGTAGCCGAAGCCGTCCTCAAGGGCTTTGGCGACAAGTTTGATGCTGAGTTAGCTTACGAAGCGGTGCATAAAGATGCAACCGTTCCTCCGGAAGGTGACAATTATTTGCGGCAAGTGGCTCCTTTCCTTTTGACGACATTCTGTTGACTGGAAATAGGTATGCTGACCGAGAACAGGTACCTGACCATCATGTGCTACCGTAGTAAATCCAAGGTACTCAACCGCATTTCAGGGTGTTGGATATGAAGTACGTGCGGGGCTGTCGACTGTATACGCGCCGAAAGGCTGGGTTGCGAACGACATCCATTCGGAGGCAGCATCACGAACGTTGGACTATGCCTGTAAGCCTGACAATTTCTTCTTGTGGCAGTTCAGTGTTCAAAAGAGACTTCAGATGACGACTACGCTGTTGCCGTTCTAGCTGCAGTTCTCAACAAGACAGCAGATGCAGGATTCTTCGGTGCACGTTCACACAGCGCGTACAAGTCAATCTTCAATAATGATACGGGTTTCATGGAGGCTCGCAATGCTTCTGGTGTATGGGCAGGCCAGGACCAAGGCTGGACAGAGGGAGACATGTGGGCGTATACATTTGATGTACCGCACGACGTTCCGGGACTCGTTGCGCTTAAGGGCGGAAACGCTAGTTTCGTGGACTTTCTGGACCAGCATTTCGACGGAGGCCACAACGCGCATACCAACGAGGCGAGTTCATTTCGCAACTTGTAATTGCGCGTTACCAATGCATGGCTTTGTTGTAGCCATCGCATCATATCCCTTACCTGTATTCACTCGCGGGAGCAGCGTCGAAGACACAACAACGTGTCCGCGACATTGCGAGAGAAGATTATAATGACACTATCGATGGCCTCTCTGGGGTGAGGCTCTTCTTCTAATTGGTTCCGTTTTCCCCACTAACCAGTAGCTTGCTTCAGAATGAAGACTGCGGTCAAATGAGTGCGTGGTATCTTTTCAGTGCATTGGGATTCTATCCTGTGGATCCAATTTCAGCCACATATGTTGTAGGAGCGTATGTACCATTCTTCCTATACATTCTCGACCATCTGGTCATGTTCTTTTCTGCTTTTTTAGACCCTTTTTCGATAAAGTGACGGTTAATCTTCCGGGAGCACCGCGCCCTCTCGTCATTACCTCAAAAGCTGCACCAACCAAAAAGTACGTGAAGAGTTTGACCATAGACGGCATTCCACTAGACGATCCGGTGATCACACACGCGCAAATCGCACACGGGGCAAATATCGTGTTTGAGATGAGCGACAGCCCACAAGCGTGGGGTTCGGCGACTATTGCGCGAGGTGATGATGCAGCAAGAGAAGGTAGAGAGCATACCGAGAGAGCACAGAAGGCCGAGTTATGAGAAAAGGCATGAGTATAGCTCCGGCAGTAAAAATCAATGTGAGAGGTGTTAGCTATAATTACAACTTCTTTGTAGTTATTTTCGGCCCGAGTACTAGTGCCGCATAAGGATGAGCAAGTGTGAGTGCGTATTGAGGAAAGTGCATTGTATCTAAAAGAAAGTCTGAAAGGAAGAATGGATGATGAATGTGTGTAGGAGGTATAGCGTGAGGATCCTCGGCGCGTCCCCTTCCCCTCGTTGCTCCATAGCAACGACGAGTAAGCAGACAAGTTGCCATGGGAGCCTTCATCGAGTCTCCTGTGCGCATGACCAGCCTGACCCATCTCGGAGAGCATTCTTCATCCTGATTGGGAAGACTTCTTGTTGATTGTGCAGCGGAGTGGTGGCATTCGAGGTGAGCAGCGCTTGTCTTTTGTTGTACTGAGCTTTGACGACAATGGCTGTACAGAGACAACATAGACAACATGACCGTGCCAATCCCTCTTTCCTGGTTGGATATTCACTATATGCAAAGAAAACTGCCCGATATAGGTCGTAACGAAGGAAGAGAGTTATGATTTGATCCGGCAGGATACAATCTATTTCCTCATGATTCACATCTTCCGAAGTCGATGGAGGAATGAATAGAAGCCCCCGTTCCTAGTTGTGGTTTGCCTGCCGAAAAGAATGGTTGGCTCTGTCTCTTCTGAGCCCCCGTGGCTGAAAATTTCATTCATCCGCGCCAAATACAATAACTCGTGTGGTAACAGGCCGTGTGGCTGCCCAACCAGATATAAAGATCATTCCTCTATGCACGGCCGCTATCCAATTCGATCCTTCCCCTCTTCCTTATCCTTTCATTACTCCTCTGCTTGAAGCAGACTTTCACATCTTCCATCTCCTTCGTTTTCTTTCTCTGTGAGGTCACTCGGTCATTCTTTCCAACCAGTCATGGTCGCTTCTAGCCTTTTCGCCCTTGTCCTCGCCACTTCGGCCGCTACATCTTGGGCGGGTCCCTTGAACAAGCGCATTGCGCAGACCATCGCTGATTCCACTGCCAAATGGGTGCAAGCATGCGTACGTCCCGTTATTTACAGATTCTGTCTTAATATTATCTGACATCCAGCTCGCATCGGTTTTAGACAGCAGCAGGCGGAGCCGATCAGTGCAATCCTCTGTCGCAAACTGCGTTCATGACCCTCCTCGCAGCGGCAGGTCCATGCGACCAGCAGAACGCAGCCGACCAGATGATCGATCTGGCCAAACAGCTCAACAATGACGCGGATATGATCGAGTTCACTCAGATCTTCGTACAGCAGCCACGAAACTCGCCTGATTCGTTCCAAATTCCGTATTGCCAGGAAGCTCCTAAGAATTCGGAGTTAGATGGCTTGTTCCAGTGCCAGTTTGAGGGTACGAAGGATACGTTTGTCGGGAACCTCCAGGCTGGTGCTGAGGGCACCGTGCCATTCGGACTGTCAAGTCTTGAAACGCCGAGAAGCTGCCCGGCTAACCCGCAAGGAGGGATTACAGACGGGAGTCAGCTCTCTGATGTCACTGATGATCCCGGACTCAGGTATGTTCAATTTTGTTTGTCTCCCTGAGTTTGACTAACGTGGTCTCGTAGCAACGTTAACTCATCTGGTGGTTCCAGCAACTCCAGTTCCGGCAGTAACTCGAGTGATACAAGCTCTACTTCGAGCTCCGCAGTTGCCTCAAGTGTTGTAGAGTCAGCTACGGCCACAGCTACTGTATCTGACACTTTAGCAGCCACGGCTACAGTCTCAGAATCCGACACCTCTGTGGCCTCACCTACTGAAGTATCCTCTTGCGACGCCCCTTCATCCGATGCGTCGTCGGAAAGTGCAGCTGGAAATGTTGCCGCCTCGCCATCTTCATCCTCCTCCTCAAACTTCCTGCTCCAGAACGGATTGGACGCGCAGAAATTAAACGCGCAGTTCCAAACTCTTTCGCAAAATAGCTCCTGCGATGAGGGCGAGACGGCATGCGTCGGCACGAGCTTCGCGCTTTGCGCCAACGGCGCATTCCAGCTGATGGACTGCGGCGAAGCTGCTGGGAATACCTGTGCTGCTCTGCCGCTCGTGAACAAGGCGGGTACCACTGTAACCTGTGTTCAACAGGACCAGGCACTCCAACGTATTGCCGATACTGGTGCGACGGGCGGTCTGACTGGTTCAGATTGAAGGAGCGACTGTTATTATTGGTTATTATATTTTTTCGGTTGCGGAGTATACCAGCTTTTATTAACAAAAGTGTATCAGTAGTCCATATACGCACGTTCCTTTTCCTCAATAAATAAACTTGAAGTTACTTTCCACTTTTTTACGTAATTGAATCGGAGGATCGACGCCTCAAATTTTGATGCCTAAACTGAACATGACCTGTTGAGATTTAGTATATCTACTATGCCACCGAAGAAGTCTATATTCAAACAGCCGGGTGCACGGCACTTTCAGCTTGTCCACCGCTCACAGCGAGACCCGCTTATACATGACCCAGAAGCAAGTAGTCATGTCTTGAAACCAATTGTCAAGGTGCGTTCCCACCACACTGAGAATACGATCCACAAAGCTGAGGTATCATCCACATAGGGCCAGTCTAGAGCAGTACTTGAGCAAACGCTTGCACCTTCTGAGCTTGCGCACGACTTGGAACGTGCTAATATCGGCGAGGCTACGTTGTACGGCGTGTATTATGATGACACGGAGTATGACTACATGCAACACTTGCGTGAGGTCGGACAACAAGAGGACGGTGTTGAGAGTATCCTCATCGAAGCATCAGCTACTTCCAAGCATCCAGGAAAGAGCGACCTAGGGAGGAAAGGAAAGGGCAAAACGCATAACGATGCTATTACCCTGCGCGACCTTCCTAAGGAAGTACTCCCTTCCGAAAAGGAGCTTACGCGGGAGCAGGTCTATAACTCCCAAGGGGCCATATCTGTTGAACTTGAAGGCTTTCAGCCTGATATGAATCCGCACCTCCGCCAGACGCTCGAAGCCCTGGAGGACAATGCGTTTGTCGATGCTTCGCTTGAGGATGACTTCTTTGCCGAACTGGTTGGAGATGGAGAACTGGAAGGCGATGCCGATGATCTCGATTTTGAATTCACTGAAGAAGGCGTAGATGAAGGCGAAGAGACAGAGCGAGAGGAGCGTACAAGTCCTCCTTCTCCTGTTGGCGAAGAAGAGGGTGAGGGCTGGGAGGCGCGATTTGCTAGATTTAAGAAAGAACACGAAGCAAGAACGAAGCAGCAGCAAGCCCAGTCGGATGATCTAGCGCGTTCCGAGGGAGGTGATACCGTTGGCCAGCTACCTTCTATATCCGTTATCGGAGGCAAAAAGCGACGGAAAGGCTCTTCAGAAGCCTCGGGCTATAGTATGAGCAGCTCCTCCATGTTTCGTAATGAGGGTTTGACGTTGCTTGATGAACGATTCGACAAGGCATGATTACACCGTTGCTCATTTATTGCATTCCTCTGATATTTGGGTACAAGGTTGAGAGAGAGTACGAATCTGACGGGGACGAAGAGACTTCTGATGACTCCGATGAAGCCCCCGAGTTGATTACTTCGCGAGAAGACTTCAACGCTATCATGGACGATTTTCTTGACAACTACGAAATCCTCGGCGGCAAAATGAGACCTGTTCTTCCGGGGGAAACTGTTGTCGAAAAACTCGGGACAATCCGCCAATCTCTCAAAGAAATCGGATACGATGCTCACGCCCAGCTTGGGGAAGACGAAGGTGTGAGCGATGACGATGCTTTTGAGAATATAGTAGACGAGAAGAAAGAGCAGTGGGACTGCGAAACCATTCTCAGTGAATCTTGTCGGGTTCGCTGGCGATCAATAAAAACACTGATTCTTCTCTTTCTTCAGGTACGTATAGTAACCTGGAAAATCACCCCAAACTTATTCGAGCACGGGACGCGACAAAGGCGCCTAAGATCCAGCTCAGCCCGAGGACAGGGATTCCAAAATCCACGGAGCAAGACAAGTCCCATGAATATGAACAATCGCAGACCCGACGTGGGTGTTTATTTTTCATCCATAGTACATGTCGTTTGACTTTATTGTATCTCGGTTGAAGCCGCTCGCGTCACGACTGCTCGAAGGAAAGGCGAATCAAAAGAAGAGAAATGCGCTCGGAAACAAGCGGCAAAAGAGGAGCGACAAGAACGAAGGGCTGAAAAGAAGGCGACACAGGTCAAATTGATCAACGAGAAGAGGCATCAGCTGAATTCACTTCCAAGTTCGATTAAGAGTATCAAAAGGCTATAACATGTTCGCAAGCGAGGTTATTTGTAGATTACAACATTGTAAACTCATCGAATGTGTGCGTGTTATACAAGTGCATAGATGCGAACAAACAGCAATTCATAGCCATAGCAATGCCCCAGGGAATAAAATAGAAGGCCAGTCCGTGAGTGGTGTTACCAGTCGAGCCAGAGATCCTGCATCCCGTTACACTCATCCTCATTATCGATTTGTTTCATCCATCGGTCCGGGACCTTATCAACTCGTGAGAGGTCTGGGCAAACAAACAGAAGTGCGTTACGTACCAGAGGAAAATATCGCTCCATTGCGCTTAAAAATCTTTGCCTGTGCTGTATAGGGGTTATGATGGTATGTTCACCTTTCCCAGCACCCGCCAAAAATATTGACTCTTTCACCCAGCTTTCCAGTTTCTTGTCCCAAGTGTACGTCCGTATGTAGTTTAAAGGAAGTCAACATGCTTGACTTCATTAATAGAGTGGACGAAAACTGTATGACGCACCGACAATGCCAACCACAAGTTTGTTTTTCACGCTATCGACGCCGGCAACGAGGGAATAGTCCATGACATTTATGTCTGCAAGGAACTTGATATCGTTGAATAATGCGCCACGAAACAGTCGCTTTGCATGCTCTCGCACATAGAACGGCGACAGATGTGCCGCTTCGCACCCATCATCAGATGAACGAAATTCTCGTCAGAATCTTGACACTTACTCTGCATGAGATTTTCATCTAGCAGGATTTCGTTCTCGCGCCCCGTTGCAAGGACGTGCCGGTTGCGTGTTGAACCTTTGAGGTCATAAATCTGTGAGTAAAGGTGAATAGTCTGCAAAAAGCTGATGAAGTTGCGTATGGGCTCACTTTTGAGAACCGTTTATCACAGAAAAGATTCTCCATGACAAGTAAATTCATCTGAGTAGACTTGGAACGGGATGATCTTTCATTCGCCGTCTTCTTGCGAAAGACGAGCATGTAGCAGCCGAAAATTCTAGCCAAAAGTGTCGGTCGCTGTATGAATATTAGACGAGACGATCTCTCACTGAGACATTCGAGTTACTCACGCCGGCTGTTACAGCCGAAGAAATGTAATCAAAGTAAGCAGGACCGAACGTAGCCATAGTTTCCATCGATAGCTCTTTTGCGATGAAACGGTCATGTAAGGTGTAAAAATATTAGTCATAAGGATCTTCGACAAGACGTCGGACGGACCTCGTGTCTTACAGCCGTTTGCAAAAGTAATGAGAAAAGCCTAAATCACGTGATTTTTTGACTTTTGACACATGTCGTGCCCTTGAACAACAAAAATGAATTGAGTGCTCTATTTCTCGGTCAATACTGCATGTAAAAATATGATATGGCTATGTAAAAAAAGTGCTCGAAAATGCGCTTCCAACAGTGTAAGAATGTATGAGAAATATAGTGTGTACATGACAGAACAAAACAGACAACCTTGTCAACCCATCCCTCACAACCATCCCTCAGGCCATTGAAAAATCACCACTCATGAAATACTCCATGTAAAAATATAATTCAGGTGGCATAATTCATGCAAGTGCAGAAGGTATCTGTGTACAAGTTCTTGTGGCATATTGATAGGCCCTTCAATGGTAGAGTAAGGCAACAGCCATTCATGCCCACTTGCAGAACCCCTCTCCTCAGCCTCCTCGCAGGGCACTAGCACTCATCGTTTCGATTACCAACAGGTCAGTACTTGCCCTTCACTGCCTATCCCATCCAGTCGAAGCTCTGAAGAGAAAATGCAGCAGCCTTTGGAGCCAGGTCCGTCAACATCTTCATATTCTTCTTTGCATCTCGAGCCAAAGCGGTCAAAGCAGGCTAAGGAGCCTCAACGACAGATCAGTTAGCTACAATTTGTTGTTATCGCTCAGTACACAGCTCGCACGTACAGATCATATTAAGTACAAGAAGCAATTCACGACTGAAGGCAAACTCTCGATCAAACGAGAGCAGGTGGAACTCGAATCATCGCTACTAAAAGAATACGGTCTGAAACTGCATATGACGGCCAAAATACACGGGAATACAGAGGTAGAATGACATATAGAAGAACAGAATACTTATTCAGATAGGGAGGGAACAAGAAGAGCATGACACAGCAATTCCTGCTGTACACGCATTACAAGGCAAGGCAAATGGAGCCACTGTGTGGTGACCTACCGCTGTAGCGCACTGGCTCCTCCTGTGCCAGTACACTCATACTATGGCTCCCTCTTACTGCAGATACCATATCCCAGCACTGCCGACACCTGAGAGTGTGAGGGCACACTCCTATTGCACTCGGGACATCATTTGAGCACGTATCCATTGATTCCAGCACACGTACTGTACTGCGGCGCCCTCCTATGACCCAAATCGATCCGCCGATGGCTCCCCGACACTCAGACAGGTCTGCCGACAGCTCCTACCCAGCACCAGGCACTATAGGACACATCCCTCAGTGACTACGTGCCGCCGATCTTATGATTTACCATACGTACAGCCGTGCGGCGACTCTGGATGCCTCCGAGTCGGCCCCCCTTGGCGCCTATCAATGCGGCGGACACTCAGACATCCTCAGGTACCCTCGCCGACGCCTCCTACAGCTTACCAAGCAGTCCCCCATTGTCTAGGGAGCTATATATTGTCATATGTGCTTACATGCCTCATTACGATGTATCTGCCACCAGTCCGGCAGTCCCCCACAGCACTGCCGCTCCGGCCACTCATATTAGTCACTAGGGATCGCCCGCACTCTGTATTGAGTGCCGCCGATGCATCGGACACCTCAGGGACATCGGCTGATGCGCCCTTTGTCTCATATACGCGATATCAGCCTCCGATCATCGGTTCCGATGTTTCCCGACTTCCCCCCAATGCGGCGGCCCCCATTAGACCATGTATGGAAGGTAGGCATGTGGTACATCGGCGTGCCAAGCCACCGACTCGCGCCGCCAAGCCCAACTCCGCTGGCGCCCGTATTATTGCAGATACTCGATATTCCATGCTATTGGACACCCCCCTCACGTTGCCGCTCTCAGATTTCACCTGGGCGCTCCGGCAGCGGCCCTTGGCGACCCAGATGACTCAGGAGATGTTGTCAGACAGTAGGATGTGTCGGCGACAGCAGTAGAGTATATATAGAGCTTATACTAGCTTGTAGACGAAAGGATTCCAAGCCTAGCAGGGATTCCAAGCCTAGCAAGGATTCCAAGAGCATGTACCAGACCGAGCGCCAGAGTTCGAGATATCCCTCACTCTGAGTCTCCCCTCATGTACTGAGCCTCCCCCTTGACTATATACTATCCTTGACATCTCCTCTTGTTTGACTCCACATTCTACTTGCCTTCGCCGCCTCCGGTACGCCTCTGCCACTCTGACGTTCAGTGATCCAGCGCCCCTCTATTCGACGTCGGTGACCCAGGCTTCTCATCAGACTCCCCTTCGGCGTCCTTTCCAGCCTTTCACTCCAGTTTATCCCATATATTGATCTTATACGGTCTTTTCCTTTCATCTATCGCGTTTACGCTACTTCGGCGGATTCCTGCGGCCTCCCCCTCAGTCCGGCACCCCTCTATTCGACGTCGGCGGCCATCCGACGACCCAGGCATCCTATCAGACGACCCAGCGGCGCCTTCTCCAGCCACTCACTCCATTTTATCCTTTATATTCATCTTATACACTTCATACCTTCCTGTGGCCGAGTTTATACCACGTCGGCAGCCTCTTGTGATCCCCCCTTTTGAGCGGCGGCCCTGTTATCCTATTCCCTTTATCCAGCGGCATCCTTAGACCCATCCATTACGTCTCCGACGGTTCCTGGCATCTGCCGGGTAGTAGGTCTTTGAGAGTCTGATAGCGTTGGCATCCCATTTTTGGAGGTCCCTTCATACATTCAGCACCCTTAGTAGGACGGACATCTGTAGCACCTTCAGATACGACACCGCCGACCGACACCGGTGTAGACTATCAGACCCTCTTAAGCAGCGGCGAAGGCGACGGCGTTCGACCACAGAGAGGCGTCGGCGGTGTCAAAGATCGGAGAGGTAAGAAGGGATCCAACTCGTGGGTAGACCTCCTGGACAGCTTGTTGCCGTGGCGGACAATTTGACCCGGAAGCACTGCTGCCGATCGGGATGCGTGCTCAGTCGTGGGGAGAGCTCAATCGTAAGGGCTATGGTATGATCCGCGTATAAAGGGGACGCCGCCGATAATGTACGAGACAGAGCCGCCGACGAGTCAAGATGTCGGCGTCGCGAATAAGCAGTAGAGCGACGGCGCTGTCGAGTCCTGCGAGCGGCGGCGATTACTAGTAGAGCGACGGTACCGCCGATTACCAGGAGAGCGACGGTGTCGCCGATTGTCAAGAGGGCGATGGCGCTGCCGATTCCCAGGAGAGCGGCGGTGTCGCCGATTACCAGGAGAGCGACGGTGTCGCCGATTACCAGGAGAGCGACGGTGTCGCCGATTGTCAAGAGGGCGATGGCGCTGCCGATTCCCAGGACCGGGGATAGCTCTGCCGATCACTTGCGCAGTGGCGAGTGAGCACGTGCCCCTGTTATTCCCTTAAACGGGGGCGGCGTCTTGTGTCGGCACACGATCTTCGGCGGAGGCGATAGAGAGCAAAAGGGCTAATAGAGACGAGAGGAGTGCACTAAGATCTATTCTGAACTACTGCTTCTGAACACTACATACATGAGGTCTATATATACTGGGGAATGCTGGGGAAGAGCGTCACAGAGGCGGCGACAGTGACGGTGCATCACAGACGCGCAATCGGTGCGGACCCAAAGATCGGGGCACGCCGCGAAGCTGCCAAGACACGAGCGCGCGCTGATCGGGCTGGCGGTGATTGGCGCGGCGCATCATCATCGGGCGTGCTCGGATCGCTAAGTGGTCGCACCACACGAATATGAAACGTCAGGGGAGGCAATAATACTAAAAGGGGAATACGCGAGTGGCTGCCGCGTCCGACAATCGGACTCGGCGCACGAAGCAGCATGGTATGAACATGAAACGTGGTACCTGGGACCTTGTAAAACCACTACCCGACGTCGGATAAGCCAATCAAAAGGAGCCGACGAATATTCCATCGGCTATACAGTTCGATATCCTTCTGCCGCCGTAGCCGATACATCCGCTGCAACGTTCCAGGCGCCCGCGTATCAGAAAGTGCGGCTGGCCAAGCATACTCGGTTTGGGAAGTCTTCGAAGGACGGTGTAGTGCGCCGCACTTGCCTGTACCAGTACGTCGGTATAGGCCCCTCAGTACTCCGTACAGTATACCATCGTGCGGCGACCGCTACACCTCCGCCGCTCCTTAAGACCTTCCAAACCGCCGCTCCTTGATTCGCGGCTCAACCAATACGTCCGCCGCCTCCCGTCCTTCGAAGACTTCCCAAACCGAGTATGCTTGGCCAGCCGCACTTTCTGATACACGGGCGCCTGGAACGTTGCAGCGGATGTATCGGCTACGGCGGCAGAAGGATATCGAACTGTATAGCCGATGGAATATTCGTCGGCTCCTGTTGATTGGCTTATCCGACGTCGGGTAGTGGTTTTACAAGGTCCCAGGTACCACGTTTCATGTTCATACTATGCTGCTTCATGCGCCGAGTCCGATTGTCGGACGCGGCGGCCACTCGCGTATTCCCCTTTTAGTATTATTGCCTCCCCTGACGTTTCATATTCGTGTGGTGCAACCACTTAGCGATCCGAGCGCGCCTGATGATGATGCGCCGCGCCAATCACCGCCAGCCCGATCAGCGCGCGCCCGTGTCTTGGCAGCTTCGCGGCGCGCCCCGATCTTCGGGTCCGCACCGATTGCACGCCTGTGACGCGCCGTCACTGTCGCCGCCTCTGTGACGCTCTTCCCCAGCATTCCCCAGTATATATAGACCTCATGTATGTAGTGTTCAGAAGCAGTAGTTCAGAATAGATCTTAGTGCACTCCTCTCGTCTCTATTAGCCCTTTTGCTCTCTATCGCCTCCGCCGAAGATCGTGTGCCGACACAAGACGCCGCCCCCGTTTAAGGGAACAACAGGGGCACGTGCCCACTCGCCACTGCGCAAGTGATCGGCAGAGCTATCCCCGGTCCTGGGAATCGGCAGCGCCATCGCCCTCTCGACAATCGGCGACACCGTCGCTCTCCTGGTAATCGGCGACACCGTCGCTCTCCTGGTAATCGGCGGTACCGTCGCTCTACTAGTAATCGCCGCCGCTCGCAGGACTCGACAGCGCCGTCGCTCTACTGCTTATTCGCGACGCCGACATCTTGACTCGTCGGCGGCTCTGTCTCGTACATTATCGGCAGCGTCCCCTTTATACGCGGATCATACCATAGCCCTTACGATTGAGCTCTCCCCACGACTGAGCGCGCATCCCGATCGGCAGCAGTGCTTCCGGGTCAAATTGTCCCCCACGGCACCAAGCTGTCCAGGAGGTCTAGCCACGAGTTGGATCCCTTCTTACCTCTCCGATCTTTGACACCGCTGACGCCTCTCTGTGGTCGAACGCCGTCGCCTTCGCCGCTGCTTAAGAGGGTCTGATAGTCTACAACGGGAGGCGGCGGACGTATTGGTTGAGCCGCGAATCAAGGAGCGGCGGTTTGGAAGGTCTTAAGGAGCGGCGGAGGTGTAGCGGTCGCCGCACGATGGTATACTGTACGGAGTACTGAGGGGCCTGTACTGACGTACTGGTACAGGCAAGTGCGGCGCACTACAGCGTTTTCTCGATTTTAATGAAGGATCTACCTTACAAAGCTCTCTTCGATGCCGGTCGTTGTGTATTCATTTGCGACGGTAGAAATCGTGCTGTGCTGGAGTACGAGCAGATTGAAGAAGGGAGTGCAACTCTGGCGAGACAGCTAAGGTTCTTCGCGCCAATCTTTATATGGAAATTCACGGAGACGAAGCGTGACATATTGATGTGGAGCCAGCAGGTGCAATACTTTAAGGATTGAAACAGTTCGCTCCAAAGGACGCTCGAACTCATGGAAGCAGGAGACATTGTGGGAGCGTTAAAGTTCATCGGTGAACAATCCCCACCCAAGGGGCCTGGCAATGAAGTTTCCAAAAATGATGGCACTGGGGACGAACTTGCGTTTGGAACAGTGCAAGAGTTACGACAGAAACCTGAGTGGGGTGAAGCACTGGGGGCTTTGCCCTGTTTTTCCCCGCCGGGACTGGGAAAGAAGGCACAACTAAAGCGAAAGCCGACCAGCAATGGTAACGCATACAGAGGCTCGCGACCCCATTTCGAAGCCGACGTGTCAACCTCAATCCGTAGTTATGCCGCTGAAGGGCTCGAGAAGGTCCACTTGACCTATTCGGACGAGGGCCAACTCGCCCAAATTGCTCAGGACCCTCCTAAGAGGACCTCACATCCCCAGGCACTTCAAAGTACCTTGGTGACGCCTGCCTGGCAGCATACCAAAGAAGGGACTGCCCAACAGCAGAGGGAGAACGTTTCGCACATGCGAGGGGCTGAAGGTCAACTTGCCAGAGCCAAGAGACAATTCGACATGCTCCGAAAGTGTCTTCATATCCTCCTTTCCGACAATATACTCTGTCTTGCAGTAACTGGCCCATCGGTATTGAGAAACACGCTGAACTATCTAGCACACTCCAGGCACGCATACGACAAAGATTACGAGGAGTCCATACGAGATGTCGAACAGTTGGTTGAGAGGGTTCGAAAAGATATCGCCGATAAAGGTTATATGCATCTGTTTGCTGCATTTGATGAGATGCGGCAAGATGGAAAAGAGATTGCACATGGCAAGGAACTTGAAGAGGCACATCGTGTTCTTATGGAGAGTGATTACTTTGCCAAGGACGACGTGTTGACAGAGAAGGAAATTGATATTTTCATTGAAGTGCAGCTATGTTCCGGAATAGATGCGATAAATCCGAACTACATTATTCTGTTACAATGGATGGAGTCAGCTAACCCTGCTCAGACGGATCAGGAGCCGAAGACAACGGACTCGAAGGCAATGGCGACGGACTCGAAGGGGAAGGGGAAGGGGAAGGGGAAGGGGAAGGGGAAGGGGAAGGGGAAGGGGAAGGCGACGTGAGCTGGGCGAGGGACCATCCAGCCTTGCCTCACTCCCACTGTGGGAGGCCGAAAGTACTACGGACCGGACAATCGCTTGCCCTCCACGGACGGAATTATGCCCTCTTCACCTCTCCTTTGTCTAGTTTGGCGGTCATTACTCGAAAGGATCTCATTTCGTGTTTATTTATTTCGACTCGGTCTTCTTACTTCTTACGCGGGCACATTGATCCCTTTTGCGGCTGTTTGAGTATACCAAGAGCACGCTGCGGTAGGTCACCACACAGTGGCTCCATTTGCCTTGCCTTGTAATGCGTGTACAGCAGGAATTGCTGTGTCATGCTCTTCTTGTTCCCTCCCTATCTGAAT
This sequence comes from Sanghuangporus weigelae, assembly GCA_033182465.1. Taxonomy (NCBI): domain Eukaryota; kingdom Fungi; phylum Basidiomycota; class Agaricomycetes; order Hymenochaetales; family Hymenochaetaceae; genus Sanghuangporus; species Sanghuangporus weigelae. The sequence goes on along the minus strand of CP137318.1, from coordinate 1,587,040 downwards.
AAGTATTCTGTTCTTCTATATGTCATTCTACCTCTGTATTCCCGTGTATTTTGGCCGTCATATGCAGTTTCAGACCGTATTCTTTTAGTAGCGATGATTCGAGTTCCACCTGCTCTCGTTTGATCGAGAGTTTGCCTTCAGTCGTGAATTGCTTCTTGTACTTAATATGATCTGTACGTGCGAGCTGTGTACTGAGCGATAACAACAAATTGTAGCTAACTGATCTGTCGTTGAGGCTCCTTAGCCTGCTTTGACCGCTTTGGCTCGAGATGCAAAGAAGAATATGAAGATGTTGACGGACCTGGCTCCAAAGGCTGCTGCATTTTCTCTTCAGAGCTTCGACTGGATGGGATAGGCAGTGAAGGGCAAGTACTGACCTGTTGGTAATCGAAACGATGAGTGCTAGTGCCCTGCGAGGAGGCTGAGGAGAGGGGTTCTGCAAGTGGGCATGAATGGCTGTTGCCTTACTCTACCATTGAAGGGCCTATCAATATGCCACAAGAACTTGTACACAGATACCTTCTGCACTTGCATGAATTATGCCACCTGAATTATATTTTTACATGGAGTATTTCATGAGTGGTGATTTTTCAATGGCCTGAGGGATGGTTGTGAGGGATGGGTTGACAAGGTTGTCTGTTTTGTTCTGTCATGTACACACTATATTTCTCATACATTCTTACACTGTTGGAAGCGCATTTTTGAGCACTTTTTTTACATAGCCATATCATATTTTTACATGCAGTATTGACCGAGAAATAGAGCACTCAATTCATTTTTGTTGTTCAAGGGCACGACATGTGTCAACAAATCACGTGATTTAGGCTTTTCTCATTACTTTTGCAAACGGCTGTAAATTTTACATCTCGTATCCAACGAGATTTAGCATCTCGCGGAAGATTTCGGACACATTGAGATCCTAACAAAGAGATTTTAAATTTCATCCCTGACGAGATGCTTAGCTAAATTTTAAGTCTCCACAAGGCCGAGATTTAAGATCTTAGATAGGATCTCGTGGCCAGGGAGATTCTAGAATCTCTCGGGCATGGAAATTCAAAATCTCTCACGCGGCGAGACACATCACGAAATTTTAAATTTCCACATACATCTCGGGAGTTATCTCGTTGCCTTTGAGATGCATCATTGCCCGCTGTGGTGAGATATACAGCTACATGTCACGTGGTCTACATCATCCAAAAACGCTTAACTCGGGTGCGTTGATAACCGCACTCTCTGCATTTCGGCCGGACGAAGCCTTCTGTGTGATTGTAGCGTGGACGCCTTCAATCGCTTCTGTCCACTTTTCTAAGGCTGCATATCGTCTCTTCTCAAGCGTTTGTCTATAACAGAAACATGAGAGACATGTCGATGGCTGTAGAAAGCGATGAACATACTGTCTGTCTAGCTCTAAGCGCATATTCACCTGGTCAATTCGGCCTTGAACTTTGCCCTCCAGGATGAGATCAATTAGCATTTCCTCAACCTCATCCGTCTCTACATTCAATTGCTAAAGCACAGAATTCAGCGAGAATTGTTACACGAACTGAACAAAGGTCGCCTACCCGGGCCAAAAACGTCAACTCCAGACGCGTATACGGCTTAATGAGATCGATCAAGTAGGATGTCCTCAGACTTCTAAGCAAGTCACCGATGTAAGATTGAATAAAGGGATCACCCATTATCGTCGATTTGTTCTCTTTTCACGAAAAGCAAGTCAGTGCATGAAAGCCACGCAATAAGCGTCTGTATCCCACCTCGAAGTATTCTTTCCGCTGTGTGCACCTCGCGGCGTTGATATGCATCGACAAGATCAGTCATAGCCTTTATTTGGGGATCTTCTTTATATCTTTTTGCGATTAGTCAGTAAAAGGCAGTGAAAATACGATACCTAATCGAACTTACGGCTTGGTCTCTTGACTGTCGAACGGATTAACCTCGCTGCCAGTCAGCATGTTCGCCAGTACCAGATATTTTAGGACTTGGATGCGTTGCGGCGACCCAGCATCATTGTAGTTGTTAAAAGATTGGAAGAAATCCTCGCTGGCACGGTTCCATTGATCTAAAGACGCTCAGAACAACGCCTTCTCCAGAAATGGCACAAGACGTACGTTCTCCCATCCACATCTTCCCACCACATTCCTTAATCACTCCCATAATACGAGGGTGAGGAATGGCAGAGCGGACTTCATTGGTTGCATTATAAATCTCCTGTATTCGAACAATGTAAAAATTCGAGCTGTTTAATCGCGACCGTAACTTACCTTAAGTTTCTTGAAATTCCTCATCTCATTGTACATTTGAATCTCGAGAGCGTAAATTTCAAGTAGCTGTGTGCCCCGCGATTGCTGATCTTCAGAACTCTCAGTGGCTTGATGCAGTTGCCGGATCACCTGACGATTTGTTATTAACTGCGATAGGGAAGGCACAAGCTGACGAACATTATCTAGACGACCAAACTCTCGTCTGTCCAACCAGAGTTTTGCTAGCTTCAGCTTCGTCTTTGCAGAGAGGCGCTGACAAAGTTATGAGTCAACAAGAAACCTGCGATATATACGATACACCAACCTCATTTTTCGCTTCCTGCAGTGCGTCCAAGGTGACTTGATAGAATCTCTCGAGGATATTCACGTTGATATCGTCTCCTTGCCCGGTTCCGACATAATCTAGTATAGAATTTATCGATTTCTCTGCGTAATTGCGAGTGATCGCCGATCTCGTATACGTCAGCAATTTCGTATAAGTCTCAAGAGCTTCATCTGGACGATGCAGGACGTTAAATAACAGTTTCGTAGCCTGCTTTAAGGCTTTGAATCCCCTACACGACATAATATAAGTGACTATATACACGCGGCAAAACAAACATATTTCATTACCAGTCTCCTTGCTTTTCTTCCGACGTCGCGATGCGTTTGAATGCAGCAAGCGCCTCTTCAGGATTGTCTTCCTTTAAAGCTGCACGAGTCTTTGACCGTCATCGCAAGTCAGAAACAGGGTCAGGCTCACATTTTGCAGAGTAGTACATATTCTCGAGATCTGGAGTCCCGCTATCGTCGGCTTCATCTCCGTCAGAGTAATCAAAGCCATAATCCTTTCACAGGTGAGCACAGATGAAAGCCCTGAGCAAAAGATATCTACCTCATCCTCGCTTCCTTGCATATAATCGGCATCGTCGTCATCCATGACTGCCGAGCTCTATCAATACGGCTTTCTCTGGAAGTCACTGAGACCGTCGACGTTGGAAGCTAACTACCATGTCATTGTTCAATGTTATGCGCCACTTCAATGATTGAGTCACGTGGCGTACATATTCAACGAAAAAATAATAATACGAAAGATACATGAAATTTGTAGCGAGACCAAATCTACGAAAAGTTAAAACCAAAGGAAGTCTCTGCCTGCTTCAAATGCACTATCATCTCGGCATGCTTCTAGCTTGAGCTTTGAATGATCTGACACAGGAAAAAGCATGCACTCTTATAAATGTTCTGATGTCAGACACAAGTATAGGATCACCACTTACAAAAAATCAAGAGGACGTTGACGGTAACTGCCAATCGTAGTCCCATCCTGTACGAGGAGGAGTGTCTGTCGGGAGCCGCAGTTCTGGAGGGAACAATCCGGGTAGTCTACGCTCCATTGCCTTCTTCTCTGCTCCCTTCAAGTTTTTCAATAGTTCCACCTCAGCTTCAGGTCGTTTTCTAGGATCCTCTACACGATTCGCTTCCTTGAACAGATACGGGTCAATTAACTCCAATTCCACCATCGCTCTGCGGATGCACTCGAATTTTCGTTTCGTCTCCTCGTCACGTTTCCATCGCGTATGTCTCTCGTGCAAAAGCCACGCGCGCTCTATCGTTTCGTGCGCTTGTTTCGAGGGTATCGCTTTTCGCAGAGCCTTCGCGACGTCTGGCCTCCATGTCCCGGTCGGAGTCTCTCTGTTGCGAATATTGCTTGGATAGAGTACGCGACGAATCAATTCATTTTGCGGGTCGCCAGAGTGTCCTGCTTTTCGTCCCGCATTTCGCGTGTAGACGAGAGTGAAGTTAGCATACTTTTTTCCCGCAACTATTTTCGACGAAGCAAGTAAAGATGAGGACATGACGGGAATTGCGAGATTGTGACCGTCCCCACGTTTTGGAGGTGATCCAGTCACATGACATTACCCGACTTTCAACAAGTTAAACAATAACATTGAACAACCGCCCTGACTGCAACTGTCAGCGAGCACTCTCATTTTCTCAACCTCGAACAGATAACCTCGGCGCGTGAATGTCTCCGCGAGCAAATCTAATAAACTTTTTCGTAGCTGCGGCGACTGGTAAGGAACTCCTTTCACTTACCCTTCGGCATTCCGACCAGCTCAGGATTTTCTACTTAGGTGTAGTTTCCGGCGTCTATATCTTCAAGCCTTTGATCGAAAACACTCGTAACGATACACAAGCGTGAGTTTCCATGATAGCCCCTAATCATTGGCATAGAGCCCCTGAGCTATGCATCTCAGGACGGCGTTAAACCGATCTCGATCGAATGAGGATAAACTTTCAACTAGTTCAACAGTCAAAGGAATGTCTAAACCCGAAGGCAGTGCGGCAGCACCAGTTTCAAGTGAGGATACGCGTGTCAAAACGTCTTAGAGCACCTATCCAGACTTCTCGCACATAGCATTTTGAGCCGGAAGGACATCTACTCTTTATTGCCTTGTTCGAACCGCTCAGAGATATCGAGATTCGGGAAGACAAGAAAGTATCAAATTCGAATTACTATGATGACCGGCTATCGATCGCCGTGCTGGACTCTTCTTTGGTGCTTGGTCTCGACAGGTCACGTCTTTCCCAGATCTGCACAACAAAGTAGTACATTAGGTTTAGGAATATCGAGGCAGAGCCTTGTTATAGGTAGTAACTCGCCTGGATGACGGTTTCACCGAGAAATATCATTTCTTTCCTCACTTCTTCAACGATTAGATCTTGAATTTGAAACCATTTTTCGTTCTCGCCGCCGCCGCCGCCTGCTCGTAAATGAATTTTCCAAGCAGTGTTTACTTTATCGCGGGTTGTGCCCGCGACAGATTCGTGCACAACGTTGGCAATCAGATCGTAGACTGTGCCCGGATGATTTGGCGGAGCATCCAGATCTATCGCACTCCGGTGAATCGGGTAGATATATGGAGACAGGACAGAAGCGTTGCTTACATTCGCGGAAATCTATTCCCCTCAGCGGGAAGTTGACGATGGTCGGATTCTTTTCTTCTACAAAATTATTCTTCGTGAAGCGCTTGAAATGAAGAACAAGATAAGGCGGCAAGCGCTGGCATTTGAAACGCCGCAATTGACCAAGATATTCCTTCAAAATTCGTTTGCACATGGTAACTTGGACACGAAATGAAACTAACTAACCTTGGTAGCTTTGCCGTCGTATTTAGAGAGTAGGGATGCCAAACTCACTTGAGGAATAATATTCTTCTCAACGGCATCCTGGAAAAGAGGAGGTGGGGGAAGGTCGACAGATAAAAAAAGGAACCGAGATATAGTTGTTTTTGTTTCTATGAAGGAAATAAAGCGTCAAGTATGGACCTCGAGGTACATAGCAAATACGCACCCCTGTCTATGTCAAATTGGGGCCGATGATTCGTCTCGCCCTCTGGTTTGACAAGAACTTGCTGTGTCTCCATGCGAAGTTCACCCTGGAATGTTAAATATATAATGCCTTAGATGTTAAGTTAGACAAAGCCTTTTAAAGTATCATGCAGCCGCATACTTGAATTTTTCTTTTTAGTCCCTCCCAGATCTTTGTGAAGATGGTTGAGAAGCCATCCCAGGAATTCTACCGGGTCTCCCTGCTCCTCTAGCCTGAATTTACCCGCGCTCACGCGGCCAACTTCCTGGAGGAACTCGTGAGGGCTGACCTGACTCTTGAAAAGCCGGGGATTCCAAATTTTCTTTGCTAGTCCAGCAAAACGCTTTAAGAGCTCACTTTCCTTTCCCCGAAAGGCGGAAAGGAGCAAGAAATCACGCAGCGGTGGGATGTGTGTAAGAGCCAAGATAATAACATTCAAATGATCATGCCATTTGATATTGTTTAGACCAATGTATCCGGGGAGGTATGGCTTGTTCGCAAGGTCGTACGAAAGCTTATTCAAATGCGCCGGGAACGACAATTCGGCAATCGACTGGCGCGTGAAAGTCGGGTCCAAGACGAACGACACGTCCTCCAACGAAGGATCAGAAACAAGATACCCGTCCGGTAGGACGTACACCTGAGATATCATCGGAAAATCTCCAAGAGATGAAAGAATATTTAGAGCAGACCTTTTTCGTTTCAAGATTAATAAAGACGTGATGGTCTTCATGTATGGAATGGGCATATGCATATGAATTACGTCCTCTCCCTTGAAAATATTTCCCACATACGAGGCATCCGTATATATTTATATTTGAAAGGGAGACAGAGCATACTTTCTCGAAATCAAAATCGAGAGCAGTGCGGTTGACCTATGAGAAATGTAAGTGGATGACGACAGTAGGTGAGGAAGTAAACTGAATAGACCGTATCGAGATACATGTCGGATGCGTGCGGCGGTTCGCCATTAGTCTGCGATGACTCTCCATAGGGATCCTCTTCGAAACCGTCCGGGTCCATATCCTGACGCGAAATGGAATCTTTATTCGGCTTTGCCAGATCCCCGTTTGTGGCTTGAGCTGAACTTTCGGGACTGATTTTCGCTTTCTTCAGCGGTCTATCTGTAGGAGGTAAATCGCTTTGGTTTGCTGTAGCCTTCGACATGGGCTGGGATGAATAGATGTTAAAAGTTGAGCGCTCAAGAGGAGATGCGGTGATCAACGATGATGATTAGTGAATCATATCATCGCGACGGTGGTCACGTTCTACCGCGTCAACTTGGTCCCGTGTGCAGGAACAAGTCTTTCACTAAGTACCTTTACTTTCTTTCTACACAGTACACACTATTCTCTTGCCGTGGCCGTTTGCTTAGCACATTCGCACTATGCTTCGTGGACAATGTCCATCTGTTATTCGGGCATGCTCTCGAAGAGGTTTCGTCAGCACTGCAAATTTCTCTTCGTCTTCGAGCCGCTCTTCTATCGGACCGAATGCACCTCTTGAACTAGACCCCTCTCTGCGAGCTCTGCTTAGAGACGCAGACATGGCCTTGCTCAAGCATAAACCGCGGGAAAGCTTAGAATCTGGGTCATCTTCCGCAAAGGAATTGGAAGTCCTTGAATTCGACGAAGCCTGGTCGGTTCAGCTCACCGAGCGCGAGGAGGCAGCAACTCCCACAGAACGGAAGTCTTCTAGGGCCAGATTCGGAAGTAGGAATATCGGGTCCGTATACGTGCCCGTGGAGCTTCGTGAAGCTATTGAGAGAGTCATAAATGGTATTGAATAATTCTCGGTGAACGGTAGGAAACTGATCAGCCACCAGATGGAGACAAGCCCCGGTTACATGAGGACGCAAAACGTCTCTTTCGGGACCAAGACCAGGACGGTAGTGGTCTATGGCACACGACATACGAAACCGATTACAAGTCCTGGAAACAAGCTAGACGCCATGCCGAAAGGGACGGAACCGCATTTGCGTCGGTCGCACTTCCAGCACATTATTCTGCAGTCTACGCAGTGTTGGATAACATTAAACATAGATTAGGAGAGGAGTGGAAAGTGCGAAGTGTAATGGATTGGGGCTCGGCAGTAGGCAGTGGCTTTTGGCGCGGCTCATTTCTTTAGAGGTTCGACTAGGAAACTTACCATTCTGTTCAGGGCATCCATGCATGCATTTCAAGAGTCATCTGACGAAAAAGAGGCAGTCCCAAAGCCTGACGCCCTCCTGTCACAGTCAACCATATCTTCATATCTGGGTATCGAACGGCGCGATGCACTTACTTCGATGGCAAAAAAACTTATAGAGGGTAAGCTTCTATTATCCAAGTATCACCGCTTGAAATTAGACATGCTTTTAAGGATCAGATACGGCCGATACTACTGTACGATGGCGCAAAGGATACCCTGATGTCGAACAGGCTGAAAGAACGGAAGATGGTGACATTTTGGCTCTTTCGGCATTCTACTTATCGTCGCTCCAAAATCCCGTAGCCAAGAAGGACCTGATTAAGCAAATGTGGTCCAGCGGTGCAAATGTCATAGTAAGACAGACATTTCCATTGTGCCTTCTCGCAAGTGTGCGTTACTCACTACAGACAGGTACTGATTGACCACGATACTTCTGCCGGCTTCATCAGCATTGCTGAGGCGAGGGAACAACTTCTGCGTTTAGGCCACAAGGAATTGCAAGATCCTGCATTACAACATGACCCTGCATCTGGCTGCCATGTGGTCGCTCCGGTGAGGTTCTACGAATCTGTCGATTCGCTTTTGATTCACCGGCCATTTGACAAAGTGTCCTCATGACGGAGCCTGTCCATTGCTTAATTCGGGGAAATCCAACCTGCAATGCTCCTTCTCACAGCGCCTACAGAGACCGGCATTCTTACGGAGAACCAAACATGTTCGTGCCGGCCACGAGGACATCGGATACAGTTACGTTGTTATTCGACGAGGAAAGAGACCGTCATTACATCAGACCAGTGCCACAGACGGTGCACTACATCAGTCTGAACCAGTTGGCGAAGATCCCGTAGACCGGATTCGATTAGAAGCGTACGACTGGCCGCGCATGGTATTTCCACCATTAAAAAGAAGCGGCCATGTCATTATCGATGGATGTACCTCGGAAGGTCTGCTTTTGCTTGCTAGATATCAGCATCAAGTTCGTTGACTCATTTGCAAAAGGTAAAATAATGCGAATGACAATCCCTCGATCTCAAGGCAAGCAGCCATATTATGACGCTCGCAAGTCTTCGTGGGGGGACATCTTCCCACATAAACCAAAGAATCCACCTCAAGTTCGCTTGGTGCCCAAGGACATAATGGATAATTCGTCCTCATTGCCTGGTTCCGACATCGGCAAACGACGTAAGAAAGACAAGACCCGGGATCCAACAAGTTACGAAAAGATTATGTCAGATATAAGAGAGAGCGAGAAAGAGAGGCGACGGGACTGGAGCAAATCAGCGAATATCCTTTGACGCATTCTGGGCACACTGTTCAATTTCTTTCTTTGCTGCATCGCCTAATGATAATTAAAATCCTCTCATTTGCTCCTATTACTGTGCTTCCGTATTTCAATTTATATTATTTTGTGATAAGAGCGGTGAGGTACTGTTTTATCAGGCATCAGAAATCTGAATCCCAGGGCCCTGTGTTGAACTCAACACTACACGCTTAATAGGATTAACTTGACCTAACTGAGTCAATTGAACTACATCAAACTGATATTGGAACATACCAGGTTTCGGGCCACTCTTCGGCTGACGGTCGCTTTTATCTGCGGCATTCCCAGTTGCTATTTTGACAATGTTGAGGAAATGGTGAACATTGCGAACTACATCTTCCGCCGGGAAATGCATCTAATGATTCGTCAGAAAGAGATCAAGAAGCGATGTTGAACAAGGGGATCATACCTTAGCTACGGCGCTGCGTATAGTGCCCGCCTTGTCCCCTCTCCACTCGCTTGAACCGGAAATTCGTCGAAGATAACCGACAATATCCTCGGTTACGGTTCCTCGGCGCTCTGACGGCATTAGACCTCTGGGACCTAGCACTCTTCCAAGCTTCGGGGTGATGGCACGGATAAGTGACGGTGTGCATAGGAAAACAGTCGCTGGGTAACGGCCGTTTGCTACCTATAGAAAATTTGTAGGACCTCTATGACAGCAAGTATACACGAGAAACTCACACCCTCGATTAATTCAGTACCCCCAACAAAATCCGCACCGGCGCGTTTTGCTTCTTCAGCTTGTCTTCCCTCAGCAAAAACAAGGACGCGATCTTTCGTCTTCGCTTTTACTTCTCGCGGTAGATTAAACCTTCCTTTAGGTACTGCAGAGCCGCGCCTCATTTCAGTCTTGATGACGAGTTCATAGGTTGCGTTTGGCTTTGCAACCTCCACCGCCTTTACAAAACAGAAAATTCGACCTCCACGGCACATCCGCTCGAAAAATACGCACTCACCCTCAAAATATTGATCGCATCGGTAAGAGGTATCTTCTCATTTTCATAGATGCTTTTCTTAGCCTTAAGCGCCTTCTTCCTCTCCCGTGCAGCTAACTTGGCCTTCGTCGGAGCAGGTCGAGCCTTGACCTTGCGGACATAAACAGGACTCGAAGTAGTAAAATGCCTGGTACACAAGCCAAGAATTCTCGGATTGAATAACGCCGTTCGTGAAAGACAGTGTGCGTGATGTTCGAGTTGCCTTGGAAGTAAGATGGAGGATGATAGCATGATGGACCTGAAGTACGGCCAACCCTCAGGAGCCGCCTCGACACGACGTGACCGGAAAAACAGAGGTGGCTGTGCCATCAGCGTCTTCCAAAACGGAAGATCGATCGACGCTCAAAGGAAGTCCGTCGAAACCAAAAAGTCATCGAGTTTGCTTAGAAAATGTACTTGACTGCGCGTCGCACTTAATTTTCACCAATTCCCCCTATCTTTGAGATTGAGACGAGCTTCTCCGTCGCTTTAGTAGCCGAAAGAATCTCTCAAGTACTGGGATCTGGTTAAGTTCATGTTCTCCAACAAGGAATTTTAGACACTTGATATTCATCGTGAACCTTTGGCGAATTCCGCGCCCAAGATTGATTATAAAACCACACTCGTGGGATTTCATTCCATCTCAATACAGAAGTGTAACCTTTACTTCTATGCTTTCTGGAGGTACGTCAAAGCCTGCCTAGCGGCATCCTCCTTCGCAGGTACCTTGTTCTTCGCCGTAGCATACCCAATGACCTCTCCCTTATCTAGAGTATTTTCCTAAGTTACACTGGAAATCAATGCAATTCAACGAAACCCAACTCACATTTGACTGTGGCGTGCCATGTCTTGTCGTTCTGAGGACCTGTATCTTCGTATATCCAAGAAATCTGGTCACGTTCTCCCTTCGCTTGGAGGACTGTGCGAAAATTAAGTTATCTGAACAACTGTAGAACGAACGAAGGAAAACGGGCGAACAGTTGTTAAGTTGAACAGCTGGGCCTGGGCAGAGACATTGTGATCAGTCATGATCAGTAAGGTATACGGTAGGTTGAGATGCGAGGGAACGTACTGGGATGGGTCATTATTGAGAAAGTATGAAGAAGTCTCAGTGTTAACTGGCTGCCTGTCCTCTCTGGGCGTCCTGGAGGCGGGCTTTTATACGTTCTTCTTTGCCGTATTGTACGGGGTTTGCAAAGTCCATTTTGACATCGAGTATCGGGGACAGGCCCGCAACTTGACGCTTCGCAAACAAGGAGAACTCGGAGGACTACTGAACTCCCGAGGCATGAACGCAGGCAAACGGAAGAATGTTTCGGTATCCGAGAACAGGAATTTGCTAGATCTTAAGGCAGTCACACGGAATCTATGAAAGTAGTAAAACTCACTAACTTCTCCGAGATAAAAATGGTAGTGGGGCCGAGGTACTCAAATGAAGTGGCTGTCAGAAGCGGAGTGCTTAGAGGCGCTGAGTCTGTCACAGGGACACAAAACGTCCAGGAACGAGTTCTACTAATGTTCCGCTACATGAGATCGCCGTTCGTGTAGTTAAAACCTTTCATCGGTTTCGTCCCGAGAACGGAGCCCCTTCTTCGAAGAAATGATAATTGAACCATTGCGCTCAGGTATTTTCGATGTAAAGGAATCCCGAAGCGACAGTAATATTCGACAAGAGATTGGACGTCAATGGCTATGTTAGACCCTGCCTGCATCAAACCAGAGTGTCGATGAGCCCGGCGATAGAACAAATATCGAAGTGACGAGAATAAACGCGATAGCGGACGTTGAACATTATCTGATGAGGTTGATTCGGAGAATTTGACGAGTTCCAGAGTACTTAGAGAACTCCTTTAGCATATTAGGTGACAGTAAAGAACCACAGGCGGAAATGACAAGAAGCATATGTCGTTGGATAAGCTATCCGTAACCCGGACCAGGCGAGAAAAGTTAGGGTTAATGATGGGGAACTCGAGCGGACATGTCAAGATCTGGTCGCATGTTTCCAAGAGTCTTTCGCGCGGGTCACCAGCCGCATCTCGCTGATGTTCCTGTAATAAATCCTCTGTCAGCTTTCGACGCACTTGGATTCGGCCTCCCGTGTCCCCGTGCACATCGCATTGCGAGAAGTGGTCCTTCTCGCGGGATACCGGATCCTGATACCTCGTTAAGCTTCGCCTTTGGAAACAAGGTTGCTCACTTCAAATCGCTGCTGAGTAGTGTGGATAACTAGACGCGATTGGAAGATTGAATGCGTTGCGAAAGTTGGACAAGAAACCCGGATGCACAGGAGCCGGACAGGGGGCCTAGAGGTTAATTAAAATAGTATTATGGATGCGCCCAAGCGAAGGGGGAAATAAAATAAAATGACCTGAATCGAAATATATCCCAATTGGATAGTAGTACGTGGCGTACCTGAGCGACATAATCCTCCGTCCGTGACAAGCCACCGCCGTTACTCGGCGAGCCGACGATAAATTGCGGAGACCATAACGACACCACACAGAGAGAAAGGCTCATGTGAGGAACAAACGGTACAAAGTAGACAAAAATAAACAAAATAACATATGATGAAGGAAGCGCGTGTTGCTCGGGAGTCAACGGGGAAAGAATCTGAGTGGCAATCCTAAATTGCATCGGTGCGCCGATCTCTTTGCGTAAGTTTGCGCGATTTCACTGATTTCTGGTTTCTTCCGCTGTGGCCACAATTTACATATATTTCAAAATTACTCCCCTTTCTCTTGAAAATACTTTGGGGAAGATATGACATGATTTCGATTTTTGAAATGACTATTATTTTGTATTCGTAGATTGTGCTCAAAGATTAATACTGTATCGAAGACCCGTCTTCACCTATGTACTTGTAAGCCACTCATATGGGGAGGACCAAGAGCAGACTTCCTGCACTCCGACTTTCATCCCTTTCGCAATATTCGTGAATTTTGACTAAAATGTATGTTCGAAACTTATATGGTGATCACAAATACGGGTTTAGGAATTCAGTCCACGAGAAAATTCGGCAGAACATCATTAATGCATCTCTTCAGATATTCGAGGTAGAGTTCTATCACTAACAGGTAATGGATCGCGCACGCGCAAAATTCGATCCCGAGCCGCTGCGGCAGCGCATCTATTTCCCTTCCAGAGCTTGGTGGTGGCTAGAATATAGGACCTTCATGGTGTTCTTAGACGCAAGCTCCTTAGCTTCCATCTTTGTTTTACCGCTTCCTGAGCCCGTTTCCTGGCCATTGTCTAAGCAAATTATTCACTGTCAAATGAGTCGCTTGAGAAGATGGTGGACTTACGTAGCGCCTTTACGTGCCAAAGTCCCTTGTTTTCAGGACCTTCGTGCCTGAAATCGTATGTGACCTGCCCGGCCTGGCCACTGGCTTGCAGTAAGTTGTTGAGTTGCATCGTCCATTCGACCATATTGTACTAACTGCTGCAAGGAAGTGAGAACAGCCCGTACGATAGACGTGGGATTCAAAAGCAATACCGATAAACTTGTACTGATAAAAGCCTTTGAATGTAGAGTTTGCGTTGGTTGCTGATACAAAACCATCCTGAGTTGATGAGGTTTTATACGCAGTATGGGCGTTTATTGCTCCTCATGAACGCCAAGTAGTTCAAGACTCCGATGAAGAGCCCGTTCGCAAATAGGCGTTCGAGTGCATCGCAAAGAGGAAGCTCCGACAGCGAATTGCGAATTTGAGGCGGGAAATTTGCGAAATGTCGTCCCATGTTCTCCGCGCGATGACATACCATATCAGCGGAAGGCCACATCATGGTAGAATTCTCAAGATCAAGTGAAGCAAAGTGGTAGACATAGCAAATTGTCTGAATGAATCCCTGCGGCGATGATCGATGGCTATTGGATGAAAGGAACACGAGCGCACAAAGGAGCCAGATCTGTGGCCCTAAAACATCTGTCATCGCTGCAGGTTTGCAACGCCTAGACGGCGGCATTTCGTTATTGCTCCCTTTGTCTCCGCCCACGAGCGTCTGTGGTCCGCAGAGCAATGTCGGACCTCCTAAGGCCATTACGGATAATCATTTATTTGATCAATTGTATATTCGGTAAGACCGAATATCGCCTAGTAAGCTCCGAGTCCGCGCTTTTGGGGATCGAATTTGACATCGAACAAGTCCAGAGCAAACACTTGCATGTCGAAGTCGTATCCAGGTTCTGCGAGACATTCGGCGCCGGCATATGGGCTCTACCAATAAGGTCAAGCTGGTTCGTATGTAGAAAGCCGTTTGAAGTCAATCCGGAAATAGGAAAGAGCATCAGCGTATTCATTGTAATGACACCAAAGGCATGCCTCGCCGAAGAATATAGGAAATTTGAGTTCATGCCGGAGTTGTACCCTGGAATGATGCGGATAAGCGTAGTCTGTCACCGCAAATATTAACATGAACAGCACATACACTAGTGGGATCTGCCTAATAAATAAAGTAGGCTTATAGAACGCCGCTCAATAATATCCATTCTTGCCTTTGGCATGTTTTGTCCGACGCATCATAGATTGTGATTGCGACTAATCTGAAAGGAATTACATCGATAGTTGGACAAAATTGCAGTTCCAGAGCGGGAAAATCGAGTGCAGCGGCATCTCCTGGTTTCATGCTGCCGATCGAGGTCAAAAAAGAATTCGTGAATCGGTCGTAGCGTAGAACACTGCTACTGCGACGTAAAACAAAATTAATACAGCCCTGCCGGTTTCGATCGTTGGAGAAGGATCGGCGTACCTTCAACTGTAGTAATGAACTGTTCGTAGTGCCACAGAGAATCGATTAAAATTACGATCTTTAAATTACAGAATCGGCTAGCTGATCGCGCTTTACGCTAGTTCAGAGGGATAGTTTGTTAGCCAGTGTTCCGCCACGATCTTGGCCTTTGAAAACAAGACAGTGCCTGTGGACTAGGAAAATGTGATGGATCCTATTTTAAACGTCAGGAGATGCAGAGTTGGCAGCAATGTTCAAGCAAGAGGGTTGAAGTATTGGTCTTCACGGCAGATCCCAATATCAAAATTTCACCGAGGAAAGCAGGCGATTGTTTCTTGTTCATATGATTGAACTGGTGTGCATATTGGAGCGAGTCGTAGGACGTTGTGAAGCGAATTGTAAATTGTGGATAAATCTCAAAATAAGTAAAGTACACGGACATATAGTCCGATGCAGGGGATCCAAGCAAGGTACATGAGAATGATTTATTACAGACTAGAGTAGATGTACGGTTGTATCTTATTTGGCAATTTGAAGCGTGTACAAGTATTTCCTATCTAGGAATCGGACCCATCAAGGGAAGGAAAGGGCGAGAGAACGCCAACGACGAGAGAACACCGACAACTCCCACCATCACCACGAGCGTTGTAGACTGTTGCCCCCGCGGCGTCGTCTAACGTGCTCATCTGCGACGCTCTACTACTGTTTACCTTCGTCGTGGACTTTCTCGTCGTCTGCCATCACCCTATCGCTACTTCCGTCAGTTTCCCATCGGTAACGAGAAGAAAACACACTTCTGCTTCTCTCCCGACGTACTTATCATTCCGCACTCATCAAGTATGTGAACTCTTGTCCTTGTTCCCCTCTCATCGTGTGCTCATTGTGATCACTTCACGAAGTCATTACCAGGACATCTCTCTTGAACCGAAAATGTCGCAACAGCAAGATATCCAGGAACGTATCGCCGCCGCTCGTCGCGAGGCCGAAAGTCTGAAAGAGAAGATCAGGGCAAGGAAGGAGGCTTCAGCAGACACGAGCTGTGAGTCCTTGCGTGCGTGTTAATGACAACTTTAAACATTTTGCTTATGTCTTTTGATATAAAGTGCGAGCCATGGCAGCCGAAGTCGAGGCGCTTCCGCGCATTGTCATGCGTCCACGTCGGGCGCTCAAGGGCCATCTAGCAAAAATTTACGCAATGCATTGGGCGGCGGATCGGCGTCACCTTGTCTCTGCATCCCAGGACGGAAAACTAATTGTTTGGGACGCGTATACTACCAACAAAGTCCACGCGATTCCTCTGAGGTCAAGCTGGGTGATGACTTGCGCCTACTCTCCGTCTGGAAATTTTGTTGCGTGCGGCGGTCTCGATAACATATGCTCGATCTACAATCTGCAATCAAAAGACGTTGGCTCTGTCAAAGGCGCGCGGGAGCTGAGTGCTCATTCTGGCTATCTGAGTTGTTGTCGGTTCATCAGTGACAGACAAATTGTGACGAGCTCTGGCGACATGACATGCATGCTATGGGACATTGAAGCGGGCGTTCGTGTCCTTGAATTTAGCGATCACACTGGAGACGTCATGAGGTAAGCACATCCCTCCATACATCATGGACAATTTTTGATCCCGTCGTTTCAAGTCTGGCACTCGGGCCCAGCCAGAATGTCTTTGTGTCCGGTGCTTGCGATGCCACTGCGAAATTGTGGGATATTCGTACCGGGAAAGCCACCCAGACTTTCTCCGGTCACGAGTCGGATATTAACGCTGTGACGTGCGTTTATCAATCAAATTACAATGCACTGCCTGTTGATTACTGAGTATGGTATCCAGCTTCTTCCCGAACGGTGATGCGTTTGCGACCGGGTCGGACGATGCGTCCTGCCGCCTTTTCGACATCCGAGCAGACAGAGAACTCAACACATTCACTCATGACAATATTCTTTGCGGCATCACCTCCGTTGCTTTCTCGATTTCTGGTCGCATCCTGTTTGGTGGCTATGACGATTGGACATGCAATGTCTGGGACACATTAAAGGGAGAGCGTGTTGGAGTTTTGACTGGTCACGAGAATCGGGTGAGTTGCTTAGGCGTGAGCAGTGACGGCATGGCTCTGTGCACTGGAAGTTGGGATAGCACACTCAGGGTTGGTTTTTCTCATGTCTTTTTTTGATTTGATGTTAACAAAAATTGATTATTTTCTTCATAGGTCTGGGCTTGAGTTATAGCAGACTGGTTTGCTTTGGTGCTTTGAGCAGCTTCGTGTTCTTCTGTCACTTTCCCTACAATGCCTCTGCTTCACAACTCTCGTTAACGTTCCTCTTGCTTTGACGCTGTCCATATCTGATGTCGACTATTATTCCCGCTTTCCTTTCCGTTCTTTATATCCGCGGTCTTTTATCAGTCTCGTTTTTATGTTTCTCTCTATGATAAGTATATTAAACTGAAAATATGCATTTTTTATTTCTGTTGAGGACCGGAAAGATTACTTGATTCGTGGGCGGTGTGATCAACGCGTCTTTTCGCGCACGTCAGCATGCTTGCTTGAAGACACGTTCACGTAGCTATTCAATTATATAGACTTCCACAGTCATTTATCATCTCAGCTTGCGGCACGTTCTTAAATGGCAGAGGATGACAGAGCTGCCAAAGCTGCTAGAGCAAAGGCGCTGGTAAGTGCGCGAGAATTCTTCTGGCTTCAGTCTCGCCTGACTGAACAACTATCCAGCTGAAGAAGCGTCAACAGCAAAAGAAAAATGAGGTGATAACTTCAAGCTCTGGCACACACTCGCCGGGCTCCTCGATTTCACCAGCGTCAACCCCAGCACCTGCCACGCAAGAAACCAGTGCTGTCAGAAATGATACACCTCTACTGTACGTCCTGCTCTGCATAACCCGCATTCCGTCTCGTGCATAGTGAAAAGACTTCTTTCCTAGATCATCACCTCCGTCATCGCAAGGCAAAGTAACTGCGTCTCCAGTGATTTCGCCACACTCCGAGAATGGACACGTTAAAGCTTTGTCGGGAGGAGGATCTATGAATAGTGCTTCTCGAGCCGAGAATTATTCCCGGGTACTTCAAGACCAGCGACAAACGATTGCTTTGCTCGTTTCGGAAAAGACAGCTCTCTCAGAAGCTCTTGAGAGGTTGGAAGGGATTGATTCAAGTATGTGTCTTTGCTTGACGAATTGACGAGATCCTAATGATGCATGACAGAATTGCACGACAGTCAGGCTGAATTGCAAGACCGGTTGGGAGAGCTCGAGATACTCAAAACAGATGAATCTCGCCACGAGGAAGAGAGAGAAAGTTTCCTCCGACAAACTCGAGATCTTGAAGCGCAAAATTCGAAGTTGTCATCCAATCTACGCGAACAAGTGCGTAATAAGCCTGTACTTATGACTTCGATGCTTACTTCGTCTTGGTGTGAAGGAGAGAGACTTGCATTCCGTTCGAAGTGAAGCTGAAGGCTTACGAGCTCAAATTAAAGACAACGAGCGCCGAATACGAGAACTGGAGGAGCAAATCCAGAATGACGATCGGGTAGACATACTTGAATCTAAACTGCGAAATACTCAGGATCGAGCGGAGGAAGTGGCCATCCAACTTTCCAAGATGAAACAGGTATACATGATGCTTCCGCGTTTTCGATCGAAAGACTAAACTCGATTGATACTGAACAGACTTACGAGAAACTCAGAGCTGACTACGAAGAATTACAACAAGAATATCAGCAAAAGTCCTCATTGGAGGAGGATTTGAAGCGCCAGGTTGCCAGCCTAGATAGTGACCTCCGATCTTCAGAGCAGTCTCTAACGAAAATCTCATCTGAGCGTGGCGGACTCGTTGCCACGAATGCAGCTACCGTGGCTGAGCTGGAAAAGTCCCGCGTTACCATTGCTGGGCTTAACAATGACCTGTCGGAAGCAAACGCAAATGTCGCAGCACTTGCCGGGCAGCTTGAAACTTCTCAGGTAGAATGCCGCCAGGCTCTTCGTCGAGTCGAGGACGCCGAGGCTGCACAGCGTAACCTACAAGAGGAAGGTACAGGCTTAATGCGTTCGCTCGACGAAATGCGCCCTAAAATCGTGGAGTTGTCCTCTGCGAAGCTTGCACTGATGGAACAGCTCGAGCAAGTTACAGCGGCATTCCGCCAAAAGGACAATACTATATCCGAGCTTGAAGCACAGGTGGAAAGTACGCGCGTGTCTCTTGACGGAGCTCTTCGGGAATACGAAAAGCGGGGGAAAGAGCTAGAGAAAGAAAAGATCACCGCTGAAACCGGCCAGGCCGACTTGCAAAAGGCATATAATGAATTGCAAGCTCGATTCGATGACACCATCGCCGCCACGCGTGAGATGGAAGCAGATCGCGCAAAGCAGAGGCAGGTGGCAGCGCGACTTCAGGAGGAGGTCGACCGCCTTCGATCCATCGGACAAGTTCGTCAAGAGGAAATAGATCTTCTGCGCTCCCAGATGGACGAACATGAGCAAGCTGGAGATGATGAACGAAGATTACTTGAAGAGCTTCAACAGGAGATCGAAGGTCTTCGGACCGATGTCGCAAACAAGGAAGAGGAGATCTCTCGTCTGCGCCAGGCTGGGCCGTCCACGTCTCCGTTACCATCATCAAAAAGTCTCGACGACGAGGTCAAGGGGGCCATCACACAACAACTGGAACTGGAGGTATCAAACACCAAATCTACGATTCGAAGTCTAGAGTCATCACTATATGATGCGGAAGCGAAATATCTATCGTTACAGAAACACGTGGCATCCATGGAGGATGAACTAGACCACCTTCGAACTCTGGCGAAGAGTCAAAGATCCGTCCATGTTCCGCGAAATTCTGCTTCCGCGCGGCACTCCGATGAACTTCGGCGTAGTTCTTTCACCTCTCAGAGATCTAATAACCTGTCTCGCTTGCCTCCTTCAGCAATCATTGATGAGGGTTTGCCACCAACGACGCGCCATCAACGGCACATTAGCCTCGCGATGCTTCAGGCACGAATGTATAGTGAAGCAGAGGCTGCAAGTTCTCATGCAGCCACAAAGTCGTCGAAGACACCCGCCTCTGGACCTGGACATTCTCATACCCCTAGCATCGACAGTAGCGTACTATCCTTGCGATGGCCACAGTTCCTCGACGAATCTCACGTCTTTTGGTGTGCAACATGCAAAGGAGACTTAATTGTGCTGTAATATGACCTTCGACGGAATTATTTACATGTCCTATCGTAATTTACTTGTCCGTTCCCCACTTTCTTCATAAATTACGTGATAACGATGGAGGGAAAACCGAAGCGATGAGAAAGCCTAGACTAGCGCGGTTGTCAGAAACGCGCATCATTTCAAAAAATCATTAATCATAAAGGGAATCATGAGAGCTCGTCACGTCTTGCTTTGAGTTTCGTGAGTTGAACAAGAAGATCCTGTGCAACATTGCACTGAGTATGCTTGAGCATCGACGCGGCAAGGACCACATACCTTAGCTTCGTCAGCATTCAGTGTGCCTTTCCCTTCATCTTCGCGCACACTCATTTCCAGACTCTCAAGAACTTGGCCGAAAAGATCACGATAGGAGACACCGAAGAAATGGCTCAATTTGGCGGCTCGGCGTCTGCGCACCTCGAAGGGCGTAGCTTCTATTTTTGGTTCGGAGATCGTGTACTGCGATGCTAAGGACGAGTATGAGGCACGAAGAGGTAAAGAACGGCGACGCTCGGATCGGATGGAGCTGTTTGAATAACTCTCGCGGTTGTCTCGGAGTCCCATTGAGAGATCTTCGTTGATATATTCGTGAAGTTCAACAAGAGATTTTTTGTCATCCTAAAAATAGGGTAAGCCAAAGAACAGCAAGCAATGTTCGACAACTTACGTTATCCACAATGTTTGTCAAAGAAACGAGAGAGTTTCGGTAATGACAATAAATATCGGATTGTCCGTCAGTAATCGAATCTGTTTCGCCAATTTCTGGGCCCGGGCCCAGCAGTCTTTTCGCAGATTCAGAAGTTCCTGGTCTGTTATTACGTTTCAACTTCTGCTTGCGATATGCTGCCTTGTTGATATTCCCGGTGACAGGAGATGAAGGCGCTGATAACGCAGGCACTTTCGAATCGGACATTGTCCTTACACCCGAGTGGTGTTGTCCAGCTCGCATCCTACCCGAATGGAAAAGGTCCAGTGGAGGCTGTTCCCCGAACATCTAGAAAAGAGGCATCCGAATGAGAACAAGTCAACAACTTTTGGTATACGTCAGCCAACCTTCTCCATCTTCAGTGCCCTCTTGACAGCAGCGGCTTTGTCTTTATCACTCAATTCCTCCTTCAATCGGTCAGAATCAGCTGGCCTCTCGAGTGGGTCAGAAGAGGGAAGACTATTCCGACGCTTGGCGAGTAACCAAAGCTTGGTCGCTGGCGAGACCTCGCCATCAGATGCAGGGTCAACTGACTTAGAGTCCGGTGCAAGTGGAGGAAGCGGCACATTCAAGTCATGTCCGAGGACAAGTTCCATGGGAACACGACTACCGAGGAAACGATGCAATTTCGCAAGCTTTTCTCGCTTGCGGCGGCGTTCTTCTTCGGCTCGATGCTCATCAGTCAAGCTTTCCGCAAAGGAGCATATCGACGGGAAGCGCATGAGGTCTAAGGACAAAATAATCAATAAGAGTTCAAGTGAATCAAGTTGCAGGCCTTACTTGGATTATCATGGTCCGCCATGTCAATGAAGGAGTCCGAAGCACTGACAATGGTCGGACTTCTGACAATAGCATCACCATTCTTCTTCCGAGATGACAAGGGTGTTGTAGCGTCCGGGCTATCAAACGGAGACAGAGAATCATCCGAGTCGTTGCCCAAGCCAGAAGTCGAGCTCCGGAACCTTATTGGACTGAGAGAACCTGTTCTTCCTACAGGCATAGGAACGTGCGTCTCACGAGAGCCCTTAATTCCTGGAGCACCCAGGGCGTCGGATACAGCGCGGGCGTGGACTTTGCGAGCGGGCATTACGGGAAATAAACAGTTGTTCAGGACCGGAGAATCATTAAGCTCTTCAGGACCAGACATAGGCGAAGGTGTTTGCCCAAATACTTGGGTAAGTTTGCGAGTTTTGCGAATAAGCTCAGTCCGTTCTTGAGGGTTAAGAAAGTTGGTCGTTGGAGGGAGTGAATCGGTGCGGTTGGAGTCAGACAGCGAGAAAGAGGTCAGCAGATGATATGGAACAAGCACCGGAGGCTTCGGAGAAGATGAACGTGACGGCGGCTTCGAGATCATTGAGGTTTTAGAGGGAGGCTGAACAGATCGCGAGCGGCGGAAGTCGGGTTTTGGTGCCGTGGGTAAAGCGGGTTTCTGGCCAGAACGATGACGAGTGGACACGTCCGAAGAGGAAGAAAGCGGACGACGAGGGGGAGGACCGCTCTGAGTGTCACTTAAGAGCTTGCTACTAATTGGGTATATTCCCTCAGGAGTGGCGAATGCTGTGCGTAGAGGAACGGGCGTTTCGCATTCAGCCGATGTCTGGGTAGATGTGTCAACAATAGAGTGTTGTTGATCATCTTCGACGCAAACCGAATCAGCTTCGGTATAAGATAGCGAATCACGATGCCCCGTGCCAAGCTGATCACTTCCCACAGGCGCAGCAACGGGAGAAGGAAGTTCGTTGTAAGCGGACGGAGGATAAATCGTGCTCGAGATACTGATGCGAGGTTCGTGAACTGTGGATGCTGGATCAATGCTTGAAGCAGCTGAATAGACAGATTCCCGGGATCTGAAGAAAGCTTGAGACAATAGTGGTCTGGAAGGGTGCAACGCCATGCTTCCTGGCAAGTCCGCGAGTCCAGAAGGAGATGGGCCTTCCGAGTTCGATGGTTGCGTTGTGCCTGCGGAAGCTCTTCAGTCGGTTGCAAATTTAGGTTATTTTAGACAAAGTATGCTTACCAGAGAAGCCAGAAGTAGCACTCCACGACTCCCTACCGGTACCGTCTGGGCTTCGTCGGGATGATTTCGGACCAAACTCTGAAAGACGGTTTACGGAGCTGGTTTCATCCCGCGAAGAGTTATCGGGCATTGCTGATAATGTCCGGGAGAGTCTGAGAAGACGCTGAACGACAAATGCATAAGAATTAATGCTCACCATAGCTTTCCGTGCCGCTCGTTCTGCGGGCTGACCCTAGATCGGCTGGCACGTCCTTGATGGACGGCCGCTTTGAAACAGATGGAGATGAGGCAGCACCGCCAGTCATTGATGGTCGTCGGACACCAATGTCTCCTTCCTTCATGATAATACTGCCTGAAATTTGCCCCGACAACATCGGCATCTGAAAACCGCTCTGGACCTTGTGGTGCCGGCCCTGGGGTAGACGCCGCGGGGGCGGCGGGAGAGCACGTACGACCGAACACGGATCTTCTGAAAGAGCGACGCGATCTAAATTGCCAAGCTTAGCCTCCCGGTCTTGTTGCTCCTGTCGCTGCTGAGCTCGCACACGTTCGTCCTCCTCCAAAAGCGCTTCAATATCTTTGGTAATGAGTAACTGACCTAACCGTGGACTTGATTTTGGTGTCGGATGTGGAGATACGTCCCTTCCAAGTAAGCTATCGACAGTCGGTAGGAAAGATGAAGTAAAGACTGGTGGGGCTTGGGATGGCTCGTCGAGCACGTCACTCGCCGAAGAGGTGGAAGAGTCTTCGTGACGATGCTTGCTTTTCCACTTCATTTTTACGGGGCGAAATACTCTAACCTAACACGTAATCAGCCAAGCATGGAATGTATTCCTTGGCAACGAGTGATATAGTCCTAGCTGCCTTCCTGTCGTCAGAGAGCCTGAATATGTCGAGAGAAGAATACTGCGACCGCCCGGTAAGTATGATGGAGGGAGGGAAGAAAGGGAGGGTGTGGAGGTGCTGGCGCTCCGAGCGGTAAGGACAGCCGTCCTACACGATTATGAAGTAAAGAGCAGCTTGTCTCGTCTCCAGGGCACATGTGGTTCGCGTAGTAGCATACATCCAGGTCCACATTTCTAACCGATTGATCTCCATTGATTGTAATTATCAAATACATCCACCGCCGGCGGTATTAAGTCCTCATCTTCTCAATACAATGCAGTTTCATCTTCTTGGAAATTATGCCTATCCAATCAATGGAACATCGCAGGAATTTCTAAGAAACAAATGACATAAAAATGAGCTTATCCAACAAGCTTTTAGCAAATAAACTATCGTCGCTAACGATAGGGTACAGAACAACACGCGCACTCGTCCCGGTGTTTGGGGGAAAACCGAACTAACCGCGCGCGTATACTGCATATACCGGCGCACAGGCTGCCGCTGTGTGTGAGATTATTCAAGTGCTCTGTGTAAAATGGCATGGGTATCATCGCGAGGAAGTGGATTGCAAGAAATCACAGGTGATGTTGAAAGCACTAGCATACAGTATCACGAATAAATTCTGCATCTCATGAGATGGCGTGCTTTCCGATAAGACACTGTGGACCTCATCGAGCAACTGTAAGGAGTGAGACGGAGTGAGACGGAATGGAATGAGGTAGATCTACCACTGTAACCACAGACTTGACGGCACGTGTTCGCGTTTTTGTGACGTCGCTGTTACTCTCTCTCATTGTCAATACTCTCTTCTTCTCTTCCACCATCTTTACTCTCTTCTGACTACATGCTATCCAGGCATTCTACCAAGTAGCATCTTATTGCGAGGGCCACGACTCGCCTCATGTCATTTAAAGCTCTCGTCTATGCTTACGTCTTAGGGGGATTCACCTTCATTCCCCTCCTCATCTGTGCAGCCGTCGCATGGACAATTTACACTTCGGTTCCTGTCGGTGATCCTGATCCTGCAAAGCTAGAGCGCAAGAAGCTCTCCGAGCAGTCGATTCAGGACCAGGATGAGTCTCCCGTTCTTCCGGTAAATGACCAGCCGAAGCCACGTAAGGCATGGCTCACCGTCCGGCGTACATTCGAGGAAAAGGAGTCGGATGGATCATATGTTAACATGATGCGTGCCTATCTGGACTCCCGATCCAAGGATCCAAAACGCTCTCGACCAAAGGACATGTGGTATGTCGTCTTGAAGGGTGATGTCCTCTACCTCTACGAGGACGAGACCATGACGGAATGCGAAGCCGCAATTCACCTCTCCATGCATCAAGTCACCATCTTTCCGGAGGGTCTCGCCGACGGAGAACTGTTCACGAAACGAAACGCAATTTGTCTGAAGTCCCTAAACGACTCGGACGATCATGACGAGGAGCTTCCAAGCGTAACGCAAGAAATGAGCTTTGCAGCACAAGATGTAGACAAGACGGTTTCGGAATTGGACGGAAGCGACAGAAAAAAGGAAAAGGAGTGTACCAGGCTGGAGGACCTTGAGCGAATGAAAGAAGAAGCGAAAGCTCAGGCTTTCGATAGTGAGACGCCTTGGTTCATCTTCGTTCGGACTTGTGTGGAAATGGAAGATTGGTATCTCGCTTTGGTGCATGCCGCACATTATTCACACAGCTCATCGACTCTTGAGCCTGTTCGACCCGTATTTTCACCGTCCGACATGAACCGTCTCGTTGCGACACTCGATGAACAGCCAGACGTAATCCCTATGCGTTGGTTGAATGCTCTTCTCGGGAGGATATTCTTCAGCTTCTATCGGACAAAAAACTTGGAATCTTTCATCATCGGTAGACTCATGAAGAAACTTTCAAAAGTCAAGATTCCGACGTTCCTACAGAACGTATCCGTGACGGATGTTTCGGTCGGCAACACACCTCCAACGTTTAGCAAGCCCATGCTAAAAGACCT
This sequence comes from Sanghuangporus weigelae, assembly GCA_033182465.1. Classification (NCBI taxonomy): domain Eukaryota; kingdom Fungi; phylum Basidiomycota; class Agaricomycetes; order Hymenochaetales; family Hymenochaetaceae; genus Sanghuangporus; species Sanghuangporus weigelae. The sequence continues at coordinate 1,561,417 of CP137318.1, read as the reverse complement.
TACCAAGGAGGGTGATGCGGCTTTGGAAATTCGTGTAATGTATCGAGGCGAGGTCCGAGTGACTGTCGAGGCCACGGCAATTATCAATCTCGGACAACGCTTTAAAACCTACACCGTAAAATTGGTATTAGCTGTTGTACTCAGGAGACTTGATGGAAACCTGCTGGTAAAGGTGAAGCGACCGCCAACGAATCGTATCTGGTATGCCTTCACTCAGCCGCCGGATATGGAACTCGATGTCGAGCCCGTCGTGAGTGACAGACAGATCAAATGGTCAATGATTTGTAGTACCATTGAGTCCAGGCTCAAGGAAATCGTAAGTGGTCTAGAAGGTCTGCTTTTGCAGAGTTCTTAATTTTCTTCGCCTTTAGATAAATGAATCTGTCGTGATGCCTAACATGGACGATATTGCATTCTTCGAGTCATCTCATTTAATGCATCGAGGTGGAATTTGGGCTGATGCTAGCCGTGAAGCTTTTCGTCCGGAGAAGTCTCCAGAGCAAAATGGGACGGCTACTGAAGCGAATGGTGATTTGCCGACAAAGTCGCGCTCAACGGACGCACTTGCGGAAACGGTTGCCACCGCGCCAACGGAACCCATGACGATTTCGGATAGTTACCGGATTGAAACAGCATCTGCGCCATCTTTGTCGCGAGACTCAGCACAACGCCGATCATGGTTCGGCAATGGTTCGAACCTAACCGGAAGCGAGAATGAAGAGTCCAAATCAAGTCCATTAGATCGACCTGAAACGTTTGAGGATGATCGGGGAAGGTCACTCAATGTTGATACGTCCAACAGACGGGCAACATCCGTTCCGACAACTAAGACTCCCCCGGCGGAAAGCTCTGAGGCTGAGGCTGAAGGACAGGGTTCTGTGCAAAGTGAGTCGACACTCACTGCCGAGTCTTCACAGGATGGTTCCTCCACGCACTCTCGTTCACGATCGTTGTCGTCGGGCGCAAATATGCTCGGGCAAGGCAACCCATCTGGCGAGTCATTGCCATCTCGCACGACAAACACTTCATCCTTCTTATCAACTCTCAAGCAAAAGGCTGATAAACAAGCACTCAGCAATACCGCGAAGGAAGCCATGAAGAAATGGAGCGCGAACTGGAACGGTTTCAAGCGTGAGCACATGGGTGCAACGAATCATGCGGAGGAGACTGTGGACGGAGCCACTGGATCCACCTTGTCTGGGTCCTTCCTCAAGGGGCGTAATTACGCAGATATTCGTGCTGCGGTTGCCGGAAGAAAAGAGCAGGGGCCGTCTGATGAAAGACTCGGAACTAGCTCTCCGTCACGACCCATTGATATCCCAACGATCAAGAAAGATGAGGATGAATTGCGAAACGCTGAGGGAAGCTCATCGGGATCAAGCAAAGATATCGAACCGTCATCGTCTGCGTCCCCGCAGTCATCTCCAAAGACCCCCGCTTTACTTCGCAGAGAGGTAGCACGTGCGTCCATATCCCCTCCGAAGGTGACAACAGATACTACTCATACATCTGAACCCACGCCGTCGGCATCGACTGATGTCCTATCTTCTTCCGAACCGGAAGTCCATCCTCCACCTATTAAAACGCAGCCATCTCAAGGCGCAATGATGACTATACCTGGAATACATGCTAGTCATCGTGGGGATGTTCAGTCGCTAGGTTATGTACCTCCTGCGTCATCTTCTACACCCACGGAAAGCAAGTCGCGTACACCGACTATTCCACCTACTATTCAGAGTGTCTACAGGCTTTTCAGGAGTCCGACGTCAAACTCGTCTGTATTACAACTGCAACAAGAACAAGCTAGGACCAATCCAGGTTCTGCGACAAGTGCTTCTCCGGGGCAGAGTCCTGCTCGTTCCGAAGGTTCTCCACCAGCTGCTGAGTCGAATGATGATGTTACACCTCTGTCGCTTGCTCCATCTGTGACAGACAGTCCAGGTACGAGGGCACCAGTGGCGAGCAGACCGACTCCGCCACCGCTACCACCACGCTCGCCCCCTGCGCCTCGTCCTTCTCCGACTCCGCCGCAACTGCCGCCACGTCGCGATTCAGGCGGAGTACTAAAAATGGGAGAGGCTGATATCACTATTGTCCCAAGTGCTTCAGACGCACTACGTGCTATCGCAGAACAAGACGACACGAAACGCAGGGATATCAGCGGATCGCCGGAGTTGCGGCCCAAGGCGAACGCAAGTACAAAGGCGAAACGTACTTCGTTGGGTGCGAAACGGATTAGCACTCCTATTATGTTCTCTGAAGAGCCAGAGGCAATGCACAGAGACGTCGATGACGGAACGTCACTACGACCCGATTCGTCCACCATAGAAGTTACGAAGTCCAACAACGTGCGATCCGATCAACTTTCGGAGCCTGATACTTCGTCTACACCTGAAACAGCTGTTGATGTTCCTGCGAAGCCGAAGCCTCCGCCATTGCCACCCAGAAGATCATCTACACTCTCGTCTTCCTGATATGACGTTTGCTTTATTTTCATCTACATTCTAAATTAGTCGCGCATGTTTGTATCTCTTACACGCATTTTTTGTACTATCTTATTTCACAATTGTAGATATACCGTGACCATGCTTTCAAACTCAGATACACACTGGCTCTCGCACTTATATATAAGCATGCACTTTCTTTTGGGGCCTCTCCATCATTTGATTTTGTTCCAAGAAGACGACCAGGCGATACCTTTCCCAGAACGCGCAATGCAGAGAAGATAGTAAGCTTAAATTTCTGCTGTAGGTAGATCTATCTTTGACTTGGCATGTATACAGGACATTCGAGACAAGCCGATTCCCGTTCCAAAGGGGCTCATATTCAACCAGGATACTTAAATGGATAGGCGATCTCGTTGTGGATAGATGTTCATTTACACAATAAGTCGATCTTCATTATTCTAATCAATATTCATTTCCATCAACATCTTGTGATAAACGTAAGTCTACATGTGAAAGCATACAGATGCTATAGATAAACAAGGAGATTGCAGGTGATACGAAGTGGGAAAAAATGGTTGATGGCTGAAGAAGGAGCATGATATAGCATCGTATGACGTGGGATAAGCAAGTAATAAAAACAAAAAAGAGAGCATGCGCAAAAGATCAAACAAAACAGATCGAACAAGATGTTCAAAAGATTATGAGTCACGTTTGCTTCTTGCAAACAGATTTTGGCAAGAGACTAGATGGTCTCGTCGTTTTCGCATGGCGCGTCGGCGGAGGTTGATAGGACGCGAGAAAATACCCCGGCGCTCCTGCTCGTCCAGACCAGGAACTACAGCGCACCAATGGCCTTGCCTGTATGCCCATGACCGGATAGTGGTGTATAAAGGCATGTAAGGAGACGAAGGAGGTGCCATGGGTGGGTGGCATGCGTTAAGCACCGAGTGTGCGGGCACAGTCAGACGCGCTCCAAAGCACGTATCTTGTACCGGAACACAAGAGGACATCTCGCGTGTCTGTTGAGGAGGTGCAAGTGTGATGAATATCCTAGGTACGGTTATGTTTTGTGGCACCGGGCGCTCGGACGAGTGTCCGACGCCACGGACAGAAGGCGGGGGTGAATTGCTCAAAGTCGCCTCGTTCTCGCTTATCTTTACTGATTCGTCTGTTCGCGAGGACCAATTTGCAGATGCCTCCAATGAGGAAAACGGTATCACATAGATGTCCTCATCTTCGTCCTGTTGTAGGCACGATATTAACTTTTTGAATAGGAATAGCCAAGAGTAGCAACGCGGACACGTACCGAGTCAGCCGAGAAATCGGGGTCCGCCTCATGCAAAGCCAGGACCACCTTCTCCACGTCATTCGTGAATGCAGACCCAACGTATCTATAGAGCGGGCTGAACAATTTCCCGCAGGCGCCTGCTACGTTCTCAAGCGCGTTCTCTGGCACAGAAAGGGAAAGTTGAGAGAATGCAATGGCTTCCGGCGCCTGAGCAGAAAAGAGCATGAGCCGCATAATAAACGAAAGGAGAGATTCAGCACAGACCAGGAGCTCATCGACCGCTTGTAGACCATCTTCGTCGTTAGGTTCGTTACGGGAGACGCTCCAGGTGAGGTCCGCTAGGTGAGAACAGGACCTGGACAGTCTGGCGAGCATTTGCTACTGCCCGGCCAGGACGCGCTGGCGTCAAGCTATAATGGAGGACACAGGATGGGCTAGGTGAACCGTGTGCAAGAGGAGAGAGAAGATATTCAAAATTATAAGTTACTTATATGCTGCGAGAGTATAGAACCGGGGCTCCGCTTATACGGTTATTCCTCTAAGCGGGCACAGCACGTGAGTCACCCACAATCTTATATAGTCTTTGAGCCAATGACATCGTCCTCGTCCCTTATTCGATATCATAGAAATGCATATAAAACAACTACGTGTACAAACTGAAATCTCTGTATTCTAGTCGGATGTAAGCAAGTCCAAGACCCATCGTCGTGCGCTTCTCAATGCATCGGTCCGGTCGAAGACTGTAGAATTCAGCAACTGCTTTAGTTCATGGCTTTGTGCGGGACTCCGGTGAGAAGTAGAATTTTCCCCGATCGCAGACCGACCTTCCTCATCGGTACCAATCCTCATGCTTCGACAAAGGACAATGCCGTCCAGTAGGGCCTTGAGTTCCCCGTGAATATGCGAGAAATCTCCCCATTCCTCGACATTTTCTTCTGCTATGTCCGGCCCAGCCTTTGCATCTTGATCCGTTGCTTTTGAGTCGAGGACTTGATCAAAGTAGTTCAAGAGAGCCACTGTCGGCGGATCCAAAGAGCGACCAGCGACTAGGAGACGGTCGTAATCAATACGTTCGCCTTCTGGAGAGGAAGAGCGGTCTTCTTGTTCTCCGGAAGCAATCTGAACGAAGGCACGTTCCGCTTCCGTGCGAATGCGCTCATGCACCACTTGCCTAGTGAGGGCGGCCAGAGTACTCGCCAACTCACGATGTCCATTATACCCGCTCCTGCGCAGTCCATTATCTGGGGTTAACGTCATAACGTGAGCACCGGCATTGCGGTACAGTCTCAGAACAGCTTGAGCCGCCTCGTCAACGGACATGGTCTCGATAATAAAAGTCTCGTATGGCGTGTATATGTAGGAAGAAGATGCGCTTCTCCCCTGCACACGAGCAAGTGCTATATCCCACAATCCGATGGCTTTAGCCCGCCATATGGGATAGATCACTAATGCTAGGTTGGCGAGCTCAGTTCCAGTCGCAGTACATCCGTGCATGTATCGGAAGACACCCATGAACATCTGCAAACGTGAGCTTATGGGAGATTTCGCTAGGAGATTTAACAGCATTAATGAGCAGCACCCTCAAAAGACATGCAATCTTACCATCCAAAGCAATCAGTTCAACAAGCCTCATGAATACTCTTCGCTCCAGCCTCCAATGTTCGTGCTTCTCAGGTCGCCAAACCAGGGACAACAGCGTTCGTAGCAAGCCAGATACACCTGGCTGTAGACCAAGACCTTCGCGGAAAACCTGAGCTTCAACGGCTGGCATGACTAGTTTACCGTTGGACAGTTCCTTAAGTTTTCGGTACCCCTTTCGAAACTTTTCGCCAGGATCCCGTCGCGCGTTAAGAGTAAGTAGCAAACGAGGGAAGGACATGGGAAGCGAATTGATGGCCAGACTGAACTGGTGCAAACTTGAAAATAGCATCTTAGGAGAGACGCGTAGGAGACGGGAGAACCGCGTCTGCATGATCGAAAATACGAAATACACGGAGAAGGCCAGGTGGACAAAGTGTATGACTTCACGCCAGTGCAACGGAACCGAGACTACTGGCGAAACGTCGTATCTTTCAGAGTTACCGAGGACATGATTTCCAGTCAGTACGGATCCGAAATGCAACTGAGTTTGAGGTGCGTCTCTTGTCATCCCGAATGAGGTAGGAGAAATAGGGAGCGGTGAAGTGAAAAAGGAGACGAATGTGAAGATGGCAAAGAGGTACTGTCCGGAATGGGGCTCGTCTTGCAGGGCTCGAGAATCGGAATGCGTTTCCATCTGTACAACCTCGCCGGGTGACTGCTGTGATTGTCTCGTAGTTGCAATGGCCTGTACCTGGGTTTGGACAGCAAAGGCATCCTGCATCTGTCCTCCAGGCGATGTGACGGGAGGCACGGGATTTTTTCGAGGTCGTCCACGTTTCCTTTTTGTCGTTTGAGAAGGGATAGCTGCCAAAGGTATCCCAGATGAGTCTAGAGCTGGAGCAGGCCTTATTGCAACGTATCTCCTGGGAGCTGATAAAACATCATTCTGAGTTTTGTCGGACATCGCAGGAGCTTTCTTCCCGTCATCTGAAGACGATGACGAAAGGCCTGTCTTGGGCCGCTTCGCATTCTCTCGCCCAGACATGCTTGTGTAACCTTCTTTGTTATCCATACTGTCGATACCAGTTTCGTCCTGATCGCCATCTCTAGGTTCGGTACTTTCCTCCTCAATCTCGTCCTTTTCTGGACCCCCGAACTTTTCTCGACATGTCATTTCCCATTGACATAGTCGTTCTGGACCTCCAGGAAAACTCCGTACAAGGTCTTTGAGTCCCTCTTGCTCGCACTTGTGGCGCATTTCTCGGCGTTTCAGTACACGGATGTATTCGATCGTCTTGAGGATAGCCGTCGTCTTGCTTCCGTTACGAGCAACCTTTACTCCATCGATATAACCACGCTCGTCGATGACGTCTTCTCCTTCATCGACCGTGGCCTCATCGATACCAGCTCTCCGCGTCCCTGGCTTGAAGGAAAGATTACTGATACGATTCCCCGATTTGAGTTCCAAAACACGCAGCGCAGGGACGATTTCTCGGAGGTTCTTGATATGCTGCCTCATGTTGGTCCTATAACGCCGCTCGACCGCGCAGTGTGAAAGCTTCGTACGCGAGTTCGTGGATACTATAGAGGGAGAAGGTGATGCTTCTGCTTGCGCAGAAAAGGGCGGGGCAGATTTCAAAGTCGTAGCAGGAGACAATGGGTGTAAACACGGTATCGGTACTTTGTGAGAACGGTCTTTGTTGCAATTTAAACATAAGTAGGTGACAATGGTATGCCTTGCAAATACTTACCAATAACGGGGGCATCGGTAAATGATGCTGCCTCGGAAACAGGAATCTGCCTTGCTTGTCCACTGTGCTTCTCTATTTCCCGGCTGCTCGAAGAAACAGCAGGTGACGTTGAGACTAGTTGAGGTGTTCGAAGCTCTGACGGCGGCTGGTTATTGTAGGCATAAGGAGTAGAAATGACTGCAGAAGACGGTGCAGAGTTCCAAGAATACGTAAGGTTGTCGACAGGAAAGGCCAGCGATGAGAGCTGATCCAGGCTGAAGGGATTCGATGCAGCTGTTTCTACATTTGCGGGTACGCTATTCGGGTGAACCACAGGTTCAAAACTAAACAGGGCGCTCATAAAGTCGACAGAATTGAAATCGACTTCATTGAAAGGCGTCCCGCAAATATCGAACTGTTCCAATGCGCTGCTCGGAGGACTCAGGGTATCTGGTATACTAGTATTATACCAGCCATTTGGGAAGGATGCTAGCCCACCGGACCCAGGCAACGTCTCTGAGGTACTAGATAACAAGTCAGGATTGTTTAGAAAGGAGAACGAATCTGTAGAGCCAAGATCATCGTTGCGAGATCGCCTTGAGCTGGTCATCTCGCAGTCCATATTGTGCACTGGTTCAGCGCAGGAGTTGTTCATCTTGCACTTCGGCACCGAACGATTCAAGTTGACTCGTGCTCATTGATGTCGGCAAGGCAAGCTGCGGTTGTATTACGTACACGTGAGCCCCATATGATGGAGACAGAAGGAAGAAGTAAACTGATGTTGCTTGCACAACAGAGAAAACCGAAGAAGTACGTATAAAACTAAGTACCAATAACAATCAAAAGAACGGCGGTGCGTAATGGTGATAATTAAGCCCTGAAAACAACCTCCACCCAGTGCGAAGGTCGAATTAAATCGTAAGAACCTAGCATTGGTTGCCCTCCATTTACGATCCAACCCGTGAGCCTTCGCACTGTTATCTCCGTTTACTCCGCGACGGCCAACCCACTCATTGCCTTGGTCACGTCTTTCAACGTGCCAGTGTCGTTCCCGGCGTTGCCACCATTAAGCGTCCTTGGTCCCAGTCCAGGATGCCTTACTCCCAGAGCGGCTCCAAGCATGCGCTTCCCCGGGTCTCCAATACGAGGCGGAGCTGAGCTGACGTTCTGCTCACCTGCTGCGAGTATAGCGGGATCATTCATAATTGTGTCCTCGCCAAAGGAAGAAGAGGATGAAATCATCGAACTCAAAGTCGGTTGCGAAGGCACAGAAGGCAAGGTTGGCGACGGTTCGCGACCAAATGAGTAAATCCCGTTCGTGTTGGTTGAGATGGTCGGATGCTCAGGGATTGACCCGTTCGCAAGCTTCATATGCCCACCGTTGCGTACACTCGTGCTCGCCATGCGCCCGTGTCCGTTAGGCATCGACATGGATGCGCGCGAGTTGTGGGTCCTCGAAGCATTGCTGGCATGACGGGAATTCACATTTTGAATGATGGCTTGAGCGTCCGGCCCATCATAAGGCCGAATTGTCGCCACAGGCGAGCTTTCGAAAATGGTAGGTGGGGGCATACAGAGGGTACGAAGATAAGCACGTTTGGCTGCAAGGAACGTCACGTTAGACAAGTTACACCGGGGAAGGAGACTACAGAATGAGTGCGCACCGACACCGGCGTCATTGAAAACGATCATAAGACTAGTATCGTCAACCCATTTGATCCTGAAACCACCCTGTGCATTTTCCCACTCCGAAAAGGCTGCCTGAATGTCCTTGGTCTTGAGCTCCTTCGAGAAGCCGGCGAGACTAAGGATGCGGGTAACAGACGCAGAAAGCGGGGCGAGCTGAGAGGCCATGGTTAAAGTAGAGTAAAATGAGAATTAAGCTTGTTCCTAGTGAAGCGAGGGGATATGGGTGGCTCTTAGGGACTGATTTTTGACGGAGAACGAGGCGTGCTGTATTGTATTCGTCACTGGGAAAAGCAGACGACCTTAGTTAAAAAGCCGAGAGATATGGAAAGCGAGCGGGAGATGTGGGTGGTTGTACAGGAGCAAACAGGATGTCGGTGCTAGAGGGGAATGGAACGGACTAAGAGAGAGATGTTGTCCTTGTTACGACGAACTTTGCGTTTATGTATGATTATGTAATTAGATCAATCTGTCGAGAGCAAATATCACTACAGAATCGGTACGGTACATGCACGGCGTTGACGGCAACAGACAGCTATGGTTCTTTACGCTTGATGAAAACGAGCGGTACGTGGACAGGTCTATCAGATTACAATCAATTGAATGTCCCAAAGCTGTACAGAAGAAGATATTTACGTTAGGGTCAGGCCAGCTTTGCACTTCAGGATTCTTTCTTTCTTTGCCTCAAAGCTCTCCCCAGTAAATCGAGGATCGTCTTTAACTTTGATTTGGTATCTCAGAAGCACAGTAGAGAGCGTCGCTATTCCTTCGGTTTCAAAAAATCTGCCACGGTGGTCATCAGCTCCCGGAACTTGTGGCATCAGTGCGATGGACGCAGGACTCACCGGCGCCCGATGCAAGCCCGAGGACCTCCAGAAAAAGGTAGAAAAGCCTCTTTAGGCCAGTCGTGCAGAAAACGTGAAGGTCGAAACTCGTGAGGTTCGTCCCAGTATCGTGCTGTTGGGAACACTATCGATTCGTATCTTCGTGTCAAGCAAAGCATATTGCACGCACGATTGTAATGTAAGCCGGTTGTGTGGATGATCACTCGAGCATTCTTTGGTATACGGACCGTTTTCCGCGTTGCTGTCGTATGGTAGTCTCGATGTTTAATGCTATCGATGGCGGATCCAAACGAGAGAGTCGTTTCATCTAGGGCGACCTTTGGTATAACCTTCCAGGAACAAAACGGTAAGTTGGCTTTTACTGGAAAGGCAAAAGTCAGTAGCATACCGGAGGAAATAGTCGGAGAGTCTCATAAAATACGCTGGGAGCTATGTTAAATGACCAGTATGAAACAAGGAACTCGTGTTAACCTCACGCCATCGATCGGGATAGTAGATGCATGTCCTCGTACGCCTCAAGCCCATCCATAAACTGGAGCCTTGGCACTTGAAAGCAGCGGTAAAAGTGCTCACCGGCATTCGCCCGTCCGTGATGATCATCTTCAATTGTTGATATAGAAGCTCTTGTTCTTCTTGGTACAAGGCAAGCAGAGCGAAGGTAAATGCGAGGGTGTGAGCCGTTGTCTTTACACAAAAGGTTAGCTTCCACCGATGAGGCCAAGGTTGATCAGATAAAACCTCATGACCAGCAAGAAGAAAGATGAATGTATCTCCTGATAGCCACATCAGTCTGGAAATAGTAGAACTGGCGCCAGATTGAGGAAGCCGTACCCATGAGCTCCTCAGGAGTCAGCTTGTAGTCGTTGCCCTCCTCCTCGCTAGCATGAATAAGATTGCTGAAGAGATCGTTACGAGAAGTGTCGCCCAGCGGCAGGCGCTTTCGCTCTTCAATAATTTCTTCCATATAGAGCTAGGAGTGTCACTAAGTTCTATATGGCCACGAGTTTAAAATCTTCGCTACCTTGAGCTCATCAAATGCTGTGTGTATATTGCGATATCGCTGAGCCAGGCTTGACGCCCAGTTTGGAACGATGATTTTCAAAAAGAGATCCTTGCATACTATGCTTAGAGCGGTTTGGAAGGACATTCTGTGACCATCTGGAGCAAATGAGTCTTCATCCCATGTTATCCTTTTGCCAAAACCAGCAGAGTCGATTACCATCAACGCAATCTGAAGAGAATATTAGTCTGGGAACTTCTTAATAGGCCCAAAATGAATACCGGAAGAGTGATGTTCACGACATGATCAATTTCAACGCTTTCTTTCTCGAAACCCCATGATGTGATCATTTCATTGACAATGCGGCACGTTTCTTCCCAGACAAGTTTATTGTTCCTCTAAAAATAAAGATAAAAGTTAGGTGAGAATTAGAAAACTGAATCGTAGACTAACCTCTGAGAATGCAGGTTGTGATATTTTTCTATGTCTTTTCCAATCTTCGCCTTCTGAAGCCACAATATTACCACCAAAGAATGAAAGTAGCTTGTACATAGAGACCGGTTTTGCAAATCTGTCCCTGGACAGATTCAATTCCTAAGTTTGAACATGACCGTAAGTACGCTTTCAAGCAATGACTGCTTGATCCGTACCTTTATAGCATCCGCATCCGCTACCCAAATAGCAGAATGTCATACTCGTAATTACATCCCAGCCATACTCCCCATAAACCGAATGTTTCCAATGAAAGTTAGAATTTCGAGGAGGAGTAAGGAATGGCGGATGAGCTCTGTACGTCACAAAACCAAGGGAATAGGCAAAATAACGCGGGCCAGGCAGATCTCTAAATGAACCAGGTCATTGACTGCCAGTACTCGTTAAAGCAGTTCTCTCACCTGTACAAACTCGCAAGGCGCGTATACCTCGACCACCGCTGCCCAGCCCAGATACACAGAAAGGCACAGACCCAGGGACCAATGGACCAGATGGACGACCACTCCATTTCGAGATCTATGATGGAAGCGTGAACACAGAACCTATCATTCATTCAGGGACTCGTTGTGAACCTGAGCGATGGGAATCAGGGTCACTGGCGACAAGCGGCTGTGTGCTAAGTTTAGATCCTGTCGATTACGTACTGTATACTTGGTCGTTCTAATGGTTTAATCGCTTACAATGGTGTGAATCCAAGGTAGCATCCTGGACATTCGCTTGTGTAGTCTTCAGCACAAACACAGAAGCACAAGTAGCGTCGGCGAGTGATGAGTATGAAAAAATAGACTATGCATCTGAAAGCACGTGTTCTTACCGTACTCGCGACGCATCATTTTTTATGCTGCGACTTAATATTGATATTCTCATCGTATCATATATCACGGCCTGCTTTTCGGAATTCGCAAGTGACAACAAAGTTTTGCGCTTTTCGCAAAGATTGGCTCGTGTCATTGTGCGACAATATGGCCGGAATGCTACTACTATTAATATTGCTATATCTATGCTGTGACTGCCGATTCCTGTTTGGTAGGCCTTGATGTCTGCAATTTGAGTCTCTGACAGCAAGGACGGAATCTGTTTTCTTACGTTCTGAAACGCGTAAAGCTGCCGGTATCAAGTGATGAAGAACTGATTCTTGAATGCCTTCTTTGACGGCGTCATGCGTGTTTCGCCCGGGAATGGACCCATATACCGAATAGTCGTGGGACGCACTGGCATGTGCTACTCAAATATTTAGCATTGCTGTTTGTCAATGCCTTCTCATTGATCTTACCCTCATGTCTGTGTCTCAGCAAGAGCTTGACGGCGTCGCTCTCATCATTAGGGATAGCACAACAAATGGATATGCGCAGCTCTCTTCCCTGGCCATCGTTCTGTGCGAGAACAGCCATGTATCTTCTACTCTACTACTCAGATTTGACCTTATTGTACCGTAGATTCGACTATTTACTGACATTTGATGATGAAGTGGCGCTTGTATGGCAACGACCTTCTTGGGGGATAGGTTCTATTCTATTCGTACGCACCCATTACTCTTCCCGGCGAACACGTCTACTACCAATAGGAAAATGAAGGCTGATCTAGTCCCTACAATTCGTTGTATGTTGCGATCGTCCAAGAAGAAATGGCACGCATTTAACGAAGGATGTTTAGAATCGATATACTGGAATATTTTCTCTCGCCTTCAATTCCGCAAGTACGATTCATTGCTTCTTAGCTGCATACCCGAGGAAATCTCATATCCTCCAAGTATATCTGGATATAATACAGTGTCGGATGATGTAGGTCCTTTGAATGCTATCTTGAAGCTAATCCACTAATATGGCCACAAGTTGTTCGTTCTGCGATTCTTAGCCGCAATTGAATTGCCTCGACTAAGAGTATCATCACTACAGCTGTTTTCATTGGGTGCGATACCAAATCGGTGGGACGATCGGAGCCTTTTGGCTTGTCGATATTATTCTAGCACTCAGGTTTGGACCCAGGCGGAGGCAGCTTACCGTCGTTAATGAACATATTATAGAGTTTATGCGCTATGGGGACGTTCTAGACGTATCCTGATATTTCTTTGTGTGATGTTTTCAGGCAATTAGATCTTCAGGCGACTCGAACGATTGAAATTGACGGGAAAATCTATACAGCATTGATATCATTCAAGTGGGTTTCATCTCCTATTGTTGACTGCGATAACACGTTCGAATCGCACGAATTAGTGCGATTGTTGCTGGTTTAGTTTTTCAAGACGTCACAGGTCGGAGACTGATTTCTTCCTTCCATTATTCTATTATCTGACTTTCCCAAATCTACAGTTATGCATAGACCAGGGTACAGTCTTCACTTACTCTATCAAAGTGGCATTGGATTCACTTGCTATTGATGTCGACGTAGTTCTTTCGCGTACGGTTGTTATCCTCAAGGATTTCCAGTGTGGACCTTTCTCCTTGCTATTCCTGAAGTATTGAGCGTGAGTCTCGTCCTTTCTTGGATAAATAGTGTTAGGACGAAGCTGACAGAATGTATGCATCTCAGAGTGGTACTCTTCTAGCATTGACTCTCATTCGCACAGTTCGAACCGTACGAATGGGTCGAAGAAACGCGCCGTTATTTATGCTTTTCATAAAAGACGGCTGCTTGTATTACCTATGGCATGTGATGAACAGCTAAGTCAAACACGATCTGATAAACATTTTCTTAGCATTTTGACAATTCTTCTCATGAATGCGTTCGCGTTTTCAAGCTTCACGATAACAGCGGCAGCTTCAGGGTAAGGATACGTCACTAAAATATACACAGGGGTATGCTGATTGGTGTCGAAATCCTCTAGTCTGGCAATTGCGTACGTCTCATCCAAAGATTTCTTTGCAATTCACCGCTTGATATCAATTTTCCAGAATTCCTTGCGTCTTTGGATCACGTATCCTTCTTGGCCTACGTCACCAGCTTCTTAAACAACAGATAGATCCAAGTATGCCCTCGATGGCCACAATGCAGTTCGGCGGGGCGGAGAGAACGACCCATACCGTTCTTGGTCCCATTAGCTATGATTCTGGCGTCGAGCTGCAGGATACTTCACTCGGGACGACACAATCATCAAATGTAGAGTCAGCCCAGGATGGGATTGAGAAGAGGGATGCAAGAGCGTCGCTTCATGTGGTGGATGCTAGAGAACATCAATGACTATTTTTTTCCTGCTTAGATTTCCGTTTCGCGGCTTAAAATACTTTCAGTATTAGATTGCATAACTTTTATTCTATTGGTTTCATATTCCACACCTGTTACGCTTGGTCTCCAAACGATCCGGCTTCCTGGTCCACTTGTCCATACCCTTTCTTGTGCCTTCGCCCGAAGACAGAAAAGAACCAACCTTGCCCCGGCGTAACCCTTTCCGACTCGCCATTCCGCAATATTCGATAATGCCTTCCCCTCCATTCGATTTCGTTTCCAACCATGCCAATGATCCAAATAGGAAATGCAAGAAGCTCACGAATGGCCCAAGCAACAAGGAAACTCCAACGTTTTTCAACCGGAAGATAGTAGCCTGCAAGACTATCGTATACGTCTAGATCAAGAGCTATCCATGCACAATAATGAATTATGAGCACTACAGCCCACGGAACGCCCCAAAGTCGGTGTGCAGCCCATGCGGCGAGCAGGCTGACCATCACGCATTCCGTGAATGGCTCAAGGAGAGTTGCCACTGTGACCATGTGTTTACGTACGCGAATCCAGCGTAACCTGCGTGCAATGTATGCACGTAACGTCATTCGACCGACGTAGTTGTGCGCGACATCGCATCCTAGCGCATGCCGAAGTCCAAGCTCATGCCATAGCGCAGCACCAATCATATTATCCTCCGCAATGAAACGTCCGAAAGCCGCTAGTCCTCTGGGTTTGCCATCATCTGTAGAGCTCGATTCGGATGATTGAACAGGCTTAAGATCACCCGTAACGCGTTCAAGGTCTGTGCGACGATACATGCACGACTTGCCGATTACGCATGAGTCTACGGCCAAGCGGTTGATTGCAAGGTACATCTTTGCATGGTTTGTGTTGAGACATGCTTCCTCAATACGCGAACCGAGCATCTGCTCTGATGCGAAGGCTAAGGGAACGTGGTGTACAAGACCGATGCGTCTTTTTCCTGGCTTTGGAGGCTGAGTGAGCTCGTCGACTGACCTCGCAAGAGTTCCAGAGGCGACTTGGATGTTCGAGTCGAGGACCCACAGAATATCGTGCTTTGCTTCTTTGTAGGATCGCATAAGGTTATTTACTTTTGGATTCACTCCGACAACTTCGTCGCCTGTGGTTCACTTTTAGCTTTTGTTCTGGACAAGAGTTTTGCTACACGTACCAATGATAACCCGAGCATCTACTTCAGGATACTTCTCCAACAGACTACGAACAACACTGAGCGCCTGATCGTCCGAATCTGCTACGCTTAGCAAGACTTCGAAGCGTGAATGAGGATATTCCTGCGTGAATGTGCTTTCGAGATTCTCAAACAAGTTCGTATCAAGTCCCTTGAGTGGTCGAAGAATGGAAACTCCTGGAACGCTCGTCTCGGTCGCAGAAGATAATGGCGAACGCGGTCGTAGACGAAAGTGCTTCCGCCTATTGTCACCAAGTTATATATGATTGTGTCACGGTAGAGATCGGTTGAATGGTGTAAAAGGCTCACCCAGTCAAGCAACCAATTATGCTCAATGCCCAGATAAACAAGTACCAGATCACAGTTACTGAAGCTAGCAAGCTAAGAACAAAAAAAGAGGGCGAGGTGTCCCCTGCCTCGAAGGAGCTCATGGCAGAGACTGTACAGGATCCGTCTCCGAAGGAGACGCGACTGTAGTTTACGCGGCGCAACCGTGTTCGGTTTCAATATAATATTTACTTACGTTATCCGCCGATTGGACACAAAATAACTAAGTTTTTCTAATATTCCTGTACGTGTACGTGAAAATTACAGAAGCAGCTAGACAGTTAATCCCTAACAAACACAGCTGCTGCGCCCATCCCGGTCCCGATGCACATAGATGTGACAAGAATCTAGAGATCAGTTAGCTGAACGAAGCGTCTAACTGTAAGGGAACGCATTTACTTTTCCATTCCGTCGCGCAAGGGCATTGAGACCTGTTGCAATCTGCCGTGCACCTGTACAACGTGAAGACCAGTTAAGGTAAGTTTCCTGAAAGATCTTCTGACGAAGAAAAAACATATCTAAGGGATGCCCGAGAGCAATCGCCCCTCCATTCACATTGACCTTATTGATGTCAAGCCCCAGTTCGCGGACACAATACACGTACATCGACGCGAAGGCCTCGTTGATCTAGACGCGACATTTTAAGTATCAAGTTACACTCATGAAGAACAGACTCTCACCTCAAATAGATCAACATCCTCGATTGTGATACCAGCGTGTTTTAATGCTTTCGGTATAGCATACACTGGACCAATACCCATGATACGAGGTGCTAGACCCGCGACAGCTGTTGAGACGTGCTTGCCAAGGATTTTCAACCCTAGTTCTTCTGCTTTACGACGGGTCATCATCAGTACTGCGGCTGCGCCGTCCGTAATCTGGCTAGCATTTCCACCTGTGGTCTTGCTGTCACCCCATTGTGGGAACGCGCCCTTAAGTTTTGCAAGAACTTCTTTTGTAGTGCCGTAGCGAATCCCGTCATCGCGAGTAACTGTGATTGTCTCCGTCGTACCCGTTGCCGGATCATGCTTTGGGACGGTAAGAGGGACAATCTCGCTGTCGAAGGCACCAGCTAGGCAAAACCCACGTCAGTACTATATCCAGACCCGCTGCAAACTCCAGTACCTTTCTGTGCAGCTTCTGCTCTCTGGAAAGACAGTGCTGCAAAAGCATCCATGTCCTCTCGAGGGATACTGAAATCTTTTGCGACATTTTCAGAGGTCCACCCCATTGGCTCTACACAGTCCTTAGCAGTCGGATGTGCCATTATTTCTTGGCTCAAAGGCGAAGCTCCTTGATCTGGGCTGCAGCTCAGGTCAGTATCGTGTAGGAAGTCATCCACAGGTTTTCTACAGCACTTACTTGAAGGACATGCTCTCCGAACCGACAGCAAGGCCAATTTCAATCTGACCGGAACGAATTTGGTTGGCAATTGTCGTTACGGCCATCAGCCCGCTAGAACAAAATCTGTTTATGACTTGCACGGGTGTCGTCTCGGGTATCCCTGCGGCGAGAGCTGCAGCACGAGCTTCATACGTGGGACCGGGAGTAAGGACGTTGCCGACACAGATATCCTCAATGAGCTTCGGATCAATACCCGACCTCTCTATGACAGCCTTGTACATCGCTGTGAGGAGCTCATCGTAACGAGTATCTTTAAACCCTCCTTTGCGAGCCTTGCACAGCGGTGAGCGCACAGCGAGTGTGATGACCACGTCATCTGGACTCTTTCGTTCAAGTGCAGCGCGGCCTGACTGACCAGAGAAATGGGAAGCCAGCGATCTAACTCTTTCCATTATTTGAACGATGCTTGGTGAAAGAAGAGACGTTGAAGGCGAAGGCGAAGGCAAATAGTGGGTCGGAACATGCTTTCTCTCCCAGGCTGCATTATAAGATGGAACCGACTGGTCATGAACGACGAAGAGGCGGATATCATTCACGTGCAGACGCGGATCATCGTTTCTCCCGAATCTCCGCCAATCCTGTTTAACTTAAATCAACAGCTTTTCTCTTGCTTCCATTTTCACTAATAAGATTACCGATGATCTATGTATGCTTTTGAGTTTGGCTTCCAGGGCATCTAAGACTCTTGTGTGCATTGAACGTTCTACACTGTCTGTTCTCGCCTTGCGACGTTGCAGGTCAGGATATCTTGCAATTCTATGCCGGGGACTGGAGTTCAACAAGATAATTCTCAACCGGACACTGTAGGCAGAACTAGGCTCCGATTTATCGGTGGGTGCTTATAGTATTCAGCAATCCACGGACAGACTAATCTCTCTTACGAAGACATCGGTGTGAACCTCACCGATGCCGTTTTCCGTGGAGTTTATCATGGGCGAAAGAAACACGATGGTATGCTGATTGGGTGGAATGTATTACTGACGCTGACCTCATATCTCAAAGATGACTTTGATCTCATGCTCCAGAGAGCGAAGACAGCAGGAGTAAAATCCATGATCATCACTGGCGGGAGTCTAAGAGAGTCTCAAGAAGCTCTGAAGATTGCAGAGAAGTATGGTTAGTCTTTTCTTTACTCATCGGTACAGATATTCACTCGAGCGAAGGGTTATATGCAACTGTTGGATGTCATCCGACTCGCTCAAGTGAATTCGACAAGTTTGATTCCGGTCCAGAGGGCTATTTAACCGCATTAGACGAGGTCATATCTCTGGATTTACGAGGTCCGCGTAGAATCGCTGCAGTCGGAGAATGTGGTCTCGGTGAATATCCATAGCAGTGTAACCATTATCCGAATTATTTACTGATTGCGTTAAGTAGATTATGATAGATTACACCTTGCAAACCAGGAAGTGCAAAGAAAGCATTTCAGTGCGTCACTCGTAAAATTTCTCATACACACTCAGTTAACGTGGAGAATTTTCTGACGGAGCTGTTAGAATCTCAGCTATCTTTAGCAAAGAAACATCATTTGCCACTGTTTTTACATTCCAGAGCTGCGCATGGCGACTTTGTAGATATTCTGCATGAAGAAGGTTTTGGTACAGATGGAGGTCGAACCGTCGGGGGTAAGGGTGGTGTCGTGCATAGCTTTACGGGTACAAGTGCCGAAGTCGAGGAACTGGTAAGCTAGGACACCCCTGTTTCTTCCGCATCAGAGTTGATGTCGTTCGGGTGTCGCCACTCAGATTGACATGGGATTCCATGTGTCTGTAAATGGATGTTCGCTGAAAACCGAGGAAAATCTGAAGGCCGCAAAAGCGATTCCGTTGAATAGATTGATGCTCGAGACAGGTGCGGCGGCGCAGATGTGAACCCAATTTCAAATGTTACTCTTGACTAACTCCATCCATACCTAGACGCGCCTTGGTGTTCAATGACATCGACACACGCATCAAAACGGCATCTGGATTCGATGCCAGCCGGGTTGCGTGATTTGTACTTTCCGCCCGCGACGAAGCCGGAAAGTCATGTTCCAGGGCGACCGGTGAAGAGTCGCAACGAGCCTTGCGCCATTGGAGGGGTATGCTGGGTGATGAGTCGAATACATGGTGTTGATGTCGAAGAGGTCGCCTCAGCTGCGTGGAAGAACACAATTGAAGTATTTGGCTTGAAAGTAGATGTACGAGCGCCGAGTGTGCCGAGAATGGACTAGTTACATAATCATTATGCCCGCCACGGAGAGGGTCAGCCGTGTTATGTTAATGGCTATTAATTTCCTGACTTGACTTGACTACAAGCTCGTCTCGTCTCCCGATTTCTCTCACCATCTGCCCTCGTCGCCGTCCCCCTTTCCACCGCCTTTTCCCATTCCAATCCAAGTGCCGGTTTCTTTTCCTCGTACTATATCATCATCTTCAGGCTCGTCAGCCTCCCGTCTCTCTTTTGCCCTATTCATCTCTCGTCTTCTCCCCCTGCAGTCCCGCCGACTCCCCTTAGCGCCCGCTTTTCTTCTCCCCCTATACCCCAACTACTGATCAAGTCACAGGCAGGACTTCAAAAACGCTATGGCGTCGTCCTTTGATTCGGGTCAGCGTCCTCTTACGCATGTTAGATACCAATCCGCGAACTCCAATCCTTATGGCTCAGGTGACCCGTACTACAACCAGTCCTCTGGTTTTTTGCCTCCCCAGAAACCCAAGAAAGGCATTAGTCCTTGGATCAAGTTCGGTATCCCTGTGGCCATCCTTGTCATCGTCGGCGTCGTTGTCGGTGCGGTCGTGGGGACAAGGAATAATGATGACGACAACAGCGCGTCTTCGAATGACCCGTCAGCCGCTGCGAGCTCGGTGGTGTCGGCCAAGTCCGAAGTTGGCCGCTTCGCTGTTCAGACGGACAGTGAATTCATGATGCCCATATACCCATCCACCGTATGTCATATCGCTGGGTTTTAGTTGATTGAATTTTATTTTCTGAAACAAATCCCTTCAGACGAATACAGCCGTGTTCACGACTCCCACGTTTGTCGAAACCACAGATTCGAATGTCGCATGGCCGGAGGATCCATTCCAACCGTCCAACCCGAGCCCGACCGATGTGCGCACTGACCGTCCCCGTCTTATCGCGCCGCAATACAAGTGGGAGGCTTTGCCCAACTTGATTGCAAATGACCCGTACCTTTCTGGCTGGAACCAGACGATCTTTGGAAATGCCACTGAATGGAAAAATATGGACCCCGTTCCATACTTCATGGACGGCGATAGTGGTATTCTCGACGTGTGCCGTGAAGTGAAAGAGCGTGTAAAGGCCTTCGCTTACGCCTACCGTATGACGAATGATTCGTCATGGGTTGATCGCACTTGGATGGAGCTTCAGGTGAGACATACAGTCAGTAGGTTGTGCATTGCATTAATCCTTCTATATCAGAACGCTGCCGGCAATGGTTCAACTTCGTGGGGTCCCGATGAGGACAAATGGAATTCTGTTCATTTCCTCGACACAGCTGAGATGTCTGCCGCCTTTGGTATTGCATATGATTGGCTTTACGACATGTGGAGTGATTCGCAAAAGGAACAAATTCGGTCCACACTGAACAGGTACGGACTTAACCTCGGCGTCGCCGCTTTGACGCAAGGAACGAATGGCTGGTGGGCGAACGCCGATATCAAGGGTAACTGGAACTGCGTCTGCAATGGCGGTCTGACTTTGGCTTCGCTTGCCATTCTTGGCGACGACACGACTGGCAATGCTCAGCAACTTCTTACTCTTACGGTTCCAAACGCGAGGGAGAACTGTGTCTTTGCAGTGTCAGATGATGGCACTTGGGCAGAGACTGCGAATTACTGGTACTTTGGAACGACCGGTTGGGCGGAGATGACATCTGCCCTTATTTCTGCTACAGGTTCGGACCATGGCATGTTGACGAACAACCCGAACTTCAATCAGACCGGGCTTTTCCATATGTTCGCGACGGGCCAGACATCGCTGTTCAATTATGGTGACCACGGACCCAACAAGTTCACTGCAACTGCGAATTCGTTGATCTTCATGGCAGATCAATTCAAGACTCCGGCTTACGCCTTGTTCCAACGAGACATGCCCGACGCCGCTGAGCCTTGGAGCATGTTCTGGTACGACCCTACCATCTCTGGTGCGTTCTGGAATGGCATGCCTCTCGATCATTACTTCGACAACCATACCGACCAATGGGTTTCCATGCGTTCGTCATGGACTGACCGTGATGCACTTTTTGTCGCAATGAAGGCCGGCATGAATCAGGGTCACCAGACTCACAATGATCTTGACGTCGGTGACTTTGTGCTCGATGCTCTTGGAACACGGTGGGCCGGTGAACTCGGTTCGGGTGACTATCTGTCGTTGAATTACTTCTCCAATGACACTCAGGAGAGTGACCGCTGGCGGTACTACCGCAAGATGACGATCGGGCAGAACTGCATTGTCGTGAACCATGAAAACCAAAACGTCGCGGCAGCTCCAAGTGTCACCAATTATGGATCTTCCGGCACTGTCCAAGGATCGAGTACTGTCATTGACATTCCGGACGATTCAACGGCCTTCTGGGTTGCGGACCTTGCAAGCGCATACTTTGATGTGTGAGTGCATTTGATTCTTTCTTTAGACACGGTCCACTAAGTGACGTTGACATATACTACAGTACATCATACTCTCGTGGGGTTCGTCTGCTTAACAAACGCAGACAGGTTCTGATCCAGGACGAGATTAATACGAGCCAGGCACTGCAATGGCGCATGCATACGAATGCATCAGTGCAGATCGATGGCACTCAGATTACGCTTACGCTCGACGGGCAGACTTTGATCATGCAAGTGCTGAATGCACCGTCGGGGATCAGTATCAACACGGCGGAAGCGGCACGAACTTCCTCAGATCCGGCGTTGCCGGCAGGTCAAAGCGACCAGCCCAACCCGGGAGTGACTGTTGTGACGATGGACCTGCCTGCTGGATCGTACACACTAGAGGTGTTGTTCAACCCTCAATGGTCTGGGATGTCATCTAGTGATTTTGTTTCTCCGTCGAGTGTTGCTCTGTCTGACTGGAGCTTGACGAGCCACGGCTAAGCGGACAAAGCAGACTTTTTTTCTTTCTTTTTTCTTTCAGCATTGACAGTGACAAATTCCGTCGATGAGGAATGTTTGTTTAATGTCTACTACATACTATAGTTTCACCTTTTTTTTAAATGCTTGAAGATGGACATATATAGGATTATGAATTTTTTGTGGACTCCCCCACTCCTGTCACTCTCTTGGACGAAGCGTAATTCTAGCCCAGTACGAGTGTGCTGTGTGCATAAAGCTGTCATGCAGTGAAGATTGAAAGGTGGGCGTGGGAGGCTTGGTCCTGGCAACAGCGCTAGCACCCGATTTGGTGGTCCTCTTGTAACAGCCGCGAGCCGCTCACACCTGCTTCGCGTCTCTATTAAACAAACCATCTGTCCTCTCTCTCCTCTGCTATCGACGTTGGCAAAGCACTGCAGCTATCCTTGTAGTCGTCGTATGCGCATTTAGTCTCTCTCGCCGCTGTTCGGTGTTCTCTCTCGGGTTGCCTTATTTGATCTCTAATTTATCGCTTGCCGTGTTTGGCTGGTCCCTGCCACGGCCCCATATTTCCCCTCTCTCACCGACTACCACGTCCCAACGAGAACGAGCAACAAAAAAACCCATTAAAACAGGAGTCACCTCTGCTCTGCGGGCCCTTCGTGACCATGCTTCTCGGCAGCAGAACTCTCGTCTTCACATTCCTTTTTGCACTTACCCTCCTTATCGCGTTCGTTCCCCAGGCCGATGCCACCGCTAGCCCCGCAGCCGTTGTCCCTGCGCATCGCCGCCAGGCGAATCGTATGATCAGGAAGCGCCAGTTGGGCATCATTGGTGTTGGTGAGGATCCTGAGTCGTCCATTACGGAAACAGCGACGGCGACGTCGAGTGCGGCGAGTGGGGGCTCGGTTACTGCGACCGATACGACCTCGGCCGGTACCACTACGACCACTCCACTCATCTCAATTCCGACGACATCATCAAGCACGGCTACTTCGACCTCCGAGTCAACGGTTTGTTTCATGCCTTTTTTTTCGAGTCTTTGTCGACTAAATTTTGTTGGGGTTGATTTTTTTTCACAGACTTCGACGAGTGCAAGCTCTGCAAGCACGTCGACGACGTCCTCGGAAACAACTTCCTCGTCGACTTCCTCCAGTTCATCTTCTACTGTGTCGTCCTCTTCAGCCAGTCAAACCACGTCAGAGGCGATCCAGGTGACCTCGGCGCCAGATACCGCCGCCCTGACCAGTTCTTCGTCTACGCCAGGCACATCAACGATCACGAACACCGTGGGCGCTGCGCAGGAATCTGCGACCGAGTCTGCAGTTGCACAGGGCGCGTCTAGATCAGTCTCCAAGACTACAATCACTGTCCTGGCGGTCATCGGAGGGTCCATTGCTGCTGTTGCCATTATCTGGACGATCATCCGCAAGTGGAAGGTAATTTTACATTATATTTTTCGCATTTTATGCCTTGTACTAAATGAGCACTTTCCCAAAGTTCCGCCCGTCTGCCGGATTCGAGGATCGTATGCAGCCCATCGACTGGAGTCCTGAGGCGACTCAGGCGCCATCTGGCTATGGCTTGAACCGTTCAGTCTCGAACGCTTCGCATGGATCTTTCCACTCTGGCTCAGATCACGGTGGACTCGCTGGTCCTCGCCCATACAACCCGAATGGTGGACTTGTCCCCGATGTCCCCGCACACGATTTTACTGCCGGCCCCGCACATCTCGGAGGCGGCTATGCGGATCTTCAGCGCGGCCCAAGCCCAGGTCCTCAGATGTCGAGCGTCGCGAGAGGCCCGAGCTTCAATCGTGGCTATGGTTATTGATGAATGCACGTCCGCTCGTTTCTTGTTCGTTCTGTAGAAGCGCCGTGCGCGGAGTTCTTGGCTCTGTTCATCATGTATACCACCGGCTTCGATCACTGATACTGACTATCCGCCCTTGTTTTCCCTCACCTCCTCGCTAACCCTCCTTGTTCTTGTTGGTGGTTCAATCACACCACCATGCTGTACGAGCTCTATGTTCTTCGAAGATGCTCGTATCCTCACGCTCATCATCCCCTAGCCTGTCTGTGTCTGTGTTTCTTGTGTTCATATAAATTGATACCACCTTCTTTTGTCACGCCCCATCATTAAAGTAGCGCCTTTCATTCCAATATTCTTTTGCACTGGATGCGCGTGGTTTTTTTTTTTTTTTTTTTGACGATTTGTGTGTGTTTCTTGTTGATAAACGATGTGGACTCTTTTACCCCCCACTTTCGCTCTACGACTGATTGCTTCGTTTCGTATTTTCGCGACCCTCTAGAGTAATACCTTCCTGTTCATGTGTTGTTACATGTGAGGGCTCGCTAAGGCTAGTGTAGGGCGAAAGATCCTCTTTACTCGTCCTACTCTTTTTGCGGTGTACATAGTACTTGTTACATAAAATTGGTAACCGCCTCTACTTATATCAGTAGTAGTTTGTTTTCTTCCTTCGTTGGAAATGTTGGAGGTCTTATCTGAATGATTATACCTAACTTTATTACAACAATGTTAGTCGTGGATTTTGCTGAGGGTTGGTATCAAGATATCGGATATCGAGTCGGGGACTGTCTCAGTGGATCTTGATTGGGGAAGGAATCAGTCAAATGTGTATTCGAGTTCAAAAGCGCATGGATACGAGGGCATTGTTGTGGAGCTCGCACGCACGTTGTGAGGGCCACCCCGACTCACCCGAAGTTTGAGCATCCCAAAGCGGTGCGGGATGATCGAAACGGTTTCGATACGCCAAGGAATGTAAAGGAACCGAGGGATTCGGTGGTCACTGTCAGCAGCAACCAAGCAGAATGAATGGGAGGAAGGCGGGCGGCCGCCGGTTATGAATTGGACAACGGCTTTTGTGGACTTCCGATGTACTCATAGTAACTTGTCTCGACTCTCGACTTGTTCGGAATTCATGTCATGTATCGATCTGAAACTTGAGTAATGGAGACATGCCCAAGATGGATAAGTAGAAGAACTTCACAGAGAACCGACGAAAGAGCCCTTTTTCGTACTGTCAAGTACAGCGGTGGCGGGCGTTTTGAGGGCGTAAAATGTACTTCGTGAGCCATTGTAAGTAGAGACATTATAGAATGCAAGTATGTATGTACGTATGTATGCATGCAATAGCTGTGTGCAACAGATGGCAGGGGGTGTTCGCGGTATGAACATAAAAAAAGCGGTGCGATAGCGAGAATCGGGAACTTGATATGTGCGGAAGGAAGGACGACAGTCTAGGACGCCGGTTTTATGATCGCGAACGGAACCACAGAGCGACGAGTACCGCGATGACAGGCACTGTAGAAGCGGAATACACCCATGCCCATTTGATCTTCCTCCTCTTTGGTGTGGCTGATCCTCGGGCTCGACGTGCTGCAGCATCGTCTTCGTCCATAAGTCTGGCACGCATGAAGAGACCCTCGAGGCCTGTCGGCTCCTCGGGCGGGAAGAAGCGCTGTTGACGGAGCCAGGTGCCGTCGTCTGTTGAGCGGCCGCGACTGTTTTTCTGAGCTGCTAGAGCCTGTTTGGCTGGCGTTGCGGGCTCCCAGTCCATTGCATCTGGATCTCGAGGACGCATTCGTCCGGGCAGTCCGTCTTCCTCAGATTCATCATCTTCAAAGTGGACCTCTCTATTATTGTCATTGTTGCCCGTGGCTTGTCCAGGAGCTAGTGAAGGCCGGCCGAACATGGGGTTCACACTGGTCGAGGTGATTACGGGATTCCCCGACAGCGAGAGCGTAGAGAATAGATCTGGTTCTGGTTGAACGCCGTTTGCATGGAGGGCAGACTGTGCATCGCTATGCGAGGAAGGATTTGTCTTTATGGGCTGAGAGAGTGCTCGATGTGCTGAAGTGTCTATAAGTCGGATAGGTACGGGTCTATGAATAGTGATCGCGAAGTAAGATAAAATAAGGATCTTCAAACAATCAGGTCAAAGGCATGAAAGGTATATAAAGTGATCGAGAACTCACGGAAAGCTCGAAAATTAAAGCAGTTCCAAAATATATTTGCTTCCGAGAGGTTTGGCTCAGATTCGCAGGAGTATGAAGATGCAGAAGGTCCCAATCTCGTTTGACCCAGGAGCATACTAACAATATTGACGATGCTAAACGTGATATCCATGCTAGGCTTTGCAGAAACTACATCGTTAATCAGCTTTGGTTTGAGCATGAGACTTTGTGATATCTTAGCTCACGATATATCTCCGACGCCCACCAACACGGACTTTCCCTCCTTGTCCACGCGATTTTTGTTGTAATGAATAAGTAGGGTCCCAAAATGCCCAGACCACAGAAAAGAGAACGAGAAGTGGCAATACAGGAGCGAATTTTCTCCAAAAAGGCTGGATAGCGAAACCAAATAGTCCTAAAGAACTAATATTGGAAACATTTCACCGCAGCATCAATAGTAACACGTACCGCCTACATTTGCAGAAATGGCAATCAAATAACTCATGGTCCACAATATCCCTCGTATTCGCCATGTTCGCAGGTTCCGCTGGCTGCTTTTCACAGGGGTCATGGCGTTCCCCGTCCTAGAGAGAGGCCGTGAAGTTGCCTTCAATGCATTGGCAAGTGCGCGTGTGCGAGCAAACTCATCCTTTCTGGCAATCTCAGCATCTACTGCAGGCTGGCAGGAAGGACACACGGGTGGATAGCGAGATTGCAATGAAGCGATGTACGCAGGTAACTGCGCTATTCGCGTGGCATATGATGGGTCCTCGGGTGCAGGGAGGTACGCAGCGCGCAAGTTGATGAGGAGCGTCTGATTTGTTTGGCAGGTACGGCAGAATACACTTGATGAACGTTGTCCTGTAAGTGATGGCAGATGGTTGCGATCCGGCAAACCTGAAGGCAGGTGTTGAATTTCAATTTGCACTGAAAGTCGAATTGTTTCTCACCTCGCTTTGAAAAGCTATCGGTGTTCAGCCGTTCATCGCGCATAGCGGCTTCGTCACCGACGATCTGATCATGGGAATCATACTGGTTCAAGCAGCCACAATATGGACAGCGAAAAGAACTTCGGTTGAACAGACCAGCGCGACTTGAAGACGCTGAATACGGGTCTATCAGACTAAGGCAATAGTAGCAAGAGACTGCAGACGACCGACGAAAGAGAGTCATATTCGGACTCAAAGAACAATTCAACCTGAGTCGAGTTTGTCACCGAGACCGCGTCGATCGCGTCGATCACTCACGTTACGAACAAGGTCGCTTGGTTACTTTGTTTTTCTGCATGTCCCAAACTATACACGTCGCGCCTTCATCTGGTGCATCCAAAGGAGAGGTTGCCATACAGCCGGCATATTTCACTTCTTCACTCTTCGTTGATGCTCTACGCGCCGACGTCAGAGAGCTGGAAAGAATATTTTCACGGACTTATCATGCTCAATTAGACGAACTTGTCGAATCGAACGGAGCAAACACGAAGACTCTGGAACCGTTCATATTGTTCAAGCAACTTTGGTTACGCCTTGGTTGGCAGTGGTTGCATCTGAAAATGCTTGAACCTAGAGCGCGCGAAACGTTTTTAAACACTGTGCTCAGAGTCTTCTTAGGTACAAAAAGAATCACTCTGGTTTCATCGTATTTCTGACGACAAATTATTTGTAGAATGCACTGAACCGACGGAAAGTCCTACCATGCGAGCCGTAGGATTATTTTCTCTATACACTTTTTACATATCGCAGCCTTCCACATCCATTCCTAGGCAGCTTCAATCTGCGCATGGAATACCTATACCCGTAGGTAAGCGGTTCAGATTGACATTACAGCTCCGTCCTAACCAGCTGGTAGACACTCTCGAGAGACTGCTAGACTTTCCCGAGTCACTAAGCGGATCTCAAGCAGCCCTTAAGCCGCACACACAATACGTCGTGCAAATACTTCACCCAAGATTCCTAATCTTGCCTCAGTCGGATTTACAGGCGCAAAATCCGAGCATTCTCCCTCGAGAAGAAGTCCGGAATGAACTCGACTTGGAAGAGGGCGATAGTAGCAGCAATAGGAGAAAGAAGCGAGGAAGACCGTCAAAATTAGAAAAAGCCCAGCGAGTGCGTGCTGCCGTGGTTGGTCTGGATCGATGGCTGGATAATAGCTCCTGTCCGTTGGAGTCTATTCCAGCCAGATTAGACCCGGCTGGAGGAGCTGGATTATGGCATACCGAAGATGAGGAGACATGGGAGGCAGATCCGGCAATAGCAACAGACTCAACAACACATGTTGCACTGTCCCAGCGTCCAATAGCCTCCCTTGATTCTTATCGTGAGAAGAAGGCAACTGTGGTGGATTTGCTTCATGGTAGCGGACACGCGGATGCTGTTGATCGAGCGGGTGGGCGAGTGCTCCGTCGTCTGAAGGAAATCGACGCGGCGGCTGCAGAACGAGGATTAGAGGTCGGAACGGAAGGCGGTGAGTTGTCTGCAATAGGTCGCGTCGAGTCTGTCGTGAACGAAGGAAAAGGAAAAGTGCTGGGGCTCCTGGAAGGCGGTGGCCTCACGTGATGGTGTCGTTTACTGTAGCGTAGCGCCTCATTGTATATTATTATTATTATTATAACTATACTCATAACTTACTTTCTTCGCGACTCGACTCTGTGATGTCCGACCATGAAGCAGTTGTTCGAAAGAAAATAATAGACTCTATCTTCAACAAGCGTAATGCTTCAGGCGAGGGCCCACTAGAATACTACGTTGGTCACCTCAAGATATGGGAAGTTGAGCAAGTCGGAGGCGGCGCCAGCGAGAAAGCTCGATACATCATCCTTGCCAGTGCGTTGTGCGACCTCCCTTTTCTTTGCATGTCTGATTCCACGCAGGAACCTCTGACAATTCTCCCTTAATACACAAGTCGCGCCTTAACCCTAATGGCACGTTCTCCGTTGGCAAGACATGGAAACTTGAAGACCTGCGCGCGATCGAGGTACCGCGATCTGAGGCTACCGGGGTGGGTGCTCTCTCTTCGTCGCTATTTCGACTTTTTCTTACTCATCCTGTCCATTATAACAGCAACCATCCCCGGAAATAATTGTCACGTTTGCTAGAACCTATACGTGGCAAACAGCAGATGTCGATGACCAGATTCACTTCCTAAGTCAAGTATATTTCCTGTTCAAAGAAACATGCGAACCACAATTCCGCCTTTTTATATCTGGCTTCGACCCCATACCTGCATGTGAGTGGTAAAACAATCTCGCGATAGGAGCAGTTTTGAAATGGTACTCTAGTCCGACCCTCGACTCGCGACGTAGAAATCAATGACTTGCGATCTGTCAAATCTAGTGCAACGATCAAGGAGTCGAGATCTGCCTCGCGTACCCGACTCCCGAATGGAACGCAACGGTCGGAGTCTCCTATTCCGCAGACGCGGCCGCGTCTTCCGCCGGTCAGCAGTCGACCTATGTCTCCCGCTGGTGCATCATCGCGTACAGCATCACCTGCTCGAGGAGGAGGCACGCGACCGTCGTCTCCAGCTCTGCCAGCCTCAGGCGCAAGCTCTCGAAGAGTCCGGAGACCTTCGAATGCTGTGAGCTCTCCCGCACGCTCCTTCGAGCCATCTTCCCCAAGTCAATACTCGTCTATTAATGTCTCTCCGCTGAACCCGGCACCGGCTTCTACCAGCCGGATAAAAGAGTCTTCACCGCTGCGCGCAAGACCGATTCAGGTCCAATCCCAAGCGTCCTCATATTCTAGTCCCCACGGTTCGCTTGATGTTCCGTCTATATCATCTACTGCCGGCGGCGGCGCTACTTCTTCTACTACGTCTGTTGCGATGTCGCTTTCTAGTGCCGCTTCGTCAACTGGCTCCCTTATCTCTTCAGTGCCTACTTCAGAATTTGCCAGGCCTGGCAGTTCAAACGGGCCTCGTCTGCGTAGCAACCCAGCAACACCAAGAGCAGGCTCCCCCGCGCCATCTACTTCCTCGAGACGTTCTCAACGAGACCGTGCTACAACTCCTACTACAGAACCTCCGGTACCGTTGCGCGTGGCAAAAGTCAGTCCTTCGGCCGTTCCCATGAATCTGCAATCGTCTCAATCGCAGCCGGGCAAACGCGATGCAAATGCTCGCATTTCATTCTTTGACCCCGCAAACCAGTCGCTATTGGATCGTCTTTTGTTTGTTGCAGAGGCCACTCCATCTTCAAGTGCTGTGAACGTAAATCCTGAGACAGGTGATGGAGAAGAAGATGATGTATGGGAAGGAGAAGGGGACACCGCTGCAGCGACTTTGTCAAATATTGAGGAAATGCTTGAAGGTTACGAATGGTTAGGAGATGGTCTTCCCTCCCGGTCTCGAAGAGGACCAGCGGATGCCATCGAATCAAGGCTATTAGATGAATTAGGGTTGCTGGAACGAGTACGCCGTTACATCCCATTTGTGCGGACGCTGCTAAGCTCTCCTTCAGGCAAATATCCATTCTTTATTAGAATCAGATGACGTTCGAATAGCGAAGGTCCTGGCGGGACTAGACGAAGCTGTCGCAGAGCTTGACGGAATGGACAAGACAGTATCTTCTTACAAGATACACTTGAATGTTTGTGTCGTCGTGGACAATTGCGAGCCAATGCTGATTCCCGGATATTTAGGCCGTCAGCGATGATATCTTATACATACAGTCGCAAAATCGGGGGCTACAGGTTCAGATACAAAACCAACAGCAACTCCTAGCCGAGCTTGAGAAATTATTGGTATGAAAGCCCTCTTTTGGCTTACCAATGCAGCATCACTGATTGTATGCGAAACTTTAGCAAACGGTGCATGTAGACCGAGAGACCTTGCTGATATTGACGCAAGAATCTCTTGAGAAAGATGACGGCATAGCTAGACTAGAGCTAGCTGCAACAGAACTTTACAAGGCTCTTCTGGCTGCTCGAGATAATGGTATGTTCATTCTGTCAATTTATTTTACCTTCTCAGCTAAGCTGCGCCGATAGACATGGCTGCTACGATGGAACGATTGGACGAGTATCGCATGCATAATAACCAATTTTGCAAGCGGGTCCTCGACTTTCTCACTATCATGTTCACTGCCCAAAGCAATCTCCTGCTTGGCGACACAAATGGGCTCGTTTCGTCTAGCGACGTTGGAAGTTTGGTCATTCTCGATCACAAGCCATTAGAAGTATATCTTGGCCGGTACTGCGGTCTCATGCTTTACTTGCGAGAGATGGATGAGACGAAGTATTCAAAGATCTGTGCAGTGAGCAATAAATACTGATCGAGTTTAATTTTGTTCTGAGATTCCTACCTTTCATACGAAGGCATACTTCTCTGCCGCAAGTGACCTACATTCGAAACAGGTGAAAGCCTTATTGACTGCATACAGTAAATTTATCCGACAAGCGACGGAGGAGGAGACAGAACAAGGTTGGCTACAAATCGCCTTTTGTTAAAAGCTGAGCTGAACGATGTCGATTTCTGTCAGCTTTCGCGTCGACGGAGAAGGAAGGCATAGTTTCGGGAGGCCTTCGTCGAGCTGGTACTGTAGTCCGTGCTCCCTTAGATGGTAAGAAGGAAAAGGAGAAGGGCAGAAAGTCTGGTGGGAAATTGAAGCCGTTTGAAGTGTGTTGCAGGTTCAGTTACTTTGGCTCTCGGTCTAACATAAGTTTATCTAGGTGCTCGACACTGTACTTGAGCAAATCGCGCCACAGATATTCAACGAGCGAGCTTTCATCGCGGATTTCCTCCTAATCAATGATGCTGCGATCACCTTTGCGGATTATATGACTCTTGACCATTATTTCCGCCGACAGGCCTCGCAATATGCCGGATTGAGCAATACCACGATGAAGCTTCTGCGCGGTGCCATGGACCTCATTTTCGGATTTCTGACGACGGAGCTCAAGGCGTTCATCGATGCAGCGCTTGTAAAAGACAATATGTGAGTGTCCAGAGGCGGTCTCCTGAGACTATCTACTCATTAGTTGTAGGCAAATTGTTGGTATCCTTGCTTCAATCGAACGAGGGATCGCAGAAGCTGGAAACGGAGGGAATACCTTCTTTGCTGGTGTTCTTGAAAAGCAGCATCAACGCCTCCGTCTTATTTTCGATCGCCATGTGGTAAGCTACTTTTTTTATCCCCATTTATGTCATGCTGAGCCGATATGTCCGGAAGGACGAACAAATTAAGGGCGTTGAACAAACGAGGCTCGATGCGAAGAAGAGGCGAGGCGTTGCGCACTTCATCAAGTACTTCCCTGTATATGTTTCACGCATTGAGAGTCAGCTTGGTGGTGCAGATGGTCTGGAGATCCGTGGCAGCGTTGATGCTGCATACGATCGCATCGTGCAGAGTATGTTCGATTGTCTTAAGCAAATGGCGAAATTGGATGGGGACGGCGAGGATAAGGGCCAGCTCAACTATCACGTTATCCTCATCGGTAAGTCGTCTGTTCGTAAATGAGTCCATGATACGGATCTTACTCAAACATGATCGATGAAGAAAACATGCACCATTTCATATCCGAGATCTCCCAGGTCAACATTACTGCTGTCAACGCGTTCAAGAGGCGAGCTGAAGCGATCTACGATGAGAACTTGGGGGCGTATGTCAAAATGGTCATGCGCCGTTCTTTCGCAAAGATAATCGTGAGGTTTTTTCTTTCTGATTCCTCTCATCTTCGTGTTAACTGTTTTTGTCAGGACTTTTTCGATGGAGTCGATCGCATGCTAAAGACCACGGCGCCAACAGAGGTTTCCAAGAATTCCTCATACAATCGCTCCGCTTTGAAACGTGTTGTCAAGGAGTACGATGCAAAGGATGTGCGGAAGAACATTGACGTACTCTTTAAGCGTGTCGAGAAACATTTCACAGATACGGATGCTCCGGAGGCAGCTACCAACATCAAAGTCATGTCTGATGTGTGGAAAGCGTGTGAAGAAGAGCTCTTCCGCATGACGGACCTATTCCTGATGCATATCAATCAATGTTACAAGGACACAGGGGTTTCTCTGGAGTACTCCAGGACGGATGTAGAGGCTGCATTCAAGCGGCATAGAGTCGGAGCATGATTAATTGGATGTCTTATTTAAGTTATTGTATCATCTAGGTGTAACACTCGGCTATATCAAATAACTGGAATGGACTATGGATGTATGATTTACGGCTTCTGTGTTTGTAAGTGCATGAAATCAGCATTTTTTTGGTATTCGACGACTACTTGAGAGTCCTGGTCAAGCGGAGCAGAGACCGCAGGCGAATAGTCTGGTCGAATGCCCTCCTTCCATAGCCGTATGTATTGCTCTCCTCTCGTCCATTCAGGCTGTAAGTCAGGATTATGCACCGGACGTTCGACACGCATACGCCAACGTTTTCGGCCCTCCAACGATTCGGCTTCTGAAGACTTCGTTCCCTCCCATGATTTGAGGTTCTCCTCTTCGCGAGCGAACGAGCGTTCGATGGTATTAGGCTTGAACGTTACGCCATAGTACTCCGCTTCGGCGATGGCAGTAGTCTTTGCAACCTCCTGCTCAAATTTCAGGGCACGATATTGCATGCATGCGGCCACGTAGGCATCCGAAAGTGACATATCTGAAATATGCTCGTAAATATTCACGGCAAATCGGACAGCACTGTGAAAAAAATCATGAATTTTAGTGTTTTATTACTGGCAGAAAAATGGTACATACTCTTCAGGACAAGGATTTCTGCCTCGTTGACTTAGTCGTGTCCATGCCTCCCCGCGTATGGGATGTTCATTCTCGATGGCATCCGCCTCAACCAAACTGCGTTCACGGAATGCTTCAAACGGGTGGTCGCGGAAAAACTGACGCCGGACTTGGTCCCCCAGATATACGACCGGTTGTGATTTTACTTTTGGGGGCTTTTTCAAATGCGAAGACTCGGAGGTGCTGGGAAGAAGAGGAAGGTCGAAAGGTGCTGCTGCGCCAGTGGTGTTAGGCAGTCGATTCGCTGATGAACGCGGCGGTAGTGGAAGAGGAGGATGCTCAAGGACTGCCTTGTACCATAACGGCTCTTGCTTTATGTATCCGGTACGCGCGAGCCGAGCGACCTGCTTGTGTACTTGTGTCGCGACGCGTCGCACCATTGGTTTGAGAAGCAAAGGAAAAATCGCAACGGAATTTTGGATCAGTCGGCACGTGACTTGGCAAAGGAATATAACTCTAAACTACTATAGTGGACATGTTGCTACTGCGCCTTGACCCGAGATTGGGCAGCAAGAGCCGCGTTCATACCCATCCATGTCTTCTCCACGAGACCCAGCAGTCTCTGCATGTCCGAGCTCCATTCGTTGCACACATCCTCTGCCGTTTTCTGTTGTCGGAATGTGATGATTCCCGCGGGTCTGTCAATTCGAGCCCATACCGTCTTCGAAACAACCAGCCTACATAGGGTTTCTTCGGTCTCCTGAGCCGACAGGTCCAGCATAGTCTGGAGCCGCTTCATTGAGATTCGTGCATAATAGCTGGCAATCACCCGAATGTTCTAAGCCAATCGAGTTAATTCCGGCCCCTTCAATGCGAAGTTAATGACTACCCACATGCTCTATCACACGTATATGAAGGTCCTCCCAGCGATCCGGGGTTGCGTGGCTAAAGACGTCGGTACCATGAAGAGCCTCTCCATAGAAATTCTCTATCCCAGGCCATCGCATGATCTCCTTCGTCACAAAGCATTTCAGGAGATTTCTGGTCACGAACATTGAATGGAGTTACACTAATGTGCAAGGTAAATCCTACCGATGAAGTTCCATTTTTTGGAGCTCGGGATAAGCATAAATTCGATGTAGCATATCCGACTGTTCATTGTTATGCGGTGCAAGGACGATGTAGTATATGACATGTTCGAGTGCCTATAAACCAGCATAAGTAAGAGAAGACATGCGGATGACTTGATCATACTTCACGATCCTTTCCTGATGCGTCTTCTTTAATGGTTGGTGTATCCCAGATATTGTGATAATATTTCGCAACATCAAGGTACTCCTTGCCATGCAAAGCATACTCAATCATGAGATTGTAGAACTTCAGTTTCAGGTCCTGCATTGAGGGACGCATTAGATTGGACCTGGATCCATGAAGTATATCAAATACCTCGTTGCCTTTCTCTTTCAGAAATCTTTCGTTCACTTTCCGTCCTCCGACCCGTACCTTCATCCAGTCCGCTTCGCCCTTGCTCTCTTTCAGGCCGGAAGCTTCTGCGTCCTTCCCTTTTGCCACAAGTACATTTAATCGCATCTGTTCAAGCAAGAATTCCGTTTTTTCTCTTCTCTCCATTGATGAATATGTCTCGACTTGAAGTTCGGATAGGAGCTCGGATGCCGTCTCAAGGCATTCTTGTGGCGGAGGGGAGGTCGTTATCGATTGATTTGCTAGCGATTCATGGTAGTGCGCGAGAGACAGAGTCACTCGCGCTCTCGGAGTTTCCAAGAATATCTGTGTTAAATCTGAGTCGGCTTCCACCAGGAATGAAACTCAGCATACCTTTCCCTCTGTAACTTGCCGCAAAGTTTCAACTAGCTCAAGCCATTTCTCTATGCCATCCCGAGATCTTACTTCATCTAGCCAGCCCATAGCTTGTTCAACAAGCGACTGGATGGTCACCTTGAATTGGCCATGCTTCTTGCTTAATAGAAGAATACTCGAGTTCAACGCCTGTAAATCTCGAGCGTCGTAAGCGAGTTTGGCAAGAGTCGTCGCCAAAGTTGTGGTGGATTTAAGATCGGAAGCCTGCAAAAAGATAAGAAGCGGTATGTACTACAGATAAAGAGGTACTGACATTACGGGTTTGTTTTTCTAAGGCAAGCAATTTCTCGATAGCTTCCGTCAGTTTACCACTCTGCAAAGAACTTCAGAATACTAAACATATTCATTCTATAAACTATAGCACCTGCGCAAGAGTTGTCACCTCCGGAATGAGAGCATCTACTTCGGGCGAGAAGTCCTTCTCTTGTTTCTTAACTTCAGCCATGGTGGATCGAAAGGAAGACGTAGTGAACCAACTTGTGTATGCGGACGCGACGCGTCATTGGAATGTGGGAAGTGTATTCCATATCTGTTGACGCGTTTTTGGCAACGTGCAGGTCACGCCTCATTGTCAAGTCGCGACAACCACATCGCGACCCAGACCTCTTGCGCTTTGACGCGATACACCATGGATGTAGCTGCTCTTCGTGCAGATATAAAATCATGGGAACGCGCTTTCAAGACCGAGAATCAGAGGGCACCCACCTTGGATGACATCAAGGTCCTTCCGAAGATAGGTTAGTTTGACATCAACTTTTACGCGTCCGTTGCTCACTTAAGTCGAGAGTACAGCAGCTAAGTACAAGCTATACAAGAAGCTCTGCAAGGAAGCAGCTATACAAACTGCTCAGAAGAAGACGAATGGCATCGCGCCTTCGACTCCTCCGCGTAACTCATCCTCATTGCCTGGCCCGTCTTCCCTCGTACCCAAGTCGCGTCCAATAACTCATTCAACGACTTATGAGACCCCTAATCCATTTTCGCCTACGAAGTCCGCCCGCAGGAGAACAATATCATTCGATGAAAAGCTGCCATTCCCTCAGCCCAACTTCACAAGTGGTCCTTCCACCCCGCCTAGCAAGAGATCATATCCTGCGCCTTCGCCGGATCCTTTTCCATCTGTAATTCTAGAGCCTGCGTCTCCTCTTGTCAACAGTGCTGTCAAGAAGGCACGAAAGCGCTTACGAGGCGACTTGGTATCTCCGACACCCAAGAAACCACGAATGGCAAGAGCACCAGCAAGCTCCGAATCGGAAAAAGACTCAAATGAGGGTGAAGCCGATGTACCATACGTTTTCGATTCCCCTGTAAAGGCTTCGACCAATGGGAAGAACTTTAAGCCTTTATTTGAAGAAGGGCGACTATCTCAACCGGTCTTTGTGAAGAAGGGGCCTTTCTCTAAGTCTGTTAAGGACCCTTTCGACTATGAAATTGATTTCGAGTCCTCGCGTACGAGATCCGCAGCGCGGGAGGCTATATCGCAGAATCAAACTCATAAACTCCCCGGAGCGAAGAAGTCGAAGAAGGAACAAATGAACCCGGCGCCAGGAACGAAACGTCCATACTCGTCAGCGATACCCAATTTCCAAGAAAACTCGCTCACCGTGGGCGCTCCTGAAATGCCAGACACTCTTCCGCCCCTTATCAATCGAAAGCGCTCGAACTCGATCGACACAGACGAGTTGAGTTTCAACAATCAATTCCCAAGTGTAGTCGGCGCACTTTTGCCGCCTTCCCCTCCGCCAAACCCCACTCAACCTAGGAATGAAATGTATGTGAAGGGGACAGTGAAGGATCGAAAGAAGCCGAAATTGGCATCGTCAAGCCGTCTCACCGAGATTATTACTGACGATGAGCCTGACCTGGAAGTGGTTGAGTTAGATTCTCGAGCATCGCAATCAGATGGCTCTCGTCGTATTGCAGCTGATGATGATGAAGACGAGACGGCTCGAGAAGCATTCGGTTTTGCTACTAGGGACCTATCTAATTCCGTCTCGGAAGTTGGGGATGTATCCGACAGCAATGAACCGGAGATTAACTTGCCAGAGGACCTTCGTAATGTTCTTCACATATCTGCGTCTAGTGGTTCGGCACGTGAAGAGCGGGCTCTCGTGGAATCCTTGTTGCAGGGTCGACCTGGTTTATTAGGCCAATGGGGTGAGGTATGGGGTGTGGGCGAAAGCGAAGACGCTACAGCCGCCACCACTGACGACGAGTGGGCAGGGGAAGGAATTGCATGGGAAGTCGGAGAATTGTAAATCAGGTAAGACTTCGCTTGCCGTCCGCTACATCTCAGCATTTTCCCTTCTTATGCGCCTCCTAGAACTCTGAAACGCGCCTGATGCGCGCTGTGAAGTTGCTATATTGTACACGTGTTCTTTGCATGCTGTGACAAATTCATTAATTTAAGCACTTGCTCTACTGGAAGTTCAAAACCGAAAGGCCTGGCTTCTAATCCTGCCAACGCACAGCTTTCAATAAACCGTAGGAGGTCATCCGCGTCAAGACGTGAACTACTCAAGAGGATTCGAGATGCCATGATCCATGCCCAGGCTGCACGATCTAGATGAGGCTAACATGCATAATACACGTTTAGATTGACTATTGACTTGATATATATCCTCCAGGCGCGGTAACGTTCCGTTTGTCTGTTCAGACTCCTCTTCCATTAGTGCTCGCACGACCGTTTATTCTCACTTTTTTAACTATTTTGCGCATAATGTTGCACCTACTCAAGGACCCAGAGTTGACGAGGTACCTCCTTGACTTTATCCTCGATACACCTGGAGGCCGTCGCACTGTGTCACGGATCTCGCGGACGTGCAAGGTAATTTCGGAGATGGCACTCAACTCCCTGTGGAAAGAACTTGATTCGTTATTGCCACTTCTCTCGCTGATGCCCGGGCATCTTTTCAAACGAGCTCGCCGACCTGGACAAGGCTTCGTAAGTCACCAGGAACGACACGATTCGAGCTACTGACCTGTATGCGATATTAGGAGAAATCGCCATGTCCAGATGACTGGAAACGTGTCCTTGTTCATGGCGATCGCGTCCGTAAAATTGCTTATAACGAGAGTATAGGCAATGTCCACCCGAGTATTTTCGCGGTCATTGAGCAGACGAAGCCAAGGGATTATCTGCTTCCTAATCTTAGAGCTCTCCATTGGAAATGTGAAACCACTGATGGACTAGAGAGGAGCAAGTTGTTCCTGAACCCTCAATTGAGATCCGTGACGCTGGAGATCGGTGGGGGTGTTCCTCAGGAGGACCTCGCTGAATACCTGACGGTAGTCTCGGCTAGCACGCGTTTGACGGCATTATCTATTACCTCACCGACTCGCCTCCCACATTATTTACCTCGTCTCTTACAACAGCAGACGACCCTGGAAAAGGTTACGCTTATGGCGCCTGGTGCGCTTTCACCTTCAATTGGACGCTGGCTCTCGTCTATTCCGTCTCTTAGAAGCCTTCAAATCGATGTCGGAGATCGATCAGATGGCCTCATCGCTAGTTTCTTTAATGGTCTTCCCTCGTCTGGAAAATCATCTCCAGGCTTCTCCTCTCCTGACATCGTAATGACGCCGCTTTCTACGGCTGAATCCACCGTCATTGTCAATTTCAGCATGGAACCAGGATTCAAGCAGCTACGTCATCTGAGCATTAGGTACGTCAATCAGTTTGCCATTAATGTGTTACCTTATTGGATTTGACTACATAGTGGCGAATTGAGTTCTGCTACCAACTTCCTTGCTCGAGTTGCGGCATCTCTTGAAAGTATCGAATTAGCTCTTGACGAGCCGGAGAATGAGAAGGAATGGCGTTCTCTGTGGTTGACTGTGAGTCGGCAGTTCAAGCAGAGCCTTCAATCCGTTGTCATCTCTCCTTCGAGCAATTCACGGTTTGCTGATCTCATCCGTTCAACTTCTCGCGGAGAGAATGCTGGTCGACGTTTGCGGCTTGATGGACTGGAGAATACCGAACAATCAAGAATCATTTTCCCTAGTTTGACCCGCTTCGAAGTAGATCTACCTCAATCGCGTATCCTTCTGGACCAGGATTTGCAACGTCTTGCAACGGCATGCCCAAACCTTGAAGTAGTCAAACTCTGCCCTCTATCACGGTGGCCTCTCCAGTTCGGTCCTCCGAAGGTGACATTGACTGGATTGGCCTTATTAACGGCGGGATGCCGGCGACTTCATACGCTACACATACCAATTCATGCCTCACGGACGGAAAATCCGACGCTCTTCGAGATTGAAACTTCATCACGTTCCCTCTCAACTTTACATCTCGGTCACTCGTGGGTTGAGGATCCATTCAATGTCTCTATCCATCTCAGCCACTTCGCTCCGTACCTTGATAACCTCAAATTCTTCCGCGAGAAGAACAGACCTGGCTACGTCGAGGCACACAGCCTTGGATGGCAGCGTGTCAGCGAGATTCTTCCACAGCTTCAACAGCTTCGTCTTCACGAACGAAGCCATAGTCATGTCCATGGTTTCACCCGTCGCACCGAAACGCCGAGTGACCCCGCTTCTTCGCCGTCATATGTTCGTCTTCCAGGAACGCCTCCACTTCTGAAGTCCGTGAGTCGGGCCGTTCAGGCTACGCCAATGACCAAGGACTTCGGCACGCAGACGAAAGTCAATGTTCGCCATAAGAATATTTCGACAAAGCCGGTTCCCTCGGATATGAGGGATGAGGCTATAGATGCGCGGCCGTTCGTGCGTGACGAACAAATTGATGCAAGACCAAAGGTAGCTGAACGAGCGGTGGAAGTCCGACCTCTCCTGGTCTCGAGAATCGTCGAAACACTAGCAATTCCAGAGAAGGTGACCACCGAGTCCTCCACGTCTCCGATCAGGGAAAAGTTCGAACAAAACGCCATTTCGGAAGGCCACTCAGAGTCGCAGACAACTGGCTATTTCACCCGACCTGTCAATTATTTGGCGGACATTATAAACGCTGTAACACCCCCTATTTTGTTGAGACTATTGAGTGTTTTTAGATTTTGGGCGCTGTTCGCAAATCGTTCAGAGCAGACATCTTCGTGAGGAGTTCTTTGATACGCTTGGCTCATTCCTATTTACCAAAACACCGCGCCTTCCTGTCCTTGATTGTTTAAGCTTATGTTTTGTACGCTTCCTATGCCTTCCATACTGTTCTATGTCCTATGTTCATTATATGCTCCACGGACTCGCTATGGCCCCTTTGTGTTCTTTGCATAGCAACTGTTATTCTGTATCAATGTTTATTCTGTATCGGCTGTGGTTACCGCGTGCAATGATGAGTGATATGCGACCGCCTCGGGTAGACCTGTGTTCACAGAACAATAAATTTCCGGAGCGACCTTTCATATGGGGTTGGCTGAAGTTGATGACAGCATTAATATTCCTCTTTGATATGCCTCGGTGGCACTGGCACTGCTACCGCCTCCTGCGTACAGAGTTCCTGAGCATTGTTCCTGCCTTCATCCCATACCGTCCCACTGAGAGAGTATACTAGCTACTGTCTGTCCTCTGGCCAGCACCCGTTGCGATCACGAACTGAATAGCCATCTAGATCATCAACCTGACCACCATCAGTCCATGCCCCAAACTATTAGTCATAACAACACCACTGCTGATCCCTGGGCATCGGTGTCGAGCGCGGCCAGGACGGAACCCTTACGCTTAATTAAACGTCGCCCAAGGACGCCTGGTCTAATAGAAGACTATGGCTCTTCTTCGGCGCGAATTGTCAACGGACACACCAAGGAAGTGGAGAACTTGAGTAGTTCCGTACCTCAACGGCCGCCGCGCAACGACTCTCCAGCATCTTTCTTCGATCCAGACGATCCTGCTTTCTCGAACGACCCTTATCACCATCCCGACCACGATGGTCTCTCGCCGACTGTTGACGTGAGCAAAGCGAACGAGGAGGGCGGATCTCCTGTCTCGAGATACTCGTCTCAGTCTGAGCTTGAGCCACCTCCGTCCTATGATGATAGCACTAGTGACCCTGCTCTGGACCAGAACGGACACATAGGACGTCCGCATGTCGAGGAAGAGACCACTACATCTCCGGTTACTGGAAACTCTAGTGAAGATGCGCGAGGCTCGAATCATACCCGCGACAGAGCACAAACATCGTATTCCCCATTGTCGAGTCCTCACTCAAGTTCCCCTTATCTCCCGCAGTCCCAACAGGACACACAGGATGACGTGACAGACCAGGAAGAATTATTAGCTTATTTGAGCGATTATAGGAGTGGCCCCGGTGGTGTTCCAGGTCTCAACATTAACATTCCCATATCTCTACGTCCGCATCGAGGATTGCCTGTCACTGCTCAACCACCAGCAGACATGCAAGACCGTACGCGACCATTTCCGGATAATACGGGCCTCCTTCGTAGTACGACTATGCCCTCTTCGACAACACGTACAATCAGCGAGCCCTTAGCAAGGACGAATACTGAGAGGCCGCACCTCCCGCGTCGGGGAAACACTACTGCGAACGACCCTACACCTCGACGTGGTCCTGCAGATTTGGATCGCATTGATGAACTAGATGAAACACTGGGGATTCCACTTCACCACAGAGGGCCGTATGACATGCGAGGGAAAGTCGACACTCCGCCACCACGCCTAATGCCCGTCGATCATCAGCACCAGGTTTGTTCTGCTCGATGGTTCATGCGGACAGGTTTACTGATATACGTCATGTAGCTTCAGCCTCCAGCCAAGCAGCATGTGCTTGTCGCAACCACTCCGCTTAACGCGCCTCCGCCTCCGATACCTTTCAAACTAAATCTTAAACCAGGAGAGTTTTTAACGAGGGTACCGCCTTCAAGAAGTCAGACAACGCCTCCGGAACGTGTTGCACCCGTACCAATGATTCCATACCCAAGGACTGCTAACTACCAGCCCATGTACGAAC
Organism: Sanghuangporus weigelae; assembly: GCA_033182465.1. Taxonomy (NCBI): domain Eukaryota; kingdom Fungi; phylum Basidiomycota; class Agaricomycetes; order Hymenochaetales; family Hymenochaetaceae; genus Sanghuangporus; species Sanghuangporus weigelae. Next base: position 1,518,746 of record CP137318.1, on the reverse strand, counting down.
GGCCTCGACCTGCGGAGCAAAGTTATGCGTCCCGTGGCAATGTCTACCAAGGAAATCGACGTAACGAATGGTCTCCGGAACAGTTATACGAAAGTCATTCCAGGTCTCCCGCACCTGTGATACCAAGAGATGCTCAACAGCAATCTTACCATCCTGACGCTCGTACTAACTCTATGCCATCTTCCGCGAACACGTCTAGGTCAGACTTACGCCCCGACATACCCTCAAACCCCCATCCACGAGTCCAGCAGGAAAGAACTACAGCCCAGAGGCATGTTTCTTTTCAACAACAACCTCCTCAACAAGCTTCTGCACTTTCTCGCTCAATCAGCCAGCCCGCCAACTCGTCTTCCGCTAGCTTTTATTTAGCTTCTTCAGGACCGTCTCGCGCTCCACCCTTTGCAGCTCATCGACCAAAGCGAATTGTTATGCCTGCACCGCTTCAGCAACAGAACCAGAATAACACGTATACGTTACCAAGTGAATTGATGCGCGGAACTGATCAGAACGGCGCGATTGGTAGACCGACTCCGGCCGCTCAACCAACAGCTGCTACTATCCCTATACACGATCCGAAGAAGAGCAATTTCCTCTTGAAGAAGAGAGCGAGCACAGGCGCATCGACGCATCGCTCTCATAGTCACCTTGCTCCTGATCGGATGCCCTCTTCGAAAGGGTTCTTCGGCTCCGGACTCGGTTTCGGCAAGGGTATTACTCCAGAGCCAGAGTCATCTCTCCCCAAAGCCAATCGAAAACTCAGTAAACGCGGGAAGGTGTAATAATGACGATCCTCTGCTATTCATTCCATCTTTTTGATCTGGGATTTCTTGTGCTTTTTGACTATGACCTTCATGCTCTTTCTCTCCCACGATTGACGCCTTGGCAATCTGAGCTCGATACCCTCGAATCGCGCCATACCTTACATTTGTGTATCTTTTAGTTATGTGCTTTGTATTGGAACCAAAGTCAAGGTCAAGAACTCTTGGACTCTGTATAGATTATGTAATAGAGAAATAAAATTGGTAAACAGATGTAAATAACGCGTAATAATGTAAGGACGCGTCTGAGTCTTTTCCCGTGTTCGACATATGACAAGCACGATACGTTTTCAGGCTCATGCGATGCATTTCATGCAGCAAGCAGCAAGCTCTTCTGGCAAGAGACGGCGTCTTTTGGATGAGTCGATAGACTCCTTGGCTTCAGAGAGAACAGTCAAATCCTGTCGAGTGGCACCAGCTGGGCATGGAGAATGCGCTCGTCTGATAACCACTAGTAAAGCTGGTCGCCGTGAAGGTACGCGTTCTTACAAGATCCCATCGTATATCAACTATGACATTTGTCCTTAGTTATACTGCTTACTTTAGACAAGCCTGTGACCATCGGAAGGAACCCTCGTGAATGGTGATTCGCTCAAAGTCTCAAGTAGGAGAAATCCACTTACAATCAAGCTAGCACATATGTGATCGAGGACAAAGTTGTATCCAGCGTGCACTGCAAGTTCTATGCGTAAGCATGATAACCTGTTTTACTGGAGTAGACTGCAGCCGTTAATTGCCTGGATCGGATAGCGTTCTCTCTAGTACTGGGGGTGTCTTGGTGTCTTGCCATGCAAGTATACTCGAATGTCTGAGTACTTCATCTCAACGAGATACCTTTAGGATAACTCCACTAATGGCGTCATCTTGAACGGATACAAGCTTCGCCGTAATGCGGCAATGGTAATGCATGGGGACGAGATCGAAATTCCGAACTCTCAAGGTACGCACAAGTCGAAATAAGGCTTCGAAGAGCTTAACGAGTAAAATTTTGCTAGTTTTTAAGTGCATTCATGTTTTGAAGGAACCTCGCGAAAAGTCAAACATCTTTGAACCGACACCTCCTCAAAGTGCATACAAGGTAGATCTAACGTCCATTCAATAACTCCAGAATTCAATCTGAGTTCGTCTTAGAATCTGAGTGTTGGGAAATATACCATAATGTCCCACTGTCTCGGAAGGCGAAGATCCTACCTATTCTTTCTACTTCATTATACTGATTTCTTTGCAGCGGTTCTTACGCCTCCGTCCATCTCGCCTTCGATGCTGTTTCGTTTCGGCAAGTTGCCTGTAAGACCATTATAACGAAGTGCAGAGGGAAAGATGACATGCAGAAGGCCATTAAAGAGGTTAACATACTAAAGAAGCTCAAACATGTGAGTGCCCACCCCGGAAGACAGATATTCGTCACGAATTCATAAGTATTGTAGCCGAACATCTGCGGGATTTTGGACGTAGAAATGAATAGCAAAGCGGGTTGGCTGTGAGTGTTTCACCCTGCCGCTCTTTTGGAGGTAGAACGGTAATATCGCTTTTCCAGTCATATCTTCCTTGAGGTACGGTCCAATCGTGGTAAATGAGGTTTCAGAAACTCAGCATATTCGATATAGCTGTGCACAGGCGGGGATCTCTTCACCTATACAGCGCATCGTTTCCGATTAAGCGAGGCTGAGGCGAAGTTCATGACATACCAGCTTTTCCAAGCGATTGGATATTTACACGATCGTTCAATCTCCCATAGAGGTACGTCGCAACCAGGATAGCGGAGGCCATTCTTCTCATAATCTTCGCAAGACTTGAAGGTCTGGATGAACCGATCGTTTCGGAGGATTACACTAACGATATTTCAGCCCGAAAATGTTCTCTTATGCGCCCCAGGTCCATTTCCCCGCGTGCAAATTGCGGATTTTGGCCTTGCAAGGACCAGAGCGTACCAGGAAACTATGACCGTGTGTGGCACAGTCTCGTATCTGCCCCCAGAAGGTGTGCTCGCGCTGGATAATAAAGAGCTTGCCTACGTCGGGATGCCTGCAGATTGTTGGAGCGTCGGTCTCATTCTATACATCATGCTAACGTGAGTCAGATTCAAGGGGCCAAATAACTATCCTCAATATTTGCATCTAGAGGCATGCATCCCTTTGACTATCCGGACGGAGAAGAACAGCACAACCAGCAATATGCCAAATCTCGCCTCTCGCAGCTTTCGCAGGGTTCCTTAGTCAATGAACAAGTCATCAAGATGCGTATCATCAAGTGTATAGTCGAGTTCTCTGCTGCTTGGGACAGCATACCAGACGGTGAAGTTTAACTCCTCTCGTTTCTTCATTGTTCACTTATCATGTGGCCTATAGCTAAGAATCTAACAGAAGGTCTTCTTGTCCGTGACCATACAAGAAGAATGACTATTCAAGACGCTTTGCGGAGCGAATGGATCACGAGAGACCTAGATGATCTAGTGCGTGACTACAATGAGCGATTGCGCAACTGAGTGGAAGATCGTTCAACCAACATATTTCTTCTGCTTGTCTTCTCTTCTGTCGTTTTATCTCCGCTCTAAGTCTGTTTCTTGTTAAGCACTAATTGCCATGACTTCGCGGCTAAGGCTAACGTTATACTTCTGGCTCGTGACTCAGTGACTATATTTGATACATCCTTGCTGTTATAATCAACAATACACACACAAGATCGTGATCTGTATAATCCGTAATCCATACCGAAAATCAATCTAGACCTGAAGACTTTAAGCCTTAAGGAAATTGGCGTGGAAATGGACATGATCAGCTGCGAAAGTTGAAATCTGTGACAAAAAATAGCTTTTATCAACGTCTTTTCTGTATGTGTGTTATGCTCCTTACAAAATAATAACTGTGGTCGTATCCTTCTTGGCTGCGTACGCGCACTTCCACTTCGTCATGTCCTGCTTCTCGCGCGGCTCTCAGAAAGTTCTCCGGAAGAAGTTGCCCCTGCTTGTAGAAATTGTCGCCCGTTCCCTGTTGTGCCAAACGTTTGTGTGAACAATTTTACCGAAATGAAGAAGATGGAGAAAATTAGAACGCACATAGTCGACCAGGATATGTACAGGGTCCTTCACCCCTCGAATTAACTCTGTAGCATCATAACGCTTACGTCCCTCTTCGATACCACCAGCAAGATAACCCTTGAAGGCTTTCTCTCCCCATGGGCACTTCGTTGGATTAGATATCGGAGCGAAAGCGCTTGCGGACCGATACGTTCCGGGTGCGGAGGCGAGGTAGATCGTGAGTGCACCATGTCCACCCATGGAATGCCCGAAGATTGACTGACGAGAAAGATCGACTGGGATATCCTGCGATGTGAGCACGGCGGGTAGCTCTTTCGTGACGTGCGTGAGCATGTTGTAATGCTTGGAATACTTGGTGTTTGTTGCGTCGAGATAGAAGCCTGCGCCTGTACCGAAATCCTATATGCATTTATCGCAGAATAAATTTATATGAGATAAATGCGAGTATCGCTGCTTGAAATAGAAAAGAGGTACAGTACATACCCAGTCATTGTCTTCTCCTTCAATACCAGCGCCTCTAGGGGAAGTGTCTGGAAAGAGAATCGCAATCCCCTCCGACGCGGCATCCTTGAAGAATCCTCCTTTCTGAGCTCTGGAAGGTGCATATATGCGCTCGAAATCAGCCTCACGTCTACACGGGAGCTCCCAGATAAGAGCCAGCATCATACCCGTTATCCTCGGTGCAAGTTAAGCCAGCTAGATATGTGAGCAACGGCACTTTCGACGTGGGGGACGCATTTGCAGGGAGGAAGAGGTTGAAGTTCGTCTTCGTCCCTCCGAGTGCCTCAGACTACAGTTGCAAATTATTTCAGCAGAGAGAACTGTGAACGACAGAGGCCACCTATTACGGCTTGTCATTATCAGGATACACACACCTTGAAAGAGTACTTTGCAATAGTGCCTTCAAAGACTTTGTTCTTAGACTCCTCCTTAAACTCGGTAGCCATATCAGCAATAATTATATCGGGAGACGAAAAGGAGAATAGAGTGAATTCAAGAGTATGCTAGGTGATGCACGCGAGGGACGAGAGTGGTAGTCGACCTTGAAGGGGGATCTGTAGAGTAGATAGAGACGATCGATGCGTGTGAAGTGCTGAGACCGAAAGACTCGGGATTCAGTTCGACGTCAGAATAAGTATTCACGAGACACATCTCTCCGTGCCGATCACCGCTAAACCCAATCAAAATAGATATGGATCACATCAGATTAGCATTATTACTGCTACAATTGCAAAATTAGACACAAGCTGTATAAAAGAAAATATTGCAAGTCTTCTGAATGATAATAATGTGTGTTGTGGTATAAAAAGAAAATCATGATCGTAGCGACAATTGCGATGTAGGTTAGCAGACGTGGTCGGAAGTCCGTGTAGGAGAGGGACTGTCATTTGGTGTCCGTGGTCCGCGATTTTCCACTCCTTCCGTCGTTTTCACCCCTGCGCCCGCTCTTGAAGACTCTGCGCCAGCTGCTGTAGTCTCCTCGCTTTGTCTCGTGCTTTTGCTTCCGGTTCCTGACGATTCGTTGTCTAATTCATTTGCACCCTGGCCCTCGGCGTGACGCGCAAGATGGTCGGCAACTCCGAGATAAAATGTCGCAGGCTTGAATTTGATCTCGCGTCCGGTGAACTCCGCCCACTTGTATCGAGCAGTGTTCATCCATCCAATCAGGTCGAGATGGTTGACGTCTTCAAGCGTGCCGAGGTACGTGCCCTGATGACAATGCCAAATTTATCAGCATACTCTTAAACAAAGACAATGATAAGGTTGGATACGAACCCATCTAGATGAGTGTACGGAGACTAGTCCATCATTGGGACCTTCCTTTTCCATGATCACGGAGTGTGACCATCTGTTAAAGTATTCATAAGCCAACTTTAATGAACGAAGGCAGTGACTTACTTGAATACATCGAGTAATCCTGGTTCAAATATCGCACCCCAACTAAAATATTGCACGCCCTCCACGTCCGGCGTCTCTTCATTGAACTTCCTCATCGCCTCGATTGTAAGGCTCTCGAACGCCTTCCCATTTCCTCCACCGTTTGGAAGTAGGTCCAGTAGGGAGACTACAGATGGAAGGCGTTCTTTCCCAACAGTTGCAATGAAGTGGTCGGCAAAGGATGAGCCTCGATGTGGGGTCGCTACTGTTGTAATTGAGAGCACATCAAATTTGCGGTGCGTCAAATGGGTGGTCAGATAACGACAGTCAAGCCCGCCCTGTCCATTAAGCAAAACACGTCAGATATTAAGATTCATCAGACAAGTTTAATAGTCACCATGCTATGACCTAAGATGTCGTATCAGCTCGCGACAGTAAAGTATAATAGACAGCAAGCGCCCACCTATCAGATGAACTGCCCGGCCAGGATAAACTTCAGATACTCTAGCTTCCAAAACCTTGGCACGCTCCATCGGGCTGCTCGTCGCAGGAACACGCGTGACGAGCACTTCAATGCCTCGTGCCTCAAGCACTTCTTTGATACCTCGCCAATGTGAGACGTTCATGGGTGCTATGGAAGGCCCAATCTTGACGTTATCGAAGCCGAGGAGTCCATGGCAGAATACGACAGGATGCTTTGGCGCGAGGTCTGCAAGGCATGAGGTATAGCTTTACTGCAACGAATAGAACGAGACCCACATTTCTTGCGTAAGTGCTCTTCTTCGCCTTCGATTGTGTCTGCCCGGTCGCTCTCATCCAGTAATTCATCCACCTCAGTTTTATGTTCCTTCCCGAACCACCATCGAGTGGGCGAGGTGGTACTAAATAAGCGCGCATAACTTGGAGTTTCTAAGTCTGGGGCAACAGGAATTCCTTGGACGCGAAGCCGTCGGAGACTGTCAACGGAAGTCCGTGTGGGCGGAGATTGGGTAATGTCAATATACGACGTGGTCGCGTCTAGTCTGCAGCCGTTGAACCCTCCTTCGCTGACCGTATGCGAGTGACCACTAAGTTGGCGAAACACGGGTGGAGGACGCGTGACGGAAGCAGTTGGCAACGTGGAACGCGCAAGGCTCTCGAGGAAAGGGGGCGAGCGTCGGACCTGCAAGCGGCCGTTCATATGTGCTGGTAAACACGCAGGTGGCGGTCTCTGTAATTCGGGATGCGACACAGAAGAATATATTGATGTAGGAGAGCCCGGAAATTCATCTTCTAGTGCTTCCTTGAGAGCGGACGGGGGAGTGCTAGGAGGTGAAGTCTGAGAGGGCGAAGATGACTCGCCGCGAAACCAACGAACGATAGGTAACTCTTGGGCAGATTGTAGGAGGTCTATAGAAGAACGATTTGGCGAAGAAACATCGCAATGAGAATTGAGAGAACTACGTGAGCGCGAGGCAGAAGCAGATGTTGCAGATCGCTGGGCCTGAGCACGCCACATTAGATTATCGTCAGTACTTATGCTAGAGCAAGAAGACGAGTCTGCATGGGCCAGAGACAGCCTAGGACGACCTTGAGAGAACAGACTCTGCAGACGAGAGTTGAGAGGGGTACGCGGACGAGAGGAAGAAAGAGAGTCCATTCAAGTCTTTCAAATTCATTCCCCGCGCGTCATCATCTCTTCTCTCTCTCAATCTTGCATGAATCCACCTTCGCTGCCATCCGTCCTTCCATCCAGCCCCGCAATTCAGGACAGTGAGTCCTTGCCTCACAACCGACCATAACGGCCATCTTACTACTTAGCTCTCCCTTCAAGCATCAACGACGCCCGATCAGTTGGCGTCGAGTGTTGGTCGTATCACCAATCCTTCAGAGTGAATATTTCTCTCGTTGTTTAATCGACATATATTCACAACTCCCTGAGCAGGACGCCACTATATATCTGCGCATATTCTAGTATGATGTTCTTGTCCTACTACCTGACCTGTGCTTACAAGACATTGAAGAGTGTTTCAGGCTGTTTCCGTCAAGGGACAGATTGGAGGGTCATCGCAAAACTGCGCATTTTCCTGATGGGACTGAAGCACAAACAGATGTGGAGAATCGAGGACATGTAATAACGTGGAATGAATAGAGTACCACTGCTCTTCTAAATAGATGATGATCAGTTTGTAACCGTTGCCAAATAACAAGAGGCTGATACTAAAAAACCCGACTCGAAAGTATTTCCCACGACTACAAGTTTGAGTCCAGAAAAGGAAATACATTAGAATCCTCGCGCTGTTACCGCGTTTCGACGGATCCTGTTAGTGTTACAGTTACAAGTTACAGCTCTCTTTCTCCTTCCTATCATTCCCTTTTCCCTTCTTCTTTTTCGTCCTAATTTCTCTGCACCATTGCGTTCCTTCTACCAAACAAGGCGCGTAGAATGTCCTTCTTCTCCAGGAAGCGACAGACAACCAGCCATGCGCCTTCAAGCTCGGCTCAAGTAACTGTCGGCCAGTCTGCTAGCCAGGCGCTTGCACAAACGAGAGAAGCGGCCGAAAGGCAGGCCCTTGCTCAGCAACAGCAACAGCAACAGGCCCAGCAACAGGCTCAATTACAAGCCCAAGCACAGACGCAACAACAGCAACAGCAGGTGTCAAGAGAAAGGGAATTGGCTTCGTCGTCAGTCACCACTCTCGCATCATTTCCAGTACAGTGTTGCTGATCTTCTTTATTTTCTTCGCTTTTCCAGTCAGACACCAAAGGACCAACGCGACACAAATGGTCAGACGCCTCAGCCCAATAGCTCGTCACCATCCAGTGGTCCTGCGAAGCAACCAGCGTACCCGTGGTCGACGCGCCGTCTACTGCTTCCGCCGCCTACCGTTCTTCCAAAACCCGGCATTGCACCGCCCACCAGTCCTTCTCCTTCTCCCTTTCCCCGATACGGACATTCATTGCCAGCTGTGGCGACACAAGCAGGGGAACTCCTACTTTTTGGAGGTCTTGTAAAAGACACAGTGCGCAATGATCTTTACTCTATGAACACACGAGAACTCTCCGCGACTCTCGTTCAAACTGCTGGAGAAGTGCCGTCTCCACGTGTTGGTCATGCCAGCGCACTCGTAAGCAGCGTTCTCATCGTCTGGGGCGGAGACACCAAATCAGACGGCAGGCCATACGTATCGGACACTCAGGATGACGGGTTATACCTTCTTAACCTAGGTGCGGGTCGATTCATGGATAACATTCATTGCCTCAGTCTGACTTCGCCTATTCGGCCAGTTACTCGTGAATGGACACGAGTTGCCATTACAGGACCCGCTCCGGTCGGGCGGTACGGACATGCCGTCGCAATGGTCGGAACGCGCTTTTATGTTTTCGGCGGTCAGGTGGATGGAGAATTTCTCAACGATTTGTGGGCTTTTGATCTCAATACACGTGAGCTTCTTTCAAATATATCGATTAATCCGCCCACTCTCATGCTTCTTTTCCAGTGAGAAACAAAGCTGCCTGGGAGCTGATCAAGCCATCGAGCAATGAGGGTCCAGCCAGACGCACGGGTCACACTTGCATCACATATGGGGATCGCATCATTATGTTTGCACCATTTATTCCCTTATCGTAGAGTCCGACTGAATAAGCTGTAGGTTTGGTGGTACAGACTCTCAGTATCATTACAACGATACTTGGTCGTTCGATACGAATACACGCCAATGGACAGAACTAAACTGCATTGGCTTCATTCCATCGCCGCGAGAAGGGCACGCTGCCGCTCTTGTCAATGATGTGATCTACATCTTCGGTGGCAGAGGCGTCGATGGTAACGACCTCGGCGACCTTGCTGCGTTCAAAATATCCAGTATGTGCTTCGCTTGACCCATTTGGGTAGGTGCCGGAACTTCCTCTGATATGACCAATTTTTTCCAAACCGAAGACCAGCGCTGGTACATGTTTCAAAATATGGGCCCTGCTCCGACCGTGAGGAGTGGGCATCGTATGGCTGCTGTTGGAACCCGAGTCTTTGTGCTCGGAGGCGAATCGTCTTCTAGCGGTCCATCAGACGATCCGACGATCATCCATGTGCTGGATACAAGTTAGTATCAGTTTCCGAATTAGGCACACCGGCCTTTCTGACATACATGCAAATGCAGAACATATCAAATATCCAGAACCGAATAAGCCTCCTCCCGCTGAAGCCCAAGGAACAATTGCTGCTCGACGCCCGTCGGTTAGTACCGGGCAGTCTCCTCAACCTTCCCCTCCAAGCCAGCATACAATGCCGAACGGAGCTGTTCAACGTGCGATCTCACCAACATCACGACCTCCGCCAGACGCAGAGGAACTCCGCAGGGCTATGTCTCCTTCGGGCACGCGTCCCGCTGCCGGTAGCAAACCGCTGAATGGTATCCCCCCAGGTGCTTCATACGGTAATGCTACAGATGTGAAAGGCAAGTCGCCGATGTTCCCTCGGGAAGAGGGAGATGAATTGCGCATTGGTTCTGACGAAGACGACTATGACATAGTAGAAAATGACGTACGCGAGCGAGCGATGTCTCCAGAAGGCCGTTCAAAGAGCCCCACGCGTCAAGAGCCTAGCTTGCTCGCACGCTCGTTATCCCCGCAGCAGATGCAGGGTGAAGCATATCTGCCTATGGCGAATGCCAGTGGCTCCCAGTCACCGCCGAATATGGCAAGTATCGCGGCGCAACGCAACGCTCAACGTACACGGACTCCATCCCCGATCGTCGATCGCACGAGACCCTCCGAAGTTCACTCACAAGCCGGGCGGTCAACCCCTAATGTGATGAATGGACACGTTCGTCCAGGATCTACTGGTAACATTACGGCAGACTTGATCCGCGACCTTAAGATTAAAGAAGCCGAAGTGGAGACGTTGAGGAAGCGTGAGCAATGGATGAAGGCTGCTCTTCGGAAGGCCACGAATGCGGGATTCTCTTATTCGGACGGTGAGCTAGATTTGAACGACGAGCCGGATAGGGAGAGCCCTTCAAGTGACGAGCCCGACGTCAAGGGCCTTGCGAGTATGATCATGCGTCTGAAGCAAGACCATGCTCGAGTACAGGTACGCTCAACTCACTTGTCCTATGTACAAATCTTCTGATCTTTGTTGTTCTGAATTGTAGAGTGATTTTGCTGCACAAGTCCATAATGCATCCGAACGTTGCCAAGAATTAGAACGAATACAGAACGCTGCGGTCCAAGAAGCGGCGTTCTACCGTGCTAAACTCGCGGCGACTGAGAATAATGCTTCGGACGAGGTATCAAGGGTCGAGCGGCAACGTATCGCTGAACTTGAACGCCAGGTCTCTGTGCTTGCACGAGAGCGTACCGAACAAGCGAAGCAAATTGCTGAGCTGAGTAGCACGGTCACCCTACAAAAGCGCATCGCAGAACAGGCGGAAACTCGAGCAGCAGAGTCGGCTCGACGGTCGGATGCGTTGCAGGAAAAATATGACCAGACATTGCAAGAGTACGCAGATTTGCAAGATCAGCACAGAGACACGGAAGGTTCCCTACGGAATTACAGCGAGCGTCTGCTCGACCATGCGGCGAGAGTTGGCCTGTTGGAGGCAGAACGATCTGCTCTTGACACGCGGATGGAGGAACTTACTGCATCCAAAGAGCATCATATTCATGCACTCGAGCAGGCACGTGCTGCGATTTCAGCCTCTTCGGCCAGGATGGAGGAACTGGAAGCTCAGTGGAGACAAGCCCGCGATCAAGTCATCCAGTTGGAGTCCGACTTAACGGAAGCTAGGATAGAACTTGAGACTCGGACAGCAGAGGCGGAATCGCTGCGTCAACGACTCACAGACGCCGAGAATTCTTGGGCGAAATCGAGAGAGGAAGCTGATAGGTTGCGTGCGCTCACAACAGGCGGTCTTGGTGAGTTACTCGATATGCATCGCGATCTTAAATCGGATGAAGACCGCGCGCTTCGTGGACATGAGGAGAGGTTGCAGGCAATGGAATTGGAGGCTGCATCGTTGCGCAATATGCTCAAGGAGGCTGGCCAACGAGTTGATGCGGCACAGCAAGAACTTCTACGTACCACTAATCACACTCGAGATGTGGAGAAGGAGCATCATTCACAGCGTACTCAGCTAAACGGCATTCGTGTCCAATTGCAGAGCGTTGTTGCCGAAGCCGGCAAGCTACGAAAAGATTTGGCCGTCAAGGAATCTGAATTGCAGGAGAAGACGCAGCAGGCCACGAACGCAGAACTGCGTCTCGCCATGTTCAGAAATTACTTTGCTGAGCATGGTGAAGTCATTGACGAAGATGACTTGAGGACAAAGATCGGCGAGGCTCCCGCTCGCGTGGTCGAACTCGAAAACAAGTTATCGGCACGAATGAGAATCCAGGAGAGCATGGAGAAAGACCTGGATGACGCCATTCACCGAAGGACGGAGCTTGAACAGCAGGTGAAGAAACTAGGTAGCCAGCTGGAGCAACTTCGAGCGAACCACAGCCCTTCATCAAGCAAGGGGGAGGACTGGGAAAATCGTGCTTTGGAGGCAGAACAGAAGCTCGTCGAGACTGAGCAGACATACAAAGCCAGATTACAGCAGATGGAAGATGACTATCAATTGGCAGTCAAGTACGTGAAGTGAGTGACAATTCTTCCGGCGTATGCTGAAGAATTAATAGCCTGGACCAATCCAGGGGCACCGAAAAAATGATGCGACGTATGAAAGAGGAAGTGAACAAGCAGAAGGCACTCAATACATCTTTGCAAACTGAGCTTGAGGCTCGAGGAGGTACCAGTGCTGAGCTGAGTTCCCGCATACGAGCGGTCAATGGCCGGAATACTCCCTTGTCAGATGATGGGTATGACAGCCTACGTGTACAGCTTGGTGATGCACAGCGACAGAACCAGCGCCTCACTTCAGAGAACAGAGATCTTCGGAGACGGATGGAGTCACTTGAGCAAGAGATTGAAAACCTTCGCAATAATCTTGTGGCTTCTCAGAGGGAGGCAGATGAGCGGCTCAGTCACGTCGAGGACCTAGAACAAGACATTGAACGCCTGGAATCTGCCTTGGCCGTCGCCAGAGGTGGGAACGATGAATCGGCCCTTGAACGACTTGCTCTCGAAAATGCTGCTCTGAAGCGCGAAAATGAACAACTGTCCCAGAAGATCGATCTGCTACTGGAAGACGATCAGTCCGCCTTCGGACGCGATCGACCATTGTCAGAAATCTCGGAGCGACGAGCTAGCAACTCCAGTAGCACGGAGAACGATTTGGCATACCAGCATCTATCTAACGAGCTGGATGACTGGCAACGTCAACTAGCCAGCTCCATGAGCGCACGACGCCCGCTAAGTGATGTGGAGGATCGCCTCTTGGGCGCCCATGAACGGACAAGATCAAGGCCTTAAAATATTCGCACTTATTAATTTATGGTAACTTTTGCTTTCTTCATCCCTCGTCGATACCCTCCAACCCTTCCTACGTCGATATTCTGACCACCTTTTTTTGTTCTTTCGTCCTTCTCCCTTCTGAATGACCTTTATGCACTCCCGACCTCGGTTTATAACTATCCTTAATCTTCTTCGCTTTTCGTAAAGCTAAATATGTTATTTTATTTGGGATATGTGCTAGCATACTATGCAGTCAACATAGTTTGATAGCAATCGGAATAGCTTCCATTACTTTCGACTATTGATAGTGGTCTACCTTCGTCTGAAATAAACTCGACAGCAATGCCACCAGTCCAACAAGGCAAATTTAGGATACAGGACGAATACATTTTATGCAGTATTCGCGGTCTGTCGAGTCCATTCAATAGCTTTCTCCTTTACGCTTTCCTGTCCTTCCTCATCTCCGATCCTACGCTCCAACTCGAGCCATTTCTTGAAGAAAGCTCTAATGAAAAGTAAGTAATGGGATGGATCAGTCTAAGAAGAAGGACTGACTTTGCTTTGTGACTCGTCATTTTATGTGTGAACACACGATCAAACAGGTTTCTAACCTTAGAAGTTAGTTCCGTCTACGAATATCCGATGTATAGACAAACCTGATGCTTTGGATATCCTTCTGGCCGGCTTCCATGTCCATATAAATGGCCCATAGATCCCATCGCTTTGGATGAGAGTCAATAATACCCTCAAAAATCGTCTTGCCTCTCTCAGGATCGCCAAACTTATATTCCAGCTGAGTAAACTTCGAGATCGTCTTGAGGTCTAAAGAAAGGAATGGTATATGAGACAGACGAATAATGCTTAGAAGATCACAACTTACGCTTCCTCTTTTCTAGGCTGAGCAGACTTCTAGGAAGAAGCTTGCGTGACTCTTCAAGGAGGCCACGTCGCAAGTAGTGTTCGCCGAAAAGCGTCCAGACTTTCGAGCTTCTACCAAACTTTTTACACGTGCGCTTGTACAGTTCTTCCGCTTTCTGGTTGCGAGGTAAATCATCTACTATTAGCATTGAGAAAAAACTAAACTCTTACCTCAACTTTGCCCGATTGGTCGAGTATATTTGCCAACCGCAAATATACTGTCTTTGCATCATTGTGCCTTGCCGCGTCTTTGAAGAGCGCTTCGAGGCTCTCCTCCGTCCCGTAAGTGTTCTCCAAATTCAGCAATGCAATCCAAACATTCAGTTTCTCTCGTTCTTCCCTGATGCTGATTGCTTGTAGAGCCCGTCTCCCTATTTCCCGTGCCTTGTCAATCTCCGCGAGCTGAAGCTGAAATGACATATATTGGATCCAAAGGAAAGAGGAATTAGGGGAAGCCAGAAGATGACGTTCAAAATCTGAGACAGACTCTGGAGTGCGCGTCTGCATTTCCGCAGTCAAGTCATGTTCAATCTTCTTTTTCTTCTTTTTTCGCTTTTTCTCTAGCCCCTCGTCAGACTCTTCTGACGAAGATTCGCCACCCCGATCAACTGGCTCATCCTCTTTCGTCCATTGAAATCCTTGCGACGGAAGCACCGGAGCTAACGGCAGCGCCACCTGCTCAGGAGAACCGATTTCGATGCTATTTGAGGCATCCAGCGGTGCGGAATCTATGACCATGGTTTCGATGTCCTCGCCGTCTTCCCTTTCCTGTCCTAGATTATCAGACGAGGCTTGCTGCATCGGAACCTTTTCATTGGTATCAATGTCTGTGTCAGATTTGACGTCTATGCTCTCGACATGCTCATCGAGATCATCGGAGGAGAAGTAGGAGGGCTTCAAGCCTAAGGAGACTCGCCGCTGCTCGTTATCGATAACCAAAATGATGGCCTTCACGGGGTCCCCTTCCCTAAAATTGCGTAAGGCAACAGCGACATCTGCCTCTCTATTGTCAGCTATCTGCGGAACTGTCCTTAGAACTCTGATACACTAGGAAACAGACATTGCATACCTCTGACTTGTGGCAGAGACCAGATAGCTTGGTACCCTCGATAGAGATGAAAATGCCGTAGTCTTCTATCTTCTTGACTTTACCGACTATTTTCTGACCCACAGCGAGGTCTGCAAACGGCTTCGGCTTTTGGGAGGTCGCCGGGGACGTTTCTCGTAGGGACATTTCTACTTGCTGCTTTTCATGGTCAATACTACAAAACTGGTTAGTTGGCGAATCATCCAACGGCACTATTGTACTAAATACCCAAGGATACGGCCGGTCACAGCTTGATTCACTTGCAATCCGCTCTTCCAGTCCTTGACGTACTAAATACAATCGAATAATTGAATTATGCATATAGATCCATCGAATACCGTGGCAATGCTTACTTTCTCATAAAGCTCCTTGATTTGCACCCGAGCATCCACGCCACGTCCAATAGTCACGAAAATCCCATGGTCCGTTATGCTCTTGATGAAGCCCCTGAGTTTTTGACCGACTTTGAGATCCTGGATACCAGAAACCTCTGGATCAACCACACTGTGTTCGGCCGTTGGTTCCAACCGGGACCTTCTTGTGGACAATGTCAGACGCTTCGCATCACTGTCAATTGCAACGACGGCCGCGGTCACTGAGGAGTCTACGGCCGGTGGAACGCTTCCTTGCTCGAAATCATCTTTCATGTCTGTTAAATGTAGGATGCCAGTCACTTTCCCAGGGAACTTCACAACGGCACCGTGCCTCCCGTGCTTTGAGATCCGGCCAGTGACGACGGAACCAATGGACAAGGAACGCAGATCGAGTCTCGCCCGACTTGATGGTTGGGACTTCTGAGATGGACGGTTTGCGACGATAACGATACCCTTATCAAGATTTCGGGAAACTACCACCAATCCCTCCATCTTTTCACCACTAGTCAATGAAGATCGAAGTTGTTCCACAGTCTTACGGCGATTATTCGCTACGTTGTGGAGAGAAATCAAAGCGCGAGCCTGCGAGGGTTCAAGGATCACAAGTACGTTGTCTCCGCGTACTTCTTGAACCATTCCAGAGACGGTCTGGCCGATCTCGACGCTCTTGATCTCGCCCACAGGTGACTGCCCTTCTATTGCTCGCCGAATGCTCGCGACAATCCGTGCCTCTGCTCTATTAAGTGAGAGAACGCAGACTTTTATAGGCTTTCCTATGGGATAAAATTCCGCAAGACTTGTGATAGGTGTCTCACTGACCAAAATGAAGAAACTCAGTGCATGCTTTCGATTTTGATCAGAATACTCACCTAACTTCTTTTATTGGTACGACGCCACGAATATGATTATAGAACTCCACGAGAAGGCTTTTCTCGTTGACTTTACAGACAACACCATGAGCGAACATGCCAGCTTCGACGTCTTCGATCTTCGAAATTATCGGTAGATCTGATTCGACCAGTGTTTTCTTTGCCGTAAGCATAATTCTTTTGCGGTCAGGATCAACCGCAAGCACCTGGAGTGTGAAGCTGGATTAACGAGGCTGGAGAGAAAGACAAACTCAACATACTCTGCATTTTAGAGAAGAGCCCGGCTTAAATCGCTTTTGAGGATGTTTCAACGTAATATCGGCATAATGATTTGGCCAGATCATAGCGTCAATATTGCCATTTATTGAAACGAAGAGGCACGAATCGGTCAGCTTCTTGACTGTCCCTTTTACCAGTTCCCCGACGTTAACATCTTCGACACGTAAGAACTTTTGCGAAAGAACCGATGGTCTGAGTGAAAGTTGTAGAATACCATCAAGTGCGTAGAAGCCGGTTACTCGCGCTCGATGTACAGAGTGCACCTTCCATGGACCAGAGTTTGAAGATAGTGACGGAACATGTTCATCTGATACATGAGAAATCTGTATTAGAACATTAGAACGGAATACTCGTTCGTGGTTTAGAACTTACATGGACAAAACCACCAACACCTGCCTCCACTGCAACCACCAGTCCTCTCTCTGGTTCCACCCTTTTCACCTCCACCGACTCCACTACTGTGCCAATAGGAAAGCCTTCCTGTATGGAACGTTGATTCTCTGTTTTCCGTCTAATGGAATCTAGTGAAATGACGTGCTCATTTAGACTAAGAGCAAATTGTGGCGGACTCGACCCTGCAACATTGTACAGAATCCGTGCTTTGATTTTCTTTCCTACTTTAAAATCTGAAGGAGAAGAACCGGACGATAGATGATAGAGATCGATGGTCCCATCAAACGAACCAAGTAGCTGTATAACGAGACCTGAAGGAACAGTTGCTGTTACGAGGGCTCGTACCAGCGCTCCCGGAAGGAGGGACGATACGTTTGTTATTTCATTCAACTTGATAGGGCGGTGATACGGTCAGCAAATGTATCAGACGAAAAACAAGGTTACATACTACGGAAGCCTTGAACTCATTCTCATTTTCGGTAAATATGCACGTACGCCCGTCTTCGCCAAGCTTTTCCGTCACAACATTTACGAGGCTTCCGATACACAATCTACTTCTTTGAGGCTCTTCGCCGTTATTGAACCGTAGAAATCCAGAGATACCTGGCAGCCCGATATCCAAAACGTAGCCATGATCTTCGACGGCTTTTATTGCGGCACATAGAGTCTATTGAGAAAACGTAATCAAGTTCCTCAGTTCCTCTTGGCTTCTAGCCCTCACTCACAAAGCCTTTGACAAGATCTGTCTTCGCAAGACCGATGTGAACTTGTTCAGGTATCAGACTCAATTCGACTCGCCGGCTCGCCTTCTCCAATTCATCCCTGTGATGACCGAAGATATGACTGTCGGTCGTCCCAGCCGGCCTAACTGCAGTGACAACTGCACGAACGTACTGCCCTGTCCGGAAAAGTTCTGTAAGGTCCGGAGGACTCCTGTTATCAAGAACGTCTTCGGTGTCCGATTCGTCCCCCACTAAGCTCTCTGCGTCTGCGGCTTCAAGAGCACTAGTGAGTTGCGAAGAGATATGAGTCATGGGTACATGACCGAGGAGTTGATCAGGCAGGGAGACGATAAGGATGAATGGATAGACTGCGACAATTTGGCAAAGCAATTTCATGCCAGGAACTATTCGCTGTAGAGAATTTGAGCTGCCGAGCAGACTGATCAATCATGGTAGCAACTTACCTTATAATTTAAATGTTCAACTCTAGGAGCCATTGACTTCCGTATCTGCTGTGCAACAGATCCCTTCTTCTGAGATCCGGCGTCTGACTTCCTCTTCTTGGTCGGTTTGTTGCGTGCGCCAGATTCCTGAAGCAAACATGTTTGAATTGAGCCGAAACGAATTGGCATGAGCGAACGTATATATGGTACCTTGAATACCTCTTCATCATTAAGCTCCTTCAAAACTTCAGCCCTAATCGCCTTATATTCAACCGGTGTAAAGCTTGTCCCTCCCCCTCTTGGGAAGTCCACCTCCTCCCCCTGAAGGACAGACGCAGATTGAGGCCTGTCTTCATTTTTATCAGAAGTCCTTGCCTTCTTGCGCTGGCCAGTAGAAGCTGTTTCGAAGCTCCTTTTCTTACTGCCCATTATGGTGTGAACGCGAGACAAGAAAAGTAGATATGGAAGTTATAGCTTTACTGAGCGGATGTGTAAAGTGAGGCCGTCACTCATCCAAAATTTTGGACGCGCAGATCATCGTGAGAATTTGTTGGTTGCGGCCACTTACAAAAAGCCTATTGACGAATATTCTACTAGCACACTAATGCTCAATGTAAATTAAAACAAGCTAGTGATACAGTTTAATCGTAGCCCTTTCCGCTTCTCTGTTTTACCCTTTTATTTCCTTTAAAGTGTTTCTTACTTTTTCCGCCTATTTCACCACCATTCGCTGCTAAAACTGACGCGATGCGTGCACGACGACTCTGAAGGGGTGTACCATCGTCATTTACGACTTTCTGGTGTGGATACAGATTCGAGCGGGAGAAGGTCTGACCGTGACGACCAGGTCCCTGTAAAAATGGTCGCGCAGATAAAGTCGACTCGGCAGAGAAAAACGAATCATCGACCGAATGAACTTTGTTGTTCTGCTTTGTGTCTTCCCCTGTGTTAAGATACGTATCTGCATTTTTGGTGACTCTGGTGGCCGGCGCTCGTTTACGCCGAGCCAATCGACTCAGTATGTATTCGTGTGCTCGAGAATTGAAGTCCTGGTCAGAAACCCCGGGTGGTGGATGGCAATAAAGGAGTTTAGCATTGACGTAATCTTTCAGAATGTATCGTGCCGCACGGGCTTCGTCAGGGTTCCCTTGACCAGAGCGAGCAAAGCCTCGTGCAACTGGAAGCGCAACGGATCTAGTTAAGCATTAGGTGTCGTGCAGTGATTCCTGACTTACTAGCATAAGCTGTTAACAGATCTTCGGCAGTGACCATGTCATCACCACCTTCTTCCTCCGTCCTCGTACGAATAGTTAGTCCGTATGTAGCTTCCAGAATCGCTTTCGGTATTCGCCTGACAACGAGGGAGGAGGGTCCAGTATATTCTCTCAGTTGGTCTATAGGCAAGACACCGTCACAGACTAACTCCGCTTTAGTAGTCGCAAACTGGGGATATACAAGACCAGGGCAATCGCAGAGCATGATCGACGGCGAAAGATTTATTGTTTGGAAATGCTTCGTTTTTCCTGGTGTCGACGAGACACTGACTTTCTTCTCGCCCAGGAGAGAATTGATCGTGCTCGACTTCCCAACATTTGGATACCCAACGAGGCCAACGACATGTTTCGATGGTGCTTTCCCGTCTGCATCGGCAAATACTACAGGGTCTTAAGTAAGTATGGTTGAAGGCATAGCACACCCGAGGTCCAACACACGATTTAAGTCCGGTGAACAACGAAGGAAGAGAGCCTCGAGCTCTATTTCACTCAGAACCTTTGTTCTGGGATCTTCAATGTCTTCCTCTTCGCCAAATTTAAGGAGATCGATATGGGACTCATCACTCTCGTCGCTTTTTGAGCTGCTCTCATCACTTTCCGATTCCGACGGTTCGCGGGAAGTTGGAGATGCTGGAGATTCTGAAGGCTCGTCGCTGAAGATGTTATTAGTCAAATTGTCGCAACTGAATTTGCTCTCCTCACAGACCTTGCTTCTTCATGGCGCCCATTTTGAGAAGTAACTCTGCGCGCCTCTTGAAGCGCTACCGCATTTGCAGCAGAGAAAAAGGCGTATGCAACATGTTGTCCATCAAAGTAGTCTGCCCAATAACGCCTGAAAAAATCAACAAACCGACGTCCTCTTGAAAATAGCATTGAATAGCGCCCACCTTTGTTCGGGTGTTAGCAAATCAGCTTTATTTATTAATAACATAGACTTTCGTCTGCCTCGTCCACTACCATATTCGCCTTCTGCAGTTCCCATGTCTTTGACGTATACTTCCAAATCCTCGCACCGGAAGCGCAGCGGGTTTCGAGCGTCGACTATCTGGACAACTAGATGTGATCTTTCAAGGACCCTCCAGAGCTGCCTCCAGACTTCTAGATTTCGCTCAAAAGGTGTCAACAGCAGGCCCATCTCATCTTGCAGCCTGACGGAAGAGCGGAAGATGAACAATCAATTATAAATAAGTTAGAGAATACGATACCTACTGTGCAAGGCCTCTCCTCCACTCTAAAAATGCATCACGTTCTTGCCTCTCCAGCTGTGCATTCGTCATACCTCGATCCCATGGAGGTCGTCGAGGCACTTGTAAACGCGCCTTGTTTTGTCGGTGCTTCTCAAGAGCTTGCTTCTCATCCTGATCTGAGAGAAGGAACGGGTTATGCGCTGAAGTCGCACTAGCACTTGGAGTTTGAATGATAGAAATGTTCTGTCGCTCTGTCATTCATCACTGTATGTCCATTGTCTTCATGGATTGGACAGTTCGCATACCAGCGGTGAAATCGGTCGCAGCCAACTGAGCTGTATTGAGAAACTCGTCTAGATCTTTTTCTTCCGTCATCGATCGAAGTTTGCTTGATGAGTCGACATCTGTTGTATACTGTTGGCACATCAGCCCGAGCCCCTTGCCATCGTAGCAAACAGACCGACCAGATTGGATTCCTGCGCCTGACGAGCATCCCTGGACTTCTGATTGATAATTGCACGGCCAAGACCAGTAGAATTCAGGTTCTTCTTCTTTGCGGGCGCCTGGCGACATTGTTCAATGCAATGCCATCAAAAGTGCCTTGTTGCCTACCATCAGTCGAGAATATGTACTGCACTACCGATTGCATAGGGTGTGAGTTTGGACTCGAGGTTCAGAATTCCTCTCCAATTTACGTGACGACAGTATCGTCACAACGAAATCGTGACAAACAACCTATAAGCAAAACAATTTAGGCAAAGAATTTATTCCGGTTTTTATAGATATACAGCCCAGATAATTAGTTAACTTCAATCTTCTAGGAGGCTCGGTTTAGAGAATGGAGAAATGAAGTAAAGGAATCTCCGTTTCACG